>OX419725.1:36410833-37693000 GCA_948477245.1 Thumatha senex | reverse complement strand
TGAATTATTAAATATGAACCAGTTGCCATTTACTCATGAAAGAAAAGGACTATAATAGTAGTGACTTTTGATTTGTTAGTGGCTTCCTTTACTTGACGGAGGGCTCGCGGTGGCGGCATCGGGCATCAGTTTCAGCCACACCGCTGGCAATCATCACGATTCAAGCGATTCCTTTTCCTCATCCTTGTGGGGAAACACCCACGCGTGACCACAAATGAAACGATCAAATAAATAAATAAATGTTAAAATGTTCAGTTCGTGTAGGAGCTGTAACTATAGATCATTACCTATTTAGACACTACTGCGGCGTTTAGTCCCCCATCGCATCAGTGTAGCGGCACGGGGTGAGGATGCGCGTGACTTGACGTGGGGTAGTCAGGGATCCACCGCGTGCCCTCTTAGTGCTCACCACCAACGAGGCGAAGATTGATCACTAAAGGCCGTCGGGTAAGTATCTATTAGCTTAAAAATTACCAATATATCACTATGGTCTCCTGCACCACTGAAGTAGGTATCATCGTCAGGCTTTAGAACGTAGGTACGCTGCTTAGATATTTTCAAAACTTAAATCAGCTTAGTTATAAGTATGCATATTGTATGGTAAAGATGAACCATGAACGTGTCGGGCCCCGAGGCTAGGGAGCAGCTGCGCACACATTGGCGCGATGACAGAGCATTCTGTCATCACGCGAACAATTACAGCGGCGGCGGCACTACAGCTCACCGTGTTCCCTCGGACTCTGTTGCTGATTGCGCCAAGTTCGTCGTGGTGCGGTTCCACTACCACTACAGCTCGCCGTGTTCCCCCGGACTCTGTTGCTGATTGCGCCAAGTTCGTCGTGGTGCGGCTCCACTACCACTACAGCTCGCCGTGTTCCCCCGGACTCTGTTGCTGATTGCGCCAAGTTCGTCGTGGTGCGGTTCCACTACCACTACAGCTCGCCGTGTTCCCCCGGACTCTGTTGCTGATTGCGCCAAGTTCGTCGTGGTGCGGTTCCACTACCACTACAGCTCGCCGTGTTCCCCCGGACTCTGTTGCTGATTGCGCCAAGTTCGTCGTGGTGCGGTTCCACTACCACTACAGCTCGCCGTGTTCCCCCGGACTCTGTTGCTGATTGCGCCAAGTTCGTCGTGGTGCGGTTCCACTACCACTACAGCTCGCCGTGTTCCCCCGGACTCTGTTGCTGATTGCGCCAAGTTCGTCGTGGTGCGGTTCCACTACCACTACAGCTCGCCGTGTTCCCCCGGACTCTGTTGCTGATTGCGCCAAGTTCGTCGTGGTGCGGCTCCACTACCACTACAGCTCGCCGTGTTCCCCCGGACTCTGTTGCTGATTGCGCCAAGTTCGTCGTGGTGCGGTTCCACTACCACTACAGCTCGCCGTGTTCCCCCGGACTCTGTTGCTGATTGCGCCAAGTTCGTCGTGGTGCGGTTCCACTACCACTACAGCTCGCCGTGTTCCCCCGGACTCTGTTGCTGATTGCGCCAAGTTCGTCGTGGTGCGGTTCCACTACCACTACAGCTCGCCGTGTTCCCCCGGACTCTGTTGCTGATTGCGCCAAGTTCGTCGTGGTGCGGTTCCACTACCACTACAGCTCGCCGTGTTCCCCCGGACTCTGTTGCTGATTGCGCCAAGTTCGTCGTGGTGCGGTTCCACTACCACTACAGCTCGCCGTGTTCCCCCGGACTCTGTTGCTGATTGCGCCAAGTTCGTCGTGGTGCGGCTCCACTACCACTACAGCTCGCCGTGTTCCCCCGGACTCTGTTGCTGATTGCGCCAAGTTCGTCGTGGTGCGGTTCCACTACCACTACAGCTCGCCATGTGATGTTTGTTCCTATATTATGTATGGCGGGAGGACGCATACCACGGTATGACGTCAAGCGGCCTGGCTGGGCGTAGCGATAGCCATTAGGAGCCATTAGGCAAATAAATAATTATTGATTAAGGCTTGGTATTCCTGCCGAGGCCACGCTTTTGAGTATTTTAAAACAATGCGAATCGTAGAAGAAAGGGTTTTTTATTCTGAAAAAGAGATATATGTTAGTTAAGGATTTAAGCTAGTCAAAATGGCTTTCTGTTACGAAATCTAATAAACTTCACGTGATAGAAATACATCCCAAAGTTGCCCCCTTTCGAAATGTTTGTACAGATAATTTTCATGAAATGACGCCCGGACTAAGCTTTATATAGTGTATATATATGAGAGTTATATACGGCAATGGACTCACCACCCATTACGTGGGACAGGAATACACATGGTGAAAAGTGGGCATATACTAATATGCCTCTGTTAACCTTTCGGGGATAAGGCGTGATAGATAAATAAAATATATAAGAGTTTTAATATAAAATAAAGTACCTACACTTCACAGAAGAGTTAGAATGATCCCTGTAAGTAGTATAAAATCGAACTCGGTACCCACAGGGTAGAAGGCAGTTATATAACCAACTGAGCCAGTGGGCCGATCAATGTATGTCTACCTATTTTTCCGTAAATGCTGACGAAATTAAAAAAAAATATTTTGTAGTGTATACTTTCAATTGGGTTCTAAACAAATTTGATCAATAGATTCTGAAGCTTAAACATACCGACTGCCACTGGCTGAAGTAATCACAGCAGTTGTTATATTGAAGGTTCGTATCGCATAAATTATTAAAATTGTATCCAGTACCTTTGTTTTATGCTTTCAGTACTAATTATTTAAGTATATTTATAAATTTATTAGCCACGACTTTATCCCCGAAGGTGTGGCAGAGGCATATAGTGGTGAGCAGAATGCCTATGTTCAAATGGACAGGCTCAGATTGTAGAGACTCGCTGTTGTAATTTTTAAGTCGCCCAAAAAGTATTCACTTTACTTAACGAGTGTCGATTGCAACGTTACTATCAACCGGGACAAACAGCTTAATGTGTCCTTCGAAGCACGAAAACGCTGGTAAATGAAAATGCGACAAAGCGGTCATCCATCCAAAATCCGAGAGAGTTTCTTAAATCAGTGATCTTTTACAGAAACCGAGTTAGTAGGGCTACGAGCGCTTTTTATTTATGTTTTTACTTTATGTTAGTAGCCTTAAACAATGTATAACATTTCATGTAACTAATAATTCATAATCCCAACATTTTAACGCGAAGGTTTTTTGCGCTTTAGTGGATCTGGAGAAAGCATTTGATAACTTTACCATAAGTATATCTATTAAATATAATAGCTTATCTATCAGAATAACACATAGGCTACTTTTTATCCCAGGAACAAGTTCCTTTAGAAAACGGGAACAGGAAAGCTTCACCACGCGGGTGGAGCCGCGGGCGTCAACTAGTATATCATAAACCTAAAATAAAATCCAACACAATAACAGAGATGTTCCATTTCAATTGCTACTGCCAATCATTTTTCCTGTGGCGTGCCAGCAGAAAATACATCGTCGATCTATCTTGGCGGGGGCTGAGGAAGCGTTGTGGTGCATACGCGACTTGGCCTACCGGCCCTTAAAGAAAAAATGGAAAATAAAATATAGATAGGCTGATTTCACTTCTTCGAAGATTGGATGGCTGAGCTTCGTGGCGAGGACTTCCCTGCTGATCGCCACTAAAGTATAAAATCCTGTTTGGACACTGCATAGAATTTGCAGTCGCGTTTGTAATCCGAAAGTAAAAGTTCCGTGTAACAATAACACGCGATAAACCTAATTAATAAATATCGTTATTCTTAGTCCTATAATTGATGAGAGATGCATGAGATGCATACCCTTACTTGGCAGTGGCTCTTGAGTGTACACACATTGCTCCCTACAAATTATTTAATATCAATATCCTTGTCCCTTGGTCAACTTCGCCCCTTTCTGGGGCATGACAACACACGAACGCCTTCGATATCTCAGTCCGCCGTGTCCCTACCTATGCTGGTACCACTAGCTTTACTTAGTCCTCGTGAAGCATCAGGAGGACGAAGGTCTCATTTTCTTCTTTCTTCAGCTCTCTAGTCCACTACGTTTCTGGTGCCACCTTCGCGCGTACTCACGGAAATACCGGAAATTGACCACTGATTGGCTCTGATCCCACAAGATCCGGGTAGTAAACTGGGCCTACCTGCAGACCAATATTGGGCAGATGCAAGCCCACACCTTGTACTCCTGTTACTATTGAATCCATGAGGGCGTCACAGTACCTACAGGGACATGCACAGCACGGCTGGCACTACTATTTATTGCTGTCTTAGAATATTTAGTTATTTTCTTGTAAGACACTCGAGTTTTTTAAGCTCATTACTCCATGTGCAAAATGTTGACATAATCATCACAACATATTATAAAACAAAGTCGTTTCCAGCTGTCTGTCGCTATGTATGCTTAGATCTTTAAACTACGGAACGAATTTCAAATCGTTTTTTTTTTCAATAAATAGAGTGATTCATTCATAGGGAAGGTTTTTACGTATAATTTATTAAGTTATTGTATACATTTACTAAATTATAACGATATTTGTTTCGGGTGTCAGAAATAATAAGTCGTCTGGGAGCTTTCAACGAAAATGCTGCCTAAACCATTGAGATATAACAAAATAATGTATTATTGAATCGTGTATCTAATAAAGGTCTACAAAAAAGTCCGCGACGGTATATGTCTATCTCATAAGGATACCATACTATATCCATTTTATTTCTTAAAAAAACCAGCAATTATAAAGCGATAATTTGAAGGCTGTTTACACAAATTCGTTATTCTTATCAATATCCTTATCATTTTAATATGTTAGTTGGCTTCAGCATTTTATGAAGATTATTATGTCTCTTAACACCTTGAAAATAAATGAATATCTCTGGAGATATGGCTAAATCAATATAAAGCGCAAGGAAATAAATTGTACTGGAGTGCGGGGAAGTAATCAACTAATTTGTAAAATGTCCAAACATTATTGTGAAATTAATAAATGACGGGATTAAATTGGTGCCACGGGGTTCGAAGTATGTCACGGGCAAAGCCTAGTTAGGGGGAGTTAGGGGTTAGCTAGTTAGATAAAACTAAGTATTTTTAAGCCAAATCTCATATTGTTTTTGCTCAACCTTTCAATGTTGTAAGATTAGACGCCAGAGACAAGCACGATTAGATGAGCACCGTGCGGGTGTGGCCGGGACCAAAATAATTATAATAAACCGTCCTAGGGGTGTGGGCTGCTACGAGCATGTGCTACGCTAGCAAGGGTGACGTGGTCTACAGAGAGGGGAGGACCTAACAGTTACACAATTGTGCACTGTGCTGCTCAAGCCAGGCCCTAAGGTTACTGGTGCAATTTCCTGGTGTTTACATAGTAGGTACTGTCGACCTTAGTGGTAGTTTGTTCTGTGCAAAGGTTTTCGTGGTACTACACAAAATATGTCTTGTAGTGTTTTGTGTAGTAAAAAAAAAAAGTAAAAAAAAAAGCTAAAACAGGTGATGGACACAAGGGTTTATCGAGGCGCTGAGCTAGGATCAGACCACTACCTAGTAATAACTAAGATAAGGGGTCTGTTCGCGGATTGGCGTCATCGTACCGAGTGTCCTGAACCTGCGCCGACTCATAGCATCAAAAGCTGGAAGCTGCAGGATGCATCCATTAGGGATAAATATAAAGAAAGGGTAGCCGAAAAGCTTGGCGACGTCAATGTAAGTAGTGAGAATGTGGAAAGTGTATGGCAGAATCTTAGGGATAGCATGGTAAATGCCGCTGTGGAAGTGTGTGGAGAAACGAGAAGAGGCAGTAGTAATAAGCGTGACGCATGGTGGAATGAGGAAGTGAAAGAAGCAGTTCGAATGAAGAAGAAAGCATGGTTAGACTACTTAACCTCGCGGAATGATTTTAATATGAAAGAGAGATACAAGCTGCAAAAAGTTAACACGAAGGCACTGATAGACGAAGCTCGTGAAATATGCAGAATGAAAGCGGATGAAAGGTTGTCGTCCAATTTCCGGGATAATGGTCTTTTGGAAAGAGGTAGGCAAGACCCGGAGTTGTTCGGCAATCTGCAGTATGAATAAAATGCTTAGTGTTAACAATGACGTCCTAACAGACCAAACTGACGTCCTGCAGAGATGGAGTGAATATTATGGAAAGATGTATGCAAGAAAAGACAGAGATGCCACATCGGGAAGTGAAGCTCACTTCGATGCTCCGGATCCCGATGTCATTGAAGTCATTAGTATGAAAGAAATTGAACAAACGATAAGAAGTATGAAATGAAAGAAGGCTGAGGGAAAAGACAGAGTTACTGCTGAGATGATCAAGTACGGTGGGTCGCGCGTCTGGGACCCTCTGTGTCTGTTATGCAACTTGTGCTGGCGGACGGGTGAGATCCCAGATGACTGGTGAATAGCAGTTGTAGTACCTATTTACAAAGGGAAAGGTTCGCGCCTAAACTGCTCTAGCTACAGGGCGATCAGCTTGGTCAGCTTAGCTAGTAAGGTGTATGCAAAGATTATAACGGCAAGAATGCAAGAAAAGTCTGAAAGGTATTTATGGGAGGCTCAATGCGGATTCCGACGTGGAAGAGGTTGCATGGATCAAGTGTTTTCTCTCCGCATGATCGCGGAGAAGTTTCTGGCTTTAAGCCAGAGGGTTTTCTGTGCTTTTGTGGATCTGGAGAAAGCATTTGATAACGTTGTGAGGGAAACTCTGTGGTATTTGCTGCCCGGATATAGTGTGGACGGCTCGCTGCTGCGGGCAATACAGTCGCTTTATAAGGACTGTAAGGCTTGCGTGCGAGTAGGGGAGGATGTGTCACCTATTTTTGATGTCTGTACAGGCGTCATACAGGGTTGTGTCATGTCCGCCTGGCTGTTCATAGTGTTTGTTGCAGTAGTTAGTGTAGTTGCCTGCAGAAGTTGAAAGATTGTGATATGGGTGTGAATTTGGGTGACTTTTCAGTAAACTGTCTGCTGTACGCTGATGATGCGGTGCTCATGGCCTCATCAGAAGCTGACCTTCAGGCATTAGTCACTAATATGAAAGAGGAGTGTAAAAGTAAGGGTCTTCGCTTGAATGCAAGTAAGACTAAGTTTCTAGTATTTGAAAGAAATGACGTAAGAACTAAATGTGAGATTAGGGTAAACCAGGAACGTCTAGAGCAAGTGAATGAAATTGTGTATTTAGGGAGTATGTTTAGCGCGGATGGAAGATGTGATTCGGATGTAGAACAGCGAGTAGCTGCCGGCAACAGAGTTAACGGTGCTTTGTCCCAATTAGTAAAGCGACAAAGCATCGTAAAAGAAGCACGATTCATAACGCAGTGCTAGTGCCAACTTTGCTTTACGGTAGCGAAACCTGGGTATGTCAGCAGATGCATGAAAGTAAATTGAATGCTGTGGAGATGCGATCACTTCGAAAATTGTGTGGCGTTACCTTGACCGACAGAATACGTAACCAAGTGATACGCAATATGGCAGGTTTCAATTAAAGTGTCAGCGTTAAGCTGGAAAAGGGCGTGCTCCGTTGGTTTGGACACGTCCAACGAATTAGTGGGGAACGATTGACGAAGAATATATATTGTGCGAAAGCAGAGGGTAGAAGAGGTCAGGGTAGGCCGAGACTTACATATGAAGACCACGTGAGCAGATTGCTCAAAAACGGAAAGGTCAAAAGTACTCGGATACCCAGACGTGCGTGTATGAAGCGATGGATGAATCTCGAAGAAGCAAAAGAAGTATGCATGGATCGCGAAGTCTGGCGATCTGTCCTCTCTGACTACCCCGTAGCGTGAAGATAGTTAGTTAGTTTAGTTAGTTATTAGAAAATAGTCCGTTCAATCTAGACATTCGAAGTTACATAAATTCTCAACAAGCTGAAAATGCTTCCACTTGTTCAAAACGTAATTAAAAATAATATTCAGAAGTTCCGAATCTGGTTTTTTTTTTATTTGACGTCAAAGGTTCCATAAAAATTGGTTTTACGCGATTATCAGAAAAAACGGTAAGTTTTATCGCAAAATTACCTGAGACAAAATTGAAGCTTATTAAATTATCTATAAAATATGCCTGAATACTACCGTTTCTGAGACATAGCGCGTTCAAAGTTGTAAGCGTCATAATATGCACACGTTTCCACGCCACCTACGAGTATGAGGTAGTGTACGTAATGCGTTCTTTTATCGTGGTTCTACATTTCTGTTGTATTTTTGTTTCATTGAAAACTATTGATAATAAAAGATATAAGTAAGGATAAAAGCGAAGGAAATTATAAAAAGGTGAAATTTATTCATCTGATTCGACCTTCGAATACTTCTTCTTCTTGATCTTGGTCTTGTTCATTTTCTTAATCCTGGGTGTAAGTGAATTGGGTCAATAGCGATGTATCGCAAGTCTCCTCGGAAGTATCATTCGAATCTTCAAACATTTATGATTTAATATTGGAATATGACTCACCTTGACAGTTTATGTGCATGCCAAAGAACAAAACAGTCTAACTTTTTTACAACCACATTTGGCACTGTATTCATTTTTAAGGAACTAAATTCAACATCTCAACTAAAAATAGATTTCTCCACAAATAACATAAATATAGAAAATGTAACTGAATTCACACTATTAGGAATAACAATTGATAGGCACTTAACCTGGAAGGTCCACATAAACAATTTAACATTAAAACTGTCCAGATTCGTCTATGCTCTCCGAGAGATCAAGAAAACCACTGATTTGCAAACAGCTTTAACCCTCTATTATGCCTACGCTCATGCCTGGCTCAGCTATGGTATCATTATGTGGGGAAATAGTCCCGACGCTCCCTCACTTTTCATCTGACAGAAAAAACTTATTCGGATTCTTATAAATATAAACCAAGAAGTTAGTTGCGAACCGTACTTTAAGAGGCTAAAAATACTTACCTTACCGTCCATCTATATCCTGGAGATCTGTAAATTCGTGCGAAACAATATAAACTTCTTTGTAAAACGTGGTGACAGACATACAGATAGACTGGTCAGGCACGAGAACCGCCTGATGTTACCTACTTCTCGCATGACCTTACACTCCAACAGCCCACACGTTATGTCCATAAAAATATTTAACCAACTTCCAGAATCTATAAAAACGGAAGCCAGTACTAAATTATTCTTAAATAAAATAAAAAACATGCTCATTGAAAAAGTATATTATGATATTACCGAATACTTAAATGATAAAGAAATAAATCAATACTTCTTAGAAATTCAATAATAATAATAAATTCAATAATAATCATAAATACAATAATAATAATATTTTCTATAACAATCATAAATTCAATAATACATTTAATAATTTTAAAAATTATAATAAATTTCATGGATTTAATAATAAAAATTATATACTTAATTATAATAAATAAATAATAACGACTTTTTTTTTAATGTGGATTGTCAATAAATAGAAACTGTGAACTGCTACAACAACTGTTAAAAAATCGTGTAATTATGGAATATGAGTACCGTCGTGGCAGCAACGTTTAAGCGGCACGCAACATCAACGACGTTAACGGAGCTAACACTACAAACCAACGCACCACCTGTTATTGGTTTGCTCGCTTCCGTTCTGGTAATTTCGACCTGAAAAATAAACCTCACGGTCGTCCGAAGACTTTGGTCGACAATGACGAATTAAATACGGTTGTGGAATCTGATGATGCACAATCTACGGCTGAATTAGCAGCAGCTTTCGACGTTAGCGTCAAAACAATATTGGTCTATTTGGGTCAAATTGGCAAGGTAAATAAGCTTGACAAATGGGTGCCTCACGAACTCAATGATCGCCAGTGCGAAGTACGCGTCGAGGCGTGCCTTGCACTGCTCAACAGACACACAAATGAAGGGAGGATACTCGGGGGCGCGCAGCTTCTGGAGGCACAACCGTTTGGCCGGCAGAACTGCCGATGACTACGTTGTTCACATAGGAGCGGGCGGCATTGCGGGAGTCCGCCTGGAGAGGGGGGCGAAGACGTGGCTCGGGAAGCAGGCGGTCTCCAATGCCGTCAAAGCGCGCATCAAGCAGGAACATAATTTCCTCGCGCGACATAGACGACGGGGCGCTCGCCTGCTTCTTTAGCACCTCCACTTCCGCCCGTAGAGCAGCCAGCTCGCGCTGCAGGCGGATATTTTCTTCTGATTCGGTACGAGCCCGCAATTCCCGTACGTGATCAAGAATAGCTCCAGCGGCGGACCTCAAGCCCTGGACGCTTTGACCTTTGAGGCGGGAGGATTTTTGGGCGATGGACTGGATGGTACCCACCGCCTCCTCAACCGCCTTCGACAACTGCTCGGCTCTGAGGTCCGATGCAGTAACCGACGTTGACGACTTCTCCAACTCCGACTGGCGAAGGAAAGAACTTCTTCTCGCCTCCCGTCGCCTGATATCCAGAGCAAGCTCCTCCTCGGCCTGGAGCTCCAGCTCACGCTCCTTGGCCATGTTGTATTCGGCCTTTGCCTTGGCCAGGCCAACGTACTGCCCTGTCGTCGGTGGGCGGCCGCGTCCTCGTTTACCGGACTGTCCTCTTAACAGCCCAGCGCCAGACGAATCCGTGTCGCTCTCTTCCCCCGACCCAGTTGGGTTGCGGCGCTTGCGTTGCCACAACCGAGAGAGTGGGGTGGGGGAGGGGCGACTCTCCACTGTCAATTTTGAACAGCATTGTTACCTGCGATGAAAAAATGGATTCTGTTTGATATCCGCAAGCCCTCAGCAAGTTGGTTGGATCCTGGTTCAGCACCTAAACAATGCCCTAAATGAAAACTTACCCCTAGAAAAGTGATGGTCACTGTTTGGTGGTCTAGCGCCGGTGTGATTCATCACAGCTTCTTACCTAACGGGGTGAGCATTACTGCAGGTGTGTACTGTGAAGAATTGAACACAATAATGGAGAAGCTGGCACATTTCCGAACAGCATTGGTCAATCGCTGGTCTCCGCGGTTCCTGCACGACATCGCGCGACCTCATTCTGCACAGCAGACGGTCTCCAAGTTGCAAGAACTGGGGTTGGAAGCTCTCCGTCATCCACCCTACTCACCAGACCCTGTGCCTACAGACTACTAATTTTTCCAGAATTTGGATAACTTCTTGGCAGGAAAAAAATTCAGTACCCGAGAGGCAGTACAAAATGCATTTGAAGAATTTGTTGCCTCCCGTCCAGCTGATTTCTTTAAGAAAGGCATCAATAAACTGCCACTGCGTTGGCAAAGATGCATTGATTGCATGGGTGATTACGTCGATTAATACTAATAAAAAATATTAAAAAAAAATTGTTTAAATTTTTTCATACAAAACGGCAATTTCATAGGTAAAGACCTAATATATTGTCGACCTTCTTCTAACCCCAGTCTTTTGGATCTAGCTGGTAACCAAGCCACACTTGAACTTGGTAATATACCCGGAAGAGATGTTGATGAGCAGCAACTGCGGTTGGAGGAAGACAATCAACTAATTGCACCTGTTTTTTATTCCGCGTGTTGTCAACGAAACACGCTTATCAGTTTCATATCAAGTTGTTCAATATTATTTTTAATTGTGTTTTGAACAAGTGGAAGCATTTTCAGCTTGTTGGGAATTTATGTAACTTTACTTTTCTTTTTTGGTTAAATCTGGCCGAACTAAAAGATATAAATACAAAAATTAAGATGTATTGTATCCCTATGAACAAAAAATATCGCATTCAAATCGTGTGGTGATTGAAACAGGCCATTTTAGTTACACCTGGTTATTTCCTCGTTAGGGTTGTCACTTTTTAAAATAATATATTTACCCGGATGTAATTTATTTTTCTGTCATGTCTCTGGAATGTTATATAAATATATCAGTATATTTATATAACATTCCAGAAACATGACAGTGGACAATATTTAAGTAAGTTTTAACTTAGTGTTTGATTATAAGTTTATTTAAAATGTATTACGTTATCTAAATTAAATTTTGATTTTGAATTTGGAAGATATAGCGATAATATATTATTTAATTTATTTATCAGTCACGCTTATCCCCGAAGGGTGGGAGAGGCATATTATATGCCCTCTTTTCACTGCGTGTATTCCTGCCACTTGAAATGGACAGACGCAGGTTGTGGCTACCTGCTGTTGAAAATTTTCAAGCCATGTTACTGGCAACCGGGACCAAGGGCTTAACGTACCTTCCAAAGCACAGAAACGCTCGCAAATGTAAATGCCACAAAGTGGACACCCATCCTTCACCAGCCATAGCGAAAGTTGTTTAACGCACTGATCGTTTACAGAACACTGAGTCCGCGGGACCACGAGTAAAAATTATGTAGTTTGGAACATAAAATTACTTATTATTTTATTGTTTAGGCTCGAATGAGTGAAGAACAGTACTTAATAATAATTTTCACTCGTTCATTGTAAACAGTGACAATTTAGTTTATTTTACTTTTAAGCATCGCATCATACTTTTCAAATTTAATTTTTCTGATTATTGCTACATTTTTTCTCATTCAGTAACTTCGTTACATTTTCAAGTAGCGATGTGTAACTGGTGATCAGTGGCGTGCACAAGGATTTCGGATAGGGTATGCACTTACCCGAAAACCCTGCAAGAAAGTGATCTCAATGAGATAAGCTAGCGTATATACATTTCAAAATAAAAAAAACCAAACTACAAATATTTTTATCTATTTATACTTATCATATATTATATATTACTTTATCTATTTATACTTATCATTAATGAGTTATCTCTGAAGGGGTGGTGAGGCCAAAAATAAATAAATAACATTACATACATATACACATAACAGGTGGTGAGTCTATTGCCGTGTTGAAATGGACAGGCGCAGGTTGTGGCGACCTGCTATTGAAATTATTAAATCCTTGGCTTCTAACTTGGCGTAACGTCTGCTATACTAGTAACGCGTTATTTGCGAAATAAGTAAAAATAAATAAATAACATTACTTACATACTTGAAAATTATTTGACTCTGAATATCCGTTAAAGGTCCAAACTTTATTTTGATCTTGTTTAATATAATTTTTAAAATAATTTATTTGTGTACACAGCTTGCCAGCCAAATTTACGTAATTATCTTAATACTTGTTATTAAAAGAACATGCCTAGTGGTATTACCCTTTAGATCCAAATCGTAAACTAACGTCCTTTACCATTTTTTTCTAATCAAACACTACACTACTTTTGGATTTATTTATCATCACACACACATCACCAACACAGATCTCACAGCTATAATTTTAAATATTTAAAAGTAATTATAGTAAGTTAACAAATTAATTAGATGCGCTCAAAATCACTCGAAAGATATGTGAAGTGAAACAATATTACGACAATATTATGCGACAATATTAAGAAGCGCTCGTGGCCCCGCGGTCTCAGTGTTCGGTAAACGATCACAGAGGTACGCATCTTTCACTATGGCTGGTCGTCGGATGGGTGACCACTTTGTGGCATTTACATTTGCGAGCGTTTCCGTGCTTCGGAAGGCACGTTAAGCCGTTGGTCCCGGTTGCCAGTAAAATGGCAGTCGTTAAGCCTGGTTGAAGGCCTTATGGCGGCTTAAAAAATTTCAACAGCAGGTAGCCACAGCCTGCGTCTGTCTATTTCAACACGGCAATGGGCTCACCACCTATTACGTGGGACAGGAATCCACACGGTGAAAAGTGGGTATATAATATGCCTCTGCCACCCCTTCGGGGATAAGGCGTGATGGATATTTATTTATTATTTATTTTACAATATTATGCAAAAAATTAAATAGGCTTAACACATCCACCAATTATTCTGTTTTTGATAGTTACTTAAATCGGTCGCTTTGTCAAAGAAGCACTGCTTAAATCATGTGTAATAATTTCTCACACAATCGTACAGTTTACTCACACTAACAAAGTATCTACTGTATTCATACGACTCCTGAGTAGGCAAGATTACATTCTGCTTACAGCTGGCGCGCGGCACGGTGGCGTTGTGCTCGACGCGTGACGTATATGTACTAAGTAGTTGTTTGTTAAGTTCGCTGAAGGACTCATAGATGGCAGGGGCACAATACACACATCTGATAATTTTATTGCGTATTTATTATTATACAACTTGTTGTTTTTAAATAATAGATTTAGATTATATAGATTGGGCTAGGGTATGCAGTGCTTATTTGCATGTATGAAGCGCACGCGCCTGCTGGTGATATGTCTCAGAAGAAATTTCAATGCAGTACAATTGAGGAAACAATTTAATACATATCTTTGAAGTTAATAGAAATAGGGGGCAACAGACTAGGTGAAATATAACTATAATAAAAATTATTTCCCTTCGGACCATCAAGTTGAATAAACTGATTAACATAACTAACTTTTTTGATCTAGATCAGCTGTAGACCCTGGTTTACAGGAGTCATAGTAATGGGAATGTTAGTGGGATTAGTGCCATTTATAAGTTACGAAATTCACAATTATACCAGCAGGCAGTGTCCTGGCAGTGGTGGCGTATGTATCGGGTCGCCTTATTCCCTATAATACAGTTGAGTAGGGCGATGGCTGATACAATGCGTCATACCCGTGAACGGGTGCCGTCTGTTGGGACTGGTCAGCTCATAGCAGTTATGGCAATTATTACAAATAATCTTATTTATATCTATGATAGTAGGATTATCATTTTATTCCGTGAGACGATTGGCTCGGTACCGGTCCACTACATATTATAAATTAAAGACCTCAGTCGCGTCATTCTGTCCGTCTGTTCGTAAAAAACTCGCAACATACAGCACTGTTTTTTTCATTAATGGATAGAGTAGTTATCGAGGAAGGCTTTAATATGTAATTAGTTAAGATTATGTTTTTTACATTGGTTAACATATAAAGATCTTATAGTGGAGTTGTCGGAAAATAGAAATTCGTCTGTGAGATGAATGCTATCTCATCATGTCCGTTGTCGCTTATTGCATGCCAGGTGTAAAATACGTGTGTTTCTTTGTGCGCGAACCACCTTCGCAATACAGGGATCCAAGTCTACAAATTCAATTGCGTTAGAAGAGAATAGCAATTGTCGCTGTATAGAGAGCCGACAGAAAGGATTGTCTGCACAATCTTCTTCTGTTTCCTTCTTAGTGTACTATTACAACTGCGCTTCAATAGAATTCTATTCAGGTGACGTCAGTAGATGTGTAACAAACTAGTCGAGCTCGAATGGAACTCGTGCGCCGAGGGGTTTCAGTCAAATATGCGTACTATATTTGGGAGTACCGGCCCATATAAGCTAGACCTCCAAATTGTATGAGCGCCCATACAGGAGGTCTAAATTATTGGTGAAATACATCAAAAATAAATAAAAATTAAATGAAATTAAGGTGTGTGTACATATACACTCACCTTAATTTCCATTTATTTTTATTTTTTATAAATAAATAAATATCCATCACGCCTTATCCCCGAAGGGGTGGCAGAGGCATATTATATGCCCACTTTTCACCGTGTGGATTCCTGACCCACGTAATAGGTGGTGAGCCCATTGCCGTGTTGAAAATGGACAGACGCAGGTTGTGTCTACCTTCTGTTGAAATTTTTAAAGCCGCTCATAAAGCCTTCAACCAGGCTTAACGACTGCCATTTTGCTGGCAACCGGGACCAACGGCTTAACGTGTCTTCCGAAGCACGGAAACGCTCGCAAATGTAAATGCCACAAAGTGGTCACCCATCCGAGGACCAGCCATAGTGAAAGTTGCGTAACTAGTGATCGTTTACCGAACACGGAACACGCGCTTCCATTGTTTATAAATGTTCTTTTATTTGTGGTGTAAGATCGTGCCTTTAACCAACATTGACAATTGTATGTCAACCGGAAGTAGTATTGGGTCGAAAACCTATGGTAGTTCCCGTTGACGTAGAATCACGAAATTGGTGACAAGAAGCTAGCACTTGCAGCACAAATAAAGGGAAAATTCGAAAAATAAAAAAAGTTGATAAATTTAGTAAATTTTGGTACTCACAAGTTCTCGCGAAAATCTAAATTTGCCCGTATCTTTGTATCGTGTTGACCTTGTTATTAATACACCTAAAGGTACTTATTTCAACTTACCTGCCTAGTGGTCCACCCGTTCCTAAGACAATAGATGGTGACACACGGACGGACAGACGGACAAGAAAGTGATGTTATTTTTGAGGTTCCGTTTCTTTTTGAGGTACGGAACCCTAATAAGGTAGGAGAATGCGGAGCTCGTCCCTGTCACATTGCGTGGACAGTTAGTGTCTGTGTGATATAGTCGCACTATCTGCTATTTAGGTTTCAATACTTCAATAGGTTCAAGTAGGTATTACAAAGCCCGGCGATATGTCCTCTCCGACCACAAGGGGCAAGGCGGTCTCTCTTTCTGCCCCGTCCGGGAGGGATACAGCGTGTAGATAGATAGATTCACCAGGTAGGGATAAAGTCAGGGCAAGGGGATATTGCCAGGGGATAAAAGTGGACATAGATGTGCAAAAAGATCCATCAATGGAATAAATCCTAGATTAGGGATTAAAGTGCACATAAGAGTGAAATGGATTTTAGTGGAAAGAGGGAATCTATCATGCGTTAATTGAATGAAAGCTACCGCAGTCGATGATCGACGTTTTCAAGCATGTTGATGGCGAATTTAGGAAATATTGCGCTGATGGTGCACTGACTCATCATCGGTGCACCATCTGGCCGCTCGTCCCATCATTGGAGAAATATTCATAACGTAGGCCACTGCGCATTAGTTCCAATCTCTATAAGCAGAATTGTAGAGCAGTTACCATACCATAGATACCAGCGGGCCGAGTCTACAATTGACAAGCCGTAGAAAAAAACTAGAATCGCTGTTTTTAGCTGTTAAAATGTTAGTAGACTATCAAAAATTCAACTGACTAGTGTACACTGACGGGTTACTTGTTAGTAGAATTCTATCGATAGAAGTCTAATGGAGTACGATTGTAATAGTAGGCTTTCTATTAAGCGACGATTTCGATTCTATTTCGACACAATTAAAATATTCACTTCCCTGTCTCCATGCTACTTTTCCGCCGTCGCGTCTGCCGAAGGGGCTACGGAGGGAAGAGTTGTGTGACCTGAAAGTCCGCAGCTCGGGTTTACGTTTCGGAGAACAGTTGTAACAAACAACAAGCTGGCAGTGTTTTGTACAAAGTGTGACACATGAGTCGGCTCGGCGCGGAAGCCAGATTAACTTCTTAAATATAATATCAGCGATAACTGTATCGTGTGACAACCTATCACAATCCCCGGTTATCTATTGCCTCAGCTTGTTCGCCGCTTACCATTTGGTGTTCCTATAAAGATAATGAATAATTTGTGTAATTGCGCGCATAGGTATGCCCCGTTCGATAACAGCGACCGGTGCGTGTATCGTACGCACCGAGCAAGGGTACGTACCTTGTTTCTGTTATCGCTACTGACACTACGAGTATTATATGTTGTATGATGTGCAGCGGCAAGGGCTGCCATGATTTTTCTACATATGGCGATCCCATGTGTTTAGACGGCTGTCTAGTAGAGCGTGTGCGGAAGAGTAGGCGCTCGTGGCGCGTGCTCCAGTGCCAACAGTATCGAATCTACGTCGTATCTGACTGGTAGGTATGCGCACGGCAGCTGTACAACTGGAGTAAGGCAAGGGGATGGGATGGACGCTTACATGTGATTCCTTGACGAATTAGTGATGTTGTTTGGGGCTAATTTTGACACACTTTTGGCTGGATGAGTTACACGGACTAGCGCCCCGCAGGTCTGGCCTGCCTGGCGGCACTGAGGTGTCGCCACCGTACTGTGGTAACAATGTCTTTATTTTGCTTCACCATGGAAATTTGATAAACTCCTCGGTACTTTGGACTTTACAGTTGGAGCGAAGCGAACGAACTTAGCGTAGCTCCACTCTTCCCCGATTCGGATTTTCGTTTTGTCCTCAAACTCCTCCCAAAACACTCAACACTTATTGATCAAATTGGACCCATAATACGGCATCTAGCTATAGATGGTTTAGAAAAAATATAATCGTAAATTGGACATACCATGGAGGAATAATCACCGAAAGCAAAATAGACATCGACAAAAGAAATTTAGGCTGCAAGTGCACCTAGTACATAATTGACATTTAGGCTGCAAGTGCACCTAGTACATAATTGACATTTAGGCTGCAAGTGCACCTAGTACATAATTGACATTTAGGCTGCAAGTGCACCTAGTACATAATTGACATTTAGGCTGCAAGTGCACCTAGTACATAATTGACATTTAGGCTGCAAGTGCACCTAGTACATAATCGACATTTAGGCTGCAAGTGCACCTAGTACATAATTGACATTTTCCTTACAAACTTAATAGGCTGGTTAATTCACAGTACGATTTAATGACCATTAACTTTCGCGATTTTCACTCTATTTATGTGTCGTCCCTGACCGGACCTGTTGCCGACCCGTGGCCACGGCTCATGGTGTAATCCAGTCGCAAGTGCAAGGTAGGTATTAGTATTACTCTCGATGATATCGTACAACGCGAATAACATGCCACATATTCAAAACTGTAGGCAAGTACCTATTGTCTCGTCATCATCTAGCCCTAATATTAAACAAACCATTTGTTTTATTACACAAATTATAAGCGTAGAGGCTGGCACTACGCTCTGCCCTAAGTGAGTCTATCAGAACAGTCAATTTCTTTTAATGTGTCCATCATGTCTCCTTTCACTACAAAGTATAAAACAAAATCACTTTTCGTTATCTGTCCCTATGTATGCTTAGATCTCTAAAACTACGCAACGATTACGATGCAGTTTTTTTTAATATCATAGTTAGAGTGATTAATATAGATTTTTTTTGTTTTCGCGGGGAATGCCTTTACGCACCGTCATCACTGCTGCGGGGGCAGCATGGACGGTGTGTGAGGCTTCCGGCCCTAAACCCCGCGGTGTTCCGCCTCACCTTAGAACCGGCTCGCAGGAAGGCCTGAGGTTAAATCACTGCGAGCCGGCAAGGGGCACCCCAGAGTGGAGGGGTCCGTCTCGGGGCGGCCGGAAAAGTGACCACCTCGGAGCTCCCTAAGGAGCTGAAGAATCTAGCCCGCACCTCCACTGCTCTCGAGCGCCCCTCTGAAAGCAGAGGAGGTAGAGAACAGCCGGTACGGGCGTGCGCTAAAGGGGGGCACCCCCTGGAACACAGAAAGGGTGCCCGTCGCCATGTGGCCAGTTGGGCGGGGTCCCCCGATCATCCGCCCAGATTCATATAGATGGATTTTATGTATAATTTGTTAAGGTTTTGTATACATTGACTAAATTATAATGATATTTGTTGGGAATGTCGGAAAAAATAAGCCGTCTGAGAGCTAAAAAAAAAAAACCTAACATCTACATTAAGTAAATATACCTACTAACAACAATTAACAACTGCAGAAATGTATTTTTACTAGATATGGAATAAATATGGCTTTATTATTATTATTATTATGTCAATCTTTTAAGAATATCATACTGTATCCATTTTAATACTTTAAAAAACCATCAATAATAAAGCGGTAATTTGAGGGTTATTTACACAAAATGCTATTAATCCTTATTATTTTTACTACGTTAGTTGGCTTCAACATTTCATGAAGATTATTTTGCCCCTTTACACTTTGCAAATTAAATGAATATCTTACGAATTATAGCAAATTCAAAATAAAACGCAAAGGAATTAATTTCGTGTAACCATAATTCGAGCGGGCCGTGGGGCGTAGCGTAGGCACCTGGAGAGCGGAGAAGTAATCAACGAATTTGGAAAACGTTCATACGTTATTGTGAAATTAATAAACGACGGGATTGAATGGGTGTCACAGGTTGCGAAGTGTGGCACGTGCGAAGCCGGGCGGGACAGCTAGTAATACCTATTATTAATGCGAAAGTTTATATGGATGTTTGTTACTCTTTTACGTAAAAACGTAATAACTACTGAATAGATTTTAATGAAACTACAATAATATAGCTAATACATCAGAATAACATATTGGCTACTTTTATGCCGGGAACAAGTTCCTGTGGGAAAAGGGCACGCGAAAACTTCTCTACGCGGGCGTTAACTAGTTTACTTATAATAAGGATTCTTTACAATACGCGCTTATGTTGTCAATAATCCTTCCATACTAAATTCCCAGTCCCTTAAATTGATCTTGGAGCGGGACGAGTATCCTATACTTCGCGATGACAAGCCCAGTGCGGTCGCGGAGACTGGCACGACTCCCGACTAGCGGCCGGCTACACGAGTAGGCCTCTTGCAGGTGAGTATATATAATATATAATCGCACCCTAGTGTCCAACAGGTCCGCACTTTCACGGCTTCAGTCCATCCCCGACCACGGAAAAAGCAATAGTCACCTAACTGAGCCGAAGGCCATATATAATTATAATGATCTCACAACCTGATGAAGTCGACTTCAGTCAGCACCTGCCGTGGCTCTTGAAATGGACCGTCGCGCGTCGTCCCAGTGAAACACCGTAGATGTAGGTATGTGGTATTAGTCGATTAGCTGAAACAGATTAGTGTGGTGCAGGCGCTGGTCGGCGCGCGCGCAGGCGCGTCACCGCTCCACCGCGCGCGCCGCGCTCAGTGGACACAGTCGGCCGGCCCGAGGCACTCGCGAGCGACGTGCGCGCGCGACACTACACATTCGACATGAGCACAGGCAAGCGCAAGCTGTCGTTCCTCGGCTTCGCCCCGCAGGTTAGTGCCTACCTCTCTCCTCTTGAAAACTTCACTTCAAATAAAGTAAATATAAAAACGTCGACGGATACCTTTTTATGAAACTCAAATAGGTTCCTTACATATGATGTTATGCCAGACTGGAGCCCACTAGAGTAGTACGTACCCTGCCTATCCGGCGCCGAAGTCGGTGCGACCGTCCGCCCCGGGCCGGGGTGGTGCTGTAGTAGGACTTGTGATTTGCTGTGCGTTTTTTTTATGCGAATGTATGAAATATTTATTATTTTATTTATCTATCACGCCTTATCCCCGAAGGGGTGGCAGAGGCATATTATATGCCTACTTTTCACCATGTTTATTGCTGTCCCACGTAATAGGTGGTGGTGAGCCCATTGCCGTGTTGAAATAGACAGACGCAGGTTGTGGCTACCTGCTGTTGAAATTTTTCAGGCCGCCCATAAGGCCTTCAACTTGACTTAACGACTGCCATGTTACTGGCAACCGGGATCAACGTCTTAACGTTCCTTCCGAAACGCGGAAACGCTCTCAAATGTAAATGCCATAAAGTGGTCTACCCGTGACTAGCCATGCGAAAGTAGCTTAACGCGGTGATCGTCCACTGACCACTGAGTCCACTGACCACTGAGTCCACTGACCACTGAGACCACTGACCACTGAGACCACTGAGTCCGCGGGACCACGAGCGCTGCAATCTAATGAAATATCCCTAAACATATAAATAGCTGGCCATAGAACTTGTAGCGTTTGTCGGTCGTTCATATATCCATTCAGGAGCCATGGGTTTACCTGCACTGCAGCTGGGTATAGGCACAGACTAAGACTCAGTTCGGAATATTTAATTATTATTTAGTATTGCGCGTAGAGCACAAGATAAGTACAATATTTGTGTAAAATATTGGTACTCACCACATGAGTGCACTGTTAACTAAGCTGGGCGCGCGCACATTTGTACTGAGGAGTGGGCTGGCACCATATTGCAATATTAGTTACCTAGGTACTGCTGCCTACGCACTCGGAGATACTGACGCTTGAAACAATAATGATGTACGAAGACGGGCCTATAGCACCTGCAACTCGTAAAGGTAGCGAGCGAGGCAGTGCGATGAAGCGAAACAACGCAGAGGTCGGAGCTGTATACAGCCTCACGAAGTAAATCCCATTCGATTTAAGGTCAATAATATGTCGCCATGCTTGTTTACCACCTTAGTTATACAAATAAGTTTAATATTTAAAGTCACGTAATGACATTGAACAGTCGATATTGCAACCATTGTGGGTCATTTTTTCCTTTTATTTTTACCCAGCGCCATTTAACCCAAAGTAAGCTAATATAAGCTTGTTCTCGTATTATGGGATCTAGACGACTGATATACATACTTATTTGTATATTTCTAATAAATAAATACATAGATATTATACATACGAGTAGGAGCCCAAACTCCGAAACAAAATAATATTATGTTTTACATCATCAAACCCGGAACCTCAGTCGCGGCTGTCGCATACACTAACACTGCGCCACCGAGGCAGTCAAAACGATACAAACAAAAGCTTAAATCTCATAAACAATCATCAGTATCAACAAGTACGTATGATGGGTGACAGGCGGCCGGCAACGGCTAGGGCAGTGCAGTACAAGCTACACTTGAACACTTTTTTTTTATATCTTAACATGTGCAAATCCCCTCGGATGTCATGCCGGACTCGAACCGGCTAAAACCACACAGTCCCCGCCTAACTTTCTATTGCCGGACGCCCCGGGTACACTCGCACCCTGTGGACACAGTCTCAACAAGCCACCGAGTCAGTACTACTTGTTGTAGGTCCAACAACTCGCCTTCTCGTCAGATTTGAACAGAGTACTAGCTGTCCGGTGAAGTCGGTGCCGCCTCGGAAACTGTTTGATAATCCGAACTTTTTTCTTTAGTTTCATTTTTGAATTGAGTAGGTAAGAGTATTTTACCATGCGGTGAAGCCATTATTTTGCAATTGAAGTTTGTTTTATTTTGTACACCTGTTTTGCAGAGTTGAACTCGTCTCTTTATTGTTTACATGAGCACGCGCATGTATTCAATAAAATAAAAACCGGTCAAGCATAAGTCGAAATCGTGCGACGAGGGTTCCGTAAACAATTTGTACCTTATTTGAGTTGAAAGCCAATTTAGCTAGACCTCCGAATTGTAAGAGCACCCATACAACTCAGGAGAATCGGAAATTCTTTGCATGTATGGGCACACCCCTTAATTTTCAACTTTTTTTATATAAAATTTTATTAAAGTGATTTAGGAGCGCTCGTGGCCCTGCGGACTCAGTGTTCTGTAAACGATCACTGAGTTAAGCAACTTTCACTATGGCTGGTCCTCGGATGAGTGACTACTTTGTGGCATTTGAGAGCGTTTCCGTGCTTCGGAAGGCACGTTAAGCCGTTGGTCCTGGTTGCCAGTAACATGGCAGTCGTTAAGCCCAGTTGAAGGCCTTATGGGCGGCATGAAAAATTTCAACAGCATGACGCCACAACCTGCGCCTGTCCATTTCAACACGGCAATGGGCTCACCACCTGTTACGTGGGACAAAAGTGCATACGGTGAAATGTGGGCGTATAGTATGCCTTTACCTACCCCTTCGGGGATAAAGGCGTGACAATATGTATGTATGTATCTATGATATAAGACAACTTACTTCAGGACGGGACTTGAACCAAAATTAAAAAAAAACCAAAGTATTAGGTATTCCTTTATCTGTGCTTTATGACGTTGCATCGTATTAAATTTTAAGATTCCGAGATCACGGGAAGTAGGTAGGTACCCTGTAGGTTTTGATTCCATAGCGAGTGTCCGAAATTTGCGGGAATTAGCGGTTGCATCCCTTAATTACCACATTTTTTTAAATATTTTGGAATATTTCCTTTATCTGTGCTGTAAGATGTCGCTTCGTACTTGCAGTGAACTGTAGGCTTTGATTCTGTTGCGAGTGTCGACCATCTGCGGCGTAAACGAGTTTAACGACTATAGGTATCGTTTGATGGCGTTGGCTTAGAAATTTGATTGGTTAGGAGTATGGATTCTGCTATTTGTGGTATTCATTATAATTATAGTTGTAGAGGGTGTTTGGTGAGGGCGCGGCGATGTATTTCACAATACAAACTTACAAATACTAGTGTAGGCACATTAGTCCGTTCCTTAGCGTGTTTGGTGAGGGCGCGGCGATGTATTTCACAATACAAACTTACAAATACTAGTGTAGGCACATTAGTCCGTTCCTTAGCGTGTTTGGTGAGGGCGCGGCGATGTATTTCACAATACAAACTTACAAATACTAGTGTAGGCACATTAGTCCGTTCCTTAGCGTGTTTGGTGAGGGCGCGGCGATGTATTTCACAATACAAACTTACAAATACTAGTGTAGGCACATTAGTCCGTTCCTTAGCGTGTTTGGTGAGGGCGCGGCGATGTATTTCACAATACAAACTTACAAATACTAGTGTAGGCACATTAGTCCGTTCCTTAGCGTGTTTGGTGAGGGCGCGGCGATGTATTTCACAATACAAACTTACAAATACTAGTGTAGGCACATTAGTCCGTTCCTTAGCGTGTTTGGTGAGGGCGCGGCGATGTATTTCACAATACAAACTTACAAATACTAGTGTAGGCACATTAGTCCGTTCCTTAGCGTGTTTGGTGAGGGCGCGGCGATGTATTTCACAATACAAACTTACAAATACTAGTGTAGGCACATTAGTCCGTTCCTTAGCGTGTTTGGTGAGGGCGCGGCGATGTATTTCACAATACAAACTTACAAATACTAGTGTAGGCACATTAGTCCGTTCCTTAGCGTGTTTGGTGAGGGCGCGGCGATGTATTTCACAATACAAACTTACAAATACTAGTGTAGGCACATTAGTCCGTTCCTTAGCGTGTTTGGTGAGGGCGCGGCGATGTATTTCACAATACAAACTTACAAATACTAGTGTAGGCACATTAGTCCGATCCTTAGCGTGTTTGGTGAGGGCGCGGCGATGTATTTCACAATACAAACTTACAAATACTAGTGTAGGCACATTAGTCTGTTCCTTAGCGTGTTTGGTGAGGGCGCGGCGATGTATTTCACAATACAAACTTACAAATACTAGTGTAGGCACATTAGTCCGATCCTTAGCGTGTTTGGTGAGGGCGCGGCGATGTATTTCACAATACAAACTTACAAATACTAGTGTAGGCACATTAGTCTGTTCCTTAGCGTGTTTGGTGAGGGCGCGGCGATGTATTTCACAATACAAACTTACAAATACTAGTGTAGGCACATTAGTCTGTTCCTTAGCGTGTTTGGTGAGGGCGCGGCGATGTATTTCACAATACAAACTTACAAATACTAGTGTAGGCACATTAGTCTGTTCCTTAGCGTGTTTGGTGAGGGCGCGGCGATGTATTTCACAATACAAACTTACAAATACTAGTGTAGGCACATTAGTCCGATCCTTCCCGCCAAGTGCCGCGCGGCCACGCTCGCGCTCGCGGTGTTCTTGTGGTTCGTACCTAGTTCGTGTACCTATAATCTATTGAAGGATATTAATATGCTTCGTTATATCCTACTAACACTATAATACTGATGTAAGTCCTCTGCAGTGGCTATTTCCTTGAGTGATCACAACATCTCACTGTGGGATGGACGCCGACGCGTGCCACACTGAACATCACTCCGGCTCTAAGGTCGTCAATTGGTTTGAAATCACTTTATGTTCACAAAGCTAGTATAATTAAATGATGTAAGTGGTTGTGGTGCGCCGTGGTACCTACCTACTGTTAGTGTTGACTCGAGAGTTTATCTTTCACATGATGACTTTTCAATGGGCAGCTCTCCCGTACAGTTATCTTCGGTCACATGAAGCAAGCACTGGAAAGGATCGCTTGGACTTGGACTACCAGTTTGTCACTTGACTCATGCTTTTGTCCCATTTGGGATTGGTGCCCATGTTCGGTACGATCCAAGAGACGCGAATGGCGGGTGTAACTCAGATCTGTGCGTACTAGGTTGGTGTTCAGTGACAACGTTCAGTGTTCACGTCTGTGATTGAGAATGGTACGACTCTTTAGGAGACACAAGATCGCCGACGACTTGTCGACTTTCGATCGACTGACACGAGGAAGTAAGTAACGGCAGTGTGGCAGCGCTGAGTGGTGAAGTGGCGTTGGCGAACGGCAACGCATATCATTCGTTATCTATGAAATATTTGATAGAATTATGTAAGTGCGCACATTGTGGCTCACAGTGAGTCACTCTGCAAGGTTATGCTGTGTTTGCGGTAGTTATTCCTCGGATGGGTGACTGTTTTTGTAAACAAATTACTGTGAGCTCACTACAAAAGTGATCAATGTAAATACAGATACTTATTTAGTCCCAACCGGTGACAAAAACAATAAGTAATATGGAAGAAACAAAACTACTGCACCGTAGTTGCCAATATTTTGTCACTGATCCACCAGCCAAGCTAACAGCTATATTATGTATACGGTATACGGGTATACCTGGTTGGTGTACACATGACGCGCACGTACATATCTACCTACCTACTTTCACATATGTTTAATAAAATTTGTTGTGAGAAACCGATAACAGAATATAATTATGTTGAAGAAAAAGTAATGAGGGTTTTTATAAAAGCAACAGCGGCTATGCGCCATTACATAAGAATTATATTATTTTATCTGTGGCCATTACAGAACGAACAGACCGTGCTGCGCGACATTTTCAATAGGTACATTTTATGTTCTTCGGGTCTTTTTCGCGTAATAAATTGTCTTTTTCTCCACGCAAGCATTCGTTTACCCCAGTCTACTCGTGAACACGACTATAGCAATATAGTCAAAACGTCGAAAGGTGAGGAAAAAGTCAATTTACTACGCGAAAAAGATAAAGTCAATTTACTACCCGAAAACATAAAATGCATGGTAGGTACAAGTCGTGCGAGTTTAAAAACATAATTTGGAATACAGTTTAATAGATGACTACCCCGTCAGGGATACAGCGTGAAGATAGTTGTTTCTTAAAAAGATAGAATCCTACGTCGGCTACAAATCTCAGGCAAACAAACCATAAGCGAGCGGACCCGTTAGCGTTCACTAGTAAAATAATAAGTTAATGAATAAATCTAAACTAGGTACGAATCAATGCCCGCTTCTCTGTCTTCCCTCTTCAATAAACTATATCGGTAGCAAAGACAGTCATTGAAGATGTAGATGAAATGAGCTGTTCAGGAGTTACTATAGATCATCATTTAACCTGGAAGAAGCATAAGAAAAAATAAATAAAAATAATAATAAAATAATTGCCGTGTGTGTGAGCATGTGTGAGAGTGAGAGTGAGTGAGTGAGTCAGTAAGTGAGGGTGAGGTTGAGAGTGAGGGTGAGGGTGTGTGTGAGTGCGTGCGTGCGCGTGTGCGTGCGTGTTATTATTATTTCCCTTTATTTAAACACATTACTTACAAATAAATTATAATTTTAAATATAGGTGCATATATGTAAAGTTCATTTAAAAATATAAAACATAGTATCCCACCGGCATCGGGTACAGGTACCAAGCAACCGGTGGTTAGGGCTTCAGAGGAAGGATCTCTCACAATACCTGCAGTATTCAGAAGAAGCGTCTTCTGCATCAAGCCCTCGACCCAGCTGCCTAACGCGAGCCTCTTAAGGTGTTAGTCGAGGCTTTTGGCTATTAGTCCGTGCACAGAGAATGATTACTATCGGGACAATAATAGCTGAGTCAATACTCCACATGATCCCGTCGCTTATTATTTTTACATAAATGTTTATTTATCTCTCACGCCTTATCCCCGAAGGGGTGGCAGAGGCATACATATTGTTTGCCCACTTTACCATGTGTATTTCTGTCCCACATAATAGGTGGTGAGCCTATTGTCGTGTTGAAATAGACAGACGCAAGTTATGGTTACCTGCTGTCGACATTTTTTTTAACGACTGCCATGTTACTGGCAACCGGGACCAACGGCTTAACGTGCCTTCCGAAGTACGGAAATGCTCGCAAATTTAAATGCCACAAAGTGGTCACCCATCCGACGACCAGACATGTGAAAGTTGAGTAACTCAGTAATCGTTTACAGAACACTGAGACCGCGGGGCCACGGGCGCTTTAAATGTATGAAAATTTTACTACTTTGTTGACATTTTTGATTACTTGTCCGCCCTCCTGGGTAGAAACATGACGATATATAGCCCTCCTTGATAAATGGGCTATCTAACATAAAACATTTTTTTTTAATTATACCAGTAGTTCCTAGCGATGTAACGAATATATTCTTAATAGGTATAAATATTATAATACAAGCCACATACATGTATTCATAATAGGTAAACGAATTTCATTTAATAGGTTACCAGATAGTAGTTTGTTGCATAGCAACGTGTTGAGGCCACGTGAGTGAAAAAGACGCAATACGATTCGTGTTTCATAAAGCGTTTGATTCAGTTTTGTATTTGGAATTACCTGTGATATACATAAATATTATCAAATATTTTTATTTACACTAATACGAATTATGCGGATATTAGTTTCTATTACTATTATAATGTATTTGGAATTACCTGCGATATACATGAATATTATCGAATATTATAATTTATACTAATACGAATTATGTCGAGTGTGTGTCCTTACCTAACTGCAAAATTATATCCTATGCAGACGATACAGCCATGATTATCCGTGGACTTGACTGGAAAGAAACCCATGAGAATGCTGAGTATTGTTTGCGCGCTGTAATGGAGTGGTTAACTGTAAATTTATTAACTTTAAATGTTGCGAAGACAAAATTTGTAGCTTTCTCTGCTAATACTCTAGGACTGTTAGGAGTACCAATATCGATACGCACTTACACCTGCTCAAATAGGGACGTAAACCTAGACTGTGACTGCCCTCAAATAGATAGAACCCATTTTATCAGATACCTAGGTGTGCTAGTGGATGAGCATTTAAATTGGAATTATCAAATAGATGCCACGGTAGTTCGTATAAGAAAAATTATTTATATATTTAAAAAACTTAGAAGAGTGATGGATTTTGATAGTTTAATGATGGTCTATTATGCGTTGGTCCAGTCGGTGATTGGATACTGCATACTGATCTGGGGAAGGACACACAAAACTGTAATATTACGTATAGAACGTTGTCAGCGTGCTGTCCTAAAGGTGATGGCCAAGAAACTTAAACGGTTCTCAACGTCGACACTTTACTCTGTGTGTCAGGTGTTGACAGTCCGACAGCTGTTTGTGATCCAAGTTGTGCTCCGAAAACACTCTACCCTAATTATAATCCAGAGATATATAGCACCAAGCGTCGTTCTGATAGAATATGCGTTATAAGATATCGCAGAACAGCACTTGCAAGTCGTCACTATAAACATATTAGCTCAAAATTATATAACAAAATTAATTCAATTATGAATATTTACTCAATGAAAAGAATTGAACTAAAGAGAAAACTTGATGTCTGGCTCAAATCTCTTTCATACGATGAGACAGAGGAACTTGTAAAAGTATAGCACCAATAACACACAGAAATACAAACAGAAACTAACACACACACACACACACACACACACACACACACAAACAAACACACTAAGACTCATGCACCACACAAGCATACGTACACACTCACATACTCATACCAAGTGTAAACATAACATAACATTTAATGTAACTTTTATCTTTAGCTGTGTCTGGAACAATGATCCTTGTAATCTGGAGTGAGGCGTTGTCAGCTGCGCTACAGTTTATACTTTTGCAGCTGTCATCGTTCCTATTTTGTATCTGTGTATCTGATATTTTAATGTTCCTAATAAATTATTATTATTATAACTGATAAACATACTTATATATTTCTAAATACATACATATTATAGATAAATAACACCCAGACACAGAATAAACCATCGTGCTCATCACACAAAGTTTTATCCTGGGTGGGAATCGAACCCATGACCTCTTGCGTAGCAGTCGGATGCTCTCCCACTGCGCCACAGAGGCAGTCAATAGTTACAACACATCGATTAAAGTACGTACTTCGTACAACAATGTTATTAGCGATTAAAAAAAGCTACCTTATTATTTGAATATATTCAGTAATAGGAATATGAAAATTTCACCCTAATATAACACCTCTAGTAGTTCCTGAGATTAGTACTTTTAACCAAACAAACAAACTTCCGCTTTTTTAATTATTTATTGAACCCCTTCACTAAGGTGCCGAGACGGCCTTTATGTCTCAGCTTTGTGTGTGAACACAAACACAGCGTACACGTAGATCTCAGCTTTGTGTGTGAACACAAACACATCGTACACGTAGATCTCAGCTTTGTGTGTGAACACAACACAGCGTACACGTAGATCTCAGCTTTGTGTGTGAACACAAACACAGCGTACACGTAGATCTCAGCTTTGTGTGTAAACACAACACAGCGTACACGTAGATCTCAACTTTGTGTGTGAACACAAACACAGCGTACACGTAGATCTCAGCTTTGTGTGTGAACACAAACACGGCGTACACGTAGATCTCAGCTTTGTATGTGAACACAAACACAGCGTACACGTAGATCTCAGCTTTGTGTGTGAACACAAACACAGCGTACACGTAGATCTTGATCGCACACCAGACAGTTTTTACCAATTTCTTTATACTTAATTTTCTTCGTTTAAACGATTTCCTATAGATGGCGCTAATCGAATTAGATTGGAGGTGTGGTCAAGTTTGAAAAACTGTGATTGTAGAAACCAAACCGTAGCTTGTATTGTAATCGATAAGCGCCATCTATAGGAAGTCGTTAAGAAAATTATAAAGAAATAATAGTACAATTGGTTTTTTTTTTTAATATTGTGGGACACTTTTTACACACCGCCATCTAGCCCAAAGTAAGCTAATATTAGCTTGTGTTATGGGATCTAGATAACTGATAAACATACTTATATATTTCTAAATACATACATATTATAGATAAATAACACCCAGACACAGAATAAACCATCGTACTCATCACACAAAGTTTTATCCTGGGTGGGAATCGAACCCACGACCTCTTGCGTAGCAGTCGGATGCACTCCCACCGCGCCACAGAGGCAGTCAAATTGTTGCAGAGGCCGGGCAAAATAGGCAATTGCAGTCGAGGCAAGACAGACAATTGCCGTTCCCGCCGAGGCGTGCTATTCTCAAAATAAAGCATGGAAATAAAACACCAACACAAAGTACCGACTCAAATACATCGCGAGCGGTACCCATCCGTCCATTCAAGTCTCCATACTATAAGCCTTTTCGTCCTAGGTCTTTCATTTATTTCTACCATATTTAGTACCGACCAGTTTGTACCCATACATACCGGAGACCAATTGCGAGGACAACATAATTCCAACAGACCATAGCGCAAGCACCCCACCCGGGAGCTCCAAGACTTCGCTGCCCTTGCACTTGGTCTTTGTCAAGCACACTGCATCATTTTTCTCATTCATTACATCCATCAACTAATTCATCTTCTCTGCCAATCCTCCTGTTACGATTCTCGCCGCTACCCTGCACTGAAGTTCTGGAACACGTGTTTATTTATTTAACTTTTCCTCCCTTAGGGGTAAAAAGTGCCCCCTGGTTTCATCCGTGATATACTTCGTTGCAACCCTCCTCCCCCTCCTAAACTTTACTCAATTAGTTTTTGAATATTTTCATACAAACTTTCATCACCTATTGTGAATTTATGACCTAACCGTTTCCGAAATCGCTATGTCTTTTACTGGTATTTTATACAAATCACTAATTTTTTTTATTAATCTATCAATTGTACTTGCCGTATTGGTTTTGCCGTTTTATTATAGTTCGAGGTGATCCTCCCGTCGTTTTTTTTCCCTGATTTTTTAACATTTATGATTACTGCTCCGCTTTCCAGAGTAGTAGCGTGATTAAATATATATAACATATTCCTTGATGAATGGGCTATCCAACAGAAAAATATTTTTTTTAATCCGACCATTAGTTACTGAGATTAGCGCATTCAACCAAACAAACAAACTTTAGCTTAGTATGGAAGTATGGAAAGAAAGAAAACACATTAATTAAGCGCATTACATACAATCATAAAAACACTTAAACATATAAACAAGCCTAAAAGGCTTCGGCTCAGGGCGATGCTGGGTATGACCATAGCGCTGATTTTCAGCCGAAGCCCCCAAGGAGTCCCTCACGGACGTATGCCTCGTTATGGAATGTTAAAAATATAAAAACTGGAGGCTGACCGCTTGCAACTGCAAATTAACATATAATATACAAATTATAATTAACAGCTCTTCTACAAATGCATATATTTTTTTTTGATACCGCCGAGGTGGCAGACAAGCATACGGCCCACCTGATGGAAAGTGGTCACCGTAGCCTATATATGGACGTTTGCAACACCGCACAGGGGCAGCACTCGCGCTATAAGTGTCATAAGGAGCAACTCAGACCACACTTCATCCCCGCACTCCCACGGGAACAGGCACCACCGAGGTAAAGCCTTGGCGCATCCGCTAGTTAGTTAGAAAAGCCTTTTAGATGAATTAAATGTAATTTTATTGTTTGTTGTAAGACATTGCAATGTAGTGTCGATAGGTGAGTGTGTTTATTGATCGATACTTTTGCTTGGTACTTAGTTCGTAAGTACAAAATTAATAGTTGTGTTTATTATGATTGATTGGATATATTTTTGTTGTGACGGGCAGTGTGTTATGAAGGTGTACAGCGCTTGTGCAAACCAATATTATTGGTTTCTTCTACTCGTACGCCGCACAATGCTGAGTGAGTACACTTCTTTGGTACTTGATACGCTTGACGGATATCTGTAAGGTCTTATGTTTTAACTAACTAATTTAACTAAAAGGTTCTGTAGTTTAGTAGAGTGAATGTTAAAATTTCATCTTCACTACATAATTATAAAACAAGTCGCTTCCCACTATCTGTCTCTATGTATGCTTAGATCTTTAAATCTACGCAACGAATTTCGACGCGGTTTTTAAATATTTATTTATTTATTTATGGAGAACCAGCAGCTTAATCTTATTTAATACATAAACAGATTTGCACCAGTAATCCAATTATAGGTTTACACGTTTACCACACATTATATACATTATATACATTGACACATATGCGCTATGCTTGTGAAGCGTTATGATTGATGAGATTACTCAAAATAAAAAAAATAAAATTATCTTACATTAACTAACTAACTAACTATCTTCACGCTGTATCCCTGACGGGGTAGTCAGAGAGGACAGATCGCCAGGCTTCGCGATCCATGCATACTTCTTTCGCTTCTTCGAGATACATCAATCGCTTCATAGACGCACGTCTGGGTATCCGAGTACTTTTGACCTTTCCGTTACAATCTTACATTAATGTATAAACTTACAAACCAACTTATTAAACATTAGAATTTATATCTAATTAAAGAAATGATCACTTATAATGCGACATTGGTATTAAAAATATCTAACTGTAGCTCTTTTGAGACTATGTTAAAACGATTGCTTGCTCGCGGTATGAATGAATGCTGTCTGTAGTTGGTAGAACATCTACGTACATAGAGAGGCTTTATAGTTCTTGGTACCTTTGTGGGGGCATTGGAATACAATCTATTCAAAAGATCAGGACAGTCCACGATATTTGATGTTATTTTCAAAATGAAAGATATATCGGCCACATTTCTTCGCTCTGAGAGTGTAAGTAGATGAAATTGTTTGCATAAGTTCATGTACTCAGAAGATGTATAAGTAAGTTTTAAACGGTAGCAAATATATTTAATAAATTTTATCTGAATCCTCTCAATTTGAGTAATGTAATTGTCATACCGTGGGTTCCGTATTTGCGATCCGTATTTACCCGTATTACATCGTACTTCTTACGAAACTACAATATAGAATCTCCCAGTTCTTGACATTTCTAAAACAGGCCGAACTACGCATAATGAATCTCAGGGCCTTAGAGGCCCTCGACGCTGTACTCTCAATGTGCTTGTCAAACAGCAGTTTAGATTCGTGGATGATTCCTAGATCTCTTATACTTACCTTTGGGTATTATTAGATTCTTTAGTTTATAGCATGAATCAATCATCCTATTTTTCTGCTATAAGTAACCACTAAGCATTTAGATGGATTCAACTCAAGTCTATTCTCATGGCAGTAGACATCTAGGCGAGAAAGATCTGCCTGGAGTCTTAGTACACCGGCTTTTGATTCTATGGTGGCAAAAACTTTCATGTCATCAGCAAAACATAAAAGCCTCGAATGCTCAAATATATATAGTGATTCAGGAGGTAGATTCTAGTAAATAATTTGTTAAGTATTTGTATACATTGGCTAAAATAAAACGATATTTGATGGGCGTGTCGGAAAAAATAAGACGTCTGGAAGCTTTAAACGTAAACGCTGCCTAAACCCTTTGAGATATAACAAAATAATGTATGGTGGAATTGTGTATTTAATATAGGTCTACAAAAAGTCGGCAACGGTATATGTCTGTCTCTTAAGGTTAACACACTATATCCATTTTATTACTTAAGAAATCCAGCAATTATAAAGCTGTAATTTGGAGGCTATATACACAAATACGTTATTAATCCTTATCATTTTAGTACGTTAGTTGACTTCAGCATTTTATAAATATTATTTAGTCCCTTTACATCCTGCAAATTAAATGAATATCTTAGGAGATATAGCAAAATCAAAAGAATTTAATTTCGTGTAACCATAATTCGACCGGGCCGTGCGGGCGTACTGAAGAGCGGAGAAGTGATCAACTAATTTGGAAAATATTCATACATTAGTGTAAAATGATAAAAAACGGGATTAAAGGGGTGCGTCGGGGGTTGACCGTTTGAAGTATGTCACCGGCGGAGCCGGGCGGGTCAGCGAGGGACATTATTATAGGATATCCAGAAATCTTCATGTTAAGAACACTCCACTTGCTTGACTGAGTAGTTTCGGAGACGAAGGGGGTTTGGAAATATTTTCTTAGCTTACTTGTTTATTCAATACTTCATGGAGCATAAAGCACCACCGCGGCGATGGAGCGGCGCTGCGTCGCGGCTGAGAGGCACTCGGGGCCACGGGCAATCGATCACTCATCTGTGACGTCGTGTCCAACTTAAAGGTATATATAGCAAGACTCTCGCTATATATCATAGTGATTTATGTCGAAAGATAGCGAGTCTCGTGCGAGTAGACGGCTCTCCACAGGTCTTCGTCCCTCACGCTGCCGCAGACGTGTCACGTTGCCTCCGATACGGGTGCGCTATATTCTCTTTGCGGTTATTATTTAAAGATATGGCGTTGTTTACGCAAAATTTATCGACTCGCAATCGGACAGGCGGATAAGATAGCCGCATAAATTCTTGTTCCGCGTGCGGCTCCGTCACGTGCCGGCGGCGCCGCCATACGCGGATGCACCACGTAGCACTCGTATTGCACATACCTTGCTGGGTCAATAGTCCGCTTGAGCAGCCCTTGGGCACCGCGTGCTTGGCTACTGTCACTGCCTTCTCGAGCCCCTACCGGACCAAGCACCATACAAACACACAAACTAAATAATAGTTAGTTAAACTGTTGGTTTCTAGTGCACTTCTATAAAAGTGTGATAGTGAAAGGGACGATGAGTCCTTACCATAATTTGATCTTCATCGTTGAGTATCCCCAATAACTTCCGAGGCCTAACTGCTTTTGGAGCCTTGGCTCTGCTTTTAATTTATATGCATTATTTTTCTGATTGTTTCGTGGGCCGGATTGAAGTTGGTGGAAGGCCTTATGTGGCCGGCGCTAGCCCTGCACTTCACGTCCATCCTTGAATAATAATAAATAGAGACGCTGTCAGCCCATCTATAATAACAAGTTATGCTTATAAAATGTATTCTAAAAGTTCTTAACCACTATAGTAGCTTTAAAACGGCATCTATAATGCCAATGTGCCTTATAATGACATATTAAAAGATTTGGCTAATATTAACTTTTTTTTCCTTGATTGTAATATTACCTTAATTCTTATAATTATATTCTGAATTTTTCTTTATAGACTAGATTGACATTTCAATATGTCATTAACTTTTTTAATGTTGGAAGAGTGCAAGCATAGTGCCTTATTTAGACGTTTTAGTTTATGAATCGAATCACTTGACTAATAGGAAAGGCTTATAAAATTACTGTCAAAATGCATAGATAATACAAAATTTAAAACTAATCAACGAACCACCCATTATTTTAGTCACGCCACTATCTATTTATTGCGATAAAGCGGCAACATTTCAAATAATAAGTATAGGTTGGTTAAACATTTATGAACCTAATTAGGTAATATGTCTACAAAAAAATTAAGAGTGTTTGCTTAAAACTGCACGGCAGAAGTGAAAACTTGATTGACAATCGCAATCAATGATTACGAATGAATTGAATAGGTATACCAAACAGCGTATCTTTCTCGCCCGGGTACACTCGGCGTTCCCGAATTCACTTGATGCAGCCTTCCATCAAGAGCGTGACGGATAAGCCTAACTTACTACCCACGGAGAAATCTGTGTGCGGTGCGCTACATAAAGCTTTTACTTCAACAAAAATTCAAAATGTTTTCTCAATGAGCCTTGTTACATTGCTTTTAACCTTATAATATTCATAGCCATATAGATATATGTAACTAACTATCTTCACGCTGTATCCCTGACGGGGTAGTCAAAGAGGACAGATCGCCAGGCTTCGCGATCCATACAAACTTCTTTCGCTTCTTCGAGATTCATCAATCGCTTCATACACGCACGTCTGGGTATCCGAGTACTTTTGACCTTTCCGTTTTTGAGCAATCTGCTCACGTGGTCTTCCTATGTAAGTCTCGGCCTACCCTGACTCCTTCTACACTCTACTTTTGAACAATATATATTCTTCGTCAATCGTTCCTCACTCATTCGTTGGACGTGTCCAAACCAACGGAGCACGCCCTTTTCCAGCTTAACTCTGACACTTTCATTCAAACCTGCCATATTGCCATATAGATATATGTAGATGTTTATAATATAATATAATATTGCCATTTATTTTTATTGACCACATTTCGAAAAGTCCTGGAAATGAAACACTATACAGAAACTGCTGACTATAATAAAATCTCACTACTCTAACAAATAGTGCTGTAAATGCGTTTAACATGCCAAACTAAATTACAGGTATTTTTACTCAGTGGTGCGGTCAAACCATAGTGCGACCTTAATTTGTAGTGATGCCATCTATTGACGATGATCGAAATTAAAGTTATACCTATTTATTTACATTGCCGTGAACAGTTATAAAGGTAATGCACAAGATAACTATGATGCTTTTTTAACTTATAGGACCTAGTTAATGTCTATCCAACAAAAATTACTGCCTCTGTGACGCGGTGGGAGTGTATCTGACTGCTAGGCAAGAGGTCGTGGGTTCGATTCCCACCCAGGATAAAACTTTGTGTGATGAGTACGATGGTTTAATCTGTGTCTGGGTGTTATTTATCTGAATATGTAATAATTAGCGAGAGTATTTAGAAATATAATAAGTATGTTTATCAGTTATCTGGTTATCATAGTACAAGCTCTACTTAGTTTGGAATCAGGTGGCGTTGTGTGAGTTGTTCCAACGATATTCATTTATTTATTTATACGAATTATAGCATTTTACATGATCTTTACAAGAATTATATCAACCCAATTTTAACTATATAGTAATTATAAAGGTATTGTACTTATGTGGGACATTGGCGGACTTTTTTTTACACACCGCCGTCTAGCCCAATGTAAGCTAATGTAAGCTTGTGTTATGGGATCTAGACGACTGGTAATCATACTAATATATTTCTAAATATGTGGTTATATTTAAATGTTTTACATAACAAGATTCGCCATTTTGAAAGTGCAGTAGATGTCAATCGATAACGGAGTTTTAAAAGTTTAAGTTAAAATATTGTAAAGACTGGAAGAGGTTTAAGAGGAATGGTGGTTATTAAAGAAAAGTAAAATAAAAATACGAAAACATGGAACACCAACCATTTCCGCTCAAACTGATACCAACGAAAAATGTAGTGGTTCCTCAGAAAATATTATTTAATGTAACTAATTCTATACAAAATGCCATTGGATGCGCATATAATGTTGTCAACGTCATACTACAGTGGTAAAATCTGCGGACAAAGAAAATCTCAGCGCGAGGAGCGTGAGAGCGACTTAGCGCGTTTCACAGTCCAAGGTACGTCGAGAGTAGCCAATGATCTGTGCTAGTCCAAGTCAAAAGTGTTAGTATGAACGGACAGAGTTTAGGTGGTCTTTAAATTGTACTACTTTGTCGCGCTATTTGATTTGACTAATTCAATCAAAGGTGAAATTACGATTAATCTAAATTAATATAATATACTACTACTACTACACAATGAACTAGTAAGGTTGCTACATTTAGCCAATATGCCATTAAAGTTAGTGTTTATACTAAGTATAATAATATTTATCTTGCAAAATATTGTATTATTTTCGTTTGAAGACATGAAGAACCATTCAAGTGATTAGTAATGATTTTGTAGATGTTCGGGTCCACACTCATTGAACCAATATTACTAGCGTAGTCCACGTAGCTCAATGTAGGTACTTACGTAGTACAATAATTTGATGATATGATTTATATTCGATAGTGCACAGCGTGTTTACGGGACTTTGCTCATAATTAAGTGTTCGCTTTCTATAGGTAGGTAAGGTTTACAGTATGGGGTTCTTTAAAAGGGGTCTTAGAAGGTATATAAAGGGTCGGCTAGCTAGTGCTGCACCTTTGGTGTTGCAAACGTCCATAGGCTACTACTTTTCATGAGGTGGGCGGTATGCTTGTAAAAAAAAGAACAAAATTATTAATTCACACGTACCAATGGAAATCAATATACATTCATACCTTACTCCCAGTATATGCGAGAGGTTAACATTGGAACGCCTTCTGTCGGACGAAGGGGTAGACAGAGGATACAAAACTTTAATATACCCTCCTGAACTTTTTACTCCTTTCCACACCTTAAACAGATCTTTAACATATACCTAACACCATTGGTTAAAAACGAAGCCACAAGTCGGCTCCTCTCGGTATGGGGCTTCGCCATCGACTTGGACATGCGCTCGCTAAAGTAGTAGACGGTACCTTGAACGAGACATGTTAGTTGTGCAACGTTCTGGAGCTCACGGCGCTGACGGTTCGTAGAGGTTACCTGTCGCGGCTGCGGCACACATGGGCTGCCAGTTTGGACGCCGACCCAGCAGGTACTTGGTCTGCCACCTCAGTTGTGCTGTACGACTGTAGCAGCAGGTATCTCCCGACGAGAGGCTGCCGCGTGGCCGTGGACGTATTGTACGTTGCACTCCAGTTTGCGACTAGTACTGGCTTGTCGTGAATATCATTGAGTAGTAATTGCTTTATGACTGCGCCGATATTGAACATTTGTTATGATTGGCGCACAATAAATAATTTTATTGTCTATCTGTCGAAGGTTCGAGGCAAATTTACTTATATCAAGATTAAAGCGCCGTATTTTGTTTAGTGCGGACAATCTACATTGACGTTTCAAGCCAGAACGATATAGGACATTCTCATTGGCAATTAATAATTATTAAAATATTCTTTTATAACATTATACAAAAATTTATGTTGATAAATACGGGGTGACTCATTCATCTATCGCCAGCCGAAACCCTTATCCCCCTTAAACTTTTACATTTTTACATTTTACCCCCACGGGCGTAAAATGTAGGCATAAACGGTGATTGGACTGGCAACACCAGTCGTTTTAACATCTCCGTCGAAGTGCTGCATGATTTAAATTGTACTTGTTAGAGTCATGGCGCACTTGTCGCGCAACCTACCACAAACCAATAAAAATTGTACTTGTTAGAGTCATGGCGCACTTGTCGCGCAACCTACAACAAACCATTAAAAATTGTACTTGTTAGAGTCATGGCGCACTTGTCGCGCAACCTACAACAAACCATTAAAAATTGTACTTGTTAGAGTCATGGCGCACTTGTCGCGCAACCTACAACAAACCATTAAAAATTGTACTTGTTAGAGTCATGGCGCACTTGTCGCGCAACCTACCACAAACCAATAAAAATTGTACTTGTTAGAGTCATGGCGCACTTGTCGCGCAACCTACAACAAACCATTAAAAATTGTACTTGTTAGAGTCATGGCGCACTTGTCGCGCAACCTACAACAAACCATTAAAAATTGTACTTGTTAGAGTCATGGCGCACTTGTCGCGCAACCTACAACAAACCATTAAAAATTGTACTTGTTAGAGTCATGGCGCACTTGTCGCGCAACCTACCACAAACCAATAAAAATTGTACTTGTTAGAGTCATGGCGCACTTGTCGCGCAACCTACAACAAACCATTAAAAATTGTACTTGTTAGAGTCATGGCGCACTTGTCGCGCAACCTACAACAAACCATTAAAAATTGTACTTGTTAGAGTCATGGCGCACTTGTCGCGCAACCTACAACAAACCAATAAAAATTGTACTTGTTAGAATCATGGCGCACTTGTCGCGCAACCTACAACAAACCAATAAAAATTGTACTTGTTAGAGTCATGGCGCACTTGTCGCGCAACCTACAACAAACCATTAAAAATTGTACTTGTTAGAGTCATGGCGCACTTGTCGCGCAACCTACAACAAACCAATAAAAATTGTACTTGTTAGAGTCATGGCGCACTTGTCGCGCAACCTACAACAAACCAATAAAAATTGTACTTGTTAGAGTCATGGCGCACTTGTCGCGCAACCTACAACAAACCATTAAAAATTGTACTTGTTAGAGTCATGGCGCACTTGTCGCGCAACCTACAACAAACCAATAAAAATTGTACTTGTTAGAGTCATGGCGCACTTGTCGCGCAACCTACAACAAACCAATAAAAATTGTACTTGTTAGAGTCATGGCGCACTTGTCGCGCAACCTACAACAAACCATTAAAAATTGTACTTGTTAGAGTCATGGCGCACTTGTCGCGCAACCTACAACAAACCAATAAAAATTGTACTTGTTAGAGTCATGGCGCACTTGTCGCGCAACCTACCACAAACCAATAAAAATTGTACTTGTTAGAGTCATGGCGCACTTGTCGCGCAACCTACAACAAACCATTAAAAATTGTACTTGTTAGAGTCATGGCGCACTTGTCGCGCAACCTACAACAAACCATTAAAAATTGTACTTGTTAGAGTCATGGCGCACTTGTCGCGCAACCTACAACAAACCAATAAAAATTGTACTTGTTAGAGTCATGGCGCACTTGTCGCGCAACCTACCACAAACCAATAAAAATTGTACTTGTTAGAGTCATGGCGCACTTGTCGCGCAACCTACAACAAACCATTAAAAATTGTACTTGTTAGAGTCATGGCGCACTTGTCGCGCAACCTACAACAAACCATTAAAAATTGTACTTGTTAGAGTCATGGCGCACTTGTCGCGCAACCTACAACAAACCATTAAAAATTGTACTTGTTAGAGTCATGGCGCACTTGTCGCGCAACCTACCACAAACCAATAAAAATTGTACTTGTTAGAGTCATGGCGCACTTGTCGCGCAACCTACAACAAACCATTAAAAATTGTACTTGTTAGAGTCATGGCGCACTTGTCGCGCAACCTACAACAAACCATTAAAAATTGTACTTGTTAGAGTCATGGCGCACTTGTCGCGCAACCTACAACAAACCAATAAAAATTGTACTTGTTAGAATCATGGCGCACTTGTCGCGCAACCTACAACAAACCAATAAAAATTGTACTTGTTAGAGTCATGGCGCACTTGTCGCGCAACCTACAACAAACCATTAAAAATTGTACTTGTTAGAGTCATGGCGCACTTGTCGCGCAACCTACAACAAACCAATAAAAATTGTACTTGTTAGAGTCATGGCGCACTTGTCGCGCAACCTACAACAAACCAATAAAAATTGTACTTGTTAGAGTCATGGCGCACTTGTCGCGCAACCTACAACAAACCATTAAAAATTGTACTTGTTAGAGTCATGGCGCACTTGTCGCGCAACCTACAACAAACCAATAAAAATTGTACTTGTTAGAGTCATGGCGCACTTGTCGCGCAACCTACAACAAACCAATAAAAATTGTACTTGTTAGAGTCATGGCGCACTTGTCGCGCAACCTACAACAAACCATTAAAAATTGTACTTGTTAGAGTCATGGCGCACTTGTCGCGCAACCTACAACAAACCAATAAAAATTGTACTTGTTAGAGTCATGGCGCACTTGTCGCGCAACCTACAACAAACCATTAAAAATTGTACTTGTTAGAGTCATGGCGCACTTGTCGCGCAACCTACAACAAACCAATAAAAATTGGAAACATAATAGTTGAGTGATCACTGACATTATTCACCATTTCAATAAACTATTATTTATCTATCACGCCTTATTCCCGAAGGGGTGGCAGAGGCATACATATTGAATGCCCACTTTTCACAATGTGTATTCCTGTCCCACGTAATAGGTGGTAAGCCCATTTCCGTGTTGAAATAGATAAACGCGGGTTGCCACATAATGACTCAATAATGCCTTCGGGACAAACGGCTTAACGTGCCTTTCGAAGCACGGAAACGCTCGTAAATATAAATGCCACAAAGTGGTTACCCATCCGAGGACCAGCCATAGTGAAAGTTGCGTTACTCAGTGATCGTTTACAGAACACTGAGTCGGCGGAGTCACCAGCGCTTTACTCCTACCAAGTCTATATAATGTTAGAAGTGGTTATGTTTGTAAAGAGGAATCCAGATTTATTTGAAACATCGAAATAAGCATAAATACGTACGATATGATACGATATAAAATATGAGACGACCTTTTTAAACAAAAAGCGTTTATTGCGAGTTTGTAAGAAAACGTTGTAGATTTATTACTTGAGGCAACTTATTACACCATACGAGTACAAGCATCTAAATAAGATGATATAATATACTCGAACGGGTACTCGTAGTAGCTTCCCCTCACTTACTCGTATTATCTACCGGCTTGATAACGCCTAGCTCTTTGAATGTAGCGATATTGTTGTATTTAAATGTTAAAGTTATGTATTTCATCGTCATTATAATATGAATGCAATGTGAACACAATGTGTGTGTGCATGTGTACAATATGTTCGTATGGAAGATGCTGGAACATTATCTTGTGTAACTCCTTGATAACTACCCATTTGAATATGTAAAGTCGACATCTTCATGTCAGAGACATTAACTGCCGCACTCAGAGTCGATTTAAGATTGATTAAGGAGTTTTAAGTAAAGATTAATAAAAATTCACTAGAAGACAGTAATATATTAGACAGTTAATGAGTCATTATTGTCATTTAATGTCAATTAACTTTAATGGCCGCTGAACCCTTACTTAAATCTTAAATAGACATTAAATTGACGTTCACGTGTCAAAAGTATGGTTATAGCGCTAACACACGTTCGGATTTGGTTTCTCCCGATCGCGGATTTGATATGCTTCCCGACCAAATCTTACCGTGTTTTCAGCAGTCCAGCGGACATAATTATTATAAATTGAATTCGCCTCGATCCGCATCGGATATGATCAATGTTGCCGTTCTAGCTAGTTTTTCGTAAATTTTCTCAGATATAATTTAATTTTTATTTATACTGTTGATTGATGGCGCTTGGTGGAACTTGCTACACATATTAAATAACACCACTTGTACTGTTCCACAACATTTAGTAATTAAAAGTAAGTAAATGTTGTGGAACAGTACAAGTGGTGTTATTTAATATATAATTTAATTTTTCTACAAAAAGACACTTTTTCATAATGACAGATTTGGTTGGCGGACTCGGCGGATTTGATCTGTCGAGGTCCGGCAGACTAAATCCGAATGTGTGTTAGCGCTATTATGTCATCTATGTTTATTGCGGAGAGAATCAAAGAGCGATATGTATAGTGATCCGTCCATATCTATAGTCATGCATTCAGGAAATATTCCGTAGTTGATAGTAATTTTGCTTAAAAATAATAGTAAAACATTAAACTTTTTTTATTTTGAAGGAAAATAATAACTTTACCCTATAAAAACTACTATATTTTATAAAATTATTTAAATGTCCTTAGGTATGTAGCGATATTGCACTTTACCGACATACGTTTCGATACGGCGCACCGCCCCTATGTTAACTTAAGTAGGCATTAACTAATGAACCATTAATTTTCTTCTCTAGGAGCATCGGCCAATTATTTATTTTAATCATAATTATTTAAATGACAATTTACACTAATTTAATGAACGACTCTGAGTGCGGCTGTAAGTTACGTATACCATCCCTGATTACAAATCAATGGACACGTGCATCGCGGTTTTTATATTTTTTTTTACTTTAAAAGGTATAATAAAGGTTACATTAAATAATTAAATTAATCGGTGGCTCATTATTATAATCAACGTCCAGTTGAGGATACTGTATATAGTCCGGTCAATTTAGATATTCGAAGCTACATAAATTCCCACTAAGCTGAAAATCAGTTTCATTGTTTAAAAAAAGATTTAAAATAAAATTTTTCCCATGTATGAAAAAAAACTATTCAAAGCAGGTCAAATAAATGAGTTATCGCGATTTTCAGCAAAACGGTAAATTGTATTATAAAAATACTTTAAACAAAATTGTAGATTATTAAATTATCTACAAAAAATGTCTCAAGCCACCGTTTTTGAGATATAAAGATTCAAAAAGTTGTAAAAGTTGTAATCGTCATAATATGCACACGTTTCCACGCCACCTATGAGGTAGTGTACTTAGCGCGTTTTTTTAACGTGGTTTACCTAGTAGGCCTATCCCGCGGGTCAGTCTTGATCCTGTTTAATTTGAAATTATTGCAAAATAATGGATTTTAGCAGAGATTGGAAAGATAAAAGCAATTTAGGTAAAAAGAAGTTGTTAAATTTAATCGTCCGAGTCGTTCAAATTCTTCTTCTTCTTCTTGATCTTCTTGATCTTGTTCGTCTTGTTCTTCTTCTTCTTCTTGTTCGTCTTGTTCTTTTTCATCTTCATCCTGAGTGCTTGTAAACTGCTTTAGTAGCGATGTATCGCATGTCGCCTCGTTGGAATCAAACATGTCCTTCACTGTTGGTGATTCAATGTTAGAGCACGATCGGTCTTGACAATGTGTACATGCCAGATAACAAAACCTTTCGACTTTTTTGCAACCTTTAGCACTGCACCCCTTTTGCAGTTGCAAAAAATTGTGTTTAGCAATTTGTCGGTGCAGCTATTGTAGTAGTAAAGGGTACTACTAGAAACTTTACTACCACTTGCGTGCAGGTGAAAGTAAATGTAGGACTGGTTCTAATAAATTGTTGACCGCCTTCCAACCCCAGTCTGTAGGGTCTAGCTGATGACCAAGCCACACTTGAACTTGGTGATGAAATACCCAAAAAAGATGTTGATGAACAGCAACAGAAGTTGGAGGAAGACAAGCTAATTGTACTTGTTTTTTACTTTTGGTATTTTAATGAAACATGCATAATTCTTTACTTATATGTATTATGCGGGTAGAATTTTTAGGAGCTTTGTACCTAGTCAGGTCATAAGTATTGTCACACAGTAAAAACTTTTCTTTTAGAATGCTGGCCATAATAAAGTTTATTGAATTCGAATTTCGAATTGTTCATCAAAATAAAAATGTATACTTTTTAGAATTTTACTCATTTTCAAATATGGAGTGGACGCTTAAAGAAGACCGTGTTGCAGTTATTGCGTTGCATCGTTGCGGTTACGCGCCAATTCAAATTTTTGAAATACTGAAAAATTTGAATGGAACCAAAAGATTCATTTATCGTACCATCAAACGATACAATGAAGACTCTAGTGTAGATGACAGGTCAAGAAGTGGTCGCCCTCGGTCTGTTAGGACTCCAGCAGTAATAAAAGCTGTGAAGGCGCGAATTCAAAGAAATCCCAAACGTAAGCAGAAACTATTGGCCCTTCAGATGGGGTTAAGCAGAACCACGGTGAAAAGGGTGTTAAATGAAGACTTAGGGCTTCGGTCATATCGAAGTAAAAAAGGACATCGTTTAAATGCTCGTCTAATGGACCTGAGACTGAAGAGATGCCGCGCTTTGTTGAAGCGGTACGCGGGAAAAAAATATCGGAAAATTATTTTTTCGGATTAAAAAAAATATTTTTTACCGTAGAAGATAGCTACAACAAACAAAATGATAAGGTATACGCACACAGTAGTGAAGAAGCGAGCAACCGTATTCCGCGTGTCCAACGAGGTCATTTTCCAACCTCGCTCATGGTATGGTTGGGAGTTTCTTATTGGGGCTTAACAGAGGTACATTTTTGTGAGAAAGGTGTATAAACGAATGCAGTTGTGTATCAAAATACAGTCCTGACGAACCTTGTGGAACTTGTTTCTCATACCATGTTCAATAACAGGCACTGGGTATTCCAACAAGATTCGGCGCCAGCTCAGAGCGAAGAGCACACAAGACTGGCTGGCGGCGCGTGAAATCGACTTCATCCGGCACGAAGACTGGCCCTCCTCCAGTCTAGATTTGAGTCCGTTAGATTACAATATATGGCAACAGTTGAAGGAAAAGGCGTGCTCAAAGCCTCATCCCAATTTGGAGTCACTCAAGACATCCTTGATTAAGGTAGCCGCCGATATTGACATGGACCTTGTTTGTGCTGCGATAGACGACTGGCCGCGCAGATTGAAGGCCTGTATTAAAAATCACGGAGGTCATTTTGAATAAACTTTATTGTCATAAGAATCTATGTTTTGTTAAGTTCATTTTGGTATATAAATGGTTACATAATGAATAAACTTGTTTCAATTATTTTATATTAAACATGTGACAGAATTTATGACCTGACTAGGTACCTAGGAAGATGAATGCGAATGCCGTTAGTGATAATGTCTTGGGAAATCCACCTTAAAAAAAATGCGATAAGGCCACTACCTCATAAGTGGCGTGGAAACGTGTGCATATTATGACGCTTACAACTTTTACAACTTTTTGAATCGTTATATCTCAAAAACGGTGGCTCATAGGAAAAATAAATTTAAACATTTTCTGTAGATAATATTATGATCTATTTTTAAATTATAATAATAATAAATAATAATAATAAATAATAATAGATTAAAATTCTCAAAGGGCCTCTGCGTGTTGGACCTATGTCCCCATGTAAGCCTACCAAAAGTCCGGGTATCATCATGAGAAAAAAAAAGAAGATACCTGTGTAAAAAGAAGAAACATAATAATAATAATAGATTAATAATAATAATAATAATAATATTAGATTCGCTATTACCTGATTATTTGGATAATAGTGAAGACCTTGGTGATACGCACTCGATCCTATACTGTGCGGCCGTTGCAGCATGTAGAGTAGCTGAAGTAAAGTTTTTTGAAAAGAAACTTGCTTCTTCTCCTAAACTTGCTGTACCAGCTTGGCAGTGTAGAATTGAGCGTCGTATCGCTCGGGCTAGGGCACTCATTGGGAAGCTAATCTGCTTTAGATCGGGAAACACTCGTCCGAGGGTCATGCGCTTTGTGAAGCAGGCGTTTTCAGGCACTAACATCACGCCTCAAGAATATGTGGGAACGTCATGTATCACGGAGCGCATTGACTTTCTGAAGCAGAAAGTTTGTGCATGGGCAAACCGGATTCGTCGTTATAAGAAACGCGTAGAGCGATATACCCAGAACCGCATGTTCCAAAAGGATGAGAGGTGGGTTTATCGACGGTGGGAAAAACCCAATTCCGGTGTGGATAACGGACCGCGAACAAATGCTGATATTACAAATGCATTTTGGCGTGGTATTTGGTCGAGACCCGTTAGTCATATTGAAGGTGAATGGATGAGAGATGTTGAACGGGAATGTGAATCTATACAGGCAATGGAGTCAATTAATATATCAGAACAGGATGTAGCAAATGCAGTCCGTTCTTTGCCCAACTGGAAATCAGCGGGACCGGACGGACTGCATAATTTCTGGCTTAAGTGGCTCCGTAGTTCACATTCTCGTTTAGCAACTCAATTCCAGTCGTCTGTAGAGTCGGGCTCTCTGCCCGATTTTATAACAACTGGAATAACCCACCTTCTCTATAAATCTGGCGATGCCTTGGATCCCAAAAATTATAGACCTATCACATGTTTACCAACAGTCTATAAACTTCTAACATCCATTTTGAGAATCAAAATTACTTCACATTTAGATAAAAATTCAGTCTTGTCTTTGTCTCAAAATGGATGTAGAAGTGGGACCCGAGGCACCAAAGAGCTCCTTATTATTGACATGATCATTAACCAACAGGTACGCCGTAATCGTCGCAGTCTGACGACATGTTGGATTGATTATAAAAAAGCTTTTGACTCTGTTCCTCATACGTGGCTTCTGAGGGTGCTGGAGCTGTACAAAGTGGATGCAACTCTTTGTACTTTCCTGCAGTCATGTATGAGGCAATGGAGAACAGACCTTTGCTATCCAGGATGTCGTCAGACTGTAACAAATGGCTTGCCTATTGAGCGGGGTATATTCCAGGGCGACAGTCTCAGTCCTTTATGGTTTTGTCTAGCACTGAACCCTCTTAGTACTATACTAGAGAGTTCAGGGCTAGGCTTTCAGTTGCGAAGAGAAGGTCGAGTTATATCCCACTTGCTTTACATGGACGACCTTAAGCTATTTGCCACCACCAAATTGGAACTGATAGAACTATTGAAGTTAACAAAATCCTTTAGTAGTTCTATTAGAATGGAATTTGGCGTTGACAAATGTGCAGTCATGCATGTAAAGAAGGGTGGGATTGTGGAGTCTGAAGGTGTTGAGCTTTCAGATTCCATAATACTCATATCTCTCTCCGCCACTGAGACCTATAAGTATCTGGGTATATCGCAGGCATTAGGAATTAACTAATCTGGTGTGAAACAAACATTGAAGGAGCGATTCTTTGGCCGTCTGAAAAAAGTACTGAAAAGTCTTTTATCAGGCGGTAATAAGGTGCGTGCCTTCAATGGGTGGGTCATACCGGTCCTAATGTATTCCTTCGGTATACTTAGATGGACTCAGACTGAATTAGATGCCCTGGATAGGAAAGTGCGGTCCTTGTTGACCACATTTCGAATGCATCATCCTCGTTCATCAGTAATGAGGTTGTATATCCCTCGGAAGTGTGGAGGTCGAGGCTTTTTAAATGTCAAGACCCTCCATAACCGTGAGATATGCAACCTCAGAGAATATTTTCTCAATGCTGACACGAGGTTGCATCGCGATGTGGTTGCAGTGGATAATGGACATACCCCGCTCACGTTGGCTAAAGAGAATTGGCATAAACCTATAGTACTTGGTGTTACTGATCGCAAGGAGGTATGGAAGAGTAAGGAGCTGCATGGTCGTTTTTATCAGGCCTTACCTGTGTAAGGCCTGATAAAAACGCAAGCCAAGATACTGACGCATTGAAGTCTATATCAGGCCTGTGCCTGATATAGACTTCAATGCGTCAGTATCTTGGCTACGATTTGGTGATCTCTTTGGAGAGACTGAAGGGTTTGTTTTTGCAATTACTGACGAAGTTGTAATGACAAAGAACTACAGGAAGTATATCCTGAAGGATGGTACGGTGGACATCTGTCGGGCATGTCATCGTCCCGGAGAATCCCTTAGGCATATTATTTCTGGTTGTTCGAGTCTTGCAAACGGTGAGTATTTGCATCGACACAACCAAGTAGCCAAGATCATTCACCAGCAACTTGCTCTTAAGTACAATCTTGTTGATTTAGAGGTACCATACTATAGATATGTGCCCGACCCCTCTCGAAAATGGTCATGTCACATTATACTGGGATCGATCTATTATCACGGACAGGACTATTGTCGCCAATAAGCCTGACATAGTGGTAATAGATCGATTAGAACGCCGTGCAATTATTGTTGACATCACCATACCTCACGACGAAAACCTCATGAAAGCCGAGGTAGACAAACAAAAGAAATATTTAGACTTGGCTCATGAGGTTGTCGACGTGTGGGGTGTGGATTCAGCGATCATTGTACCGATAGTCATATCTGTCCATGGACTTATAGCCAAGAGCCTTGACCAACACCTACAAAGGCTCGCGTTAAACAGCTGGATCAAGGGCCTGATACAGAAAGCAGTTCTTCTCGACACGGCACGTATTGTGAGGAAATTCCTTTCTCTGGAGCCCTAACCACCGGTAGCTTGGTCCCTGTACCCGATACCGGTGGGTCACTATTTTTTATATTTTTAAATGTATTTTTTATTTTATAGATATATTTAAAAATGTAATTGATATGTTGTATAAATAAATAAAGAGAATAATAATAAATCTTTATTCATTTACGTCACAAAGTAACACTTATGAACGTCAAGAATATTGCTTCTACATTTACATTTACTGCCAGATTCGCAAAGCAATAGGTAGAGCCTGAGGAAGAACCTGGCAATAAAACTCATGGCCACTCTTTTCTAAACGCCAGTAATTACATTAGTTTGATTAACATGATATTTGACCAATTATATAGTAATAAATTTATACAAACAAAAAAAAACAAAATCAATGTTGTGTTTAAATCATATCAAAATTAGAGCGATTATAGTTGCCGGTTCTAAGGGCAGCCTACCCTTGAAGAAGAAGAATCTGGCAAGAAAGTCAATGGATGCCATTTTAAAATGTAGGAATGGCTTACAACATTAAAATTACACTTACATTGTTCCTTTGGATTTATGTGAGAACAGTCGACTAAACTTAAGTTTACCCTAAATATAAATAAGATTATAAAAAAATCCGCTTTGCTGCAAATCGCAAAAAACTCCTTTTTTTGGCCTTGAATTTCTTTTTTCATACAGCGGTAAGATGAGGAACTTTTAAATTTTATTTTATATCATATTTTAAACTACCTTACTGATTGTCAGCTTGGTGGGAATTTATGTAGCTTTACTTATATTTTTGGTCAAATTTGACCGGATTAATTACTACGAGCTTAAATTGGTTTAGATATAGCTACACTTATAGTGTAGGCACCCAATACGAAAGGATTTATTTATTATTTACTTATTTATTATTCTTAAAATACCTCCCCCGAGGGTATAAAATAAGTGATAAACAGTTAAATGGAAGTCCAGAGAGATTCTTTAAATTCAAAGATAGCTTACACTACATTTCGTAAACTTGCTTCTGTAAAATTTTATTAAAGTGAAGCTTCTGATTAAAGTACAATAAACACATGTTTCATTTTTTTCCAAAATTCTACCCATATAAAATAGGGGATCAAAGCTTGTAAACGGCAATGGGTTCACCACCTGTTACGTGGGACACAAGTGCATACGGTGAAATGTGGGCGTATAGTATGCCTTTACCTACCCCTTCGGGGATAAAGGCGTGACAATATGTTTGTATGTATCAAAGTTTGTATGAAAATATTTGAAAGTTAATCTATCTATTTTAATAAAATTACGTGTGACTCACTCATCTATCAACGCCCAGTCGAAACCCTTACACCTAGATACTTGAAATTTTTAGGCAGCCACTAAGAAAGGATTGTTCAAATTTCCACCCCTAAGGGGGTAAAATAAGGCATAAACGGTTATATGAAAGGACGCCATTTTCAAAGTTGACATGAAATTACGTATACCTATTTCTGATTACAAATAATTCTTTTATTTTTATATTTCTTTTATAGATAAAACTAGATGACCCGTCTGGCTTCGCCCGTGACATGCTTCGAACCCCGTGGCACCCATTTAATCCCGTCGTGTATTAATTTCATAATAATGTATTACATTATCCAAAATACCTAATTATCTACTTCCCCGCTCTCAAGTACCTACGCCCGCATCAGCCCGGTCGAATTGTGGTTACACGAAATTAATTTCCTTGAACATAATTTTGAATTTGCTATAACTCGTAAGATATTCATTTAATTTGCAAGGTGTAAAGGATAAAATAAGCTTCTTAAAATGCTGAAGCCAACTAACGTAGTAAAAATGATATGGATCAATAGCATATTTGTGATTATAGCCCTCAAATAACAAATTATACATAAAAACCTTCCTAATGAATCAGTCTAACTATTACAAAACCGCATCGTAATTCATTGCGTAGTTTTAAAGATGTAAGCATACATAGGGACAGACAGCGAAAAGCGACTTTGTTTTAAAATAAGTAGTAATTAGTGTGTGACTCATTCTTATAATCAATGTCCGGATGAAGCCTTAGGACCAACAAACTTAAAAAATTTAGAGTAAGCTTTAGAATTAGATTGTTTCTTTGGTCAAAGAACCATGTATTTAGTATTCGCGCTAGGACTGTAGATGCCCAATAAGAAAAGGGTTTTTTGAAATTCCAACCCTAAGGGGGTAAAATAAGGGACAAACTTTTGTATGAAAGTTCGTCATTTAATTAATAAACATAAAATTACATACATGTATTGGATTTTTAGTTACAAATAAATGGGTACGTATTTTGTGGTTTTGCCAAATTTTACTTATAAAGGGGTAAAGTAATTTTCCAAATTTTCCACTTTTAAAGATAGCAACGCCTAATTTCGCACACTTAATTCTGATCAAACATAAATAAATACATGTTTCAGGATTTTCCAAAATTCTACCCTTTAATTATTTTTTATTCTACTCTTAAGAGCGTAAAATTCTATTTTAATAAAATTACGAGTGACTCACTCATCTTTAAATCCCCAGCCAAATATCTTAGTCGCAGGAATTTGAATTTTGGAGGGTAAGCTACCCTTATTACATTATAACCACTACAACCACGACACCCACTATGAAAGGATTTTTCAAAATTCCACCCTAAAGGTGGTAGAATAAGGGATAAACGGTTGTATGAAAGTGCGTAATTTTCAAAGTTAGAGACAAGAAATTGCGAACACATATTCCTGTTTACAAATAAATGGACATGTAAATCGCGATTTTGGAAAATTTATTAACCAATAAAGAGGTAAAATAGAAATATTCAACAACCAGCTTAGAGCATCTAAAACTCAACGTGCAGTGAAAGCTCTTGAACCTACAAACTCAAAATTTTTAGGTTGAGCTACCCATTTACTATTATATTGCTTACTCTATACGGTTACGGTATGGGATATAATACCAACGAACGTCTAGATCCCATAACACAAGCTTATTATAAAGCTTACTTCGGGCTAAACGGCGTTGTGTAACCCCCCCCCCCCCCCCCCCCCTAATAAATATTATGTTTAAAAATAATAATAATAACGCACTTTAGAAATTCTGACCCTAATGTGATAAAATAAGGGATACCAAATCGATTGTATGGAAGTTTTATCATTTTCCAAGTTGGATACATAAAACTATATCCACTTCTTTCTGGTTACAAATAAATGGACATGGGTTTCGCGGTTTTGCCAAATTTTATCTATAAATGTGTAAAATAGGGGTTATAAGTTTATATGGGAGATTCTCCTCAAGATAGCACCAAAAAGCTTCGTGTATTTACTTCTTCTTAAAAATTAAAAAGTAAAAATAAATAAATGTATAAAATTAATAAAAGTTTTAGAATTGTACTCTTTAGGGTGTAAATAGGGGATGAAAGTTTGAATGAAAATATTTAAAAACTAATTAGGGTTGAAAATTACAGTGAAAGTATAGAATTAACTCCTGAAAGTATTAGAACCGACGCAAGAAATGTGATAGATAATCTATTACCTGCAAAATCACGGGAAAAATATAAGAAAGCGTAATTTTACTGACTGAATTTATTATCCGATACTATTTAATTTCAATTTACGTTATAGGTCGCTTTTTTTTACCTTACCGACCTTTAAAAGTCCGGTTTGCTCTCCCAAGCATGTAAAATTAGAAGCTGTGAAGGCTGACAGATTCTTAATCGTATTAAGGCATTGTTTCTTTGGTCAAAGAACCATATATTTAGTATTGCGCTAGGACTGTCACAAGGAAATATAGGAAAAAGTAAGCGGACCTGAGTTGAAATCTGGTGTGTATTTCGGTTCAAAGGGGTCTCCGAGACCTATATTGGCATCATTTGGTATTGGTACCGAAACTTGGACTCCGAGGTTCGGAATACGGTTTGTAATAAGAAGCCGTCCTCTCCCTAGTTATCGTCGGCGTACACCGTCCTTAGCTATTTCTTATCTAGCATAGAGGTCTCACGCCCAGCGACGCCCCCGATGATCTGTCAAACCGCCATTAGGCCTGTCCCTCTGCCCATTACGACGTGTATCGTAGCCAGTGTTGACATCGGCAGGGAGGCATATGGCGTGTAGTGAGAAGGTGTTCGTGTGTGGCAGGTGGCGGGCGACGACGAGGTGCGGCTGGACGAGGAGATGGAGCGCGTGGTGTGGCGCGAGGGGGGCGCCGCGCCGCGCCTGCCCGCCGGCGCCGAGCCGCGCCGCGACCACGCCGCGCCGCCGCCCTACTCGGACACGCTGGGTTCGCTCCTTACCTTCTCATACTCTTTGGAACCGCATTATTGTTGTATTTTGAACAGGCTAGACTTGCAGCTCGAGGAACACGGCGTGTAATGGCTAGTTTGCTGTCGTAGAAGCAGCGCAACAATTAATTGTACACCTCACACAACACAAAAAACTAACTAACTATCTTCACGCTGTATCCCTGACGGGGTAGTCAGAGAGCACAGATCGCCAGGCTTCGCGATCCATGCATACTTTTTTCGCTTCCTGAAGATTCATCAATCGCTTCATACAGGCACATCTGGGTATCCGAGTACTATTCACTTTTCCGTTATTGAGCAATCTGCTCACGTAGTCTTCATATATAAATCTCGGCCTAACCTGACTCCTTCTGCCCTCAACTTTCGCACAATATATAAATTCTTTGTCAATCGTAAATCATTCTTTGGACGTGTCCAAACCAACAAAGTACGCCCTTTTCCAGCTTAACGCTGACACTTTCACTTCGTTACGTATTCGGTCGGCCAAAGTAACGGCGCACAATTTTCGAAGTGATCTACACAGCGGTCAATTTACTTTCATGCATCGGCTGACATACCCAGGTTTCGCTACCGTAAAGCAACGTTGGCACTAGCACTGCGTAATGAATCACCAGTCGTGCTTCTTTTACGATGCTTTGTCGCTTTACTAATTGGGACAAAGCACCGTTAACTTTGTTTCCCGCAGCTACTCGCCGTTCTACATCCGAATCGCATCTTCCGTCCGCACTAAACATACTCCCTAAATACCCAATTTCATTCACTTACTCTAGACGTTTACCCTAATCTTGCATTTAGTTCTTACGTCATCTCTTTCAAATACTAAAACCTTAGTTTTACTTGCATTCAAGCGAATACCCTTACTTTCACACTCCTCTTTCATATTAGTGACTAATGCCTGAAGGTCGGCTTCTGATGAGGCCATGAGCATCACATCATCAGCGTACAGCAGACAATTTAATGTTAAGTCACCGAATTTCACACCCATATCTTAATCTTTCAACTTCTGCAGGCAACTGTAACAGCTAGGCGGACATGACACAACCCTGTTTGACGCCTGGTCAGACGTCGAAAAGAGGACATACACATCCCCCCTGCTCGCACGCAAGCCTTACAGTCCCTATAAAGTATTGCTCGCAGTAGCGAGCCATCCACACCATATCCGGGCATGAAGTCCCACAGAGTTTCTCTCACAACGTTATCAAATGCTTTCTCCAGATCCACCAAAGCGCAAAAAACCTGAAGCTTTTGGCTGACAGCCAAAAACTTCTCCGCGGTCCTGCGGAGAGAAAACACTTGATCCATGCAATCTCTTTTACGTCGGAATCCGCATTGAGCCGCCCATAAATACCTTTCAGACTTTTATTGCATTCTTGCCGTTATAACCTTTGCACATATTACTAGCTAAGCTGACCAAGCTGATCGCCTTGTAGCAGTTTAGGCGAGAGCCTTTCCCTTTGTAGATAGGTACTACAACTGCTATTCGCCAGTCATCTGGGACCGCACCCATCCGCCAGCATAAGTTGCATAACATACATAGTGTGTCCCAGACCGCAGCCTTATCACATTTCATACTTCTTATCGCTTGTTCAATCACTTTCATGCTAATGACATCAATGACATCAGGTACGGAGCATCAAAGTGAGCTTCCCCTACCGATGTGGCATCTCTGTCTTTTCTTGCATACATATATAAATAAATAAATATTGTTGGGACAACTCACACAACGCTATCTGATTCCAAACTAAGCAGTGCTTGTACTATGGTAACCAGATTAACTGATAAACATACTAATATATTTCTAAATACATACATATTATAGATAAATTACACCCAGACACAGAATAAACAAACGTACTCATCTTTCCATAATTAATAATAAATACTGTGGGACACTTTTCACACAGCGCCATCTAGCCCAAATTGATGACCTCTGCAGGACATCAGTTTGGTCTGTTAGGACGTCATTGTTAACATTAAGCACTTTATTCATACTGCAGATTGCCGAACAACTCCTGAGTCCTGCCTACCTCTTTCCAGAAGAGCTTGGCTTTATTCCGGAAATTGGACGACAACTTTTCGTCTGCTTTCATTCTGCACCTTTCACGAGCTTCTTCTATCAGTGCCTTTGTGTTAACTTTATGCAGCTTGTATCTTTCTTTCATATTAAAATCATTCCGCGAGGCTAAATAGTCTAACCATGCTTTCTTCTTCATTGGAACAGCTTCTTTCACTTCTTCATTCCACCATGCATCACGCTTATTACTGTAGGGACACATAAGAAGACCCCACATTCATAACCCCTACAATTACTACTGCCTCTTTTCGTTTCCTTACACACTTCCACTGCGGCATTTACCATACTATCCCTAAGGTTCGGCCATACACATTCTTACTACTAACATTGACGTCGCCAAGCTTTTCGGCTACCCTTTCCTTTATATTTATCCCTAATAGATGCATCTTGCAGTTTCCAGTTTTTGAACCTATAGGTCGGCTCAGGTTCAGTACACTCGGTACGAGGACGCCATACCGCGAACAGACCGCTAATTTTAGTTATGACTAGGTAGTGGTCTGATCCCAGCTCAGCGCCTCGATAAGCCCTTGTGTCCATCACCTGTTTACGGAGCCGACTATCCATTAGGAATAGATCTATCATGCTTATCTTTGACTTACATCTCCTCGTTTACATATGAATTTGTTTGTGGTTGAACATTTTGTTCGCCATAAACAATATTTATCCTTACAAAATGCCAGTATACATAGGCTGCACTAAAAGTATCGGGAATGGAACATTTCCACTGTTCCTGTCACATTATTTTTAAATAGTAATGTTGTGTCACTTCCTTGATTCCCGAAATTTTCAGTGCCGCCCTCGTATAAGCTTGCCAGCGTCGTTCACCCCTTTGTCCCCATACTTCCCGAGTACCGTCTCAAATCATCATCATCGCGAGCGGTACCCACCCATCCATTCAAGTCTCCATATATAAGTCTTTCATAGTACTATTTCTTTTATACTACGCACAACACAAACATACAAAACATAATATTAAGTATTCACAGATGTTGATTTGGGTGAAGTGTATATTTTGTATGTATATAAGTAGTCTAGATCCCATTGTACGTAGATGGAGCTGAGTAAAAAGTGTCCCACAATATTTATTTACTATTTTTTGGTTAAAATAATTTTATTATAATGTACTATTATTATTTTATTATAACTGCAAGAAGCGAAAGAAGTATGCATGAATCTTGAAGGCTGGCGATCTGACCTCTCTGACTATTCCGTCAGGGTTACAGCGTGAAGATATTTAGTTAGTTTTAACTATTTGTAATATAATTTACAGTGCTGGGCAAGAAATAATGCACATCGACGTCTAGAAAGAGACAATCGGCTAATTTCGGCTTCGTAGAGCGTTGTCCCTTTCGCATGAAATACTAACAGTCCGGTATTTATTAAGAGCTGTTGAAACAATGATTGTGAGTTGCTTATTGTCATCATTCTCTTTATTTGTCATACATTTTTTCGTCCTTAGATTATAATAAAATAACAAAAAAAGATGTATGTTTACCGTATTGATTTATTTATTTTAAAACGTAATACATTCTGACAAAACAATTATAAATACTCATTTCCTTCCGATTCACTATGAGTGGTCTCAATGAAGTCAATATCTAACTAACTATCTTCACGCTGTGTCCCTGACGGGGTAGTCAGAGAGGACAGATCGCCAGGCTTCGCGATCCATGCATACTTCTTTCGCTTCTTCGAGATTCATCCATCGCTTCATACACGCACGTCTGGGTATCCGAGTACTTTTGCTCTTTCCGTTTTTGAGAAATCTGCTCACGTGGTCTTCATATGTAAGTCTCGGCCTACCCTGACTCTTTCTACCCTCTACTTTTGATCAATATATATTCTTCGTCAATCGTTCCTCATTCATTCGTTGGACGTGTCCAAACCAACGGAGCACGCCCTTTTCCAGCTTAACGCTGACACTTTCATTCAAACCTGCCATATTGCGTATCACTTCGTTACGTATTCGGTCGGCCAAGGTAACGCCGCACAATTTTCGAAGTGATCGCATCTCCACAGCATTCAATTTACTTTCATGCATCTGCTGACATACCCAGGTTTCACTACCGTAAAGCAAAGTTGGCACTAGCACTGCGTTATGAATCGCCATTCGTGCTTCTTTTACGATACTTTGTCGCTTTACTAACTGGGACAAAGCACCGTTAACTTTGTTTCCGGCAGCTACTCGCCGTTCTACATCCAAATCACATCTTCCATCCGCGCTAAACATACTTCCTAAATACACAATTTCATTCACTTGCTCTAGACGTTCCTGGTTTACCCTAATCTCGCATTTAGTTCTTACGTCACCTCTTTCAAATACTAGAACCTTAGTTTTACTTGCATTCAAGCGAAGACCCTTACTTTCACACCCCTCTTTCATATTAGTGACTAATGCCTGAAGGTCGGCTTCTGATGAGACCATGAGCACCGCATCATCAGCGTACAGCAGACAGTTTACTGTAAAGTCACCCAAATTCACACCCATATTAAAATCTTTCAACTTCTGCAGGCAACTGTCCAAATACACTATGAACAGCCAGGCGGACATGACACATCCCTGTTTGACGCCTGTACAGACATCAAAAAGAGGTGACACATCCCCCCCTACTCGCACGCAAGCCTTACAGTCCCTATAAAGCGACTGTATTGCCCGCAGTAGCGAGCCGTCCACACCATATCCGGGCAGCAAGTCTCTCACAGCGTTTCTCTCACAACGTTATCAAATGCTTTCTCTAGATCCACTAAAGCGCAGAAAACCTTCTGGCTAAGAGCCAGAAACTTTTCCGCGATCATGCGGAGAGTAAACACTTGATACATGCAACTTCCTCCACGTCGGAATCCGCATTGAGCCTCCCATAAATACCTTTCAGACTTTTCTTGCATTCGTGCCGTTATAACCTTTGCATACACCTTACTAGCTAAGCTGACCAAGCTGATCGCCCTGTAGCTGGAGCAGTTTAGGCGCGAGCCTTTTCCTTTTTAAATAGGTACTACAACTGCTACTCGCCAGTCATCTGGGACTTCACCCGTCTGCCAGCACAAGTTGCATAACAGACATAGTGTGTCCCAGACACGCGACTCACCGTACTTGGTCATCTCAGCAGTAACTCTGTCTTTTCCCGCAGCCTTACCACATTTCATACTTCTTGTCGCTTGTTCTATTTCTTTCATACTAATGACTTTAATGTTATCGGAATCCGGAGCATCGAAGTGAGCTCCACTTCCCGATGTGGCATCTCTGTCTTTTCTTGCATACATCTTTCCATAATATTCACTCCATCTCTGAAGTCAATATCATTGTCGCTATTAGCTATATTTGTTACTAGTCTACAGTCTATCAGTGTTATTATATGGACCGTGCTGAAATCTTTAAAATTTATCCTCAGAATTAATTGCATGATCGCAAACGTTTTTCCACTCTTCAGTCCCAATCATGTGTACTATTCCTGCCAATAATGTATTTACTGTAGTTAAATTCATACCCACATTTGTAGAGGCTACATAAAGTTTCAGTTGAGACCAAATATTTTCAATTGGATTAAAATCCGGATTATACGGTGGCAGTCGCAATACAGTGTGCCCATGTTCAGCAAGTATTTTGTCCACCGAAAACTCTGTAGGTATACCTCTCCTTATGCCGACATATAATACCGTAAATCTAGGTTTTAGTTAATTTTGGGTCTACTAGAATTTCATGCCGGTTTAACCAGTTAATCATTCTCTGTTTAGTGGTGTTTGAGGGTGCCGTGATAACTAGAACAGAATCACTGGGTAGGTTTGGGAAGGTTCGAGTAACCAGCCATCTCTCGTACTTATCGTTGTTCATTTCTTTGTGATAATCACCTATAGTGTCTGTGGATTTAGACATTGAAAAGGCTCTAGGAACAAAGTCTTTTCATTTCCCCCATGAACTACATATTATCAAACGTTGACCTTTTGAAATTGGCTTTTTACATTTATTTTTTGTAGGTTTTTCGACAAGCTATTGCTAAAACTAGTAAAAGATGGAAATGAATGCACGCGGTCGCTTTCCGTTAAGCACTGGCTCGCGACGCACTTAGTGCGGCCGTATTGTATCGCTGAGTCAGAATTATGACCATTGGATTTATTTAATTGGACACCAGATGTTTTGCAAAATGTTATTTTTCAGTATATACGAGTACCTATATATTCGTTTCCTAAAGATGCTATAGTACAATTCTACATAATCTAAATTCGGGGGTGTTAACAACACTCTATACAGGTTAATTTTTCAAGTGGGCCCTTAAGGCCAAATTCTAAACTATAAGGAACATCAAAAAATGTTTCAAGGAGTCGCGCGCCCGATTTTGATGAAAATAAAAATTGCATCATTAGATTTAAAAAAAAATCAATAATCCTAGACACGAAACGAACCCAATGATTTAACAAAAATCAGACTGTATTACTACACCATTTGATACTGTTATTCATAAGAATCGTTTTTTTGGGAGGTAATGATGAAACTAATGTAAAATTTTAATAAAATATTTTTTTGTTAATACTCGCAGCATATCTTCACTGAATTATGTTCGGATTTCAAATCTCTATTGAAGTATTGTCTCTTTGCAGTTATAGGCCACAGTAAAAAGTAAACATTTGAAATTTGAACGTAAATTGCATTGGCGCCAATAATTACAATTACATCATACTAACTAACTAAACGAACTAACTAACTATCATACGAGTACTACAAAGAGTCTTATTCGTATTTTGTTAAAGTTTTCTAGCAATACTTACTTGGACTGTGTGTTGAAAATGGATTTAACAAATGAAGAACATTTGATTTAAAAGAATATGAATATTTAAAATAATATATAGGTACCTATGTTTAAAACTAAATCTACAAAGTAAAAAAAAAAAAACTACACATTAATACAATTTGATGACTAAAAACGAAAATAGGTAACTATTTTTAACGGAATAAGTAATATTGTGTCGTTGAATACAATAAAATCCTTGAGCTGACGACTCCGGCTTCGAACATTTTCTGAGCTAAAGTTTAGTACGTAGGTTAAATAATAAAAACAATTTTTGAAAAAGTCGCTTTTTCTTAAGTTTCCCGTATATTATTACTTCGCAGAAATTGATTCTTATTAACAACACTATCGAATGGTGTAATAATGCAAACTGATTTTTTTTTAAATCATTCGGATCAATTCTTGGCTAGGGTTATAGATTTTTCAAAAATCCAATGATAAAGTTTTAATTTCATCAAAATCGGGCTCGCGACTCCTGTGAGCATTTTTCGATATTCCTTATAGTTCAGGATTTGGCCCTGTAGGCCCACTTGGAAAAATTCATGCTGGATATATTTTGAATTGGACGCGACCGTACTTCACCGCATTTGTCGAACGACTGACAAAACGTAACACATGTAGTGTGCGAAAGGGACAATGCTGTATTTTTTATACCACTGGCGTGGCCGACAAGCATACGGCCCACCTGATGGCAATACAGTCCCTATAAAGCGACTGTATTGCCCGCAGTAGCGAGCTGTCCACACCATATAGGGGCAGCAAATCTCTCAGAGTTTCAACAACGTTATCAAATGCTTTCCCTAGATCCACAAATGCACACACCATTCTGGCTAGTCCCCAAAAATTATCAGCGATCAAGTGGAGAGAAAACACGTGATCCATGCAACATCTTCCGCGTCGGCACTTGCATTGAGCCTCCCACAAATACCTTGCAGACGTTCTTGCCGTTATAACCTGATCGCCATATAGCTGTGATAGTGGCATGTTTGAGTCAAAGTGTCACCGTTAAGCTAAAAAGGGGCGTACTCCGTTAGTTTGGACACGTCTAACGAATGAGTGATCAACGATTGACGAAGAATATTTATTGTGCGAAAGTATAGGGCAGAAACACCCTGACGGTACACCGAGGACACTAACATATGAGAACCACGTGAGCTGATTGGTTAAAGCATACAAGTGAGCATAAGGTCAAAGTACACGCATATGAAGCGATTAAAGAATCTGCAGGAAGCGAAAGAAGTATGCATGGATCGCGGAGCCTGGCGATCTGTCCTCTCTGATTGTAAGGGATACAGCGTCAAGATAGATAGCTAGTTTATAATATTTGTGTGCAAGGACGTGCTCACGCAGTAATTTTATCTGCAAGTGTAAAACTTGTGGTTCGGATCTGTGTAGTTACGACTGGAGTTGGTCCACCAAGTTATACTTTAGCCACTACGTGGTCCAGTCGGAAGCCCTTTCGATCGCATAACCTTTTTCAGCATAATGTAGTTTGGCATAACAGTTTCAGCATAAAGTTTTCTCGCATAAATTATGATAGGCAGAGTGTTATAAACGCATAATGGTTGTATTGGCATAACTTTAACTTACTCTAATTTTTTTACCAAAAATTTAATTAGCATACATGTAAAGGGTATAATTGTTTTACGCCTAAAGATAATTTATCATAAAATACAAAACGCATAATGGAGGTATGCATAACCGTTTAAATCATAAATGAATAATAGATTTCACTAAGAATATTTAAGAAATGATAAGACACCATTGTAAATAATCATCTCACTCATAGTCAAGTTTGTAAGCTGTAACATATGAAATGATATTTTAAGTGTTATAAATTTTAGACTACTCTTGAGCTAAGTCGTAAAAGGTACGACGACGAGCGAAGCGAGGAGAAGTGTTAGGTTACTTGTGACCACAACGCGCGAGCCGAGCGAACGAAGCGAGCGTGCCGCGGCAGCGGCCGGCGATGCGCCAGAACTGAATCGCTCGTTTTAATCTACCTACTTCTTTTTGTATTATATTTATATATTCTATATATAAGTGTTGACATTTTGAACTTCAGTATAGTGACTATCGACATTTTTAATCAGTGGGCAATCTTAGACAGTTACAGCTTAGATATAAAAATAAAAATATGTACTCGTTAATATTATGATATTCTATAAATATGACTTGTAATCTTTATGCCATAGAGTGTGATGCCAATACATGTTATTGTTAATAATCGTTATTGTAAAAAAAAAATGTGTAAACATTTTATGCGGGTATATCAGTATTATAAAGAAATTGTGGGAAAATAAAGTATGCCAAATGATTTATTCTGTTTGAACGTTATGCGTAACGAAGAGTATGCAAAAAAACGTTATGCAGTTTTAAGTTATGCCTTTTAAATTTATGCAACCCAATACGGACCCGGTCCGGTGGACTCTTATTTAGTATGCTCATCAAATGCAAGGTTGACGGTCGTGTAAATTTGGACAGTGTGCAACCTGCATTCCAAAGTCAACAAGATAATTGCAACAAGACTGGCGAACAGTATTTAAGTGCTATCGCTCTTCCTTTAGATAGCTTCCAAGAAAAAAATCTAAACAATATAATTTATCGTAGTCGAAAACGATATGTATAAAAATGTAGCGAAGCTGGAGGGATATTAACTGTGAGCGCAGTGATTCAGGGCCTGTTCTGTGTGCAGGAGGCGACGGCGCGGCGGACGGCTCGGCGGCGTCCCCGGCGCAGAGCTCGCCCGGCTCCGACCCGCAGGTTCGTGTTATATATTTACCATGGCGTCGATCGATACAACCATTTAATTTCAAGGACACTCATCGACAATCGTTATCCGTGTCAGTACGGCACCAGTACACCACCTGATCGCCTGACTACACAATGTCACTCTAACTTCCTTGTGCAAAGATCGAACGTCCAAGCCCTACGCGTAATACAAATATATGAGAGATGCGGATGTAGTGGAAGTGGTGGAAGTAAGCGGGTGGTGTGTGCAGGTGCGCCGCGTGCAGTTCGACGGCGCCGCGCCGCCGCCGCCGGGCGCGCCCGACGACGACGAGGAGCGCCGCTCGCAGCGCCACGCGTGAGTACTTACACTTACCGGCCACTCGGCCACTCGCGGCCGACGGGCCCAGGTTGAACCACAGATACTGGTAACAACCGGGGTACATATGCTCACAAAAAGAGAATTCAATAATATAGTCACAAAGATGTAAATAAGTACTATTAAAATTTTCATGATAATAACGAATCGAAGGATGTTTAAATCTTATAGGTGAAATAATTCCAAGACGTTTGCACCACAAGTGCTATACTTGTTCATTCGACTGCATAACTTTGTATAACCTCTTTAGAAGAATCCCAAAATGTAGACGTTGGAGACAACTGAGTCAGAGCGCTCGTTCCACTAACTAAGCGAAATCGGAAAGATACCCATTTTGGACCTTACCGTATGCGGGCACTTCGGACGCAGATACTATGATAGAAAGTAGCCGTGGATATATTATGTGTAACAGTTCCTCAGAGCACAATCCATTGCACAGGCGATACATATCAGACACGCATAAGGTGGCGTAGTCTCTCTTGAAGCGCAGTGTTTCGAGAGCTTATGACAAACTTAGATACCTGATAATGTTGCTGTTAGGATTCTGGAATGAAGGAATAATAAGGCGTGGACTGTATTTGAAGGCTGGTTTAATCGTCGTTTTAACTAGGTACATCAATAAATACAAAAATAGCAAGGTTGGGCGGGTTATTCACCATCTCGACACGGGAGGTTGGACACACGTGTAATCAGTTGGTGAAACTTCAAAATAAAAATTTATTGTTTCGTCATCTGGTCACGCCAGGATTTTTACACATGTCCACATAGTGATACTTAAATTAAATACATGGATTATTCACCATCTCGACACGGGAGGCTGGACATACGTGTGATCAGTTGGTGAAACTTCAAAAAATAATATTTATTATTTCGTCATCTGGACACGCCAGAATTTTTGCGCCTGTCCACATAGTGAAACATAAATTAAATACTTTAATGTTTTCGTCAACTGGACATAATAAATGGCATGGGTTAGAGATGTCGGGTGCAGTGGGTGTTCAAAGAATGTCAAAGGCAAAGCCGGGGTCTATACCTAGTAATTGCGTAATTTTAACTGTCACATCGAGTCTCACAGAAATAACGAATAAAGATATACATAATTGTAATTTAAATATCTAATAACTAAAAATCATCACATAGAGTACACACGCAGTCATAGAAAAATCATATCAGAAATACAATGTAACTCATCAAAATATATTGTTATATTTTTTAAGGTATGTCACTAATAACAATAAATATTAAATCAGTATATTATTATAAAATATATTTTTAATTCATAAAAATAAAATCTATAAGTGATACATACAGAGATTACGACTCAAAATTAATCTACGTGACTGTACTTTGTCATTATTTAGGGTGAAATATGAACGTGTGTCCAATTGACGAAAACATTAAAGTATTTAATTTAAGTTTCACTATGTAGATACGCGTAAAATTCCTGGTGTGTCCAGATGACGAAATAATAAATTTTATTTTTTTGAGTTTCGCCAACTGATCACACGTGTGTTCAGCCTCCCGTGTCAAGATGGTGAATAACACAAATACATTAATGTTTTCGTCAACTGGACACACGTTCATATTTTAACCAAAATAATGATAAAGTACAGTCACGTATTATAAATAAGTAAACGGGATTACTCACGTTTTTACGACCAGTAATAGACCGACCGGTTTCAAACCGATAAAAACGTGAGTAATCCCGTTTACTTATTTATAATGTGTAATAATAACGTTAGTTTTCTAGTTAAAATACAGTCACGTACAATAATTTTGAATCGAAAATTTTGTATGTATCACTTATAGCAAAATTTAAGTAAATTAAAAATATTTTTGAAAATAATTATTATTATAAAATAATTAAATAATTATTATTATTAGTGACATACCTCACAAGATACAACAATATATTTTGATGAGTTACATTACTTTTCTATGACTGTGTGTTAACCCTACGGGATGATTTTTAGTTGTTAGGTATATTTAACTTAACTAACTTAACTATCTTCACGCTGAATCCCTGACGGGGTAGTCAGAGAGGACAGATCGCCAGGCTCGCGATCCATGCATACTTCTTTCGCTTTATCAAGATTCATCAATCGCTTCATACACGCACGTCTGGGTATCCGAGTACTTATGACCTTTCCGTTTTTGAGCAATCTGCTCACGTGATCTTCGCACGAGCACGCCCTTTTCCAGCTTAACGCTGACACTTTCATTCAAACCTGCCATATTGCGTATCACTTCGTTACGTATTCGGTCGGCCAAAGTAACACCGCACAATTTTCGAAGTGATCGCATCTCCACAGCATTCAATTTACTTTCATGCATCTGCTGACATACCCAGGTTTCGCTACCGTAAAGCAAAGTTGGCACTAGCACTGCGTTATGAATCGCCAGACGTGCTTCTTTTACGATGCTTTGTCGCTTTACTAATTGGGACAAAGCACCGTTAACTCTGTTTCCGGCAGCTACTCGCCGTTCTACATCCGAATCACATCTTCCATCCGCGCTAAACATACTCCCTAAATACACCATTTCATTCCTTGCTCTAGACGTTCCTGGTTTACCTTAATCATGCATTTAGTTCTTACGTCATCTCTTTCAAATACTAGAACCTTAGTCTTACTTGCATTCAAGCGAAGACCCTTACTTTCACACTCCTCTTTCATATTAGTGACTAATGCCTGAAGGTCGGCTTCTGATGAGGCCATGAGCACCGCATCATCAGCGTACAGCAGACAGTTTACTGAAAACTCACCCAAATTCACACCCACATCACAATCTTTCAACTTCTGCAGGCAAATGTCCCAATACACTATGAACAGCCAGGCGGACATGACACATCCCTGTTTGACGCCTGTACAGACATTAAAAAGAGGTGACACATCCCCCCCTACTCGCACGCAAGCCTTACAGTCCTTATAAAGCGACTGTATTGCCCGCAGTAGCGAGCCGTACACACCATATCAGGGCAGCAAATCCCACAGAATTTCCCTCACAACGTTATCAAATGCGTTCTCCAGATCCACAAAAGCGCAGAAAACCTTCTGGCTAATAGCCAGAAACTTCTCCGCGATCATGAGGAGAGAAAACACTTGATCCATGCAACCTCTTCCACGTCAGAATCAGCATTGAGCCTCCCATAAATACCTTTCAGACTTTTCTTGCATTCTTGCCGTTATAATCTTTGCATACACCTTACTAGCTAAGCTGACCAAGCTGATCGCCCTGTAGCTGGAGCAGTTTAGGCGCGAGCCTTTCTCTTTGTAAATAGGTTCTACAACTGCTTTGCGCCAGTCATCTGGGACCTCACCCGTCCGCCAGCACAAGTTGCATAACAGACATAGAGTGTCCCAGACGCGCGACCCACCGTACTTGATCATCTCAGCAGTAACTCTGTCTTTTCCCTCAGCCTTACCACATTTCATACTTCTTATCGCTTGTTCAATTTCTTTCATACTAATGACTTCAATGACATCGGGATCCGGAGCATCGAAGTGAGCTCCACTGCCCGATGTGGCATCTCTTTTTTTTTTCATACATCTTTCCATAATATTCACTCCATCTCTGCTGGACGTCAGTTTGGTCTGTTAGGACGTCATTGTTAACTCTAAGCACTTTATTCATACTGCATATTGCCGAACAACTCCGGGTCTTGCCTACCTCTTTCTTACCTACCTATCTACCAAATATATATTTTTTTTACGTATCTACATATTGTAGATTTTATGGGACAAAATAATAACATTTTTATAAGATTTTCTTTTTCTTAAAACTGGATATATCAATTAAGTTACGTTTGCGGATTACCCCAATTATTTTGTTCTGGTTGTTAAAAACTATTCGTGTATATTTATATTTGTTTATTAGAAGCAAGTTTACAAATTTTTATGAGTTTCTTTGAAAATGAAGAATTTCTTAAAATAATTGTACCTTTTTTCTTAAAAATCTTAGGTATGTCCAGTTGACGAAAACATTAATGTATTTAATTTAATTTTACTATGTGAACACACGTAAAAATCCTGGCGTGTCCAGATGACGAAATAATAAATATTATTTTTTGGTGTTCCTCCAACTGATCACACGTGTGTCCAACCTCCCGTGTCGAGATGGTGAATAACCCGGACGAGCGAACGCGTTGTTGTTGAGAAAAGGTGTAGTGTGTGGTTGTAGTGGCGCCGCTGTCAGCTCCTTGGCGTTGTGTTGATTCAACAGTTGCTGAGGGTGTACTTAGAATGGTGAGTCAGTCTGGTAGAGAGAGCATAACTAATGTAGTCTGTCAGATTTGCAAATAAGTATACTATCGGCATCCTAAAAACTTTATAGATTACTAGCGGCGCTGTGCGGCTTCGCTCGTAACATTCTTTGAACACCTGTTGCACCTCACGCATTTGCCCCGTGCTCCTTATAAGCATTCAAATACTTTCATATTAACTTCTTGATCTCCTGTTAAAGGATAGAATTTTGCTAAGTGAAGATACACGTGTTTATTAATTTTTAATGAGAAGAAGGTACCAATTTATTGTGTCTTGGAAAATGTAGAATCTCCCATATAAACTTAGAACCCCTATTTTACGCTCCTACAAGTAAAATTATGCAAAACCGCGAAACACTTGTCCATTTATTTTTAAGCAAAAACAGGTATACGAAATTTAATGATTTTAATTTTGCATAAAATAACCAATTGTTTAAAAATAACCTGTACAATGTAAGTAGAATTTTGTTTCCCGTGAAGTCCTGAGTAGTATAATATAAACTATAAAAATAACCAACCTGTTAAAGACCATTTCCAGAAATTACTCCCGTTAAGTCACTCATGATGGCCTCATCTCTGACGATATCGCATCTCGTTGTTCTTGACGGGATCATGTAGCGCACCCACCATAATATAACAAGCGACGCGGCATAGAGTGGGGTATTTCCAACGTCCTAGAAGACTTGGACTAAGCCGATGATATGCCTGCTGAGTCATACGCATCGCGACATGCAATCCATTGGACGACCTCTGTAAGGAGGCTGGCAGTACGGGACTCAAAATTTGAGATTGGTGCAGAGAATGTGGCGCTCGTTCACAAATTCACATACCTCGGCAGTGTCGTGGCAGAATCTGGGGGCAATGAAGAGGACATCACTTCACGCATTGCCAAAGCCCGTGCAACCACAGCACGACTCCGGCCTGTGTGGCAGTCACGGAGATTGACGCGTTGAGTCAAACTTAAGATATTCGGGTCCAACGTTAAATTCGTACTGCTATTATGGTTGTGAAACGTGGAAGGTCACTAAGGTCATCTCGCGCCAACTTTAGGTCTTCAATAACAAATGTCTGCGCCGAATACTCGGTATCTACTGGGCCGAGAAGATTTCAAACGAACTACTCTTGGAGCGCAGCCATGAAACCCCAATCGCCCAGATAAAGCGCCGCAACTGGAAGTGGATTGGTCACACTCTCCGGAGAGATTCCAATCACATCCCTAAGCAGGCGTTGGATTGGAATCGGCAAGGAAAGCGCAAGCGTGGCCGACTCAAACAATCCTGGAGACGCACAGTGGCATATTTGGCAAAGGACATAGGGAAGACCTGGAGTGAGAAGAAATGTCAAGCCTAAGACAGATTGCGATGGCGTATCACTATGGACAATCTCTGCCCCATCCAGGGGTTATAGGATATAAAACTCCATATAACTGCCCCTTATTTTACCCCCTTAGAGGTGGAATTTTGGAAATCCTTTTTTAGAAGAGTTGCCAGACCTCCATTATAAGTGTTGCTTACCTTGAAAATATTAAGTTTGTAGGTCCATGGGCTTTGGCTGGGCGTTAATTATAAGAATGAGTCACCAATACTTTTATTAATATGAATAGTTGACGCTCGAAAATACTTACCCTTAGTTCCTTAGTAATTTTATAAATGCGAAAGTAACTATGTCGTTCACTCTTTCACGCCAAAACTACTGAACCGATTTAAATTTCATTTAAATTGGTTCAGTAGTTTTCGGAACGTTTATCCAACCGTTTAAATCATTAATGAATATCTCCATTATGCGTTTTGTATTTTATGATAAATTATCTTTAGGCGTATAACAATTATGCCATTTACATGTATGCTGATTAAAATTATGATAAAAAAATTAGAGTAAGTTAAAGTTATGCCGTTTATAACACTCAGCTTATCATAATTTATGCGAGAAAACTTTATGCTGAAACTGTTATGCCAAACTAAACTATGCTGAAAAAAATTATGCGATCGAAAGGGCTTCCTTATAATACGCATCCGTTTATTTGTAATCAGAAACAGGTGCACATAATTTCATGTCTATAACTTTGATAATGACCAACTTTCATACAGCAGTTTAATCCTTATTTTACCCTCTTGGAGAGTGCCTAAATTAAAAGGCTAGCAGTTGATAGATGAGTGACCTACACGTAGTTTTATTAATGAAGATTTGCTACGTTAAGCTAACCAAAAGATACAAATAAAGCGATGCCGTACAGCGATGATACAATGCCCGGAAAAGCAACTTCAATTTAACACTTTCATTATTTTTTAATTTTGCTATTCCATGTTTGCATTATTTTTCTCTTAGCTGCAATTCCAGTACACACTATTGGCGATGAATAGAGCTTCATCGCCAATAGTACTGGGATTCTCGATGGTGAGCTCTTTACTGACGTCCAACACTATAATAATGAGGATAAATAAGCTAGGAGTGTTCAACTTCAGCACGGCGCGCAGTAATATACTACAGTGCAAACATTGCCTCTCTATAAAAGACACAAGTGCGGCTACACAAGGAATACTGATGTCACCTTTTGGTTGGTGCACCAGCCTATGCCTACATTATACAAGCAGTTTACTCTAACACGTATTCCAAGAACTCAGTTTATAAAAAAACAATTGTTTTGTGATGTGTGGTCGCGTCTAAAATGCTATCCCACATGACATGAAACAGCACACAACCACTGATTTTCTAAAAGAGTGATTGGCTATTCAGCACTGTCTTTATACGGTTAAAGAATTTTTGGAATATAAGTAACAAATTAAAATTATTCAAGATCGATTAAGATTTTTAAACTTCATTTATTTGATTGACATTTGTAATCTTTATATTTGAATTTTTATTTAGAATTCTCAAAAAAATAACTAAATACTAAACTATCTTCACGCTGTATCCCTGACGGGGTAGTCAGAGAGGACAGATTGCCAGGCTTCGCGATCCATGCATACTTCTTTCGTCTGGGTATCCGAGTACTTCTGACCATTCCGTTTTTGAGCAATCTGATCACGTGGTCTTCATATGTAAGTCTCGGCCTATCCTCAGTTTAGCCAATAAAATAAATCATATTTATCATTTATATAAAATTCTAAAGGTTATAACGGCAAGAATGCAAGAAAAGTCTGAAAAGTATTTATGGGAGGCTCAATGCGGATTCCGGCGTGGAAGAGGTTGCATGGATCAAGTGTTTTCTCTCCGCATGATTGCGGAATAATATACACGCGGGCGAGACTGCTTAAACTGAATATCCCGTGCGAGACATTTCCTGAATTAATGCATAGGGTACCTATTTTATATTCCGGGAAACCATCCTTTTCCCGCGAGAAGACCTTTTTATGTATTAATGACTTCACTTGAGCGGAGCCGCAGGTATCAACTTTCGGAAATGTTTTACTTATATGCCGATTTTCATCAAAATATGATTAAATAACAAACAACCAAAGAATATAGAATTTTTTTGCCGTTTTCATGAAAATATCGGGAATCCCGTTTTTATAGCTTATCCAACAACTTAAGTATAATTTAAGTTTTTGGATAATAATACACCAAATTTCAGGTTCCATGTTTAATGTTTAGGCTGTGCGTTGTTTACTGACATAGTTTTAGTTCCCGTGGGAACATCGAACTCACTGGTAATACAGACCTTAGGAGATTCTTCTAAAACAGGTGTAGGTACGTAAGTACATGTTACTAACTTTGTAAACAATCTTCCATTCAACCGTTTATCCCTTAGTTACGTCCTTAGGAGAAAAAAATTTTCTTGTTCCAAAAATCTTCCATGACAAGGAGACAGTGTTTTTCAGTTAGACTCTCTGAGCAAGACCTTACAGTTGGCATTTGCGGGTAGCAGATCCAATACGAACATAAACCCGCTACTCCTCATGCCTCTCACCCATGAGCGTTCCGATCGCCGTCCAAAACGATTTTGAATAACAACGGAATGCTCCGAAGTCCTCCCTCGAGATGACCCTAAAACGATCTCTCGTCGGCGTCGCTACAATCGGCCTGTGTCGTGCGCACTTATCAATAATACCATCGATAAGCACCCTCATGATCATAAACCGGACGCTACAGTGATTTATCTCCTTGATACGGTTCTGCAATCTCTCAAAGAGCACCAGTGCTCTATGTTTGCAAGTATTCTTAGCGTCGAATAGTATAGCTACCCTACTGCTAAGAATTATAACCTAACAGTATTTCATTATGTTTCACAATACCTCGTTAAGCTACGACTTTATTAAAACCAACAAAAACTAGCTTCGGAACGAAAAAATGGTTGTTAAATAGAATCGCAGGCCTTGTAACTATTTAAGTAGACTTAAATGAGTAGGTAATATGTATTTGTAGGACTTATTCATATTACGTACGCACACTAGCGATCCGCTGGCTTTTTCTAAATAATTTGAAGGACCTTGAACTTAGACACCCATTACTTACAATATATCCTCAATTCATCAGCGCGATATATGAGTAAATGAGTGGTCGACACGACATCAGCGCGCTTCACAGCCGTGACGCGGTGACAGCGGTATACGAATCAGAAAGGGCGAACGATACCCCTTGTCTGCCGCCGGCTTGCCTTGCACCATTGTTAGATGTTAAAACAAATGGCGGAGCATTACTTATTAAGAATTATAAATGTTATCTATGATAAAATCCACGTCCTACATAAAAAATAGACAAAATGCGACCTTTATTATAGTATATCATATTTTTTACAAAGTCTCCGCAAAAGCAGGAAGTGTTCCGGCCCGCAGTTTTAAATACGAGTACCTATATAGATTTCAATTAATTTGAATGAAAAGGAACTCAAAGCTTCTATCGCAAGACATTCATAAATCTACCTTAGCAAACAAATAATAAAGATGGCAGGCTTTGCCTTTACAGTTACAGGATTAATAGTTTTCGTGAAGATAGCCGTCTAACTTCAAGTCTCTTGACAGATGTCTATAACGAGAATGTCCAGATATTCATCGGTATTGTAGTATTCTGAAGAGAGACTAGGGGTAGGAATGCGGATATTTTTCTGAAATGCCTGTGTTTCTCGGCATTGAACTCTACTGAGTGTTCGGAATCCCATTGGAAAAAGCTGTTTGAATCCCGGTTAAGATCAGCCACGAATCGTGACGACCCGTGATTTTAGGCTGCTATCTTAACCCACAGGGCTAGGATAGCGACCCTTAACTTGACGGCCCAGAAATATGCCTTTTCACGCTTCTCTTAAAGGACCCAGGATTGTAGGAGGAGGGAAATACGTGCGCCGGCAGAGAGTTCCATGTTTTTATGGAGCTACAAAAGAAGGACCTACGGAATCTTTCCGCTCTGGGTAAGATGGTGTCCATAGTGTAAGGATGACATCTCTGCCCCGCCCGTATTGTTCGGAAACGGAAGGGGGAGGGTGGGACTAGTTGGAAGAGCTCTTCAGAACACTTACCGTGGTAGATGCGGTAAAATGCAGCTAAGCTGGAGACCGTTCTGCGCATCTCCAACGGCTCAAGATTGCCAGTAACTTCTGGACAATCTATGATGCGGATGACACGTCGCTGCAACGCGTCGAGAGCTTCAAGCAGGTATTTGGCGAAGCCATTCCAGAGATGTGAGCAGTATTCCACGCACGGACGAATCTGATACTGAATGAGAACTGCATCAGCGCATTCACGGACGCATCCAAGGACGGGCTTTGCGAATGCTGGCGCCATCAGTGTAGGGAATGTAGTATTCCATCCCCAGACTGATCTCCCCAGCAACAGCGGCGGTGCTCTCCGATTGGGCCTTTCTTCTAAAGCAACGCTGACCCCAAATATAGGCGCAAAAAAATCACGTAAGCCGTTCCAATCTGCTGACGAGTAGTGCCACAGTCTGCACGCTGCAACCGCGCGATATATGGGCCATGCAGTATATAACACCTGCATTTCCGCGCGCACGATTCATTGATCGGAAGTACCCACGGAGCACCTACCGATACACTATACTGGGCTGGGCTGTTGGTCAGCAGAAGGTCCAACAGAGCGGGTGCATGACTTGCCACATCCGGTATCCTGGTGGTCTGGCGTACCAACTGTGTCAAATCATGCGAAAGAGCGAATGCATGGGCGGTTCGTCCCGCATGGTCGGTTATGAGGGAGCCCACCGTTTTTCTTTGTCCCACCTGTCACACATTTTGATTGCCTGCGCGTCGAGCCTCGTCCGTCGATCAGCAGGTGTACCACGTGCAGGTGAGGTCGGCTTGGGCCCAAAGCTGACGATAGGCCCATACACACTGACATACACCCCAAAAATTATATTATAAATATTATATTTTATCTGCATAGCTGTCCATTTCTGTTTCGGCGGGTGGCTTTTATCGGAGCGACGCCCTCAGACCTCCCAACCCCAGAGGGGAAAGCCAGCGCCAGAGCCTCGTCCGTTAATCAGCAGGTGCACGCACTAGCACGGGAGGTTGGCTTGGGCCCCGAAGATCTTGGTCACCCTAAGTGCAGCCTCCGGATCTCCCTCCGAATCAGGGACTAGTGCCACCGGTAACGCCTGGAGAAGTCCTGACTGCGCTTCGCCGCATGAAGAATCGGAAAGCTGTCGGACCCGATGGAGTCCCCATCCAAGCCTGGAAGGCGATGGGTCCTCGAGGTGTGGGCATCTTAGTAAACCTTTTTAACTGCATACTCCTCAGCGGGCAGATCCCAAACCAATGGAGACTGAGTATTATTACTCCAGTCTTCAAAGGTAAGGGGTCAGTGCAGGAGTGCGGGAGCTACCGCGGTATAAAGGTGATGTCCCACACCATGAAGATCTTCGAGAGGATTATAGACTCTCAGATCCGGCAGGAGTGTACTCTCTCGGAGTGTCAATATGGGTTTCGCCCTGGTCATGGGACCACGGACCCTGTTTTTGCCCTGAGGGTTGTCGCAGAGAAATACAGGTCGAAGAACACGCCTCTGCACTGTTTGTTTCTAGACATGCAGAAGGCCTTCGACTGTGTTCCTCGTGCGATGATCTGGTGGGCACTGCGGTCCAAAGGGGTTCCAGAGGTCTATATTGACACTATCCGGGACATGTACTGTGACTCCGATTCAATGGTTCGGACTGCTGTTGGCGACACGAAACCCTTCCCCATCACCGTCGGGGTACACCAGGGTTCTGTCCTTAGTCCGCTTCTGTTCAGTGTAATATTAGACGAATTGTCGGACAGCATCAGAAACCCGCATGAGCAGCCTCCATGGTTGCTCATGTATGCTGACGATATTGCGCTGGCAGACGCGGACAGGGGCAGATTGGTGCGACGTGTAAAGGCGTGGAAGGAGCCGCTTGAGAACGGCGGTCTGAAACTAAATGTGGCGAAGACCGAGTACTTGGCACTAAACTCGACAGATCCCACATCCGTCCGCATAGGCGGTGATTTGGTCGAGCGCACGGACCAGGTTAAATACCTGGGATCTGTTTTTCACACGTCCAGTGACATCGATTGCGATGTCAAGTCACGCATTGCTGCCGCGTGGGCCAAATGGCGGGTGATGACCGGTGTCATTTGTGATCCTAAAATGCCGATCCGGTTGAAGGGACAGGTCTACAAAACCATTATTAGACCTGTCCTTTTACATGGCAGTGAGACGTGGCCGATATTGGAGCGACACAAGCAGAAGCTGCGTGTCACGGAACTGAAGATGCTGCGGTGGATGTGTGGAGTCACGCGGATGGACCGCGTGAGGAACTGTCGCATCCGCGGCAGCCTTCACGTCCGTGACATTGCAGACAAGTTGCAAGAGTGTCGCCTTCGTTGGTATGGTCACGTCTTGCGGCAACCGCCGGGCTACGTAGGTAACAAATGCCTGGCCATGTCAGCCCCGCCGGGTACCGGTAAGAGGGGAAGACCCAAGAAGTGCTGGCTTGACGTCGTAAGGGATGACATGCGTGCCAATGGTATCACTACAGGGGATGCTCCCGAGGGACAGCATTAAATTGATATGGAGAATTTTAAAAGTACCTACATAGTATTGTAGTGCCTGGTACAGCGACTGAGTGAAGTGCGCTGGACTGAATGAAATAGCAGCGCGCGACATTGTCATTACATTGTCGACTTGCATGTTCCCTCCTCTGCACGCCACACATAGTAGTCCTTATAATATGTGTCTCCATCATACATACTGGAAGAGCTTTATCAGATTTCTATAATCTGAACTGAGGCGTTTTTAATTTGTGCCTTAACATCACTGAATGTGTGTTGAAAAGCGAATGAGACCTAAGGAATTCATTTTCGTAGGTTGAATGTACCTGTAAGCATCTATACAACCCAACCAATAGGTATTGGTTGGGTTGTATAGATGCTTACAGCAATGTCCGCTGAGGTCATGACAATCGATTGGCATGCGTACTGTTGTGATCCAAGTTCAAGGTAAATGGTTGAACGTGTATGTGGCGGCGCCAACGCGTCAAGTAGACGTCAATGAACGACAAATTGTGCTCACATGTGCGAGTGTTATCTATACCGTACGCAGATGCAGCCAGTGAGATACGACCAGAACTATAATTAGTTGTAGTTCAATTGGACAATAACCAAGCGGTGAAGAGCTGCGCGGTCTGCGGCAGGCTCGCTGGATGCGGCGGTAAACGCGCGGCGAGACGGCGTTATCGCGTGACAGGTGCCATTGTGACATGCGCCGCGACGCATTTACCAGCTACACGTTATCTGAGATAGCTCCTACCCGAGTGGGGATTATCACATCAACTGATCAACCAAACTCGACGACTTGTGTTTGTACACCGACGCGCGACGGTGTTTGGCTTGTCGACGCACATTTTTCATTTTCGACATAAATACCTATACTTTGATTTTTTCTATATGGACTACAATGACAGTTCTTTATGACCTTATTTATTATTTTAATATTGCAAGCGTGCAAGAATTAAACCTTACCTAGTCAATTTAGTGTACATATTGACTTCTGTTCTGAAGTTCTGGCATAAAATACACAAGGAGGCACTAATGAGGGAGCTTTAGCAAAAAAAATTACAAGCAAGCACTAAAAGGGACTTTTTCAAAAAAATAATACATGTAGGAAGTTTTGCTAAATACCACAAGTAAGCATAAGGGAATGAGCTTTGGCCAAAAAATTACAAGCAAGCACTAGGAGGGAGATTTGGCAAAAAAGTCACTAGTATTCACTAAAAGGGACTTTTTTTCATGAAAAACACAAGCAAGCACTAAGAGGGAGTTTTGGTGAAAAAGATCCTTGCTTTGTCACAGTGTCGATATGACGCTGACAGAAGTATTGTGAATCGATCAGTAAACGCGGGCCGACCCGATGTTCTCCTTAGCAGACTTAAGTTACGTATCAGTCAGTCAGTCCCTGCAGCAATGTTCACAGACACTGCAAACACAAACGCAGCACTCGGGGCGCGTATTGGAGGATCCAAGCCGGTGACCTCAATGTTGTTCAGCCACGAGTGCTGAACAACATTGAGGTCACCGGCTTGGATTTGTTTAAAAAAGTAACTAACTGTCACAAAACGGGCTTACGCTCTTGGCACAGGTTATTCGTTAACTCGCACACAGAAACCTCGCACCATTGTGCGAGGTAGCATATTTTCATTTAATTGAATTTTCTGTTCGTAAACTAGCACAGTACTTAAATTCAGTGGTAGTTAGGTACCGTCAACTATAGAAGTGTTCAGAATTTAAAATGATTTTTTTATTTCATGACTATGTGTAACGAATTCCCGGGACGTTCTCGACTAAATGCTTATCATACATATTACTAGCTGACCCGCGCGACTTCGTTAGCTCCACTTAAGAGAGAGAAAGAGAGCGGGGCGTAAGAATTTATAATACAATTCTAGAGGATCTGAAACTTTTTTCTCTATAATGCACTTGACAACTACATTCATAGTAGGAATACATTTCCGAGGGAATACCGGGCATTCTTTCTTAGTACTCATCTAAAGTACGTAAAGAACACATTTACCAAATTTCACGTTTCTATGTTTAATAGTTTAGGCGGTGTGTGGTTTACTCGCGTAGTTTACGTTTCCATAGAAACGTAAAATTGTGTAATAATATTCTTTAGAAAGTACCTCATATAATCTATAAGACAGGAAAACCTGATATCCCTAGGGGAAAGGGGACTACGCAGATGAAATCAAAACAGCCAAAACTATGAAATTTGGTGTGTTAAAAAAGCACCAAGAAAGGGATTTCCGGTATTTCCACGGCAATGTAATCCTACTAATATTATAAATGTGAAATTTTGTTAAGATTTTTATATTTTTGAATGTTCGTTACTTGATTACATTTAGATAGAAATCGGAAAATAGATAGAACATTTCCTGTTAATGCACAGGGAACTTTTATCACCGGTAAACATATTATTCCCGCGGGAAACAAATTTGTGCAATAACCAAAATTCACGCGAGCTGATCCACGAGCATCAGTTAGATAATAATAAATTTACTTGAAAATATAATTAAAATGAGAATTACACTGAGATAGTAAAATGATAATTGTAAATGCCACTACTACGACCGATGCTCGAAGTAAGAAGGCTCATTGTGTGAGAGAGACAGGAGACCGGCTTCAGTCTCATCTCTACTCCGTGCTGTTTACTGGTGAAAAGGGACACCGGTAGACACATGGAGGGGATAACTTACCAAGTGATAAGTTGATGTTATCAATAAAATTATTAAAATGGCTATTAAAAAGCAGGGGTTTGTGATAGAAGATTGAAAATTTAGGGTGGTATGTATTTTTAATGCCACAATATGAACACACATACACAAAATGAAAGCGGATGAAAGGTTGTCGTCCAATTTCCGGGATAATGCCAAGCTCTTCTGGAAAGAGGTAGGCAAGACCCGGAGTTGTTCGGCAATCTGCAGTATGAATAAAGTGCTTAGTGTTAACAATGACGTCCTAACAGACCAAACTGACGAATAATAAACATAAATATAATTGTCCAAACCAACGGAGCACGCCCTTTTCCAGCTTAACGCTGACACTTTCATTCAAACCTGCCATATTGCGTATCACTTCGTTACGTATTCGGTCGGCCAAGGTAACGCCGCACAATTTTCGAAGTGATCGCATCTCCACAGCATTCAATTTACTTTCATGCATCTGCTGACATACCCAGGTTTCACTACCGTAAAGCAAAGTTGTCACTAGCACTGCGTTATGAATCGCCATTCGTGCTTCTTTTACGATGCTTTGTCGCTTTACTAACTGGGACAAAACACCGTTAACTTTGTTTCCGGCAGCTACTCGCCGTTCTACATCCGAATCACATCTTCCATCCGCGCTAAACATACTTCCTAAATACACAATTTCATTCACTTGCTCTAGACGTTCCTGGTTTACCCTAATCTCGCATTTAGTTCTTACGTCACCTCTTTCAAATACTAGAACCTTAGTCTTACTTGCATTCAAGCGTAGACCCTTACTTTCACACCCCTCTTTCATATTAGTGACTAATGCCTGAAGGCTTCTGATGAGGCCATGAGCACCGCATCATCAGCGTACAGCAGACAGTTTACTGTAAAGTCACCCAAATTCACACCCATATTAAAATCTTTCAACTTCTACAGGCAACTGTCCAGATACACTATGAACAGCCAGGCGGGCATGACACATCCCTGTTTGACGCCTGTACAGACATCAAAAAGAGGTGACACATCCCCCCCTACTCGCACGCAAGCCTTACAATCCCTATAAAGCGACTGTATTGCCCGCAGTAGCGAGCCGTCCACACAATATCCGGGCAGCATGTCCCACAGCGTTTCTCTCACAACGTTATCAAATGCTTTCTCTAGATCCACAAAAGCGCAGAAAACCTTCTGGCTAAGAGCCAGAAACTTTTCCGCGATCATGCGGAGAGAAAACACACGTTATAACCTTTGCATACACCTTACTAGCTAAGCTGACCAAGCTGATCGCCCTGTAGCTGGAGCAGCTTAGGCGCGAGCCTTTCCCTTTGTAAATAGGTACTACAAATGCTACTCGCCAGTCATCTGGGACCTCACCCGTCCGCCAGCACAAGTTGCATAACAGACATAGTGTGTCCCAGACACGCGACCCGCCGTACTTGATCATCTCAGCAGTAACTCTGTCTTTTCCCGCAGCCTTACCACATTTCATACTTCTTATCGCTTGTTCTATTTCTTTCATACTAATGACTTCAATGACATCAGGATCCGGAGCATCGAAGTGGGCTCCACTTCCCGATGTGGCATCTCTGTCTTTTCTTGCATACATCTTTCCATAATATCCACTCCATCTCTGCAGGACGTCCGTTTGGTCTGTTAGGACGTCATTGTTAACACTAAGCACTTTATTCATACTGCAGATTGCCGAACAACTCCGGGTCTTGCCTACCTCTTTCCAGAAGAGCTTGGCATTATCCCGGAAATTGGACGACAACCTTTCATCCGCTTTCATTCTGCACTTTTCACGAGCTTCTTCTATCAGTGCCTTCGTGTTAACTTTCTGCAGCTTGTATCTCTCTTTCATATTAAAATCATTCCGCGAGGCTAAGTAGTCTAGCCATGCTTTCTTCTTCATTCGAACTGCTTCTTTCACTCCTTCCACCATGCATCACGCTTATTACGACTGCCTCTTTTCGTTTCTCCACACACTTCTACAGCGGCATTTACCATACTATCCCTAAGGTTCTGCCATACACTTTCTACATTCTCACTACTTACATTGACGTCGCCAAGCTTCTCGGCTACCCTTTCATTATATTTATCCCTAATGGATGCATCCTGCAGCTTCCAGCTTTTGATGCTATAAGTCGGCCCAGGTTCAGGACACTCGGTACGATGACGCCAACCCGCGAACAGACCCCTAATCCTAGTTATGACTAGGTAGTGGTCTGATCCCAGCTCAGCGCCTCGATAAACCCTTGTGTCCATCACATGTTTACGGAGCCGACTATCCATTAGGAATAGATCTATCATGCTTCTCTTTGACTTACATCTCCTCGTATACATATGAATTTGTTTGTGGTTGAACATTGTGTTCGCCACAAACAAATCCTTTTCCTTACAAAATGCCAGTATTAGCTTGCCAGCGTCGTTCACCCTTTTATCCCCATACTTCCCGAGTACCGACTCAAAACCATCGCGAGCGGTACCCACCCATCCATTCAAGTCTCCACATACTATGAGTCTTTCATTTCCTTCTATCACATTTAGAGCTTCTCTCGTACTCTCCCAGAAGTCCTCTAGCTCACTCGCGTTCGACGAAGATACTGGCGCGTAAGCAGCTACCCGGAAAATCTTCGTCAAACCAAGTTTTACACGGATCCAGAGGATTCTAGGACCTACCAGTTTGTACTCATACATACCGGAGGCCAATCGCGAGGACAGCAAAATTCCAACCCCCCGACTGCCATGCTCGCTCTCTGGTACTCCAGACCAAAGCGCGAGCATCCCACCCGGGAGCTCCAAGACTTCGCTGCCCTTGCGCTTGGTCTCTGTCAAGCACACTGCATCTAACTTTCTCTCATTCATAACATCCATCAACTCATTCATCTTATCTGTCATTCCTCCCCTAACATTCCACGCAGCTACCCTGCACTCCATCCTCCACTTCCCACCGTGTCGGGCCGCGCGTGTAGGCTGGCGGTCCCCTACGCCGCTCTGGCACACACTTTTCGCACCAGCGGGGACGAACTGGTGCGCGTCGCCTCGGGGGCACGCCCTAGCAGTATTCGCCCTGGTGGCACTCGTGTTGGAGTAGAATTGCAGCCGTAGCTGGCAGGGATGGCGACGTGCACATTAGATTATATTCAGCTAAATAAGTATACAAGTGTTGTACAAAAATAGTGTTTTACGTTATTAAGACAGTGATGGATGGCCGGTACAACTCCTTAATGGATAAAGGTAGTATATTTTTAAAATACGTTGTTACTTACTGAGTATTTCTTGTTTCCTTTTAAGTTAATCTGGATATTTACTAACGTGTATCGTTTATAAATAAATAAATATCCATCACGCCTTATTCCTGAAGGGGTGGCAGAGGCATATTATATGCCCACTTTTCACCGTGTGGATTCCTGTCCGTATCGTTTATTTATGTGGAACCATAATTAAAAGTTTCAAATCAAATTAGTATGATAATCATCTATCTGACCAACAAATAGAAACTAATTATTATAAAATACAACAATTTAGTACTTACTATGTATTATAAGAATCACAAATCAAAATTGTTTCCAAATTTATGAAAATCATAAATTTTCTTACACCTGTACCTGTACTAATCAACAAATATCACAAAAAAAAATATTTTCATTAATAAATTCACAGATCACGGTTTTGGGTATTTGGTAAAACAAGAAATAAAAAAATAGACGTCAATTTGTTGGATAAGTAAGTTAGTATTATGAAAACATAAATCTTATAACACAAAGAATAAAATCTCCGTTAATTTTATTTATTTATCTATCACGCCTTATTCCCGTAGGGGTGGCAGAGGCATATTATATACCCACTTTTCACCATGTGTATTCCTGTCCCATATCTTACTTGATGTACCCTGGCTACAAGCCGGAGTACAACTTCTGGCGACAAGCCGGGGTATTTATGTTAGTCCGGGATGATATCTGCTGTCGCCGTCTTAAGACGCGGACACAGTTCGCCTCTTTGACCACCTGCAACAAATGACTGACAAAGTAATTGAGCATCCCTCCGCGGCGATAGTGTTGGTGGGGGACTTCAACGGTCACTATGTTGATTTGGGTTCTCTGCGCTCTGACTTTAAAATAAATAAAAATAAAAATTTCAGAGAAGAGCTGCTCACGAGTTTGCCCTGACCTATGGGTTCATCGAACTAATAAATTCTCACACGAGGATACCAGACAGGGAGAACGAACAGGGTGCATTGCTGGACCTCCGGTTGACTACGCGTCCGGACATCAGACCACTGTCTCGTTCGGGCGCGAGTGCCTCTCGCGAGGCCTGAATCACCCCGGCCCAAGAAGTGATGGCATGTATGGCGCTACAAGTCAGCAGACTGGGATGGAATGCGAGAGTTCTTTGCGTCTTACCTGTGGAGACGGCTTTGCTTCACTCCAGACGATGTATGCTGAATTCCCTCAAGAAGCGACTGTGGTTTAATCGGCTTTGCAGAGAAGCTAGACTGCTGAAGGATTCTGCCTAGAGAGCTTGGACCACGGCTCGTGCTAATAATGATATTAACATCTCTGAAGTGAAACGTAAACTAAATGCCACCTCGAGAGTCAGCAAAAGAGTGATTGACAAGGCTATTAGATTTCATCGGTAGAATTGGTGAACGACTAGCAGGCTACCATTCTGGGAGTCGTCAATTCTGTTCGCTTGCCAAAGCTGCCGAGGGAAATTTTGTCAGTCTGGTTGACCACCCCTACTTAAACCTAACGGTAGTTTTGCTACGGTAACGGTACGGCTAACGGTAGGATGAGTGCCAAGGAGAAAACCGACCTTCTGGGTTCTTTCTTTGCCTCTAACTCGACTATGGACAACAGGGGCGCTTTGCCGCCTGACATCCCATTGTGTGCGACTTCCATTTCGGAAATTAAATTCACACAGCGGGTGGTCTGTCGAGAGCTTCAGTCCCTCGACGTTCATAAGTCGAGTGGGCCAGACGGTTTACCCGCGGTGTGGTCCCGAGTTCTGTCCGGTACTCACAAGTCTTTTCACGCTTTCATATTCCATGAGGCAAGTCCCGACTTAATGGTAGACCGCGACTGTGAATCCTGGCCTAAGATGGATGACAGGTCCGATCCGTCCAATTATAGGCCGATTGCCGTAACCTCCCTTCTATCTAAGGTGATGGAGCCTGTAATCAATATACAGCTCCTGAGGTACCTGGAAGAATACGACTTTCTCAGCGACCGGCAGTACGGTTTCCGTCACGGTCGCTCGACTGGCGATCTTCTCGTGTACCTCACACACCGCTGGACGATGGCTATCGAGAGTAAGGGAAAGGCTCTATCAGTGAGCCTCGATATCTCTACGGCCTTTGACCGGGTCTGGTACCGTGGTCTTCTATGAAATTTACTCTCCTATGGACTGCCCGGGGGACTTTGCGAATGGGTATCCAGCTTTTTCGCCGGTCGAACTATCAGAGCCGTCGTTGACGGTTGCTGTTCGGACTACATGGCCGTAAATGCTGGGGTCCCGCAGGGCTCAGTTTTGTCACCCACCCTGTTTTTGCTGCATATCAATGACATCCTGTCCATTGACGGCATTCATAGCTATGCTGATGATAGTACGGGTATCGAACCCCTTCGTGACAGGAGAGACTTTGCCTCCTTATGCGTGTTCTATCGCCTGTACAACGGTCTGTGCTCTGAAGAGTTGTTTGATATGATGTCTACTGCTAACTAGGGAGCCCTTTCGATCGCATAATCTTTTTCAGCATAATGTTGTTTGGCATAACAGTTTCAGCATAAAGTTTTCTCGCATAAAATATGATAAGCAGAGTGTTATATTATAAACGCAGAATGGTTTTATTGGCATAACTTTAACTTACTCTAATTTATAATCATAATTTTAATCAGCATACATGTAAAGGGTATAATTTTTATACGCCTTAAGATAATTGTAAATAATCATCTCACTCATAGCCAAGTTTGTAAGCTGTTATATATGAAATGATATTTTAAAAGTGTTATTAATTTCAGACTAGTCTTGAGCAAAGTTGTAAATAGGTACGACGACGAGCGAAGCGAGGAGGAGTGTTAGGTCACTTGTGACAACAACGTTGTTTACTTCTCCGCTCTCCAGTACCTACGCCCGCACGGCCGCGGCCCAGCATGAAATTAATTTCTTTGCGCATTATTTTAAATTTAATATTACTCGTAAATATTCATTTAACTTGGTTCAAGATTACTGGGACAAAGTTCAGACGGCCATCCTTGGAGCGGTGAAGGTGGTGCTCGGTGAGTCTAAGGGTGGTGGCAATTGTGACAAGGAAACTTGGTGGTGGAACGACGCAGTCCAGAGGGAGACTAGGGAGAAGAAAGCCCTCTTTAAAAAGTGGCAAGCGACCGGATCTCCCGTAGACCGCGACGCGTACAGGGCTGCCAAGCGCGCCACAAAAAGAGCTGTAGCCAGAGCCAGACGAGACCATTTACAACCTCTGTATGATAAGCTGGAATCGTCTGAGGGGCCGAAGCTCATCTATAAGCTGGCGCGCTCCAGGGTCAAAGCGGCACAGGATATATCCAAGTGTCGCTGTGTAAAAGACCCTGAGGGCTACCTGTTAAGCGAAGACCTCGCGGTAAAGGAGAGATGGCGCTCGTACTTCCACGAGCTGCTTAATAAACAGCACAAAGAGGTGCAGCCTCCGAACCTCCGTCCGAATCAGGGACTAGTGCCACCGGTAACGCCTGGAGAAGTCCTGACTGCGCTTCGCCGCATGAAGAATCGGAAAGCTGTCGGACCCGATGGAGTCCCCATCGAAGCCTGGAAGGCGATGGGTCCTCGAGGTGTGGGCATCTTAGTAAACCTTTTTAACTGCATACTCCTCGGCGGGCAGATCCCAAACCAATGGAGACTGAGTATTATTACTCCAGTCTTCAAAGGTAAGGGGTCAGTGCAGGAGTGCGGGAGTTACCGCGGTATAAAGGTAATGTCCCACACCATAAAGATCTTCGAGAGGATTATAGACTCTCGGATCCGGCAGGAGTGTACTCTCTCGGAGTGTCAATATGGGTGTCGCCCCGGTCATGGGACCACGGACCCTGTTTTTGCCCTGGGGGTTGTCGCAGAGAAATACAGGTCGAAGAACACGCCTCTGCACTGTTTGTTTCTAGACATTCAGAAGGCCTTCGACTGTGTTCCTCGTGTGATGATCTGGTGGGCACTGCGGTCCAAAGGGGTTCCAGAGGTCTATATTGACACTATCCGGGACATGTACCGTGACTCCGATTCAATGGTTCGGACTGCTGTTGGCGACACGAAACCTTTCCCCATCACCGTCGGTGTACACCAGGGTTCGGTCCTTAGTCCGCTTCTGTTCAGTGTAATATTAGACGAATTGTCGGACAGCAATAGGGGCTCGCATGAGCAGCCTCCATGGTTGCTCATGTATGCTGACGATATTGCGCTGGCAGACGCGGACAGGGGCAGATTGGTGCGACGTGTAAAGGCGTGGAAGGAGACGCTTGAGAACGGCGGTCTGAAACTAAATGTGCCGAAGACCGAGTACTTGGCACTATACTCGACAGATCCCACATCCGTCCGCATAGGCGGTGATTTGATCGAGCGCACGGACCAGGTTAAATACCTGGGATCGATTGCGATGTTAAGTCACGCATTGCTGCCGCGTGGGCCAAATGGCGGGAGATGACCGGTGTCATTTGTGACCCTAAAATGCCGATCCGGTTGAAGGGACAGGTCTACAAAACCATTATTAGACCTGTCCTTTTACATGGCAGTGAGACGTGGCCGACATTGGAGCGACACAAGCATGAGCTGCGTGTCACGGAAATGAAGATGCTGCGGTGGATGTGTAGAGTCACGCGGGTGGACCGCGTGAGAAACTCTCGCATCCGCGGCAGCCTTCACGTCCGTGACATTGCAGACAAGTTGCAAGAGTGTCGCCTTCGTTGGTATGTTCACGTCTTGCGGCAACCGCCGGGCTACGTAGGGAACAAATGTCTGGCCATGTCAGCCCCGCCGGGTCCCAGTAAGAGGGGAAGACCCAAGAAGTGCTGGCTTGACGTCGTAAGGGATGACATGCGTGCCAATGGTCTCACTACAGGGGATGCCGACGACCGTGCGAAGTGGAGGAGAAAATGTAGGAAAGCGGACCCCGGGCGTCGCGAGACGCAACTGGGACAGACGCTCGGATGATGATGGAAGCCGTATGCTTGTCTGCCACCTCAGGGTTATTAAATAAACTATCGGTTATTGAAATTCCAACACATTCCATACATGACGAGTTAAATATAATATATAATTTATTTGGGTTTGTAGAGTTTGTAGGCTTTTACTTTTTTTAAGTAGTACAGTATATTTTAGGTTTAGCTTTACTTTAGTAGTTGTAGAAGTATCTCGATTTTTGTCAAATAGGCTAATGATTAATTAGGATAATGAAGTTATTTTTAAACTGGGACTCGAGAGCGTCAGGCGTGGCTGTGCTTTTCATTTAAAGATGTAATTAATGGGGTTTCTAAGGTCCGTATTCCAGAACGCCCCTCAACACCCAATCGACGCTTGAGAGTAGATTTTATAAGGCAAAATCTAGCCTTAAGCGCCGATCGAGCACTGAGAATTGTTCTGGAATACGGACCTAAGTCTTCCCACATAATGTCATCAACGAACCATTGAATAATCAAATACCTGCGCACAAGTTAGGTGCGCCTGCCACCACGGCCACTCCGCGGGTCTGTTGATCTACCGACGAGCGAGAGCTGCCGAATGGTCATCGGGTGCTTGGTGCCGCTCCATGGCCAAACTCGCTTGTATGTTAATTACTCCGTTACACTACAAATGACTTATGTAGTATTTCATATTTGTTTCGCATGACTAGCTATTAAACTTATTTGTAATATATTTCTTAACCATAACTACAGCTTAACCCGTTTCTTTCGTGTTTATCCGTCCTCGGATAGGTATCTGTTACCGAGATAAAAAGTAGCCTATGTGTTAAGCCAGGGTGGCAGCTTCTTCAACACGCATTTTCATTTAAATTGGTCCAGCCGTTTGTGCGTGGAAGAGTATAATATTAGTAGTGATTCTTCGCATTGTTAATTCAGTTAATAGTCAATAGTCATCATTATCATGATCATCCTATCGTCTGTCCCAGTTGCGTCTCGCGACGGCCGGGATCCGCTTTCCTACATTTTCTCGTCCACTTCGTACGGTCGTCGGCATCCCCTGTAGTGAGACCATTGGCACGCATGTCCTCCCTTATGACGTCAAGCCAGCACTACGTGGGTCTTCCGCTGTTACTGGGAGGTCAATAGTACCTACATATTATGTTTGTAATTATTCAACTACATTTACTAAAGCAACACATGAAATAGGTAAAGGCAACATCTTTAGACCGATTATAATCACTTCTTTTTGTCCGCAACCAAAACAAAAAGTTCTTAGTCATGCTCATGAATTATGACTCCAATGTTACACTATTTCATAAAAACCCGCAAAGTTTATGTCGAGTCAAACATTATAATGTAGTAGCCGCTAACCGATCGACGGAACGTACCAACCCGATGCCGGGGGCAGTCGTAACATACCCACATAATATACATAACAGACTCAAATAGTACATTATTAACTTAAGATTATTTTAAGATTACAATTAATAAGTGTCATTAATTACTATGGTTTACTTAATGTTAAACCGTGGTGTGGTTCTGTACGCGGTCTGCAGTACCTACTAGTAGGCTCTAAAACCTTGTATTGTACCTGTCAGTCGTCGTTGCTTCTCTTTAAACTCCCAATTAACTCTTTTGTTAGATGTAGCTGTTCATCAGTGTTTGTAGTAGGTATTACTAACTGTGCACTATCGTGTTGCATACTTTAAGTATATTTGTTTATGTAGGGTTATATATGGCATAAATAGGTATAAATGATTTTCCAAGTGTCGATACAGAAATGGTTGTAGCGAAGATTTTCTCAATTGTATAAAAGTAGCAACTCGGTCCAGCGCGGCGGTGTTTTGGGACTTTTTCCGTAATTATTTATTATTTCTTTGCCTACGTATTCGATATGAACATTTCTATTTTTAGTCATATATTAATTTTTTCCTTTATATTTTACACAATTTTTCTTTTTATTTTTCAATACGAAATAAAATCTTTATTTTGCAACACCATTTTAACGCCTACAAAATGTCATCATACACTATTTAAAATATTTAAATGAGCACCGGTTCCCCGATTAACTCTGGGGCCCAAATTATTAATAGCGCGTGCAGCCTGCTTTTGAAGAACAGAAATAATATTTAAATCTGCAGCACTCCCGCAAAGGAGAATACCGTAAGACATAATACTATGAAAATAGCTGAAGTAAACCATTCTAGCCGCATCCACATCTGTTAAAAGTCCTGATCTTTTTTACAGCGTGTACAGCCGAACTTAACCTAGAGGCCGTCTTTTAAATGAATGAATGAATGAAATGAAAATGAAATTAATGAATGAAATATCTTTATTCATGTAGGTCACAAAGTAACACTTATGAACGTCAAGATTATTACTTCTACATTTACATTTACTGCCAGATTCGCAAAGCAATAGGTAGAGCCAGAGGAAGAACCTGGCAATAAAACTCATGGCCACTCTTTTCTAACCGCCAGTAATTACATTAGTTTGATGATGACATGATGTTTGACCAATTATATAAAAATCAATTTATACAAAACAAAATTAAAGAGCTATTCTAGATGCCAGTTCTAAGGGCAGCCTACACTTTAAGAAGAATCTGTTTTAAAATGTAGGTGTGGCTTACAACATTAAAATTACACTTACATTGTTCCTTTGGATTTATGTGAGAACAGTCGGCTAAACTTAGTTTGCCTTAAATTTAAATAATATTATTTGTAATAATTGCTATAACAGCTATGAGCTGACCAGTCCTAACAGACGGCACCCGTTCACGGGTATGACGTATATATCAGCCATCGCCCTACTCAACCGTATTATAGGAAATAAGGCGACCCGATACATACGCCACCACTGCCAGGACACTTAGGCGAGCATGACATACCCAAAAACTGCACAGCAACTATCATGTCAATTTCAAAATAATTAATAAGTCTACTTGGTGGTCACACAATAACAAACTCAAATTACATATTTGTATATTAGTTATTACCGGAACTAAACGCAGCCAATTTAGAAACCTTTAGTTATCTGACGTTTCAAATTATTCACAATGTAGAAATGTATAAATACTTACAACATATATGCAGATTCAAGACAAGTACAAAATAACACAAGATTCATTCGAATCTTAAATAGCTCGAGCGAAGAGCAAGCAACTCATTTCCATTTATTTTTATCATTTAAATAATCATTAATTCTGTAATAAGCCCTTTTCAAGAGGTGCGTCTTAAATTCCGCCTTGAATTTATGTAACAGCAGATTCATAACGTATAAAGGAATTTTATTATATAGGCGTACGCCAATTCCTGCAAAAGAGTCGTGAACCTTTTGTAAACGATGATGCGTTCCAATTAATTTATGCTTATTTCTAGTATTTATCGAATGTATGTCACTGTGTCTATTGTATAAATGTATGTTCTGTTTTACTAACATGATATTTGCAAATATATACTGTGATGCAACCGTTAAAATGCCAATTTCTTTAAATTTCTCTCTAAGAGACACTCTAGCACTCAATTTATATATTGCATGTATAGCTCTCTTCTGGAGTACAAAAAATACTGGTAGATCAGCTGCTTTGCCCCACAGCAAAATGCCGTAAGACATGACACTATGAAAATAAGTAAAGTATTCAAGCCTGGCAGTTGCCACATCAGTAAGCTGCCTGACTTTTCCCACGGCAAAGGCTGCCGAGCTATGTGTGGTCCCGTCTTTGCTATGTATTAGTACCGTCGCGTGCTATCAACACCCAACCCAACCAAGCAATCCGTACCGTAACACAGATCCGACACACGCAAGTATGCTTGCGCTGTACCCGCCGTTCTCCGGCTAGAAATCCTTGCCAGATTGTACAAGCAAAAGAAAACCCATTATTTATTTTATTTGAAACTTTATCTATACGTTCAGTCCAGTTAAGTTTATCATTTACAGTTTAGTATACCGAGAAATGACGTATTTTACATGTTACGTATGGATGACACTCTAATTAACATATTTGTTGTTGTGAATACACCATTTTATAAATATACTAGATGACCCCCCGCGGCTTCTCCCGCGCCATAATTCTCTAATAAACTCCCGTCGCTCCTATTCAATTCCGTCGCTTATAAATTCTACAATAATGCATAAAAACTTGCCCGATATCTCGACATTTATGACTACTGCTCCGCTGCCCAGGGTAGTAGCGTGATGATATATAACCTATAGCCTTCCTCGATAAGTGGGCTATCTAACACAAATATAATACTGCATACAACAACGTAAACTGGACTGAGTCATAGCTAGACATAACTATAACGGAACGTTAATTTATTGAGTTGTCAAACGAGCTCATCTCACGTAAACAGAGATCACACCCGTCCAAATCTATACTGGAGAGAAGATTCGGATTTAAACATCAATCGGAAATCACTTGCATTTGGATCTGTGAATTTCGTCTCATAAGACGTTCTTTAATACAATCTCTACTTGAAAACAGTTTTAAACTGGATTCATGACAGAGACACCTTTCAAAATACGGGCCTGAAGCTCTGCGCTAGCTTTGCAAATGAAAAAATTTCGGCGGCAATTCGTATTACAAGCGAGGACGTAAAAGGGTAGGTAACGTCGAGGATGATGATTACGTGGAACACAGAATTTGTACTTGTCTAATAGCTGGGGACAGTCTACATAATTATTAACGACTAGTTGACGCCCGCGGCTTCGCCCGCGTAGGGAATTTTTCCCGTTCCCGTTTCCCACAGGAACTTGTTCCCGGGATAAAAAGTAGCCTATGTGTTATTCTTATGTATAAGCTATATTATTGTGAAGTTTCATTAAAATCCATTCCGTAATTTTTACGTGAAAGACTAACAAACATCCAGAGAAACTTTCGCATTTATAATATTACTAGCTGACCGGCTTAATAGCTAGTAATGCAGTGTAATGCCGTATTATTACCGTGTCATAATTCGAAACGCGTGGCACTCATTTAATCCCGTCGTTTATTAATTTCCGAATAATGTATGACATGAACATTTTCGAAATTCGTTGATTCCTTCTTCGCTCCCCAGTACGTCCGCACGGCCCGGTCGAATTACGGTTACACGAAATTAATTTCTTTGCACAGTATTTTGATTTTGCTATAACTCGTAAGATATTTATTAAATTTGCAAGGTGTAAAGAGCAAGGTGTAAACCTAGTAAAAATGATAAGGATTAATACTCGTATTTGTGTAAATAGCCTTCAAATTATCGCTTTATAATTACTGGTTTTTAAAGTATTAAAATGGATAAAGTATGGTATCCTTAAGGGATAGACATATACAGTTGAGGACTTTTTTGTAGATCTACATTAGATACATAATTGCACCATACATTATATTGTTAAATCTCAAAGGGTTTAGGCAGCGTTTTTGATGAAAGTTCCTAGCCGGCTTATTTTTTTCGACATCCCCAACAAATATCGTTATAATTTGATTTGATTTAAAAACCTTCCATATGAATCAATCTAACTATTATATTATATATAATAAAAACCGCATCGTAATTCGTTGCTTAGTTTTAAAGATCTAAGCATACATATGGGCAGACAGCGAAAAGCGACTTTGTTTTATATTATGTAGTGATTAAGGTCCGTATTCCACAGCGTTTCTCAATACTCAATCAACGCTTGAGGCTAGATTTTGCCTTATAAAATCTACTCTCAAGCGTCGATTAAGTATTGAAAAACGTGCTGGAATACGGACCTAAGATTAAGATTAAGAACTTGGGTACCAATGCTATGTCAGCACAAGTTCGACGATACTCTTAGAGGATAGAAGTGAGTTTTTTGCATCTGGCTTCGTAGTCGGGAAGAAATATTTTAAACATGAATACAAAGTATTTTTAAAAATCTTTTCTGAATGGACTCTATTCTATTAATGTATAACCTTGGATTCCGCACCTCACAAGCATGCTCGACTATTTGATGCCTGCAGCTTCGTCCGCGTGGTGTAGTTTTCCTATTTGAGATTTAGTACGGAACCCTAAACTTGTTGAAATCTAATATAGCCTATGTTAGTCACGAGTAATGTAGCTATCTAATAGTGAAAGAATTTTTAAAATCGGCCGAGTTGTATCTGAGCCTATTCATTACAAACAAACATACAAATCTTTCCTCTTTAGAATATCAGTGTAGATGTGATTTTATGGGATCAAATAGATCTGAAGATCCCAGCGAGCTACTTGAGACACAGCCATCTGAGCGCACTCCAGGCTCGATCGGCGGCGTATTACCACTGCGACCTGGGCAATGGCTGCTGGAGTCGGGCTTTAACAGTAATGTTCCGGACTCACGCTTTCTGCTGAACACAAGCTGTCAAACGAATGCTTGACAGCTCGATCTTGTTAAATCACTACGTCTATCTTGATCTGGACGGAAATACATATAAGTAGGTACTTACCATTTTGTGGTAAATTGGAGTATTCCCTACCTTTAAAAGGAATTATTAAAATCCATACATTAGTGATGAGGTCGGAAATAAACAGACAGACAATAATTCTAAAGGGTTTCAATTCATGTTAAAACTTACATTTTTTGTGACCCTAATTTATGTAAAATTTTTGACCCCACTTTAATGTACATCCAACCCAACGCTTCCTTGTACTACACTAGAGATGTGTCTAGTGACGTACAATGTACAAGTCGGTACTAGCTGTGAGTACTAGTCCCGGTTGTGGTCCTTTGGTAGTGATGTTCAATGTACAAGTCGGTACTACCTGTGAGTACTAGTCCCGGTTGTGGTCCTTTGGTAGTGATGTACAATGTACAAGTCGGTACTAGCTGTGAGTACTAGTCCCAGTTGTGGTCCTTTGGTAGTGATGTACAATGTACAAGTCGGTACTAGCTGTGAGTACTAGTCCCGGTTGTGGTCCTTTGGTAGTGATGTACAATGTACAAGTCGGTACTAGCTGTGAGTACTAGTCCCGGTTGTGGTCCTTTGGTAGTGATGTACAATGTACAAGTCGGTACTACCTGTGAGTACTAGTCCCGGTTGTGGTCCTTTGGTAGTTCGCAGTGCGCTGCACCAGTACGTGTTTCTTCTCCCTCAAATGGTACAAGTATATTGAGGATTCTCGCCGTATTGTGGGGCAGTAGCGGCTGCACGAAGTAGCCTGACCTGCCTTCTCTGGAGGTGTGAGATGTGCTAGGCAAACATTGAGGCGTTCAAAAGGGAAACTTGTCAGTTCTGAAGAGTTCCTCTAATTCCATGCCCAAATAATAAAAAGTTATCAATTATTAAGTCAGTCGATTGACAAACGGACATTTCTAAGTAAATTCATGAAGACGTGCGGTGTGTTGACTGCTAGTCGAGTGGTGGCAGGCGGCAGCGCGTCCTTGACTGCGTGGCCTTGGCCGCGAGCACGCCACGTGCCGCCTAGTGGTATAACATTTAGTTCTACCTACTTATTCATGATGCATTCATTGAATTGAATTTAACCTGGAACTGGGTGTGCCATATTGTTGCGATTGCTGTTGCATAAGCACATGGCACATAATTCATAAAGCCATGGAACTAGTTTTAATAAATAATTTAACGCGTTGTACCTACGTGGTAGTACTTATGTGCAAACGGTTGTTCCTACCCAGTCTGAGAGAAATATCATCACACGGAAGGACGTCCAGTGCCGCCGCGCAGCACGCGGCACACTGTACTGTACGCAGCATTTAAACATAGCCTCACATTATTTACGTACGTAGGTACGTGTCGTACACAGGTACTCGGTACATTAGTTGTGGTCGGTAGCTAGCTCTCATTTGGAATGCTGCCGATGTTTCTCTTTGTTTTTCTTAAATATACAATAACGTACCGGCTCGTTCGCTGAAGGCCGCGTCCCCTGCTGCGCCTGCGCTATGTACTGTTGTGTACATGTATGAATCACTCACACACAATTTCCCCAATTTTCCCATACCAGTTTACCTGGTGTTATAGTAAGCTGGTATGTTATCCTTAAAAGATAGACATATATCTTTGCGGACTTTTCTGTAGATCTATAGAAGATATACAATTCCCTCATAGGTACATTACTTGTTATATATCAAAGGGTTTTGGCAGCGTCTTCATTAAAACTTCCATACTCATTTTTTTCCCACACATCCATCAAATATAGCTTGGTTAAATTTTAGCCAATGTTTACAAAAACTTAATATTTTTTATACTAAAACATTCCTCGTGAACCACTCTATCTATTGGTGAAAACAGATTGAAAATCACATGTAGTAGTTTTCAAGTATAACGCAAACGGACAGATAGATGCGGCGGATGACTTTGTTTTAAAATATGTCATGACAGTGATTATTTACAAGGGATGTAATGTGGACTAACTATTTAGGTACTAAAGAATAGCAACGTGGACTGTGCGCTCGTAACCACCCTCCTCGTGTCCCCGACCGATGCTGCGCGGTACACGAGGATTCTCTTCGTCTGTCATTTTCTCAGGGACGGAGGAACACGATACAGGACATATATAATGAGTTTAGACGGCACGATTGTCTTAAATCTCTTAATCAAGAATGAAAGGCTTAGCTCAACGCATACCGTCGAGTCAGTGTTCAGCGCAATGTTGGCCGGTGCTGGGCCCAGTTCATGTCCTTATTGAACTTAGCTCAACGCATACCGTCGAGTCAGTGTTCAGCGCAATGTTGGCCGGTGCTGGGCCCAGTTCATGTCCTTATTGAACTTAGCTCAACGCATACCTAGCGATGGATGTCGATCCGTCGAGTCAGTGTTCAGCGCAATGTTGGCCGGTGCTGGGCCCAGTTCATGTCCTTATTGAACTTAGCTCAACGCATACCGTCGAGTCAGTGTTCAGCGCAATGTTGGCCGGTGCTGGGCCCAGTTCATGTCCTTATTGAACTTAGCTCAACGCATACCTAGCGATGGATGTCGATCCGTCGAGACAGTGTTCAGCGCAATGTTGGCCGGTGCTGGGCCCAGTTCATGTCCTTATTGAACTTAGCTCAACGCATACCGTCGAGTCAGTGTTCAGCGCAATGTTGGCCGGTGCTGGGCCCAGTTCATGTCCTTATTGAACTTAGCTCAACGCATACCTAGCGATGGATGTCGATCCGTCGAGACAGTGTTCAGCGCAATGTTGGCCGGTGCTGGGCCCAGTTCATGTCCTTATTGAACTTAGCTCAACGCATACCGTCGAGTCAGTGTTCAGCGCAATGTTGGCCGGTGCTGGGCCCAGTTCATGTCCTTATTGAACTTAGCTCAACGCATACCTAGCGATGGATGTCGATCCGTCGAGACAGTGTTCAGCGCAATGTTGGCCGGTGCTGGGCCCAGTTCATGTCCTTATTGAACTTAGCTCAACGCATACCGTCGAGACAGTGTTCAGCGCAATGTTGGCCGGTGCTGGGCCCAGTTCATCCCCTTATTTATTGAACGCTTATCTGTTTATGAAATACTATTAGACCCCCTCGGCTTCGCCTGCGTAGAGAAGCTTTCCTGTTCCCGTTTCCCACAGGTACTTGTTCCCGGGATAAAAAGTAGCCTATGTGTTATTCTGATGTATAAGCTATATTATTGTAAAGGTTTATTAAAATCTATTCAGTAGTTTTTACGTGAAAGAGTAACAAACATCCATACAAACTTTCGCATTTATAATATTACTAGGTGACGCCCGCGGCTTCGCTCGCATAGTGACGATTTCCGTTCCCGTTTCCCACAGAAACTTGTTCCCGGGATAAAAGTAGCCTATGTGTTATTCTGATGTAGGTATAAGTTATATTACTGTAGAGTTTCATTAAAATTTATTCAGTAGTTCTTACGTGAAAGAGTAACAAACATCCAAACAAACTTTCACATTTATAATATTGTTAAGATTAAGATGGAGGCGCCACACGACCTCAAGAACGGTGAATTCAGTAGATACTTGCCACAACACATCAAAATTTCAATTAAATTATTCTTTAGTTGTAAATTAAGAATAGAGAGTTCACCTACTCGGGTATCTGCATAACAACAATCGAAGTAATGACCGATTTATGACCAATGTAATATTATAGTAGGTACCTACAGTGTTGATACCCACTATACCCAGTAACAGCGTGTACACGTGATCACCACACAGTAAGCCCCACGCTTCTTCAGATCAAACTTGGTGGTACCTACCTGTGTTTCTACTCATGAAAGAAATGAGAGATGACATTGCCGCGGCCACTAATAGCGCAGCACAAGGTCGCCGCGCCGCGCCGTTGGCTCGCGGAACTGCGCCCGCTGTTGGCATTGTCGCCCGTGACGTCACGTTCGCACCTCGCACCTCCTAATATCATTTCACATTTCACTCGCTACCTACTACGAAATAGCCGACTACGGGAAACATTACCATATAGTCATGGTCCTTCAAATTCCTACCATATTGTGAGTTCTACTGGTGGTTCTCACCAAACATTCAATTTGTAGCGAAATAGATATATTCATCTGACGCAATTTTCACTTTTCACACAAAAACGAACTACGAAAGAAGAGCCCTTTGCACTTCCCATAATTGGCAATGCGTAGTAACAATGCACGGGAAAGGGCCCAGCCAAGCTACGTTAGGCCTTAGTCTTTGGTGCTACCTATTACTTTCCGCAAAGTCAAAGGTGGCACTTATTGTATCTTCTTTGACAACACAGACAGCCCTGCGGTTATCCTTCCCAGGGCTCATCTAAAATTCCAACAGAGCATGCCCTTTTCCAGGTTTGTGCTGACACTTTCATTCACTTCGTTATACAGTGATTTGGTTTAAGCAGTCATGTCCTATTTATTAAATACTAGGTGACCCCCACGGCTTGGCCCATGACTTCGCATTCCATCGCTGTTAACTCTACAATAATGCATAAAAATTTACCCGAATCGTCGACATTTATGATTACGGCTCCGCTCTCTAGGGTAGTAGCGTGATGATATATGGCCTAAAGCCTTTCTTGATATATATTAGGATATATTTCTCTTTAGGTTTTTATTGCCTACTTGTGAAGTTTAATCATAAATAAAAGTCAGTCTTGCCCCAGCGAAATGGTGGAAGCGTTACAGGGCATTAACTATAGCACGCGGACTAAACTTTTATGTTAAAGAATCTATCGTTTTTGCTTATGGGAAAGGGTTAATGCACTTGTTTTAGGAAATAATATCTAACAAGCATCCACCATCCACAAAATTCCCGCGCAAAGTCCAATAGACAAAGATAGATACTTTAATACTTAACGTGTTATGTACGATTGATAAATCCACAAGAAGCGAAAGAAGTCTGCATGGATCGCGACCTGGCGATCTGTCCTCTCTGGCTATCCCGTCAGGGATACAGCGTGAGTTAGTTAGTTGTCATGTTAGTTAGTTAGTTAGTTGTCATGTTCTAATTATTATTATTATTTTCTTCAAAGTGTCAGCGTTTTGCTGGAGGCGGGCGCGCTCCGTTGGTTTGGACACGTTTGGACACGTCCAACCGTCCAACGGATGAGTGAGGACCGATTTACGAAGAATATTTATTGTGCGAAAGTAGAGGACAGAAGGACTAAGGGTAGGCCGAGACTTACAGATGAAGACTACGTAAGCAGATTGCTCAAAAACGGTAAAGTCAAAAGTACTCGGATACCCAGACGTGCAGGTATGAAGCGATTAATGAATCTAAAGTCAGCGAAAGACGTATGCATGGGTCGCGATGTCTGGCAATCTGTCCTCTCTGACTACCTCTTAGGAAACCTAAAACAAGATTAACATAATTTATTGAATCGGGCGCTACATTTAGCTTGACTTTGGATATTGACATTTCAAACAATTTGCTGAACTGAATTCGTCCCTGTGTACTTGACATGTCGTAACAGTACAAAATGTATGTAAATTAACAAAAATCTTAGATATAGATGACGATAGCGACCAAACGGTTTATGGAACAGATGCTATGAACCAGATATTAACAACTTGTCAAGTGTTCGTCTAGAAGAATCACCATTTTTGGATAAAAATCTTAGAATAAGAACACGTAGTCTTAACTAAAACAACAATCATCTGTGAATAGTTATTCCTGGTGAGTTTTTAAGATTCGAGCTATTACAACATTTTACACAACACTTATCCATGCTTCTTTATACTTTTATAACCCTTTTTTAAATATATATACACAATATCTTCCCTTCGGCACTAAACTCTAATAAATTCCTGATTCAAAAATGGTGCCACTAGTTGATATTATGTAGAAAATGAGGCTACGCACTGTTCGCTGTCTATGTGTGAGTTACATGTTGCTACACATGACAGAAAAAGATAGCGTTATATAACAAATAAAAAAAAGAAAAGGATGAAGTATTGCATATTATATAAACAAAGGAATATGTTTAGTCTGCTTACTGTCTTACTTATAAGTGTGTGTGTTGAGCCAAGTTTTGGTTAAGTTTTAACTAGTACGGGACTTGCCTTACAGCTTAAGCGCTAACTGAACATCAGCGATGGCTAACAAGATATTTTGTTAAAACAGCATGGGCTGAGCTAACGACCTTTTGGAGCGCTCACATTGCACCTTTATCTTTGCCATATCATTATATTGCGTATCTGTGTAATTTTAGCAAAGTATTGAACTACATTACAGAATTATTATTACGTCAGTGTGACTTCGTTCCTTGTTGAGCACTAAGTTACTATTGCGAGAAGAGACATAATATTATAGTCGCTTTTTGAAGATGACAAAGGATTGTATATCTTGTGAGTCGTAGCTAAACAGCACAAGTAAAGCATAAATTCCATACGATTCTGAAACATATCTCCGACAAATGTTTCTCCGCATAACGAGCCGCCGACAGAATGTTTCGTTTATAAGTTGATCACCCACATACACTTTGAACTACGAACGATTTGCTGACAAAAGGATTCATTAATCAGCATATCTTTCTAGTACGTACGTTTCGCCGACAGAACGTTTAATCCTTGATTAGATCATCGACAGAATATTTCATCAAAGAAGTATTTATCTACATATAAGTCTACAAATCTTGATGATTTCACACTATTGGTGACTATTGTAAAGATTTTAAATACTATTTGAAAGGTTTAGTGGGCAGTATGTACAAATCACAATAACTTTTATTAGGTACTAACAATTACATAATATCGCACGCTCCGCATCAATGCAGGTTGCTTAAGACCCACTTAAAATATACTAGCTGACCCGCCCGGCTTCGTCCGTGACATACTTCGAACCCCGTAGCACCCATTTAATCCCGTCGTTTATTAATTTCACAATAATATATGAACGTTTTGGAGATTCGTTGATTACGAGGCATGCATTTAAGTTTTGTCGTTTGAAGAAAACACAACTAGAACCTTATAGTACTTTTTATGTTCTTCAAAGTATTCACCACATAGCTTAATACACTTTTCTATTCGCTCAAACCAGTTCTTAAAACATTTATTCCACCCTAAAGTGGAAGTGTTCAAAATGGCCGAAAGCGTCGACTGCTTTTTCACCGGACAGGAACCTTTGACCACGAAGACTTATCTTAATATTAGGATTATGTAAAGAAATCGTTAGGGCTTAGGTCAGGACTGTATGGAGGATGGTCAAGAATTTCTACTTTTTCCTGCTTCAAATACTCAATCGCTTGACGAGCGCTGTGTGAGGCTGCGTTGTCGTGGTGCACCACCATCCTGCAGGATGATGCGTCGCTTTGTAACTCAAAGCGACGATTTGTTGTGGCGGCGATAACCGTTTTACGATCTTCAAGTCCATTAGTCGCAACATGGCCGGTTTTTCCAACGAATGTGGCCACCATCTTCTTTGAAGTGCTTCGAGAACGAAAAACTTTAGTCGGCTTTGGCTCGTCTTAAAAGACCCAGATTGTAGATTGTTGTTTGGAATCAGAATCGTAGGCATAGATCCAAGATTCGTAGACGTGATTTGACTCTCCTCGGTTGAACCTTTGCAGTTTTGTTACACCATCTGACGCGGGCCGCCTTGTGGTCGTCGGAAAGCAAATGCGGTATCCAACGGCAAACGAGCTTTCTTACACCAAGCGCTTCATGCAAGATCTTCTGAATGGTTGTCCCTGAGATGTCTAATAGACCCTCTATCTCTCGATACGTCACATGGCGGTCTTCAAGAATTAGTTGTCTTACGGCAAAGATGTTATCATCAGTGAAGGCGGATTTTGGGCGTCCTTCGCGAGATTTGTCACTAACCCTAATATGTCCACGCTGGATATCCTAATACTTTCAACTGTTTAGAGATTCAAAATTTAAAAACATTCAAATATAGAACAGTTTTAAATTCAAAATTGCTTTTTACATGAAATGAAATTCTATTATTTTGATTTTGCTATAATTCGTAAGATATTCATTTAATTTGCAAGGTGTGAAGGGACAAGGTAATCTTCATGAAATGCTGAAGCCAACTAACGTAGTAAAATGATATGGATTAATAGCATATATGTGTAAGTAATGGAACTAATTTCCATTATTTACGCAAATGCTTGCTTGTTTGTTAGGATTCGAATTTAAGATAATCTCGTGTTACATTCAACTCGTCTCGAACTCGTTTCGACAAAGCGCGGCATCTCTTCAGTCTCAGGTCCATTAGACGAGCATTTAAACGATGTCCTGTATTTCTTCGATATGACCGAAGCCCTAAGTCTTCATTTAACACCCTTTTTACCGTGGTTCTGCTTAACCCCATCTGAAGGGCCAACAGTTTCTGCTTACGTTTGGGATTTCTTTGAATTCGCGCCTTTACAGCTTTTATCACTGCTGGAGTCCTAACAGACCGAGGGCGACCACTTCTTGACCTGTCATCTACACTAGAGTCTTCATTGTATCGTTTGATAGTACGATAAACGAATCTTTTGGTTATATTCAAATTTTTCAGTATGTCAAAAATTTGAATTGGCGCGTAACGCAACGATGCAACGCAATAACTGCAACACGGTCTTCTTTAAGCGTCCACTCCATATACAAAAATGAGTAAAATTCTTCCACACGGTGAAAAGTGGGCATATAATATGCCTCTGCCACCCCTTCGGGGATAAGGCGTGATGGATATTTATTTATTTTATTTATTTAAAATTCTAAAAAGTATACATTTTTATTTTCATGAACAATTCGAAATTCGAATTCAATAAACTTTTTTGTGGCCAGCATTCTAAAAGAAAAGTTTTTTACTGTGTGACAATACTTATGACCTGACTAGGTATATCCATTTTAACACTTCAAAAAAGTAAATATAAAGCGGTAATTTGAAGGCTATTTACACAAATATGTTATTATTTCTTATATTTATATTTTTAATACGTTAGTTGGCTTCAGCATTTCATGAACATTATTTAGTCCCTTTACACCCTGCAAATTAAATGTATATCTTAGGAGATATAGCAAAATCAAAATAATGCACAAATAATTTAATTTCGTATAACCATAATTCAGCCCGGCCGTGCGGGCGTAGGCACTGGAAAGCGGAGAAGTAATCAACCAATTTGGAAAAGGTTCATACATTATTGTGAAATTAATAAACGACGGGATTGAATGGGTGCCCGGGGTTCAAATTATGTCACGGGCGAAGCCAGGCGGGTCAGCTAGTTTTTTTATAATATAAAACGTCAGGCGTCAAAAGGTATGTAATTAACCGCGTTTAGTCCCAGTAATAACTATGTAATAAAAGATGTAATTTTAGTTTAGTTATTGTGTGAGCACCGTGTGAATGAATTGACATGATATTTGCTGTGCAGTTTGAGTATGTCATGCTCGCCTAAGTGTCCTGGCAGTGATAAGCTTAAACTATTAGTTTAAAACCCCAAGAAAATCTGCTCAGTATTTTTGGAAATAATGGAATACATAGGTATAGACCGACAAAAATTATAAAAACATAATTATTGTGTTTTACTGGTAGTTTTATACTCGTATCACCTACAATTTTGTACAAAACCTTCAAAATACTGTTTCATCTTAAATATAATAATTAATTGATGTTCGTTAGTCTCGCTAAAACTCGACAATGGCCGGACCGATTTGACTGATTTTGGGTTATTCACCATCTCGACACAGGAGGCTGGACACACGTGTGATCAGTTAGTGAAACTTCAAACAATATGATTTATTATTTCGTCATCTGGACACGCAAGGATTTTTACGCGTGTCCACATAGTGAAAGTTAACTTTAATACTTTAATGTTTTCGTCAACTGGACACACGTTCATATTGTACCTAAAATAATAATATAGTACAGTCACGTAGATTAATTTAGAGTCGTTATCTCTGTATTTATCACTTATAGAAAAATTTCAATAAATGAAAATATATTTTAAATAATATGCTATGATTGAATGTTTATTAATATTAGTGACATAGCTTGAAAAATGCAACAATATATTTTGTTAGATTGTATTTCTAAAATGATTTTTCTATGACTGTGTGTACTCTATGTGATGATTTTTTTAGTTATTATAGAAATATATATTTATCTTTGTTTTTTAGAAGCAGCTATGCAAATTTTGATTTCTTCGAAAAATAATAATTTCTAATTGATATAAGAACCCCTATTAAATTAAATTCTTAGTAAAATATTGAAAACCACGTAGCACGAATACATTTATTCGTAAACAGAAACACGAGCACATAGTCTTATATTTCATACTTTGATAATCTCGAACTTCTATACAGCTGCTTATCCCTTATTTTACCCTCTTTAGTGAGTGCCTACCATTATAAATATATCTTACCCTATAAATATTAACAAGGGCTTCGGCAGGGCGTGGCTTGTAAAGTAATGAGTCACCCAGTAATTTTATGAATAAAGGCAACCTTTTTTTACCTCCTTATCTATTTATTTGAAATCAAGAAGAGATAAGCGTAATTTTATGTTTGTAACTTGAAATTACGCAAAATGATGACGTTTGAAATATTTTTCATGAACTCACCTCATTTATGAAATCAATTAATGAAACTATTCTTAACATGACTGTACCTTTTTCCCCAAAAATCTTAGGTATGTCCAGTTGACGAAAACATTAAAGTATTTAATTTAAACTTCACTATGTGGACACGCGTAAAAATCCTGGCGTGTCCAGATGACGAAAGAATAAATAATATTTGTTGCAGTTTCACCAACTGATCACAAGTGTGCCCCAGCCTCTCGTATCGATATGGTGAATAATCCCTGATGTTCATATTGAAAGGTTTGCAAAGGTTCAGGGTAGGTTTAAACGGTTAGAAAAAACATTATAAATAAAGCAAAACTAAATATGACCATTTTTGTTTCAATACAAAATGTTCCTGTCTGTGGAATTTAGATGTTCTTTGAGTCTCTTTTGTATTTTGTTTAGACATTTAAAAATAGAGTCACTTGGTTGTCAAACATTTATTGATGTGTTTCATAGCTACAGCAGGAGGTCCCGATCTCTTTGATTGCGATACAAAATAGTTCTTGTTCAGAAATAAAAATATTTGAAGAAATAATAAATGAAGCGCTCGTGGCCCCGCGGTCTCAGTGTTCTGTAAACGATCACTGAGTTAAGCAACTTTCACTATGGCTGGTACTCGGATGGGTGACCACTTTGTGGCATTTACATTTGCGAGCGTTTCCGTGCTTCGGAAGGCACGTTAAGCCGTTGGTCCCGGTTGCCAGAAAATGGCAGTCGTTAAGCCTGGTTGAAGGCCTTATGGGCGGCTTAAAAATTTCAACAGCAGGTAGCCACAACCTGCGTTTGTCTATTTCAACACGGCAATGGGCTCACCACCTATTACGTGGGACAGGAATCCACACGGTGAAAAGTGGGCATATAATATGCCTCTGCCACCCCTTCGGGGATAAGGCGTGATGGATATTTTATAAATATAGTGTCAGTTGGTGCCGAAAAAAGAAATTTGCTAATTGTAGGTGTGTTTCCCCTAACTCCTATACGACGGGACCGATTTAAATTAAATTTTGTGTGTATATTTGCTGGATTGGATTTTATTACTGAATAGACGGCGATATTTTTAACACCAACTGTAGATTCATTATAAGTTTATGTTGTTATTTGTATACCACTGAGGTGGTGAAAGTGGGCACCGTAGCCTATGGATGGACTTTTATATCATCGGAGGGGCGGCGGCACTAGCTCTACCGACCCGGCAAAATCCTTCTAAGACTCCTTTTGAAGAAATCATATGAAGATTTTTTTATTCCAAAGAAAAGTGGAAAGTGTTCACCGTAGCCTATAGACGTTTGCAACACCAGAGGTGCAGCACTCGCGCTGCCGTCCTATGAAAACCCCCATACTGTAGATGTTCAGGAAAACCGGGAGCTCATTCCTCAATAAAAGGGTACGCGGAAGAAACTCCATATCGGACCTAACTGAATTTGACCGCTCCAGACGCAAAGTAAGCGGTGCCATGATAAGAAGTAGCTATAGGCATTATATCAAACAATTCCTCAGAGCTACAGAGGGGGTGCAGCTTTTCCTGCTTTAAAACTCAGCTGAAAACTAAAAACAAAATCTATTAATTTAAAGGCGACATGTTGTCCGCCGGGCCAGTTACTTATAGTATAAATAAACAAGTGACTTACTTCGCACTCCTTTTTCACGTCATTAGTTTTTAAATAATGTATAGCCGCGAAGTTTGTTGACTTTTAAAATGACCTGCTGCTCGAATCCTTAAGCGTTTTGCGTCCTTTCTTTCTGCCGCTACCTCCCCATCACCTCTCTGACGAAGGAGGCGACGGCGTTTCCACATGGTTGGGTGCTGCAGCGACAGATCCAGCCCGACGCGGCCTGTCCCAAGCAGCGTACACACAGCAAACGTGTGCTCAGCTTTGTCCACGGCGCCGCTAGGGCAGTCACGGCACACAAGTTCGGCTCCACACCCACCAGCTCACACAGATATTTTCCAAATAGTCATGCACTATGAGAAGCTGGGTAAGGTGGTACTTCTGGTACCGTGTGCCCTCTCTACCCACTGCCGTAGGACGGGCCAGAACCTCTCACGTTGGAAGCGCAGAAGAAATCCGAAAGTCTTTTTGGGCGGTCTACCGGGCCCAGCAGTCTCACGAGCCTTCACGAGTTTTGGGTCAAGTTTGGAGCCATGACCAGAAGTGCTCAGTAAAGCCCCATTGATGGTCGAGAACCAGATCGAAATATTTAAGGTCTTCCCGACAGTCATTACTCTGATTCTCGAGGAATGTTTTAGTATGTTTTAATTTTTGTATATATTGGTTAAAATATAACAATACTAGTTGACGCTCGCGGCTTCGCACGTATGGTGAAGTTTTCCCGTTACCGTTTCCCACAGGAACTTGCCCCGGGATAAAAAGTAGCGTATGTGTTCATCTGATGTGTAAGCTATATTATTGTCAAGTTTCATCAAAATCCATTTAGTAGTTATTGCGTAAAAGATTAACATACATCTATACTTACAAACTTTCGCGTTTATAATATTAGTAGAATTTGTAGAAAGTGTCGGAAAAAGAATTACCATCTGGGAGCTTTCATCGAAAATGCTGCCTAAAAGTCTTCAGATATATATAACGAAACAACGTATGGTGGAATTATGACTTTGAGGGTGGTGGTGTGACGTAGAAGATATATTTAGGAGTCTGGGGGTGAATTTAAGAGGACATACGCCACAGAGATGAAGGAAAGATGCATTTGCAAGTACATGAGCATTTATTAAGTTAATTAAATGTTATACAAAGCAATTTAGAATTTACATTTTAGATAAGCTAGGGTAGAGGGGTGGGTTCGGTAGGCGCGATTGTTGAGACGCATCCCGAAGTAAAGTGGGCGACGTCTCCTTGTGAGCAGCTACTGTAGAAGAACCCGTTATAGAGCGGCGCTGCGGAACGCGTAGTGTTCGCTCCTGGCTCGCGCGCTCTGCCGCAGGTAGCCGTGACGTCACAATATATAGCTCATATTAATTAATCAGTAAAGTCCGCGATGACATCATCATGTCTATCTCTCAAAAGTAACTTACTAGCTTACTACACTTACTACACGGGAAAACGGGTACGGGAAAACATCCACCAGCACCGCGCGGGCGAAGCTCACTCACGACATCCGAACGTCCATTGGGCGGTTTGTCCCGACGCCGACGTACCTTTTGTCTACCAGACTCCAAGTGTAGGAAAGCTTATATTGTTCGTCTATTCGTATTCATGGGACGTGAAGTATGGTGATCGTGTGTGTTGCAGGCGCTACCCGGCGGCGCACGCGCACGCGCACAAGGCGCGCAAGTACTCGCTGCAGGAGTGGAGCGCGCCGGGCGAAGAGGCGCTGCGCGAGGCGGACGCCGCCGAGCTGGCGGCGCACCGGCGCGACGACCCGCGCGCGCTGCGCCGCCACAAGGTGCAGCCGAGGGTGAGTGCGACCTCCCTTCGCCTGATCCAACTGGCCCAAGATTTTACTTTTACCTCTAATTAACATACTCATATCATTTTCTAAATTACTTAATCATTTATTTGTCTTGTTCAGTTTTTACAGCACTTAATATTTTGATAAATTAATTCTAAACTTACTAAAAATAACTAAGAAACAAAGACCTAACATGCGTCATAAAATTTCTCCGCATCGCAGTCCTCACGTGGTAGCGTTCCCAGAAGACTGGCAGCATTGCCACGTTGAATGGCAATGCTTAGCCTTTGTGCGAAAAAGAAACCAGCCATCTGGTCACGAGTAGTGTCAATTAGGCGCTTTACAATCTCTTGAAATAGATTATGAGCACTTGGACCCCAGGACCCTAACGTCTCGACCCCAAACGGCTCAAAAACGTAATCACTTACGAGTTGCAAGTATTTCTGCCGTTTAAGGGTCTCCGCAGAAGCAGCGGCGGCACCGGCACAACCAGCAGTACCTGGAAGATGAGTAGGAGCAAGAGTGTCGACACACGTAGCGTCCCACACCAAACACCTACCCATCCTCCACGGCATTAACGACATACCGTCCGGTCTCTTGCCGTCGTCGCGCGCCAAACCATTCGGTTCAAGTTTAGCTGGCACACCGCCGGCGACAAGAGCACGTCGGATTAAGTCGTTAAGGCTCGCGTGCCGTGGTAATCGCCCAGCACTTCTGCAGCAAGACAAGCCATGATGTCCAAGGCGATCGACGACTACTCCACAATGGCACTGGTGCGGAGAAACACATGGCGCACCCAAACGAAGGCAGGAAGCAATGCGAAAGGTAGTATCGTCTAACATGGTCCCTATGTTAGACGAAGGAAGAGCTTGTAGCCACAGACCCGATTCCCACGTGCCCACTGCCAGTAAACGGGCTCGCTCAGCAGCTGTCGTACTGGAGCTTAATAAATTGTTTCTTACTAAACTGCAAAGCGGCCCGTCCCACTGACGCTGTGAGAAAAGGTTCCTTGGCAAGTCGGAGTTCGGACAGGCATTTTTCCAAGCATTTACTGCTTCAATCTTACACAGTATTTCGGAATTAACTAGTGTAGGTGCGAGAATTTTCCTAGTTAACGCCTCCGTACTGTGGACTGAGGACAGGAACGCTGGTAAACTAATATCGGAAATTTTGCGAATGCCGAGGCCACCCAAACGTATTGGCAGAGTCGCTTGCAGTGACGAACGGTCATTCAAGGCCACGTTTAAAATCTTACTGAGAGTGTTTATAATAATATTATCTATTTTAGCTAAAAGGCCAGAGTGTTTCCAAAATTGAGTTGACCTGAGAACATTAGTAAATTTTGGTACAAACAAGCAAAACCGAAGAATGGTGTAAGCCGAATGAATGTTAATTTTGAGTAGACGATCGGAAATATCACAAAAATCTTGAATTTTCTGTTCTATAAAATTATTGTAGGCATCTTCGAAAATTGGGGACCCTAGGAGGCGAAGTGAATCTTTCCCGATAATTTTGATACCAGGAGTTAATGAATTAAATTTGGAAAATATTAATTTCTTGTCCATATTATCATTAATAAAAATTTCACATTTATTTGTGTTAAGCTCTAAACCAATGAAACTAAATTTATTTTTTAAAACTACTAAATCCTGTAAAACTGTCTCAACTTCCCCTCCCAAAGTACCATCATCTAGATACCACACATTAAATTTTGAATTTAACTCGCGAATAATAGGATGAATAGCTAAACTGAAAATTACCGGTCCGAGAGGATCACCTTGTTGACACCCAACAGCTGATTCTAAAACATTGTCCTGATATAGCAGTTTTGTTGGGTATCTGTAACATTGCCAAAGAAAGTTGTATATTTTTGGAATTTCTAATTTAGCTTGGGACAACAAAGTGTCCCTATATACCGAGTTGAAAGCATTCTTCACATCAACCTTTAGGATTACCTCGCTTTTCCCACTGTCAAGGTATGTAGAAAGTGCGTGTATGGCAGCCTCACAGCCCCCTTTCGAACCAAAACCTATTTGGAGGGGCTGAAATTCCTCAGCTAAATGCTCTTTATAAAAATTACAACACATTTTTGCTGCCATACGACGATAAGTACACCCTACGGCAATGGGGCGAATGCCACCATCTTTCTTGTAAAGTGCACACAGATTGGCCCCATACAAGATATCGATGATGTCATCGACTACACCACCGGAGAGCATAAGATTCATGAGAGCCGCCAACTCCCCAAGAAGCACTTCACCAGCGTCCCCAGCGCTTGGACTCACAAGATCTTTAAGATGCTGTGGAGACAAGCCGTCGAGGCCACCAGCAGAACCACAACGAAAAGAATTAACGGCACTCAAAACATCCTTGGCAGTAACACTGAGGCAGTCAAGGCTTGAGTCAGGAGCCTCAGGGAAACGAAGGTCATCCACAGGCGCCGGGTGCTTGCTCTGCAGGACCGCAAGTGTTTCAGGCGTACATGGCGCCACCACATCACTACTGAAAAGGAGTCTCGACGCCCCACTTAGGTCACCATCCCTTAATTTGGCTTCAACTAAATTGAAAAAATTATTTTTGCGTACTATTGAAAATTTTGCATCTAAATTATAAGTCAAATAATTGCAATTATTTTTTATTTGGGCAGTTAAGGATTTCGAAGTTGTAGTTTTGTCCTTATTGATGTGAAGAATTTTGAATGGGAAGGTGAGCAGCTGCTCCCAAGCCGATTTAGAATTTTCTCGGACTGCAAGACCCAAGTAACTAGCTAAACATCTAGCCACCGTAGATCTTGCACCCCGAGGAATTCTTTTTAAAACGGGAACAGAATTTTTTAATTTTGAGAGTGTTTTCCAAAAAGGCGACTCGTCACTGTTAATATCTAAAGTAGTGGGAGAAACGTGTGCCGAAGGGTTCGCAAATACATGTTGGAGTTTGTGCACTTTCCCAACATGTATTTTTAAACCCCGCTCACCCCTAAAGAAACGGGCTTGGGAACAGTGAGGGCAGCGAACTAAATCAAATAGTGATGAAGTAGGTTGACTTACCTCCGCATTGCTGCAATTTAACATATATGTATATATATATATCTACTAATAATATCTCATATCATATATATCTACTCATATCACACATATATCATTATAGACATGACAAAAAACATACATATATTTGAATAAGGCACTCATTTTTATCGAATATTTATTGAGATATTTCACTTAGGCCCAAATTTTTTTAAGTCCCATATGAATCAGAATTTCTGAAGAATGAATCAGAAAAATCTGGCATAAAAATAAAGCCTTAAATAAGTTTATTTGTTACCAATTCTTACAAATATTAGAAATGGTGGACGAGTTGAGGAGTTAGTAGACGAGAGAAATGAAGATGTGTGTTGATTTTTACTTACTTAAGGGGACTTTATTCCAATTATGTTTCTACCACTATTGCAGTGCACTACTGACGATTAAATGATTGTATCTTACACGAAATGTACAACTTTTAGATTTTTCTGGGTTTTAGACCACTCGAATCAGACATTCAAAATCAGAATAGTAATAAAAATATATGATTAATCATGACACATATAAACGGCGGTCCTAATAGTTATACGTTTGAAAACTTTGTAATAAAATTTGTAGACTAGGCATATTAATAAGAAAAATACCTGAACCAAGACCATATGAATCAACTATTTACTCTTGTATCTTCGAAAAACCCATGAACTGGCTGTACCTACTTTTTACGCGGGTAGTGATGATCCCACATTTATTATTTCACCGAATACTGCGTAACGATTCAGGCGGCACATTAATCACAATTTTATGCCGGACATCTTTTACTTTTTCACATCTTTCAACTAATTTTATTTTGATATATTTAATTTTGAATCATTGATAATTATGTTCGGAAAAATGGAAAACTGACTTATCATATGAATCGAAATATGGGAAACTGACTTGTCATATGAATCAGCAGAATGATTATCAAACGATTTTTTTTAAGCTATTGCATAGTTTTTATCGCGGGCTTTAAGTGAGCTTTAATCAAGAAATTCCGTAACGCAAAAAACCTAAGATCCGAGGTCACACGAAGTTCACAGAGTTTTTTTTTTTTTTAGTTTAACTTGAATTAATATCAAAGAAAAAAAAGGTATGCTATGCAATAGCTTTACCGCGGCAGTCTCCGAGTGCCACACGTCGTTTTTATTATTAATTTAGATAATAGTCTAAGGTGCACCAAACATAAAATTGCAGACCATTTTCTTAGATAGGAACAGAGATAAACCTCCAGACATCGAAAATGACGACATCGAAAAAGGCGCTGTGAAATAACCGTCCATACCTTAACTGCGTCTAGCCGCAACTGCGTTCAAGGCTAGCCCTGCTCGATCTCAAACTAGTAAAGAACTGTGTTGTAGGCATTGAGCCACAGTGTACTACGCACAATAAAATGACTTCAATGTTTACTGGTAGGCAAAGGAATAGTTCCCAAGAGTACGGTTGTAGCCATCGCTCTACTTAAGAGAGAGAAACTAAGCCATGTTTTACAAATTCCGTTTGTGGAAGCGCCTTAAAACACATAGCACCTAGGCCCGTATATGTTAATTTGCGCATGCAAGCAAACAATATTTTCTGGAAATGCTTGTTGTACTACGCTAGTGGATCAAATATTCCTTTGTATGTGATGCAACAGCTGGTGCTGAAATGCTGTCGGTTTCGCGGTAAAATAACCTCGTGTAGTGAACTTCAGTATAGTGACTATTGACATTTTTTAATCAGCCGGCATTTCAATCTTACACAGTTTAAGCTTATAATACCATAACATTATAATACCATATTTGCCATCTGCATACTTTGAGAATGTGTTTCTTTTTGTAATTTCATTAATATTTAGGTACTGTGATAAATTTGCCACGGGCTTTTCTGTGCTTTTGTGGTTCTGGAGAAAGCATGTAATAACGTTGTGAAACTCTGTGGGACTTGCAGCCCAGATATGGTGTGGAACTCTCGCTACCGCGGGAATACAATCGCAAGGGAGTTGTGTCATGTCCGCCTCGCTATTCATAGTGTATCTGGACAGTTGCCTGAAAAATTTGAAAGATTGTGATACGGGTGTGAATTTGGGAGACTTAACAGTTAATTATCTGTTGTACGCCGATGATGCAGTACTCACGGCCTAGTCAGTAGCGCACCTTCAGGCATTAGTCACTAATTTGAAAGAGGAGTGTGAAAGTAAGGGTCTTCGCTTGAATGCTAGTAAAACTAAGGTTCTAGTATTTGAAAGAGATGACGTAAGAACTAAGTGCGAGATTTGGGTAGACCAGGAACGTCTAGAGAGTGTATTTAGGGAGTATGTTTAGTGAAAGATGTGATTAGGATGTGGAACGGCGAGTAGCTGCCGGAAACAAAGTTAACGGTGCCTTTTCTTAATTAGTAAAGCGACAAAGTATTTTTTTATGCCACTGAGGTGGCAGACAAGCATACGGCCCACCTGATGGAAAGTGGTCACCGTAACCTATGGACGTTTGCAACACCAGAGGTGTAGCACTGGCTCTGCCGACCCTTTAAAAACCTTCTAAGACCCCTTTTGAAGAACCCCAAAACAACTTCAATTGTAAACGAAGCACGACTAAAAATTCATAACGCCGTCCTAGTGCCTAGTGCCAACGTTGCTTATCGGTACCTAAGCCTGCGTATGTCAGAAGATGCCTGAAAGTAAGTTGAATGCTGTAGAGATGCGATCACATCGATAAATTATGTGGCGTAACCTTGGCCGACGGAATACATAACGAAGTATTACGCAATATGGCAGGTTTGAATGAAAGTGTTAAGCTGGATAAGGACGTGCTCCGTTGGTTTGAGCAGCGCAGTGCAGCGCATTAGTGAGGAATGATTGACGAAGAATATATATTGTGCGAAAGTAGAGGATAGAAGGAGTCAGGTAGGCCAAGACTTGCATATAAAGACCACTTGAGCAGATTGCTCAAAAACGGAAAAGTCAAAAGTAGGTACTCGGATACCAAGACGTGCATGTATAAATAAATAAATAAAATAAATATTGTGGGCCTCATTTTACGCAGCGCCATCTAGCCCAAAGTAAGGTAATATTAGCTTGTGTTATGGAATCTAGATAACTGAAAAACATACTTATATATTTCTAAATACATACATATATATATGATATGAAGGATTGATGAATCTGCAAGAAGCGAAAGAAGTATGCATGGATCGCGAAGCCTGGCGATCTATCTTCTCTGACTACCCCGTCAGGGATATAGCGTGAAGATAGTTAGTTAGTTTTAATAATATAATAGTTTACACAAAGTTTCTTCTATGGCTAGGAGCCATGACTGCACGATTAACTATATATTTAACGCAGTGTAAGAACATGGTATCTAGTTATGGAATAACAATATAGCGTAATATGGCTCTGACGTAGGTAAGTGGGGAGTTTGTTGTTGCTACACTATAACTTGACATGTCCAAGTCAATTCCCAATAACGTAATATGGCTCTGACGTAGGTAAGTGGGGAGTTTGTTGTTGCTACACTATAACTTGACATGTCCAAGTCAATTCCCAATAACGTAATATGGCTCTGACGTAGGTAAGTGGGGAGTTTGTTGTTGCTACACTATAACTTGACATGTCCAAGTCAATTCCCAATAACGTAATATGGCTCTGACGTAGGTAAGTGGGGAGTTTGTTGTTGCTACACTATAACTTGACATGTCCAAGTCAATTCCCAATAACGTAATATGGCTCTGACGTAGGTAAGTGGGGAGTTTGTTGTTGCTACACTATAACTTGACATGTCCAAGTCAATTCCCAATAACGTAATATGGCTCTGACGTATGTAAGTGGGGAGTTTGTTGTTGCTACACTATAACTTGACATGTTCAAGTCAATTCCCAATAACATAAGCAGTTTAAAACGCATTCTATTCAAATCCATAAATAAGTTATATATCAGTAACATAGTCAACTTCGACTATGTTACTGATACAAACGCATTACGTAATAATATCATCATAGAATACCACACTATACAATACCACACTACTCAATAACTAAAACTAACTAAAAGACATACAAACAATTTAAAATGTATCCTAGTTAAATTCTTATTAACACCATCCTTCCAGTTGTTTCATATCAGAAACAAAATCAGCTTAACTTTTACTACACACTACATATTATAAAACAAAGTCCGTTTTCGCGGTCTGTCCCTAATGTAACGTATACATATATGTATGCTTAGATCTTTAAAACTACGCAACGAATTACGACGCGGTTTTTTTTAATAGTTAGAGTGATTCATACAGAAGGTTTTTATGTATAATTATTAAGATTTTGTATTTATTGGCTTAATTATAATTATATTTATTGAGGATGTCGTAAAAAATAAGTCATCTGGGTGCTTTCAACGAAAACGCTGCCTACCCTTTGAGATATAACTAACTGATGTATAGTGCCTAATGTACGTCTACAAAAAGTCCGGAGCGGTGTATGTCTATCTCTTAAGGATAAATACTATATCCATTTTTATCCTTAAAAAAAACAGGAATTAGGTAAAAGGCGGTAATTTGAAGGCTATTTATTCAATATGTTATTAATCCTTATCATTTTTGACTGCCTCTGTGGCGCGGTGGGAGTGTATCCCACTGCTACGCAAGAGGTCCCGGGTTCGATTCCCGGGTCGCAACAAATATTTGTGTGATCCACAAATGTGTGTTTCCGAGTTTGGGTGTTTCCTATGTATAATATGTATGTCATCATCATCATCCGAGCGTCTGTCCCAGTTGCGTCTCGCGACGCCCGGGGTCCGCTTTCCTACATTTTCTCCTCCACTTCGCACGGTCTTCGGCATCCCCTGTAGTGAGACCATTGGCACGCATGTCACCCCTTACGACGTCAAGCCAGCACTTCTTGGGTCTTTCCCTCTTACCGGGACCCGGCGGGGCTGACATGGCCAGACATTTGTTACCTACGTAGCCCGGCGGTTGCCGCAAGACGTGACCATACTAACGAAGGCGACACTCTTGCAACTTGTCTACAATGTCACGGACGTGAAGGCTGCCGCGGATGCGACAGTTTCTCACGCGGTCCATCCGCGTGACCCCACACATCCACCGCAGCATCTTCATTTCCGTGACACGCAGTTCCTGCTTGTGTCGCTCCAATATCGGCCACTTCTCACTGCCATGTAAAAGGACAGGTCTAATAATGGTTTTGTAGACCTGTCCCTTCAACCGGATCGGCATTCTAGGGTCACAAATGACACCGGTCATCTCCCGCCACTTGGCTCACGCGGCAGCAATGCGTGACTTGACATCGCAGTCGATGTCACTGGACGTGTGAAAAACAGATCCCAGGTATTTAACCTGGTCCGTGCGCTCGACCAAATCACCGCCTATGCGGACGAATGTGGGATCTGTCGAGTTTAGTGCCAAGTACTCGGTCTTCGCCACATTTAGTTTCAGACCGCCGTTCTCAAGCGTCGCCTTCCACGCCTTTACACGTCGCACTAATCTGCCCCTGTCCGCGTCTGCCAGCGCAATATCGTCAGCATACATGAGCAACCATGGAGGCTGCTCATGTGGGTTTCTGATGCTGTCCAACAATAAGTCTAATATTACACTGAACAGAAGCGGACTAAGGACCGAACCCTGGTGTACCCCGACGGTGATGGGGAAGGGTTTCGTGTCGCCAACAGCAGTCCGAACCAATGGATCGGAGCCACAGTACATGTCCCGGATAGTGTCAATATAGACCTCTGGAACCCCTTTGGACCGCAGTGCCCACCAGATCATCGCACGAGGAACACAGTCGAAGGCCTTCTGCATGTCTAGAAACAAACAGTGCAGAGGCGTGTTCTTCGACCTGTATTTATCTGCGATAACCCTCAGGGCAAAAACAGGGTCCGTGGTCCCATAACCAGTGCGAAACCCATATTGACACTCCGAGAGAGTGCACTCCTGCCGGATCCGAGAGTCTGTAATCCTCTCGAAGATCTTCATGGTGTGGGACATCACCTTAATACCGCGGTAGTTCCCGCACTCCTGCACTGACCCCTTACCTTTGAAGACTGGAGTAATAATACTCAGTACAATACATTGGTTTGGGATCTGCCCGCTGAGGAGTATGCGGTTAAAAAGGTTTACTAAGATGCCCACACCGCGAGGACCCATCGCCTTCCAGGCTTCGATGGGGACTCCCTCGGATCCGACAGCTTTCCGATTCTTCATGCGGCGAAGCGCAGTCAGGACTTCTCCAGGCGTTACCGGTGGCACTCGTCCCTGATTCGGAGGGAGGTCCGGAGGCTGCACCTCTTTGTGCTGTTTATTAAGCAGCTCGTGGAAGAACGAGCGCCATCGCTCCTTTACCGCGAGGTCTTCGCTTAACAGGTTGCCCTCAAGGTCTTTCACACAGCGACACTTGGATATATCCTGTGCCGCTTTGACCCTGGAGCGCGCCAGATTATAGATGAGCTTCTGCCCCTCAGACTATTCCAGCTTATCATACAGAGGTTGTAAGTGGTCACGTCTGGCTCTGGCTACAGCTCTCTTTGTGGCGCGCTTGGCAGCCCTGTACGCGTCGCGGTCTTCAGGAGATCCGGTCGCTTGCCACTTTTTAAAGAGGGCTTTCTTCTCCCTAGTCTCCCTCTGGACTGCGTCGTTCCACCACCAAGTTTCCTTGTCACATTTGCGTCCACCCTTAGACTCACCGAGCACCACCTTCGCCGCTCCAAGGATGGCCGCCTGAACTTTGTCCCAGTAATCTTGAACTGGTTCGCCTTCAGTGTCGGTGCACTTGTCACCGACAGCTGAGACGAACTCCTGGGACCTAGTTTCATCAAGCAGCCACCATCTGATGCGGCGCTGGCACCGCTCGATGCGTTTGCCTTTGGGCTTCACGCAGAGGTCCATGACAAGGAGACGGTGTTGTGCAGTAAGACTCTCACCGGGTATGACCTTGCAGTTGGCCACCTTGCCGATGCTGTGTCGCCTAGTGAGTAGGAAATCGATCTGATGTTCGGATTTCTTTTTGAAATACGTGTTCACAATGGCCAGATCGGCAGCCGCACACGATCTGAGGATAGTTTCTCCTTCAGCGTTGCGGGTGCCAAAGTCCAAAACCAAAACCACCAGGTATCCAAAACCACCATGAACACGCTCAAACTCCTCACACCTCTCACCCACATGACCGTTTAGGTCGCCGCCCAAAACGATTCCCTGTGACAACGGAATGCTCCGAAGCACTCCCTCGAGTTGACCCCAAAACGACATCTTATCGGCGTCGCTACAACCGGCCTGTGGCGCGTAGGCACTTATCAGGTGGGTAATAATCCCATCGATAAGCACCCTCACGACCATAAGCCGGTCGCTACAGCGTTTCACCTCCAAGATGCCACTCTGCAGCCCCTCAGAGAGCACAACGGCCACCCCGTTCTCCCCACCAGGCGCACCCGTGTAATACAGCTTGTAGCCGTTCTGCAAGGGCCGGGCTCTGTTGCCCTTCCACCAAGTCTCCTGCAGGAACGCCACGTCCACCCTCCGCCTGGAGAGTACTTCGGCCAACTCTACCGCACGCCCAGTCAGCGTGCCAATGTTCCAAGATGCGAAGCGGATTCGGGTTGGGGCTAACTTCTTTAGCCGTGCTGGCCCGACACACGGCAGCCCTAGCCCACTTGCAACAGGAGTCGGGCGGGGCTCCTGCGCGCCGTTTTGCGGCGGCGCCCTATCCCTAGCAGCTTTCCTATTATACTTTACCATTTTGTTTCGGCGGGTGGCTTTTATGGGAGCGACGCCCTCAGACCTCCCAACCCCAGAGGGGAAAGCCAGCGCCAGAGCCTCGTCCGTTAATCAGCAGGTGCACGCACTAGCACGGGAGGTTGACTTGGGCCCCGAAGATCTTGGTGGGGCCCCTTACACCCTATGTATACCTATATATATATATATATATATATATATATATATATATATATATATATATATATATATATATATATATATATATATATATATATATATATATATATATATAATATGTATGTATTTAGAAATATATTATCAGTTATCTAGATCCCATAACACAAGCTAATATTAGCTTACTTTGGGCTAGATAGCGCTGTGTGAAAAGTGTCCCACAATATTTATTTATTTAATACGTTAGTTGGCTTATTCTGAAATATTCATACATTATTGTGAAATAAATAAAATGACAGCATTAAATGAGTGACACGGGATTCTAAGTATATCACGTGCGAAGCCGGGCGGATCAGCTAGTAATACCATTAACAGGAGAAAATGTACACACATAAACACTACGATGGTTATGTTGGAAATAGTACGATCTACTTTAGTGAATGAGCTATATTGTATATAGCTAGATAATTGTAAGAAAGTGTTCCAGTGCCATACATACCATAAGATTGTATGCTGGTATGTACCCATTAATTAGTCTATACTAATATTATAAAGCTAAAAAGTTTGTTTGTTTAATTGAACGCGCTAATCTCTGAAACTACTGTTTGGGGTTGAAAAAATTTTTTTGTTAGATAGCCCATTTATCGAGGAAGGCTATATATCGTTACACTACTACACTGGGGAGCAGAGCAGTAGTCATAAATGTCGACAAATCGGGCAAATTTTTATGCATCAGTGTAGAATTTATAACCGACGGGATTAAATTGGTGCGACCGGAGGTCGAAATATTCCACAGGCGAAGCTGTGGGGGTCATTAGTAATATTATAAATGGGCTCATCATCTTTTACGTGGGACAGGAAAACACATGGTGTAAAGTGGGCATATAATATGCCTCTGCCACACCTTCGGGGATAAGGCGTGATAGATAAGATTATAAATTAAATGTATAATTTTACGATCGCAGTCGAAAGGAATTTGTCAACGTCAAAAGTTCATGCCTAGGATAGCACTATCAAGTACTCTCAACCCTCACTCCTGCGCAGTCCAACTGCGACCACTGGCAACACGTTCCACACTTCTGTGTAAAAGTAGGTAAGTAAGTATTATTTGACTCTCAACCGGCTGAATTCCTTGTTCCTAGTTCATTTTCCTAGGCTACATTTTATGGCCGTACTCAAACGGGACCGCGAACTACGCGAGTAAAACTAATTCTGCCACTAAAGTGGAAAACCAAATTTCAATGGTAACGTTGAAGCTAAATTACAAAGATCAATATTTAACCAGTCTGTTTTGAAGTGAACAGAAGTATAGGCGTGCCCGTCGGGAGCCCGTGACAGGGAAAGGCTCGGTGTCGCCAACAGCACTGCGAATGTCTCGGATGATGCGTTTTCATTGAAAGTTTTTTTTACCTCCGGGCAATCTATAATGCGAATGCACGTTGCTAAATCGCGCCGAGGGCGAGGCCGCAACTAGCATTTGTATTTTGAGTCAAGGCGCGATGAGGTCGACATTGACCATGTTCTTGGAATCAAATCTCATGGTATAATAACGATTTAGTGCGTATCGCGTCACGCGCAGTAGGGCTCCGTACCTATTGAATATTTACTTCCCAGTTCTTCGATGGGAAACGTTGAGATTTCAATACGAAATCCGGTTTGAGATTAACGAATTAGTTTACCTATATTTGTGAAAAGCAAATGTATATATTTTAGATAGCACCAAAATCTATTAAGATGAACTGCAGACAGACGGACACCGCAAGGGTCGTTTGTTGACTGCGAGCCTGTTCTTCAGATCTGGAGAGATACCTCTGATAACTGCTCCACTTGGTCCATTGTAGTACCTAGCGTGTGTACCTGCTTCATTTGCCATAGCAGCTGCGTCGAAACGTAGTCAGTGCTGCAGTACGTATCACTTTCATGTGATGTTAGCCGTCCACACCCCTCACCCCACGGGACCATATATGTTGAATTAGGTATATTTATCTTTGCCGATAACAACTTTTCGAACTTAACTGTTTGATGTTGTTGTAAGCGTTTGAATACCTCAACAGTAGAAGTTTCAGCCTTCACTAGTCAGTAGAGCCATGTCGAACATCTTTGTGAAAGAAAGAAGAAATAAAGAAAACACAACAAAAGATAACTAGTTGATGCCTGCGGCTCTGCCTGCGTAAGGAAGCGTTCCCGTTGCCTCTACACAACACTATTTTGAGCTTAGCAACACTATTTTGAGCTTAGCAACACTATTTTGAGCTTAGCAACACTATTTTGAGCTTAGCAACACTATTTTGAGCTTAGCAACACTATTTTGAGCTTAGCAACACTATTTTCAGCTTAGCAACACTATTTTGTGGTTCATTTTTATTCACTTATATAGATCATACCTTCATAAAGCTGGGTATGACCAGAGATTTTCAGCCGAAGCTCAGACACTCACAGACGTACTGCCCCGCTATTGAATAATAAATGTACACACAAGAATGTATACATACTCGTAAGTACGGATTAAAGTAATAAAACAGTGGAGTGTGACTGCTTGTAATTCCAAATTAACAGCTCTTCACCAAATGCATACGAAAACATTATCTTTTATACAAAAAAAAAAATCTGTCTATCTGTCTGTGCCGGTTAATGTCTGAAACGGTTGGACCGACCTTAACGAAGCCGATGTCATAAGGAACAACTTAGGCTACACTTCATCCCCGCATTCCCTCGAGATCAGGCACTACGCAGGTAAAAACGCGGGGCATCAACTAGTTTGTAGGGTGTATAGGCAACATTCACTCAAATTGCAAGATAGATGTATGAGTTACGTTTAATTGGAGATTTGCAAGTTTTAATTAAAACGAAAAATAGTCTTAGTAAAATCACTACAGAGATCATTGTATAGGCCAAATAACAAGAACGACCGCATATGAATGCGGTAGGGCCTATCAAGCCCATTTAGCTTGATACCGACTTCAAACAGATCAAATACAAATTGATAGTTAAGATATACAATAATTGTCATATTGTACATACATACATACATACATATTGTTACGCCTTTATCCCCGAAGGGGTAGGCAGAGGCAATTTAAACGCCCACATTTCACCGTTTGCATTTTTGATCACGCAACAGGTGGTGGACCTATTGCCGTGTTGAAATGGACAGGCGCAGAATATCGCGACCTGCTGTTGAAATTTTTTAAGCCGCCCATAAAGCCTTCAACTTGGCATAACGACTGCCATTTTATTGGCAACCGGGTCCAACGGCTTAACGTGCCTTCCGAAGCACGGAACTGGGTGGGTCTAAAGGCCAAATAAATTTAATAAAATGTGTCTATTTTAGATGTTAATTTGGAAGAAATTTTGAACCGGTTGCCATTTTAGTGAGGTGGTAACAAAAAGGCTATAAGGTCTTATGTGCTAGACGCTAATTAGCACGACCAATTAAAAGCCTGGTAGTCTCGGACTAGTATTGTAATACTTAATTTTTCGTAGGCTGCGATATAACAGAGCTTTGGAATTAATCGCCCAGCTTCGGAGAAGGGCCAGACTGCTCACAAATGGTACCACTTCGCCTTTAAAAAGTCACAGGATAGGGCAAAAGAACGCCCCGTGGAGAGTATAGGACTCGATACTTCGCCTCTCCCGCAAAGCTCTACTGGAGCAATGTTTGCCATTTGAAATTTTACTGCACCCATTGTGCTTGTGTACTCCTAGCGACGCTATTGTTGTACCGGCGCGTAGTTAGTGAGATACACTTTGTTAACTTTTGAATGTTTGGCGACTCCACAGCTCGTCGTCATAGTTCAATAGTGGCTACACGTTTTCCGACGACTGCTAATGAGAATTACTTCTCTACTCTGGTTGTTGACCTCAATGACTTTATCCATACAATATTAATAACTCTTCCCCACGAGCTCTGTACAATGGCACCTTAGTTGTACAAATCATGTCTTCACGTCTCACGAATTGATAATCATATTCAACAATCAAGTGTCACCAAATTAGCGTTACAATATTATACAAGCGGCGTCGCGCAGAGTCGCTCGCACATATTTCGAAGGCTTGTTACACCTTTTTAAAGTGGGAACTGCTTAAAATTCTTTCTTAATTATCCTTTCCCAATAACTATCTTTGTGCCAAATCCTATCTGCACTTTGAGTTGTTCATGAATCATTCAGTCAATCAAATAGACAGGGCAAATAATGTATAGAGTAATGCGCCTAGAACGTTGACTTCACAGGCTAAATAAACACTGGTTGACAAACACCTACGTGTTTGTCAACCAGTGTTGCCAGTGTTTGAACGTCGTGCCTCTGCAGGCGCTCACCCCGAGTCAGGACGCGTGCTAGTGCGGGGAGCACAAGGGCTTAGTTAGGTAACAAGTGTACCGCGGACACTTCTAATGACGTACAAGTATACCCGCTTCGCCTCGAAACAAAACTTGATATACAACGAATGTTGTTGGGCTGTGGCACACATTGTGACAAGTAGAGAGCTAACTTCTATATAATATAGCAAACAATACCTCCCTATCCTCGGTATTCACTAAGGAATGCGGTGTACCTAGTTACAATGCTTTCAGCTTCAGTTGCATCATCAGTGTCATCGTTTGACTAAAGATTCTGTGGCAGGGTTCCACGGTGCACGTAAGCCGCAAGGATGGCGGGGACAAGGTCCAGAACATCCTGTCCGACACCACCTACAAGAAGATGTACGACCACAGTCCGCACTCGGTGAGTGGTGCGAGCACTCTCCGCGAGTACTCGTTCGGGAGAGTCGCAGACTCGGCCCATACTGACGCGCGTTGTCTCACAGGTGTTCGTGCAGCTGGACGAGCTGCTCATGACCGACGACGGCGAGTCGGAGTGGAAGGAGACGGCTCGCTGGATCAAGTACGAGGAAGACGTCGAAGAGGGCTCGGCGCGCTGGGGCAAGCCCCACGTGGCGTCCCTGTCCTTCCACTCGCTGTTGAACTTGCGGCGCTGCCTGGAGACCGGCGTCGTGCTGCTCGACCTCGACGAGAAGGACTTGCCGGGCGTCGCCTACAGGTGAGCTAACATTTCTTTTCACATTGCAATACATCTACCCTATCTTTGCTGTTTTAACACAAATTATCGCACAGGTGAGGGTTTTAAAAGAAGACAAAACATTTAGGTTTCCATCCACCGCGGCACCATGCAAGAGCCGACCGTTTGCACATCAACGAAACCAAAATAATTAATTACAAAAACTGATTCAGTGCCTCTCGACGTCGGGGACTACAGTATTAAGTATGCTACCCGAGCCGAGGCGATCAAGTATTAAAATCTGAATTTAAATTTAAAGTGGATTTTTTTTTTCAATCTCGAGCTGGACTCGCACCAGCAAACCTCGAACCTTCTGGTTCAACGCGCCAGACGCGTTTACCAGCTACACCACCGAGACCTACACAAAACTGACAAAATAATCCACCTCTTTATGTACTAAAAAATAATTTATTAAAAATTATGAATGAAATTTTCTTCAACCACTACAGAACCTACCTTTATTTTATTTTAGTAATGATTCAAATGGTTAATAATCAAAAACTTCTATAATGCACGGGAATTTACACTACGAGATCTATCTATGTCTTATAGTTTCAGAGTTGCCCTTACTGACCGTTTTATGGGCCACCCCGTAACGGGGCAAAATCACTCACTGACTTATTGATCACGAAATCTCTGAAACTACCAAGGCTATAAAGCTTAAACTTCGCATTCTTTTTAATACCTAGGTATCCCCTAAGAAGGGGTTTTGCTAAATTCTACCTCTAAGAACGTAAATAAGCGTAAAACGGTTGTATGGAAGTTCGTTATTTTCAAAGTTAGAAATATGAATTTACGTCCACCTGTTTCTGGTTACAAATATTATGGGCACGTGTATCGCGGTTTCGCAAAAGTTTACCTATAAGGAGGTAGAACAGGGTTTGTATTAACTGACTCGTTAGTCACGAAATCGATGGAGCTAACGGAGCTATGAAGTCCAAATTTCGCATTGGGTTTCCTTTAACACGTTGGTCCCCCATGAACGAATTTTGCGAATTTTTTCCCATAAGGACGTAAATAAGGGATAAACGGTTGTATGGAAGATTGACATTTTTAAAGTTAGTAACATGTACTTACGTAACTACACCTGTTTTAGAAGAATCTCCTAAGGCCTGTATTATCAGCGACCTCGGTGTTCCCACGGAACATTCGAACCGAAACTATGTCAGTAAACCACGCACAGACTGAACTTTTAACATGGAAACCTGAAACTCGGTGAATGTTTACTTTAAGTCTTTGGATAAGCAATAAAAACTGTATACCCGTTATTTTTTTTTCATTCCGAAATGGAGAGTTGAAGACTGATATTTAAATTAAATATCCAGAGGGCATTAAACCAGAAAAAGTACTTAAATTGTAAAAGGTACTGTTTGAACTCAAAGAGTCTCCTAGATTATGGAATGAAAGGCTACGGTGACCACTTTCCATCAGGTGGGCCGTACGCTTGTCTGCCACCTCAAAGGTATAAAAAAAACCATGGAAACGGGAACTACGCGGATGAATCCACACACAGTCTAAACTCAAAACGTCAAACATAGGTACATACATGAAATTTGGTGAAAGCATTTATTAGGTATCTACTTTGAATCAGCACTAAGAAAGGAATACCCGGTATTCCCACGGTAACGGGAACTTCGTGGGTTAGACCATACACCACCTAAAATTTATTACGTGGGACAGGAATCCACATGGTGAAAAGTGGGCATATAATATGCCTCTGCCACCCCTTCGGGGATAAGGCGTGATGGATATTTATTTTTTTATTTTATTTTACCACCTAAAATTTGATGAACGTAATCTTTACGTACCTATGTTAGATGAGCACCAAGAACGAATTGCCGGTATTCCCACGGGTTTGAGTAATACCTGCAAGGTCCAGTGGTCACCTCTGAGAATGCCGTGAGGCAAAACCGGTTAGGTTAGGTTAGGTTAGGTAATGTAAATTTGTGGAACAGTACAAGTGGTGTTATTTAATATGTGTAGCAAGTTCCACCAAGTGCCATCAATCAACAGTATAAAAATAAATTCAAGATCTGACAAAGCAGTTCAGAATACCTAAATAAATTATAGACTGGCTCCTAGGAACGTTTACGTCCTTGCTGGCCGTCTCAAATATCCGCTGTGCATAGTACGGAAACGGCCAGTGGTAGGTCGTGTGACACAGCGAGTGTGTGCCGCAGGGTGGTGGAGAGCATGGTGTCGGACGGGTTGATCGAGGAGGACGACAAGCCGGTGGTGATGCGCTCGCTGCTGCTGCGCCACCGCCACGTGCACGACGACCGCTTCCGCTTCAGCATCAGTGGCCGCAAGCACTCCTCCCACACCAGTCTTCAGGTATTCTATTCAAATACGCTTTTAGGGCTCTAAACTCAATGTACGATCCATACTTAATCTTCCCGACGACTGTTCTGTCTGGCGTGTGTTGTTCGGTCTGGTCCCGCTCGAGTGGCGGGTACTGACGTGTGCTGTGTGGCGACAGTCGCTGTGGCAGGAGCAGGGCGCGGCGGCCCGCGCGCGCCGCTCCGTGTGCAGCGCGTCGGCGTCGGCCGGCCGCCGCCACAGCGCGCACCTCATCGTACGGACCGAGCCCGTGTGTCCCTGCTCTCCGCTCCTGGCGCCCGCCACCTCTTCCTATTCATGTCGCTACAGTAGCTCCCATGTCATTGCCTGCCTGTAGTTAGCGCCGAGCGCCGCGCGGAGACGCGACCCAACTCCCGTCAGAGGAGCGATCCGATGTAGATAAACTGTAATAATCACTTACAAACTTGCATATCCTCAGTAACGTACTGTAAAAGTTTGAACTTTGATTCATTAAATTTCCAATAAAACCTAAGATTTACCAAGTCTTAATTTTTAAAGTCTCAACTACATTACAACTGTAATATCGAACTTCAACATCATAGGTACAAGTTGACCTTGATTTTACCACAAGGGTACGGTAAATGACAACGACTGCGGCTCCCCGAGAAGAGCTTCATTTGGGGCAATCGCCTAGCCGGATTTTCGTGATCGAAACGCGTCGATCGACGAGTCGCCCTCTACCCTGCAACCCGGTTGGGAAGAGGTGAAACACCGCGAGGCGATTCCCATACACCGTCCCTACTACCACCGCAGCAGTATTGACAGTCCGTCACTAAGTACATTCAAAGCGTCAAAGATAAGATGAATGAGTTGATGGATATAATGAATGACAGAAAATGAAGTCTTGTGTGCTGATAGAGACTAAGTGCAAGGACACAAAGTCTGGTCTGGTACCAGAAGGCAAACATGGCTGTCGGAGGGTTAGGATTTTGTTGTCCTCGCAATTGGTCTTTGGTATGTATGGATACAAACTGATAGGTTTCAGAGTCCTTTGGATACACTTAAAGCCTGGCTTGACGAAATTTTTTCTTGTGGTTGCTGACGCGCCGGTGTCTTCGTCGAACGCGAGTGATCTAGAGGACTCCTGGGAGAGTATGAGAGAAGCTCTAAATGTGGAAGAAGGAAATGAAAGACTAGCGAATATCAGTTGTAATACCCATTTAATAATTATTATAATAATTCTTTAATTCAAGTAACTATGACTCATACATTGATTAACAGATAATTAGGTACATAAATTACACTACAAATTGTCAACAATATAATAATAAACTAGTCATCAAAACTAGTAATTCATTTAGAAAGGGAAATGCTCTCGCCTAAACTGCTCCAGCTACAGGGCGATCAGCTTAGATAATAAGGTGTTTAAGAAAGCTATAACGGTAAGAATGCAAGAAAAGTATGAAGGTATTTGTGTGAGGGTCAATGCCGATTTCGATGTGGAATAGGTGGCAATGGATGAAGTGTTTTCTCTCCGCAAAGTTATTGGCGGTGAGCTAAAAGGCTTTCTGCTCTTTAGCTAGAGAAAGTAGATGTAGAACGGCGAGTAACTTCCGGAAACAAAGTTAACGGTGCTTTGTACCAATTATTAAAGGGACAAAGCATCGTAAGAGAAGCACGAATCGCGATTCATAACGCCAAACTCGGGTATGTCAGAAGATGAATGAAAGTAAGTTGAATACTGTGGAGATGCGATCACTTCGAAAATTGTGCGGCGTAACCTTGACCGACCGAATACGTAATGAAGTGATACGCAAAATGGTAGGTTTGAATAAAAGTGTCAGTGTTATGCTGGAAAAGGGCGTGCTCCGTTGGTTAGGACATGTTCAACAAATGTGTAAGAAATGATTGACGAAGAATATAATATATTGTGCGAAAGTAGAGGGCAGCAGGAGTCAGTGTAGGCCAAGACTTACATATGAGGACCACGTAAGCAGATTGCTCAAAAACGGAAATGTCATAAGTACTCCGATACCCAGACGGGCATGTATAAAGCGATTAATGAATCTACAGGAAGCGAAAGAAGTATGCATGGATCGCGATGCATGGCGAACTATCCTCTCTGACTACCCCGTCAGAGATACAGCGTGAAGATAGTTAAGTTATAGTTACGTTTCAGTGGACCTACTCGGACACACATACAAAATTGCCAATTGTCCAGCCGTGGCTTTTAATCATAAAAATCATAAATTTTTTAGACATAATCACTCAAAAAGCACATGGGAACAAGTGCAGCTGTAGGTACACTAATCACAACATTATTGGCTTACTACTAGATCAAGAGCTCTACTGAGGTACCCTGTGGGCTCAGCCAGCGGCGGGCGGCTGGGTCGCGTCTCGTAGCGCGCCTTCGTACTCGTGTAACTAGATGCTAATATTGGATCGTAACTAATTGTCATCGTTGTTTATTGGTTGTTTGATTGGCATCCACTTGAGTTAGAGTTACACTGCTATAGCTTAGCGATGAGTACGTAAAAATAAATACTTAGTGTATTATTACTTAGTTAAAGCCCGCGGCTCCGACCGCGTTCAGTGGTTTTTCCGTTCCCGTTCTCCACAGGAACTTGTTCTTGGCATAAAATCTGTATAAGCTATAGTACTTAGGTACTGTAAAATTTCATTAAATTCCGTTTGATAGTTTTAGCGTAAAAGTGACACAGTACACATATCGATTATACCTAAAAATTGTATGTGACTGCTGACGTCTACCATAATTATGTAAAGATGACTTATTTGCTCCCCACACGTGACCTGAAAGCGCATTTATAAACACGGAGACTAACACATTTTTTAGTTAGCTACGCGAGAAACAAGACACTATTTACATATAAAATATAGCAAAAAGTTTGCACATTGAACTAAGCAGCGCGGGCGCTTCCTCTTGTGACTAATTTGTTTTTTTTTTGTGTAGTAACAATGTTTTTACAGCATCGAGTGCTAATGTTTTGTTCGTTGGAAATGTAATTATGAGGCTCCAAATAAAAGAGTGGTGGGTGCGCAGAACCTGGCGGAGGGGCGGCGGCGGCGCAGCTCGCACGCGCTGCCGGCGGACCGCGCCGAGGCCCGGTCTGGTCTGGACGCCGAGCTGCTGGCGGCGGCGGCCGAGGCGGGCTCGCAGGACGAGCTGCGCCGGGGCCACAACGACTCCATCCTGAAGCGCATCCCCGGGGACGCCGAGGCCACCACCGTGCTCGTCGGTGCTGTCGGTTTCTTGGAGCAGCCCACCATCGCGTTCGTGCGTCTCGCGCACGGCATCCTGATGCCGTCCATCACGGAAGTACCGGTGCCGGTGCGGTTCATGTTCATCCTGCTAGGTCCGACCGGCGCCGATTTGGACTACCACGAAGTAGGCCGTTCAATCTCAACACTTATGTCTAACCCTTCGTTCCACGGTATCGCGTACAAGGCGGACGATCGCCGCGAGTTACTCTCCGCCATCAACGAGTTCCTCGATGACTCCATAGTGTTGCCACCAGGAGACTGGGAACGTCAGGCGTTGCTACCGTTTGAAGAACTGCGCGCAAAAAGCGAAATGATCAGACGGCGTAAACGAGATGCACTACAACGCAAGCGTGCGGCGGGTGAGCTCCCTATACCACAATCCGATGAGAAAAAAGCCTTATTGGAGGCTGAAACTGGAGGCGTACCGTACAAGGAGCCTGATGACCCGCTCGTGAGGACGGGCAGACTATTCGGTGGTAAGTCTCCAGTATTTATACTTTGTTTGTGTGTCGTGACGGAGACATCTAATGATATGACGCTGACTCATGCGGTCATTGAGTCCTGTTACTAGTATTAACTATTTCACAAATATGTTAAACAAATAAATAAAGATGTTTACATATATGCGTGGCGTGGAGTTCCGTGACAGCCACCTTCACAGTGGAATCTACTAGCATCATGGGAAGACGTAGGTAGTGATTTCGTTTCCACCAGGTGGTAATTGTAGGAATGGGTAAAGAGACTTCGGCAAACTAAGCTGGGCTCGTCTTAATCCATGGTATAAGAATTATCCTGAAGGATTGGCTTTTATTGCAGGTTATGTTGCTGGTAGTATTTATGGTTACGGGGTTTAGTGGGCTTAATGCCAATCTCACCAATGGTATCATAACTAATAATCATTCATCCACAACAAATAGAATAATTCGACCAATCGCAAGCGTGTCCTTGGCGGATTTTCGTTTTCGGTCGACGTACAGTGCCTTATCAACTGAGAATAGAATTAAATTGAATTTATAAGAAGTTAGTGATATCATTTCACAAAAACGTTTGATTTGATAGTCATGCTACTTATATATTTTACGTGATCTTGCAGTGACTTAGTGACTTATGAAAAGCAGTCCATGGTCCACAGTGCAATCTAGCGGCATCTTAATGAGCACTTCCAGCTTTTTTGGTATAATTGGCAGAGAACTTTGACCGTTGTATTGTAATAAATGATGTAAGTACACAAACTGTTGCCTGTGGCAGGTGTGGTTCGTGACATGAAGCGGCGGTACCCGTACTACGTGTCCGACTTCAAGGACGCGCTCAACGGCCAGTGCGTGGCCGCAACCATCTTTATGTACTTCGCTGCCCTGTCCTCGGCTATCACCTTCGGCGGCTTGCTCGCTGACAAGACAAACGGCGCGATTGGCATCTCTGAGACTTTAGTATGATACTTGATTGATTTTGACTCACTTTGCTACTTATTATAACCAAACTATTGAATATTGTATTTATATCCTGACATCGTGTACGTAGCCCGTCGCTCTCAGTGTTCGTATGATAGTTGCATGTTGGCTATTCGGTGCCAAAACGTAACAATAAAAGAAGTAAGTATGACAATCAACAGTAAATGTGAACCTTTCTGACGTATGAAAGAAGTTTTATGGATATCTATTTTAGGGAGGGTTATAATTTGAATGGCTCTCCACGTCGATGAAAATCAAAGAAGTCACTGCAGGTGCGGTTAGGTTAGGTTAATCTTAACTAATAGAATATAACTAACTTACTCTCAAGGTGAGTATAATAAATTTGAACATATTGATTATAATAAATAATATAAATAATGTGAGTATAATAAATTTGAACACATTAAATATTATCCCCTGTAATCGTAACATGCGCTCGGCGTTTGCCGCTGCGTTGGATGTACTTAAAGTGCAAAGTTGCAGACATCAGCAAAGATTTTCATCGAAATGTGATTGGGTAACAAACATCCAAATATATAAACAAACTTTCAATACGAGTATAATATCGAGAGTATCTTTCTTAGTGCTTCACTTTCACAGTTTTACTAAGGTTTTTCTTTCACTAACTTTCAGGATTCTATGTCTAATTAGTTGATTGTGACTTCGTACCGCATAGTCCCCGTTCCCGTGGGAATACGAGAAAAAAATGTACCTAAAAGTTCATGTTGCAAAAAACCTATGTTTCTCGTTGATGTTTTAGCTATACATTAACATTATTCGTATAGACGGACGCCCCGCGATTGCACCCGCATAGTGTTTGTTCCCGTGGTAATACGGGGTTAAAATGTAGCCTCATACTCGTTATAATATCTGTTCTGATCGGTGCCGTCGTTTCAGAGTCTAGCCACTACAGACAGAAAAAAAAATTATTGAATTAGTGAAAAGCTGTTCTTTGGGATGTTATTCATCTGTTACTTAGCCACTTGGCTCCATGTTGGCATTTAGCGGTCGCAGTAAAGCGCAGGAAGATATTTTAAGTAGTAGGGCGAATATTTCATTTTGAGCAAATTTGACGTTTTGGAGAATAAAAAAATTAATGCACATATTCATGTTTTTTATGAATTTTCGGAAAGAATTTAATGATAGAAACTGACTTTTATGAAAGGCCCAGCAATTACTCTTTTCTACCAAGAGATATTGACGTCTCATTTAAAAAAAAACGGTAATGAGTTTACCCAGATACGGTAATTAGATCTCGAGATATGGTAGTGAAATAAATTGAAATGGTAATTAGAAATAAAATCAAAGGTTAGAAAAATAACCTTGATACAGGACTGGAGCAACACCTGACGTGATCCTTGGGATTGCATCTTGATGCATGCCTCCTCGCGCCATCACGAGGGTGACCACTCAGCTACGGACCGCGCAGCATCCAATCGTAGCCGATGTTCTACAGCGGTGGTCCTAGGACCGGTCCCTGGGAAACACAACACTTCTCGCCGTGCCAGCCCTAGCTTTGGTAAGCTATGGCTCTCTCGGAAAGATAAGGCTCGTCAATGCACTAGAAGTAGGGAGGTACTATATGAAAATGAGCGTCTTCTTAAAGCATTTCCAGGGCAATGCGTTGACTATGTCATGAGACACCGCCATGACTACCTCAACTGTGATAACGCTCCTTCCGCGAGGACTCCGACACGCATGATAGCGTCATCGGAGGAGCATTGAAACCAATCTGCTTATGTACAAGATCCCCATGACTGTGACATATGCGACGAAGTGCTTTTGCAATGATACGCTCAAAGAGCTTGCATACCTCGTCGAGCAATACGAGCGACCAATAGCCGTAAGGCGAGGCCGCTAGCCGCCCTCGTTTTGGATAAGGATCAATTTCCTGCGACACCTTGGGAAACCAGTCCTTATTGAAGGATGAGCAAAAACCTTAATAGTCAACGTTCATTGGATTCAGGAGTCATACTCATCCCGGAATGCTATCGAATTCGGAGTGATTCTCTTGCGGGGCTTAGCCGCAGCACCCTTAGCTCACTTTTAGTGACTGCGGGCAAGTCGTTCTCGACGTAATCCCTAACATTGGCTGGGGTTTGGGCCAGCGGATACCATTACATATTCTCTAGGAGCTATTTACAGGCCAATTTCTTGGGCAGTTTAATGGTCTCCTAGAGGGACCTTTCGGCACCCTTGTAACACTCGTGTGCTCCGTCTCTGGGGCCTCAGTGCCTGGTGTACCGATAGCGGAGATGCACGATGCGTGTACATTGCGTTCTCCACCGGGAATCAGGCCTGCACGATAGGTGCATCCCGGAGAGCCCTAGATTCAGGCATACGCCCACACACAGTTGGTTATATTTTTTCAGTCCTGGATTGGCCACCGAGACCGCCGAAGTTCTCCCCCTACCAGTGGTTTTTCGGGAGCCTCAATTGTCACCCACAGGCGCTGAATTTTTTCAAATTGAAATGCTGTAAGAATGACGTCTTGCTCAGCGAGCCATAGTTCGAATTGATATTGCTCACAGGTTGGCGACAAATAAGCGGCCATGATAACCACTCCGCTGCAATCAGCTGCAACGCAGCATCGGCTCCTAGCAATAATTTCAAGGCGCGAGGTGTCCGCGTCAACACCCAAAGCTAAAAAGAGTTAAGCTGTCTATGGTGACTGGGCTCCCGTGGTAGACCCAGTACGGCTTATCAACGGTGACCACGTTATAGAACCTAATAGACCTCTCGTCATCGCAATCATGTTACGCAACTAGTTGTAAAAGAAGAGTTTTCCTTCTCCTTGATAACTACTTGCGATAGGCGAATAAAAACCACTGCGCAATGCTCTGGCAAAGGATATCCTGAGCAGCAGAGCAATGGTTTAGATTAACCTGTATGATGCAGATAAGTATGTCCATTTATACACCTTCATTCCCCTATCCTGTTGTGGACGTGGCCGCTCTTCACCGGTAACAACCACTACCCATACCTGACGGGCCTCTATCTCGAGGTGGTCTGTACTTTAGCCCTACGCAACGCAAGTAAAGTAGTGCGGTGAGACAGCGGTAAGAGCTTGCTTTATGACAGGACTAACTGCAGCGGAAGAAATGGTTCCTCACGTAACTTTCTCTGTGCGCTGTACCATCACACTCCCTCCGGTAAGGGACCTGTAGCATCTAGTTTCGCAGGACTGTAGGATATACACTTTGGTCTTTCGGAAGTCCCAATGAGGAGGTTTTGTTCGTCCGCTGTTTTAACACGCTGGCCAGCTGAAGATCGTGACCGGTGAAGCCGAAGCGTCTAGCTTTGGCTCTGGCCTGCTCACTGGGACAGCCGCTGGCCTCCACGATGGGGGAGAGTAGTCATCCAGACTCAATAAAAAATCATTACCGTTTCTTTCTTCTAATTACCATTCCATTTTAAAAAGAAAGGGAATTAATGGTAATTATAATAATGGCAATGAGATTTTCAATAATTTCACAAATAAAAGGATATTTTAATAGGTAACGATTTGTTAAGTTTAACACTATATAGAGGGTTATATATAGGATATATCTAGCAAATAGCACTTAAATTTGTTCTTTCGTAAACGTTACTAAAATATAATATGGATTAATTAATCTATTAACCGAAAACGTTTTCAAAAATCATTTTCCCAATAGACTTTTTAGAAAGACTCATAAATTTATTGAAATCTGGGAAAAGGGACACGGATGGTGATTGACTACTTAAATGATCGGATACAACATGTTGATGTTAATGAAATTCGCTCCTCTGGAGCATCTGTAGCTATGGGCGTACCGCAGGGATCAATTCTAGGTCCGTTTCTATTTTTAATTTATATTAACGATCTGCCATTCTATATACAGAACTTGTGCGACATTGTTCTATTTGCTGATGATACGTCACTTATTTTTAAAGTAGATCGTACGCTTACTGATTTTAACAGCGTTAATAGTTCACTTGCCCAAGTTGTAGATTGGTTTACGACCAATAATTTGCTACTAAACGCTAAGAAGACAAAATGTATCAGATTTAGCATGCCTAATGTCAGGAATTGCGGTACAAATATAACATTGAACGGTGATACCCTTAATATTGTAGAATCAACTGTATTTTTGGGGATCACTTTAGATAGCAAACTGCAGTGGAACGCGCAAATAACGTGTCTTACAGGTAAACTCAGCTCGGCAGCCTTTGCCGTTAGTAAAGTCAGGCAGCTCACTGATGTAGAAACTGCCAGGCTAGTATACTTTAGTTATTTTCATAGTGTCATGTCTTACGGCATTTTGCTGTGGGGTAAAGCAGCTGATCTACAAGTAATTTTTGTACTCCAGAAGAGAGCTATACGTGCAATATATAAATTGAGTGCTAGAGTGTCTCTTAGAGAGAAATTTAAAGAAATTGGCATTTTAACGGTTGCATCACAGTATATATTTGCAAATATCATGTTAGTTAAACAGAACATACATTTATACAATCGACACAGTGACATACATTCGATAAATACTAGAAATAAGCATAAATTAATTGGAACGCATCATCGTTTACAAAAGGTTCACGACTCTTTTGCAGGAATTGGCGTACGCCTATATAATAAAATTCCTTTAGACATTATGAACCTGCCGTTACATAAATTTAAGGCGGAAATTAAGACGCACCTTTTGAAAAGGGCTTATTACACAATTAATGATTATTTGAATGATAAAAATAAATGGAAATGAGTTGCTTGCTCTTCGCTCGAGCTATTTAGGATTCGAATGAATCTTGTGATATATTATCTACTTGTCTTGAACCTGCATATATATGTTGTATTTTTTTTTTTACCTTATTTTTGTTTACATTCTCCAGTATAAATAATTTGAAACGCCAGGCAACTAAAGGTATGGCTGCGTTTAGTCCCGGTAATAACTAATATACATAATTATATGTAATTTGACTTTGTTATTGTGTGAGCACTATGTAGACTTATTTATTATATTGAAATTGACATGATAGTTGCTGTGTAGTTTTTGGGTATGTCATGCTCGCCTAAGTGTCCTGGCAGTGGTGGCGTATGTATCGGGTCGCCTTGCTCCCTACAATACGGTTGAATAGGGCGATGGCTGATATATGCGTCATACCCGTGAACGGGTGCCGTCTGTTGGGACTGGTCAGCTCATAGCTGTTATAGCAATTGTTACAAATAATATTATTTAAATTTAAGGCAAACTAAGTTTAGTCGACTGTTCTCACATAAATTCAAAGGAACTATGTAAGTGTAATTTTAATGAACTCAACATTTATTTTGTTTTTTTTTTTTTTGTAAAATTTCTTTACTGTATAATTGGTCAAATATCATGTTAATCAAACTGTGTCAAATGGCGGTTAGAAAAGAGTGGCCATGAGTTTTATTGCCAGGTTCTTCCTCTGGCTCTACCTATTGCTTTGCGAATCTGGCAGTAAATGTAAATGTAGAAGCAGTAATCTTGACGTTCATAAGTGTTACTTTGTGACCTACATGAATAAAGATTTTTGATTTTGATTTTGATTAGAAATTTCATGCATTAGATTCAAAATTTCATGCATTTCTAACTAAAATCAAGATGTTTTAAGGATTGCGCATAACGCAGGCCTATGTAAATTAAACGAAAACAATGTAACATTTAAAAAAAAAATGTTTAATGTGTTATTTATCGTCCGCCATGCAATATGCACGAAATGAAATATTCACCCAGTACCCAAAGTCAGGCGTGGCGAGTAGACATACTCGTAAGTGACGGCACGTTGTGTGCGCAGGTGTTCACGTGCGCGGGCGGGGTGGTGTTCGCGCTGATCGCGGGCCAGCCCATGATGATCACGGGCGCGACGGGGCCGCTGCTGCTGCTGGACCAGTCGCTCGCCAGCTTCTGCATCTCATACGGGTTCGACTTCTTGGCAGCACGCATGTACTGTGGTTTCTGGATGATTGTCATCGCGCTGTGCGTCGCTTCCGTCGAGGGCAGCGTGGCTGTCAAGAGAATCACCCGGTGAGTTGCTGTTAGACACTACCGTATCCGGTGCCAATTGTAAAGAGATCCGAACAACAACATCCGAAGAACTGGTTTTCTACTCTTCGTCGGTCACTCGTTTACGTGGTGGTTGTGAGTTGTTCCCTGAGTTGAGTTTACTGACGCGCCCTCTCTACTACACGCTCTTGTTTTTCAATTTTAATTTAAACTCTGTTAATTCGGGTATCACTATTACATTCATCATATATACTATTGTATTGCTCCAATCCGGTATCCGTTAATCCGGACTCCAGGACGTGCACGAGGACGGGCCGTTGTGTTTTTCTTCTGTTCCCGGGCCAGCATGACTTGCCTCGTCTATCGTTTGGCAGGCAACACCTCGTACAGGTGATCTTCCAGTCAACCTTAGGGTGATGCAGAAATAGGTAAGTGAAGGAAGGTGCTCAAGGTTGATGTTGAGACATATAAATTGGTGCTTATACTATTAATATTTAACTACTTATATTCAACGTATCAAACTATATATCAGATACTGGGCAGCGTTGTTGAACGGAGCGTTATGTGAACAGGTTCACGGAGGACATCTTCGCGTTCCTGATCTCGCTGATCTTCATCGGCGAGCCCGTGACGAGCTTGGTCAACGTGTTCCGCGCGCACCCGCTCGGTTTCGACTACGGTGCGCCGCACAACCATACCACCGCGCTTAACTTCACCCACCCAGGTACCGGCCATCATTGGTGAAGCATACTCAGTGGGCATGCCGTCGTACTATGATGGTCTAGAGTGCATGGATGCTTTGCGTTAACTTTTCACCATATTTATAGGAAACGTGACGGTGGTAGCGCCACCGCACGGGCTCATGCCGCCGCAGCCCAACACCGCGCTATGGTGCACCATGCTCACACTTTCGACCTTCATTATCGCCTACTACTTGCGTATCTTCCGCAACGGCAAGTTCCTTGGACGCAGCGTAAGTATTTGTTACCGGTGGTGCTGGGGCTACGCTAGCGTGGCCCAGGTGCTTACTTGGTGTTACTACTTGACCTGTATGTGATCTATTGCAGGCCCGTCGTGCACTGGGTGACTTCGGTGTGCCGATCGCTATCGTGTTCATGGTGGGGCTGTCGTGTGCCGTGCCCGTGTGGACCGAGAAGCTGCGCGTGCCGGACGGTCTCAATCCCACCGCGCAGCGCAGCTGGTTCGTGCCGCTCAACCCCGGCCTGGACACCATCCCTGCGTGGGCCATCCTCGCCATGGCGCTTCCCGCACTCATGGTCTACATTATCGTGTTCATGGAAACGCATATCGCAGAGTAAGATATATGTTCATCGATATAAATAAATAACGTTATTGTGGCGGCAGGCAGTGTGTGGTATGTCGGTGTCGGGCGAGCGGCTGTTCTGAGGCAGTGAGCGTGTCGACAGGTTGATCATCGACAAGCCCGAGCGCAGGCTGCAGAAGGGCAGCGGCTTCCACATGGACATCGTGATCATGTCGGCAGTGAACGCGCTGTGCGGGCTGTTCGGCGCGCCGTGGCAGTGCGTGGCCACGGTGCGCTCCGTGAGCCACGTGTCGGCGCTCACCGTCATGTCCACCACGCACGCGCCCGGCGACAAGCCGCACATCGTCGAGGTCAAGGGTACGTCCCCACCCCCATCCCGCCTTGTCCTATGTAGCTACATACACCTACCTCGTCGGAACTCGCCAGATCATCAATATATATATAATGATGCCAGTGGTGGAATAGTGCACAAAGTAATCGGTCTCCTGGGTGTAAACTGTAAAAGAAAAATTGAATGGAAGAAAAATGTATTTGGAACAAGGTATTAAAAAAGTTATACTTAAGGGACAAGTTCTTAAAGAAGCACGAAATTCTGCTTGGCGTTTGAAAATGCTATGCATGGAATTGAGAAAATTTATTATTTTCGATTTAATATGGGTTGAAATTTAAAAAACTACCTACTCCACGCGCGATTTACTTAAAATAATATTACTATTATTTTTCAAGAAAACTAATCGACAACATTGATAGAATCAGCAAAATCGGCCTTTCATATTTTGTCTCCGTCTGCTAAATCGTTGTTATAATTGAACATATTTTTGGGTAACATTGGAGACAGGCATTTACCATAGTACTTTTATTATTGATTTAAATTTAAAGCATCAATCTATTTTTACTAATTTAGGCAGAGGCATATTATATGCCCACTTTTCACCATGTGTATTCCTGTCCCACGCAATAGGTGAGTCGTGTTGAAATAGACAGACGCAGCTTGTGGCAACCTGCTGTTAAAATTTTTCAAGCTGTCCATAAGTCCTTCACCTTGACTTAACGACTGCCATGTTACTGACAACCGGGACCAACGGCTTAACGTGCCGTCCGAAGCACGGAAACGCTCGCAAATGTGAATGCTACTAAGTGGTCACCCATCCGTAACCAGCCATAGTAAAAGTTGCTTAACGCAGTGATCGTTTATAGAACACTGAGTCCGCGTGACCACGAGCGCTTCAGCAACCATCTAACAATTTTCTTACGGATGTTTGTTCCCACCCCACACTTTATAGGCTTCATTATTAGGATACGCGACCTCTAATAAAATCAGTTTCATATTTTATTCAATTTCAAAAATATTTTTTTGAAGCGGCGTTGAGCAATTTCTGTAATGGGTATAAAATCTTAAACTCGCGTCAGGTCACGTGTCCTGATCGAAAAAGCGTAAGACGAAAAAGCGTAAGACATCATCATCATCTTTACGTCGATCGCGGTCAATTTTTGAAGGAAAATCTTCTTTTAGCGCGGTACGCATATTTTTAGATGAGATAAAATCTCTGGACTCGCGACCATAATCATCATCATCATCTAACGTTGATTCCGGTCATCTACAGGTCTTATTAAATAATGCTGTGTAATCAATTAGGACTCTTTCAGTGTAGAATTATTTTTTATCATCATCATCTTTACGTCGATCCCGGTCAATTTTTGAAGGAAAAACTTCTTTTAGCGCGGTACGCATATTTTTAGATGAGATAAAATCTCTGGATTCGCGTCCATAATCATCATCATCATCAAACGTTGATTCCGGTCATCTACAGGTCTTATTAAATAATGCTGTGTAATCAATTAGGACTCTTTCAGTGTAGAATTATTTTTTATCATCATCATCTTTACGTCGATCCCGGTCAATTTTTGAAGGAAAAACTTCTTTTAGCGCGGTACGCATATTTTTAGATGAGATAAAATCTCTGGACTCGCGTCCATAATCATCATCATCATCAAACGTTGATTCCGGTCATCTACAGGTCTTATTAAATAATACTGTGTAATCAATTAGGACGCTTTCAGTGTAGATTTATTTTTCATCATCATCATCTTTACGTCGATCCCGGTCAATTTTCGAAGGAAAAACTTCTTTTAGCGCGGTACGCATATTTTTAGATGAGATAAAATCTCTGGACTCGCGACCATAATCATCATCATCATCTAACGTTGATTCCGGTCATCTACAGGTCTTATTAAATAATGCTGTGTAATCAATTAGGACTCTTTCAGTGTAGAATTATTTTTTATCATCATCATCTTTACGTCGATCCCGGTCAATTTTTGAAGGAAAAACTTCTTTTAGCGCGGTACGCATATTTTTAGATGAGATAAAATCTCTGGATTCGCGTCCATAATCATCATCATCATCAAACGTTGATTCCGGTCATCTACAGGTCTTATTAAATAATGCTGTGTAATCAATTAGGACTCTTTCAGTGTAGAATTATTTTTTATCATCATCATCTTTACGTCGATCCCGGTCAATTTTTGAAGGAAAAACTTCTTTTAGCGCGGTACGCATATTTTTAGATGAGATAAAATCTCTGGACTCGCGACCATAATCATCATCATCATCTAACGTTGATTCCGGTCATCTACAGGTCTTATTAAATAATGCTGTGTAATCAATTAGGACTCTTTCAGTGTAGAATTATTTTTTATCATCATCATCTTTACGTCGATCCCGGTCAATTTTTGAAGGAAAAACTTCTTTTAGCGCGGTACGCATATTTTTAGATGAGATAAAATCTCTGGACTCGCGACCATAATCATCATCATCATCTAACGTTGATTCCGGTCATATACAGGTCTTATTAAATAATGCTGTGTAATCAATTAGGACTCTTTCAGTGTAGAATTATTTTTTATCATCATCATCTTTACGTCGATCCCGGTCAATTTTTGAAGGAAAAACTTCTTTTAGCGCGGTACGCATATTTTTAGATGAGATAAAATCTCTGGACTCGCGACCATAATCATCATCATCATCTAACGTTGATTCCGGTCATCTACAGGTCTTATTAAATAATGCTGTGTAATCAATTAGGACTCTTTCAGTGTAGATTTATTTTTCATCATCATCATCTTTACGTCGATCCCGGTCAATTTTCGAAGGAAAAACTTCTTTTGGCGCGGTATGAGATAAAATCTCTGGACTCGCGACCATAATCATCATCATCATCTAACGTTGATTCCGGTCATCTACAGGTCTTATTAAATAATGCTGTGTAATCAATTAGGACTCTCTCAGTGTAGATTTATTTTTCATCATCATCATCTTTACGTCGATCCCGGTCAATTTTTGAAGGAAAAACTTCTTTTAGCGCGGTACGCAATTTTTGAAGTGAAAACTTCTTTAGCGGCGTTGAGCACTTTTTCTGTAATGGGTATAAAATCTTAAACTCGCGTCAGGACACGTGACCTGATCGAAAAAGCGTAAGATTTTTTATCATCATCATCTTTACGTCGATCCCGGTCAATTTTTGAAGGAAAAACTTCTTTTAGCGCGGTACGCATATTTTTAGATGAGATAAAATCTCTGGACTCGCGACCATAATCATCATCATCATCTAACGTTGATTCCGGTCATCTACAGGTCTTATTAAATAATGCTGTGTAATCAATTAGGACTCTTTCAGTGTAGAATTATTTTTTATCATCTTCATCTTTACGTCGATCCCGGTCAATTTTTGAAGGAAAAACTTCTTTTAGCGCGGTACGCATATTTTTAGATGAGATAAAATCTCTGGACTCGCTACCATAATCATCATCATCATCTAACGTTGATTCCGGTCATCTACAGGTCTTATTAAATAATGCTGTGTAATCAATTAGGACTCTTTCAGTGTAGATTTATTTTTCATCATCATCATCTTTACGTCGATCCCGGTCAATTTTTGAAGGAAAAACTTCTTTTAGCGCGGTACGCAATTTTTTTTCATCATCATCATCATTAACGTCGATCCCGGTCCATTTTTGAAGGAAAAACTTCTTTTAGCGCGGTACGCAATTTTTTAGATGAGATAAATCTCTGGACTCGCTACACCCCGTTACGATACGCAGCTATAGTGTGTGCATATATGCATGTACCAACGCGTCTAGATAAATAAATTATTAAAAAATTTCACTTCTGTCGGCACTCCCGGAGTGGTTATTTTATTCATTTTAAGTCTGCGGCGCCCGTTACTCACGATCCTTTTTGAGTAATCTTTTTTATGAATTCTTGGTTGCACTAGATGCGTGTTCGATGTGTGAATGTTTATCACTATCTGAGTGTTGGTCCCGGTTGCGACCGAAAACTACGCAACTAAGTATTTGATCAATTTGTTTGAAGTTGATGCTCGATGTTTGAAACTTCGACGACATCCGAGCGTTAGCCCCGGTTGCAACAGAAACCATAACGAATTTCTGAGTATTTGATGAATTTGTGATTGGAAAAGATACTGGTTCGATGGTTGAAAGGTTTACGTCACACTTTGTACTGGGAGCGATCTATTATCGCTGACAGGACTATTGTAGCCAATAACCCTGATATGTAAGAGTGGTAAGAGATCGTTCAGGGCGCCTCGCAGTAAACGTTGCTAAACATGACGAGAATCCTGAAACCCCATGAAATGACCCCATCTTGAAAAATAACCATACCACATGACGAGAATCTCGTGAAACCAGAAAAGGACAAACAAATAAAGTATTTGGACCTTGCTCATGAGGTTGTCGACATGTGGATAGTCGTATCGGCACATGGTCTGATTGCCAGGAGCCTCGACCAATACCTCAAGAGGCTCGCGTTAGGCCGAGGTCGAGCGCTTGATGCTAACAACGGTGCAGAAGAACTCTGAGCACGGCACGTACCTATTGTGCGGAAATGTCTGTCTCTGCAGTCCTGACCACCGGTAGCTTGGTCCTGTATCTGATGTCGGTGGGATACTATTTTTATTAAAGATTTTTTTATATAATGTAAAATTTTTTTTTTTATTTTTTTTTTTGAATAAAAGAAATAATAATAATAAACGCAATATGGCGTTGGCGAGTGCCCTGGATTCGCTATTGTCTAATTATTTAGAATATAAGTATATTATTTATAAATATAAATAAAGTTAAAGATAATAGTGTTGGTCCCGATTGCCAGTAAAATGGCAGTCGTTAAGCCTGGTTGAATGCCTTATTGGCGGCTTGAAAAATTTCAACAGCAGGTAGCCACAACCTGCGTCTGTCTAATTCAACACGGCAATGGGCTCACCACCTATTACGTGGGACAGGAATCCACACGTTTAATTGCGGGCATATAATATGCCACCCCTTCGGGGATAAAGCGTAATGGAATATATTAAAATAGTGAAAGTCTCAGTATTACGCAGTCAATTCTGTACTATGCAGCTGTTGCAGTATGTCGAGTAACTGGTGTTAAATTCCCAAATCATAAGATCACTACTCGACCAATTTGTACTGTACCACTGTGGCAGTGCAGGATTAAGCGGCAGACTACTTCTTACCATGAGCACCCTGCTCATTGGCAAGCTTATCTGCTTTAGGTCGGGAAATCCTCGTCCGAGAGTGATGCGTTTTGTTCCCCAGAGCAACGGCTGACGGCGCTGCTGGTGTCGGTGCTGGTGGGCGTGTCGGTGGTGGCGGCGCGCTACCTGCGGCTCGTGCCCATGGCCGTGCTGTTCGGCGTGTTCCTCTACATGGGCGTCTCGGCGCTCGGCGGCATCCAGCTCTGGGACCGCTGCATCCTGCTCTTTAAGCCCGTCAAGCACCACCCTCAAGTGCCTTACGTTAGAAGGGTGAGAATTGCTTTGCAGCACATGGATGTGTGCCGATGTTCGCTCAGGCTCGTGTACTAACGTGTAGTGGTGCGGCGCGCAGGTGCCGACGCTGAAGATGCATCTGTACACGCTGATCCAGGTGGCCGGGCTGGGCGTGCTGTACGTGGTCAAGTCGTCGCGCTTCTCGCTCGCCATGCCCTTCTTCCTCGTGCTCATGGTGCCGCTGCGCATGGCGCTCGTCTACCTGTTCACGCCGTTGCAGCTTAGAGCGGTAACTTTAACATTTACCTGGCTTCCTTTATTGACCTCAAATAAACATTGTGGAGAAACGTCAACGGGAAAGAATTTAAACCTCTTCCAGAGTGACTGCGAATTCACAGGAATATACCGGAATGCGGATGGCGACGATGTACGTTATGTTAATTTTTATATAGGTACATATTTTCATATTAAATACCGTACTAATATAAATATATAGAAGAAGCTCGTGAAAGGTACAGAATGAAAGCGGATAAAAGGTTGTCGTGCAATTTCGGGATAATGCCAAGCTCTTCTGGAAAGAGGAAGGACTCCGAGTCTTGCCTAAATGTATGTGTAAAGTGCTTAGCGTAAACAATGAAGTCCTACCAGTCCAAACTGACGTCCTGCAGAGGTGGAGTGAATATTATGGAAAGATGTATGCAAGAAGAGACAGAGATGCCACATCGGGAAGTTGAGCTTTCGTGCCGGGTTGGGGTTCGTAGGTGCCAAGGTTACCGGTTGCCAGTAAAATGGCAGTCGTTAAGCCTGGTTGAAGGCCTTACGAGCGGCTTGAAAAATTTGAATAGCAGGCGACCTGCTGTTCAAATTTTAGGTGGACATGTCCACTGTCCATTTCAACACGGCAATGGGCTCACCACCTGTTACGTGGGACAAAAATGCATACGGTGAAATGAGGGCGTATAGTATGCCTCTGCCTACCCCTTCGGGAATAAAGGCGTGACAATATGTATGTATGTAACTAAACGCCAGATATTTAAGTTCAAAATTACCAGTTTTTCAAAAACCACCTTGATATGTAAGAATATTGACTACACGGATTACGCTAAGCGGTCGCGGCCCGGGCTCTGTATTGAATATATCCAACAATATACGTAAAATATTGATTTTCGGGATATTTACCATGCACACTTTCACGCGCGAGCATCCGATATTTCGGCACTGTTACAAGCGCCATGATCACGGAGTAACTGGAGCCACTGCGGTTGAAATATTGTCACTGAATATCAATGTAAATATTGAAAAACAATATTTTACGATGTGAATGATTATGATAGTTTAAATTCTTATATCCAGCGTTAGGTAGAATAATATTATTTTGAAGTGCTGAAGGTCCAGACTGAAGTGCTGCCAAAGGGCAGCCTCGTCTATAGCTGCTATGCTTAATATTGTTTGGGTAAAGTTGTGGTTTTGTGTTAAAGCTCTGTTTAATTTATGGTTTTGTCTGACAGTTGGATGGCGCCCAGAAAGACATAGACAAGGATGACGAGCCCGACTTCTACGAAGAGGCGCCGCTGCCGGGCTAGAGAGTCGGACCTGCCGGAGTCCCATCACCCATATCCTATTCCGGCCTCTATGTGTGCTCTCATGCATCGAACCGCGCGAGTCGATATGGACATAATCTGTTCATGTGTACAGAGTGGTCAACTTTCAATTTACTTAATACAATTTAAAATACTATCGTAATATTTCGTCAGCAGATAATATACTTGTCGCCACCTACTGTTGCTCATACTCAAGTATAAGTCAGTAGCATATCTACTTAGGGGTTATAATTTAAACTAAACCTTTTGTTACTGATTGGGCTGTGGCACTTTTTCCCAAAGTGTGTGATTCAAATTTTGATCGGAATAAAATAAAATTGTGAGTTTATTCTAACTGGCAATAAAAATAACGGGAATAAAAACAGTCAAGTTTGATGTGGTGAATAGGCTTCGTTGTGACATCGCCTACAGAGGTTGGAAACGGAAACCGCTTAGCTTACTTAGCGGGTACTGGCCTGTACGAGGTAAGTTCGGTACCCTCAGGCCTTACCGTCCAGCTCGTTACGCAATATGTTACGACTGTCAACTCTAGGTATGCCTAGAGTTGATAATTTTATGACAAGTAAATACGAGTTAGGTCGGTACTTGCTGAACATTGCTAGTCAAATGTTTTTCTTTATTTTGTACAGGCACGTACCTGCTACTGATTTTCTCTAAATGCACACACATTGTTGACCGCTTAAACAATTTCCGAAGTCACGACAGCACGAAAGTTTGATAATGCAAAAGCAGCACAACCTGGCTGTAATATATATTTATTGGTTTATAAATCACGCCTAGTCCCCAAAAGGGTGGCGGAGACATATTATACGCTCACAATTCACCGTGTGCATTCCTGTCCCACGTAATAGGCATTAATTAATATTCTATGTTTCAACTTGTTGAGAGTCGACAGCACAAGATTAACACCTCCGGTGTTTTCAACGTCCGCGTTCATATGCGACGGTAACCACTTTCGTATAGGTGCATAATAAAATGTCATTAAACAATCATCATAATGTGCAAAATTAGCAGAGATTATTATGATATTAATTAAAAGAGATTATTTGACAAACACGAAAATGTTGGAAACCTAAACGCTTCATGCTTAGGCTACTTTAATGTTAGTTTATGGTTGACAAGTTGGCGGAATGGGGTCCACGGGACCGTGGACCCCATTCCGCCAGCTTCACTCGCGAGTTGTGCGCTGCGACTGAAGACGTGGCGTGCGCAGTGCCGCAGGTCAGACGGCACTCGTTGCCGACAACGCCTAAAAGAGTTAACAGCCTCAACTACATAAGTAAATATATCGTTGCAGGTATATAATACAATATCATTCTAATCATTTTGTGTGTCCCACAAATGATTAAATGCCAGGCCATTATACTTAGTAGATAATATTTGACAATAGTGTTAGTGTATAAGATAGAAAAATATACTAGTTATTATTTATCTTAGGTTTTTTTATGTACATAGTGCGATAACCTAATTAATTATGTCGATTTATGTGAAAGAACCGATCGATACTTCAAATATTATGTGAATCGAATCAGTTATTATGAAAAAGTATTAATTTTTAAAAGTATTTACTTACTGTGTTATAATGTTATATTACAGAAACTATTAGAGAGTACTTGTTATCAGAAGGTATACCTAGTCTAGAATAGCAATCTAATCTGCTAGACGGCTAAAGAAAATTTTCTAAATGTTGTTAAGCCTGTAATATAAATAATAGTAGTAAGCTGTAAGTACCATATTTTAGTGCTCAGGAAAAATAGTGGCAAAGGAACGAGGTTTGTGCATTCAGATTAGATCACCATAGAAACTTGCGTCAAGTTCGTTCAGCATACCCAAAAATTCAATTGAATTGAACATTATAATAAAATATTAAAATTATTGTCTTTTAGTCAATTTTGATATTTTTAGGGGTTGTACTTAGGTATGTTTTCTTTGTATAATATACAGGTAGGTATGTATTTAAAAATATACACGAATAGTTTTTAACAACCAGAAAAAAGAATTGGGGTAATCAGTAAACGTAACCTAATCGATATATCCAGTTTTAAGAAAAATAAAATTTTAGAAAAATGTTACTATTTCGTCCCATAAAATCTACAATATGTAGACACGTAAAAAATATTTGGTCAGTGTCTCACCGCGCTCACGGCTCAGAGCAGGGGTGAGGCGCCCCGCCCGTGCGGCTCGTGTGATCATCGTCAGGTTGTGAGGCTAGTAAGCGAGCGACGGGCGAGTCGTCGCGCGGATGTTACTTGAGACACTTGTGTGTTACTACCGCAGCACCGCCGTGACAATCGACTTACGAAATGGCATACCAATTCTCGAATCGCGAGTACGTACTCATGCTGCGTGCATATTTTATGTGTGAAGAAAATGTTAGTGCCGGTTTACGTATGTACCGCAAGCTTTATCCAAACGCTCGGCAACCAAATCACTCCACGATGTTCGGCGTGTACCAGCGTTTGCTACACCACGGGTCACTCCACATGCCCTCGCATGCACACGGCAGAGGAAGACCAGCCCTCTCACAAAACTTATATGACGAGATACTAGAATTTTTCGCAGAAGATCCTCGTCGGAGCACTAACGACGCCGCACGTCGCTTTGGTATAAGTCAGCGCTGTGCCTGGAAGATAGTGAATTTCGCTGGAATGCATCCATACCACTACAGAAAGGTCCAGGAGCTCACTGCAATCGATCTAGCGCCAAGGATTGCATTCCGCAACTGGGTGATCACTAACCCTAACTTGAATATGAATGTTTGTTTACGCGGATCGGGCTCTTCAACCAACACAACGAACATTGGTGGTCTTATCAAAATCCCAAATTAACCCGACAGCATTCATTCCAACACAGGTTTAGCGTGAACGTGTGGGCTGGGATCTTAAACGAGCACATTGTAGGTCCATACTTCATTGAGGGTCGCCTGACGGGCGAAACGTAACTAAATCTTCTTCGTTCTATGCTGAACAATATGCTAGACGACATTCCCTTAGTAAACCTAAGAGGGCTATGGATACAACAAGACGGGGCTCCACCGCATTACCGTAGTGCGGTACGTACCTACCTTAATGCGGAGTTCGGAGATAGATGGATTGGTCGCAGAGGTCACATCGCGTGGCTCGCGCGATCTCCTGACTTAACTCCAATGGACTTTTTCATGTGGAGTATGTGAGTGAACCAAATACCCGGGAAATTTTAAAGGAAAGAATAATTAACGCCTTTGACGAAGTTCGACAACAAACAGATATATAAAACAACTTACAAAAACACGTGTTTGTGTCCAAAATAATGGTGGGCATCTCGAACAAAAATTAAAGAATTTGTAGGTAAGTTGAAAGTACTTAACTATTTACTAGAATAAATCACGATGCTTGAGATCATCGGAAAATTTGACGCTAAAAATGCCTATGCATTCCACATCATTCTTCGATTTTCCCTTACTGTACAGGCATGCATTACCAGTAGAAATTAGACGCGCTCAAACACTGTCTAATTTTAAGTCTAAAGTGAAAGATCTTTTAGTTATTTAGAACTGACATCTAATCTAATTATGCATTATCTCCAATTAAAATTTATGTGTATATATTTTTATATATGTATTTGTATTGTAGGTATATGTATATATATGTATATATGTATTTTTTTTTATTATGTTCATGGTATTTATATATTTAATTTATATATTAATAGATAATTATGTATATGTATATTGTAGACTATGCCTACTTCAGTAGGCTTAGGTTTGTTGTAAATTATGCACTGTGAACTATAAGTAATATTTATCACCATGTCTAGTACGCCCTAAACTGCCTTATTTATGTAATATTATCCTTAACATTAAATCTATTATGGTTGTCTGAAAGAGATCGCTTTCAGCGATAAGACCGCCCATTGTACTTTCATTTATATTTATTGTTTAATTTCTTGTAAGATTTCTTATAGTGTACAATAAAGTGTTTTCAATTCTATTCTATTCTAATAATCTCTCAGTGCGAATAGCTTTACCACGGTAAGAATACCAAACCAAAATGTTCCTATTCTAAACGGGATATATCTAGTTCGTGCGGTTTAAACCTCGCCGACCAATAACCGAAAAAGTACGTGCTCGCATTTTGACGTCATATTTCATTTCTGCCAACATGGCTCGACGGAGCCTGTGCGCCCGCACTAGGGCTTCGCAGATAACAAGGTAACTGGAAACAAGTACTGTTCTCACTCTAGTTCGATAGGTAAGGAACATTCCCATGTGCTCCGACCTCTTTCTGCCCGTCTTACACTAACCAATGTGGCAGTTTTCGCTGACCAACTGTAGGACGGATGAACGTAGGAAAAAAACAAGTTGAATAACTTTACTCATTTTAATAACGCTAAAGAACAGAAAACAACAACGTTAAAGTAAATATAAATATTAAATCTTTAATTAAGTAATTAAATGACTAAATCCACCTCATGGACCTACTCGCAAGTAACACACAGATATACCTAGTGCACCCACACAATTAGGCGCTACAAGTTACTTCACCGAACACGTGAATGCGCTGAGGGCCTGTCTGCTGGCGCCATCTACCAACAACACAAAAAATAGTGACAACCTTTGCTCTTAACATGGGCAGGCCCTTGAAATGAAGTCCGGGCGCAATATTTGAAAGGTCCGTTGTTTACAGAATAAAAAATAATTTAATCTGTTTTTGTGTACCCCTGGCTGTCTCCTGGTGGTACATTGAAAGATAAAGTTTTACCGCTGTAATCTTGGCCGCGAAAGCCGACCGAAATGAACAGGTATCAATAATTAAAATATTATATAATTTTGTAAAGTGGTCCCTTTTCGTAGGTTATGGACGGATTTTTATTATACACTACTGATTCCATTTGAATGAAGTTATCAAATGCTTATTCATCGTCATCTGAGCTTCTGTGCCAGTTGTTAACTTCTCAGTTCCCTTCTAACCCGGACCGGGCGGCGCCATCATAGTCAGACATTTCTTCACCACATAACCAGGCGGTTGCCGCAAAACATGACCATGCCAGCGAAGGTGACACTCTTGCAACTTATCTGCAATGTCACGGTCGTTAAGGCTGCAACGTATGCGTAAGTTGCTCACGCGGACAATCCACATGACTCCGCACATCCACCATAGTATTGTTAACATATTTATACGCAGCTTCTATTTATGTTGCTCTAAAAGTGGCGCCGTCTCACTGCCATGGAAAGGCACAGACTTATCAGTGCCCACTCACTCATATATCAACCAGACAAAACCATTACACATACGAGTAAAATCTTTCAAAATTATAGGGCTCGCTACCCCATAACGTAGGCATTCAGTAAAAGAGGGTTTTCGAAGTTGCAACCGTAAGGGGCAAAAAGCGATAATCGGTTTTATTAACAGTTCCTCACTTTTAAAGTTAGAGACATGAAATTACGTACACCTCTTTCCAATTGCACATAAATGTACCTACTCGTGTTTAGCGGTTTTGCCGAATTTTAATTATAGATAAAGGGTAAATTAGGGGTTCTGAGTTTATATGGAAGATTCTTCAATTTTCTGCCTGCTTCTGAATAAAAATAAATAAACACATGTGTCAGGATTTTCCAAAATTCTACCCATAAAGGTATTTGAAAACTAATAAAGGTTAAATATACATAAAATTATTTCTAGCACAGCTAGAATTGTATAAGATTTTGACTAATGACACGTGTCCGTTTTGGCCGGGTATCTCTACGGGATACAGCGGTACATGGCGGACTGGGGAGTGCACAGCGATGCCGATAAAATAAAATGTAACACCTATACGTTCATTGGTTCTAAGGCCAGGTTGTAGTAAATGCTGCAGTTTAAGTGAGATTGCATTTACACTTGTTGTCAATACCGAGATGAGCATCCGTACATTATGTCTCCTGACCACAAGGAAGTGGTTCGGTATATTGTCTGCGCCTGACCTGCGGACAGTTCTATAGCACCGCCTAATGAACAAAATACATAGGTATCCACTTAATAACTAAACTGTATCAGCTCAACTTTCATATCATTAACAAAGCAAAATTGATTGTTTTAAAATTAATTTTGAGCATCCATTTATGTTGACCCGTAGCGATATGTTTTGTAAGTACTAGGCATGTATAACTTGATATCGATAGGTAAATTGTATTCATATTAGTAAGTTACTTTACTTAACGATCATTTATTATATTGTAACATTGGTCAGTTTGTAATCATCCACGTAAACGTCCCGGGTACCTCACGTATAATGCACGTGGCAGGTGACGAGCGCAACCTCGCCCCACATAGCACATCGGTATATCGCAAATTTAATTAAAGCCATTATTTAACAGGTAGAAGACTCCCGTGGTTTCTTAATTCTAATGGTTCTAATCTACACTTATGTACTTCAAACAACAGAACCAATATTTGTATATATTGTGTAGAACGAGTTAGACGCGTGGCTACACCGGAAAAGACACGGTGCCCCTTCTTTGTCACTTATATTATATTAAAATAATACTTATAATTAATTAAGTACATACATAAGTTCGTACTGAGGCGTCTGCCATTAGCTGTCGTGACATCAAGGGAACCCTGCGGGGAATATTCGCACTACATGACAAAATGGAAGAACACGTTGGGAGTACACTAGCCACTGAGCAAAACGTGCCAGGTGACTGCACGAAAGCAAACAGATTACAGAAAACAGGGCACCGGATTATTTGACGCGCATGCTCCGGTCTATTTAATATACACGAAAAGATTTTAACTACCAGAAAAAAATTAAGGGCAGAAGCAGACAAAATATACTTTAACATTGGCCTAATGAGAATATTATTATTATTTACTATGACAAAGTTATTACCATTATGAATATTAAAAACATATCACAAATCATGGTTCACTTGCCTATGACGCGACCGCTCACCGGCCCGGCCCGTGTGGCGCGTCGGTGCAGCGGTGTAGGCATGTATAGGTAGGTATATGAACACGATTGCGAATCATGTAGGAACTCGAATCGTTCCTTAAGATAAAAAGGTGCTGAAGGGTTAAACATCTATATATTTAAAATGAAACCCGTTTTCCGTTGTCACGACATATCATGAAAACGGCTTGACCGATTTGAAAAATTCTTTTTGTATTGAATAGCCTATTTATTGAGGATGGTTCTTAGCTATATATCATCACGCTTCTACACAGGAGAGCGGAGAAGTAATCATAAATGTCAGCAAATCGGGGAAACTTACATACATATTTTGAAAAGTAATAAGCGACGGGATTAAATGGGTGCCACGGGGTTGGATGGAAGTATGTCACGGACGAAGCCGGGCAGGTCAGCTAGTTACATTATAAGGTAATGAAAGGATATGAGCATCCCGGCGAAGTCGTATTGGTAACCACTCGAGTTTTTGACGAAATTCGGAAACATGGTCATGCTTTCGCAAGCCAAATATGAACCTTATACAAAAATTTTGAAGTCGCTCAAGTTTATTAAATTGGTTTTCTGTGAGATCTAAGTAGCTGGCATCAGCACAGTCTAGGATAGGAAGCAGAATTGAATTTGCAAGCGCAATTTTGGTGGCAGTAGGTAGAAAATTACGCAATCTTCTCAATGAACCTGCTGAAGCAAATAACTTACGACTCACTTCATGCAACTGTGGGCCCCAAGACCATTCAGCATCGAGAAGAATACCGAGGTTTTTTGCTGTTTTGTTAATTGGTATCAGTGTACCATCTAAAGTTACTTGAGGCAGCTGTGACCATTGAACTTGACAAAGTTTCCTAGAACTACCAATTATTATGACTTGCGTTTTAACTGGTATAATCATAAGTCCATTACGGATACTCCAATTATATATACGAGTTAGATCCATGTTAATACAATTTACTGTTCCAGTGGTGCTTGATAATATATCTGAAGATCGTATGCATAAAGGTGGTATCTAGAGAGAAGATGATCAGAAATGGAATTTATAAAAATTGCGAAGAGTAATGGAGATAGAACGCCACCCTGGGGTACACCGACTGTTGTATTACACCAATACGAGCGAGCGTCCTCTATACAAATACGATGTCGGCGACCACACAGGTAACTACGAAACCAATCGATTACCGGTGGAGATATGTTAAGCGAGCCTAGCATTTTCAGCAGAACATCAAAATCTACTGTATTGAAAGCATTAGAAAAATCGAGAAGAGCTAAAATAGTCAGCTTTCCACCCTCCATTCCAGACCTTATACCATCTGTGATATTAACCAGTGCTGTAGCTTTACTATGACCAGAACGGAATCCAGACTGGTAAGGGTTAAGCAAGCTGTTTTTTGTAAGAAAGGAACAGAGTTGGTTATGAACAAGGCGTTCAATAACCTTAGACAAGAAAGGGAGTATTGATATTAGACGAAAATCAGAATAGGACAAAGGATTAAGTTTTTTTGGCAAGGGAATGATTTGGGCATCTTTCCAAAGTGATGGAAAGATGCTACTGGGTACAGAATAGTTAAGGATATGGCAAATGGTAGGAAGAATTTGGTCCAGCATAGGAAGTATCATGTTTCTGCTGATACAATCACTTCCAACTGCATTGGATGTGATTGCCAAAATGCTTTTCTTAACATCACAAGCCGGAAATTGATTCAGAACAAACGGGGAGTTTTTGGGCATTGGAAGAAAAGAAAGAAAACGTAGAGTACTTGCCTTTACAGTCATATTAAAGTTAGACGAGGCAGCAAAATGTTGATTAAGTAAATCAATGTTGAAATCCTTTGGAACGTTACTTTGTTGCGCTTTTCCAACGCCCAGGGTTTTAAGAAACTTCCAGACCTTGGGAGGTGTTTTTTGAAGGGATAAGTAAGTCAGACATAAAGAAATATTCTTTCTACAAGAATATATAAGTAACAAAAAGCAATATATTGTACATAGTCTCTGTAGTCCGATGGACGGACTAAATCATTGAATAATAGGTACTTTTGAGCGGTTGCCACCAACCACAGCCTCGTCCCTGAAGGGCGCGGGCGTGTTCCACTTGGATACTCTCAATCCCCTAGGCGATTGAAAAGCACTGGCTATCCACTATTATTAGAAATTAGTACCTAAATCTTCCAAACCTATCCGTAGTCACACAAAAGTACACGTTGAAAATGAAAGAAAAATAATAGCTAATGTATGTTTGTTACGGCCGTAGCCACTATTTAGTCTCAGGGGGGGGGGGGGGAGGGTTTCAAATACTTGTAATGTGTAAATATTTTTGCATAGGCCGCGTGTTCAGGTTGAAGGGTCTGGGGCCGAGTCTGCTATTTCAATCGTGTCGAAATCGTCGCTCTATAGAAAGACACCGGTACAATTTTGACGGTTTTTCGTAGTCTACTATTACAATCGTACTCCAATAGACTTATATCTGTCGGCCGATAGAATTGTGCCAACTAGGGGCCGCTACTCAGTTGCATTTTTGATAGTCTGCTAACATTTTGACAGCTAAAATCAGCGATTCTGGTTCTATTCTACGGTTGTCAATAGTAGACTCGGCCCCAGTTCTATAAAAACTCTACTGCGGTGAATGTGTGGAGGAACTCTCGTATCCGCGGTTTCGCTACTAGAGATGTCGATGACCGTGCGAAGTGGAGGATCTCCAAAAATCCTCCCCCTTTCTATAATTTGAAAAAAAAGTTCCAGTAATTTATAAAAAGATAGAACATTTTTTTATGATGAGCTACCTAGTCCTAGCAGGTTGCTGCTGTTTTACATATGTTCTGTCCTGTGCCTTCGCCCGTGACAAACTTCAAACACCCGTATCACCTAACTTATTTAACCTTCTATTTGACACACCGTTAAGGGCAGAATTTTGAATTTTGGATTTTTCCTTAAAATACTCACATGTTTATTTATTTTTAAGTACTCGAATAACACCAGATGTGCATGTATGAAGTGATTGATGAACCTGCAAGAAGCCAAACAATTGTTGGATCGCAAAGCCTGGCGATCTGTCCTCTCTGACTATTCCGTCAGGGATATAGCTAGAAGATAGTTTTTTTTTTATTTCCTTTTCATATCAAAATATTTTTTAAAAATCCACACTAACCAGAGCTTATATACTATGGTAACCAGATAACTGAAAAACATAGGTATTTGTATATTTCTGAATACATACATATTATAGACAAATAACACCCAGACACAAATTAAACATTGTGCTCATCACACAAAGTTTTATCCTTGGTGAGAATCGAACCCACGACTCGGCGGACGTAGTGTTCTGTAAACGATCACCAGTGATAGTGGATGGTATCGAAAACTACCAAAAATATTATGATTTTATTGTGAATGTTTTATCAAGTGACCCATTTATAGTCAAAATGTTAAGCGGGTAACCGGAATACTGTCAAAGTGAATGCCACTAGCGATTTTAGTTTGTCAGTTAGAGGCTTCTGGCAATCCTTTAATAAATTTTTGCCTGCGGTAAGTACCTACATTTAACGTAACGCGCTTGGCATTTTTTGCATTGGAGTAATAATTTAGGTGTTTAATGGTGTATTTCCGCCTTACGTATAACTCGTGAATAAGTTCAGTGGCGCCTTGTTTGTTCACGACGTCAACTACACGTATGGGTCGAACTTGTTTGTTTTCATACGAAATGCTAGAAAGATGTTTGATGATCAACCTGTAAGGTTACTCGAAAATGTGAGCATTGTGGGGAACCTGAGGGAACTACCCCCCTTTACTATAAGGGATGTATAGTCTCGCCACAAAAATACCGAACTCTACAAACAAAAACATCAAAAAGATAAACTCATTTGTAGAGACAGACAAGTGATGTAAATACTATAAGGTCACAGTTCCATCGCAACCAAAGCTCTAAACCTTTACAAAGGTATACAAATTACACGTTATACTTAATAAGTAAGTACCTACTTAATGTGTATATTATACTGTGATATTATAGGGGACTAAAAACAATATAAACACGGAAATTTAAGAAAGAGCTATTCAGGTGTAGGTACCTACCTGTCAAAGTTATGATTAAGTTTGATGAACGCCTAAAAAAATAAAATAGCACTAGTGGAGACAATAAGATTAAAAAATCAAGTTGGACCTATCAATGGAATTTTGCAACGGAACCATTGAGTTATGGAACCGACCAAAAGGCCTTCCGAAATATTCTTGCTTGTTTAGCTATGTTCAGTATATACATACATACATATACATCATCATCATGACTACATACTCGTATTATAAAACAAAGTCTCTTTCCGCTGTTTGTTCCTTTAAAAGGTTAGATCTTTAAAACTACACAACTAATTTCGATGCGGTTTTTTTTAATAGATGGATTGATTCATAAAAGTAAGGTTTTTATGTATAATTTGTTATTTTATTGTGTACATTGACTAAATTATAAGGATAAGAGATGGAGGTGTCGGAAAAAAATTACCGTCTGGGAGCTTTCAACGAAAACGCGCTGCTTAAACCCTTTGAGATGGTGCAATTGTGTGTCTAATACAGGTCTAAAAAATCCACGACGTTATATGTCTATCTCATAAGGATAATATTTATATCAATTTTATACTTCTCCAGCTACAGGGCGATCAGCTTGGTCAGCTTAGCTAGTGAAGTGTATGCAAAGGTTATAACGGCAAGAATGTATTAGTAGTCTGAAAGGTATTTTATGGGAGGCCTTAGAGATGGTTCTGTCATACACTTTCCACATTCTCACTATTTACTTTAGGTCGCCAAGCTTTTTGGCTACCCTTTCTTTATATTTATCTCTAATGGATGTATCTTGCAGCTTCCAGCTTTTGATGCTATAGGTCGGCTCAGGTTCAGGACACTCGGTACGATGACGCCAACCCGCGAACAGACCCCTAATCCTAGTTATGACTAAGTAGTGGTCTAATCCCAGCTCAGCGCCTCGATAAGCCCTTGTGTCCAACACCTGTTTACGGAGTCGACTATCCATTGGGAATAGATCTATCATGCTACTCTTTGACTTACATCTCCTCCTAAATATATCAATTTGTTTGTGGTTGAACATTGTGTTCACCACAAACAAATCCAGTATAAGCTTGCCAGCGTCGTTCATCGTTTTGTCCCCATACTTCCCGAGTACCGTCTCAAATCCATTGCGAGCGGTACCCACCGATCCATTCAAGTCTCCACATACTATAAGTCTTTCATAGTACTATTTCTTAAGTAAGTCTTTCATTTTCTTCGCGAGAGAAGCCCTAAAGGTGGTACTTTAGGGCTTCTCTCATACTCTCCCAGAAGTCCTCTAGCTCACTCGCGTTCGACGAAGATACTGGCGCGTAAGCAGCCACCAGAAAAATCTTCGTCAAACCATGTTTTAAACGGATCCAGAGTATTCTAGGACCTACTAATATGGAGGTCAATCACGAGGACAATAAAATTCTAACACTCCGACTGCCATGCTCGCTCTCTGGTACTCCAGACCATAGCGCGAGCACCCCACCCGGGAGCTCCCAGACTTTGCTGCCCTTGCGCTTGGTCTCTGCAAGCACACTACATCTAACTTTTTCTCATTCATAACATCCATCAACTCCAGTGCCGGATTAACCGCGTGGCAAGAGTAGCATTGCTACGGGGCCCGCGCGAAAGGGGGCCCCGTAAATTCAAAACCCACTCATCTTTAACTGAGCGTAATTTTTGGAGTTAAACTTATTAAGATGTGGTTGAATTTTATTGGTGTCACAAAAACGTGAAACGTTACAACTTTTCCTACTAAGACAATCCACGTCAGACACTCGGTACCCAACTACTTCTTTGGCGTAAATAAAACACCGAATTTCATACGGTAAACGCATAAGTTTACCGTATGAAATTCGAACAATTCTACAAAATGTTGCTTGTATAAACGTGTAGCATTTCAGTCGGCCTGATAATCAGTTCGACAAAAAGTCTGACGTATCTTACCCGACACTTAGTGTGGATGTGTAGCAGAATTTAATTTTTTTTTTGTTTCTCTTTTTACTACAATCTGTCTCCTTCGTGGGACATTCAGCAGCATGTTGGTTGGTGCTATTGCTGGCGCTCTCAGTTTGTGACCTGTGTCACAACCTCATTGATTAGACAGTATGTTTTACTGTAATTGGGCTGCATTATCTTGTGGTATTTTACGCTTTAATCGTCGAGCTTTGAAGTGGTTCTCCGTTAATGGCCGAGCTAGAGCATTTGGATGTTTTTTATGCGTTCTTTATAGGACTCAGTATGGCGGACAATTTCTTGCTTTACAGTGGGTATTCTTAGATCCCGATGTAGTAGTTCGTTAGGAACAAACCAGGGTGCATTGGTTATCATAAGCAGGGATTTATTTTGAAACCTTTGTAGGATTTCAATGTTTGAGTTAGATGCGGTGCCCCATAATTGGATCCCATACGTCCAGACGGGCTTTAGTATTGCCTTGTACAGGAGTATTTTGTTCTCAAGTGAAAGTTGAGATTTTCGCCCAATAAGCCAGTAAAGTTTTCGTGTTTGGATACCAAGTTGCTTCCTCTTAGTAAAAATATGTTTTTGCTAGGTTAGTCTTTTGTCTAAGTGCAATCCAAGATATTTCACATGATCTGCCTGAGGAACTTCAATATTATTTAATTTAACTGGACGACAAGATCCTCTTCTTAAAGTAAACGTTACATTGACAGATTTTGTTTCGTTCGCTTTTATCCGCCACTTTTTGAGCCAGCCTTTTTGGAGGATTTGTGAGGCTATTTCTGGGTCACTACGCGCAGCTAGTATGGCAGTATCGTCAGCAAAAGTTCCAGTAGTTAAGGATTCAGATGTCGGCAAATCTGCAGTAAACATTAAGTAGAGCACGGGGCCCAGTACGCTACCCTGTGGAACTCCTGCTTTTATTGGACGCAGTTCTGCCAGTGCTTCCCCATTCTGTACTATGAAATGGCGCTGCCGTAGAAATGATTTCAGTATTCCATACAAACAGTCCGGCAGAGCAATTTTTAATTTAAAAAGCATTTCTTCATGCCACACGCGGTCGAACGCTTGGGATATGTCCAGGAATGCACTAGCACAGTAATATTTTGCCTCCAGTGATTCCATGATCCTTTTAGTTAGTCTGTGCACTTGGTCGATAGTGGCATGTTTACTGCGGAACCCAAACTGGTGTTCAGGGATTAACTCTTTTTCTTTGAGTATAGGTAGGATTCGTTGCAGCAGTAGAGATTCGTAAATTTTGGATGGAATAGGCAGCAGGCTTATGGGCCTATATGATTTTGCTTCTTCAGGTTGTTTATCTGGTTTCAGCAGCATTATAATTTGTGCGACTTTCCACTCCGGGAAAAAAAACTGCAGTCTGGTCATGGCGTTGAAAAGTGACGTCAGGAAAGTTATGCCAGATTCTGGTAGTTCTTGTAGTATACGAGTCCTTATAAGGTCGTATCCTGGTGACTTTTTTGGGTCCGATTTTTTTATAATTCGGATAACTTCAGCCGTTGTAAATTTAAAGGACACTTCCTCCATGTTTGAAGAGGTGTGTAAATGGGCAGTAATTTCTGCTGCATCTTCTGGAGAGCCTTCATATGGGTGAGGAATAAAGACGTTTGAAAGATGTTCCGAGAACTTTTCGGCTTTCTCTTGGTCTGTCCGTGCCCATGTACCGTCAGACTTTCTTAAGGGGGAGATACACTAATAGGCCGTTTTAGTTTTCTGGTGGCTTTCCATAAGGAATAATCTGAGGAAGCAGTAGCATCCAGGCCAGTGATATAACTGTGAAATCCGTCATTACGGTCCTTGTCTAGAGTGTGCTTCAACTGTCTGGTGGCGTGATTGAGCCGTTTTTTGGTCATAGGGTCTCTGGTTTGTTGCCAGTATTTCCGTATATTCCTTTTTTGAGTTACTTTGTCTACTATGTGTTTCGCTACATAGTTGTCTATACTTCTATGTGGTACCGGTGGGGTTGAACACCAGGCTGCATCTTGCACCTTTTTATTGAAGTATAGGACCGCTTCTGTTATGTCGTCATTTGATTTTAGACTAACAGGTAACTCGAATGCTTTATTTATAAGCTCTCGAAATAGAGCCCAATTAGTTCTTTTGGTATGTAGAACGCATTTTTTGACGCTTTCTTGGGCGGTAGTTCTACAATGATTGGAGAGTGGTCTGAGGATAGATCCCAGCAGCTCCGGCACGATACATACGATTTTGCGATTCCTTTGCTGACACAAAAATCGATAACATCTGGGATTTTTCTATTGTCTGTTGGCCAATAAGTCGGCTCACCAGACGATATCACGTTCATGTTTTCTGCTTGGATGCATTTAAGAAGTTCTCGCCCTCTGGGTAGGACAAGTCTCGAACCCCAAAACGTATGCTTGGCATTATAGTCACCTCTGCAATAAATCTGCCTCCGAGGGATTGAAAATAGTCATTAAACTCTGTTTCCTTAATAGCAAATCTCGGTGGACAGTAGAGGGCTGATACTGTAATGTCACTGATCCAATCTGTTATTACGATGTTTGTTGCTTGGATGTAGTTTTTACAGTAATTTGTAGTACGTGGTGCTTTATGTTTGACCTGATGAGAACGGCCGGTCCTCCTTGTGCTTTGTTGTCTGGATGGTTAGTGTGGTACATATTGTAACCTGGTATCCTGAAGTAGCTTTTAGACGTAAAGTAGGTTTCTCAGATTAGTAAAACATCTATTTGGTGGATTGTTATGAATATTTTTAACTCTTCCGAGTGATTTGACAAGCCATTGGCGTTCCATACGCACAGTTTTAGTGCTGTGAATGTGATGACATTTTTGAAATTTGATCGGTTAACTTTTGGGTCATAATTAACATTTGGTTCATTAGGGCAGTAAGTGTTTCCCTGATGGCTTTGAGTTCATTAGTTTTTTGGTGTTCACCTTCAACGTTGGGTGTCTGCGTCGTGGGTTGCTTGGGGAGCTCTTTTGTGACCGAGGCATACGATTTTCCGTAATTACTTGCGTTATTTGTAGGTTCTTGTTCTTTTCTCGTGTATCCAGGTTTTGTTCTTTGTTTAGTGATTGGCGGAGGATATCGGACTTTCAGAAGCTCTTTGTAGACTATGCAGCCTTTGTAGTTAGCCGGGTGATTTCCCTCGCAAAGGACGCATTTAACCTGGTTTGATCTTTCTCTCCGTGGGCAAGCTGAGGTGTGATGCGAACCTGTACATTTGACGCATCTGGGTTTTCTATTGCAATACTTTTGTGTGTGATTATAGTCTTGACAATTAGTGCATTGTAGGATTGATCGCTTTGGTCTGGGTGCTTCAAACAATGTGCGGCAGTGTAATAGAGATTTTACGCTATATATGTCTTTATTATTTTCACGAGGTTCTAGTTCGATGTTCCACATTGGTAGCGCCTGTTTTGTTCTTGAGTTTTGGATGTTCCAGACATTTGTTACTTTATGGTCAAGCTTCTCAATAGCTATTTTAATTTCCTCTCTATCTGTAGATGGGTGTAGGTTTTTAAGCACCACTCTAAAGCTTCGGTCTTGTTTAGGAAGGTAGCTGAAGAATTCTGTGTCTTTTGCCTTCAGTTCTTTGTAAATAGTGGAGTATGATTGGGCTGATTTCGATTGTACTTTAACTCTGTCGCCTCGTAATACCCTAATTTCATACTCCCCTTTTGCTACTTCTTCTAATAATTTCAGTAGAGGTTGGATATTTTTGACGCCGTCAATAAACAGTGGTCTTATTGGTTTCTGTGTTTGTATTTCAGGTTTATCTGTTTCCTCTGTGTCTTTGAGCCCTGAGAAGCTGTTGCATGTTGGTACAGCTGATGCTGCAAGCCAGTAATTTAATTTTGATTGCTTTTGGCTACGCATTACTGCATCTGGACTGGATCTTTGCCGCTTGCCATAGTGTACTTCTGTGAACTGCTGTGCTTCGGAGTCTTTATCTATTTTATCTTCTAGCTCAATGTTCCCTTGGTCTTGGTTAGTTGTTCCGCTAAAAGAACTTGATCTTGGCCGGTTTATAAACATTCCTTTATGGAAAAGTTGCTGGGTCATAGTTTTGGGGTTACTCTTATCTAAATTTAATATATTTTCAAAGGTTTTAGAATTGCTCATTTTGTTCCCACGAGTAGGGTCGATTTAAAACGTCACAAGAGGGGTGACGCTCATTCCCTCAAGAAGGCCTTGCCTCCTGCAAGCCATGCATCCCGTCGGCACGTACTCCCACCTTGGGATTAGGGTGACTTTTTAAAGAGGTATCCTCTTGGTCCGTGCGGTTAAGTGTATATGCACAGAGTTGCGAGTTGTGGAGGTAATTTTGTACCCCCAGCGGGTTCCGGCTTGTTAGGCCTGGTTTATCAGGGGTCATACACATGACGCTTTCCCAATGCGATATGGCCATACTTTTAGAAGGGTTTTAGTCCTCCTTGGCTTGTGGTGAACCAGTGGTCAGGTTAATTAACCGCCGCCTGTTGCTCGGCGTTGTTGCTCATCAGAATTGAAATGGCGAAGAATTTATGAAATTAATTCAATCAAGCATGCTAGATCAAATTATTTGCGAAATTGAGAGATCCAAGTACTATTCAATGTCATTAGATTCTACTCTAGATATATCGTATGTAGACCATACGGCTCTGATAAATCTAATAAATCTATATATCTATATATATAAAAAAAAAACCCGTTTTCCGTTGTCACGACATCAGGAGTAAACGGCTGGACCGATTTGAAAAATTATTTTTGTATTGGATAGCCCATTTATCGAGGAAGGTTCTTAGCTATATATCATCACGCCACTACACAGGAGAGCGGAGCAGTAATCATAAATGTCAACAATTCGGGAAAACTTTTTTAAATTTTTGGAAAAGTAATATGCGACGGGATTAAATGGGTGCCACGGGGTTGGAAGTATGTCGCGGGCGAAGCCGCGCGGGTCAGCTAGTTATTATATAAAAATTAATCTCTATTTCCCTTGGTCACGCCATCACGCGTGAACGGCTGGACCGATTTGAAAAATTATTTTTGTATTGGATAGCCCATTTATCGAGGAAGGTTCTTAGCTATATATCATCACGCCACTACACAGGAGAGCGGAGCAGTAATCATAAATGTCAACAATTCGGAAAAACTTTTATAAATTTTTGGAAAAGTAATATGCGACGGGATTAAATGGGTGCCACGGGGTTGGAAGTATGTCGCGGGCGAAGCCGCGCGGGTCAGCTAGTTATTATATAAAAATTAATCTCTATTTCCCTTGGTCACGCCATCACGCGTGAACGGCTGGACCGATTTGAAAAATTATTTTTGTATTGGATAGCCCATTTATCGAGGAAGGTTCTTAGCTATATATCATCACGCCACTACACAGGAGAGCGGAGCAGTAATCATAAATGTCAACAATTCGGAAAAACTTTTATAAATTTTTGGAAAAGTAATATGCGACGGGATTAAATGGGTGCCACGGGGTTGGAAGTATGTCGCGGGCGAAGCCGCGCGGGTCAGCTAGTTATTATATAAAAATTAATCTCTATTTCCCTTGGTCACGCCATCACGCGTGAACGGCTGGGCCGATTTGAAAAATTGTTTTTGTATTGGATAGCCCATTTATTGAGGAAGGTTCTTAGCTATGTATCATCACGCCAATACACAGGAGAGCGGAGCAGTAATCATAAATGTCTACAAATCGGGGAAACTTACATACATTTTTTGGAAAAGTAATAAGCGACGGTATTAAATGGGTGCCACGGGGTTGGAAGTATGTCACGGACGAAGCCGGGCAAGTCAGCTAGTGAGCTATGTTTTACCATCTGGGCCAGTTGAGAGATTTGTTAAATTCTTAGACATGGAAGGCCATACTGCTGAACAACTCGCCCAAAGTTTATTAGATTTCTTAATTAAGAATGGCATGGCAAGCAAGAATTAAATAAATAAATAAGTATGCAGAATACATTCCCTGTCTTGCACATTCATTAAATTTTGTTGCTAAGTGCGCTGAAGACCGTTGTACAGAAACGTTTTTTTTTTTCGATTTTATTGAAAATTTTTATAATTTTTTTACCGCTTTTACACATCGTTGGAGTCTTCTTACTGAAGCTCTTACTTCGAAAATTCCGATTTTGAAAAGGTTGTCGGATACCAGGTGGTCTGCCAGAACTGATGCTACGAACGCGCTTTAATATGGTTTTATCAAGCAAGTTTTGGATGCCATTTCCAATAATATAGGTCAAAAGGCAGAATGTCGTAATGAAGCTTACAGACTTGTTTTAAAAATGAATAAGTCAGAAATAGGAATAATGACAATTTCATGGAATGGAATCCTAGAACGCGTGCAAGCAACTAGTGCGTCGTTGGAATCGTCTAAAATAGACCTTTATACGGGATACACCCTTTATGAATCATTACATGGATATGTCCAAACAATGCGATCTACATTTTTAAATATTGAAGCACAAGCCAAAGAACTAACAGGCAGTGATGAATATCAGCAACAGACTTCAAGACGACGCAAGTGGAACACAAAGTACCGATGCCGTTGACGAGTTTGTTGAGAAAGAAACACCTGGTAAACAGTTTGAAATTGAGGTGTTTGTTGTCATTATTGATAACACACTATCTGCTTTAGACAAACGCATGAAAGCATGTCAAAAACTAACTAGGGATTTAAAATATTTTGACAGTTTAATCTCTATTTCCGAGAAGATATTTAAAAAAAAGCATCAATTATAGTCAGTGCTTATGAAAATGATTTGGAAGACAGCCTAGACAACGAATTAGTTCAGTTTGCCGGGATTATTCCGATCTGAAAAAGGTATGTAAGCAATCAACAAAGAAAATTAAGTTCTACCAATATATCTAAAAGTAGATACTGACTCGTGGTTCCCTTATACCCGCTGTCCCACTATACTAAAAACTAATGATTCGTGGTTAGGTTTAGTGGGACCACGTGTCATACCTGTCATGTATAACTGCTGGTCCCAGTGTTTAGTAGGGACGAGAGTTGTATGTATAATGCGTAACTTGTGGTCCCACGTATATTTATGCACTTATTTTATAAAATTATATAAATAATAGGAAGAATAAAAAAAACAATCAAAGAGTAATAACCCCAGCACGCGGTTTCATACAACTTTGCTGGAGTATTGTAATGTTCCGAATTCTAAATACTTTTAAAACGACAAGTGGCATTTAGTGCCGTACTTGCCTGATAATCATATTTTGAATGGATGGTCGCATATGAAAGTCCAGATGATGATGAGAGTAAAAAAAATATATGATCCAACAGTGAATAAAACCTCATGATCGAGACGTTATCGTACAACGAACTTCCTAGAACAATGGCACCATGGCTTAAATATTGCAGTCGGAAAAAAATAACCTAATACGAGTATAAACATGTTGATAGCAAAGGATGCAGCTTTTTATAATATAACACCAAAACCAGCTGGCTGCGACCTTAAATAGCCACACAAAGCAAAGTATATTGAATACCCCAATATACAGGATGGCCCATTTCAAACGGTCAGTATGGGCAACTCTGAAACTATAAGACATAGAAAGATCTCTTCTAAGGAACCATGTCACCGATTTTGATATAACGAAAAACTGCATTCATAGATTTAAAAGAAAATTTGTACTCGAGTCGGGAATCGAACTCGGAATTATCGATGAATATAACTTGCATTATTTTTAAATGAATATCGATAGAGTAGACCTTAAACAGTAAATATTACTATGAAACATGATATCTAAATGAATAATAGTTATGTACTTTTAAAATTTCATAGCATGAAGCGAGACTTTTATTAGGATTTGTTGATTGGTAGGCAAACATGAGAAACAAACAAACGTTTTCTTGTAGTTTGTTTTATTTTTAATTGTAACTTAGTTAAAGTAAGACAAAGCAGAAGACTGTTGTAGTACCGGCAAAATCTGTTGTGATTAATAGATACAGTGTTTATATTTCCCATGGTCCACCCAGGTGAACCACGCAGGTGGATCACGGGCAATAAACGGTTTAAATTAATAGAGAAACAAAAGAAGAGTTCATAGCATATATAAATTATATTTGATCATATAACGAAACCACTTGTCTTTTATCCTAAGTTATATGGTTTTATATATTAATTCTTACATATTCATCTATATAATATGTAAGAATAGAATCATCATCATCATCCGAGCGTCTGTCCCAGTTGCGTCTCACGACGCCCGGGGTCGCTTTCCTACCTTTTCTCCTCCACTTCTCACGTTACAATATGTAAGAAACCGTTCATGGGTGGATAGAGTTCGATCTGTCCCCCTATTGGTGGTAGGTGGATAGATTGAACTTTTTTGTCCTATCTGTCCCCCTAGGGGGACAGAGCAGGGGGCCAGATCGGAATAATCCGTTTGCCGAGTTGCTCAAAACGGATGTGGCTGGTGCGATTGACAGTACGAAAAACGAAACTCTGGAAATTCAATATTATAAATTCATAATGGACAATTCATTAGAATCATGTTTCGTCAATTTAGAAATTGCTTTGCGCATTTATTTATCTCTCATGATCACTAACTACAGTGGCGAACGTTAATTTGCGACATTAAAGCGCATAAAAAATGAGTTAAGGAACACTATGAGTCCAGAACGTTTAAATTATCTCGCGTTGATGAATATAGAATATGATTTCCTTTACAACAAAGTCAATAAGATAGTTTTAGTCTATTTTACTGAAAACGTCTAAATTTTGTGTGACGTTAAATTTGTATCTGACATCACTAAAATTCATTTTATGTGATAAAATTCAACAAAAAGTGAAAAATGTACATAGACAGTTCAATCACTAAGTTAGTCGGCATCTAAATACATGTTTTGTTGAATTTTAAAATAAATATAAATTAAATACCATCACGCCTTATCCCCGAAGGTGGCAGAGGCATATTATATGCCCGCTTTTCACTGTGTGGATTCCTGTCCCACGTAATAGGTGGTGAGCCCAATGCCGTGTTGAAATAGACAGACGCAGGTTGTGGCTACCTGCTGTTGAATTTTTTCAAGCCGCCCATAAGGCCTTCAACCAGGCTTAACGACTGCCATTTTACTGGCAACCGGGACCAACGGCTTAACGTGCCTTCCGAAGCACGGAAACGCTCGCAAATGTAAATGCCACAAAGTGGTCACCCATCGGAGGACCAGCCATAGTGAAAGTTGCGTAACTCAGTGATCGTTTACAGAACACTGAGACCGCGGGGCCACGAGCGCTTCTGAATTTTATCACATAAAAGGAATTTTAGTGAAGTCAGATATAAATTTAATGCTGTTTATAATACCATCAAGTTTAGTTCGTCGTAATAACAGAATAGCATTTGGCAATATCATAATAAAAGTAATAACATTTTAGAGAAATTTAGTTTAGTGGTATCAACAACAGAATTAGCACCAATGTATACGTACTAGAAACAGTTGTCCAGACTGGAGAGGCTGCTAATTCTGCTATACAGGTCTCCTGGTAAAGATGCCAGTCTCTAACATAGATGTCACAATTTGAACTACTAGAATGTACTAATACTACTCTACTAATATGTAGAAGAAGTAACTAAGGCCCACTTGCGCGATCTTGGGTTAACATGTATAACTCGGAGGTATGGACTAACCCCGAGTTAAATCATTAATTTGTCTCGCATCACCCAGAGTTAAGGGTATACCTAGGGATAAATCGCTAAAATTTTAACTCACCGATTTCTGAGGGTTAATTCGTCAAACGTTGGGTTAGCAGCTGACAGACAATGCAGTGGCACGTGACACATGCGTGATACAGACTTCTCAAAGTGACACGCCGCGCAAACATGATACGATATAAATAAAATGCACTCGGCTGTCATGTTACATTCATTCGTGTAAAAAAAGGTCTTATGTGGCAAACTGTAGTGTAAAAGACATAGACATACCTGTTTCATTCTTTGTTCAATCATTAATGTTTGGTTGGATGACATAGAGTGACACAAAACACTGGGTTAGTTAACCCGATGATATTTTTCTATGGTGCAAGACATGATTAGGGTTAAAAAGTTATATACTTAATTCCGAGTTAACTAACTTGATAATTAATTATTTAACCCCAGCATTCATGCAAGCGGGCCTTAGGCTACTTTTATCCAGTTCTTTAGTCTAAACCGCTGTGCGTCCACTAGTAAATAAGAAATACATATAAATTAAAACAGGTATTTCTTTTATAATTTCTTAAATAACTATGTTTAGTACGCTGGATGACCCGCCGTTTTTACAGAAGCAAGTCCAAGACGGTGGCTTGACCTTAAAATTTCAACTCGCCTCACCGCCCCAAAAAGCGGCATCCAAACTAAACTCCAAAGAAGCTGGATAACGCCCAAACCATTAAGAGAGACCGCGATGGTAGCCAAACTCTACCGGGAACCCAGGGAGGATTTACGAGGAGTTACTAGGGGCCCCCATGTTAAACTGATAGGTAGAGATTGTGTGTTTTTTAGTCCTTTCAAGTCCGGCTAAACGCTGCTAACAAACAGTCATAAAGGGCGTGCCTCACGATTTTTAAAAGATGTATATGGCATTGCAAATAGCAAAAAGTTATTTTTGTACTATTATCGACAAAAGTAGAAGACGAAACCAAAGCCAGGAGGGGGGCAGCTGCCCCTCCCTGTTCCGCCTGGGTACGCCCATGAGATTATACCAAAAGCCCGGGTATCTTCAAGAGAAAAAAAAGAATATACCCGAGAAAATAAGAGACATAATAATGTATTAATTTATTCTCTCACACAAAAAGTAGTCTAGGCACTCACTCAGTAAAATATTAAAACTTGAAATTTGAAATTGAATTTGGTCTTGAAATTTCCTCTTCTGTTAATAAAAAAAAAAGCTTTGTGAAAAAGGTTATTACGCTATTAAAGACTATTTGCAGGACAAAGACGCTACAAACTGGACGCCACAACAACGGACGACAGAAAATAAATTAAATTTCAAAATCCCCCTACGCCAAAATATACTTGTATTTTAAGGAACAACCCCTAAAAAGTACTATTGAACCCCAAACACAATGTCTGCTGTGAGTTTTCGAAGAGTCGGGTTCTCTGGAGATCATTTTCATTGCAGTATTAGGTCAAAGTTTTCAATTAATTGTCATTTTTTTACGATTATTCTGGGACGCGTTAAGCACTTAACAGAGTAAAAATAACGCAAAAAAAATTAACGCCTAAAATGCCTTACATTATTATGAAAAAAGCTGATACTCTTACACTGCTGGACCGATATTAATCAAAAAAATACCTAAGAAACGGGCTTTCAAATGAAAAAGCCGAAGCATTGAAATTGGTCTGTCCGTTTGAGAGGTACGATGCCACAGACAGACACGCTCACACATCGAAATCTACGTCGGGGTTAAAACAGGTAACTTTATAAAAAATCTGAGTTGCCTCCCCCCCCCCTGGCCCAGGCACTGGGTACGCCCATGTATAATCTAATAAGGAATTGGACCCCCACTGCAGATAGTCCACGCCCGCCTTATGTAGAAGAACGGTAATGGATCACCTCCAATGGAAATTAAATTATTGTAAAATGTGCTAACTATGAAATGGGCTATTGGGTTGGGGGTTAATTGGATTGGGTGATTTAAGCTATTGAGAAAACGGCGTCTTCCATTTTCAACATATTATTATAAAACTACTGGCAGACGGTGACTTGCCAACTCACTAGATGTGCCCCCTATACAACGGGAGCCTTTTCAATCGCATAATCTTTTTCAGCATAATGTAGTTTGGCATAAAAGTATCAGCATAAAGTTTTCTCGCATAAATTATGATAAGCAGAGTGTAATAAACGCTAATTTTTTTATTATAATTTTTATCAGCATATATGTAAAGGGCCTAATTGTTATACGCCTAAAGAAAATTTATCATAAAATTCAAAACGCATAATGGAGGTATGGATAACCGTTAAAATCATAAATAAATAATAAATTTGACTAAGAATATTTAAGAAATAATAAGACACAATTGTAAATAAAAATCTCACTCATAGCCAAGTTTGTAAGCTGTAACATATGAAACGACATTTTAAAAGTGTTATTAATTTTAGACTACTCTTGAGCGAAGTCGTAAATAGGTACGACGACGAGCGAAGCGAGGAGGAGTGTTATGTCACTTGTGACCACAACGCCAGAACTGAATCGCTCGTTTTAATCTACCTACTTCTTTTTGTATTTTATTTATATATTCTATCTATAAGTGTTGACATTTTGAACTTCGGTATAGTGACTATCGACATTTTTAATCGGTGGGCATTGCAATCTTAGACAGTTCAAGCTTAGATATAAAAATAAAAATATGTACACGTTAACATTATGGCATTCAATGACTTATAATTTTTATGTGATTTATACACCTTTATTGGCATCTCACTCACACAGTGAGATGCCAATAAAGGTGTTTATTAGTAATCGTTATTGTAAAAAAAAAATATGCGTAAACATTTTATGCGGGTATATCATTATTATAAAGAAGTTATGGGAAAATAAAGAATGCCTAATGATTTATTCTGCTTAAACGTTATGCGACACGAAGAGTAAGCCAAAAAACGTTATGCAGTTTTAAGTTATGCCTCTAAAATTTATGAAACCCAATACAACAGGCGACAGTAGGCTACACCGGTGTGAGCGGCTTGGGGTGTCGAGCGGTGCGGTGCCGGTATCACCTTCGCGGGACAGGTCCGGACCGGGCTTCCCCGTAGCCCTTGAAAATGACACTTTCACCCCCGAGCATGTAGCTCTGGCTACCTCCCTCTGACCGGCCAATTAGGGCAAGCCAGAGTTGAGATTTGCTGCACTCCCGGGAGTAGCACTCTCACTGCTCTCCCGTTAGGCCATTAAATCCTGACCGGTGCAGAAGGGCAACAAAACTCTGAGGAATCGCCACGCACATTTAGCTCGCCACAAGCTGCCCTGCGGATGTGAGCTTTTCATTAACTTTCTGATATATTTTTTGTTGATATCAGAAAGTGGATCTCAAAAAGCGAATCTACTATGCCCTCATAGGGTTACGTTAACCCTATAAAAATTAACGACTGTCCTCGACGGGATCTTTATTTTTATTATTTGTCTCTACTCGGGTATCTTCTTATTTTTCTTACGAAGATACCCGGTCTTGTAGTAGGCTTACATGGGGACATAGTGGTCCAACACGCAGAGGCCCTTTGAGAATTTTAATGTAACAGGGAATGGGACCCCCACTGCTGACAATCCAAGTCCGCCTTATGTAGAAGAACGGTAATGGACCATCTCCAATGGGAGTTAAACTATTGTACAATATGCTAACTACTTTTGGGCTATTGAGTTGGAGGTTATATGTACTGGGTGACTTATACTACGGATGAAAACTACGTCTGCCATTTTAATATAATACCATCAAAATATTGGCAGACGGTGACTTGCTATCTCACTAGATGGGCCCATAAAATTGCCATAGGCATGATAAGCCTGTAAGGCGACAGAGGGCAACACCGGTGTGAGCGGCTAGGGGTGTCAGGCGGTGCGGCTCCAGTTTCGCCATTGCTGGTCATACCCGGAGCGGGTTTCCCCGTAGTTATGCCCTTGAAAATGAAATTTCCACCCCCGAGCGCATAGCTCTGGCTCCCTCCCTCTGACCGGCGAATTAAGGCAAACCAGAGGTGAGATTTGCTGCACTCCCGGGAGTAGCACTCTCGCTGCTCTCCCGTTAGGCCATTAAATCCTAACCGGTGCAGAAGGGCAACAAAACTCTGAGGAATCGGGACCGATGTGTAGCCACGCACTGCGGATGTGAGCTTTTTAATAACTTACTGATACATTTTTTTGTTGGTATCGAAAGTGAATAACTCAAAAAGCGAATCTACTATGCCCTCATAGGGTTGCGTTAATCCTATAAAAGATAACGACTGTCCTCGAGGGGTATTATTATTACTATTTGATCAGATAAATTAATACGAATAGTATTATTTCTAAATTTATACTCATATTTTATATACTACTCGGGACTTCACGCGAACCATTTTGTACTTACGTTTCGAGCGCGTTGCAGCGCTCGTGGTCGCAGCTGGACAGTCCAGCCGTATTTGCTCTCAAAAATAATATCAGTTCCCCGTCTCGCACAAAAAATCAAATTGATTCTGTAAGCATCCAGCGCTGCATCGCAAATACAGACTTTAATCACATTCTCCAAGAAACAGATCCTAATACAGCCACAGATTCATTGGTATCAACAATATCCACAATAATTAGTAACCACACTAAAACGATAACATTGTCTAGACAGCAGAGAATTTTGAAGCCTTGGATCACTGCAGGCCTACTGCAATGCATCAGACATAGAGATAGACTACACAGGAAATCTAAACTTTCTCCTGATGATCAAATCGCGAGGCTGATTTACATGCGCTACCGTAATTATTGTAACCTCCTACTGCGAAAAATTAAAGAACATATGAAAATAATGATTTTTTTAAGAGTAAAAGTAACTTAAATCCACCTGGAAAACTATTAAATCTATTATCAATACTAACAACGTCATACACAGCCACTCGAATTGTTGAAGGAGTCTTTCGACATCAAATTATTCTTGAATTCCGTAAATAATTATTTTGTTGGTATTGGTAAAGAACTAGCCACAAAAAAACGCCCTCATCTGCCGATCTCACTAGATACCTAAAGAGTAGGCCAATTGACTTAGGTAATTCAATGGGGATTCTAGATACAAACGAGCGGGAAGTCGAATCCATTATCTTGGGACTAGCTCTGACTCGGCTACGGGTTGGGATGGAATTTCGGCTTCCATTTTAAAATCTAGCTGAAAGTTTCTTGTTCCCGTTGTCACGCACATTTGTAACCTATCTCTTAATAGGAGTATATTTCCAAATGCTTTTAAAAAGGCGATCATACACCCGATTCATAAGAGCGGCGACAAAAGTTTACTAACAAACTATAGACCCAGTTCTGTCTTAACTACAATGTCTAAAATTCTCGAAAAGATTATAAACAAGCGGCTCGTTAAATATCTTAATAAATATAATATAGTATCCAAAACCCAGTATGGTTTCAGAGCCGGCATGTAGACAGAAGAACCCAGGTAGGAATTTTTCGTCAGTTTGACGTCCGCTTACAGTCATTTTAGACGTACTGACGTCATTTTACTACGTCGGGAGCCTCCGCAGATGACGTCAATTTGTCACAGCCATACGACGTCATTTGCTGACGTCTAATGGCTGTCACAGAGTGACGGCCAGAATGATATGCTGGAATGACGTACTTCGTACGTCAATAGAGACTAGTTTGGGCCCTAACTATTGACCCTATAATGACGTCCATAGAACGTACTTTGGTAGCGTCCTGAGGACGAATTTTGCTGTCGTCTTAAGGCTGTCACAGAGTGACGGCCGGAATGATATGCTGGAATGACGTACTTCGTACGTCAATAGAGACTAGTTTAGGCCCTAACTATTGACCCTATAATGACGTCCATTATAGGGTGCTCGTACTTTATAGGGTGGTGTACGTCCCACACCACCCTCCTACAGGGATAGGTAGGTAGGTACTCCTAGGTTTATAAAAAATAGAAATACATGCAATTATAAAATTTATTGAAAATTTAATCTTAGTGATTGATTAGGCACAAAATGGTCACGTACATGTTATTATAGAGATACCTTTCTTAGACCCTAAGTGTTACAGTCAGCTGCAGTGGAATGTATACAATCCCTGACTTTCAGTGTATAGCGGCATTGCAAAATACATAAACTAAAAAATTATGAAATTCAGCCCATTAGTTCACATCAGCATTTGCCCTGTAAATGTCTATTGCAATGCTGCTATATATTTCCCTGAAAGTCAGGAATTGTATACATTCCAGTGCAGCTGACAGTACTTTAATTATACATAATAATTAGTTATGGAGTAATGGGATACTTACAGTAAAACTTTCATCAGGAATTACAACACATTTGGTACATATTTCACTGATAGGGATCAGTTTAAAATTAGAAAGTTCTTTTACTTCCATTACATCAATAGTTACAGAATTAAATGGATATTCATAAAATGGCTGATAGTTCACAAACTCACGTCCATAGACAAAGAAACAACCATTTTTCAGAATATTAAATATCTTGAACACTTTCTTGTTCTTAATAAGACAATAACAATCCGCTTCACGAGATGATGCAACATAGAATGTGAATTTATTGTATACTAATCTCTTAAAGCATTCAAAAACATTCTCCTCAGGAACAGGTCCAGAATCATAATGATCATAAGCACATGTTTTTGGTACAGAATCATATACCTTAGGAAATTCCATTTCTTTCAATCTTTTAACAATTTGCTGTAAGGGCTTATTAGGTGATCGGACCAATTTCTTTAGGGTGTTTAAAAAGTTTTCAAATGGAAATGCTGAATATTCATCTAGTGGACCATAGAGACGTACATCCTCTCCTACATGACATAGCAAATGAACATTATACACTATAAAATTTAAACCACATACTGATTTGGAATGATTTATAAACATGAGCAATAGTTCTTGTGCAACATCTATACCAATTTCATTTATATGTTTTTTTGAACAAAGAATAGTGATAGCTGAATGAAACAGTAAAAAGTTTTCATAAAGTGAACGTTGCAAGATCTTTTTCAAAACAAGTGGACCAACATATAACAAGAACATTCTATATTCAGTTGCTTTCCATCTGGCCAGTTCAGTTAAACTTCGGGGTTTTCTATTGAATTCAATTGGTATAAATTTTGAGCAATAAATTAGTTTTTCTGATATGGAATTCACTGATAGACTTCGTAACCGAACATTTAAACCTCCACTGATCCATACATTTAACAACTTACGCATGACTCCCAAACAAATGTTATGCATATAATCAATAGGAAATGTGTTTATCAAGTCTATGGGGAGTGCCAAGAGCGGTGATTCTCCAACATGGTGGTCTTCATCTAATTTTGCACGGAATGATTCATTCGTTCTTTTGGGTGCTGTCACACTTTGATAAATAACTCTGCCCAGGTATTCACCTTGCTCGGTGCATTTGTCGCAGGCGGAGTAACCACCATGTTGTTTTGTACCCTTAACAAAGGCTCGCGCCGGCGCGTCACAAATAAAACTATGTACTTTAACAGTGTAATGAAAATTCTCAAAGCAGAACCCATCTCTAAGTAAGGTTGCTAATTCGTCTATAAATTGCACCAAGTAAGCATGTAAAGGTGCAGGTTTGCTTTTTCCACAAAAAAGAGCAATGGGAAAAGGTTTAGCATTAGGTATATTCTTAACCAGGGCCAATATAGGCCATAATTGTGTGTTAGAACTTTTAAAAAGTGGAAGTCCATCAATATTAAAACTTAAACTAATTTCTCTATCCTCAGCATTACCACCAAATAATTTTATTTGTTTCTTAATTTCTGACAGCAGACCCAAATAAACAAGTTGCCCAGTTTCTAAATATGTGACATCTATATTTATTGGGGTTCTAAATAATGTCCTACTATTTGTAGATAAATCTGGGTGAAATGGAGTCAAAATTTTGAGTAGATTATCCACAGCATTATGTGGTATTTGATGCTGAATAGTTGCCCAGTGTATTAATTTTGATTTCAAATCCCCCCTAGCGTTGTTAAAATCTGTATTAGGGGTAACCTGTACATCATTTAGATCTATAGAAACCTCAGGTTCTATAGAGAAGGAACAGTCATTGATATGTGGTGCTGGACTTTGGGGAAGTACATTAATCAATGATGTAGATGGCAAACTACTAACTGTACTAGGCGCATCTATACCTGCTATAAGACTTAACTTTGCTTCCTTTGCCCTTCTCAACATTTGACATTGGCCAACTACAGCCTTTGGTGTGTATTTTATCTTTTCTGTCATGGTAACTAACACTGAATCTGTTTGTCATTCTTCTTTACACGTTCAGGGGCATGCTTGAGCCAGACTTTTATGGAGTCCTCTACTTCTTTTTCTGTACAACCAGATGTTGAGGTAACAACGCCTTCTATAATAATAAAAAATACGAATGAATTACGTAACTGTAGTCAGCAGTATTCAAATTAAATCTAGTGACGCGCCAAAATTAATTCTGGTGCCTGACATTTATTACTTTTATACTAGACTAGCGATAGGCCCCAGCTTCGCACAGGTAGAAAAATTCAAAGGCAATGACTTCAGATTATTCACCTTTAACTAAATGACTCCCGTGCAAAGCTGGGGCGAATCACTAGTAAAACTTTTACTAGTGATTCGCCATGTTATGCAGGAATAATGTAGCTTTATAATGGTGAAATAATTTTTGAAATCGGCTTATTAGTTTTTGAGTTTATTCATTACATACATAAATAAAAACAAACTTTCCTCTTTATAATATTTGTGTAGATTTAATGACATGACATGAATAACCATCATTTTTAAAACAAAACAACGCTGTAACCATAATGTAGCAAATAAATAATTATATAGATATATCAAAAAACTTAGGTACCTACCAACAATACAATCCCGGATGCGCAGATGGCAAAACGCCTTTTTATTAGATCGTTTTCCATAAAAGTTGTATTGAACAGCAACATGGTCCGTAAACGCCCATTTCAAGATGCGGTAAACCTTAGAGGCTGCATCACTGCCACCCAGTATTTTAATATAGGACACCTGTAATAAAAAAATTAGGTATTAGCTATCATTCATTTATGTATGTATTTTGTTTCTAATTTTTGTAAGTACTTCAATTACTAATTTATTTAAATTATAGGTAAAATATAGTAGTAAATAGTAGTAGTAACATTTAATTTTAAACCTTACCAATACAAAATTGAGATGTATTTAAAATGTAAATATACATGAAACAGTTGAGCAACTGCAGACCACTTTGCTATCTAGAGATAACTAAACTCATCTAATAAATACCATCAAAAATGACCTTGAGTCTGAATACCGGCTTCATGGATTGGCTAAACATATTTATACTCAACTGCTTAGGAAGGAAGGTGGTGTTTTAATTGTTTGTGAATGATAATTAAAATACTACTTTGTAAGCTACTGTACTGTAAGCTAGTAAAATGTATGAAAGAATGTTTACCAAATTGTCGTAATTTTCTTTCAGTAGCAGCAGTTGTTCCGTTGCATGCAACTCTGCAGCAGTTTTAATTGGAAATTTGAAATCTTCTTTCAGTGTGCCTTGACAATTTTTATTTTGCTTTAACATTTGTATGATTTGATCATTTTGTGTTTTCATGAGAGATAACAATGACAGCACTTTAGATTGGTATCCTAAAAAACATCAAATTTATTAACAAGTAACATTGCACACTGATTACCACAACTGGGTTGTATGTGCCAAACATCCATCCAAACTAAATAAAAATAAATACAGCCTCAGATAGTAGGTGGGTAGAAAGTACTCAATACAACATAACACACAATTACTAAATAACAACTAAAAAAATACAATGTTAGAATATATAGATCTTTCGCCAAGAGGCCTACATACCTGATAGTTCAGTGGTTGCAGTTACATTGCGTCCTGGTGTATCTAGAACATGGATATCTTCGGGCCATGCAGTTGAAGTAGCTCCAGCCTCCTGTTCCAAACCTGCAAATTAAATTAAATGAAAGCTGACTTCCCGTGTGTGAACTTATTTTCATACTAAAAGAAACATAGCTTCCTCAAGTCTCTAGGACCTGTAATCTCTCAGTTACAGAAATAATAGTGTGTATGTATTAATGTATTTAATTATCCCTATTTAAATTATTATGCGAACTTAACATAAATCAACTTTTTTCTCAAATCATATTATTACCTATACATACCCTGCAACAAACTGGCAGACAGAATTGGTAGATCCGATGTAAGATCATTTGAGGGATCATCAGACTTATTCATGTATTGTGGCGTTCTTATAACTGTGAAACAAAAATTTTGCATTTAGGTCAAGCATACATAATCATCGCCAAAGAAAAGAAGTGCATTGTCTAACCTTGTTTTTTTAAGGGTGGCGGTCTGGTAAAATTATCATTCTCATCACTATCACTACTACAAATATAACGTTTGGTCTTCTGAGGTTTCCTCTTGGAAACTGAGGTTTCCTCTTCGGTTTGTATATCAGAAGACACCTCCACCAGTTTCAATTTTCTCTTTGCTTTTTCTATGTCATCTAAAGCAAGCAAGAACATGCACTCAATAGGTATCAAGAACCAACAACCATTGTTAACAACTAGGTTAGAACATCACCTATATTAGGTAGGTTAGATTTAGAAAATTTATGCAAGACAATTTCTCAGGTTAGACTATTTTAAAAGTTAGGCAGACACATGCACAAATAAAATTGAAAGGGCTATTACAAAAACAGCACGTGCATTGATGTTTATAACAAAGAACCCGTACCACACTCACCAGATTACCGGTGTGGGTGGTGACTTACGTAGAAACAGCAGGCAGACAGAAATTACATACCAGTCTCGTAAAAAACTTTTTGCACCCCATATAGCTTCCATTTTTCGTCAGGCGATGCCTGATGGTTAAGGAATCGGTCAAACGCCTTTGAGCCCTTGGCTGGGGGCCAATAAACATCGCATCGCCTAGGCGTCAGCCAATTTTTGTTCACCACAGAAACTGTACCGCCGTCATTTTCCGAAAATTGTATAACAGCAAACATAATGTTTAGCTTACCTATCACTTTACACTCTATCTATAGAACACAGCTACATAAACAGAAAACAAGATATTTCAGAGATAAAGCACAGCACTTGAAGTAAAATTAAAACCGACGCGAATAACGCAGCAAAAACGCGGAAGAATGGAGAGTTGTAGTGTTGCCAACTCGACTTAAGTTATTTTCGCTACACTACACCGCTAGGCAATCGGTTCAAGTCGCTAATTGCGAACGGGACGCGCATATCCCCTAATCTATCTCTTGTTTTGCCCCTCTGAAAATCGAAAAGTTATCCATCTGACATTATGTAAGCAGTAAAATGTCAGATGGATAGACTTTTCTTTATTTAGTTAACACTACTCACTGTTACTAGAGTTCGCATTTGGTCAAAATCTCTGAATAAATGACAGATTTTCTACAAATACCTTGACTTGAAAGACGCTGGACTTGGCAGTCTCCAGCTCTCCAGGCAATCGATACAAAAATGAAATAGATTATAATTATCTCATCTACTCCAACAGTATTTACAAGTGTACCAACGATAAATAAAATCTTATTTAGTTCAGACCACCGACCTTTTCGCGCTACATTATTAATCTTCAATCTTTGATTCTGATTCCAAATAGGTAATAATTTTGTTAGAAGTGGCGGAAAAAGCGGCGGAAACCTTAAGCTGGCAACATCGCACTCAAGGCACTTGCCGCGTACCACGCCGGGCGTTAGGGCAACCGGTAAAAGTGGAGGGAAAACACTATACGTTTCGTTTTCGTTTCACGTAAAATTATTGCTAGAGGGTACATAACATGCAGCATGTACTAATTGTTGTTACACATCATAGGTTGTTAATATTTAGTTATTATTCATAATTATGTAGGTATTACCACTTTATCTTAAATTATTATAGCAATAATTATAATACAAACTTGGATAAACAAATAGGTATGTACCTACTTACCAGACATAACAAATCAAGCACTCCATTTTTTTTTGAGCGAACACGGTAGTAAAATGACGTACCGTACTACGAAAGTAATGGACGACCAACGGACGAACGTAAAGAGACGTCGCTAAAACGTACATTCACGACCCTTAAAAACCTGGCGGTAAATTGACGTCTGTGGGACGTACATAATCGACGAATAAAGTACTGACTCTAAATTGACCCTAGAATGACGTCATTTATTCGTCTAGGTCGGTCTCGGTCGGATTTTCCTACCTGGGAAGCAGTTGCGAATCTAACTGAACACGTCACTAAGAAGCTAGACCAGGGGCTAAAGTGTCTAGGAATTTTCCTTGATTTACAAAAGGCCTTCGACACTGTCCATGTACCTGCTATTCTAAAAAAGTTATACAACATAGAAGTTCGAGGTATTGCACACCACATCTTCAGGGATTACCTTACTAATCGATCTCAATGTGTCACGATAAATGCACTAAGAAGTGACGAAGAACGTATAGAGTATGGTATTCCGCAGGGCTCCATCCTCGGCCCTTCTTTATTTTTGGCCTACATAAACCAACTGTGCGACATGCATCTACCAAAATGTAAAATTATCACCTATGCAGACGACACTGCCTTAGTAATACATGGATCAAATTGGACAGAAATAAAAACCACTGCAGAAAATAACCTAATAATTGTTAAGAATTGGTTGTCCCAAAATCAATTGTCCTTACCCCTTTTCGAAAAGTCACTGTATTCCTTTTACTATGAGAATGTGCATTCAGCCACCCCCTAACTATCTATTAAATGTACATTGCTGTACAGATAGCGATTGCGATAACAAATGCAGCTGCCGTCCCATAACACAACTCGCCAGTATTAAATACCTCGGTGTTAATATTGACAGAAACTTGAACTGGCACCTCCACATTAACACACTTACTTCTAGAGTCAGATGGCTCATTCATATTTTTAAGACCCTCTGACAAACTGCGGATCAAGACACAATACACTTGGTTTACTCCGCCCTCTGCACTTCAATCATCGCGTCTTGCGTTCCAGTGTAGGGCAACGCCGACAAGTACACGTTAATGAAACTTGAGCGAGCACAGAGATTACTGCTCAAAGTGATATACTTTAAACATTTCGGGTTTCCTACGGTAGAACTATATGCAGTCTCTAAGGTACCCACAGTAAAGAAACTTTACATTCACCGAACAATCCTTCGCCCACACTCTAGAGTACCCCGACCGGACCCAAATTAAAGGAAAACTTATTTATCGTGCCCGATTCCTACACACAACAAGACAAAATTCTCAACACGACAGCTCCCTATCTCCAGTTATAGAATATACAACAGAATCAACCGACAGCTGAATTTACAAATATTAAATAGATTCGAATTAAAAAACAAACTATCAGTATGGTTGCAGAATTTAAGTTACGAAGACACAGAAAATCTTCTTAATTTTTCATAATCTAAATTTTACTAACTACAATTATTATTCACAAAACAACTAATCACACATACACACACTCACACACACACATTATTATTATGGGATATAAAATATTTCTAAATTTGCCCACATGAAATGTAGAAAATTACTTGGTAAAAGTTTAAAAAATAATACGGAAAGAGATAAATAAATATAAAATAGAAACATTATTTGAAATACACTATTGATAAAATATAACATTAGCTATTTCTAAAAATATAATACCTATACTTTTTAAAAAATACACTTAACCTTTTAAATATGTTTAGAAAAAAATAATTTGTGTAGTATCATCAGTTTTCGATTGTTAGATCCTTATCAAAATTATTCTAAATGACCAGAAAATCTCATCTCAGATTTTTTGTACTTGTCAGAGCAGAGCCTAACAGCGCCTACAGTAATTTACTACACTATTAATTAACCACAATGTAACCTATAGATAGCAAATAAACGTATTGAGTAGGTATTGAATTGTTTTTTTACCACTTTATACTTGAATTTGCTACGGGCCCCGCGCTTGCTTAATCCGGCACTGATCAACTCATTCATCTTATCTTACATTCCTGCACTAACATTCCACACAGATACCCTGTACTCTGTCCTCCACATATTCATACATTATTGTGAAATTAATAAAAGACGGGATTAAATGGCCATTTAAACCCGTCTTTTATTGGGTGCCACGGGGTTCGAAGTATGTCACGGACAAAGCCGGGCCGGGTCAGCTAGTATATATTATTAGCTGTATACCCACTATTTACTGTGTATGGCGGTGCGCCCTATATAAAGGCGCGCCAATTCGAGCAAAGCCCTTTTTTTGCTTGTTGGTCGCCGAGACATCATACCAATATCAAGGATACGTGAGCCATTCCTTTTGTGATCATTTGTACGTGTGATAAAGTGAATTCGTGTTAGTTGAATCGTTGCTAAAGTGCTGGAGATTTGTTCCAATTTTAATAATAAATTTTAGACATAATTAATTAATTAATGTAAAATAAATAATTAAGTCGTTTGTGAGTATATTTCTTTATTAAATCCAATCCTGTTCGTAACATCAGAAGTGAGATTCGAAGGCTGATAGGTCATTCTGGTTTTGTAAAGAAAACGTTGATTTATCAAAATAATGTCGGTACTTAGAAATGTAAAATTCGAACGGTGTATAACTGCGCGTTTCTTTTTAACGGTTAACAAAGGAAATGGCGGGTTACTCGTTGTGGACCAACTCCTGTAGTGGTGATGCTGAGGAAGCTGCGCATTTGTGAGGACCAGATAATTTTATCTTTAGTTCTAGTTCCTGTGCATCTGCGAACACGTGCTACATCGGAAGTTACACGGCACGGAGCTTAGCTGTGGCATCGCCGTGACGACTGCCATGCTGCTGCAACCAACTGCGTCAGCTACCGCAACATCATCTGACGTGGTCACGTCACCGCGGCCGCGAAAGGCTCGACAAAACCATCCTCGCCGGGATGTTCCGTATGCGCAGTCGCGAACCGCGATACTATATAGCACGACTGATCGTATTATTGACGACATACGATCCATCAGAGAGGTGAGATCTAACCAACCTTACTATGTTTCGAATTTTGATCAAAGTTTTAATGGGTGCGAAGAGTTAGACAGTACTAAGAATAAACAATTGGAGTGATAAGTGTCTCATTGAGAGTTGTTTAAAGGGTAATGCTAAATCTTGGCTCAACGATCAATTTTCGTCGCTCAAATTACCAATGATGGTAGTTGGACCAATTTTAAGAAAGAATTTAAACGTTTGTCCCCTTGAAAACCGGGTATTGCAGATTGTATATGAAGTTATGAGTACCAATAGTGAGCATACGCAGATTATGCTTACCTGTCTTCATTAATATTACGCATAGTTAGAGGTTTATGTGACGAGTTAATGTCTGCAATAGTAACATGAGTTGAACAAGGTCCTGAGAAGACTCCTTGAATTGATTAATGAGTTTTCTGGTTTCTATTTTTTTTATTACTGGTACAGCTACCTCCAATGTTAATACAGGTAGCCTATCAATTAAAATAAACTGCAGCGCGCAGCCGTCGTTCAAGAAGCCGCCGCGCTCCTTGCCGTTGGCGAGTCTACGGCGCGCTCATCGCAGCGGGCAGCCGTCGTTCGAGGAGTCGCCGCGCTCCTTGCCGTTGGCGAGTCTACGGCGCGCTCATCGCAGCGGGCAGCCGTCGTTCGAAGAGTCCCCATGCTCCTTGCTGATGGCAAGTCTACGACGCGCTAGTCGCAGCGCGCAGGCGTCGTCAGTGGAGCCGCCGCGCTCGTAGCAGCGCGCAGGCGTCGCTCGTGGAGCCGCCGCGCTCCTTACTAATGGCAGGTCGCCGGTGCGCACGTAGCAGCGCGCAGGCGTCGCTCGTGGAGCCGTCGCACTCTTTGCTAATGGCAAGTCTCCGGCGCGCCCGTAGCAGCGCGCTGGCGTCCCTCGTGGAGCCGCCGCGCTCCTTGCAACGAGGAAGCAACGAAATCCGACCACTTGGTTACCGGCGCTACACAGCGTTTATGAACCGCCTTAAGTCGTACTCAGGTCAGATCCAACCAATATTCTGTCTCATGATTGACACTTGGTGCCATGTTATAGTATTTAAAATTATTGGAAAGATAGTGAATAACTTTTCAGGCTTATATGCAATTGTCAGGTTTGACCGAGCGCTTGTTATTACGACGTGTTAATTTAGAAATTATTACGCAATTTGCACGAATTAAAGTGTACAGATTAAATGAGGCGATGAACAAGAAAGCGCCTGTCAGATATCATATGTCACCAAACTTATGAACAAGTTTTAGGAATAATTTACCCTTTCGTTCTTTTAATTAATGCCACCAATTGTGGGTAATTAATGTGTCCTTGACACGTGAGATCCGGCCCTGTGGGATCCAGCTCTGTGGGATTTAGCCCTGTGGGATCTGGCTTGGAGGTCATGTTTTACACGACCGATGATACTACTGGAGTGATTATCACTGCGTGAGTGCCACTGGAGTGAATATCACTGCGTGGGCTGCACTGGAGTGAATATCACTGCGTGGGTAGATGGTGAGACCCGTCTGTGGGGAAACCTCTGAGAGTGTGTCTACCCGAAATCCAAGCTGCTGATATCGTGAGCCGAGGTGAGCTGCTGAAGGTGACGCTGACACCGCCGCTGAAGTCTCAAGATACCTCATGAATTACAAATCGTAAAAGGGCCTATTTCTTTATTATTTTGAGACGTCTCTAGAGAGAAGTATGTGAGCTTGAGATCTGATTTTAGATGACGTACGAGTACAAGTTATATGAATTAAATGAAAGCGATATAATGAAAGGGGGATGCTTAACTGCAAAACGAATTATTTGTGTGACAGCGACCGCCTTTATTAATGTTGGTAACTGTATTTTCCAGATAACGAATTTGACAAACCAGATTAAGGTGCAACAAACCTTGTGCCACAAGCATCAGGTGCGCAGCGCTCGATCCCGAGCGTGGGCCATCGACGGATGATGTTGCTGATGTCAGGAGAGGCCGTATTAGCTGTATATCCACTATTTACTGTGTAAATAGTGGATATACAGCTGGCGGTGCGCCCTATATAAAGGCGCGCCAATTCGAGCAAAGCCCTTTTTTTGCTTGCTGGTCGCCGAGACATCATACCAATATCAAGGATACGTGAGCCATTCCTTTTGTGATCATTTGTACGTGTGATAAAGTGAATTCGTGTTAGTTGAATCGTTGCTAAAGTGCTGGAGATTAGTTCCAATTTTAATAATACATTTTAGACATAATTAAATAATTAATTAAAAGCTGTAAAATAAATAATTAAGTCGTTTGTGAGTATATTTCTTTATTAAATCCACTCCTGTTCGTAACAATATTATATTTTGATTCTGTGGTTATTTAAGTGCTGCCCTCTTGGGTTTAACTTATAAACTAAAAAATCGACGTCAAACAAACATGTCAGTCACACGCATAATGGCGGTGGATATTTTAGTATTTTAGGTGGATAATTTCTAGTAATGTGTTTTAGGAAAAGTTTTGAATGGACAGCATGCTTGACGTTTTGTCCACTAATATTTTTTATCTAAGTGAGACACATATGTGACGTGGTCCCGGAGAGTATGGCGTTGAAGTCAGTCGCGGCGGTGTTATTGAATTGAAACTTGTGGTAGTGATAGTGTAGTGTAGTGGGATTACACTAATAGGAGAACATCGTCTCACCATGGGGGCGCAACAGGCAAAGGAGCGAGGAACGGCAAGCGGTGCGTCCATGCGCTCAACACGCAGCAAGCCGCGGGTGCCCAAGGACCCCCGCATTCTCGGTTCCAACATATTCACAGAACATAGTGGTGAGTTGATCCTATACTTTAATCTCTTGCCGCATACGCTTGATGTCGAACTGAGGTGATGGTGACTGGCCTGTAAGCTCTTAGAGCAAATGACTAGCTTGGCTCCATCAAATCGGGATAAACCTGAAGCCTGCTGCTGCGAATGTCGCTCATGCCTTAGGTTAGCACTGAAAGCAATTTAATGTTATGATTATGTACACATCCTTTGTTTGGTGTTAGACACTGTTGTGTATTAATTGTGATGTACTTGACATGGACTTTACTTTGGATGCTAATGTTTATTTGTGGTAATTGTGAGACGGGTGTCACATATAATTATGGCCTGAGGTTAAGTAAGCTCAGTCTGCAACATTGTTGGCACTCATACCTGCTCCTCATATATCTCGACTTGCTAATACACTAACACATAACTTGGTCCCTTTCACCATTTCCAATTTGAATTGTATCACAATCATCAGTGGCAGATGTCATTTGCACGTATCAATATTGTGTTAGTGGTGGCTTGTAAGTTGAGTTGAGTCTCTTCCTGGTAGGTGTAGTTGCTAGTTAAACCCCACTTTAATCAATGATTAGAAAGTATTTATGTTACCAACAGATAGCTGTTTATTGAAAGATGAGATATCATGGTGCAGACATGTATGGTATTTTCACATGAATTTTATTGCTGTGCGCTTGTCAATCTCGTAATTAAGAAAACACTTGATATTTCAGTGGCTCAATCAAATATAAACTCTATTTACAGTAGTAGGTATTATGTTTAGTCATCACTCAACTAAAGGATACAGGTGAAGCTTGGAATTTCACCATAACTTTGTAACACTGCATATTCACCAAGAAACAAGTGTTCTGCCAAAAACCAAATCTTGTAGAATTATTTGTTCAATGCATGTACTGCAATTGTTTCAAACATTATTTCATTCAGGTGAATTACCTGATTCAACAAGTATAATACAAGTTTTGTATACAACAAGCTCTAGAATGAGAACAAAAATCTAAAACATTGCATATAATTTGTAAAATACATGTATAAACCTTGGTGAAAAAGTGGTTAGGGGTTGTATAGAATAAATAATATGCAATACACGCTCATATGCAAAATTCATTTAAGGGTGTATTTGAACTGATTCCAAACCTAAACATAAAAAAAAGACATAGTGATTAATTGCTTTGCAACACGTTAACAGGTCAGGTACATCTCAAATCATTAAATGTACAATATTGCCACGATAGTTTTAAGCAGGAGCTCTTGTTGTTAGGAAAATATTAAAGGTATTTGCAATACATTCAGTGACATATCAACAGATGATAAAGTTGCTCCAGCTTTGCTAGCAATGCCATGGAATCTGCTGTCAATGCCAACTACTTATATTATACTTACTGCAGATATAGCTTTATCATAGCCCAAATAATGCCAGATTTAGCTTAATTTGGACTAAGCTACTGAATCTATGGGATCCGATAAACATACTTATATAATTTTAGTTGTATTATATATGTATATAATTATTTGAGAACTAGTTAACGCCCATGGCTCTGCATGCGTTGTGAAATTTTCCCATTTCCTGTTTCCCACAGGAAATTGTTCCCGTGATAAAAGTAGCCTATGTGTTATTCTGATGTGAAAGCTTTATTATTGTATATGTTTCATCAAAATCCATTCAGTAGATATTGCATGAAAAAATATAATAAACATCCATCCATACTTACAAACTTTTGCGTTTATATTATTAGTAGGATTATGAAAAAAACATTGCTCGTGGCCCCGCTAACTCGGTGTTCTAAAACAATCATTACATTAAGCAACTTTTGCTATGGCTGGTTACGGATGGGTGACCAAAGTGGTCTTAGTGGTATGTATTTCCATTTACAAGTGTGTCCATGCTTAGGAAAGCATGTCAAATCATTGTTTTCGGTTGTCAGTAACATGGCAGTTGTTAAGCCAAGTTGAAGGCCTTATGCACAGCTTGAAAATTTGCAAATGCAGGTAGGCACAATCTGCATCTGCCTATTTCAGTATGGCAATAGGCTCACCACCTATTACGTATGACAAGAATGCTCACAGTGAAATGTGGGCTTATAATATATAATATACATAACATATCAATATAAGAAATATCAATTAACATAGACATTTTGGCGAAAATGAGATATCATTGAATTCAGAATTTTGTGCTGTATTGATTGTTATAAAAAGATTCCCTTACAGTACCTATAAATAATTGAACCACATTAAATGGTTTATGAGATAAATAGTGATGTAAAATAATATAAAAATAGCCTTTATTCTCTGATTTTCTTATATACTACTTACTAGCCGTATTACAAATTTCCTGTATCTAATATTTGATTTTCTTTTACATAATAATTTGTACTAATAAAAGAAAAAATTGGTAACACCAGCACTAATTTATCAATCAGGTTGTCCTCCTCGGACATAGGCCTCCTATTTTCCATTTTTGTCTGTCTCTTGCTAATCTGCACCATCCTTGTGGTAGGTCATCTTCCCATCTTCTTTGTGGCCGTCCTCTTGTTCTCTTCCCATCTCTGGGGTACCAAGATATGACCTCTTTGGTCTATTTTTATGTGATGTGATATGATAGTGATGTTAATAATAATAATAATTAAGTTTTTTATTCTATTTCTTGACGCAGTATCCCTGACGGGGTAGTCAGAGAGGACAGATTGCCAGGCTTCGCAATCCATGCATACTTCTTTCGCTTCTTCAAGATTCATCAATCGCTTCATACACGCATGTCTGGGTATCCGAGTACTTTTGACCTTTCCGTTTTTAAGCAATCTGCTTACATGGTCTTCATATGCAAGTTCGGCCTACCCTGACTTCTTCTACACTCTGCTTTCGCACAATATATATTCTTCGTCAATCGTTCCTCACTCATTTGTTGGACGTGTCCAAACCAATGGAGCACGCCCTTTTCCAGCTTAACGCTGACACTTTCATTCAAACCTGCCATATTGCGTATCACTGCGTTACGTATTCGGTCGGCTTGATAGCTGCCGGAAACAGAGTTAACGGTGCTTTGTCCCAATTAGTAAAGCGACAAAGCATCGTAAAAGAAGCACGACTGGCGATTTATAATGCAGTGCTAGTGCCAGCTTTGCTTTACGGTAGCAAAACCTGGGTATGTCTAACTAACTATCTTCACGCTGTATCCCTGACGGGGTAGTCAGAGAGGACAGATCGCCAGGCTTCGCGATCCATACATACTTTCGCTTCTTCGAGATTCATCAATCGCTTCATAAACGCACGTCTGGGTATCCGAGTGGTTTTGACCTTTCCGTTTTTGAGCAATCTGCTCACGTGGTCTTCATATGTAAGTCTCGGCCTACCCTGACTCCTTCTACCCCCTTCTTTTGAAAAATATATATTCTTCGTCAATTGTTCCTCACTCATTCGTTGGACGTGTCGAAACCAACGAAGCACGCCCTTTTCCAGCTTAACGCTGACACTTTCATTCAAACCTGCCATATTGCGTATCACTTCGTTACGTATTCGGTCGGCCAAGGTAACGCCGCACAATTTTCGAAGTGATCGCATCTCCACAGCATGCAATTTACTTTTATGCATCTGCTGACATACCCAGGTTTCACTACCGTAAAGCAAAGCTGGCACTAGCACTGTGTTATGAATCGCCATGCGTGCTTCTTTTACGATGCTTTGTCGCTTTACTAACTGGGACAAAGCACCGTTAACTTTGTTTCCGGCATTTCATTATAGATATAGATCCCTTATTGGGTAAAAGCCTCGCTCATCTTTTTCCATTTCTATCTGTCTCCACCAAGTGTCCACCAGTTGTTACCCACTGTTTCTATAATGTCATCTGCCCATTGTTTGATTGGCCTGCCGACCTTTATTTGCCCTAATGGGCCAAGCCATTGCGTTGCCTGTGAGGTCCATCTTTTGTCCTGGTACCTTGTGATGTGACCTGCCCATTGCCACTTTAGCTGTAGTGCATGACTGAGAGCATCTGTCAATTTTGTTTTCTGTCTGATAACCTCGCTTTTAATTTTTTCTATTTTTCTTATTTTCATAATACTACTTTCCATAGCATGTTGGGTTGTAATGATTTTATGTCTGATTTTGTTAGTGAATGTCCATGTTTGGCAACCATATGTTAATGTAGGCAATGTACATGTTTCTATTAGTCTTTTTTGACATTTGACAGTTGACCCTTCTCTGCACTTCCTCTTTATTGCTGTCCTTACTCAAAGATATAAGTTTGCCAAGGTATATGTACTCATTGACATAATCAATTTGGTTGTTAGTGTCAAGTTGTATTGGTTTCTGCTGGCCATTAGTCATTACTTTAGTTTTACTTGGGTTCATCTGTAATCCAACTTTTTTGCTCTCAGTGTTAGAGTCTGTATCATCTCTTGTAATTCTATAGCAGACTTGGCAAAAATAACAATGTCGTCCGCAAATCGTAAGTGACTTAAATATTTATAGATTATCCAAATACCTTTTTTCTCCCATTTGATATTTTGGAATATATCCTCTAGTACAGCTATAAATAATTTCGGAGACAGGGGGTCGCCTAAACGCACTCCTTTTTTTTATTGAAATTATTTCCCCTTTTATTTCTAATTTTATTGTACTTGAACAATTACTGTAGATTTTTTTCAGAATAGTAATATAATTTTCCTCTGTTGCATGATTTTAGTGCTTTCCATATTGAAGAGTGGGAGATGCTGTCAAATGCTTTAGAATAGTGAATAAAGCCAATATACAGAGTTTGGTTGTATTCTTTAAATTTTTCAATTACTTGCTCTAAAGTGTGTATATGATCGATTGTAGAATATCCAGATCGGAACCATGCTTGTTCTGTTGGTTGTTTCTTATCTATTTTTTCTGTAATTCGTGATAACATGATGGATAAGAATAATTTGTATAGACTAGGGAGCAAACTTATTGGTCTGTGATTATGGATGTCCAGTGGACTGCCTTTTTTGTAAAGCAGTACTATATCTGACTTCCGCCACACCACTGATGCAGTACTATTCCAGTGCTAAAAACCATATTGAATAGCTTCGTTAAAAATGTAAGTAAAACAGGAGCTCCCATCTTTACAGCTTCATTGCTGATACAATCTGGGCCAGGGCTTTTATCTAGTTTCAATTTTTGTGTATGTTTCAACACTTCAATTTCTGTAATTTCAGAAATTGTATGGATTTTTTGAGTATTAATACACATATTTTATATACTACTCGGGACTTCACGCGAAACAATTTTGTACTTACATTCACCGACGTTTCGAGCGCGTTGCAGCGCCCGTGGTCGCGGCTGGACTGAGTAGTATATAAAATGAGTATAAACCGCGAAAGTTTAAAAATAATATTAATACACATTATTTCCTCTTTGTATGTGTCCTCAGGCAATGCTGTGTACAGCTCCTTCAAGAATTCTGTAGCACATTGTAGTACTTGTTGCCTGGTTTTTGTAGTTTCTTGTCCTTGTTTCAATGTTTGAATCCAATTTTTGTGTGTTAAATTTTTCGGTGGCTCTTTTCACGCTTCTATACCTTGTTAGATTCCATGAAATGATTTTTCTTCTGTATTGATTATAGTCCTCCTTAATAGCTTTTTTGGTTTTTTTGTAGATATCTTTTATTTCAATCTTTATTTCTTTTGTTTTATTCTTGCATGTGATTAGTTCAGTTCGTCTATTTATTAGGTCTATGGTACTTTTCTTGAATATATTATGCTCCTTGTTTTCTTTGCTTTTATTCTGTTTTTAAACTTGTAATAATCACGTTTTCGAGTAAATTGTAATAGTTCTGTACATCTTGTGTGTCTTCAAACTTATGAACCTGTGCTTTTATGTTTGTTTCCAGCTTTTCTTCATTTTCTTATTTCAATTTCGGTTTTAGGTGCTCTCAATGTAGATGCGAAAGATGTTCTATTTAGTTTAGCTTTAGCTAGATTTACTGATGCTCTCACTAGTCTATGATCAGAGACAAAATCGATTATATTTACTTCCACATTGGATATGTGTTTTGGACTGCTGCTAAGAATGAAATCAATCTCGGTTTTGGTTTTCCCACCAGGTGATACCCATGTCCACTTTCGGCTTTGTTTCTTTTTGAAGAAAGTGTTAATCGAGAGGTTGTATTCATACACATATTATATTAACTTTTCACCTTATTCATTTCTAGTGCCATATCCATATTTACCCATTATGCAAGTTTCGTTTGATTGTGGGTGTCCTATTTTGGAGTTAAAATCTCCTATAACCAACACGAATCGACCTGCGTGGCTGTGAGCTGTATATATGTCTTCATAGAAAGTATTGATGTGGTCTTCACTTGATTGTGCAGTTGGAGCAAGTACTTGTATTATGGATAAGGCTGGATCATTAATATAAAGCTGAAGTAGGGCTACTCTTTCGCATATTCCGTTAAGTTGACAATGTGTTTTTTAAGTTCCTTCTTTATTAAAAAGCCAACACACAGAGTCCGTTAGTTATCCCTTTATAGCAAAATATATGATTTTCGTGTTCTTTTATTTCACATCCATTTCTTCTCACATCAGCCAATCCCAAAATATGCCAGTCTATTTTTTCTAAAGCTTGTAATAGTTGTAGATATTGGTCTCTTGACGAAAGGGTTCTTACATTGTAGGTACCGATTTTTAATGAGTTTGGTTGATTTGTTTTGCTCCTTCTTATAGATGAGGGGTGGTGGTCATTAATCCCCACAGTGACCAGCCAGATTGGGGAATGTGGTTGCTTGTTGTACACATGTGTGGTTTTATGTTGTTTTTTGTTTAGCTTCTGGGTGTTTATTGTTAATTGCTATTGGTTGTGAGTTTAATCTGGGTTGGTACATATGTTCAAAGGCATTAGATTTGGTCAGTTTGTTAGGGACCTTTTGCTGTTTCTCAGTATTCATATAGGATTGAGGCAGTGTGTTCGATGGGGACCGTTTCCTCTTTTCACTGCTCTTTTCTTGGCTTTCCTTTTATTATGAGTCTATCATACCGTATAAGTGCCACCTTTCCTTACTTTATTTCTTATTGTTGTTTTACTTTTAATTCCTTTCTTATTTGTAGAATTTCCTTAGGGAAGTCTTCAGTGACATAGGTATTATCATGGAAATTCTTATTGTTTCTCAAAATCTCCATTCTTCTCCAGGCTAAGGTAAATTGCACAAGTATAGGCCTTCTTTTATTGTCTTGCCTCTTCCCTAATCTTTGAACACTGCTGATTTCCCATTTGTCAAAATCATCTATCTTGCTTATTTTTCTCACAGTATTAAATTTTTCCAACACTAGTTCCAGTAAATCCATGTTGTTTTTCTCGGATTCCCCTATTCCATGCAGTATCACATTGTTTTTTCTCACTTCTTTTTCAAGGTTATAGACTTTTTTATTTAAGGTGGTTACATTGGCTCTAAGTTTTTCATTTTCTTCCACCAAAGGTTTAAGTTTTTCTTCAATAGCGGCTATCATATTCGAAGCTAAAGTATTAGTTTGTACCTTTAATTTTTTTTATAAATTCATTCATATTCTCAGTGATTTTTTTCAAGACCATATCTAATTGTTTTTCCATATTTTACGGGTAATGGTAGTTTTATTATGCTTTTCTACCACGCTACAAATCCAAGTACTGTAATTATAAGGTTTAAAATAAAATAAAAAATAAAAAATAAAAATATCTTTATTTTGCATAGACCATTTTAACGGCGCTTACAAAATGTCATACACTATTTAAAATATTTAAAGCGACCACCGGTTCGGAACGCGGCCCACCTGAGAAGAACCGGCAAGAAACTTAGGAAGGCTTTTTTTTTGATGGCCTATTTACAATTTAATATTATTTCATTTTGCCAGCAGATCATTTCCAGGCGTCCCTGTCCTGCAAATAGTCTGTAACGGAGTAAAAACCTTTTTCACAAAGCTTGTTTTTAATAAACTTTTTAAATTTATTTAAAGGTAAATTTCTCAGGTCACAGGGAAGCTTGTTGTAAAAGCGTATACAGTTACCCTGGAAAGAATCGCCAATCTTATGTAGTCGACTGTGGTGGACTGAAAGATTATTTTTATTTCTAGTGTTTATATTATGTTTATCACAGAGTTTAGAAAACTGTGATAGATTTTTCTGGATATACATAAGATTGGCAAAAATGTATTGTGATGGTACGGTTAGAATATTCACTTCTTTGAATTTTTCTCGGAGAGAAACTCTGGGGCCCAAATTATAAATAGCGCGTACAGCCCGCTATTGTAGAACAAAAATAATATTTAAATCTGCAGCACTCCCCCAAAGGAGAATACCGTAAGACATAATACTATGCAAATAGCTGAAGTAAACCATTCTAGCCGTATCCACATCTGTTAGAGTCCTGATCTTTTTTACAGCGTATGCAGCCGAACTTAATCTAGAGGCTGTCTTTTCTATGTGTGGGCCCCACTGCAAATTGGCATCAATAGTTATACCTAGGAACACAGTTGATTCTACAAACTCTAACACTTGTCCATTCAGTTGAACATTGGCCGCAACTTGTTTTACATTTGGTAGAGTAAATTTTATACATTTAGTTTTATTTTCATTAAGGCAAAGATTATTTGAGCTGAACCAATGAACTACTCTTGCAATTGCATTGTTTACATCGTCATAGTTATCTAATTGTCTTTTAATATTAATGAGGTGTCATCTGCAAACAAAACAATCCTATTCCTGTCCCCTACATAAAATGGTAAATCATTAATATAAATGAGAAACAAGAATGGCCCAAGTATCGAGCCTTGCGGCACACCCATTGTAACCATGGATCCTACAGAACGTGTACCATTAATATCGACCCTCTGTATTCTATTGTTCAAATATGAAGACAGAAGGTCGAGAGCTTTGCCTCTTATTCCATAGTGGTGTAATTTTTTGCACAGCGTTTCATGTTGAACGCAATCAAAAGCCTTTGATAGATCGCAAAATATACCTAATGCATCGTGCTTGTCTTCCCATGCTTCATGAATACATTTTAATAACTCAACACCAGCATCGGAAGTTAAGCGCCCTTTCGTAAACCCAAATTGATTCGCATGGAGTATTTTATGACTATTAAAATGGGATAGCATTTGATTCAAGATTATTTTTTCAAATACTTTGCTCAAAGTTGGCAGCACTGACACTGGTCGGAAATTAGACGGCTCTGTAGCGCTGCCAGCCTTGAACAAGGGAACGACTTTGCTGTGTTTCATTAAATCAGGAAATGTACCACTAGAAACACAGTCATTAAACACAGTTGCTAGATGGGGCGCAATTACCTCAATTATACATGATGCAGTTTTGACCGATAACCCCCAAATGTCCGCGGTTTTCTTAATTTCGATACATTTAAATGTTTTTACAATGTCCTGAGCACAAATATCTGTGAATACAAATGCATCCCTGCAACAAAGAACAGATTCTTCTAATAAAAGTTCAGCGGAACTGGAAGATGCTTGGAGAGATTTTGTTGTCAACTTTTGTTTCTGGAACGCACCCGACTGTCAGATCGAAATGTCAGCTGTCAAGTGTCGGAAATTTAATCTCAGATTGAATTGAGGGTATTTTGTTATTTAACTATACTCTGATTTTTTCCTTTATAGACTAGAATGACATTTCAGTATGTCATTAACATTTTTAATGTTGCAAGAGTGCAAGCGTTGTGCCTTACTTAGTCGAATTAGTTTATGAATTGAATCACTCGACTAATAGGAACAGTTCACTATTCAAATGCATACTGATAATTCAAATAATGTTATAAATATTTCTTAACTATTATTTTTGCTTTTGGACACACGACGGCGACTTGGCGACACAAAACCCTTTTCGGTCACCGTCGGGGTACACCAGGGTTCTGTCCTTAGTCCGTTCTTGTTTAGCGTGATATTAGCCGTGATGTCAGACAGCATCAGAGACTCCCATGAGCAGCCTCCGTGTATGTATGCTTATGATATCGCGCTGGCAGACGCGGACAGAGTCAGGTTGATACGATGTGTGAAGGCGTGGAAGAAGACGTTTGAGAACGACGGTCTGAAACTTAATGTGGTGAAGATCTAGAACTTGGCATTAAACTCTACAGATCCCTCATCAGTCCGCATAGGTGATGATTTGGTCGAGCGCACCAGGTTAAATACCTGGGATCTCTATTTCACGCGGTGAGGGAGCTGGAGAGAACCATTCCTCCCGAGTTCCGTAGTCTGCGGCGAGGAAGCCGCAGATTTGTCTTCGCCCAAGACTACCGTCCTCCATGACCGGGGGCCTGAGGACGGCGGGTGGGCTGCTCGCCGTCTTTACAGAAGCAGGCTCCGGTCGGTGAAGTGGGGTGAGAGCTGCACGCACGCCCTTCACCCTCTCGAGGAAGTGGTATAAAACCTGATCCTGACCTGACCTCGCCCCCCCCCCCCCCCCCCCCCCCCCTCGGCCGCGGAAGTGGATAAAGTCTGTCGGGAGCCCTGGGGCTATCCTTCCGAGGGCTCACCTGGGACTCCCGGCTATGGACAGATGGATGGGATACGTGTGGTTTTAGTCGGTAAGAGTCCGGCATAGCATCCATGAGGATCACACGAAAAAAAAAGGGCTACGTGGGAAATAAATGTCTTGCTATGTCGGCTCCGCCGGGTCCCGGTAAGAGAGGAAGATCCAAGAAGTGCTGGCTTGACGTCGTAAGGGATGACATGCGTGCCTATGGTCTCACTACAGGGGATGCCGACGTGCAAAGTGCGAAGTGGAGGAGAACATGTAGGAATGCGGACCCCGGGCGTCACGAGACGCACTGTGACAGACGCTCGGATGATGATGATTTTTTTATCTTAGACGAAGATATTCTTTTGTTGGAGACCATAGTTCGAGTCATGGTGTCATGCGGGAGCAAGTTAGTTAGGACTCCGCTACGTCATTCTGCGAGCACAGAGCACGTCATGCTCGCGAAAGAGGCGACGTAGAGGGCGCGGGAATGAACCCGATCCGCAGTCTTTCATGGCTCTCATGGGTGCTACTGTTAAATTTTATTTTTATGTATGTAATCCTAATTTTAACTACAAAATAATATAAATAATAAATATTTAAACAATAAAATCTGCCAGAAAATACCATACCGCCATACGTCTACCTTCTTCGCTCCCGATCGGTTTAACGTATTCCTACCTATTCCGCAAGCTTTGCTACGTTGTTGTTTGAGTGTCACTTTTTGGTTTTATGTTTGTTGTATTATGTAAAACATTGAACCGAGTACTGCCGTTATGCCTCCCAGAAAAAAAAGGCCGGGTTGCTTTAAGCGTCAGAGAAGACAGTGTTACAAAACTTGTTTAAATACGTTTCCAATGAGGAGGAAAGCTAATTCGATATGTTATTAGGTGACAAAGCAAACAAGCGCCATTGTGCTCAAAAAACTTATGAAATTTCGATGATTGATGTTTCCTTTGTACACATATATACGCAATATCCGAATAAAAATGCATGAATTAAATTCTAAAACGTCTTATTTAATACTCATTGAATTTGCATAGACACAATTTCAAACTAATCAACTAACCACCTATTATTTTTGGTTTTTGACCTTTCTGCTTCAGTGAGGCCACGTTTCATCGCGTCCAACTGCTGTGTTAACACTAACAGTGTAAGTAGATTTTCGGAGCGCGCCTTTCGATGACAGACTTGGTAGCTGCCAATGCCGCCTTTAGTGCCATTAGTTTTGCTACTAAAGTGTGTTTCGGGCACTCAGCCACCACTCTCAAATCGTATGCCTCAGAGAAGGGCTGAGGAGTGAGGAACAACGAGCGCGCCTGTCACACTGCCTTCACCTCAAGCGCAACAGTGCTCCTCTTTTTCCTGTCTTCTTCTCTTCCTCCCCATACCCACGGTGGGAAAGGGAGAAGGCCGCAGGGACGGTCACTGGAGCTTCAAATTGCTGCAACAAAGGGCTGGAGACAATTGCAACTGAGAGGGCGATGGCAGCGGAGCAGGTGACAGCAGGGAAACGTGTGGCGGCTGAGAAACATGCAACGTCAGTGGTGCGAGTGACAACGCCGATGGCGTCGACAACGGAAGACAGAACGCCAGTAAAGCGCGGGAGCTTTAATCGATTCTGTTCAGCCCTGCATTTTGTGCAGATGTTCTAGGATCGAGCATGCAACACTAATATAATATACTTTATTTCTCACCATTTTATAATACATCGTTGTATACAATTTAAACTTATATGTAGTTAGGTTAGTAACTATAGCAGCTGTGACAAATTGTGGTGGTCGATATTGCGAAATGAGTTTAATATGCTCTAACTCCTGAACTAGGCTTAAGCCTGTATCTCAGGAGATAGTGTCGTGAGAATTTTTTTACAACTTTACAATACGGACGATACGGTACGTAACTGCTTTTTTTAAACACAAACATTAGATCCTTATTGTCAAGTCAGCAGAAGCCTCAAGCGTCGATTAATTTTATCACATAAAATGAATTTTAGTGACATCAGATACAAATTAAGTGCTATTTATGATATCACCAACTTTAGTTCGACTTAATAACAGAATAAATAGCATTTGGCCATCTCTTAACAAAAATTAGAAAATTATAGAGAAATTTAGTTTAGTGATCTCAACAACAGAATTAGCACCATTGCCCGCATGTTGTTTTACATTTGTTAAATTTAATACATTTAGTTTTATTCTCATTTAGGCGTAGATTATTTGAGCTGAACCAATGAAACAAACAAACCTATACACGTACATGCCGCCTAAGAAGAGATTTTTCGAAATTATATCCCTAAGGAAGTAAATAAGGCATATACGGTTTTATGGAAGATAGCCTTTTTTAAAGTTATTAACATGAACTTAAATACACCTGTTTTGGTCACAAATAAATAGGCACGTGTATCGCAGTTTTCACAAATCTCTGCAGCGCTGGATCCAGTCGTCCAAGATCTAGTGCTGTAGAGCTTCGACGTATGAAGGTCCAGCGTTCAAAACAACAATTTCTTCTTTAAATACACAGTACCCATACCAAATACACTTTGTTTCCTTTTATTGTTGAAGAGTTTTGGTCTAATGCTCCCGCAGGGACCAGCTGTCTTGGGAGACATTTAGTTTTTAGTAGTAAATTTTGTTTTATTAACTTCTGGTTTGTTTTAATGTTCAGTGTTTGTATATTTACTTGATTGGTATGAGAAGCGGTCGTGGCCCCGCGGACTCAGTGTTCTGTAAACGATCACTGCGTTAAGCAACTTTCGCTACGGCTGGTCCTCGGATGAGTGACCACTTTGTGGCATTTACATGTGCGAGCGTTTTCGTGCTTCGGAAGGCACGTTAAGCCGTTTGTCCCAGTTTCCAGTAACATGCCAGGCGTTAAGCCCAGTTAAAGCCTTTATGGGCGGCTTGAAAAATTTCAACAGCAGGTCGCGGCAACCTGCTTCTGTCCATTGCAACATGGCAATGAGCTCACCACCTGTTACGTATGACAAAAGTGCATATGGTGAAATGTGGGCGTATATAATGCCTCTGCCTACCTCTTCGGGGATAAAGGCGTGCCAATATGTTGGTATGAGTAGTGGCAGATTTCAGTTTTTTGACGCTCTGGTTGATGTGGTTAGCGAAGTTGTTCGTTCTCAGTACACTTGGTTGTATTATTTCTTTGTTGTTTGTCTTGTTGTTGCCTTGTATTGTTGTTGTTGTTGTTGCTTTTTTCTGAGAGACCAAGTTTGGTGAATTCGAGTCTTCTCGCTTCCCTTTAGTCTAGTCTGTTGGTTTCTTCACTATCAGTTTGTCATAGTTTATGTTGCAATGTAGCCTTTTTTCCTTTCCTTTCCATAGACTTGTGGTTGTAGTTGCTTTCGTACCTCTAAGACCTTCTTGGGATAGTCCTGGTTTACAGATGCCTGTTATAAGTCGACTTTATTTCTCAGTATCAGGTGCTTCTTCCACATAGATGTGATGGAAATTAGGTACAACCGGGCGATTTTTGTAGCTGTGGCGCAGGTCATTTATATAGGTGTTGATTTTGTGAATATATGCATACCTGATTCTATTACGGCTTCTTTAAAGTTCTTAAACTAGTTTCATTTTCGAGTGTAGTTCATTTTTGTTCTAGTGAGGCTATTTTAGTTTTCAGCTCTGCATTTTCTTCCATGACCACTGTCAGTTTCTGGTCTAGAACTTCAAAACACTTTTGAGTCACTGATGCTGTATTGTGGACAGTTTGTTGGTTGACCTTTTCGTCCAACTTTTTAATAGTATTTTCATGCCTTTGTCCATTTTAGCGGTAATTTTAGTAGATATTGTTAACCAGCTTATTGCATTGATCACTTCACTTTTTTTGGTCATACAACGCAATTGTCAGAAGTAAATTTTTAAGGCCGGAACTCTTTTTATTTTACAGATCTGTATCTAAACTGTAACACATAACTAGCTTTAACTTCAGAACTCACGTTAAATTGGCAGCAAATCACATCAGAAAGTGTAAAAAGTTGAAAAATACCATATTAATCGTTTGAAACAACTCGCGTTGGAGAGAACTAGAACTCTTTCGTTTTGCTTAGATCCATATCGGAACTACAATCAAAGACTTTTCAAGTCCAGAACTCACTTGTAAGTGCCAGCAAATTTAGAACGGCTGAAAAATAGAATATTACCAATATCCTCATTAGTGCATTGAAAATTTACATTTGGGGTTGCGTTTTTTAGAGGACGCAATTTAATTATTTTGATGTGTAGGGGGGCTCAGTGTAAAGCTAAAACCAAGTTTGTGGGGTCGCCACCCTTGTCCCACGGCCGCCGTCTTGAAAATAGGAGTTGAAATGGTTATTACGAATGTCTCTTAAACTATTTATCTGATAAAAAAAAATGTAAACATTTTATGTTGCAAATTAAATTCTCTACAAATACACGACACATCAAAAAAATAAAATTGCGTCCTCTAAAAACGCAAGGTAAGGCCTAAAACATGTAACATTTCAATGGAATAGTTTCAAATTATTATGAAAGGCCAGAACTCTTTCGTATGTCGCAGATCCGTATCGGAACTGTACCGTAAGTCCGTAGTGCTATTATATGATTTTGACAGTTCATGTCGCTTTGGTTTTTCGATAGCCACCACGCTTTGCAAGAAACTAGCAGGTTGCGGGAAATTGGCATTACTTATTACAATTCAAAGTGACTGAGGCACAGTGGATTTCAGCAAACCTTTTGACATCTCTATTATTATTTTATCGACATTACGCGGCCATGCCAAATATGACTATCCATTATCTTTGTAAAGTTCACAAACATTTCAACGTGAACGGTTTATAGTTTATAAACACCGAGAATTTAAGGAATGTTGGTTGTTTGCGGCAAATTTTAAAACTTTTTGAAAAAATGCTATTACATTTTTTGTTTTTAACTGTTCATTGAATATTATAATGTGAGTAAATTATTTTAAAAAAGTATACATGGATCGGGAAGCTGTCTGTCGCGATCTGTCCTCTCCGACTACCCCGTCAGGTATACAGCGTGAAGATAGTTAGTTATTTTTATTTTATATCGTAGGCAATTTTAGTTTAATGGTAACAAGTTTGTTGTACAGGAATAATCGATGCTGAAGAGGGAGGGTCCGAGTTGAATAAAAAGTCAGGTATATAGGTACCTACTCGCCTTTTCAATTTTAATCTTTTTTGTATTAAGTCCTAAGACAGTAGTAATATAGTAATCGCAAAAGCGAGGCGTAAGAAAGAAATCATGGTTTTGGAAAATTTGAAATCTTTTATTATTATTATTATCTATATTATATAAAAATGAATCCCTATTTCCCTTGGTCACGCCATCACGCGTGAGAGACTGGACCGATTTGAAAAATTATTTTTGTATTGGATAGCCCATTTATTGAGGAAGGTTCTAAGCTAAATCATCACGCCACTACACAGGAGAGCGGAGCAGTAATCATAAATGTCAACAAATCGGGGAATCTTTCATACATTTTTCGGAAAAGTAATGGGCGACGGGATTAAATGGGTGCTACGGGTTTGGAAGTATGTCACGGACGAAGCCGGGAAGGTCAGCTAGTACTTATTAAAAATTTAAGGAAAATAATAAAAAAACATCTAATTTCTATTCCTTATATGTTCTAATTGTTAGTGCAGGAGGTGTTTGGCAGGTACAAAGGTTAGTATACATTTATAGAAGCTGCTTGCGTACGATACCCGATAGGCCAATTAGATAGATAGAAACAAAATGTATTGCCACCGACAACGCTAGGTCCCTTTCACTAATACTAAATGGGTCCAAATCCCGAATCCGTCCAAATTTATGCTCAGTTCAAACTTCATATACGAGGCATGCTATACGCCGTTGATCAGGTAATACTAGCATCATCGGCGGAGGAGTTGCAGTTGATTGGAAACATTATGCATGATTCGTTAAAAAATAAAGGAATGAAAGTGAATGTAATGTAAGCGCCACATAAAAGAAAGAGATTGTGGTGCGTAGGCATCTATTATATTCTGAAGAAACAACTTTTGAAGTATCCCCTTTCTGACAACAAAGAACTGAATGATGAGTTACAACTGGATATACTCGCGGGCGATGCTGCGGGAACTGAATATACATTTTGTTTTTCATTCTCTGTCTCCCAAAGAATATCAGGTGTATCAGGTGTATAAACTCAATCCTTCCAAACAAAACAAATGTCAATCAAAACATCCATTTCTATAGTCTTTTTCTGCTTTTGTAATCGTGTACCAAAGATGTTTCTAATAAAATTTAAAAGTTACGAAATCCTAATAAAATACCTTTTTTAAACAAGTGCCGAGACTTTTTTATTCTATCTGTACATTCATTCATTATCATAAAAGTAAAAAAAAAATTACACCTTCCGAAGTAGTAAGTAGTGCACACAGTTGGACATATAACATTTATTATTTAGCGTCGATATTTCGAAGACAAAAGTGTAGGAAGTCGTAAAAATGTATTCCGCAAGAAGTCTAAATTCAAATTGGTAAGTAGTACTATCTTTCCCTATAAACTTACCTACTTTATAGTAACATACATACATATTGTCACGCTTTTATCCCCGAAGGGGTAGGCAGAGGCATACTATACGCCCACATTTCATATGCATTTTTGTCCCACGTAACAATTGGTGAGCCCATTGCCATTTTCCTTTAAAATCCCGTTAAATATTGCGTAGGTGTCGACGTTTTTACCGACGAGAATTTTGTTATTTATGCCATCGGTTCCTGTTGCATTTTCTATTCTTTGCTATCGGTTCCTTTGTTATATCTCAAAGGGTTTAGGCAGCGTTTTTGGTGAAAGCAATTTCGGCTTATTTTTCCGTCATCCCTCACAAATATCGTTATAATTTAGTCAAAGTACCTATACAAAACTTGTTTTATAATAATACTTGCTGACTGGCCCGGCTTCGTCCGTGACATACTTCCAACCCCGTGGCACCCATTTAATCCCGTCGCTTATTACTTTTCCAAAAATGCATGAAAGTTTCCCCGATTTGTAGACATTTATGATTACTGCTCCGCTCTCCTGTGTAGTAGCGTGATGATTTATAGATTAAAACCTTCCTCAATAAATGGATTATCCAATACAAAAATAAATTTCTAATCGGTTCCAGTCGTTCACGCGTGATGGCGTGAACAAGGGAAATAGGGATTCATTTTTATATATGTATAATAATACTAGCTGACCGGCCCGGCTTCGTCCGTGACATACTTTCAACCCCGTGGCACCCATTTAATCCCGTCGCTTATTACTTTACCAAAAATGTTTGAAAGTTTCCCCGATTTGTTCATATTTATGATTACTGCTCCGCTCTCCTGTGTAGTAGCGTGATGATATATAGCTCAAAACCTTCCTCAATTAATGTGCTATCCAATACAAAAAGAATTTGTCAAATCGGTCTAGCCGTTCACGCGTGATGTCGTGACCAAGGGAAATAGGGATTAATTTTTATATACTACATATATATTAGATATATGTAGGAGGCAGGAGCCCGGATTCGTCCGTGACATACGTCGAACCTTTTTTTTCTATTGTTTGTGAATCTAAACCATTCTGGGCGCCGCCCAAACGCATACAATCATTCAAATCGGTCCAGCCGTCTAGGAGGAGTTCAGTGACATACACACGCACACAAGAAATATTATATAAAGATTTAGATGTAGTGATTATTCATTTTGTTAACTGCATGTGATGCTATTTCATTAGCGACTCTACTTGGGTAAATATATTTGCTGACATTCGGATTTACATCCCTATTTTCTCCCTCCCTCCCCCTCCCCACATATATTAGGGGTTAAAGTATTAAATTGCCGTTTTTTACTGAAAATCTAAATTGTTTATTTTTTAGTTTATTACAATGTTATTTAATCAAAATAGTTACCATTATTATGTATACATTGCTGCCATCTAATCTAATAGGAAGGTCATTTATGCCTTTGCGATAGAACTCTGAGGATCTAGACTGCACAAACTGTGTGAAAGCATTTTGTACTGCCTCCTGGGAAGAAATATCTTGTCACGTAGATAACTGTCAAAAATGGTCAAAACGGTTTCTCGTGCTGTATGAGGTCTCGCGTTGTCATGGAGCAATAATGGTGAAGATCGATTCATGAGTCATCTGCCGTTATTGCTTGACCAGATCCGAGAAAACTATAGTGGACAACACCATGCTGAGACCACCAAACAGTTACCATTACCTTTTTATTAGTAAGTTTTGCTTTAGGACATTGTTGTTGTGGCGTTTGACCTGGGGTCAGCCATTGCATTTTTCTTTTACGGTTATCTTAAGAATCCACTTTTCATCACATGTCACAATTCGATCCAATATTCCTTCATTTCTGTACCGTTTCAACAAGGGAACACAAGTTTCAATACGCGTTTCTTTCTGCAGATCAGTGAAATCATGAGGCACCCATTTTTCTGTTTTTTATTTTATTAATACATTGAGATTTCTCTTAATTCTTATTGTATAAAATTTCTCATTCTGTATTTACCTAGATTAAAGAAATAGCATAGATGACAATTGTTATCTAATTTACTCTGAAGCTTCTCTGTACATTACATTTAATTAAACTATTACTGTACATTACATTAAATTAAATTACGTGTACATTAAATTGTCGATGTAGCAACAACCCTCGAGGTACTCACACGTAACAGAGGTGGCTCTATACACTTCCATATCTCTACAATGTGAAAAGCAGCTAACACTCTACTTTCATCACCTTTCAGCTTAGAGTGAAGACAAATTCGCTGTCCGCATCAGTTGTCCGCGCCATAAATCTGACAGGGATAAACTGAATTAGTTTGCGATTCGCAGCGAACTTCGGTGCGGATCAAAGCTAAGCCGGTCGCATTGTATTAAGATAAACTAGTTCCGTAAAACGTTGTTGCACACTTGTTCCAGAGGCGCTGCTGCAAAGCCGACCGCTGCCGCACATCCCTGACCTGCCAGACACGGAGCCTGCTACCCCCACGCCGCAGCCCCTGGACGCCGCCAACAGGTCGCACTTTTCATACTCATTGTAAACTAGCTGACCCGGCGGACTTCCTACCGCCTTTAAATTAATACATGTTTTTATTTACTAACTGAGTTTTAAAGCACGAAAAGCAGCTTCTCTTCCGGAGAATTGTTTGATATAATGCCTATGGCTACTTCTTATAATCCAACTGCTCGCCGTAGACAGGGTGTTTACCCTTAGACTTTGCATCCGGAGTGCTCGTATACGATTTGGTCCAATATGAGGTTTCTTTAGCAGACGCATAGATTGTTGAATGAATTCCCGGCTTCCCCGAACATCTACGTTATGTGGTTCTTGGATAAGCTCCCGGTTTTCACGAAAGAATGAAGTATTTGATTCTTCAGAGGGGTCTTAAAAGGTGTCTACAGATTCGGTAGGGCGAGTGCCGCACCTCTGGTATTGCTAACTTCCATAGGCTACGGTGACCACTTTCCATCAGTCTGCCACATCAGTGGTATAAAAAGAACTTCACATGAGTTCTTTAAAAGGAATCTTAGAAGATTGTTGTCTGGTCAGTAACGCGAGTGCAGCCCTTTTGATGTTACGAACGTCCATATGCTAAGGTGACCACTTTCGTCACCTCAGTATAAAAAAAAACAACATCCTTGTAACGAATCTACAGTTGTGGACTAAGAGCCCGTGAACGCCAGACCTTCGTCATTTTATAAAAGCTGAAAGTTTGTCAGCGCATGCTCCCAACATAGGTAAGAACGATGGGCCATTATTAAGTTTGAGCTAAAGTGGCTTTGGAAAGGTAAAGGATACTAAAGGTGTGTAAAATACCGATTTGCTTTCGTCATTTAATAAAGCTTGATTTTTTGGTATTACCTTCAGAATATTATTAAAAATCACGTTATTCATTGCCAGACACTGATTATGGTGGCAACCCCTTGCCAGACACCCTTAATCTTCATGAAATTATAATTCTACTTACGTTATAGTATAAAAGCTGATTTTTATATATAATACTTGGGTAATGAATACATGATGTTTCCTCAGTAGCCAGACATCATTTTTGATAGTTCCAACCCCATGCCAGACAAGCATGGAGGGTAGCTGAAGGAGCGAGCGCGAGGCAGTAAATGCATGGTTAGTCTAAGCTTATAGCAGCTAAAGTAATATTATATGCTATCTTTAAATATTATTAATTTAATATTCATTATTAATTGTAAGAATAATATTTATAATAATATTATTTACTCGTGGCCCCGCGGTCTGTGTTCTGTAAACGATCACTGAGTTACGCAACTTTCACTATAGCTGGTCCTCAGATGGGTGACCACTTTGTGGCATTTACATTTGCGAGCGTTTCCGTGCTTCGGAAGGCACGTTAAGCCGTTGGTCCCGGTTGCCAGTAAAATGGCAGTCGTTAGGCCTGGTTGAATGCCTTATGGGCGGCATGAAAATTTCAACAGCAGGTAGCCACAACCTGCGTCTGTCTATTTCAACATGGCAATGGGCTCTCCACCTATTACGTGGGACAGAAATCCACTCTGTGAAAAGTGGGCATATAATATGCCTCTGCCACCCCTTCGGGGATAAGGCGTGATGGATATTTCTTTTTAATTTACGTTATAATGTAATAGCTGATCATACTAATGACTTCAATGACACCAGGATCCGGAGCGTCACAGTGAGCTCCACTTCCCGATGCGGCATCTCTGTCCTTACTTGCATACATCCTTCCATAATATTCACTCCATCTCCACAGGACGTCAGTTTGTTTTGTTGGGGCATCGTTGTCAATACTAAGCACTTTATTCATACTGCAGACTGTCGAACAACTCCGAGTCTTGCCTACCTCTTACCAGAAGAGCTTGGCATTATCTCGGAAATTAGACGACAACCTTTCATCCGCTTTCATTCTGCACCTTTCACGAGTTTCCTCTATCAGTGCCTTCGTGTTAACTTTTTGCAGTTTGTATCTCTCTTTCATATTCACATCATTCCGCGAGGCTAAGTAGTCCAACCATGCTTTCTTCTTCATTCGTACGGCTTCTTTCACTTCATCATTCCACCTTGCAGCGCGCTTATTACTAATGCCTTTTTTTGTCTCTCCACACACTTCCACAGCGGCATTTACTATACTATTCCTAAGGTTCTGCCATACACATTCCACATTCTCACTACTAACATTGACGTCTCCAAGCTTTTCGGCTACTCTTTCTTTATATTTATCCCTAATGGATGCATCCTGCAGCTTCCAGCTTTTGATGCTATAAGTCGGCTCAGGATCAGGACACTCGGCACGATGACGCCAACCCGCGAACAGACCCCTAATCCTAGTTACGACTAGGATTAGGGGTCTGATCCCAGCTCAGCGTCACGATAAGCCCTTGTGTCCATCACCTGTTTACGGAGCCGGCTATCCATTACGAATAGATCTATCATGCTTCTCTTTGACTTACATCTCCTCGTATACATATGAATTTGTTTGTGGTTGAACATTGTGTTCGCCACAAACAAATCCTTTTCCTTACAAAATGCCAGTATAAGCTTGCCGGCGTCATTCACCTTTTTGCCCCCTTACTTCCCGAGTACCGTCTCAAATCCATCGCGAACGGTACCCACCCATCCATTTAAGTCTCCACACACTATAAGTCTTTTACTTCCTTCTACCACATTAAGAGCTTCTCTTATACTCTCCCAAAAGTCGACTAGCTCGATCGCGCTCGAGAAGACACTGGTGCGTAAGCAGCCACCAGGAAAACTTTCGTCAAGCCGAGCTTTAAACGGATCCAGAGGACTCTATGACCAACCAATTTATACTTATACATACCGGAGACCAATCGCGAGGACAACATAATCCCAACCCCCCGACTGCCATGCTTGCTCTCTGGTACTCCAGACCATAGCGCGAGCATCCTACCCGGGAGCTCCACGACTTCGCTGCCCTTGCGTTTGGTCTCTGTCAAGCACACAACATCTAATTTTCTCTCTTTCTTATCTTCCATTCCTCCCCTAACATTCCACGCAGCTACCCTGCACTCCGTCCTCCACTTCCCTGTGTCGGGCAGCGCGTGTAGGGTGGCGGTCCCCTACGCCGCTCTGGCACACACTTTTCGCACCAGCGGGGACGAACCGGTGCGCGTCGCCTCGGGGGCACGCTCTAACATGGTTGGGACACGCTTCTACTCTTCATCCCCATGGCCCATCGTTCTTACCTGTGTTGGGAGCATGCGCTGATAAACTTTCAGCTTTTATAAAATGACGAAGGGGTGGCGTTCACGGGCTCTTGATCTATTGGTGTTAAAATAATATGTAGATACGTTTCTCTTGTACGGCAAATTAGGTGACATACCGACAGCTGCGCCGTCCACCGGATCCAATTGTATTTTAAAACAATCTACGGGATTGTATTAAAATACAATTGGATCCCCATTAAAATATACACACAAAATTTCATTTGAATCGGTTCCGCCGTATGGTGACAAACACACGTTTTCGGCCTTATTCGGCAACCAACTGACACAATATTTTTATTTCTTCAAACTTTTTATTTCTGAATCAGAACTATTTTGTATTCCAACCAAATTGACCAAAGAGATCGGGACCTTATTCTATAGCTATGAAACACATAGATAAATACTTGACAACTAAGTAACTCTATTTTTAAATGTCTAAACAAAAAAAAAGGGCCTCAAAAAACATCTAAATTTGACAGGCAGCAACATATAGTATAGAAAAATTTAATAGTCATATTTAGTTTTTGCTTTATTTATTATGTTTATTTCTAACCGTTTAAACCTACCCTGAACCTTTACATACCTTTCAATATGAAAATCAGCCAAATCGGTCCGGCCATTGTCGAGTTTTAGCGAGCCTAACGCACATCAATTCATTTTTATATAAAAGACTAGCTGTCCCGGCGAACTTCCTACCGCCTTCAAATTAATACAATTTGTTTATAGTTTTGGCTTAGTTTTCAATCCGGAAAAGCAGCTTCTCTCTCTGTTGCTTTGACAAATTGTTTGATTTGATACCTGTAGCTACCTCCTCTCATCGCACCGCTCGCTATAGACAGGGTATTACCCTTACACTTTGATAGGGGATTTCTTACGCGTACCTACGCTTAGATTGTGGAATGAGCTCCCGGTTTCCCCGAACATCTACACTAGGGGGTTCTTCAAAAGGGGTCTTAGAAAGTTTGTACAGGGTCGGAAGCGCGCGTGCCGCACCTCTGGTGTTGTAAACGTCCATAGGCTACAGTGGCTACTTTCATCAGGTATCCCTGTACCCTACCTCGGTGGTAAAAAAAAATTGTAAATAAGTTCTTCAAAAGGAGTCTTGAAAGGCTTTTGGCGGGTCGGTACCGCGAGTGCCGCCTCTCCGATATTACAAACTTTCGCCAACTCATTGGTATCTACAGTTGGTGTTTAACAAATATGTAAGTATTTCATGTACAGCCAATTAGGTGACATACCGACAGCAGCGCCGTCTACCGGATCCAATTGTATTTTTAAACACTCCAGTAAAATATACACACAAAATTTCATTTAAAACGGTCCCGTCGTATAGGAGCTAGGTGACAAATACACGTACAGTAAGCATTATAAATTAAGATTGTCTTTTTTCGGCAACCAACTTACACTACATTTTTTATTTCTTTAACCTTTATAGTTCTGAAACAGTACTATTTTGTATTCCAACCAAACACCAAAGAGATCGGGACCTCATACTATAGCTAAACATCAATAAATGTTTGACAACCAAGTGACTCTATTTTTAAATTTTTTTTTTTTCTTTATTAGAAGCTTTGGCTTTTAAGCCATCAGCTTAAGAAGTTATTAGTGATACAATTTACAAAAACAATGTTTAAAACTAAATAAAATCTATACAGTGCAATTATTTACTATTTTTTTAATTATATTATATTAAAGCTAGAGTTACAAATATTGTAAAAGCAAAATCATGAGCGTATTAAATTGGTCCGAATGTGCTAATATAATAATTATACAGAGGTGTATACAATTGAGGGTATTTTAAAAATTCTTGCTCATTGAGAGGAAAAGAATAATTCACATCTAAAATATCTTTTGCTAGGCTAATTAAAAGTAAACGTTGAATATTAAAATATTTACACTCTAAAAATAAATGATCTAAATCACAAAAATTAGCAAAACAGTATTTACATATAGAATTATTATTAAGTTTAAGTCTGTACAAATGTGAAGGAAATTTACAATGTCCAATTCTTAATCTACATAAACTAGTAATAAATTCTCTGCCTGGATAGGTAGGGAGTTTTTCAAACCAAGCGATAGTACTGGGAACAGGAATAATTTTGGTGAGCCATTTTCCTTTGCTAAGACGGGAGGAATTCAATAACTTAATCCAACGCTTGTTTTGATTATCCTTTAAAAAGTTGACTAAATCTAGATGAGGTACTCTGTATTCCACGTTAGTTATATCAGAGGCAGATTTGGCAAGAATGTCAACTAATTCATTGCCTAAAATGCCTGAATGCCCGGGTACCCAACAAAACTCTACCAAAATATCACTGCAATTACACAAATAAACTAAGTGCCTAAGCTCATAAATCAAGTAATTACAACTATTGCTTATAGATTTCTTCTCCAAAGTCGATAGTGCACTCAGTGAATCTGATAAGATAATTACTTTTGAGAAGACATTATTCTTGCGAATATTAATAACATACTGCAAAGCGAAAACCATTGCCAATATTTCTGCAGAATAAATAGAAAAGTAATTACAGCAAGAAAATACTTTGCCAGTTTTGTTAGAAGAATCATAAAAGGCAAAGCTTGTCCGATGGTTAGTTTTGGAGCCATCAGTATAAATTTGAATAAAATCTACTTTTTCCTCCATAAACTCATAAAAATCATATTTACAGGTAAATTTATTAGTTGTAACTGGAATGTGCATCAACATTGACTCGTAACTATAAGAAAAACAAGGTATATACTTATTCCAATAAACTACATCTTGAAATTTAAAATTCAAGTACGTGACAGAGTCAACGATAGAAGTGAAAACAGTAAGAGGTGTATCATTATACTCCGGTACTGTAAAATGTTCCAGAAGTCGGCCAGTTAGCACATTATCGCGACTAATTAAATTTAAACAAAATTTATCAGTAAGATAGCTTCTCCTTACAATTAGAGGAGTTACACCAGCCTCAACTTCTAAAGAGTTTATGGGTGATGACATCATAGCTCCAGTGATGATACGTAAAGCTCTATTTTGTATTATGTCAAGTTTTTGAAGTAAAGTTTTAGAAGCAGATTAGTAGAGAATACATCCATAATCAAACTGGCTGCGAACTAAAGATATGTATAATGTCTTGAGGCTCTTAGGATCAGAACCCCAACGCACTCCAACCAGAGATTTCAAAATGTTAAGACGTAACTCAGCTTTTTTACATATATATGTAACATGAGGACCCCAAGATAATTCACAGTCGAGTAAAATACCTAGATACAATTCTGAAGTTTTGAAAGGTAATAAAACCTGTTGGAAATATATCTTAGGACGGTTAATGTAATATGGACTAAACAACATAACTGAGCTCTTTTCGATGTTAACTTCAAGTTTAAGTTGGGAGCTTAGAATCATACTCAAAGATTCTAAAGCATTGTTCATTATAATTTCTCCTTGCCTTACGTTATCACATTCTGTGTAAATGACAAGGTCGTCGGCATAAAAAGAATATTTAACTGATTTCGGGATGGCTTTCATGAAGTTTACAATGCATAAAATAAAAATTAATGGAGAAATTACAGAACCTTGAGGAGTGCCCTTATATGTACGATTTGGACCATACAACTTTCTTTTGAGTTTTAAAAATATCGTACGGTTGTTTAAAAAGTGGAAAATCCAGAACAAAACCGAGCCAGGTATTCCTAGGGATCGAAGGCTTCTAATTAAATATTCATGATCTATGTTATCAAATGCGCCTTTTATATCTAGGAAGACCGCTAGAGTTAACTTATTACATTTGGAATTGTTTTGAATGTCACTTATAAGACAGCTCAGATTGTACATTGTATTTTTACCTTTACGAAAACCAAACTGATAGTCTGGAATTAAAGAATTATGTTCAATATACCATTCTAGGCGATTTTTTAACATAGTTTCGAAAATCTTTGCAAAACAAGATGTTAAAGAAATAGGTCTAAAAGAATCTAATTCATTAACATCCCTGTTTGGTTTTTTGATGGGGACAACAAATTGAATTTTCCAAATAGGTGGAATAATCTTTTGCTTCCACATTTGGTTAAAAACAGTAGATTTTTGATGACGGCGTAGGGTATGTAGTCAGGGCCAGGAGATGTGTTCTTCTTTTTACTATCTAACGAAGCTTCCAGTTCAAAAAGAGCAATGGGTTCCTGAATCCATTGAGCGGATTCTGACCCCTGAACTAAAAAATTTAAGTAAAAATTTTGAGAATACTGAACATAATTTCCGGATGCTATTTTATTTCAATATGCATCGGCGTTGGAAGGGGTTTCAAAGAAATTAAGCGAATGAGTATTAGTGCCTAATTTTGCAAATTTTAACCTTTTAATATGACTCCATACTACTTTTACAGGAGTCATTCTATTAAAAGAAGAACAGAGATTGACCCAACTAAGCTGCTTTTGCTCCGATAAGGTTCTTTTTTTCTTGGCGTCGAATTGTTTGTACAGGATATAATTTTCAAGTGTAGGATAACTTTTATATGATTTAAATGCAAGCTTGGATTGATTGACTGCCTGAGAGCAAATATCATTCCACCAAATTATAGATTTGCGTTTTTTAAAATGGCAATTATTTGAATTCTTAGGAAACAATAATAAAACGTCAGTTAGGTTTTCAATGAAGTCATCATAACTTATTAACGGTTCGTTATTTAGAGAGAAACTTGAAAATTTCCTCTCACATAGTTCCTTAAACTCAGTCCAATCTATTTTATTAAAATTAATACTAGATAAGCAACCTGTGGTTAAATCATCGGAGTCTATCTCAGCTTGAGAACTTTGACTAGGTGAGGTACTATTATATAGAACGCCAACTATAATTGGGTAGTGATTGCTACTCATCAAGTCATCGTGAACAATGAAAGAACAACTAGTACTCACCGATGGTGAGGCAAATGCTAAATCCAAGACATTACCAGATTGACCGAAAGCCGCTACAGTAGTTTCAGTGAAATCACTCAGACAAACGAGGTTGTTATCATCTGCAAAAGAATTGATTATATTACCCCTGCCGTCGTTAAATCGTGAACCCCAGGACAAGTGGTGAGCATTAAAGTCGCCAATTATCAAGAAATTTTTACTTTTAATTTTGACGAAAGTGTCTGTCAACATATTCAAGTTAAATTTGCCATTAGGAGTAGGAGGAATGTACACAGAAAGAATTTCAATCGATATAGAACCAATTTTAACAGATATCAGTAAGTTTTGAAAATGATAATTCGAAGGTGTGTCAATTAGAGTGTATGTATACTTAGCTTTTATAGCCACTGCAATGCTTCTATGAAGCCGGTCAGCGTCATATGGAACGATGTGATACCCTGGCAATTTAAATGACTTCATAGGGTTCAACCAAGTTTCATTAAGCAGAATTATATCAATATTAGTATGAGTAACGATAAAGTGCTTTAACTGGTCAATTTTTGGTAATATACTACGACAATTCCAATGAAATATATTCAATTGATTAGCATTACAATTTGTGCTATCCATAGACTAATTAACTTGTAAAATTACTAATGAGCATTTCTTTTATGAGTTTAGAGGAAATAGTTGCATTAGCTTGAATTGGATCAGATCTTTTAATTGTTATATCTACAAGTGTTTTAGTCAAAATGTTTAATAAATCGTCAGAATTAAGTATATCAGTGAATAATGCCCTCTTTTGAGGCATGTTAATTAGTGTTCTCTTGTTTTTCTGATGTGTTGTTGGAGTGGATGTTTGAGAGAATGCAATAGTTGGCAAGGGATAATCTTGTATGGGTCTAGCGGCCATGCTAGCATAAGTCAATGTACCATTAATTTTATTTTTCAAGTCTTGTATTTTCGTTGCTTTCACAGGGCAAGATGTACTAACAGCCATGTGTGGGCCATTACAATTTGTACACTTAACATTGTCTTTATTATCACAGTCTTTAAAGAAATGATTACCAGAGCAGATGGAGCAAACCTGTGCACTCCTGCAAGAACCTCTGCTGTGGCCAAACTTGTAGCAGATAAAACATTGGCGAATTGGTTTGACGTATTCCTTGACATCAAACCAGATATAATCAAATGTCACATGGTCTGGGTGTGTCGAACTGAGGAATGTAATTAATACAGTTGGGGTTGGGACAAGCAAGCCATCAATGTTCTTTCTCATAAAACGTTTTACTCCTATAACCTCAGCAGTTGATTTGATATTAGACAATAAATCATGTTCAGTTATGTCTATTAGCGTTTTAATTATACCTTGACTCTCTAGGTGATCAAATGGAATAGAGGCTTTCCACTCATTTTCCTCCAGTAATCGTTTATTTAATAGGAAATAATTGGCATCCTTAAGGTTGTTAAAAAATATCTTCAACAGATGGTTACCTATAGGTTTAACAAACATTACCCCAGAGCAATTTATAGATCTTAAAATTTTATTTGCTTTCATTATATCCATTTTGGTCTTGTTAGTAGATGTGGATGATAAAAGTATTGGGTATTCCTTTTTGCCATTTTCTGTGTAAATATGATTGTAGTCTTTGAATAAGCCTCTTTTGGTGTTTACAAATGCAGCTGACATTTTTGGTGGTGAAGATTCATCTGCTGAGGAAAGTTTTCGTTTGTGGGCAGAAGCCCTACCACCACTGTCTTCAGTCATAACTTATTTTAACTTATTAACAATTATTTACACACTTAGATTATAGGTTTTATTTGAATTTAAACGAAGAAGGGCGACTATTACACAATTTTAGAAAATAATTATCGAAAAAGTCGCCACTACATTCGAAAGTTCGCGCCCTTTTTTCCTATTTTTAAATGTCTAAACAAAAAACAAAAGAGACTGAAAGAACATCTAAATTTCACAGGCAATTTCAAAGACAATTTCATTTTGTATTGAAAAATTTAATGGTCATATTTAGTTTTTACTTTTTTTATTGTGTTTGTTTCTAACCGTTTAAACCTACCCTGAACCGTTACGAAGCTTTCAATATAAAAATCAGCCAAATCGGTTCGGCCACTGTCAAGTTTTAGCGAGACTAACGTACATCAATTCATTTTTATTTACGAGGGCCGCACTAAAAGTATCGGTGATGGAACATTTCCACTGTTCCTGTCATATTAAAATCTTTTTAATTGAAAACTCCTTGGTTTTAAAAATCGAATACCATTTATTTATTTAAAAAAAAGATTCTCGGTTTTCACAAGGTTTTGTTAAACTTTTTTAGTCGTTGAGAAAATGGAATTGCCTCGAGAAAATTCAAGAGCAATGATTTATTATGACTTTCGAAGTTGTTTAATACAAAAACAGTGTGTTGACCGGATGATTTCTGCATTTGGTAATGAAGCCCGATCCAAAACCACAATTTATCGCTGGTTTGCTGAATTTCAACGTGGACGTGTCAAGCTCAGTGATGAGCCCCGTCAAGGTCGTCCAAAAACTGCAGTCACCCAAGAAAACGCTGATGCTGTGCGTAAGCTGATTGAGGAAGATCGACATGTGACATACCGCGAAATTCAGGCAACTTTAGACATTGGCATGAGTCAAATACAAATAATCTTGCATGAACAATTAGGTGTAAAAAAATTGTTTTCCCGATGGATACCGCATTCGCTATTTTTCGCTATTTTTATTGCGTCAGAACTCTCGAAAGATTCCACGCAGGATCCTCAAATGCTGTATGCAACATCGTATCAGGTGACGAATCCTGGATATACGCGTACGAACCCGAAACAAAAAACCAGTCACGAGTTTGGGTGTTCGAAAATGAGTTAAAGCCAACAAAAATTGTTGAGGGACAAAGAACGGTTAATGCAGAATGGTATGCTAGCATTTGTTTGCCACAGGTCGTTTCTGAACTCCGTAAAGAGAACTGCAACCGCCGCATCATCATCCATCACGACAACACCACTCACACCGCGCACAGAACAAAAGAGTTTTTAGAGCAAGAAAACATAGAATTATTAGACCATCCGCCGTACAGCCCCGACCTAAGCCCTAATGATTTCTATACTATCCCTAAAATAAAGAATAAATTGCGTGGTCAGAGATTTTCATCACCCGAAAAAGCTGTGGACGCCTACAAAACGGCGATTTTGGATACCCCAACATCTGAATGGAATGGTTGCTTTAATGATTGGTTCCATCGTATGGAAAAGTGTGTCAAATTTCGCGAAGAATAGTTCGAAAAGCAATAAATACATTTTTAAATAGTAATGTTCTCACTTCCTTGATTCCTGAAATTTTCAGTGCCGCCTTCGTATAAGATTAACACTTTTAAGTAAATTTTCATCGTTGACTTCAATGTATATTACTGCCAGACTATGGGAATCAGGCGGTTCAAACTGGATTCGAACCAGCGTCTTCGGCTATCAAATCGAAACAGACGAATAAATCTACCAATTTCCGGCTTAAGGCGACGTAAGGCGCCGTCTACCAGCACTTAGCAAAGTTACACGATACGAATGTTTAGAATTGCATTTTTAATCATTCGTATAGTGATGATAAATTTTTTGAGTACGATAATATTTGCCAAAAAAATATCATTCGATACTAAGGAACGAATCCATTGCCTCAAAGCGATGTTGAAATTTTCTTAGTATAATAATAATCAAAATTATGTTTTGCATATCAGATGGACGTCGAAGGAAAACCTCCTGGCGCACCATGAGGAGGATGACCCTCAACTATTCGTCGCGCTCTACGACTTCCAGGCCGGTGGCGAAAACCAGCTCAGTCTCAAGAAAGGTAATAGTAGTGAGATTTACGACTGACTCGGCCGATGTGCGTCTAACACCTAGTATAACCTACAAGTGAATCATCTGACCTTATTCAGGACTCTAGCGGAAGCTCGATTGTCCTTCATTGGCATTGTATTGTTCTGAAATAAGGGTAGAGGTAGGAAAGGGGATTTTTTAGATGTGAACTCACACGCCTGTGTTTTTCGGGCATTAAAATCGACCAGGAGATGCCGTCTTCTTTTCTCAATGTCGACCCGTCCCGCTGCTGGACGGGCAGAGTAACTCCCATGTTACGTGCTATAATTTGCATACCAATGAATGCTCCCGAGGGAGAGCGTGTCATTCATATGCAGAAGAAAGAGAGTTGGCGACAATACACATCTCTGTGGTACCCCGGCATTAACTAACTAATAAGCTGGCCATTCATATTAAGTAGATAAAGCACAGAAATTTTCAATGACTGATTGTTTAAAGAAATTAATATTAATCAACATAACTATAATTATTTAATCCATACAAAATTATGTCAACCTAACAGACGAAGAAAATTTATGATAGTAGGTGTTTAACAGTCTATAATATTTTCCTGCTGGCAACTGTAGCAACAAACACTATTATTAATGTATACATATAAAAGGCTAATTCACTCACTGACTCAATGATCACGAAATCACGTGTCTCCTAAGAAGGGATTTTGCAAAATTCTTCCACTAAGGAAGTTAATAAGCGATAAACGGTTTTCGTTTTGGAAGTTCTTGTCAATTCATTTTCAAAGTTAGAAATATGAAATTACGTACACCTGTTTCTAGTTACAAATAAATGGGCAAGTGTTTTGCAAAATTTTTCAAACCAAAAGCTCAGCCGTATCCTAGAGGTATCTGTAGTACATTTTAGTTAACACAGCATTATAAAAATTCTATACAATACACTTAATAAATTACATAGCAACAATGACTACGTACCAACTCCTCGCAGATATACATAATTCCAAGAGATAAATATTTTAATTTCAATCATACAAATGCTTTCAGATTGTCAATAGCATTCCAAGTTTCAAATAAAATCTTTAAGATTACCAACCCCAACTTTAATATCGACCGAGACAACAGTGTTGCCCTAATTAAGGTTTTAACGATTAACTGGTTGAAAACCAAACCGAGTTTTTTTTGCCAAAACAATACTGGTAGCGCCATCTTCCAGAGGATAAACACACGAAATGACTGCTATTAAAACTAAAATAGAAATTTTTTTTAAGGTATGATAAAATATTAAAACGTTACATGATCCTGCGAAGGTCTTCCTATTCAACTCCTGGAGTTGTGATCAATATTTACACCCAAATTTTTGTTCTACTTAATAGGAATCGTAGCACCATCAAAAACAAACTGTGGAACCTACGGTCAATTTATTCTTGCAGTCGTGCTATCAATGCAATGATGTGTGTTTTAAATGCATTGACTTGTAATCCATATGAGGTACTCAATGAGATTATTGTAGATGTAGGCAAATCCTCATTGATAGTATCCACCACTTCTGATAGGTGATAGTAAATTTGGAGATTGTCTGCATAAAGGTGGTAGGAAGAATGTAGTTGATTTGAAATAGAGCTCTACTTATATTCACCGACGTTTTGCAGTAATCTGCTCACTCGGTCTCGTGTAAGTCTCGGCCTACCCTGACTCTTACCCTCTACTTTCGCACAATAAATATTCTTCGTCAATCGGTCTTCATTTATTCGTAGGCGTAATCAATCCAAGTAGCAACACCAGGATCTGTCCCTTATATTATATCGCGACATCGCCCGTGACATACTTTGTAACCCCCGTCGCACCCATTTAATCCCTAAAAAACTGAATTTTAAACACAAAGAAAATCGAATATCTGAAGAAAACTGTGGTCGAAATGTTGGTAAATGTGATTGACGTATGTACTCGTATGTATATAATGTAGCACGTGGGCATGTAATGATGTGTTAGTTTGCGTGCAGGCGAGCAGGTGCGCATCAAGAGCTACAACAAGAGCGGCGAGTGGTGCGAGGCGCACACGCTGGCGGGCGGCGTGGGCTGGGTGCCCAGCAACTACGTGACGCCCGTCAACTCGCTGGAGAAGCACTCGTGGTACCACGGGCCCATCTCGCGCAACGCCGCCGAGTACCTGCTCTCCTCCGGCATCAACGGCAGCTTCCTGGTGCGCGAGTCCGAGTCCAGCCCCGGACAGCGCAGCATCTCGCTGCGGTACGAAGGCCGCGTCTACCACTACCGCATCAACGAGGACTCGGACGGAAAGGTACGGATGTTGCCCATCAAACGTTAAGTGCGTTAGCCGAAGCAGACCTTATATATCTATGTTCGGTGTGTGCAGGTGTACGTGACGTCAGAGTCGAAGTTCGGCACGCTGGCGGAGCTGGTGCACCACCACTCGGTGGTGGGCGACGGGCTGATCACGCAGCTGCTGTACCCCGCGCCCAAGCGCACCAAGCCCAGCGTGTTCCCGCTGGCGCCGCCCGACCACTGGGAGATCGACCGCACCGACATCGTCATGAAGCACAAGCTAGGCGGCGGCCAGTACGGAGACGTCTACGAGGCCGCCTGGAAGCGCGGCAACATCACCGTACGTACATCACTACTGACATGAACATTCCCCTCTGCCAAGTCAATGGATCTTTCGATCCATTAGGTTTATAAAAAGTACTTACATAATCGATTGATTCGTTATTGCAATGTCCGGACGTACTGCGTCCTCTTACATAATGCCGAAGTGTGCTGTATATAACTACAAGAAACGTTCAACGTACAACCACTTCTAGTTTATAGAATCACATTTCATATTTAAATATTATTATCATGTCTACATTAGCTTGCTTATTAAAAAATAAAATAAATAAATTCTATAAATGAGCATCGAGAACATTTGATATCGTTTTTAAAAACTAATCGAGTCATTTGTCCTTATAAATTATTTAAATTTATTTTATTATCAACCTTACCTCTAAGACGTAATAATTAAAGTAGAAAGACACGCAACGCAAATTATTGTAGTGTGATGCAGTATTTTATTGTGTGTGTTTGTCACTACGTGACGAGAGTGAGTCGAATTAGTGAATTGAGAATGTTTGTGAATCCCCCCGCACCCCTTCACTACTAGTAGAATATTTTTGTATCCGATAGATCACGTAAGGCAAGTCCATTAGTTAAATCAACATTTCCCAAAGTGGGCGATAACGCCCCCTTGTGGGCGCTGCAGGCCTAAAGGGGGCGGTAAGAGACCCAGAAAAAAAATGGGGGCGTTGTGTAGGCTTCGGGGGGCGATTTGTAATTTCATCTAGCTAGGAGGACTCTTAGACACCGACAGAGCTCTCGAGTCTCGGCTACAACTTGTGAACATCAACTAATATTAATTAAGAGATTGCTCAAACTCTGTTCGATATTTCTCTCCGCGTCGTTAATGTATCTGTCCTGTTTTATTCTATAAATAGAAGAAAAATCATGTCAATCGGTCGCTTCGTTTCGAAATGAAAGTAGACACGAACAAACAAATAAAAAGGCAATAGACACACTTTCGCATTTTAGAAGTTATTAGTATTCCTAGATAGGTAATTTTCGTAGATAATAGATAATAGACCGCGGGCCATCATGTTTTAACAAGGTTTTGTTAAATAACCCGATTTGTGCATTCCTCTATCAATCGGCTGATTCATAGAATACTTGTTCTTACTTGTTGAGTACAATTGAGCGTCGAATGAGATAAACGAGTTAATGCATGTTTGTCTTATTCCTGTCGGTGCGTGCTGCTTATGCAATCCTATATAAACAACGGAATATTTATTTTATTTTCATTTGCGGTTTCGCGCGTAATAGATAAGCAGTACTTAAGTTCAACACTTACATACGTATTTCTTAAAACAAAGCAATGTCGGAAGTAAAAAAGAAGAGACGGCAATACTTTGTGGAATATATTAAATTCGGATTCATTGAAAATCCCACAAACCCATCGTCGCCTCAGTGCCTTCTATGTCTAATAACATTTTCGAATGAAGCAATGAAGCCTTCAAGACTGCAAGATCATTTGAATAAAATGCATCCAGATAAGAAAGACAAGAATGTAGCATATTTTCAAGACCTAGAGATGAAGCATAATACTCAGGCAAGTGTAGCAAAACTATTTTCGGCAGCTGCTAAGCAAGATGACGACGTACTTCAAGGTTCGTACAATATCTCTTTGTTAATTGCTCAAAAAGGCAAACCACACAACATCGGAGAAGAGTTAATTTTGCCAGCAATAAAGGAAGTAATAACTACTGTGCTTCATAAACCGGCCGCAGATATTATCGGAAAAATTCCTTTGAGTAATAATTCTGTGCAAAGACGAATTGATGAAATGGCTGAAAATATTTAAGGATCATTGTGCAATCATCTGAAGACTAGTCAATTCTCAATTCAGCTCGATGAGTCCACTTACCTACTAATGAAGCATTGTTGCTGTCTTACGTGAGGTTTATTAAACATGAGAAAATATGTGAAGAACTATTGTTTGCTAGAAATTTAGAGACCGATACAAAAGGCGAAACCATATTCAATACATTGGAAAAGTTTTGTGATGAGAAAGAGATTCCCTTGAAAAATATTATATCAGTTGCTACGGATGGCGCTCCGACTATGACAGGGTGCCATAAAGGCTTCATAGCGTACTTAAAAAATAAAATTCCAGATGTACTTGCTGTACATTGCGTTATTCATAGACAACATATGGTTGCTAGAAACTTAAGTGAACGACTATTTCAATCACTGCAATATGTCATCAAAGCAGTCAATAAAATCCGTACCAGCTCTTTAAACGATAGATTATTCCACAGCTTTGTGTTACTAATGACGAAGATTCCAACCGATTGTTGCTTCATACTGAGGTTCGTTGGCTATCAAGAGGCAATTGTCTGACTCGATTTTACAACCTGTTTGACTCTGTGATAGAGTTCTTGGAAACTAAAGATACAGAATTGCGCAACAAGCTCATTACATCAAAAAATGATATAGCTTACATGACAGGCCTGTATAAATTGTACAACGACATGAATCTCCAACTGCAAGGCGATGAACTAAATTTAATTAAAACAAATAATGTCGTTGCTGCTTTCGCAGCTAAACTGCTTCTACACAAAAAGAATATGGGCAGACGTGAGTTTCACAATTTTCCGAATTTATCAGTATCCTGTTGTAACGACGACTTGTTTGCCTACTGCCAACATTTGGAAAACCTCCACATTGACTTCACCGAACGATACCAGGACATTTTGAACTTGGAAATACCAGGCTGGGTGTTAGATCCGTTTTCAAATGTCAACACAGCAATCTCACCTCAGCTGGAAGAAGAACTTATAGAATTGACAACAAACGAGGAAATAAAAATAAAGTTCAAAAATGACTATCAAGAATTTTGGCTACAAAAACCGATCCCGCAATTGTACCCTGGATTGTGGTCAATCGTTCAACGATTCTTGATAGCATTCCCATCGTCATATTTGTGTGAACGTGGATTTAGTGCTGCGGCAACGCTGCTTACTAAAAAGAGAAATCGTTTGCATGTTACCGAACGTGGCGACTTGCGGCTGTTCTTGAGTAAATTGGAACCTGATATCAACAAACTTATAAAACAGCATCAGATTCGTAATTTACATTAGTTTTTATATAAGAATCGATTATGTTTGTTTTGTTTTGAATAAAAGATACTGTGTCTGAATACTATAAAGTTGCGTTTCAATAATCATTTGACCCACTATTCCTAAAATGTCTGCATTGTAAATCCTACCTCTAAGAATTTTAAAGATATATAGTGCAAGCGTGAAATCCCTCCTAACTTTCAACTCATTATATCCAACCATGCCCAGAACGAACAGGGTTGGGTACCTAAGTGGGTAAAGGGATACACTCCATACAACCGCAAATATAAAAACCTAACATATTTGTTCTGTACTTAGTGTGACTATATTTAGTTTCATGGGGAGCCCAGATGACTGCATTGCATTCTAATTGGCTCCTCACCAAAGCGTTGTATAAAGCCATAATTGCTTTAATATTTGAAAAGTTACGGACCGTACGCAACACAAAACCCAAGTTTCGAAATGCCTTTTTACAGCATTTAATAATATGACCACGAAACGTTAGCTCCGTGCTAAAACTGACTCCCAAATCCCTAACTTCTGTGACCCTCGGAATGTCTATACCATCAACGGATGACGTGCGCGAGAAAAGGTGATTGTTAGACACTTTTGGACATTAAACTGATAAACAATTATTATGGCTCCACGCGACCACGCTATCGATATCCCTCTGCAGACGCCCACAATCATCACTAGAGCATATACTTAGTGATAACTTGAGGTCGTCCGCAAATAGTAAACAATTCGCGTGGCGAACCACTTCCGGCAGATCATTAATCATGATAATGAACTGAAGAGGCCCGAGATTACTTCCTTGACTCACGCCAGACCAGGCAAAATATGGTGCTGATACATGCCCCGCATACTCCACATACTGTTGCCTGTCTCTCATACAGCAGGCGAAGAACCGGAGCAAGTGTGGGGTGAAGCCGATCGCTGCTAACTTCATGCAACCTGCTTAAATATAATTTTATGGATGACCGAACACTTTAGCTGGCGATGAGAGCACAGCTACCGGCCTAAAGTCATCGATTTTGTCTCCTGTCCCTCCTTTTGGCACTGGCACTACTCTCGTAGTTTTCCACCGTTCGGGGAACTGAGCAGTTTTGAGACATTGATTGAAGATATGTAGCAAAGGTCCAGCTAAGACAAACCTACAGTCTCTGAGAAGGTAAGGTGATATACCATCTGGCCCCGCGGACTTCTTCGGCCTTAGTCGCTCTAGGGTCCACTGCCCACTTAATATTAGTACATATATGTATAGGCCAAATTAAATTTATAAAAATAAAAAAGTTGGCTGTATGACGTGCACTGCCTTAGCCTCTGCTTATATTCTTTTACTGTTGGCGCCATTTTCCAAAAAAATTCGTATCGAGTTTAGTTGCTTGTTGCACAAAATGAGTAATTATGACGACAAATTATTTGAATTAACGCCACCGGAACTCAGTTTAATTGCAAAAAATGCTTCGGAGAACATTTTACCTGAAAAGTCTAAAAGTCTCTACATATCTAAATATGACGAATTCATTGTGTGGAGAGAAGAGAAAATATACATGAACAATCATATGAAATTAATAATAGTTTGTCTCAAACAGTAAATATGCAACCGAAAACTTCCCCAGTTAATATAAAAAACTGTACCAATTTCAATGTATATGTGAACTATAACTTTTACAAGAAATAAATGATTAGTTACTTGAGTTTATTGTGTTTTTATTATTTTATTAAATTGCTTCATTTTTTTCGCAACTGTATTAAAAATAGTCGTTCAATACACGTGCAGAACCGTCATTGCAACTTGTTCTGACTGTCAAGAGCGTTGACAGTCGGAACAAGTTGCAAGGACGGACCTTCGGCTGCGTCTCGGCTCGGGTCGACATTTGTCGGAACTCGTTGCAATGACAGGCATTCCGCACTTGTATCGAAATATACTATTTTATTTTTATTGTTTTGGCGATGTCCGGCTTGGACTTGGCCACAACGCATATAATATTATTTTTTTCTTAAAGTGATAATTTTCAAGTAGATAATGAATATTCTTCATTCAAAAGTAATAAATGATTCTTATTGATAGCAGCGTATTCATGTATAGGTTTGTTCAAAGTTCTAATTTCTACTGCAGTAAAATGATGGTAAATTTTACTGCAGTTATATGTGGATTTTGGAAGGTAACAGAAAATACCGCGCTCCACTAAGTTATCCAATTTCACAACACGTGCACGTTGTCGAAGCTTTTATGTTTAAAACACCCTCATTTTTACACACAAACACCCGAAAATACACTAGGTTTAAAAATCGTTATTAATTTTTAAAGAGTTTAGAGTGGCGACCGCGTCATTCGCTGTCTCCCGCCAAAAACTAGACGAAAATTTACTGGTGAAATATAATTTATTTCATATTCAGGTTCGGCAAAAATAAAAGACAAAAGACTTCTTGCTCAAAATGTTCGTCTACTCTTTCACATCGTATGATCTAGAAATGGAGCCCAGGACCGCAATTCTCATGCCTTCGAAACAGTCTCGATTTCGAGATAAATTTCGAATTCGAACTTTATTCTAGTTTTATTGACGTTTAGCTATTCTGCAAATCTCGAACTCGACTTTTCTCGAAGGGAAGCCACTCGAGTTGCTTCGAATGGTTGGTAGCAGTCGAGACGCAGATTTCGAAGTCGAATCACTATAATCTTTGGACATTTCTTAAGTGACCGACCCTAAATTAGCATTATATTACATTTTACATTTAATAAATATCAAAATGATTGATAAATTAATAGTTTAATACGTGCAAAACATATTGCAACTCGCTTCAATTTCAAACACGTCGTTGCCGATGTTTCAGCAATCTGGAAATTTCAGCAATTTGATTTGTGATTACAAATAACACAGTGACAGTGACACATTCCGATATTTTTCATTTTACGGGACGGTATAAGCAATTTTTAAAATATACATTAAGTAACATTTATTATTAGTCCAGTCATTACGTCGGAAAAATCGGGTTAGAAATGCAAATGAACCGAGAAAGCCAAATTTTGGATATTAGGTGGGGGGGGGGAGGCTAGAAAAGCTTAAGTTCAAATTGTCGACCAAAATAACCTGATGGGTTTTCCGCCATCTTGAAAAAAGTTACATTCAGTTTTTTCATCATAACTCGGTTCCCCGTTGAGATACGAAAAAAAATTTTATTTTCATTTTTTTTTTTTACAATTTTATTATTATTATTTTATTTTTTTTACTTTTTTCAAGATGGCGGAAAACTCATCAGGTTATTTTGGTCGACAATTTGAAATTAAGCTTTTCTAGACCCCCACCCACCCCACGTTATATCCAAGATTTGGCATTCTCGGTTCATTTGCATTTCCAAATGTATATATAATGGACTATATGCAGTTTACAATATTTTTCCTTTAATAATTACTATAAAATACGTAATTATTGTTTATAAAGTGTAAAATAAGCTTAAAAAACTTTTAGAACATTTTGTAAGAGTAGTCTTGTTGTAACCGTTTTAAAACCGGATGAAACGTGTCGAACGGAACGCATCGTAATGTGACATGGTTCTTAATTGCTATTTAAGAACCATGTCACATTACGATGCGTTCCGTTTTTCCATTTCACACTATAAACTCGAACTTTAGTTTGAATAGTGGTGAGAATAAGACATTCGAAAAAACTATCTCGATTTACGAGATTTTATGGTCGAAAAAGGATTCGAAGAGTGAACTCGAATTCGAGATAATTTCGAAGAAAACGAGAATTGCCTCCCAGATGTTCTTTGAGGTCTCACTCACTTACCCACCTATGAAACGATTCGACGGTTCAAAGTATGAAAGTGCTTTATAATGAATTATAATTATAAGTTGTAAAACAAACGTTGTTTTTTTACCAATAAATTTTCTCTTGTACGTCTAATTGAACTTGTAATCGAGTCTGACATCGAACACCAAAGTAACGAAAAATAAAACGTACATTATTTAACTAACTAACTAACTATTTTAATTTAATTAATTTAACTATTTATATCCCTGACGGGATATAAATAGTTAAAATAAATAGTTGACTATTTATATAAAAACCGAAGCCGACCTACAGGCATTAGTCACTAATATGAAAGAGGGGTGTGAAAGTAAGGGTCTCCGCTTGAATGCAAGTAAAACTAAGGTTCTAGTATTTGAAAGAGGTGACGTAAGAACTAAATGCGAGATTAGGGTAAACCAGGAACGTCTAGAGCAAGTGAATGAAATTGTGTATTTAGGAAGTATGTTTAGCGCGAATGGAAGATGTGATTCGGATGTAGAACGGCGAGTAGCTGCCGGAAACAAAGTTAACGGTGCTTTGTCCCAGTTAATAAAGCGACAAAGCATCGTAAAAGAAGCACGACCGGCGATTCATAACGCAGTGCTAGTGCCAACTTTGCTTTACGGTAGTGAAACCTGGGTATGTCAGCACATGCATGAAAGTAAATTGAATGCTGTGGAGATGCGATCACTTCGAAAATTGTGCGGCGTTACCTTGGCCGACCGAATACGTAACGAAGTGATACGCAATATGGCAGGTTTGAATGAAAGTGTCAGCGTTAAGCTGGAAAAGGGCGTGCTCCGTTGGTTTGGACACGTCCAACGAATGAGTGAGGAACGATTGACGAAGAATATATATTGTTCAAAAGTAGAGGGTAGAAGGAGTCAGGGAAGGCCGAGACTTACATATGAAGACCACGTGAGCAGATTGCTCAAAAACGGAACGGTCAAAAGTACTCGGATACCCAGACGTGCGTGTATGAAGCGATTGATGAATCTCGAAGAAGCGAAAGAAGTATGCATGGATCGCGAAGCCTGGCGATCTGTCCTCTCTGACTACCCCGTCAGGGATACAGCGTGAAGATAGTTAAAAAATAATAAATATAAATAGTTAACTATTTATATTACAATAAATTATAATAGATTATTATTATAATAGATATAAATAGTTAACTATTTATATTACATTTTTATCATTGGATTTGTTTAGGCCGTTTCTACGTTGTTTAAGGTTGGACCCTTTCATTTAAACGTATTATGTGTCCTACTACATTCCTAGCCCTAATATACCGCTGTCCTACTCCCACTCACTCGACGTCTATAGCCACGCTCGTGGCTGTAGACGTCGAGTGAGTGGGAGTGAGTGAATGAGTGAAAGGACATAATCCCGCACCGCGCGCTACTGGCGCACCCGCATGTCAAGATACTTTTTGACAACGCACTTCGATTTATAACCTACGTCGATCGAGACGTACCGCGCCGCGCCGCGCCGCTTTATGAATTTCCGCCACCGCGTCTCCGAGAAGACCTATCATTACCAAGGATCGAGAAGATATATTTTGGGAATAGAAAAGGTAGGTGCTGGCCAGCCCTGCAAGGAGCGGTGATACGCGCCCCATCAAGCGCGTGCATAGCTGAGGCAAGGTTGAGTCACCTTATTTTCCTATTTTACATGTTCCTGGGATTACTTCTTTGTCCCCCCGCATAATACAGTCCACTACCGCAATAACTACAAACCGCATAACCAGGATTAACTACATAATGCACTAAGCACTTGGCCAAGGCCCGTGCAAAATTTACCTCTCCGGAGAGTTACCAAGAACAATAAAACAAAAATAATAATAAGAAAAAATAATAATAATGAAAGAGTAAGGAGCTGCATGGTCGTTTTTATCAGGCCCTACACAGGCCTGCTATTTACCTCAATACATCAGTATCTTGGCTACGATTTGGTGATCTCTTTGGAGAGACTGAAGGGTTTGTTTTTGCAATTACTGACGAAGTTGTAATGACAAAGAACTACAGGAAGTATATCCTGAAGGATGGTACGGTGGACATCTGTCGGGCATGTCATCGTCCCGGAGAATTCCTTAGGCATATTATTTCTGGTTGTTCGAGTCTTGCAAACATTGAATATTTGCATCGACACAACCAAGTAGCCAAGATCATTCACCAGCAACTTGATCTTAGATACCATCTTATTGATTTAGAGGTACCATACTATAGATATGTGCCCGACCCTGTTCTCGAAAATGGTCATGTCACATTATGGGATCGATCTATTATCACGGATAGGACTATTGTCGCCAATAAGCCTGACATAGTGGTAATAGATCGATTAGAACGCCGTGCAATGATTGTTGACATCACCATACCTCACGACGAGAACCTCATGAAAGCCGAGGTAGATAAACAAAAGAAATATTTAGACTTGGCCCATGAGGTTGTCGACGTGTGGGATGTGGATTCAGCGATCATTGTACCGATAGTCATATCTGTCCATGGACTTATAGCCAAGAGCTTTGACCATCACCTACAAAGGCTCGCGTTAAACGGCTGGATCAAGGACCTGGTACAGAAAGCAGTTCTTCTCGACACGGCACGTATTGTGAGGAAATTCCTTTCTCTGGAGCCCTAGCCACCGGTAGCTTGGTCCCTGTACCCGATACCGGTGGTCACTATTTTTTATATTTTTAAATGTATTTTTTATTTTATAGTAATATTTAAAAATGTAATTGATATGTTGTATAAATAAATAAAGAGAATAATAATAATCTTTATTGACATAAAAACTTTCTACATATTTGATGGTGGAACCCTGACTCCTGCGCTAGTTAATACTGTGTTGCAGAAGTCAGTATATTCCCCTCTATATGATTACACAGTAATGACAGTTTGATGTCAGTTGTACAAAATCAAAGTTTCATCATAAATACTATTGTGGTAAGTGTTTAACCTTATATCCTGTTTGTGAGTACAGTACGTGTCATTTGGATGCTGTGTATGCGTGTGCGCGCTCGTACGAGTACGTGGAAATGTGTTGTTTGTGCGTGTGTGTTTGTGTTATGCGTGCGTGTATTTTCGTTTGTCTTGTTAGTGCTTGTGTGTTAGCATGGTGTATGAGAATGTACGGTGTATTCAATTGACAACTGTTAAAAGCTGTTACATACTTTTATAATTCATTGTTTCCAACCAATTTATTATCGTTTTCTTTAATTTGTTATTAATTTAGGTATTTTATTGATTTTGTTGCATTGTCTATATATATATGGAGCCAGTGTTGTAATGTCTATGCTCAAAACTAGTTTGAAGTATTTGTATATTTATTAAATTTTACTTTATAAAATCTAACCAGTTAAGATAGCAGTGGGGCCCCATATTTTGATTTGCCCCAGGGCCCTTGGTTACCACTTAGCGTAGGCAAACATTGTACTGACGCCTCTCAATATATAATAATAAGCGACGATGAAAATAAACGACAATTTATCGTGAAAGACAAAATGTCATCGAGGTTAAACACGCGATTTTAAAGATTCAATATGCTTACCGAAATTCAAGTTAATTTGCGTTCGTCCATTGTAGACGATGGCATATTATGCTACAATATAACATTTTTCACCAAAGATGTCTCCAATTTAAGGAGATTCCATTAATATAAAAATGGTTACCATTAAAAGTAAGCTATCTCTTCTGATATCGAAAATCGAGTAAATGAATTTCATCAGACAGATGAAATTGTCAAAATCTAATTTTTTTCAATACATTAGTTCCAAGGACAGGTTTAGGCATAAAAGGCATTCCGCCTTACACAAATCATAAATTGCATATAATCGTCAGGACGTAGCACCGGCTCACAACAGTGAAACGGGTAGAGACTTTTGAATCATAACTTTCCTCAAAACAATCTATTGTGTTATTCATTTTAGACATCATATTTTAAAGTAACGTTTACTGTTAAGGACCTACAGAATCGATATTCAAATGGAAATAATATAAGTTTTATTTTTTGATAACGATAACGTGTTTGATTCCCGACTCGAGTGTATAAGCTTTATAAATGTATGAGTGCAGTGTTTGTTTAGACACATGGTGTTGTGCAGGTAGCGGTGAAGACGCTGAAGGACGACACGATGGCGCTGAAGGACTTCTTGGAGGAGGCGGCCATAATGAAGGAGATGCGGCACCCGAACCTGGTGCAGCTGCTGGGCGTGTGCACGCGCGAGCCGCCCTTCTACATCATCACTGAGTTCATGTCGCGCGGCAACCTGCTGGAGTACCTGCGCGCGGGGCCGGCGCGCGAGCCGGCGCCGCCCGCCGTCGTGCTCATGTACATGGCCACGCAGATCGCGGCCGGCATGAGCTACCTGGAGAGTCGCTCCTTCATACACAGGTACCACATTGTTTCATTTGTACACAAAACTAAATAATGGTATCAGAATATACGTTTATTTGTTACATTTTAAATAAGAATAGAATTTATTTATGAAAAAACAGATTTACATACAATTTCTATGACAACCTATTGCTGATTAAAAAAAGCAAATAGTGCGGTTATCGGAATAACTTTAGCTGCTTTATGTATCTAAAACCGATGAAATTAGACCCAATTTCCAAACAAGTGTCTTGAAAAATGTATAAACGACGGGATTATTATTTATTACTTTTACGGTTGGTTTACGACCAATAATTTGCTACTAAACGCTAAGAAGACAAAATGTATCAGATTCAGCATGCCTAATGTCAGGAATTTCGGTACAAATATAACATTGAACGGTGATACCCTTAATCTTGTAGAATCAACTGTATTTTTGGGGATCACTTTAGATAGCAAACTGCAGTGGAATGCCCAAATAACATGTCTTGCAGGTAAACTCAACTCGGCAGCCTTTGCCGTTAGTAAAGTCAGGCAGCTTACTGATGTGGCAACTGCCAGGCTTGTATACTTTACTTATTTTCATAGTGTCATGTCTTACGGCATTTTGCTGTGGGGCAAAGCAGCTGATCTACAAGTAATTTTTGTACTCCAGAAGACAGCTATACGTGCAATATATAAATTGAGTGCTAGAGTGTCTCTTAGAGAAAAATTTAAAGAAATTGGCATTTTAACCAACCGTTAAAATGCCAATTTTTTTTTAAATTTTCTCTTCACACAGTATTGTTTCATCACAGTATTTATTTGCAAATATCATGTTAGTTAAACAGAACATACATTTAAACAATAGACACAGTGACATACATTCGATAAATACTAGAAATAAGCATAAATTAATTGGAACGCATCGTTTACAAAAGCTTCACGACTCTTTTGCAGGAATTGGCGTACGCCTATATAATAAAATTCCTTTAAACATTATGAACCTGCCGTTACATAAATTTAAGGCGGAAATTAAGACGCACCTCTTGAAAAGGGCCTATTACACAACTAATGATTATTTGAACAATAAAAATAAATGGAAATGAGTTGCTTGCTCTTCGCTTGAGCTATTTAGGATTCGAATGAATCTTGTGATATGCCTTGAATCTGCATATATATGTTGTATTTTTACATCTCTTTATTATTAATAATTTGAAACGTTTGACAACTAAAGGTTTCTAAATTGGCTGCGTTTAGTCCCGTTTAACTAATATACAATGTAATTTGAGTTTGTTATTGTGTGAGCACCATGTAGACTTATTTATTTCTTTGAAATTGACATGTTAGTTGCTGTGCAGTTTTTGAGTATGTCATGCTCGCCTAAGTGTCCTGGCAGTGGTGGCGTATGTATCGGGTCGCCTTTTTCCCTATAATACGTTTAAGTAGGGCGATGGCTGATATAATGCGTCATACCCGTGAACGGGTGCCGTCTGTTGGGACTGGTCAGCTCATAGCTGTTTTAGCAATTATTACAAATAATCTTATTTATATTTAAGGTATACTTAAGTTTAGTCGACTGTTCTCACATAAATCCAAAGGAACAATGTAAGTGTAATTTTAATGTTGTAAGCCTTTCCTACATTTTAAAATGGCATCTATTGACTTTCTTGCCAGATTCTTCTTCAAGGGTAGGCTGCCCTTAGAACCGGCAACTATAATGGCTCTAATGTTGATATGATTTTAAACACAACATTGGTTTTGTTTTTTTGGTGGTATAAATTCATTACTATATAATTGGTCAAATATCATGTTAATCAAACTAATGTAATTACTGGCGTTTAGAAAAGAGTGGCCATGAGTTTTATTGCCAGGTTCTTCCTCAGGCTCTACCTATTGCTTTGCGAATCTGGCAGTAAATGTAAATGTAGAAGCAATATTCTTGACGTTCATAAGTGTTACTTTGTGACCTAAATGAATAAAGATTTATTATTATTATTATACTAAGCTATTGCATAGCTTCTATCGCGGGCCTTGAGCGTGTAGACCGAATCCAGAAATTCCGTAACGAAAATAACCTAACACGAACTCCGACCGGCACAGAGGTGATACTTTTTAATTTTGCCATATATCGATGAATAGCAGAACTTTTAATGACTTTTTGAAATATAACTCTTGTCTCTTTAGTTCTATCGACGTTACTGCGCATGCGTAATCCCCCTCTTCGCCTCGCAATCTGGTGACTCATGCCTGCTTAGAGTTTCGGCGTTAGGGCACCTCCTCTTTGTATTTACTTCTTGGTACGACTTTACGAACATACTTGGTACAAATGGCAATAAATTTCCACTTATCTTGGCTGGCGATTTCAACATCAACTTCGCTGATAATCTGAGCGGTAGACAACTTTTCTTTCAAAAATATTGAATTTGAAAATGAATAATGATCCACTAGAATCCACAACAAAATATGGGACCATTATTGACGCGGTATTTTCCAGATATTTAGAAGATATCAAGTCTCAAACTTATGTTTCTTATTTCAGTTACCATAAACCCACAGTTTCAATGATAAATATTCCTGAATAACCTACATGTATGTATGATAATAAAAATATTTAGAACAATATTAAATAAAATAAATATCCATCACGCCTTATCCCCGAAGGGGTGGCAGAGGCATATTATATGCCCACTTTTCACCGTGTGGAGTCCTGTCCCACGTAATAGGTGGTGAGCCCATTGCCGTGTTGAAATAGACAGACGCAGGTTGTGGCTACCTGCTGTTGAAATTTTTAAGCCGCCCATAAGGCCTTCAACCAGGCTTAACGACTGCCATTTTACTGACAACCGGGACCAACAGCTTAACGTGCCTTCCGAAGCACGGAAACGCTCGCAAATGTAAATGCCACAAAGTGGTCACCCATCCGAGTACCAGCCATAGTGAAAGTTGCGTAACTCAGTGATCGTTTACAGAACACTGAGACCGCGGGGCCACGAGCGCTTCAATACAACAATAAAATAAATAAATAATTATAATTGCATAAGTTGACAAAAAATGCTATGCAATAGCTTTACCGCGGCAGTCCCCTAGTACCACACGTCTTTTTATTTATTTATGTGGTCCCGCTAATTCAGTGTTCTGTAAACGATCACTGCGTTAAGCAACTTTCGCTATAGCCGGTCCTCGGATGGATGGCCACTTTGTGGCATTTACATTTGCGAGCGTTTCCGTTCTTCGGAAGGCACGTTAAGCCGTTGGTCCCGTTGCCAGTAAAATGGCAGTCGTTAAGCCATGCTGAAGACAGAATAGGCAGTTCAACCTGTCCATTTCAATACAGCAATGGCCCCCTATTACGTGGGACGCAGATAGTGATATGTGCTGAAAAACTAATATAGTGTTGCAGTTTTATTCAGATGTACCTTCAGACGCGAGTTTGTCGCTCCCTCCTCCGTGCTTGCTTCAGGCACACCTCACGTTGTGTAAATATTATCGACTCACGAGAAAAAGAGGCGCGTTCTGGATCTGCAACTAATTCACACTGACCACACTTCTTGTGAAGCTTGGTCTGCTGTGAGACGAGTTTCATATTGAGTGCGATACAAGCGTCATATCACTAATTCCCTAAATAAATTACGTGCATTAATAGTAGCAACAGGTCAGTTTCATTGTAATGAAAATATGTTCCAATATAACTGTATTATAGACCATATAGAAAAATTGTGTCTTTGTTTATGATTAAGCAAACACGCCAGCCCTATTATATTTATTCAAAGATGCACATGAGTTCGAGGAAGCCATGGTTGAAATGTCTTTAATTTCAAACCACAAATCCACCAAATGTAGTAGGTATTTCTGTATTTATGCTGTTGATTGATGGCACTTGGTGGAACTTGCTACACTTCTTAAATATAAACTTGTACTGTTCTAGTTATTTACTCTTTAAACTGACTGGTTTGCCTTACAGGTTAACAACCAACCTTTAAAATTGCCTTAAGGTGAGACCGGTTAGGTATTAAAGAGTAAATAAGTGAAACAGTACAAGTGTTTATATTCAAAATTCATAATGATATTTAGTGTCATTGTAAATATTTAGTAAACCTAGGAATTTGTAAGGCGCAATAATTGCGTAGCTAGTAATTAGACTAAGCTACCCTCACGCTGTATCCCTGACAGGGTAGACAGAGAGCCGGACCGCCTGGCTACGCGATTCAAAAAATTAGTTTAGAAACTTGGTTTCGTACGTGGCCGACGGTTTGATAGAAGTTTTTGGCGGTTAACTATAAGGTTTTCTGCGCTTTTGTGGATCTGGAGAAAGCATTTGATAACGTTGTGAGAGAGAAGCTCTGTGGGACTTTCTGCCCGGATACAGAGCGGACGGCTCAAAAAAAAATGTTTTTATTTTGCATAGATCATTTCTACGGCGCTTACAAAATGTCATACACTAAGGCCCGTATTCCAAAACGTTTCTCAATACTTAATCGACGCTTGAGACTAGATTTTGCCTTATAAAATCTACTCTCAAGTGTTTCTTGAGTGTTGATAAACGTTCTGGAATACGGACCTAAAACTAAAGAAATCATTAATATATTTAAAGTGACCACTAGTTCGGAACGCGGCCCACCTGAAAAGAATCGGCAAGAAACTTAGGAAGACTTTTATTGATGGTCTATTTACAATTTTCTTAATATATATATATTATTTCATTTGCCAGCAGATCATTTCCAGGCATGTAAATAGTCTTTAATAGAGTAATAACCTTTTTCACAAAGCTTTATTTTAATGAAGAAGCGCTCGTGGCCCCGCGGTTTTAGTGTTAGGTAAACGATTACTGAGGTACGCAACTTTCACTATGGCTGGTCGTCGGATGGGTGACCACTTTGTGGCATTTACATTTGCGAGCGTTTCCGTGCTTCGGAAGGCACGTTAAGCCGTTGGTCCCGGTTTCCAGTAAAATGGCAGTCGTTAAGCCTGGTTGAAGGCCTTATTGGCGGCTTAAAAATTTCAACAGCAGGTAGCCACAACCTGCGCCTGTCTATTTCAACACGGCAATGGGCTCACCACCTATTACGTGGGACAGGAACCCACACGGTGAAAAGTGGGCATATAATATGCCTCTGCCACCCCTTCGGGGAAAAGACGTGATGGATATTTATTTACTTATTTTATTTTAATATATGATTTAAATTTATTTAATGAATTTTAAAATTTATTTCTCAGGTCACAGAAAAGCTTGTTGTAAAAGCGTATACAGTTACCTTGGAAAGATTACAGTCGCGTTATAGGGACTGTAAGGCTTGCGGGCGAGTAGGAGGAAATGTGTCAAACAAGGGTGTGCCACATCCGCCTGGCTGTTCATAGTGTATCTGCCTCGGCGGCGCAATGGTATGCGACTGCCGGAACTGAGGTCCCGGGTTCTATTCCCGGGTCGGAAAAAATATTTAGTAATCGACAAATATTTGTTTCGGAGTTTGGGTGTTTCCTATTTATAATATGTATGTATTTAGAAATATGTAAGTATGTTTATCAGTCGTCTAGATCCCATAACACAAGCTTATATGAGCTTACTTTGGATAAGACGGCGCTGTGTATAAACAAAAAAGTCCCACAGTTGCCTGCAGAAGTTGAAAATAGGTGACTTAAAAGTAAATTGTCTGATGTACGCTGATGATGCGGTGCTCATGGTCTTAACAGAAGAAAGAAAAGTGTTTGACTTACACCTATATTCTAAGACGTTTCATCGAACGTTCCTCGACCCCACTAAACCTCCATTGAGGAAATTCATATTCATAGTCGCATAAAATGTCCTCCACTCATCTCAACTCAAAAGGTGAGGATATATCTCACAAACACAAGGTACGTTCGAAGCTACCTTAGGGGATCCTCAAAGAAGAATTTAGTGTTCTTGTAAACACTGTTTGAACTTTGAAGTAACCTATTTTGTGTTAGTAGTGGATTATTTATGGGAATGGATGGATTTTTCATGTTTTGAGTCTGGGGTCCCAGGGTCCTGAGTTCTGGCTCCAGGGTCTTAGGTAAGGATTCCAGGATCCAGTGACTAGGATTCAAGATTCTGGGTTACGGGTCCAGGGTCCGACTCCAGGTCTTATGTAAAGAGTCCATGCTCCAGGGCATATTACCCAGAGCTTAATATCCTAGGTCTGGAGTCCAGGCTCCTAAATCTTAGGTCAAGGGTCCAGGCTCCACAGGCTAGGGTCCAAGTCCCGGCTCTCAGGGTCCCGAGCTCTGGCTTCAGGGTCTTAGGTAAGGAGTCCAGGATGTAGTGTCCAAGATCCTGGGTCTAGGGTCCAAGGGTCTAAGATCCAGGGGTCCAGGTCCTAAGTCCAGAGTCCTGACTCCATGATCTTAGGTACGAAGTCCAGGCTCCAGGGTCAACTGTCCAGATTGCAGGGTCTATGATATAAAGTCTAAGAGTCAAATCTTCAGGGTTTGGTCCAGCATCCGAATGTGCTATCCTGGGTCCAAGTACTAAGGCACAGAGATCCCCTTCAAACCCTATATCTGTGATATAGGGTATGAAAATTAATTTAAAAAAAAACTGCCCCACTATATGATTTTTTGTACCTACAATAACTACCAAATAATAAGTTGTAGTAACTATAATTTTAAAAAAGATACGATAATAAATATTAAGTTGTTTCCCATGATAACAAACAATATTACAACAATAAAGGATTACCTATTCCACCGCCCATTCAACTCGACTTTATTCAAGGATCCTCAAGTATCGACTGACAATAACAGTTCCTTCAGATTCCTTAAGGTCACCTCGATTGAGTTTGAGTCGAGGAACGTTCGAGGAAACGTCTTGGAATATGGGTGTTAGGTTCTGATATCAAAGTTGCTTTTCGGTAGTGCAACCTGGTATGTCGGAATATCATCATGATCATCCGAGCGTCTGACCCAGTTGCGTCTCACGACGCACGGGGTCCGCTTTTCTACATTTTCTCTTCCACTTCGTACGGTCGTCGGCATCCCCTGTAGTGAGACCATTGGCACGCATGTCATCCCTTACGACGTCAAGCCAGCACTTCTTGGGTCTGCCCTCTTACCAGAACCCGGCGGGGACGACCTTGGCCAGACATTTGTTTCCCACGTAGCCCGGTGGTTGCCGCAAGACGTTACCATGTCGGAATATGCATGAAAGTAAATTGAATACTGAGGAGATGCGATCACTTCGAAAATTGTGCGGCTTATAGTTGGTCGAACAAATATGTTATGAAGTGCAAAGTGGTGGGGGTTTATACAGGGTTAAATTCTTTAATTAACTGAGGAGGCGATTCATCATTCTTCGATCATTTTCATTTTTGAAGTGAGCCGAGGAAAGTCTCCGTTTTAAGTCATAAAAAATACTATCGATTTCCGACCGTTCGTCTGTTCTTCCGTTCATTCAGTCTACAGGTCGCATATTTCATCGGATTTGCATGCAACTTGGCATAGACAATCCTTGATATAGCCAAAAACTTTTAGCGAGGGGGTCTTTTGATCAGGGGGAAATGGAGGCACGAAAGGGGAAATGGTGGGACCAGTAGTGATTGGCAAGAGCTCTCAAAACGGTATGGGGTGATATAGGCTTGAATTATGCTACTGAGCCAAGCGATTTTTATTTTAAAAACACTAGAAATAAAAAAAAAGTACATAGTACCTCATGGGGACGCAACAGTAAAGCCACGCATGCTCCACTAATAATAATTAGCACATTAACCAAAAAATGTTTAGCCATTTTCCTCTATTTTCTCCGAAGTCTTCACACAGAACCCCTAGTAGCTAGTATTATAAATAACTGCTAGTATAGAAAAGTAAGCGAAATGCGAGGGATCATAATCCACATAGCGTGTTGCCTAACGTGTTCCAGCAGAGCAGTGGCCTAAAGCAACTACAGCGCCTCAATGGTTAACATGTTCTATCATGTCAAAGCACTGTATTCAAATACATATTATTATATTTTAATGCAAGAATAATTATTTAATATTATTATATATATAAATAATTGTTTAATAGTTTCGTTAGGTTAGTTTCAATCACGATAGTCCATAGCTTGACGTATCCATCTTCACTCAGCCCAATATAAAATCAAAGCTAGTGTGAAGCTGCTTGGTTTCTATATGTTGGTACTTATTTTGTTAATAATGAATAGGTTTGTGCGCTCATTAGTGGAGCCATAGCACAATAGCCGCTACAATGTGCATGGTTTTGTTTATACCGCGCATACAATTAGTATTTATAAATACATGTGAGACTTGTAATACTACCACACTCCTTACTAGTTTGTTGTTGTTTCTGACAATAACAATATGCCTATTCCACGCCTAGTTGTGGATTTGTAAGTCCTCTTTCGTGAGAGGCAGATGTCGAATTCCAGCACCGGCACACGACTTAAGTAAGATTGGTTGCTTTAAGACTCAGGCGACCAACTAATTTCCCATACAAACATAATACCAAAATCGTTTTCAATTTGAGAATATCTCGACATATCATAGCTATTATTCGGATTAAGAAAGTATTTATTTTGTATCGTTTCAAAATTTTTAAGAAAAATATTTACCTACTTAAAATATAATTATGCGATTATATTTCAACATTTTTCGACAATCACGAGATATTTTTACGCCTATTTGTTTTATATTAAAAACGCAATTAATCATTATGTAATTTTATACAGCTTATATTGTCTAGTTACACAATGTCTTAAAGAAAATCATAATATAATCAAGTTTTATTCATCATTTTTGGTATTCGCAAATGTACACAAATTTCTACTAATTTCGAACAGTCATGTTGCTGTTCTACTCGGACGGGGCGGCCGAAAGAGATACGTCCGATACCGATATGTCCGAGCAACGGCGGCCTTCTCCGCGAATTGAATTTGAACGGCCGCTCCGCCGGACTCTTTAACTCCTTAGCACTCCGTGTTGCTAGCGTATTGTGTCATTAGGAAATTTCACACAATGAGTTTTCCTTACTGTTACAACTTTTTATTATTATTTACGAGATGGATATGAACTTCAAAGCACTTTTTCACATTTGAATCTCCTGGTACCCTACTAAAAACGGAAGGAAATGTATCTAGCAAACCACCTCACTTCCTTGACTCGTATCAATGTCAATATGCCTATCTTACCAAAACCCCTTACCATCTCCAACCTTCACTCCTAAAATATCAGCTCATCAACTTTGACGCACCGCTTTGCGTTGTTGTTTATGACAATACGGTTTTAGCGTTGTTTACAAACAACGTTGTTATTTGTGTGTCCACTGTGTTGTTTATGTCGCGAATCGCGGTTTGGAAACACTTGAAAGCCTAAAATTATATATTTCTTAAATTACTTTTCATACAGGCTTAAATTAGTTTTTAAGTTATAATTCATAGATAAAAGCTTAACATTTATGAACAGCCGTGGTAGAGAGAGATTGACGGTCAGGTGGTGTTGTGGTCGGCAGAGACCTGGCGGCGCGCAACTGCCTGGTGGGCGAGAACCACCTGGTGAAGGTGGCGGACTTCGGGCTGGCGCGGCTGATGCGCGACGACACGTACACGGCGCACGCGGGCGCCAAGTTCCCCATCAAGTGGACGGCGCCCGAGGGGCTGGCCTACAACACCTTCAGCACCAAGTCCGACGTGTGGGCCTTCGGCATCCTGCTGTGGGAGATCGCCACCTACGGCATGTCGCCCTACCCCGGCGTCGACCTCGCCGACGTCTACCACATGCTCGAGAAGGTACGGATTCACACACATTTCATTTTCTATACGTTTATTAAAATATAATTGAAATATAAAAAAAGGTATTTCGGGGAGCAGAGGCCCCCCTCCCAACAACTGAAGTTAGTTCAACAAAGCGAATAAGTTTGTAAACAACCAAGTACTATGCCTAACTTTTTGCATTTCTTAGAGCTGAGAGTGGTCCGGTAGTTTAGTAAACACGCTGGGTTACGCAACTGGCTCCCATGGCATGGTCGGTGGTCGGTGGTCGGCCCTAGCAGTGCGACGCGTCGGTGCACAGGTGCTTCTTGCACAGGGTGCACTGCGGCCGGCTCACCGCTATCCGCGAGAAGATCTCCGACGCGGACAGCTCCTTGCTCAGCTTGCTGCACATGGAGTACGACACCGTCTTCTTGGAGAAGTCCTTGGCGGGGACGCAGGTGCGCGCGCGCACCGGCCCGATCTCCTGGCCGGTTTCCACTGTCACAAACGCAACGCTTATCGTACAACGCTCATTGAACACAACTAACTATGAATGCTATATATAGGTAGCTGCCACTTACCCAACTTGGCGGACTCGGACGTGATGACGATGCACAGGAACGCCATGCCGGGGATGTAGCAATCTATGTTGGGCACCTGCACACACGAATCGTATGAGCCACTCGACGTCAGAACATGACGATGTCAGTCGGCGCGTCACTCACCGTGATGTTGGCGTAGTCGGGGTGATCGGGGTCCCAGCAGCCGGGGTGGTCGAACGACAAGCAGTTGTAGCACTGGATGCCCTTAGTCGTAGGGGACACGAACTTTTTGGGCTTCATTTTCTTGTGTTTACCTGCAACATGTGTAAGTCGTTTACGCTGCTAACAAAGGATGCAAGGTGGATAAAGGTTAGTAGTTGTGTTGCTTTACCGAACACGGCGACGGAGATCAGCAGGAAGCAGACGAGGGAGTGCCTGAGGTTGATCATTGTGTCTGCGGTGCTGCGAGTGTGCAATGCGACTGGTCTCCGAGGGCGCGCGCCGGCTCTTTATAGTGGCGCGCGCGTGCCGCCGTGCGCCTGTGTGCGTGCGCGCGTGCGCGTGCGCTCGTGTGCGTGCGCGCCACAGGGCGCTCTCCTAGTGCCGCGCCCCACATCGCCACACATTTATGTAATTCGTTCTTATCTCAATTCGGACGCAAGAACGCAGCTGTGGCCGCAACTTATGTTTACTAAACACTAATAGTGCAATGTTAACATAGCACTGTTTCTTCCTTTAGTATAACATTCGGATCCGGACATCCCTTTCCATTGCAGCACCATTACCATATTACGAGGTTGTGCTACATGATGCATGCTACTTCCAAAAGTCGAATACTATCGTCGGCGATAGCGTGTCCAAGCTTACATGGCAGACCTAGTTCCTAAAGACAAAGTGTAGGTACTTAACATTGCTAAATGCAGCGGTTGTCTTTGTGATCACGCTGTATATATGTTAGGATACATCGCACCAAACTTGTTTGTGTTTAGTTGTGTATATTGAGTTGCACATTAATTGTTGACGTACTGAATCACGCCGCAGTCGCGCACCGGCCCGCGCAGGACCACATCCTACTCAATATGTATGTCATTGAAACTACGCAATGGGGGTGTGGAGCGGTTTGCTGGGTAAGTTGGCGAAACTAACGCACTACTTACAGAGCCTTCGCACTTACAATGCCTATCGGCGCACATGGCCACGCCCCTAGAGGAAGTGCTCATCTACGACCTGGCGCCTAACCGACCACTTTATAATTATTGCCTTATCTACTTGAGTGAAACTTTCTAAGCGCGTATTCAAATTCACGCTTCTTATGACAACAAAGTAGATTTTTTAAAATAAGGACACAACAACAAATTCTTGTATCTACAGTTATTCTGTAAAGTTATAATCGTAAAGTTGATGTCCCAACTTTATTAGACTTAGGTTACGAAAGCAGCATCCAAAATTAGTGATTTTATTCTTTATAAACTAGAATAACAGTTCTTTTTGACTAGATTTTTTTTGCGTTTGTATAAGTATATAGTGCCTTACTTAGTTAATTGTGTTTGTGTATCGAATCAGTCGACTAATAGGAAATGTTTTCGTAATTTATAATATCTTCCTAAAATACAATCAATAAGCTATAATAAGAATAATACCGAAATCAATGTTATTAAATATTTTTAAGAAATATATTCTATACATGGATATTCTCTCCCTAGAGACTCCAGTCTCCAGTGGGAGCAAGTGGGACGTTCGGTCTAATGCTGACATCGAACATGTGATGTAAATTTGATCACGGCATTTTAGGTACTTTTCTAATGTATTTCAATTAATCCAAAATCAGTGTTCTTTACGAAACCGTAGAGTTCGGTAGTACCTAACATTTCGGTATTGTCGCGACCGGGGAACACTCATAATTAACATTTTAACATTTACTTCAGTGTCTAACATTAACAACATTTACATAGCATAAGTCTTTCTATCTTTAGAAATACTATAAAATCAATAGAAATCAATAGAAATAAGAACAGTAAAATAAATATACAAATCATTAAAGATCTTTTCTCTCTAACTCTCCAAGCTCTCTCTCGACCGTACCCCCAACATTTTGGTCCTTCGAGCCGGATATCTTTGGAAAAGATTGGTTCAGACGGTGAAACACCACTTATAACGCGTGATAGGAGAACAAAAACTCACATTCGAGGAATATTCAACATTGTTAGCTCAAGTGGAAGCTTGTTTAAACTCCCGTCCCTTATGTGCTTTAACAGAAAATGTCGAAGACTTAGATTTTCCTACACCTGCACATTTTTTGACCGGTCGAGCTGGAGTCACAGTAATAAAAACAGACGAAGACGCTAGATCGCGATGGCGTTTGACTCAAAAACTTCTTACAGACATTTGAAAGAGATGGAAGTCGGAGTACTTGTGTCCATTATCATCACGAGGGAAATGGTTAACTCCTCAACCAAACATCAAGACAGGCGAACTAGTGGTCATTCACGATGATTCCTCCTCCTCCTCCCTCGGGAAAGTGGACCATGGGAAGAGAGGTAGAGGTTCACCCAGGCAAGGATGGGTATGTAAGGGTGGTAACACTCAAAACAAAATACAAGAAACGACCAACAACAAAATTATCGGTGCTACCTTTACCACCTAATCCAACAAATATATCCGAAACTGACTCTAACATAACAAACGATAAAAAATTAATGTAACATTTAACAATCAGTTACATAAATAAATATACAAATCATCAAAGACCTTTTCTCTCTAACTCTCCAAGAACTCTCGACTGTACCCCCAACATGGGACGCTGTCGCGTCTTTCTCCCAGGAGGTCATGCTGATGATAGTAGCGGCGGAGAGGGAGCGGTAGCAAAACCTACCGCCCGAGATCCGCAGACTGCGGTAAGGCCTAAGCAGATTACCAGTTGCCAAACCTGCCCGTGTCATAGGCAGTGCATCGTAGAAAGAGATCTCTGGCTGTACGATGTCGGGATGCGGAATAGTGTTAAAAGAAAATGTAATGTAACCGTGTCATTGCTAGCATTGGCAGCGATGGGGTGGTACCTACTATACTATACACGAAACAGGCTGATTTTCTGTCACGTACTTCGACACTTGTGGCACCCATTTAATCCCGTTGTTTATTAACTTACTTAATGTACTGTACGAAAATTTGCTCCATTTGTTGACATTTATGATTAAATACTCCGTTCCCTTTGGTAGTAGCGTGATGATAATAGTCTTTATCGATAAATAAACTATCCAAGATAAAATGTAGTAATGTAATGTATGATAAGATAATATTCAATTCGAACCGGTTTTTGAGATAGCGCATTTAACCAAACATACAAAAACAAAACTTCTTAGCTTTTTATATTTCCTTCAAGGCTTAGAGTCTAATTGAATGATAAACCACTACAGCCACTTCAGTAGTTCAAAAATCTTTTGTAATTCATAAAAGTCAAACACGCCGAATCTTTGATTTGATTGTACTGTTTGATACTGGAACATTTTATAAACTCGGCTTAAGTTCCAGCGTTCTGGTGAGTTGGTTTGTGATTTGACGAACTTGTATACATGAATCACAAGTGAAATGGCTGCGCATGTTTCTGAATCACCTTCTTTGAAGAACAGTGCCACCGCGAGAGTGCGGCGCTACACGAATTGTTTGTTGGTAGCTGAAGACTTAGAAAGAGGACGGTGAGATTAGAAGAGACGGGGGTCACCAGCTTTTTAAGGACTGGATTCCCACTGACTTAACGAGCTGAGCAGTAGTTCTGTAATCAAATCGTTAAAGCTCCCAAAATTTAATTTATTAATTATTCGAGGGCCGCCCTGACCTCGCCTTATCGATATTTTGGATGTCGACGAGAGCGAGGTCAAGTGACAATGCTTTAGTGGGTCTCTGTGGTCATCGATGCTGAGACTCGTGGGGTCTTTTGACCGTGATGCATACCGTTCTCTATAAAACAAACAATGAGTAGAAGGAAATACTTGAAATGTCCTACAGCATATTGAATTACATAATATTAAACTGTGTATGCCAAATATGTACAAATAAACGAATGACTGTATAATTCCGTCCGCCGCGTGCTTGAATGAGCTCACGTTACGCCGCAGTACGCGCGACACAGACAGCATGCCTATTGTTTATTTACAATAACACTATTAGGTTGTATTTCCATTCAGTAATTGCGCAAATAACGAGCCTGTGAATCACATTGATTTCGTTTCGAAATAATTTTATTGACTTGATAGTATTTATAAATAAAACAAGGATAGGGTGAAGTAATCATTTGAAATTCATCGTATATCCAACGTATCGATCCAACGATCAGAACGCTTACTCCGGAAGGCCCGTTAATATTTTTAGTTGACAGTTCCGATTTTTTACCACTATTCCTAACTCCTGAGTCTTTTTAAATCTACAGACTTAGCTGATGTGATAGCCAATCACCGCAGCGAGCTGAACAAAGATGCGGTAGTTTTACAAAAAATGTAAGGTTTTAATCGGGAAGGGCCTTAGTTTCTCTTAAATATTTGTGTGAACCGCCAATTTGTATCAAACATTCATGAATCAACCCATGGATGGAGTCCCCTCGTGAAAACAATTTCCCGACCATGTATAATGTGTATGCAATAAACGGTCGATTTCAGAGACGGTGCAGTAAATGCAAGTGTCTTAGTTCCCGCCGTAGTTACCATCAAACGTTCCTTGGTGATCCAAACTTTTGAAGATATGAACTGTATTTTGGAAAAGCAAGGTATCGTTATTAAACCGAAAATGTAGGTACGTTATTTTATGAATAACTAGTTGACGCCCACGGCTCCGCACGCGTGGTGAATATTCCCGTTTCCCACAGGAACTTGTTCCCCGGATTAAAAGTAGCCTATGTGTAATTCTAATGGGTAAGCCATTTTGTTTATAAATTGTAAAGATTCATCAAAATCTATTCAGTAGATTTTGTGTGAAAGAAAATAAACTTTTGCGTTTAAAATATTAGTATCTAGGAAGTAGGAGTAGCCGTCTCCTGGTTGTACCCGTGACATAGTTGGCACTCCTGTTGCACCACACGTTGCATGACGTTAAATTTGTTTTGTAATAAAGTGTAGCAGCGTAGTTTGTTGACTTTATGATTACCTACTGGTAGTATCGTGTAAATATAAGTGACTAGCTGACCCGGCGGACTTCGTATCGCCTTCGAATTTAAACATTTTGTGGTTAGGCATTAGCCGACTTCTCATTAAGGTAAATCACGATAATGAGAGATAAATACCCGGTAAAGCAGCTTCACATTCAATATGATATTTTTAAATGGGTAATTCTACGATAAGAGGTATTGCCGTATTTTCTATGGACTTAAAGTCCATAGAAAATACGGCAACGGAGAAAAGTTGCTGTTTTTTCATTAAACACTTATATTACGATTTTTGTCCTATTTATATATCTTTTCATGTAAGGGCAAGTCACTTTATGCATATTTTATTACTTTTTACAAGTCCAGGGTAAATACATTGGACAGATTAGATACACCAAGAACAGGGTAGATACTTATTTGGCCAAGGGAGATAATTTGTGGTAACAAGAGTAACAAAATTAGTAAAATAACTATATTTAAACATTTTAACTTAACATAGAATCAGACTATAATTTTTACCAATCACATTAAACTTTAACAGAGTATATTATTTCAGCCTTCTCTTAAATTTACAACAAAAGTGTCTTTAGTGTCATTACACAATAATATTTGGAATTATAATGGCATTGGTGCTAATTCTGTTGTTGAGATCACTAAACTAATTTTCTCTAAAATTATCTAATTTTTGTTAAGAGATTGCGAAATGCTATTCTGTTATTAAGTCGAACTAAAGTTGGTGATATCATAAATAGCACTTAATTTGTATCTGATGTCACTAAAATTCATTTTATGTGATAAAATTCTACAAAAAGTGAAAAAAGTACATAGACAGTGAAATCACTAAGTTAATCGGCATCTAAATACATGTTTTGTTAATTTTATCACATAAAAAGAATTTTAGTGATGTCAGATACAAATTTAGTGCTGTTTATAATATCACCAAGTTTAGTTCGACGTAATAACAGAATAGCATTTGGCAATCTCTTAATAAAAATAAGAAAATTTTAGAGAAATTTAATTTAGTGGTTTCAACAACAGAATTAGCACCATTAGCTACCTACAACAAATAATAAAGTATTCTTTTATTAGTACTAATTAAATAGACTAGCGTCTTTTAATTAATACAAATAATCAGACTTGCGGTAACTAGTATAATTTTCATATTAACTGTACCTATGCCACATTCTACTAAATGAACATGTTTTTTATTTATCTATCACGCCTTATCCCCGAAGGGATGGCAGAGGCATACATATTGTATGCCCACTTTTCAGCATGTGTATGTCCCACGTAATAGGTGGTGAGCCCATTGCCGTGCTGAAATAGACAGACGCAGGTTGTGGCTACCTGCTGATGAATTTTTTTAAGAACATGAACATGTTATAATCCTAAAATATATAATATAGGCAGCTCTTGCCTATATTAACAAAAAAATAAATGCTTAAGCTCTTTGAAACAGTAGAACATCGTCTGCCCTTTAAAAATAAGATTTAGCATAGGTAATGCCTGAATAATCTGATCTCCTGAGATAAATGAAATTCGTTTTCATAATAGAGAATATGATATCTTGAAATTGTAATAATTCGTAATCTCCGCAACCATTTTTATAAAATGCTAATTTAGAAGACTAAATTAGCATTAAGATGAGACCATAAAGAAACTTTCTTAAGTTTCTTAATGGTCTCATCTTAATGCTAATTCAATTTTATTATTTTTTCTATTTTATTAAATATCTTTGCCTTCTGGCTCTGTCTGATTTAAGTTTGGCAGCAACTCTTCTATGAGAATTACAAGTTTGATCTTAGATTAGTTACATTTTAAAGCGCAAGTCGTTGTCTTCGCTCTCTTGCTTTCTATTTCCATATCTTTCGTTCCTTACGTGCTCTATATGAGTCATTTGGTCGACAGTCTTCATAATTCCTTTCTCCTTCTTTTTTAACTATATTGCCTTTTCTTTTTTCTGTTGCAATTCATATTTTTGGGATCATGTTTAATCTTTTCATATCGTAGTCTCTCTGCTTCACGTTTCTTCTGTAATCTCTCTTCATGTGTTAACTTTTCCGTGGTGCCGTGATCTGTAACAATATTAGACAATAATATAATAACAATATGAACAGAGAACCTCCTTTATTTTTTAGTTTTAAATATTTACCAAAATTATTTAAATTATTTAAAACTGTACGATGATAAGAATATGCTATATTTAAGTTTGTTTGCACTAACATTATCTCCCCTGGTCAACAAGTTTCTCCCCTTACAGTTATCTTGTCAGGGGAAATATGACAGGGAAGAGACGTTTTCATGATAAATGTTTTTGTTTTAATTGACATAAGAAATGTTTTGGTACATTATGTATCAAACTTTAACTATTGCATTATTATTAAATTATACTAGTAAATGCAAATAAATGAAATGAATAATATAAATTTTATGACTTACCAGTGGAGAGACACAATGACCTCGCGAAACCACCACTTTGAACCAACACGTCGCAACAACTAACAAATGACGGCGCTCTGAACGGCTCACGTGTTTCGCATTGCTAACTTTACGGCGATAGATAACCTTGAGCGCTATTTGGAATATGGCCGTTTTATATTTGTGTTTGTAGTAGCGGAATGATATTTGCCAGGGTAGATACCCAAAAACAGTAGGACAAAAGTTAAGTTTAAAAAATATTGCAAATAAATAGATATTGTTCTATTTTTCCTTAACAATACTTAAATATATTTATTGAAATTGGTATTTAACATACTTTAGTTTAATAACAGATAAAAAGAAGGTAGGTATCGTTTGCAAATTAAACTGAAACCGACAGGGGGACCAGCCAGTGTAGAGACTTTATTTTTTAGACTTTATAAGGAATTTCAGAAAAATATACTTTAATTAGGCATTTAATCGTGACGTTATTTAATAAAGTACATTTAGATGATGTGTTTAATTGCAAAAAATAACAATATATAGTATGTAATTTCTATTTTAAACTGATTGCCGTACAAGTTACCTCTTATTGTAGAATTACCCAAATATTATTTCATTATATTTTGGGATCCATAATCTCCTTTGCCCGCAATTCCAGAGTACATCTCTCTTATTCTCTCCTAGAGATCTTCGAGACCTCCGATACCGTTGTCATTTAGAGGACGAGGACAAACCGGCGTCCAAAAAACTTGGAATGCTTAACAGAGCGCGGCTCGACTTTCACTCGACACTAATGACAGTTATGAGGGCTATCAATGATCCTTTATTTGCTGTGGTGTCGAGATCCTTCGAATCCAGTAACCCATTGAAATATACACACAAAATTTTATCCAAATCGAAGAGTTAGGTGAGAAACACATACACAGGTGAATTATATATATTAATTATATATTAGGCCCACGGCTCCGCCCACGTAACGATATTTTCCCGTACCCGTTTCCACAGCAATTTGTTCCAGAGACAAAAGTAGCCATGACCTTTTTTGGAAACGCTTGTGGCACCGCGGCAGACTAAGTGTTCTGTAAACGATCACTGCGTTAAGCAACTTTCACTATGTGGCATTTACCTTTGCGAGCGTTTCCTTGCAAATGAAACAAAAATATTATTATTGTCAGTATATTGGAATGGAAGAGAGGAAGAACAATTCTATTGTCAACTAAAAATCATATTAGCTTAAATTACAAAAAAAATACTCTAAACTACAAATAATCCTAGGAGGAGATCTAAATATTAACGTTCTAAAAAGTGTTTAAAAGTAAACGCTTACCTAAATCTTATGTCAGAACACAAACTTACACAACATATAAATTAACCAACACGATTCACATCTATCTCATCCAGGTGCATAGATCATATATTCACTAACTTCAGTACAAAAGACCTAACCACGTGCGTGAGAGACCTTTGTTTTTCGGATCACTGTAGAACAATGCTAAGTTTTAATTTAGCATCGCAAAACCAACCAATAAACTGGCACATCAAAAAGCGGTTATATAGTTCAAAAAACATAAATAAATTTAAATTAGAATTAAAATCTGTAAATTGGAGTAATATAATTTCTGAACATTGTAATTTAAACCAAAACTACACTGCTTTTAGTAATGTATTATCTAATATTCTTAATAATAACATACCAAAACACAGAATAAGGTTGAAAAAATCTTATAAGAAACACTGGTTAACTACAGGTATAAAAACTTCTTGTGAAAATAAAAGATTACAAAAAAATTTATGCACAAAGTCAAACAACGCTGTACTTAAAGAATATCATAAAAGTTATGAAAAAAAAATTAAAAAAATTAGTAATCACAGCAAAGAAATTACAATACAAGAATCAATTGAAAGTGTCACAAAATAAAACTAAAACAATGTGGAATATAATAAATGAGCGCATAAAAGGGAGGCGAACAAAAGAATACGTAAATGTACAATTACATATTGATAACACCCTAGTGTCAGACCCTTATCAAATAGTAAATAAATTTAACAACTTTTTTGTTTCCATCGGCCTAGAAAACATTCATAATAATAAACCGCTTGCCCCGTCAGCGCAGTCTCTTTCCGTAAATTATTTTTTTCTGAGTCCTTTAAGTTGCCAGGAAACTTATAAAATTATCAAACATCTGAAAAATAAACACAGTTACGGTATAGATGAAATTCCACCTTCTCTAATTAAACAGTGTGCTGATGAATTGACATTACCTTTCTGCGTACTAATCAATCAATCATTTGATGAAGGAACTTTCACACAAAAAAAATCTAAAGTTAATCCTAATAACTACCGCCTATAGCACTTCTACCTACTGCATCAAAAATCTTTGAAAGGGCCATGTGTGACCGCGTGTACGGATACTGTGAAAAATATTCAATTTTTGACGAGGGTCGAAACTGATTCCGTAAACACCGATCAACAACCCTAGCAGTGTACAAATTTTTACAGGAAGTTTTAAACATATTGAACAATAAACAATATGCAGTGGGCATACTATTAGACATGACAAAGGCATATGATAGAGTTTAATTTAGTATCTTGCTAGACAAATTGTACAACATAGGAATACGTGGAAATGCACATAAATGGTTCACTTCATACCTAAAAAACCGAGTGCAATATGTGGAAATGGAACATTACGACCGCAGACGTAACGAAATTACTTGTATTAGATCCGAGGGACAAATTTTGAACGCGTCAATACCTCAAGGAAGCGTTATAGGATGTCTGCTTTTCCTAATTTACATGAATGACCTACCAAAACTTATAAACGAAAAGTGTATATTGTTTGCAGATGATATATCTCTGCTTATCTCGTGCCAAAACGGAATTGGCTTAAATCAATGACTTCAAAGTCTTTTTGACGCAATATCCGAGTGGATGAATGCACACAACCTCTTAATAAATTACGAAAAAACTAAGTTAATGACCCACACCAAAAAACTCAACTAAAAATAGACTTCTTCACAAATAACATAAATATAGAAAATGTAACTGAATTCACACTATTAGGAATAACAATTGATAGGCACTTAACCTGGAAGGTCCACATAAACAATTTAACATTAAAACTGTCCAGATTCGTCTATGCTCTCCGAGAGATCAAGAAAACCACTGATTTGCAAACAGCTTTAACCCTCTATTATGCCTACGCTCATGCCTGGCTCAGCTATGGTATCATTATGTGGGGAAATAGTCCCGACGCTCCCTCACTTTTCATCTTACAGAAAAAACTTATTCGGATTCTTATAAATATAAACCAAGAAGTTAGTTGCAAACCGTACTTTAAGAGGCTAAAAATACTTACCTTACCGTCCATCTATATCCTGGAGATCTGTAAATTCGTGCGAAACAATATAAACTTCTTTGTAAAACGTGGTGACAGACATACAGATAGACTGGTCAGGCACGAGAACCGCCTGATGTTACCTACTTCTCGCATGACCTTACACTCCAACAGCCCACACGTTATGTCTATAAAAATATTTAACCAACTTCCAGAATCTATAAAAACGGAAGCCAGTACTAATTTATTCTTAAATAAAATAAAAAACATGCTCATTGAAAACGTATATTATGATATTACCGAATACTTAAATGATAAAGAAATAAATCAATACTTCTTAGAAATGCAATAATAATTATAAATTCAATAATAATCATAAATTCAATAATACATTTAATAATTATAATAAATTTCATGGATTTAATAATAAAAATTCAATACTTAATTATAATAAATAAATAATGACTTTTTTTCATGTGGATTGTCAATAAATAGAAACTGTGAACTACTAACCAAAGAAATAAATAAAATATTATCAAGTACCGAATACATGCAATAATTTAGAAAAATAAGTATATCGTATTGTCTTGTATTATTAATTATATCTTATACATATACGATGCTTCCTCCTCTCTTCTACGTTGCCGTGCCCGACAGGGTCCATAATGTACCTAATTATATATTTTATAACAACTGTAATCACCTTATGGAGCGCAATAAATGAATATGAATATGAATAGGGGATGAAGAGTAGAAGCGTGCACGTCGCCATCCCTGCCAGCTACGGCTGCAATTCTACTCCAACACGAGTGCCACCAGGGCGATTACTGCTAGGGCGTGCCCCCGAGGCGACGCGCACCAGTTCGTCCCCGCTGGTGCGAAAAGTGTGAGCCAGAGCGGCGTAGGGGACCGCCACCCTACACGCGCGGCCCGACACACAGGGAAGTGGAGGATGGAGTGCAGGGTAGCAGAATGTTAGGGGAGGAATGGCAGATAAGATGAATGAGTTGATGGATGTTATGAATGAGAGAAAGTTAGATGCAGTGTGCTTGACAGAGACCAAGCGCAAGGGCAGCGAAGTCTTGGAGCTCCCGGGTGGGATGCTCGCGCCTTGGTCTGGAGTACCAGAGAGCGAGCATAGCAGTCGGGGGGTTGGAATTTTGCTGTCCTCGCGATTGGCCTCCAGTATGTATGAGTACAAACTGGTAGGTCCTAGAATCCTCTGTATCCGTGTAAAACTTGGTTTGACGAAGAGTTTCCTGGTAGCTGCTTACGCGCCAGTATCTTTGGCGAACGCGAGTGAGCTAGAGGATTTCTGGGAGAGTATGAGAGAAGCTCTAAATGTGATAGAAGGAAATGAAAGACTTATAGTATGTGGAGACTTGAATGGATGGGTGGGTACCACTCGCGATGTTTTTGAGTCGGTACTCGGAAAGTATGGGGATAAAAGGGTGCCAGTATAAGCTTGCCAGCGTCAAGCTAATACTGGCATTTTGAAAGTAAAAGGATTTGTTTGTGGCGAACACAATGTTCAACCACAAACAAATTCATATGTAAACGAGGAGATGTAAGTCAAAGAGAAGCATGATAGATAGCTAGGAATACCTAATGGATAGTAGGCTCCGTAAACAGGTGATGGACACAAGGGTTTATCGAGGCGCTGAGCTGGGATCAGACCACTACCTAGTCATAACTAGGATTAGGGGTCTGTTCCCGGGTTGGCGTCATCGTTACCGAGTGTCCTGAGCTTGAGCCGACTTATAGCATCAAAAGCTGGAAGCTGCAGGATGCATCCATTAGGGATAAATATAATGAAAAGGTTGCCGAAAAGCTTGGCGACGTCAATGTAAGCAGTGAGAATGTGGAAAGTGTATGGCAGAACCTTAGGGATAGTATGATAAATGCCGCTGTGGAAGTGTGTGGAGAAACGAAAAGAGGCAGTAGTAATAAGCGTGATGCATGGTGGAATGAGGAAGTGAAAGAAGCAGTTCGAATGAAGAAGAAAGCATGGCTGAAGTAGTCTTACTTAGCCTCGCGAAATGATTTTAATATCAAAGAGAGATACAAGCTGCAGAAAGTGAACACGAAGGCACTGATAGAAGAAGCTCGTGAAAGGTGCAGAATGAAAGCGGATGAAAGGTTGTCGTCCAATTTCCGGGATAATGCCAAGCTCTTCTGGAAAGAGGATGCAAGGAGTTGTTCGGCAATCTGCAGTATGAATTTAGTGCTTAGTGTTAACAATGACGTCCTAACATACCAAACTGACGTCCTGCAGAGATGGAGTGAATATTATGGAAAGATGTATGCAAGAAAAGACAGAGATGCCACATCGCGAAGTGGAGCTCACTTCGATGCTCCAGTTCCCGATGTCATTGAAGTCATTAGTATGAAAGAAATAGAACAAGCGATAAGAAGTATGAAATGTGGTAAGGCTGCGGGAAAAGACAGAGTTACTGCTGAGATGATCAAGTACGGTGGGTCGCGTGTCTGGGACACACTATGTCTGTTATGCAACTTGTGCTGGCGGACGGGTGAGGTCCCGAATGACTGGCGAGTAGCAGTTGTAGTACTTATTTACAAAGGGAAAGGCTCGCGCCTAAACTGCTCCAGCTACAGGGCGATCAGCTTGGTCTGCTTAGCTAGTTGGTGTATGCAAAGGTTATAACGGCACGAATACAAGAACAGTCTGAAAGGTATTTATGGGAGGCTCAATGCGGATTCCGACGTGGAAGAGGTTGCATGGATCAAGTGTTTTCTCTCCGCATGATCGCGGAAAAGTTTCTGGCTCTTAGCCAGAAGGTTTTCTGCGCTTTTGTGGATCTAGAGAAAGCATTTGATAACGTTGTGAGAGAAACGCTGTGGGACTTGCTGCCCGGATATGGTGTGGACGGCTCGCTACTGCGGGCAATACAGTCGCTTTATAGGGACTGTAAGGCTTGCGTGCGAGTAGGGGGGGGGATGTGTCACCTCTTTTTGATGTCTGTACAGGCGTCAAACAGGGATGTGTCATGTCCGCCTGGCTGTTCATAGTGTATCTGGACAGTTGCCTGCAGAAGTTGAAAGATTTTAATATGGGTGTGAATTTGGGTGACTTTACATTAAACTGTCTGCTGTACGCTGATGATGCGGTGCTCATGGCCTCATCAGAAGCCGACCTTCAGGCATTAGTCACTAATATGAAAGAGGAGTGGGAAAGTAAGGGTCTTCGCTTGAATGCAAGTAAAACTAAGGTTCTAGTATTTGAAAGAGGTGACGTAAGAACTAAATGCGAGATTAGGGTAAACCAGGAACGTCTAGAGCAAGTGAATGAAATTGTGTATTTAGGAAGTATGTTTAGCGCGGATGGAAGATGTGATTCGGATGTAGAACGGCGAGTAGCTGCCGGAAACAAAGTTAACGGTGCTTTGTCCCAGTTAATAAAGCGACAAAGCATCGTAAAAGAAGCACGACTGGCGAATCATAACGCAGTGCTAGTGCCAACTTTGCTTTACGGTAGTGAAACCTGGGTATGTCAGCAGATGCATGAAAGTAAATTGAATGCTGTGGAGATGCGATCACTTCGAAAATTGTACGGCGTTACCTTGGCCGACCGAATACGTAACGAAGTGATACGCAATATGGCAGGTTTGAATGAAAGTGTCAGCGTTAAGCTGGAAAAGGGCGTGCTCCGTTGGTTTGGTCACGTCCAACGAATGAGTGAGGAACGATTGACGAAGAATATATATTGTTCAAAAGTAGAGGGTAGAAGGAGTCAAGGTAGGCCGAGACTTACATATGAAGACCACGTGAGCAGATTGCTCAAAAACGGTGCGTATATGAAGCGATTGATGAATCTCGAAGAAGCGAAAGAAGTATGTATGGATCGTGAAGCCTGGCGATCTGTCCTCTCCGTCTACCCCGTCAGGGATACAGCGTGAAGATAGTTAGTTAGTTAATATGAATATGCTTCGTTAGGTACGTAAAGCCGTTGGTCCTGGTTGCCAGTTACATGGCCACAGCATGGCAACTTAAACACGACATTGGGCTTACCATCTGTTACGTCGTCTGTTACGTCAAAAATGCATACGGGAAAATGTGGGCGTATAGTATGCCTCTGCCTACGCCTTAGGGGATAAAGGCGTGACATTATGTATGTATGTCCGTTCTCGGGTTCTAGACTGTTTAAATTCGATTTAATTCGAATAGCAATATATTTATTACGTTTACCATGTTATACAGGGTCATTGGTACCACCGACCTGTTAAGACTAGAAAGCTTCTTAATGTTAATACATCCCTTCTTAAAGAAAATCAAGTTTCCTTTAAAAAAAAAAACAAGTTTTGGGAAACCAGAAGTATAACTTAATCTAGAAAAATGAAGGTTGAAGGCTAATGAGCAGGTGCACCGCTAGCAGACGAGGTCCCTACAAAGCCAACAGGTTGTGATTGTCATGTTCCAGGGGTACCGCATGGAGTGTCCGCCGGGCTGCCCTGGCGCCGTGTACGAGCTGATGCGCGGCTGCTGGCAGTGGAACCCGGCCGAGCGGCCCACTTTCCGCGACATCCACCACGCGCTCGAGCACATGTTCCAGGACAACTCCATCACGGAAGGTGACCACCGCTGCTCACACTCACTCACTCACTCACATTATGTGACAACCGAATACATTTCTATTTGTAACAAATTGGCATAAAAATCCTTATGGATGCCGATTTTCTTTTAAATCTGTTAATTTCGATAACTACAGTCGTCCACAAAAATAAAGGATAACCTTAATTTTTTCAAATAATTCTAGCGGTCTCAGTGTTCTGTAAACGATCACTGAGTTACGCAACTTTCACTATGGCTGGTCTTCGGATGGGTGACCACTTTGTGGCATTTACATTTGCGAGCGTTTCCGTGCTTTGGAAGGCACATTAAGCCGTTGGTCCCGGTTGCCAGTAAAATGGCAGTCGTTAAGCCTGGTTGAAGGCCTCATGGGCGGCTTGAAAATTTCAACAGCAGGTAGCCACAACTTGCGTCTGTCTATTTCAACACGGCAATGGGCTCACCACCTATTACGTGGGACAGGAATCCACACGGTGAAAAGTGGGCATATAATATGCCTCTGCCACCCCTTCGGGGATAAGGCGTGATGGATATTTATATTTATTTAATTCTAAAACTACACATGTAATTTCTTTGAATGAAAAAGAATCTGAAAATATTAAAAATAACCTTTTATTTATTTGAAAATGTAAAGATAACTAAAATTAAGGAACTTCTTTCAAACATAATAATTCACTTTTTGAATTTTTTTTTTAAAAAGAAATGGTCCCCTCTTTATTTTAGTACCTTGTGTTTTCTCCTCGGACTCTTCTCAAGGTTTGTATGCGATCAGGCAAAAACTAAGTTCCAACTCATGCGGTTTTGAGATATATTCTTCTACTCTTTCATAACGGCCTGTTTTAAGACTGTAAGTGACAGAGGTGGTGGGTTTCGCTTCCTGACTAGCCTTCCGAGCTCGTCCCATGCATGCTCTATGGGATTCACGTTAGGACTCCTCGCTGGTCAGGCTATGAGATCGATATTGACTTCTTGAATGTATCGTCTCACTGATAATGCTGTATGAGGACGAGCATTATCGTGCATAAGAAGTGAATTATCGCTCATATTTGTAAGGAAAGGACTTGCATGTTCATTCACCTTTCCGCAGTTAGGTTGCCATTTTCAATGAAAACAAGGTCTGTTCGTCTATAGGAGACTGTTTCCTTAAAACATGCTTGTACAAAACGTTCTCCAGGACGTCAATACACCCTGTCCTTGCCGTTGACGTATAACGTGAATCTCGATTCGTCTGTAAACAATACACGTCTGTAAACAATCTTCTTCGCTTCAAGTAGCGTGTTCCGTCGCAAAACGCAGTCTTGCAATTTAATGATGACGTTCGAGTTTTGGACCCTGGGCTGGTCTGTATGGTGTCAGGTTAGATTCTGCCAGGCGTCTTCTTACTGTATCATCACTAACATAATCTATCCTGGAGTGTAAAATATGGTGTTGGATCGCAACTGCTGTTAGATGTCGATTCCGTAGTGAAGTCGTGACGACAAAGTGATCTACTCTGGCTGTTGTACAAGTCGGACGACCATTTCCTTAGATGTTGTCCAGTTAGTTGATATAGTTTGTGGGCACTATGCGCAGAGGTGGAGAAGCAGCTGCAGGAGGGGTCGTGGTGCGGCACGCCGCAGATGTCGCTGAAGGCGGGCGGGGCGGTGCCGCTGCGGCGCTCCACCAACCGGCGCGGCAAGCAGGCGCCCGCGCCGCCCAAGCGCACCAGCCTGCTGTCCTCGTGCAGCTCCTTCCGCGAGTCGCACTACGCGCCCGACGACCAGCCCGCCTCCGCCACCACCACCGCTACCACCGCTGCCACCACCACCGGCGCCGACCTCAACGGTCAGTGCCACACATTTTTAGATATCCAAAATAATGTACCAAGTACCATATTAAATATAAATAAAGTACAGAGAAAAGAATATTAAAGCTAAATGATGCACTCATTATTTTCTGCCATAGCTACGTACGCTAAAGCTACTACATACAGCCTAGTTTTTGAATTACGTAATAGATTTTTTTAAATAACATAAATTAGCGTTAATTTGTAGACAAACCTAAATAATTATATGATATATTTTAGGTAAGAATTGTATTTGTTTATCAACAACAATATTTACATACAGTTTCTATGACAACCCATTGCTGATTAAAAAAGGCAAATAGTGCTATTATCGGAATAACTATAATAAATTCACTATTTGGATTCATGAGCTGCGCTTTATAAGCTGCTTTATGTATCTAAAACCGAAGAAATTAGACCCACTTTCTGAGCAAATGTCTTGAAAAAGACATATTTTGATTTTCAGAACCAGTTATTGAAACCGTTTGTCGAATCAGCACACAACACATGAGAATTGTACCCGCCCAAAACTAAAAAATACTTTTATGATAACTGTCAGAAGTCTCAATAATCGGAATAATTATTTTAGACCTAATAACATAATTGTTGTTGAAAATATTGAAATCTTTCCCGGTACCATTACAAAGCTAATGATATGATTTTCTGGTTTTTAAAGTACGATTCGATTAATTCCATATTACTTTGGTAATACTTTGGTATTATATTACTCCATGGTAAACAATTCCACTCAACAATTGCCGAAAAGAACTGAAACTCAAAAAAGAACATTACTATATTTATAAAACAAAATATTAAATAATTTTTAAATAAATCTGCCATACCGTGGTGCTTGCAAATAGATTTTAGGTATTACAATTTATTAATTAAATTAATTCATTATACTTATAGTTGAGTTATTATAGAAGGCCCAATTTGACACTTCATGATAAATCACCGCCGTGACCTTGTACCGGCGAACATATTTTTTATTCTAATTTAGAACGTAATTGCAAAAGGTTTGTATGATTAACTCAATTATTTTCAATTTTGCCATTTATAAACAAAGCTGTTTATTATTTAATTTAGTACAATTTATTTTTCTCATATTTTTCCTAGCAATTTTTTTTTTTACCGGTGGACTAAAATGTATAATTTCAAAGAAGAAACACACGACGTCGTGTGAAAGAATTTCAAAATCGAGTTACGTGTTTGGAACATTTAGTCGATGGTCCGGTCAAGTATACGTATACTTGACCGGACCATCGACTAAATGTTCCAAACACGTAACGCGATTTTGAAATTCTTTCTAAAGTGTTTTTTTTAGAAAACAATGCTATATGGGACCCTCGCCCTTACATTTGAAAAAAAGTTGTTAACTTAAATGTAAATTTTCTCAGCCGCAATGCGTCAATTGAGATTAGCCAGATAACGAAATAATGACGATCGAAACGTGGCGCGAAGACAGCCTGAGATAGTAGTTATAAAACGAAGCGGATACAATGCCACGCTCGTAATTGCAGACAGTTAGCTTGTCATTTGTACGTATTGATAACTTGGTACAAAATGGGATTTACGCAATATTTATTTTTACACAAAGGCATTTCTTTACAAATAGCCTTTAGGATACTTACGTGAAATGTGTATTATAGTATATACAAATGTATGTTTTATGTAAAAGCTATATAATTAAATATTTTTAGGCATATAACGTACTATGTACTATAATATATAATAATTATACATACATTTAAATAGTAATTTCTGTTTGTTTGTCCGCTCGCTCAGGTGTGTAGCTATAGGGTTCACGGTGTAAGTATATATGTTGCGTTTCAGGTAGACAGTGTATTACCTACTTACTGTATTATTTTTCTTATTATACCTAGTCAGGTCATAAATTCTGTCACATGTTTATATATTGAAACAAGTATATTCATTATGTAACCATTTATATACCAAAATGAACTTAACAAAACATAGATTCTTATGTCCTTCAATCTGCGCGGCCAGTCGTCTATCGCAGCACGAACGAGGTCCATGTCAATATCGGCGGCTGCCTTAATCAAGGATGTCTTGAGTGACTCCAAATTGGGATGAGGCTTTGAGCACGCCTTTTCCTCCAAGTGTTGCCATATCTTGTAATCTAACGGACTCAAATCTGGACTGGAGGAGGGCCAGTCTTCGTGCCGGATGAAGTCGATTTCACGCGCCGCCAGCCAGTCTTGTGTGCTCTTCGCTCTGAGCTGGCGCCGAATCTTGTTGGAATACCCAGTGCCTGTTATTGAACATGGTATGAGAAACAGGTTCCACAAGGTTCGTCAGGACTGTATTTTGATACACAACTGCATTCGTTTTTACACCTTTCTCACAAAAATGTACCTCTGTTAAGCCCCAATAAGAAACTCCCAACCATACCATGAGCGAGGGTGGAAAATGACCTCGTTGGACACGCGGAATACGGTTGCTCGCTTCTTCACTACTGTGTGCGTACACCTTTCACCGTGGTTCTGCCTAACCCCATCTGAAGGGCCAACAGTTTCTGCTTACGTTTGGGATTTCTTTGAATTCGCGCCTTTACAGCTTTTATCACTGCTGGAGTCCTAACAGACCGAGGGCGACCACTTCTTGACCTGTCATCTACATTAGAGTCTTCATTGTATCGTTTGATGGTACGATAAACGAATCTTTTGGTTATATTCAAATTTTTCAGTATGTCAAAAATTTGAATTGGCGCGTAACCGCAACGATGCAACGCAACTGCAACATGGTCTTCTTTAAGCGTCCACTCCATATTTAAAAATGAGTAAAATTCTAAAAAGTATACATTTTTATTTTCATGAACAATTCGAAATTCGAATTCAATAAACTTTTTTTGTGGCCAGCTTTCTAAAAGAAAAGTTTTTACTGTGTGACAATACTTATGACCTGACTAGGTAGTATAAAGTATATGTTTAATAAAGTGACTTAAATCTCACTACCTAAACTACTGTTTAAAAATGAATGTACATATTAGTTTTATTCGTAAATAAAAGATAAATATAACACGCAATGACCTCAGGTGCGCATACGACTAAAACATATATATGCGCGCTCGGAGGTGGCACTTTATCCTTTTTATTTATGTAGGTATGTACTCGTATCTGTACTGTTACGTAATTTGTTACTTACTCTCTTACGAATGGCACACAGAAAGCTCTGAAACCAAAGTAGTGCGATGGGCGTTTTCTGTGTGTCATGAGCGTGAAGTGTGTCCTCGAGACCACGTTTGCAACGGTAGTGTGTAGTAGGTCGCACTGTATGGGTAGTTGCTGGCTGTGCAGGGCGCGGGTCGGAGGGCTCGCTGGCGGACGACACGGACGAGTCGGGCAGCGCCGAGCCGCGCCGCGCCGCGCGCCGCGCCGCCTACCCGGTGCGTACCCACGCTCTCTCTCTCTCACTCACTCACTCACTCACTCACACACTCACTACACGTGTGCAAGTGTTTCTACTGTGATTGTACTACTTCTAAGTATTTGCCTCGGTGCCCACTTTCGCTTTCCTTTTCTTCTGCTTCGACTTGGTAAAGTCGTCAGTATCATCTATATTATTATACATTCCTTATACTCGATGTTCTTTCAATGATCACTGCGTTAAGTAACTTTCACTATGGCTGCTTACGGATAGGAAACGTGCTTTATTTTAATTTTAGATTGCCATCAGTAACATAACAGCAGTTTGAGCCAAATTGAAAGCCTTATGGGCGGTTTAAAATATTTCAACAGCAGGTAGCCACGACCGGCGTGTGTCTATTTCAAAACAGCAATGGGCTCACCGCCTATTGCGTAGAACAGGAATACATATGGTAAAATGTTGGCGTATAATATGCCTCTGCCACCCCTTTGGGAGAACCCTACGGTCCAGTTGATAGAAAGTGGACACCGTAGCCTATGAACTTATTATTTATACTGTTGATTGATGGCGCTTGGTGGAATTTGCTACACATATTAAATAACACCACTTGTACTGTTCCACAACATTTACTTTGTAAACCTGACCGGTTTCGCCTCACGGCATTCTCAAAGGTACACAATATGACGACTCTATAAAAGATAAATATAACACGCAATGATTAAAGATAAATATAACACGCAAATTAAAAAAATGATTCGTCGTCATATTGTGTACCTTTGAGAATGCCGTGAGGCGAAACCGGTCAGGTTTACAAAGTAAATGTTGTGGAACAGTACAAGTGGTGTTATTTAATATGTGTAGCCTATATCGTTTGCAACACCAGAGGTACAGCACTCGCTATTTATAAATTTATTTATTAAAACTGCTATTGCACGTAATTTGAATTTGAAAAAAATGTAGATATAATATAGTCAATTAAAAGTAATTAACCCGTTAACGTAAACACCGAATTCGCGATAACCACCATCATTTGTGGGAAGTAATAGAACTACTTTGACAAAGTATCGCGTAAGAAAAGTTGGTCACAAATATTCAGCGAACTCAAATAGCTCTCCGATGTGTTACCGGAGCGCCCGGAGCGCCCGGAGCGCCTGGCGCTAGAGAATAGGGAATGGGTGAGTCTGTCAGTCCTGTTGTCTAGCGCCGCGGCCCCCGCCTCCGCAAAACTCGAGTCTGCAGTTCTGCGGCGTCGAGCTCTTTTTGACTCTCATGCCCAGCGCGCTTGGGACGACTACTCTGCGGGTGGCGGTGGTGGCAGCCCTGGTCGCCAGGGACTGGTTAGGGTCTCTGGCGTGAACCTGACGGCCACCAACGTGGCTATTTTAAATAGTCCGTGGAAGACGATGGCCGTCAGGGTGATTAGAGGTTACCGCTCGATCTCAGTTGAGGCGGCTTGTCTCCTGGCCGGGACCCCTCCCTGATGAACCTGATCCCCCCAAAGAAGCGAGATAACACTCGAACTCCCCTGAACGAGGCCGCGGAAGCGGATAAAGTCTGTCGGTAGCCCTGGGGCTATCCTTCCGAGGGCACACCCGGGACTCCCGGCTATAGACAGATGAAAGGTATACGTGTGGTTTTAGTCGGTAAGAGTCTGGCATAGCATCCATGATGATTTCCACATGAAAAAAAAACAAAAATGTTCTTTTGAGGGATAAAAAGCCTTCGAATGTTTTAAAAAAAGACTTGATTGAAAATTTTTGGGCTAAAACGTTAACCGTATGATGGAAAAAGCTGAATGTAAACAGTTCAAATTAAGATGTAGGTTTGAAATTGGCTACAGTGAATTTTTGTTACAAATTTTGGCTGCCATACTGCTGAAAGTACGTACGTAATGGGTCCTAAAGTAATGGGGCGAATGCTACCTATATTATGTAATACATATAAATTTTATTTACAATAACGATTGTCTACTACGAATTGAACTGTCTCTGTAAGGTGTCTTTGCCAAGTTGAGTAGTCAAGCCATTGAGGTTTTCGGAAGAACTATTTTGAAAGAGATAGAGTTTAGTTTTAGGTTTTTACATCTAAATTACGTAAGGTACAAAATATAGTTTATGAATATTAAAATATAAATTAGTTACTGGTAACACAGTAACAGTGTTGCCGCGTGACAGGCACGACACAATGATCCAATAAGGAAATGTGTAAACGTTTATGAACTAGCCTCAAAACTGACTGAATTTTACTAGTCGGTTGTTAAAATATAAAATGCGTTGCAGTCGCAGCAAGGCGTGCAGGTGGCAGCGCTGGAAGTTCAGAACGTGAAGCGCGCCATCAACAGGTACGGCACTCTGCCGAAAGGCGCGCGCATCGGCGCGTACCTGGAGTCGCTGCGGCAGAGCGGCGGCGCGGGCGCGGGCGGCGGCGCGGCGGGCGGCGAGGCGCGCTCGCTGTCGCCGCGCACGGCGCGCGCGGGCGCGGGCGCGGGCGCGGGCGCGGGCGCGGGCGAGCCGCACATGATCCGCTCCAACTCGTCGGGCGGCGTGGCGGCGCCCGCGTCCCCGCGCGCCGCGCGCCGCAGCCCCGCGCGCGCCCGCCCGCGCCCCGCCGAGCTGGAGTTCCCGCCGCCGCCGCCCGACCTGCCGCCGCCGCCCGAGGACGCCCCGCCCCGCCACCTCGACGACCGCCTGCGCAACATGAAGGAGATGCTCGAGCTCAAGCTCGTCGCCGAGATCAAGGAGCGCGCCGACAAGAAGAGGGAGCCCGGGGACGAGCCCGCGCCCCCGCCGCCCGACCCGCCCGAGCCCAGCGCCGACCCCGTCGCGCGCCTCGTGGCCGAGCTCTCCACCATGGAGGCGCTGCGGCGCCGGGGCGACGACGTCCCTGTCGCCGTCTCGCCCGCAGACCTCAAACTGAACCTCCGGAAGACCGCCTTCACCGCTCCCGCCGCCGCCGACCTCGACGCCAGGAAACAGGACGCCGACACCATAACCGGCACGGACTTTAAATCACAGTTAAAAAAAGTGGAAACAAATAAAAAGAACGCAACCGTGAACAAAGAAAAGGATGACTCGCGACCTATTATGGATTACAAATCTCGGCTACGGAAAGTGGACAGTGGTAGCACCGCGACAAACGGTACGTCGAGTAAAAAGACAGAGCGGCTTTCGCCCGAGGAGTCGGAACCTAAGTCGGAGCGCGAGAGCAGCTCGCTGGAGGAGGAGGAGGACAAGCGGCGCAGCACCGGCAGCATCAGCAGCCTCAAGAAACTGTGGGAGAACAAGGTGAGAGCTAACCAGCCCGCTGCACTTGCGACCTACCACTTCTCGCTTCCACATGTCGTTGATTTAATGGCTGTTACAGTGACTTGTCTATCTGGGGTTTATGAGGTCTAACCTAAACCAACGTGCGAGTGGTGCTCCTGCTAATTCGTGGACTAGCTGTCGTATTGGTCGTAAGATCAAACAGAATTCATTGTTGTCTTGAAATTTATAAATTTAGATGTGTCGAGTAACGTGGCGAAGCTAATATCACGCTTACGCCCCCGGTATGAGGTCTCGTTGGATAGGGTTTCAAAACTATTGCGTTAGAGATTATATTTTTTTAGGGTCAAGTATCTACACAGACGTCATGTTGATTATAAATTGTAGTTTACTTATTCTCTTGAACTCCTAAATAGACTCAAATAGTATAAAATGTTAGTAGAATGCGATGATTAATATTTGTAAAAATGAGATCGTTGAGAGAGGGCGTGTAATAAGTAGCGAGTGTGTGTACTGCGCAGGAGCCGGAGGAGGCGGGGGCGGGGGCGGGCGCGGGCGGCGAGGAGCGAGCGGGCGTGCGCGCGCGCCCCGCCGTGCCCACCAAGCCGCTGGTGAAGGGCAAGCCCGCCAAGGTACCCGCACGCACACACACGCACACACACACCCGCGCGGACACGCACATACACACACACACAACCGCGGACACGCACATACACACACACACACAACCGCGTACACACACACCCCCGCGCGGACACACACGGACACACCCGCGCGGACACACACACACACACACACACCCGGGCGCACACGCACGCACGCACACACACACACACACACACACACACACACCCGCGCGGACACACACGGACACACCCGCGCGGACACACACACACACACACCCGGGCGCACACGCACGCGCACACACACACACACACACACACCCGCGCGGACACGCACATACACACACACACAACCGCGTACACACACACCCCCGCGCGGACACACACGGACACACCCGCGCGGACACACACACACACACACACCCGGGCGCACACGCACGCACACACACACACACACACACACACCCGCGCGGACACACACGGACACACCCGCGCGGACACACACACACACACACCCGGGCGCACACGCACGCACACACACACACACACACACACACACACCCGCGCGGACACGCACATACACACACACACAACCGCGTACACACACACCCCCGCGCGGACACACACGGACACACCCGCGCGGACACACACACACACACACACACACACCCGGGCGCACACACACACGCGTAAATGATTAACATAAAGGCCTTTTCAACATTATGTTGTTTAATTGCATTGTTTATCGGCAAAACCAACTGAACATGGGTGAAAACAAATGAGCTTGCGTAAAAATAAGTGAAGTCAGTCCTAAGCGATGTAAGTCGTTTAACCCTTTTTTCTGGGTCGGAGAAAAAAGGGTAAAACGATTTGTGTGACCATTAAATGTTTGTTTCGGAGTATGTGTGTTTATTATGGGATTAGAATATGTTATCCTAGTAGAAACGACGACGGAAATATTAAAACCAATACGATTGCAAATACCTTCGAGTATTCTCTACGAGTAATATTTACGATACACACGATAAAACACAACCTTATCGTTTAACTTTCTTCTTATTCCACGAACTTGTTATGCATGTGACAAACCGTGGCGAACGCCCACAACACACTGACAGCTATTTAGATCTCTCTCACAGCTGTGCGCTGTTGCTGGGGTCCCTCTTTATGTTTGCTCCATGGATGTGTGTATATTTCTACAGCAGGGCGGTATCTACGCGACGCCGGTAAACTTAGCGGAAGAAGAGGAGCCAGACTTGCTTGCCGCGTTAAAAACCACTTTGGAATGGTGCACAAATGAGGTTTGTGAAAATTTTTTTTTTATAAAATATTTATAATTTACGATTTTATTAGAGAATTACTTAGCGGATAAATTTTTAAAGCAATTTGTATGCTAAATTTTATTTATTTTTTTATTTAAGTATAAAAACAAAATTGCTTAGAGACGGGGATTGAACCCGTGACCTTTGCCTAACCAGGGCAATGTTCTAGCCAGTGAACTACCTGAACCAAGTTAAAATTCTTCACTATACTTAATTATCATTTAAGAGCACCTATGACCAGAGCCATCTATCGAGCCACTGAACAACTCTGACACCAATCAACAGTGTTACAACCATTTTTAAACATTGATGGATAGACTCTACTCAATCTATGGATAAGTTGATAAAGCAATGCAAAATTGTAAAAATATAGTGAAGAATTTCAACTTGTTTCGGTACGGTTCACGTAGTACAGTAATCTTTTTTCGCTTAAATAAAAAACTAGCTGGGCGGGTCAGCAGGCTTTGCCTGTGATATACTTCGAACCCCGTGGCACCCATTTAATCCCGTCGTTTATTGATTACACAATAATGTATGAATATTTTCTAAATTAGTTGATTACTTCTCCGCTCTCCAGTACGCTCGCATGGTCCGGTCGAATTATGGTTACATGAAATTAATTTCTTTGCGCAATATTTTGAGTTTGCCATATCTTCCAAGATATTTATTTAATTTGCAAGGTTCAAAGGGACAAAATTATCTTCATGAAATGCTGAAGCCAACTAACATACTAGAAATGTTAAGGATTAGTAATCTATTTGTGTAAATAGCCTTTTAATTACCGCTTTAGAATTGCTGGTTTATAAAATTTTAAAATGGACATTGTTCGATCTAATGCTGACATCGAACATTAGATGTAAACTCGGTCACGCGGAATTTTAGGTACTGTTCTAATGTATTAATAATTAATCCAAAATCAGTGTTCTTTACGAAACCGTAGAGTTCGGTAGTACCTAACATTTCGGTATTGTCGCGACCGGGGAACACTCATAATTAACATTTTAACATTTACTTCAGTGTCTAACAGTAACAACATTTACATAGTCACTCAATCAAATAAAAAATAAAAACTCAACATTTACATTAACAACATTGACATAAGTCTTTCTCTCCTTAGAAATAAACAGTTAAATAAATATACAATACATCAAAGACCTTTTCTCTCTAACTCTCCAAGCTCTCTCGACCGTACCCCCAACAGATATAGTATATTATCCTTAAGAGATAGACATATACCCTCGCGAACTTTTTGTAGACCTATATTAAATACACAATTCCGCCATTATAGTCGAGACAATTTAATAGGCCACATTTGACACTTCTTCAAAAATCACGCGTGTATATAATATATTTAATTATTTCGAAGTTAGAACTACACAATTGCTGAACTTTTTCCAGTTAAAATTACATATTGTATTGTCTAAATGCCCAAAGAAGGTAATTTTACTATTTACTTTCACTAATAGACCATTGTAAAGAAAATAAACAATTTCTGTTCTAAAGAACTGAAAGTCGTGACAACGTTGCGTTGCGTTACCGAGAAAATCGAATGTTTATAAGTAAAATCGAATGAAATGAGAATTATTCGTAATATTCGACCACTTTTAATGTTTTGTTTGAATCATACTATTCTCCATACTTTCGTCATTCTTATGTACGAGTAGTACACATCTATTCATTATTTTCATCTTTGTTTAACATTATTTTCTTTCATTAAAATATTTCTTTTATTCTGACAGGTTTACTGATTTTATTTCAGTATTTGGTTTTACAACATTTTAACGTGCTCTGTTGGTTTGGACACGTTCAACGAATGAGTGAGGAACGATTGACGAAGGAGTTAAGGTAGACCGAGACATAAAAGGCAACATGAGCAGATTGCTCAAAAATGGAAAAGTCAAAAGTACTCGGATACCCAGACGTGCATGCATGTGAATTCATTAATGAATCTGGAGGAAGCGAAAGAAGTATGCATATGATCATGTATGCATGTAAGCATGCATGATCGCGATGCCTGGTGATCTGTCCTCTCTGACTACCCCGTCAGGGATACAGCGTGAAGATAGTTAAGTTTTAATAGTTGAGTATAACATTTTAAGGTAAAGTCTACTTGCAACATCGCCCCTTAAACACAATTTTTCCTTAACACTTAAAATATGATCCTAACGCAGTTCTATCTACACTAATATTATAAAGAGGAAATCTTTGTTGGTTTGTTTGTAATGAATAGGCTCAAAAACTACTAGACCGATTTTAAAAATTCTTTCACCATTTGAAAGCTACATTATCCACGTGTAACATAGGCTATATTTTATTTTGGAAAAAAATAGGGTTCCGTAAGATATTCGGGTTTTTCGGGCACAAGGTGTAAAAAATCTACCAGAAAAGTTACTTATTTTGTGTACGCTGCCTAAACTAGAAAAGATAGATCCATAAAATGTTCTAATTAATTGTAGATCTTATAAATATCTACAAAAAAGTCCGCGGTTCACTATAATTATCTATGTCGAGTGAGGCACAACAACCATTATTTTATTTACAAAACTTGATTTTTTTTGGTCACTTTAAACGCGTTTATTTTACTCATGCTATTAATCCTTATCAAAATAAATTATTTCATCACTAAGTACAGTTTATGTAGATATTATTTGATCTTTGAATGATTAAAATTGGACGTTTCGGCCCATTGCAAAGTGGGCGTCACCAAGACAGGGGTGCGCGTGCGGGAGGGGAGTTTAGATCCATGAGTAAAGGTACCCGCGCGGCTCAGACGCGATTTCGGCTCCCTACGCAGCGGTCGTGCGCGATGTCTAATAGCCAGAGGTTTATTCACTGTGATAACAAACCGGGATAAGAGGTTTGTTTGGAGGCCTGATGGACGCCCCTCGCCTCTCTCTCCACAAGCTCCTTAAGTAGCATTTCCGCCCACGTCCCGCTATGACGGGATGGATAGGGAAAGCTGACATCAGAGAGGCAGAGAACCGGCAACTAAGCGCCAGGGGACACCCCTGGCTCACACACCGGTCCTACGCCACGCACACTCAAGCGTAGACTTCTCCGTATTTGGCAATAAGGTCATGCCATGTGAAAAGTAGTGAGGTGTATGTCGGTTTCCCATGCGCCTTCTCCGCCCACAGCCGTAGATAGAGCCCAGAGCCCAGAAAATGGATGAGCGGTAATTTAGGTAGGTCCCGTTTCAGCAAATCGAAACCGGTTGGCCCGGGTTTCGAATCGGTGACTACTACGGGCACGGGCGCTTGCAATGACTTAGCGACACGTTTTATGCGACAAATTAAATCTTCGAAAGATGACATGGCGTCATAACTTAATAAGAAATCGTGATTTAATTTTAATTTTAGCGAGAATATTTTCGAAATCTAAGCGCAAAGTATCTACGGTTTCGATCGAGGATAAAAACAATTCTTTTATTGATTCATCTGCGATCCTCGATGAATAATCACAAATTGATTGCATACGCTTAAAAAGGCTCTCCTTCTTAGCGTGTAATAGTTTTTATCTACTCTGATACTATAATACAAAGATTATAAAACTGATAACAAAATTCTTATGACAAACATTACGTACAGGCCAAAAATAATAAAAAAAAGTTTAATTACGATACAGGTCTTGTATGGACACCTGTATCATAATATAACTTTTTAATCATAACGATACACCTATACAACCTCCAGCTGGACCAAGGAGGTAGAACCTCTACTTAAAAAAAAAGGTTTCAATCATTGGTTTCAATGAACGAGTCCGCGACGCAAGCGCGCATGCATTTGACATTTAAAAAATAAACTTGTTATATTCTTCATTTTATTTGCAATATTGTTTTACGTATTATAGTATGAGAGTAGATAAAGTAGTGTATGACACTGTACATAACTTGGTCTTATAACACTCGTGTGATACTATAAAAAAAACTCATGTTATAAGAACCCTTATTATGCAACAGTATCATAAACTACTAAAACTGTAGATCCGGAATCTCTTTCGGAGGCATTGTTAAAACAAAACAACTATAGCTACCTACAGTGCAAAACTAACGAACTATCAAAATGGCAGCGGTGGTAAGCAGCGAGACGCGACGCGAACGAGCGTAGGTACGTACTTGCGCGCGCGGGCCTAGGTGGTCTACTTATTACAATGCGGTGCAGTCGAAATTACCAACTATTTAGTACCTACCTATGCTAAAAACAGTAGGTAAGTATGCGTCTATTCCCTAATGGAATAAAACTATTATCTATGCGTTTATTTCCTATAGAATAAAAACTATTACCTAATCTATGCGTTTATTCCGTGGTAGAATAAAAACTATAACCTATGCGTTTATTCCGAATGGAGTAGAAACTATAACCTATACCTATACGTTTATTCCGTGGTGGAACTAAACTATAACCTATACCTATGCGTTTATTCCGTGGTGGAACAAAAACTATAACCTATACCTATGCGTTTATACCATATGGGATAAAAACGATTGCGTTTCTATTAGCAAACTACTAAAGCGAATGGATCAAAATCCGGATCGTTAGGACCAGAAACATTTAGTTTGAAGCGAGTCTAGATTAAGGTCCGTATTCCAGAACGTTTCTCAATACTCGATCAACGCTTGAGACTACAATATTTTCTTATAAAATCTACTCTCAAGTGTCTCTAAAGTGTTGATAAACGTTCTGGAATACGACCTTAATAGTCTGGGCCCAAAGCTGAAACGTGATGTAAGTTGAAAGGTGTATCTTAAGTGTTAGCTCCTTTTCACACGATTATCTATGAGCGTATAGAGCCACCTCTGTTGCGTGTCGGTACCTCGGGTTGTTACTACATCGACAATTTAATGTACATCTAATATAGAGTACATAGAAGCATCGCAGTAAATAACATAACAATTGTCTTCTATGCTATTTCTTTAAACTACGCAAATATATAATGAGAAATTTTGTACAGTCAGAAGTTAAGAGAAATCTCAAAAATTAAAGCCAATGTTAACCCAAGTCGCGGACAGAATCAACGATAATTTTTTAACATACTAAATACGGGAACAATTAGGAAGAATTTAAGGGTAATAAAAATGCATGCGGAGCTGCGGTCAACAGCTAGTCAACATATATAAGAAGTTTTTTAACCTAGTCATCAAATCATCAATCATTGTCATCAATCAAATCAGCTAGCTTTTTACATAAAAGACTATTCTCCACTTCCAGCGCTCTAGGGACCCAGCGCTGCATACATCAGTGCTTAGTGATCCAGTTGGCCAAGATCTAGTGCTGTAGAAATCCGATGCATGAAGGTCCGGCGCTCCAAACAATCATTCTTTTGTCTAAATGCATACTCCAGGACTTCTTTTTTTAGTTTTTTTCTATTTCCGTGTACAGTCGCATTTTATTTAAATTTATAGAAAAATAAATTACCTGGCAATTTTTTAATTTTTTTTGTGCAGGAATATTTTACAATAAATGAATACCCACATTGCCAGCCTTCACGTCATAGAGGACTCAAAGAAAATAACAATGATAACATTTAACATCAATTTATTGAATTAATATACTTATTTAATATCTGGGGATGAAGAGTAGAAGCGTGCACGTCGCCATCCCTGCCAGCTACGGCTGCAATTCTACTCCAACACGAGTGCCACCAGGGCGATTACTGCTAGGGCGTGCCCCCGAGGCGACGCGCACCAGTTCGTCCCCGCTGGTGCGAAAAGTGTGAGCCAGAGCGGCGTAGGGGACCGCCACCCTACACGCGCGGCCCGACACACAGGGAAGTGGAGGATGGAGTGCAGGGTAGCAGAATGTTAGGGGAGGAATGGCAGATAAGATGAATGAGTTGATGGATGTTATGAATGAGAGAAAGTTAGATGCAGTGTGCTTGACAGAGACCAAGCGCAAGGGCAGCGAAGTCTTGGAGCTCCCGGGTGGGATGCTCGCGCCTTGGTCTGGAGTACCAGAGAGCGAGCATAGCAGTCGGGGGGTTGGAATTTTGCTGTCCTCGCGATTGGCCTCCGGTATGTATGAGTACAAACTGGTAGGTCCTAGAATCCTCTGGATCCGTGTAAAACTTGGTTTGACGAAGACTTTCCTGGTAGCTGCCTACGCGCCAGTATCTTCGTAGAACGCGAGTGAGCTAGAGGACTTCTGGGAGAGTATGAGAGAAGCTCTAAATGTGATAGAAGGAAATGAAAAACTTATAGTATGTGGAGACTTGAATGGACGGGTGGGTACCGCTCGCGATGGTTTTGAGTCGGTACTCGGGAAGTATGGGGATAAAAGGGTGAATTACGCTGGCAAGCTTATACTGGCATTTTGTAAGGAAAAGGATTTGTTTGTGGCGAACACAATGTTCAACCACAAACAAATTCATATGTATACGAGGAGATGTAAGTCAAAGAGAAGCATGATAGATCTATTCCTAATGGATAGTCGGCTCCGTAAACAGGTGATGGATAAAGGGTTTATCGAGACGCTGAGCTGGGATCAGACCACTACCTAGTATTAACTAGGATAAGCGGTCTGTTCGCGGGTTGGCGTCATCGTACCGAGTGTCCTGAACCTGAGCCGACTCATAGCATCAAAAGCTGGAAGCTGCAGGATGCATCCATTAGGGATAAATATAATGAAAGGGTAGCCGAAAAGCTTGGCAACGTCAATGTAAGCAGTGAGAATGTGGAAAGTGTATGGCAGAACCTTAGGGACAGTATGATAAATGCCGCTGTGGAAGTGTGTGGAGAAACGAGAAGAGGCAGTAGTAATAAGCGTGACGCATGGTGGAATGAGGAAGTGAAAGAAGCAGTTCGAATGAAGAAGAAAGCATGCTTAGACTACTTAGCCTCGCGAAATGATTTTAATATGAAAGAGAGATACAAGCTGCAAAAAGTTAACACGAAGGCACTGATAGAAGAAGCTCGTGAAAGGTGCAGAATGAAAGCGGATGAAAGGTTGTCGTCCAATTTCCGGGATAATACCAGGCTCTTCTGGAAAGAGGTAGGCAAGACCCGGAGTTGTTCGGCAATCTGCAGTATGAAAAAAGTGCTTAGTGTTAACAATGACGTCCTAACAGACCAAACTGACGTCCTGCAGAGATGGAGTGAATATTATGGAAAATGTATGCAAGAAAAGACAGAGATGCCACGTCGGGAAGTGGAGCTCACTTCGATGCTCCGGATTCCGATGTCATTGAAGTCATTAGTATGAAAGAAATTGAACAAGCGATAAGAAGTATGAAATGTGGTAAGGCTGAGGGAAAAGACAGAGTTACTGCTGAGATGATCAAGTACGGTGGGTCGCGCGTCTGGTACACTCTATGTCTGTTATGCAACTTGTGCTGGCGGACGGGTGAGGTCCCAGATGACTGGCGAGTAGCAGCAGCACCTATTTACAAAGGGAAAGGCTCGCGCCTAAACTGCTCCAGCTACAGGGCGATCAGCTTGGTCAGCTTAGCTAGTAAGGTGTATGCAAAGATTATAACGGCAAGAATGCAAGAAAAGTCTGAAAGGTATTTATGGGAGGCTCAATGCGGATTCCGACGTGGAAGAGGTTGCATGGATCAAGTGTTTTCTCTCCGCATGATCGCGGTGAAGTTTCTGGCTATTAGCCAGAGGGTTTTCTGCGCTTTTGTGGATCTGGAGAAAGCATTTGATAACGTTGTAAGAGAAACTCTGTGGGATTTGCTGCCCGGATATGGTGTGGACGGCTCGCTGCTGCGGGCAATACAGTCGCTTTATAAGGACTGTAAGGCTTGCGTGCGAGTAGGGGGGGGGATGTGTCACCTCTTTTTGATGTCTGTACAGGCGTCAAACAGGGTTGTGTCATGTCCGCCTGGCTGTTCATAGTGTATCTGGACAGTTGCCTGCAGAAGTTGAAACATTGTGAAATGGGTGTGAATTTGGGTGACTTTTCAGTAAACTGTCTGCATTACGCTGATGATGCGGTGCTCATGGCCTCATCAGAAGCCGACCGTCAGGCATTAGTCACTAATATGAAAGAGGAGTGTGAAAGTAAGGGTCTTCGCTTGAATGCAAGTAAGACTAAGGTTCTAGTATTTGAAAGAGGTGACGTAAGAACTAAATGCGAGATTAGGGTAAACCAGGAACGTCTAGAGCAAGTGAATGAAATTGTGTATTTAGGGAGTATGTTTAGCGCGGATGGAAGATGTGATTCGGATGTAGAACGGCGAGTAGCTGCCGGAAACAGAGTTAACGGTGCTGTGTCCCAATTAGTAAAGCGACAAAGCATCGTAAAAGAAGCACGACTGGCGATTCATAACGCAGTGCTAGTGCCAACTTTGCTTTACGGTAGCGAAACCTGGGTATGTCAGCAGATGCATGAAAGTAAATTGAATGCTGTGGAGATGCGATCACTTCGAAAATTGTGCGGCGTTACCTTGGCCGACCGAATACGTAACGAAGTGATACGCAATATGGCAGGTTTGAATGAAAATTCGCAGGTGCGAAAGCAGAAGGTAGAAGAGGTCAGGGTAGGCCGAGACTTACATATGAAGACCACGTGAGCAGATTGCTCAAAAACGGAAAGGTCAAAAGTACTCGGATACCCAGACGTGCGTGTATGAAGCGATTGATGAATCTCGAAGAAGCGAAAGAAGTATGCATAGATCGCGAAGCCTGGCGATCTGTCCTCTCTGTCTACCCCGTCAGGGATACAGCGTGAAGATAGTTAAGTTTTTAAGTTAAGTTAATATCTTTGTTTATTCGTTGTATCTGTGATTCAGCGCCATTTATGAAGTCCGACGGAAAAAGAATGCAACGCGATGCAAATTTAGACACTATTTTCGCAAATATATTAATAATATCTCTGAGTGGCAGTGATGATAATGACAATATTCTCGTTGTAATTTAAATAGTTATCTGATTTAGTTTTTAAATTTACGATAGAAAACGTTTAGTAAAAAACAGACAAATAATTTTTAGAATACAATTACAATTTTCAAAATAACTGACTCGATTCATATAGTATATGTTTGAAGTCCGTGTCGGTTCATTCACCTTAATCGATATTTTTAATAATGTCATCACACTATGAATCTGAAACTGACACTTGTCAAATGTGGCTTCTTATGATGACTCAACTATAATTATTTTGTTATATCTTGAACGGTTTAGGCAGTGTTTTTTTTGAAAGCTCCCAGACGGCTTATTTTTTTTCGACACCTCTCACAAATATCGTTATAATTTAGTTAATGTACACAAAAACTTAACAAAGAATACATTAATACCTTCCTTATAAATCACTCATTCTATTAAAAAAAACTGCATTGAAATACCCTGCGTAGTTTTAAAAATCTACGCATACATATCGACAGATAGCGGAAAACGACTTTGTTGTAGAGATAAAGAATAATTGAACCCTTAAAGATATCGGAGTTGCTTTTGTGGGTAAGTCGAAAGTCCTTAATATTCCTTCTAGATTAGCCTTTAAAAATAGTATCAAGTGAAAAAATAATAGTAGAATTGAACCCTTCGGAAAAGGAAGAGAATATTATAAAAATTAAAGGAAATATAATTTACGGGCGATCTGAGTACAGGAAGAGCAAGTTTGTGAGTTTCTAAGGGTAAAAACGGTTTTTTTTTTTACGCAACGCCATCCAGCCCTATGTAAGCTAATATAAGCTTGTGTTATGGGATTTAGACAACTGATATACATACTTAAATATTTCTAAATACATACATATTATACATAGGAAACACTTAAACTCCGAAACAAACATTTGTGGATCACACAAATATTTGATCCGACCCGGGAATCGAACCCGGGACCTCAGTCGTGGCAGTCGCTTGTATTACCACTGCGCCACCGAGGCAATCAAAAAAGTAGTAACAAGATAATAAAAAAAAGGTAATAAAAAGATCTACAACAATTTTATTTACACTTTTTTCACATAACCTCAAAATACATGTGAATATTTCAAGAAAAAAAATTTTTGCTTTTGTATTTGTATCTTTTTTAGTTTTTTTTTATTTTACGAAAATTGATGAAATTACCTTTTTTATATCTTTTTTATTTGAATTGAAATATTTTATTTTTTTCTCCTTCTTTTGACTTAATATCGAAAAAGTACTCTCTAATTTTTTAACGAAAATATCAGCTTTTTTTTAAATGTTGGCGTGCCATCTGTTCATTAAAATATCTATTTTTCGATGGTGTAAAATAATTATTATTAAGCTAAACTTGGAGAGAAGAACTAAGATCCGATTTATTAGAAACGATGAAGTACAGGAAGTAGTTATCGGAAGTATATGTCGTACATGCGGTATCTGCGGTAGGTGCGCCGCGGGTGCGGGCGCGGCTCGGCGCGCGGCTCGCGCTGGCGCCTGCAGACGGCGGAGCGGCTGGCGGCGCTGGGGCGCGCGGCGGGCGCGGCGGGCGACGCGCGCGCCACGCCGGCCGCCGCGCGCCTGCCGCTGCGCGCCGCGGCCACGCGCCTGGCCGCCGACGCGCGCGCGCTCGCCTCGCCCGCGCCGCACCACGCGCACCTCGCCGACGCCGTGGAGCGCGCGCTGCGCGACCTCGCCGACATCGTCAACAGGTACACCCCGCTGCGACTCTATCTCTTCTGTAACCTAATTAAAGCAGCAAATTATTTCCGAATAACCGTATGTCGTACCGACTAAGGCTACTATTTAAAAAGCTCCATTCGCAGACCCTGCAAGTGGGTAACATCGACCGCAGTATATTCATCTCCGCCACATGCGCATATGTACCGCATACATTCAGAAGAACGGCCTAATACTATTGCAGGTTAATTATGCAAGCCTGACGATTATATAGATCTGCCTTTCTAATTTAATCGGGATTTTGGGAACGCAGGTGCTAAATACCTCACGCCACTTAGCTCAGTCGGCAGCTATGTGCCTTGACATATCAAATCAACTAAAAATGTCCAATTATTAGAAAACTAATTACGAAAGTAGCTCACTTCCTAAAAAGCATGTCTGATTTTTAATTACCCCTATCGCAATATGAAAAAATCAATCTAAAATAAATAAATAAATATCCATCACGCCTTATCCCCGAAGGGGTGGCAGAGGAATATTATATGCCCACTTTTCACCGTGTGGATTCCTGAATCTATCTCGAGTCAATTCAATAGTTACAAAATAAAGGACGCAGTTCAGAATAGGAAGTTTTATTATAAACTAGATGACTCCCCCGGCTTCGCCCGTGACATACTTTGAACTTCCATCGCGCCTATTTAATCCCATCGCTTATACATTCTACAATAATGCATAAAAATTTGCCCGATTTGTCGACATTTATTATTACTGCTCCGCTCCCCAATGTAGTAGCGTATAGCCTTCCTATAGCCTATAGCCTTCCTCGATAAATGGGCTTATTCTAACTACTCTTACTAACACAAAAAGATTTTTTTAAATATACTATATTTATATAATTTGCAAAAGATAGGCATAAAAGAAGAATTTATGTGTAAACTAAGCAAGAAATTTGAAAATTCTGATGACGGATGTGAGATCGAAAACGTATGAATCATCATACGTTTTCGATCTCACATCCGTCTCTGATGTCATTTAAGGAAGGACTCGTCGAAGTTGCTATTGAAGTATGTGGGGTAAGCAAGAGAAGCCAAGGATGTAAGGGAAAGAGAATGTGTGCAGAAGTTCACAAGGCGTTGTCTGATAAGAAGAAAGCATGGATGCACTGGTTGACTTCAAAAGTCAATCAAAGGATACAGAAGGCAACGGATGAGGACGTAAAAATGGCGAAGGATGAGTATAACAAGTACAAACGTATTGCAAAAGAGGTAATGAAAAGAAAGAAAGCGAATGACAAAAATGAATTTGATAAAAGGTTAACTGATGACTTTCAACAGAATATGAAATACTTAAGCATATTTAAAAAAAAGGGGTATGCAAGCACAGACCCATTTCTGGGATAGGAAAAAAGTGGCAATGAAAGCGACATAAGTATGGAAGAAATTGTGGAAGCATTGAATAGTATGAAACTGGCCAAGGCTGCAGGAATTGATAGGATTTCCGTCGAGATGCTGAAAGCGGGACAAGGCGTGGTAGCTTGCCAGCTGTACTGCCTTTTTAACCTTTGTTGGAGGAATGGCAGCGTACCAAGAAATTGGTGTAAGGCTGTCATCGTGCCGCTTTATAAGGGAAAAGGAGAGAGTTGTTGTTTGCAAGAGTGCAAAAACTACCGCGGCATAAGCTTGCTCAGCATCGTCGGCAAATTGCATGCAAAAGTTTTGATAAAAAGAGTGATGAATGAAACTGAAGGAAAAATGTGGGATGTATAAGCAGGATTTATGAAAGGAAGGGGATGCACGGATCAGTAGCGCAATTCACAAATCTTTTAGGGAAAAGTCAAAAGGTCTATTGCATGTATTGTAGACTTGGAAAAGGCCTATCAAAGAGTGGTGAGGAATGAACTGTAGCCACTTGATACGAGCACTGAAATCTCTCTATGAGGGCTCCAGTGCTTGTATCTGCATCAACGGAGCTTGAACAGACTTTTTTCACATTGAAAAAGGCTCGAGACAGCGTTGTGTAGCGTCGCCGTCGCTGTTTAACCTATACATGGACAGTTGCTTGAAAGAACTGCAAGAGAGTGCGTATGGTTTAAAAATGGATTGCCTATCCGTCAAATGCCTCCTATACGCGGATGATCCGGTATTACTAACATCATCGGCGGAGAAGTCGCAGTTGATGGTTAACATTATGTATGATGCGTTAAGAAACAAAGGAATGAATGTGAATGTATACAAGTCGATAGTAATGGTTTTTGAAAGAGAGGCAAGTATGGCGGATTCATGTGGAATTTATTGGATGGATTACAATTCTTGTGGAAGGAGAAAGAGTAGAACAAAATTTGCGAGAGATGGAAAGTGTGACTATGACATTGAGTGAAGAGTTTTGGCTGGAAATAAAGTGATTGGAGCCATGTACACCTTTGTAAGCAGTCAGAACGTGTCTAAGAAGGCAAGACAATAGTACATATAGGAGTGTTGGTCCCCACACTCATATATGGCAGTGAAAGTTGGGTATGACAGAAGACGTATAACAGTAAAATTAATGCAGTGGAATGAGAAGAATGAGGAGTGGAGTTGATGGATAAAGAAAGGAACAGCGCGATATGGGAACGTTGTGGTATGACAGAAGATGTAGTGACTATGATAGAAAATGGGATGCTAAGATGGTTCGGTATGGTTTCAGAAAATAGACTAAAACGAAGCAGATTTATAAGGCGAGAGTGAATGGGCAAACTGGTAGGGTTCGGCCTCGGCGTACGTATGTCAACCAAATCGTAGACCTTTTGGAAAAAAGCCAGGTCAAGTGTACCCTTAACCGGCGAGCGTGTATGAAAACACTCATGAAAGTAGAAGTAGCGAAATGGGTATCTCAAGATCGTAGCAAGTGGAAATCCATAGTGTCTGCCTACCCCGATGGGAAACAGGCGTGATAATATTTATGTATGTAATCTTATTTTCGTGTAAGGGGCCCCATCTATATTTTCGGGGCTCAAGTGACCTCATATGCCAGCGAACCTGCTGAGTAATGGACAAGGCAACAACACAGGTTCCCTTAAGTGATATGGAGGTCAGGCGACATTGAAAATTAAAAGCCATCTGATAAGTGCTTTTAGTAGGCAAATAAAAGATCCGCCCTCTGAGGTCTACGCGGTTGAAATGGTTTGCTAAGATGCATGCAACACAGGAACCCATCGCATTCCAGGCCTCGATGGGGACTCCATCGGTACCAACAGCTTTTCGATTCTTATTGCGTCGACGCGCAGTCTGGACTTCTCCAGGCGTTATGAGTGGCACTAGTCCTTGATTCGGAGGCTGCGCCTTTATGTGCTGTTTATTAAGCAACTCGTGGTCTTAGCATAGCAGGTTGCCCTCACGGTGTTTTACTTGGAAATCTATACTAATATTATAAAGCTGAAGAGTTTGTTTGGTTGAACGCGTTAATATCAGGAACTACTGGTCGGATTTGTAAAATTCTTTTTGTGTTAGATAGCCCATTTATCGAGGAAGGCTATAGGCTATATATCATTACGCTACTACGCTGGGGAGCAGAGCAGTAGTCATAAATGTCGACAAATCGGGCAAATTTTTATGCTTCATTGTAGAATTAATAAGCGACGGGATTAAATAGGTGCGACGGGAGGTCGAAATATTCCACGGGCGATGCTGTGTAGTAGTAGTAGCATCTAGTGAATTTATATTTGACATCGACAAACGACTGAACATGACTAAATCTAAATATTAAAGATTTGTTCACTAAAGACAAGGCTGTATGGTCTGAGTAATATAAAAGCTAATATAAATGATTATGTATGTGATTAAGAGTTATTTTACGTTGCTATAATTATATTACACTGAACGGTTGATACCATGATAAGTAGAAAATATTATTAGTGGCAAAGTAGATTTCTTTTTCATAATCCTCACATAAACAAGATTCCACAATTCCAGCATGGTGTATTGTGGAGGCTCCCATTCTTTCCTTACATTTTTAAACCTCTTTTCACTTCAATATCAGCGGGAAGCCTGTCAAAACAAGCTTAAATTAAACTCTTTAATTTTAACGGTTTGGTATTTTAGACGTTTGCCGACATTGTTTACCCAACAAAATGAAGTAAGCAAAATGATTGAGCTTGTGGAAAGAAGTTCCATATAGATAGTGATAACTCGACTCGACACACTACTCGTACACTACGAGTTAAGTAAAATGTCAAAATCATGGGTCGCTTGTGTTGATTTTATATTTAAAAAACTATAAATGAAAATGAGACAACTTTTTAAACTAAATTGACGTAAAGAGATGATCCTAGGTTTTGATATGATATCACATTGCAAACCTTACATTTTCGTCTTAGAAACTACAATAATCAAGAGCGACTTACCGGTGGTTATTAAATTCACATTATTTTCCTTCAAATCACCCACTTGTCTCGTATAACCACAAAAAGTACATATTGGCCATCTCTTTTTTTCACCGGTACTATTGGCATTAGAGAGCCGAGTATATGTTGGCGGTGAACTGTTCAACTAAATATAATTCATCTATAGTTATTCTTTATCTAAGGGTTACAGATCCTAGTTACACTTTAGTTACAGCACACTCCGTCGATCGGGCGCGCGAACTATGATCATTACTTTGTCTTACTGCCGCACTCAGAGTCGATTTAATCATTGATTAAGGAGTTTTAAGTAAAGATTAATAAAAATTCACTCTCAGAGACAGTTAACGAGTCATTATTGTCATTTAATGTCAATTAACTTCAATGGCCGTTGAACCCTTACTTAAATCTTAAATAGGCATTAAATTGACGTTCACATGCCAAAAGTATGGTTATAGCGCTAACACACGTTCGGATTTGGTTTCTCCCGATCGCGGATTTGATATGCTTCCCGACCAAATCTTACCGTGTGTACAGCAGTCCAGCGGACATAATTATTATAAATTGAATACGCCTCCATCCGCATCGGATATGATCAATGTTGCCGTTCTAGCTAGTTATTCGTAAATTTTCCCAGATATAATTTAATTTTTCTTCAAAAAGACACTTTTTCATAATGATAGATCATAATGACAGATTTGGTTGGCGGACTGGGCGGATTTGATCTGTCGAGGTCCGGCAGACTAAATCCGAATGTGTGTTAGCGCTATTATGTCACCTATGTTTTTTGCGGAGAGAATCAAAGAGCGATATGTATAGTGATCCGTCCATATCTATAGTCATGCATTCAGGAAATATTCCGTAATTGATAGTAATTTTGCTTAAAAATAATAGTAAAACATTAAACTTTTTTTATTTTGAAGGAATATAATATCTTTATCCTATCGTCTCTAGGAGCAACGGCCAATTATTTATTTTAATCATAATTAGTTAAATGACAATTTACACTAATTTAATGAACGACTCTGAGTGCGGCTGTAATAACTTGTAACTGCTAACCCACGAAATAATATGTTTGTTTGTTACAGATAAGTGTTGCGAGCTGCGGCGTCATCGCTAAACACCTGTACTTACGTTACACGCGCCTGCCAGAGAGTGACGCATGGTGTGTGTTGTAGTGTGGACTCGACCGGAACGATCTATTGTACACTAGTGAATACGTACCTATATCGCACTTTCCCAGCCAATACTCTATGTTCGTAGTGTTTAGTTGGTAGGTTCGGGTTGGGCGGCTCGATCAGTGCCAAATGTACGTTTGTAAGATGTAACCCGTGTCAGCTCATCTTCCCGGTATAACCTATACTGCACACGCGGTGCAACGAGCCTGAAGGGCATATTACATGTAAGAATAACGCAGTTAACTGTATATTGTACGATGTGCCTCGGGAGCCCTGTGTATATAACGTGGTGCGTACGCCGAGCTGAACACCGACTAGACCAGCCAGCTATGAGGTGCCTGGCTCGACCCGGACCAATGGCGGCGCGTCACGCGCTTGCATTTAAGACTGTATGTAAGTATTGATTTGTTTGGCCTACCTAGTGTAAGCACACGTGTCGGAGCCCCTCCGCTCCGTTCTACACAATTGCGTATTGGACTATGATCAGTATATTATATGTTACGATAGAGTGTGAACAAATAGTTCTCGGACGTAGTATGACTGTACTAAGTTAGCGTCCTGTGATACGGCTTGTAATATAGAAATAATTATGCTCAATACTTTCTTTTACTATTATTTGTATTAATCAGAATTGTAAGGTATTTTAATAAAATCAATATTATTATATGGTATAGCGATGGTCGGCGAGTGGATCAGTATCGACACAATGAAGTAAAGAGCGAGCCTTACTGTAACACGTGTATGCTAGTCTTGATTATTATAATAAATATACGTACGTAAGTTGTCTACATCGGGTTCGAGCGGCGTCGAACCTGCCAACTGTGTTGTGAGGATTTTGTATTAGCCCCAGTGAGGCGGTGGGTCGGTGTCGGGTGGACGACAATACACTCCTGCTGCCGCAATGGCATCCTTCTATAATAAGTAATACAATCCAAAGATACATAACCCATGTCCAATTGTAATGGAAATATAATGATTTCTCGCTATTTCAAGATTTTTAATTTTACTTGCCCTTGCGTAAACTACACCGTGGGTGCGTTTGTTCCCTAACGCGCTGCTCATTGCTCACTCGGTGATCTGCAACAACCCTATAGTCTTCATACGTATTACGTTGTAGCTGCGGGGCTCGCTCCATGCCAGTGGAGAACGTCTTTCCGGTGTTGGATGGTACCCTTTTTGATCGAGTAACATTAAACGCAAGATGCCAATGAAAGTGTTATACCTAAACATGCAATTTGTGTTTGGCCTTATTGTGCCACGTTGGCCAGGCGGTAGGCTGTGACAGGTGAACAGGGATTTCTTCGGTACGAATCTTTCTTTTCCTGCCACGACCGGCCCAAGTAACATAACAAGCTGTATAAGGGCTGTATTAGACTTTAATTATGTACTTAAAAAGTTGAGGCTGTATAAAGACTGTATACAGTATAAATGTACTCTGCAAGTACAAAAAGGACCCCAATTAAACAGATTTTGCGTTGGTAGAACTGTATAAAAGATGTAAAAGCAATTGGAGGCAGTTTAGAAGTTATATGAATTTAGGGTGAATTGCACGAATTCTTTGGTTATAGTTTCCGTCAAAATTAACTTTAGCAGTGACAATAACGGTAGCAATAATATTTAACAATAATGCGTTGCACAATCCTACTTTTTGTTATAGTTATTGTTAATGGGGTTGCAAATGTAAAGTTACTTGCTCTCCATCAAAATTGAAGGGGTCATTTTTTTTGTTCTGGAAATACTTCGTTCAAGCGTCAAGTCAAAACAGCCTGCGAGCTGATCGTTGAAATTGAACTAGTAATAATTATAAATAATATAAGTATTTAGTTTACTGAAAACATGAAAGTGCCACAGGATCAAGCTCAATTATTGGGTTGGATGAATACTGTATAAAGTAAGTTCACTATTACCATCCCGTCGCATCAGTTATATATTCAGTGAAAAATTACTAATATATTTTTATTTTCAGAGAAAGAAGAGTTAATTTTAGTAAAGATGAAGTAAATCATTTGCAAATACTGGTGGATAAACGCAAGAGCATTTTAATGTCTAAAAAATGCGTGCATGCATTCATGGTGATGAAAATTCGTCACTTCAAAAGAAAAAAGGCTCAAGGAATATTATTTAATTTTGACTGCAGTACACCTCATTCTTCATTGAGGAAACTGTTGGCACCACCACAAAAACGTAGGTGATTTTGATAAATGAATTTATTTCAGACTAGCTTCCGCTTGCGGTTCTGCGCACTTTAGTTAAAAACTATTGCATGGCTTTCTTCAAGACTCGAATCTATATTCATACCAATATTCATGAAAATTTTGATGAAATTTTAACAAACACTTTTGTTTTAATAATATTAGTATGGATGTCTGATCTTTATCCAAAAAATACATACATATTGTCACGCCTTTATCCCCGAAGGGGTAGGCAGAGGCATACTAAACGCCCACATTTCATTGTTTGCATTTTGTCCCACGTAACATGTGGTGAGCCCATTGCCCTGTTGCAATGGTCAGGCGCAGACTGTGGCGACCTGCTCATGAAATTTTTCAAACTGCTCATAAGGCCTTCAACTGGGCTTAACGACTACCATTTTACTGGCAACTGGGACCAACGGTTTAACATGCCTTCCGAAGCACGGAAATGCTCGCAAATGTTAATACCAGAAAGTGGTCCAAGGACAGCCATAGCGATAGTTGCTTAACGCAGTGATCGCTTACAGAACACTGAGTTAGTCCACGAGCGCTTCTTCAAAAAGAAGTTGTAGCAATTTTTTTTTTATTTTTGTCATATGTCTCATAAATATTAATATATATTTTAGTATATATATTTTAAATATTAATTTTTGTCCTCATTTTCAGGCATGATTAAGAGATACCAGGGAAACAATAGTGACAGTTTTATAAAAAGAGCTTTACGCGAAAAGAAAATTTCAGTTTTAGACAGTCTCCATGCCCTTGAACTGGAAAGAATTCAGCAAAGTATCCGGCAGCAAAAGGAACTACATGATCACATCGTGAGACAATGAAGAACGAAATAAACAAGAATTAATTAAACTTCAATTTCAAATTGACATATTAGAAAATAAAAAATACTATGAAAATTAATAAATTGTTTATTAAAGTATTTAATGTTCTGTTTATTTCTACATAAACCACAGAATAAACCCTACTAATGTACTGCTATTTATGTAATCTTTACGCTGTATCCCTGACGGGGTATTCAGAGCGGGCCGATCGCCTGGCTTCGCAATCCATGCATACTTATTTCGCTTCTTGCAGATTTATCAATCGCTTCATACTGCATGTATGAAGCGATTGATAAATCTCGTCATCATCATCGTCATCGTCTGGCTATCTGAGTACTTTTGACTTTCCGTTTTTAAGCAATCTGCTCACGTGGTCTTCATATGTAAATCTCGGCCTACCCTGGCTCCTTCTACTTCTACTTTCGCACAATATATATATTCTTCTCCAATTTCAATCGTTCCTCACTCATTCGTTGGACGACGACTTTATGTCTCGGCATTTATTCCACCTGAAGATTTGATATATAAATGGGTACAGTATCAGAAGAACTAGATTCCTATAAAATATCACGCACTAATGCCATCATACAATAGCTTATGTAGGTATAAATACTTTACCTATTACGAATGTTTATGCACACAATTAAGCATATTATATAGGAATATTTGATTACTTTTAGACAATATTATATTACAGGAATATTTGATTACTTCTTTGTGATATGACGACGAGGATTGCTCCGCAATAATCAAGTAGTAGATAAATTCATCGCATTTCCTAACCGTGTGTGTGGTCTGGTGGTTAATGGCGAGAAGTAGGTGTATTGTTTGTTTTAGTATTTTTCCCAAGTATAGAGTTCCAAGATCGAATCCTCATTGTTTTGATTTTTGTTTTTGCATTTTAAAATAACAATTATGAATCAAAACACCGAAAAAGTAAAATAGTGTTTATTACGTACTAGATTGACTTAAGTTTCATTAAAAAAAACTGACTATCACTGCCCACATTTTTTTTTTTGATTGCAGTAATTTAATAGGTTTATTTTATATCAAAACGCGATGTGGCATCTAAATTATTATTGTAATCAAAACAAATCCAGTGATCCGATCCGCCAAAGTAAACGATATCTTACTTAAAATAAAGTTCAAAATAGAAGCGCGTAATAACTGTCGGTCTCTGTCAACCTGCCAATAAGGTTCAAAGTGGTATGACAGCCACGCCGGCACTACTCTTACGTCAAAATATTAGCGCTGCATCGTATTATACGATGATACATTGCGCTTAGAAAAGTTAAAAATATAAAAAAAACTAGTTGACGGCCGCGGCTCCGCTCGCGTGATGGGAACTGATGGGCACTGTAGACAATAGGTATATCTTACAACCTAAACTAGACTTAGCTACCCCGGAGCCAGGGGCTATAGACATCCATTTACTCTAGACAGTTGACCTTGACCTCAGGATCTAAGGTCTCGGGGCCCTACCGGGTCTAAGCCCACAAACTCAGATACTAGCCCAGAAGCCTGGACTTCGGATCTAAGACCCTGGAATCTTGACTCAGGACCCTGGACCCCGGATCTCGGGAACAGGATCATGAACCCTAGGCCATTAACCTTGGATCCTACCCCCTGTACTGTGAGGTCTCTAGAGCCTCTACTGCATACCGTCGGTGGAGAACCCAACCCTTGACTCTAAACAGAGGATCTGGAGTAGCTGACGTTGGACTCTCGATCTAAGACACAGAAGCCGGAATTCAGGATCCCAGACCCCGGGTCGGCAATATGTCCTCGAACTTTGATCCTGGCCCCTGAACATTCATGAACCCTGGAATGGGTTTATCATGTCTATTTTAGAAGTTCCTATGGCCACCTTCCAATGTCCTCTACAAACGATCTCCATGCATGGAAATTACAAATGGGCACATAAGTACCTACGTAACTAAAAAACACTGAATGAACTAACTCTAGTTTTATAATATTAGTACCTATAGATAAAATATCCAAATAAGTAAAACCCTTATTTGTTGCATTATAACATGACCTTTATCATGCCCGTACAGAATATTGATAACATCAATTAGCTAGAAAAGGCATACGGCAGAGTATTTATGTTTATAGTGACATCTAGTGTAGTGTAGTAAATAATAAGAATAGTTTGCCAAAACATTGTCGCCATCTATATACAAACTCCCGTACTGTCTGCCTGCTTGGAAAGTTAAGGCCGTGACCATATTTTGTTACTTACGTAGTGAACTTACGTACATGATCGAGACGTTGGATTCAGTTAGTGTGGAGTGTGGGCTATATATCTTCACGCTGTATCCCTGACGGGGTAGTCAGAGAGGACAGATCGCCAGGCTTAGCGATCCATGCATACTTCTTCAATTCTTGCAGATTCATCAATCGCTTCATGCATGCACGTCTGGGTATCCGAGTACTTTTGACTTTTCCGTTTTTGAGCAATCTGCTCACGTGGTCCTCATATTTAAGTCTCCGCCTACCCTGACTCCTTCTACCCTCTACTTTCGCACAATATGTCTTCTTCGTCAATCGTTCGTCCATCATTTATTGGACGTGTCCAAACCAACGGAGCACGCCCTTTTCCAGCTTAACACTGACACTTATTCAAACCTGCCAAATTGCGCATCACTTCAAAAATAAAAAAACCCAGGCTTTTTTTTGTTTTTTTATTTTACGTTGAAAGGTACAAAGTAACGCGATTTTATACGTCCGATAATGTGCCTTCAATGGTTTTGGGTTGTGTTATTATGGGTAGGCGTTGTGAGTTGTTTTGGGTTTAAGGAGTTTTATATATTATCTGTGCGTGTACATGGTTGGTATGAGACATCATATTGAATATTGCATCCTAGGCTATACAGAGTCAAATGCCTTGGAGTAGTGTATAAAGGCGATATAGAGTTCTTTATTGTATTCATTATAGCGCTCCATTATGTGTGCCAAAGTGAAAATATGATCCATTGTTGAATGTTTTGGCCGGAATCCAGCTCGCTCCCTGGGTTGATGCTGTTCAAGCGTATTCCTTATTCGTCGTAGAAGAACACTTGTCAATATTTTGTATGTAGTCTGCAGTAAGCTTATTGGTCTATAATTGCCAATATCCAAATGGTTACCCTTCTTATATAGCAGAGTAATTATTGAACTTTCCCACTCTTTAGGAATAGAGCACGAGCTTAGTATACTGTTAAATAAATCTGTTAAAATAGGTGTCAAAGGCTCAGTGATAGCTTTAATGGCGTCGTTGGAGATACCGTCTCCGCCTGGACTTTTAGCCGATTTCAGATTTTTAATAGCCTGGTGAATCTCTGAATTTAAAAATGGCATTACTTGAGATTCTCGCTGGGTAGGTGTTAGTTGCACCGTCTTTGTTCTCTTGGTATGCTATGCTCTTATCTTAGTAGAGGTTTCTGTAGAATTCAGATGCAATTTCAAGTAAGTCTCTTCGGTTGGTACATATTTTATTTTTCTTATTTAAAAGTGATGGTATCCACTCATTTGAAGATCAAAGTCTATTTTGGCCTCTCTTGATAGAGCCTTTGGTTTTTATTTCTTCTTCCATAATTGACATTAGATGTTTTTGTTTAGTTTTGTATATTTTTTTCTTAACTTTTCTGAACAATTTTGTTAGTTGCCTTTTTTCTTGTTTTGTTTTCTTTGGCCTTTAAGCCATTTTTTAATAAATAAATTAAAAAATTATAGACAATATTCAGGTGAATATCGTCTATAATTTTTAATTTATTTGTCAAAATAAAATCAATCTCATTTTTTACTTTGCCATTCGGTGATAACCAAGTCCATTTCTTTTTATTGTTTTTCTTAAAGAAAGATGCTATAAATAATTGCTGCTGAAAACAAAACTGTATCATGGTTTCACCTCTATCATTTCTTTGACCGTAGCCCCACGGTCCCAATTCTTTATCTTCGGGATGTGGTTGACCGATCTTAGCGTTAAAATCACCGATTACCAATGTATGTTCAGAAGTGTTGTTCAGAGTTACTACGATTTCTAAATAGAATTTTTCTATTTCTGCCTTATCAGATTTGGTTGTAGGTGCATATACTTGAATTATATTGATAACATTTTTACCAAATATCAAATCTAGGCGGCATACTCTGTCAGAAATGGCTACAAAGCTTTTTATATTTTCTTTAAGTTTCTTAGCAATCATGAAACCAACTCCATTTTCTCCACTCTTTCGACCAGTGTAAATAATGATATGGTTCCCGTATTCACAGATTTTTGTACCTTCCTTCTTTACCTCGGAGAGTCCAATGACATCCCATTTCATATTTTGTAGACAATGCTCCGGTTCATTCAGACGTCCCACTCCAACCAGGCCTCTCACGTTGTAAGTACCTATGTACAAGTGTGGTTTTGTTTGATTTCGTAGATGGGTGGAGGGTTTTGGTCTTATACTCCCGCGGGGACCAGCCGTATTGGGAGATTTATGCTCACTTATTTGTTTATTTTTATTATAATGATAATGCTAGAGGGAGGCCTGAGATAGTTGCTATTGCTCTGTATGAGTTACTTCTGATTTGTTATTGTAGGTACTTGAGCATATCGTTGTATTGTGGGATAGCTCTCGACCTCATAAAGCAATCAATAATTGGTTTGGGTCTCTTGGCACTGCCATTGTTACTGCCTTTTTGTAGGAACTCTCTTTCTGGGGACGGTTTAGGCTTTCGCTTATTGTTCTTATTTACATTACAGTGGCTGTTTTGTGAAGGTGTTCTTCACAAAACAGCTCATGTGAAGGTGTTCTTGGGGGTTTATTCAGTACTATAATTTTGTCGTATCGAAGGACTACATGTCCAATTCTTTCCGGGATCTAAATTCTGTCGGTATTTCTCTTCTTTTTTTAGTACTTTTTGTGTATAATCTTCTTAGATACAGATTCTAGAATTTTATTTAGAAATTTCCTGTTTTGAAGTATCTGTATTTTTAAGCCCCTAGTACTTACTGTCAGAATAACTGGTCTATTTATAACTAATTGAATCAGGCGTTACATGGCGGAAATCCATTTTAAAATACTATAATTATTTTGTTATTAAATGTTATTTTTGCAATATTCCGCTTTTTTAGAATGTCGTACGACGTCGACACGTGTTTCGCCTACACACGAGGCATTATCAAGACTGTTTGGCAGCAACCAAACGATAGGTAGCACCTCGACCTTTTGTAGTTCGAACGCAACCAAACGATAGCGCGATGTTGACTTCTAGTTGTTTTGTCTATTTTTGAATAAACTAAGCAAAACCGAAATGTGGAAGTTTGTTTGTTCGTTCAGCAAAGCACACCCGTCCCGTTTTATAATTTCTAACTGCGGACATTTTTAGACCCTTTTCACATAAATGTAAAATTTCAAAACTGTTGTTATCATTCAAAATATGCCCGGTGGCCAGCAAATGCTTCGCGAAATGTGATTTATCTATGTGACCGTTTCGGAATGCTCCTAAGTGTTCCTTATATCTGGTATCAAATGAACGACCTGTTTGGCCTATATAAACATTGCTACAACCATCACATTTCAACTTATAAATACCGGATTTTTTGCTATTACTAATACTCTCTTTACAATTACATAATGTTTTTAAGGTATTTTGAGGTCTATAGGCCGAGAAAACATTATTTTCCTTAAGTACCCTCGCCACACGATGTGTGATACGCCCAAAGTATGCGAGACTAGAAGTATACTATTATATAGGTCTATTTATGTTTGGTGCATTTGTTTGTCGTCCAATTCGTTTTACCGACTCAATATCTCGTGTCTCACATGGAAATTTTCATTTGGAGATTGATAACACTTAAAATATTTCCTTCCAATTCATGATAAGATTTTTCACTGAAGTCCAAAAAACACAAGATTTCTCTTTGTTAATTGTTGTTCCATTTTTTTCTAAGCTCACCTGTTGGTCTTCTATTTGTTTCTCTAATTTATTGACTTTTATAACAAATTTTTCGTGATTATGGTACTTTTCATTATATCTATGTCATCTCGCTGTTGTTGCATGGCAATTTGAATATTTTTGAGCATTTCCATCATTTCTTCCATATTGAAATAGTTACTAATCAGTATTTAACCAAATTATGCACTGGTAAATTTCTAGTTTACTTCAGTATTGAGTACAGCGCCCTCTGTATCTGCAGTGCTGCGTCGTCATCGAGCGGTGATTATCTGAGTCTTTCTTTCTGACGTATAGTACTTTAATGCAAAGATTAAAAACAAAACATATAAATTAATATCTAAGTTACCAATATCGTCTATAAGTAATAAATTAATAACATTTCTTTTATATTTACAACTTACATCTACTATAAACTTTACACATATTACAAAAGGAAGGTAAGGAATATTTACATACTTATATCAAAAAATAAAATAGAAATATTTAGGCATCAAAAAACTCTTCCACATCGCTGTCAGCCACAACCGTACCCAGAATGCTGGCAGCATTGCCACGCAAAGTGGGCATATCTCTGCCACCCCTTCGGGGATAAGGCGTGATGGATATTTATGGAATTGTAATGCTGAGCTTTTGACCCCAGTACAAGCCAGCTTTCTGATCATGAGAACCATCAACCAAAAGCTCAGATAGAGCTCTGAAAAAAAGCTTTGTACTAGGACCCCACGGACCAAGAGTTTCGACCGCTAACGGCTCAAATACATAATTTCCTGCAAGATTTGTGTATTTGCGCCGTTTGAGAGCCTCAACGGACGCAGCAGCAGCTCCCGCACAGCTAGCAGTGCCAGGAATATGCGAAGGTGCCAGGGTGTCCACACATTTGGCATACCACACAAGAGGCCTTCCCATCTTCCAAGGCACCAATGACATCCCGTCAGGTCTCTTCCCATCGTCTCGCACCAAGCCCTTGGGTTCAAGGACTGCTGGTACGCCGGCGCGTAGGCAGAAAGGGCGCGACGGATGATGTCATTTATACTAGCATGTCGCGGAAAACGGCCAGCACTTTCGAAACAAGACAGTCCGTGGTGACCGAGGCGGTCGACAGTTTCACCGCAGTGACAACGATGTGGAACGATGCAGGAAGTACCTAGGCGTAAACAGGTAGCAATGCGGAAAGTGCTATTATCTAATAATGTGCCAGTATTGGCAGACGGCAGCGCATGAAGCCAGAGACCCGATTCCCACTACCCCACAGCCAATAGGCGTGCTCGCTGTGCTGCACTGGATGAAGAGTTAGTTAGATCTTTTTGAACTGACTTGCAAAGTGGCAAATCCCACTGTCTTTGGGAAGAGTAGTTGATGGGTAGCTCTGCGCTCGGGCAGGTCGTTTTCTAGACATTCATGGCGTCAGATAAATATGGCACTTCAAAGTTTACCAGTGACGAAGCTAAAATTTTCCTACTCAGCTTATCTGTACCATACACCGACGACAAGAATCGGTAAGCTAATATCGGAGATTTAGCGAACACCAATACCACCCAACCGAATAGGTAATGACGCTTGAAACCAAGCTCTGTCATCTAAACTTACATTCAAAATATCGATTAGAGTATTCCGGATAATTTCATCTATAATTTCTAAATATTTGTTGTGTTTCCAAAAAGGGCAAGATCGAAGATAGTATGTCAATTTTGGGCCAAAAGAACAATAACGTACTATAGTAAAAGCGGAGTCAGGAGTCAGGGAAGGCCGAGACTTACATATGAAGACCACGTGAGCAGATTGCTCAAAAACGGAAAGGTCAAAAGTACTCGGATACCCAGACGTGCGTGTATGAAGCGATTGATGAATCTCGACGAAGCGAAAGAAGTATGCATGGATCGCGAAGCCTGGCGATCTGTCCTCTCTGACTACCCCGTCAGAGATACAGCATGAAGATAGTTAGTTAGTAAAAGCGGAATGTATATTAATTTTGAAAAGCCGCTCTTTGGTATCCTCATAATTTAGAAGTTTTTCATCTAAAAACGAAGGAAATGATTCTTAAAAAATTGGATATCCCAGAAGGTTAATTGTACTTTTTTTCATAATTTTGAAATCGTTAATAAAATTTTTCAACGTCTGTATAACAGTCTGTCGGTCTGTTTTGTCCGTGATAAATCATTCTTATTTTAAAAAAATTAATTCTAAACCAATTTTACCAAATTCACGTATTAAAAGCTGAAAGTCTTCCAAAACCATCCTGATGTACCATCATCAAGATACCAGACATTAACTTTCAAATTTAGTCGTCTAATAATTCCAACAGCAGATTCTATAAGTTTGTCATGATACAGTAATTTAGAAGGGTGTCTGTAACATTGCCAAAGAAAATTGAAAATTTGAGGAATTTCTTTTTTAACTTCTGCTAGAAGGGTGTTAATAGAATTGAAAGCGATTTTAATGTCAACCTTAAGGATAACCTCTCCATCACCAAAATTTAAGTATGAACGTAGGGCATGTATGGCAGCTTCACAACCCCCTTTAGAACCAAAACCTAATTGAATATTTGTTGTTGGTTGGAATTTTTGACTTAAATCGTCACTGACATGTCTGCAACAAATCTTAGCCACCATATGCCTATATGTGCAGCCTACGGCGATGGGACGAATGCCGCCATCTTTCTTACGCAGGGCACACAAATTAGCTCCATATAAAACATCAATGACGGCTTCGTTCACATCACTGGAGAGCATTCTGTTGGCCAGATTCGATAACTCCCTCAGCAGTGACTCACCCGCCTCTCCGGCGGAAACACCAGTGAGGTCCTTCAGGTGCTGGGGAGAAAGGCCATCAAGACCACCGACAGAACCACAGCGGAAAGAGTTTACGGCTATGGTCACCTGCTGAGCTGTAACTGTAAGTTTGTCTAACGAATCAGGATGGTCGGGAAAGGAAAGGTTATTAGCAGCGGCGGGATGCTTGTTCTCCAAATCTAAAAGAGTATCCGATGAAAAAGGTGCCACCACGTCGCTGCTAAATAGTAGCCTAGCAGCCCCTCTTATATCTCCATCACTTAACTTTGATTCTACACGCTGGTGAATTTCTTTATTGTGACACGTTTTTATGGACTGGATTTCGGAATAAGTGTTTACAATTTTCATTTATTTGTTTTGTTAAAGACTGTTGTGAACTAACATTTTTATTGACGTGTAGTATCCGGTATGGGAAAGTTAACAATTGCTTCCAGGCGGTTTTTTGACCGCCTGGAAGAATTCTCGCGTGATGCAAGACGAACACAGTGCGATAGTTTGAGAGCCACTACAGGTCTTGCACTCCTGGGTATTCGCTTCAATATGGGTACTGATCTTTTTAATTTAGAAAGTGTTTGCCAAAGAGGATCGACTAAAGAATTGTTGGTATTATCAAAACTCTGGCAGTTGGGGTTCGAAGACGAACTTTGGCTTTTATGAACCTTGCCAAAGTGCACCTTCAAACTCCGTGCACCTTTAAAAAGACGACTAGGCTACTATCCCCTGGTTGACTAACGCTGCTTTTAACATTGCTACTGTTACACTGACTAAACATTATAATAAGAATACTTACAATTAAGTTTATATAAATACAATATAAAACCAAATGCCTTAGAGTAATAAACACTTTACTGTAAAGTTATAAATCTAAAAAAAAACACAAACAAAAACTGTAACATTAAACATTATTATTATGTCTGTTTTAAGTCAGTGGCTTCGTTCCTTGTTGATCAGTAAGTTATTATTGCGAGAAGAGACATATATAATAGTTGGTTTTTGAAGATGAAAAAAGATGACAAATAGCGACATGCTAAAATTTATAGTTTCATTTGAAGTGAAACACACGGGGCCGTTACCTTAGCGACCATTTTGCAGCGTCCGCCATTGTCATTACTTGACTATGGATATTTATAAAAAAACAAAATATCATGTACACATTGGCGTTCAGCAAGGCGACTAAAAAGTTGCCGGTAATTGAAGAAACATGGGGCCACTTCGCTAAAATATTTTGCTCCAAACGGAGATTTATGCCGAAGCTCATCAAAAACGACTTCATCATCATGTAAATGTCGAGGCTATTCAACTCCTTGACCATACAGATTTAGTGAGAAGACTAAAAAGGACAAAACCCTATGAATTCGTTTAGTGAAGTGTCAGTGTAACATAGTGCAATAAGTGCAACTTTTAAAGAACACATGAACTAAGTTACTTGCCCTTAATAGAGACATTAAGAAACGTGTTAATGGACACATTCTTATAATTTTACTCTACATTAGCAGTTTAGGTTAAAATGTAATTACTTATTAGTCTTATGGCTAGATTGTAATTTATATGATGCGCTAATACAGCACATAACTATACAAAAAAAACGGAATGTTGACCATTTCAACATCGTTATTACGTATAGTACTATTTTTAATAGTTATTGATATTTAACATAGATGGCGCTGTTAGTAATCATTAGTCTTTTAGTAAAATATTCAAACATTATAATCAACAATAATTCACAAATTCAATTGATATAAAATAATCCTTTCATGATCGTCCCAATATGTTACAAGCTACATATTTATTTTATCTTGAATTTACGTAGACTTACGTCGACGTCTTTGCCAATAGATGTCACTGTGCCGGTCACTTTCCGTAAATTGTATAATTTCTTAATTTAATCCACCCACATTTATAATTTAGCAAATGGTTTCAAATGTTTAATTTCTTTTAATTTTGCAGTCAATTGTCCAACTTCACTATTTTTACCATTGAAACCTTCGTTTTTTAAACTTTCTCAGTCAGTCCGCAATTGCTCAACATGTATTGGAGTCGGGGACAAACCACTGGATGGAGTTCCACAAACCTCAGATATTATCGACAGAAAGCCACTATATACCAAGAATGGTAAAAGAAGCCATTGAAAATATGAAACACAAAAATTTCAATCGTGAAGACTGGTTTCAACTGTTGAGTGTTTGGCATCCAGTGGTTCAATTGTGTAAGAACAAAAAGCAAACCGTACCAAACATGCGTTGATACAGTGAGTATTGTGTGTCGCGATCGAGTTCGAGTAAACAGTGGTAGTGGTGTCGTTCCGTGTAAACGAACTAGAAGGAGGGTATAACGATATATGTGCTAGTGACAACATTTCAACCGCAGTGTCTCCAGTTACTCCGTGATCATGGCGCTTGCAACAGTGCCGAAATATCGGATACTCGCGTATGAAACTAGACATGGTAAATATCCCGACAATCAATATTCTAGTAATGTTTAGAAGTTGTATTATAGCTGTTATTCGATGTACCATCGCACTCCAAATGTATGGTTAAAATATCTTTTATAGATAATAATTTTAAATAGAAGTTTAAAGAGTACCTATTTGAAAATTATGTAAACATAAAACTTTTATCATACGTATAGTATTAACAGCCGCACTCAGAGACCTTCATTAAATTAGTGTAACATACATACATATTATCACGCCTGTTTCCCATCGGGGTAGGCAGAGACTATGGTTTTCCACTTGCTACGATCCTGACTTACCACTTTCGCTTATTCTACTTTCATAAGTGTTTTCGTACACGCTCGCCGGTTAAGGGTATTCTTGACCTGGCCTTTTTCCAAAAGGTCTTCGATTTGATTGACATACGTACGCCGAGGTCTACCCCTACCAGTTTGCCCATTCACTCTCGCCACATAAATCTGCTTCGTCAGTCTACTTTCATCCATCCTCTCTACGTGTCCGAACCATCTAAGCATCCCTTTTTCTATCTTAGTCACTACATCTTCTGTCATACCGCAATTTTCCCTTATCGCGCTGTTCCTTTCTTTATCCATCAACTTCACTCCAGCTATACTTCGCAGACTTCTCATTTCCTCTGCATTTATTTTACTTTTATACGTTTTTTGCCATACCTAACTTTCACTGCCATACATAAGTGTGGGGACCAGCACACCTCTATGTACAGCCAGTCGTGCCTTCTTCGAGACGTTCTGACTGCTCATAAAGGCGCACATGGCTCCATTCACTTTATTTCACTCTTCGCTCAATGTCATAGTCATACTTCCCATCTCTCGCATATTTTGTACCTAGATATACAAACTCTTTTACTTGTTCTACTCTTTCTCCTTCCACAACAATTGAGCAATCCGTCATACTTGCCTCTCTTTCAAAAACCACCCTTGTATACATAATGTTAACCATCAACTGCAATTCCTCCGCCGATGATGCTAGTATTACCTGATCAGAAGCACTTGACGGTCAGTTCATCCATTTTTATAGCATACGTACTCTCTTGCAGTTCTTTCAGGCAGCTGTCCATGTATAGGTTAAACAGCAACGGCGACGCTACACAACTCTGGTTCACACCTTTTACAATGTGAAAAAAGTCTGTGCAAGCTCCGTTGATTCTGACACAAGCACTGGAGCCCTCATAGAGAGATTTCAGTGCTCGTATCAAGTGGCTGTTTACCATACCTGGCCTAAGTACTAAATAAGGTACTTAAATTCAGTGATTCTGTGAAATATAGCGATATTTGAATAATTATCATTACTCAAAGCAACAATAGCAGTTTGTAAGTGATATATTCGATTTGTTTTTGTAACCTAGAAAGTTGTTTTTACCATCAACACTACAGTGATAGTTTATGATGTACAATAAAAGTCGATTTCAATGAAATTCCATCATACCAAGACTTGGCGGATCCCTTCAACAATTCAAATTAACTCTAAATCTGACTTCTTCAATAAAATATTCTCATTCATAATGTGTTGCTGTGTTCTGTAAATGATTACTGCAAAGACATCTCATCTATAGTCAGGCTTGAAATGTGTGATCATTTGTATTAATAATAATAAATAAAATAAAAATGTCTATATTTTGCATAGACCATTTCAACGGCGCTTACAAAATGTCATACACTAAAACTAAATAAAAAGATTGTATATTTAAAGTGACCACCGGTTCGGAGCGCGGCCCACCTGAGAAGAACCGGCAAGAAACTTAGGAAGGCTTTTTTTGATGGCCTATTTACAATTTAATATATTATGACTATAATATTTTATTTGCCAGCAGATCATTTCCAGGCATCCCTGTCCTGTAAATAGTCTTGAATAGAGTAATAACCTTTTTCACAAAGCTTTCTTTTAATAAACTTTTTAAATTTATTTAACTAACTAACTAACTAACTATCTTCACGCTGTATCCCTGACGGGGTAGTCAGAGAGGACAGATCGCCAGGCTTCACGATCCATGCATACTTTTTTCGCTTCTTCGAGATTCATCAATCGCTTCATACACGCACGTCTGGGTATCCGAGTACTTTTGACCTTTCCGTTTTTAAGCAATCTGCAAATTTATTTAATGGTAAATTTCTCAGGTCACAGGGAAGCTTGTTGTAAAAGTGTATACAGTTACCCTGGAAAGAATCGCCAATCTTATGCAGCCGACTGTGGTGAACTAAAAGATTGTTTTTATGTCTAGTGTTTATATTATGTATATCACAGAGTTTAGTAAACTGTGATAGATTTTTCTGGCCATACATAAGATTGGCAAAAATGTATTGTGATGCTATGGTTAGAATATTTACTTTGAATTTTTCTCGGAGGGAGACTGGGGCCCAAATTATATATAGCGCGTACAGCCCGCTTTTGAAAAACAAAAATGTTATTTACATCTGCAGCACTCCCCAAAGGAGAATACCGTAAGACATAATACTATGAAAATAGCTGAAGTAAACCATTCTAGCCATATCTACATCTGTTAGAGTCATGATCTTTTTTACAGCGTATGCAGCCGAACTTAACCTAGAGGCCGTCCCTTCTATGTGCGGGCCCCACTGCAAATTGGCATCAATAGATATACCAAGGAACACAGTTGACTCCACAAACTCTAACTTGGGTAGCGCAAATATCTGTGAATACAAATGCATCCCTGCAGTAAGTCCCTTTCTGTCACCATAGTTCTCTCATCTCTTTCCATATTATATTAGCATGTTATGCTGTTGGACTATTTTAACATAGCGACAAGCTCACCACCAAATAATTAGGACTTGGTTCCACTCACCAGTGGGACTCACCAGTGGAATACACCGTAAAGTAGGTGTAGGGTATATACCTCTGTATATAGAAAAAGACATGTCTGTATAAATATATGTATTAGTTTCTTTCATTTACCGATGAACACAATAAACAATTTACATTACACTTATATACAGAAATACTTCAAAGTGTTGTCATTTTACAGGTTTGCCGCAGGATATTGTAGTTACAAACTCTATTGCAAGGTTTATGGTAGCACTTTATTTGGAAGACCACTTTTGTAAGAGGCAAGATGATGGGAGTTGACTGATGCAAGAACTGTTGCTGTCTTGATAATCAAAACCTGCAACAATAATGATGAATTTTATATTAACATAAATAAAACCAACAAAAATAATATATTTCCAGAAGATTCTGAATGTTCCCTGAAGATGGCTTCTAATTTAATGTTAGTGGGTGAGTGCGGAGCCAAACTAAGTACCAAATTACACAGCTCTGCATGTGAGATCTCACAACTGCATATAGAATGGCAGTGTATTGAAGGCATGCTGCATACCAATAACCTTTATTTGATAAATAGGGGTTACATGCATAGACAATTCAAGAAATAGAATGATATAAATTACTGTTGTATTATTTACCACAAGATTTTAATTTTCATATCCTATCCAAAAGATACTCATGAGATAATTTAGCAATACTTATCTCTAACTAGATAGATGTGCACACACACATGACAGGCATCACAAAGATTCAAAACTTCCCCGTGAACCATGTAATAGGCATTATAAGTTATTACATGCTTCCTAAATAGATCAATGTATCCTATATTCCTATATCATGTATAATAGTGGCTACATGCATAGACAAACCTACATTATATTGAAATAAATTACAGTGATATTATTTGCTATACAACCTATTATTGAAGTGAAACTTCTTTATCGACGTTGAAATTTTATAGTTGTAAAAACTGTTGTAACGAAGTTTTACTTACGTATATGATATGTGAGTTAATAGGTAAGGGCAAGATCGTAAATTGATAAGAGAAATTGACTTACTTTGAGTCGTTTTTTCTGTTATTGTATTTAAAAAATCAGTCAACTCCTTAAGTAATCAGTCAGTCAGAATGGTTATTAGTTACTTGGCCTCAGGCACAGTAGAGTTCACTTGACACTAAAATCGAAAATGAATTATTCACATATGAAGTAAGAAAAAGGGTTGGAAATTCTTACACTTATATCTATTAGACAAAAATAGGAGACCATATTTCGTAGGTACGTGATACAAAAACGTTTTGCCCAATATATAGTTTATTTTTTAATTTTTTTTAATAATTATTTAATGGCCTGGTTTCTAAGACCTTTTAGCCGAATCTTATTTTTTATATTATATTTCTTCAATCTTATCTTCTAATTAGTCCTGTCTAGTCGATGTCGTGTCCTCATTGTCCGTCCTGGTCCTTGCCCTCAGTATAATGGTGATTCTTATACTAAGGTTGTCAGTGGACGTTTCGCGGCAAGAGAGAAAATAGCATTTCACTGCATATATATCATTGTCTTTCACTATAGCACGTTAACACAACTTTTATGTCCAAGAAACCACCACTTCCGCACATAAAACAAGATAAATGCACTAGGTTTAGAAATTAATATAAAGCAAGCGTCCGCACTTGTCACTCTTCCCGCCAAATGTCTATATAGTTTTAATTTAGTGATGCGTCGTTCCGGACATAAATAGGTCCGGGAACTATGTCCTCTACTGGAACGATTTCGGTACAATCCACAATGTCAATCGAAGTCGGTCCGCATGTCCGCGGTAATCGGTGCGAGTGCGAGCGAGTTAGGTAGTAGTCTAAAGAACTCTGTGTCGCATCACACACCGACCGTACCGAACCGACCGACGGCGATAGCCGATGACTCACGAACCGAACCGACCGCTCTCTCTTTATCCTATTAGGCTCTTGCTATTATGGAATAATGTGACTTATTCTATACGACTTAAAGTCGATTATATAATAATATGTAGTAAAATACACACTTGTTAGATGCAACAGCGTAACCCACGGCACGTATATGTATAAATGTTTTTTAAACTATGTCTTTAAATACCTGTGTAATTTGTTAATATTTTTGAATGATGTTTATAATCAGTTGATTTATAAATACGCCAATCAAGTGCAAAAGTTCTTGTTTAGTAATATGTGACGTGTTTTTTACAACGTAAATGTATCATATCATGTGCCAACTAAATATTTCATCTAGCTCTTGGTTGACAGTCCTAAGCCTGAAAAGTATGAAGGTAAATCAACTGAACGTTTTGGTACCTAATAAAAGTTTTAAACTATAACGTCCATTCTTCATTTATTTTAGTCAACGAGACCTTATAAAGCCGTCTTTCGTTCAATTTTATTTCAGAAACAAAATCAAAATAATAATTATAAAATTGTACAATCATAATATTATGACATCTCCAATCACACGGACATGAAATCAAGAACCGAAAGGCCATATTTGAATCGGTGGAACTAAATAGTTCCGCGAACATGTTTCCTGAACATGGTTCCGAGAAGGAAAGGAATCGTTCCATGTCCGATCCTCTGTAGGACATGATTTGCGCACCTCTATATTAAAATTTAAGTCATGTTTTATGGTAGATAACATCAATACTCAATTTTTTTTTTATATTATTGCTAATGGCATGGCTACTTAGGTCTTTGTGCCATATCAATACTCAAAAGTAAACAAACATCATAGACAAACATAGACTATCAAACCACAAACCAACATATTTTTTTTAATAATTATTTAATGGCCTGGTTTCTATGACCTTTTAGCCAAATCTTATTTTTTATATCATATTTCTTCAATCTTATCTTCTAATTAGTCCTGTCCAATCGATGTCGTGTCCTCAGGCTACGTCCTGGTCCTTGCCCTCAGTATAATAGTGATTCTTATGCTAAGGTTGTCAGTGGACGTTTCACGGCAAGAGAGAAAATAGCATTTCACTGCATATATATCATTGTCTTTCACTATAGCACGTTAACACAACTTTTATGTCCAAGAAACCACCACTCCCGCACATGAAACAAGATAAATGCATTAGTTTTAGAAAATAATATAAAGCAAGCGTCCGCACTTGTCACTCTTCCCGCCAAATGTCCCAAACCAACATGAAACAGGCATACCGTGACATTTACAAACCTAGTTTTATTAAAAAATATAATTCACTGTGAAAATTTGTTAATAAAATGTTGATTATTGTTGGAATTTTACAAGTTCCCAGTCAGATTTTGTAGTCTTGTGTTAGAAAGTTAGCAACATCTGTATCTATACTTATAAATGCACTTACCAGTTACATTCTATTGCCCGCCACCAGCTTGTTTCCGACGGGATTTGTGAATAGCGTTTTAAAATCGAGCGGATTGGGCTGTGATGTTTCATGGATATTCCCGATGCGAGGGCGAAGTTTTACGAATGGTTGTGAATAGCCGTGCTGTTCCTACACTTTCATAAATCCTGCTTGTACATCCCACATTTTTCCTTCAGTTTCATTCATCACTCTTTTTTAGTGTAAATAGTCATTTAACTAATTATGATTGAAACAAATAATTGGCAGTTGCTACTAGAGACGAAAATTAATGGTTCAATAGTAATTGTCAACTTTAAGTAAACGTAGGGCGGTACGCCGTGTCGAAACGTATGTCGGTAAAGTGCAATATTGCTACATGCCTAAGGACATATAAATAATTTTATAAAATGTTGTAGATTTTATAGGGTAAAATTATTCTTTCCTTCAAAATTAAAAGAAAGTTTTATATTTTACTATAATTTTTAAGGAAAATTACTATCATATTTCATAAATATATTAAGTGGTCAGAAGGATAGCCCCAAGGCTCCCGACAGACTCGTTCAGGAGGGTCGGGGTGTTATCCTGCCTCTTTGGGGGTTCAGGTGTTTTACGTTGAGGTATAACACCTGCTACCTTGAGGGGTGAAGGGTGTGCATGTAGTCCTCTCGCCACGCCACCGTCCAGAGCCTGCTAAAGGACGACGAGCAGCGCACCCGCCGTCCTCAGGAGCCCAAGACCATTACTCTCACCATGATCTCCAGAGTGAGAATGTCCGTATCCTGACCGGCAACGAGGTCTTGGCGCTGCAGCTTCCACACTCAGCACTCCGCCAGTGTATGCAGCGCCGTATCCTCGTTACAGTCTGCGCAGTGCTGGCACTCCGGTGTTCTCTCCCAGTTTATACGCCACAGAAACTAACCGAAGCACCCGTGCCCGGTAAGTATCTGTGATATCCGAGAGGTGAGGCTGCCATGTTGCCTCTCTTGCCATTCCTCCGTGACCGGGTTCACCGCCTCATCTAGTGATGTGTCCCCACTTGGGTAATTTGATGCCTCAAGTCACATTCCAACATTGGATATATTTTATTTTTTTACCACACGTGTAAACCTGGCATGTAATTCACGTACGGAATATTTCGTAAATGGATCACTATAGTCATTGGAGTAATCGAAACGCACACTGAAACTTCTGTACGTAGTACTATTATTTATTCTGTGATTGTACCTACTCACTTTATACAACTTGAGCTATTTCGAACTAATGGCGCAGAATAAGTAATAGTAGGTACAGTAGGTACTACGTACAGAAGTGTCACTCCCTAACAAGTCAGTTTTAGGTATGAAAACATACCTAGACTCGCCGCCAGCAAGCAAAATTGAAGCAGTCATAAGACTGCGCGTGAACGTTGAGATTTCTTTGCGCGCCAGACTTTCATGACCGAGCTGCGAAGTCCGCGCGGTTTTGTTACTTGAGAAGTTTTGTACCTAGTTGATTTATTTAGAGCGCGACTATCGTGTGAGCCGAGCTTCAGCAGCAGCCCACGGCATCACTGCCGCTCCGAGCGGTGCGCTGCCCGAATATTTCTAAACTGCGGAATGACACCTCCCTGCTAATAGTCTTAGAAGGGACTTTTAATTTGACCAAAATATTTATTTATTTATTTAATGGGTAACTGATATCTGACCACCTAACACCGTGCGATGTTGCCTCCGTTGGTCAGCAGGTACCTACACCAATAGCAGAGACACAGTATATACATAAATGTGCAGTACCTAATGAATATACAAACGTGCGAAATAGCCTACCCAACATAGTCACACGCATCTACAGGCCAATGTGCGGACTTTAGCGCTGAGCGAGTCTCAGTTCTATTTATTAAGCATTCATATATTGAGTGACCATCCTAGCCCTAATCTAAAAATATACCGCTTCCACTCCGTGGTTCCATTGATGGGACTACGGAAAAATTCATTTAACCGTGATCCCATTGACCAAAGTTACCATGAATACCATAAATCGTAGGTTTGTTTATATAGCAAGTAATTAGTTTTATAAAAAATACTTTCAATTTTATATGAATTACAACAAAGACACTTCCGCTTTAGTGAAGAATATGTAGGTACCTACGTAATTTTAGATTTAGGCCTATTAAGAAATGATAAGACACCATTGTAAGTAATCATCTCCCATAGCCAAGTTTTTAAGCTGTAACATATAAAACGATATTTTAAGTGTTATTTTTTTAGACTAGTCTTAAGCAAAGTCGTAAATAGGTACGACGATTGGTAGGTGGGGTTGCATAAATTTTAGAGGCATATCTTAAAACTGTAAAACGTTTTCCCTTCGTTTCGCATAACGTTCAAACAGAATAAATCATTAGGCATACTTTATTTTCCCATAACTTCTTTATAATAAGGACACACCCGCATAAAATGTTTACGCATAATATTTTTTACAATAACGATTACTAATCATAACATTTATTGGCATCTCACTCACTCTCGCATAAAGATTACAAGTCATAAAATAGAATACCATAATGTTAACGAGTACATATTTTTATTTTTATATCTAAGCTTGAACTGTCCAAGATTGAAATGCTCACTGATTAGAAATGTCGATAGTCACTATACTGAAGTTCAAATGTCAACACTTAAATATAGAATATATAAATAAAATATAAAAAGAAGTAGGTAGATTAAAACGAGCGATTCAGTTCGTGCGCATCGCCGGCCGCCACCGCGGCCCGCTCGCTCGGCTCGCGCGTTGTAGTCACAAGTGACCTAACACTCCTCCTCGCTTCGCTCGTCGTCGTACCTATTTACGACTTTGCTTAAGACTAGTCTAAAAAAAAATAACACTAAAATATCGTTTTATATGTTACAGCTTACAAACGTGGCTACGAGTGAGATGTTTATTTACAATCGTGTCTTATCATTTCTTAAATATTTATATTTGCTGATTCACTAGTCACCAGGACAATGCGTCTTATCTTCAAGCTCCTTAGGAAATCAGCGAGGTTAGGATATTGCATAAGTGTATGGGGTGGTGCGGCAACAACATACATCCTAAAAATAGAAAGAGCACAACGTGCTATTTTAAAGGTAATAACATAAAAACATTTTAGGTATCCAACCTCACAGTTGTACTCATTGTACAACTGTGCGGTTGGATACCTTGGAGGTTGGATGCAAAGTGCTCTCGGTACGCAAGTTATTCATTCTACAATCATCCCTGAATTATTATAGTACCTTGCCTCCAATAGACTCAACAAAACGGAGAAATACTATCCCTACTGTTAAACACAGAACTTCATTTGCTGAACACCAATCCTTTGTATTAAGTCCTTTTCTCTATAAAAACCTTAACAAACAATTAAACATTTACAATTTACATAAATATCTTGTCAAAAAGCAACTAATTGAGTGGTTACTGCTTCAGGACTATTCTGCTACAGAGTCTTTACTACATTTTCTAAAATAACTACAACAAACATAATACTTACGCAAACATACAGACACAGAAACACATACACACGCATGCACACACACACACACACGCACACACACACACACACGCACACACACACACACATACACAACAAAGAAAATTGTTATAAATTCAATTATATCTTACCAATCGCAGATTACCACGAGTGGATCAACGCGGCGTCACTAGCTATATAATAATTTTGTTAGAAAAGATTGTAGCCGAAAACTGTTCCTTAAGACACAGGCCTAGCCTAGTTTAAGAGACAGGGTTCATTTGATACATACATTATAATTGCTTACCTGTAACATATAGCTCCATTGTTGTTTGTACTAAGTTGTAATGAATCTGTTACTTGAAGATCTACCACTGTAATATTCCTTTCTTGCTAATAAATAAATATTATTATTCTTAGTCAATTTTTTTATTCATTTATGATTTAAACGGTTATCCATACCTCCATTATGCGTTTTGTATTTTATGATAAATTATCTTTATGCGTATAACAATTATACCCTTTACATGTATGCTGATTAAAATTATGATAAAAAAATTAGAGTAAGTTAATGTTATGCCAATAAAGCCATTATCGAATGTACTAATGTAATAGTGAGCGACTTCCTACAACTTGCAGTTGGCTGATTTTCGAGGGTTAGATCCGCGCCTGAACTCGATTGTCTTTAATAGACGTTAAAGTCAAATCTGAAGTGTGCTGCTTTTTCATCCTTGTCTTTTCTTGGAAACTGGAGATTTACCAGCATCTGGATGAAGTTTTGAATACTTGACCGGTTTCCGGATGCTGATTATACTGCTCGTTGAAAGAGAGACAATGAAGCGTAGCTAACTCCATAACTATGAGTTACAACGTAGATGTACCTACTTGGAATACGAGTTAATAGGACCTTGTTCTAGATCAACAGTGGCCGTTTGTTCAGAATAGATTCCACAGTTGCAGCAGCAGTTGAATCTGAAATGGATTCGGTCACCGTGTATGCAATTAGTCTCCAATTTTGTGACTCCAATTGCCAACATTGGTCAATACGAGAGAAAACACATTCAGACAAAAAAGGTTAATATAGTATCAATCTAAAATTTATTTACCTCTCACGCCTTATCCCCGAAGGGGTGACAGAGGTATACATATTGTATGCCCACTTTTAAAACAATGTGTATTCCTATCCCACGTAATAGGTGGTGAGCCCATTGCCGTGTTGAAATAGACAGACGCAGGTTGTGGCTACCAGCCGTTGAAATTTTTCAAGCCGCCTATTAGGTCTTCAACTTGACTTAACGACTGCAATGTTACTGGCAACCGGGACCAACGGCTTAAAGTGCCTTCCAAAGCACGGAAACGCTCACAAATGTAAATGCCGCAAAGTGGTCACCCATACGAGGACCAGCCATAGTAAAAGTTGCGTAACTCAGTGATCGTTTACAGAACACAGTCCGCGGGGCCACGAGCGCTTCAATCTAAGTTTTAATTATCAAAATAACATTACGAGTATGACATATCACAAATACAGAAAGAAAGATTAGTAATATAAGACTTACTTTCAGTTATATTGTAAAATTACATCGCAATCGCGGAATATCTTCGGACATATACTTATGCTGTCCAACGCGTCGCGCGAAGTGAGTCGGCAACAGATAGTGCACGGAAAAGACGTGAAGATGGCGCGTAGGTAGGTAGGTAGGCGCGTAACCTATGTTAGCATCAGTTGCTTGCGTTAGGATTTAATTTAAAGGTGATTACCATTGCCTATTGACTCTGATTACCTACATCTCCCCTACACACGTTAAAGTAGTAAGGAAACCTTAGTCAAATTGTTATTCATTTATGATTTAATCGGTTATCCATACCTCCATTATGCGTTTTGTATTTTATGATAAATTATCTTTAGGCGTATAACAATTATACCCTTTACATGTATGCTGATTAAAATTGATAAAAAAATTAGAGTGCCTAAGTTAATGTTATGCCAATAAAACCATTATGCGTTTATAACACTCTGCCTATCATAATTTATGCGAGAAAACTTTATGCTGAGACTGTTATGCCAAACTACATTAGGCTGAAAAAAATTATGCGATCGAAAGGGCACCCATTTTTTTTTTTTTTTAGTATTTTTAGTTATAGCGGCAAAAATGTATCCTTTACAATTACAATAGTCAGAATATAAGGAACGTCTGGGAATATTGTCGAAGTTTTTGGTGCTATGCGAATGGTTAGTCTCTACGCACGTCCAGTGGTTAAATCAACCTAGGTGTGTCCTCAATCCTATATGTGTGGATTGAGGCCCTATTTCACAGTTCATAACCCGCTTATTTGATTTAAATGTAACACGTATTTTAATGCTTATGCAAAACGTTTTAACACAGTGTCCCTGATACCACAGACACATGTAGATTTTACTTACCACGAGTAAGAATTTTACAAAATAAAAAACAAATATTGGATTACATAATTTTATTATATTAATTAAATAGGCATGCAAGTTGGTAAGGGCACTGCTAGGTAGTGTCCTGGCGCTGCACAAGCTGGTGAGGGCACTGCTAGGTAGTGTCCTGGCGCTGTACAAGCTCATAGGAGGTACTTACAGTACAATAAATACAACAACTTGCGCCTGTCATCGACGGCAACTAAATATACAACACTTGCAGTTAACTAACGACATTATGTACTTCGCTCGGCAGCTCAGTGCCATCGCGCGTAGCGTGCTTGCTTAGCCGAATATTAAATGTATGTTTGATTTAATAGAACTGGTGTCGGGACACACCGGAATGTTTTATTCAGACTTATTGATACAATTAGTGTCTCCTATTTAGTTTTATACGTTTTGTATACAATTGTTAAGACTTAGTACGTTCCGTGGGCACGCGCTTTAAGTATCTACTCGGTCAACTGAGACCGCGACAAGTTAGTAAGCGCCGTGCAGCAACAGAACGAACGACTACTATAATTCTGATTCAACACACATATTAACATCGATAAAATGTAGAAAAAATGGCGGTAGGTGGGCGTGCATGCACACCTACTGTCTACCAGAGCTGGTTGTGGTAGAACTTGACGTCGAAGTAGCCCTTGTCGGTGTGCTGCGCGTCGCGGCGCGCGCCGGCGGGCGAGGCGGCGCCCGACGGCAGCCCGGCGGCCGCCACGTCCCCGAACGGCAGCCCGGCGGCCGCCGCGTCCGCGCACGCCGGCCCGGCGGAAGCCGCGTCCGCGAACGGCAGCGGCGCCGCCACGCGCAGCGACGCGGGCCGCGCGCTGCGCGCCTCCGCCTCCGCCTCGGCCACCGCGTGCCACTGCGCCGGGCTCGGCGTGCGCTCCCAGCTCTCGCTTCGTGACAAAACACAGTAAGTACAGCGGGCGACACGTCCCCACCCTGTGCACGCACGACCCGACGGTGCTTACCCGTGCTACTTCTCACGTGTCTGGGAGTACTACAACGTAATAAGTGAATATCATGGAGGTACACGGGTGTTTTGGGGTCCTACCAAGGCCTTCGGGATCCGACTCAACCTCACGTGTGAGCTCGTACCCCTGTTGAAAATGGAAGAGGCTTTGACGTTGGCTTTTTTGGGGCTGGGGGATCTAAAGGCAGTCGCCCCCTGGAAAGAATCATCAAAAGAAACAAAAAGTTCTAAATATCGGCGCAGCTCCAAAAAGGCGCTTAGAAGCTCCGTCCGACTTCTGTGGCAAGTGGGCTAGGGCTGTCGTGTGTAGGACCAACACAGTTAAGGAAGTTAGCTCAAACCGTATCTGCTTCGCAACGTGGTACATTGGCACACTGACTGGGCACGCGATAGAATTGGCCGAAGTGCTCTCCAGGCATCGGGTTGACGTTCCTGCAGAATAGGTGGAAAATCAACAGAGCCACCTCTGCAGAAAAGCTACAAGCTGTACTACACACGTGCACCAACTGATAGGGGCCTACGCGCCGCAGGCCAGTGCCGATAAGATGACGTTTTGTGGCCAAGTCGAGGTAACGTCGGCAAAGGTAGATAACTGCAAGATTATACCCAGAAAGACTCCCTGCACAACACGTTGTCATAGATCTGTGTGAAATACAAAGGAAAAAGTATTGAACGGTGCCAGCGTCGTATCAGAAGGTGGGTGGTCGCTTCAGTTGTCGGTGACAAGTGCACCGACACATAAGGCGAACCAGTTCAAGATTACTGGGACAGCATTGTGGGCTAGAACTTTTGACCTTGGAACTTGGGTGAGTCTAAGGGCAAATGCCAATGTGGGAGGGAAACTTGGTGGTGGGACGACACAGTTCAGAGCGAGACTAGGCAGAAATAAGCTCTCTTCAAAAAGTGGCAAGCCTCCGGATTTCCTCAAGACAGCGACGCGTAAAAGGCAGCGAAATGCGCTACTCAGGGAGCTGTAGACAAGCCTAAACGTGACCACTTAGAACCTTTGTATGATAAGTTGGAATCGTCATAAGCTTATCTGTAAGTTGGCGCGAACCAGGGTCAAAGTGGCATAAAACATTTTCAGGTACCGCTGTGTAAAAGATCCTGAGGGCAACCTGTTAAGACAGGTGTCTGGCAGCATTCAGTTTAAACTGTTTATAATTTCTACAACTCACGTACCTGTCATATAAGAATCGGCCATACGTATAAGTTAGCGGGTATGTATACCTTCACTGTACACATTAATACTACCAGTTCTGGCGTCCCTGGGCCTATACCATAAGGGGGGACTAGACAGGACAAAAGTATAAGAGACTCCCAAAAAATATATATATATATGTAACATACGTAGTACGCACATACGCAAACTTCACCCTGCGTCTGTCGAGCACTAGAGACAGTGAACATGGCCGGGCGACAAGCGCCCTGTGTCCGTGGCAAGTTTTCTGCGGATATAAATCCCTCGATGGCGCAGATCTGTGATATTCATTTGTTGTAACCTGGTGCTGCAAGGTGTTCATTTTAACGCAAAGATATAGTTAGGACTACGGGCAAAAGAATCATGTCCCTTAGTACTAGCAGACACGTGACCCCGGGCCCGGGTAAGCACTATTTATTGCCATTAGTATTGGCGTTTTACAGTTATATTCCAACTACCACTCTCACACACTGATACTCATTTAACAGCTACCAAAGTTTCGTGATTCACAACAAGTATTTACTTATAGAGAAAACGCAACCCTCCTTCGTGTGCACGACACTGCCCGCTCTGTAACATTCGCCAAATAGGTGAGGCCAAGGAGCGAGACAACACCGCCCCGACACGGCAGGCAGCGTCGTGTTGTCACAACTTTGGTGTAACATATTCAATAACATTTTGGCCACTACATACTATAGCTACTACATACTATATATAGCTATATGTAGCTACATACTATATATAAATAATTTAATAAATAAGATTAATAAACAAAATGTAAAAAACAAAATGAATATTATCACAGTGCAACATAACAATTTGTGTCTTTATAAAATAGGGCACGCTAGTGCACATACCGTTTATTTACAACGACAGAACAACTCTCCGCGTACAAGAGTGTCGCAGCCGCAGCCGCAGCCGCTAGAGGCTGTGACACTCTTGCACCCTTGGAACGACAGGCTACAACAACAAGCATACACCGCTGTCGCGCGCACGAGCACTCGAGCCACAACGGTGCCTACCTACTGGCATTAGGAGATAGTTGCAGAACGCAAATGCATCGATATCAAGCACATGTAACAAACCGAAGCGCATTCCACACGACATTGCGCGAAGGCCAGCGACCCCACTGAGCTCCCTGCTCACGTGGCTGACACACGCACTGAGAAGCGCCAGCGCGCTGCGACAACACCAACTGACACAATTAGGGATGAGCAACACTGATGCGTTTGACATCAGCAGTCGGGGAGGTTCTCTGTTCTCTACGTACGAGTACTTTATATTCATATCACATGCAAATATCGCCGCATGAATAATATATATATATATATAACATCGACGAAAACAGATAATAGTCACGGCTACAGCAATATAACGAACAAGTCCAGTGAAGTAAGAACGAGCCAAGCGGGGGAACTTGGGACTCACTAAGCTTAACTGTTTGCCAGCTAGGGTAGTAGGTCGCTGTAACAGCGGCGCCGGAATCAAACGAGTACAGGTGCAGAACTCACCCGCTCGTGAGGCAACCGGAGCGCCAGATGTCGCTGGCGTGGCTCAGGTGGAAGAGGTGGCTATAGCTGGCGCGCCTGAGGGACGGCGGACGGTTCGCATTACAGAGCGGCACTCGTAGGCGCAGCTCGAATACGCAACACACAAACACTACGCTTTTACCAGTAACAGTATTGAAATTTTATTTGTTCCAGTTCCGTCTGGAGTTTCCGAACCCAATATAAATTGTGGCGTAGAAACCAGAAGTTTAGTTTAGGCCCACTTTTAAAAATGATACTAGCGTTAGACGAATAAGTACTTAAAATTACAACAATCTTCTTAACACATTTGTAAAAACGACAGCTTACTGAAGTTTAATGGATGGGAACCGTTCATCACGAACTGTTTCCATCGTTTAAACTCCAGCGCCACATAATGAAGAAATATCGACACTAGGATTCGTGCAACACGATATAAACTTCTCACTACCAATCCTGTATCGCACTGAACAATGATGGATATATACAACAATAATCGCCCCGCGTGATCACATTGCCATTGCCGCGCTGTCTGGACACCTCGACCCGTTCTGATACCTATGTGATTAAGAGCAGCCGTCACGAAACAGATCAGCAGCACAACAGTAATTAGTAGTAGTCTCAGCCAGCATTTCACAAATATCACTACCTGGAAGCGGCCGCTCCAACCTGGCTACCTCTTCGGCCACGCTAGTGGCAACCACCACTTGTGGCATTTACATTAGCAAGCGTTTCCGTGCTTCGGAAAACACGTTAAACCGTTGACATGGCAGTTGTTAAGTCTTGAAAGACAAATTGGCGGCTTGAAAAATTTTAACAGCAGGTCGCCACAACCTGCGTCTGTCTATTTCAACACGGCAATGGGCTCATCACCTATTACGTGGGACAGGTGAAAAGTGATCCTATAATATGCCTCTGCCACCCCTTCGGGGATAAGGTGTGATGGATAAATAAATAAGAAAATGGTGGAAGTAACGACAAATGGATCAACCAATATATTTAAATATATTGGTTGATCCGTTTGTCGTTACTGTTTGTACTATACTAGTAAAATATTTGATTTTACCTAATCTAAATTCAATTTAATTTCAAATCTAAATTCAGTCTCGCGACAACGGAACAGGAACAAAAGTGGGACGAAGTATAAATTGGATATTGAATTAACCATTTCTTTATTCACTCAGACGTTCAGGCTGCTGGAGCAGCCCAAATATATTTTTATTACGCCCGTCCTTTCAAGATCCATAGACTAGTAGTCTATGGTTTCTATTAATGAATTTCATACCAGTAGAATCGTCGTTAGAGCGAAAGTGAATAGCAAGCTATAACAACATGCGTCAATGGCAAAAAAATTAATATTAATTAAAACCTGTGTTTAAAATACATATTCCTGTGTCGAAAATGCATATTTTTTATGTGAAACTTTGTGGGACGAAACCGGAATTAATCTGATAAAAACATTCTATTGAAAATGCATACCCGCATTATGATTTGAACGTCTACACAGGATATCACAAAATCCGATGTCCAAACAAATATTTGTTCCGGGATTCGGTGAGCACGCCAGTCGCACTCACCACACCTACGCCACTGAGTCAAAGTAAGAAAATATGTTAAGAGCAAAAAGTTTGATTGTGTAACGTGTGTATGATTGAAGGTACACGAGTGCTGGATGCTGGTGCTATTTACGTACTCAGAGATAGAGTACTCCTCTCTCCGTTACCTGCACCGTCCTGCCCATTGTCAGAGCTTGCCACATGCTCTTGCTCATACGTTCATCACGATTGGGTACATTTTAAAAACAAAAGGCAAACCAAACAAGTACAAAATCATATTAATACAAATCAGTGATTGTAGACTTAAATTTCTAAATAATAATGTTGATTTGGATGGGCGATACGATGCTCCGCCAGTAAAGTAGTGTGAATTTAATTTTAAATGTTCACTAAGTGCTGAATATTGGAAGGAATGTTCCGAAATCAGAGAAGTCATCGAAATCGGCCGCACACAGTGACAATAAATCAACCCACGACCACAGATCGTCAACCCCGCGGCTGGCGAGTACCGGTTGTACCGGTGCGCGGTGCACCGGTACAACACCGCGGCTGGCGAGGTGCGCGGTGCACCGGTACAACCGGTGGCGGCGATGGAGCGCGGAATGAACGTGCCGGACGACTCCTCGAGCTAGGGTCGTGCGCTCCCTGTACTAACTTAAACATTACGCTAAATATATCAGGTGTCAAGTCGCTAGCCCGTCGAACTGTTACGGAGGAGAGAGTGAGAGATTGTGTGTGTGTGCTCTAATGGCAAGTGGCGCCGCTCAGTGCGAGTTCATGGCGCGCCGCGCTCGCGCGTAGCTGTGGAACCAATCAAAACAACTAAATAAACAAAATCATAAGAGTAAAGAAATAACATAAAAGCTAGTTAAGCGCTAGCGTCGCCTGTTCGGTACGTTTGCGTCTGGTACATACCCGCTGTTGGTGTCGTTGTAGTACGACGCTCCGCCGTGGATCACCTGCAACGTGAGCGAGTGTCAGCAAACAGGACGGCACAGACACGCCGTGTGCCAACCTTAGACCGTCTAACTAAACTAATACTTCACTACATCGACTCACTCTCGTCACGTAGTGACAAACGCACACAATAAAAAACTGCGTCACACTACAATAATTTGCAACACTATTAAAAAAAAATGTTTGTTGCTAATGTTTCTATTCTCGCACACAAATGTGTAACATTGTGTGTCATTCTACTAAGGTTGATAATAGAATAAATTTAAATAATTTATAAAGACAAAAGATTTGATTAGTTTTGAAAATCGATATCAAATGTTCTCGATGCTCATTTATAGAATGGATTTATGGTCGATGGTCTAAGGTGTCAACACACAAGCGTGAGCTCCGCGTACTAGAGTCATTTTAATAGCCACAGTTGACACTTCATCAAAAATCGGCAACGTATCCTTGTAACGACGTAATAATATATTAATATTTTTTTCGAAGTTAGAAATACACAATTGGGGAACCTTCTCATACAATTACATATTTTATTGTCTAAATGCCCAAAGAAGCTAATTTACTGTTTACTGTCATTAATAAACCATTGTAAAGAAAAAAGCAATTTCTGTTCTAAAGAACTGAACGTCGCCACAACGTTGCGGCAGTGGACTCTTGTCCTTTTTAAACACTAGGGAGATTACCTAAAAAATCGAACGTTTATTAGTAGAATCGAATCTAAGGAGACTTTTTTGTAATATTCCACAAAGATTTTTTTAATCATTCTTATCTTAATATATACAACGTGCTACAGAAATGTGTAGTCATATTTGACCGTCGGTACACATGTCTGATAACTAGAGCCTATGCTCCGGCACGATTGCGAAATGTCAATAAAGTCACGTCCTCGGTAATTTCATACAAACTTAAGAAAATCCTTTTTTTTTTCGATGGTATATTAAAATAATTACGTCGCAACACTAACTAAACACCTTATTTCAATTACGTTCATAGACCCGCGCTCAGCTGTGTGAGTTATGTACGCCTGGTAATTTACCTACTCGATACAATTCAGACACAGTGGCGTCATAACTTTACATTTGCGGTCTGGTGTTTCTGTGCCACCTGGAATTCTGGTATATCAGCTAAGGCGTCTTATCAGTTCACATAACTACAATAAATGCTACGATGATAATATGAACTGACAAAAATACATAATTTTATTAAAACTCAGGCTCATTGTAAAACTATTAACAAAAACGGGATCTTGCGTAAAAATACTCACGTGTTGATATGTTGATATCGATTGACAAATTGTTTCATCCGAAAGCCTTCATAAACACTCACTACACACACACACACACACACACACACACACACACACACACACGCGCGCGCGCGCACACACACACGCACACACACACACACACACACTACGTAAAATATTACACACCCTTTTTTGCAATGTAATCTTTTTAAGAGTTCAATGAAAGTGACCAAGTAGGTCCAAATCTACATTCACAAAATTACACAAATAACTCGATGTTCACTTCACATAACAAAACTCCATTACAGTAAAGATTCCAGTGGAAAACCGGGCGTCTCGTGCTGTTGAAGAAGCACGGGCGGGATATGTACACCCTGCTGCTTAATCGCCCCATGAAATGAACCTGTTTGGTAGGTATCACTGATTTACCATGTACCTAAAATATTTCAGAGACGGAAACCACCGCCACATCGCGCCAAGACAAATAAATCTTTCTCCATACAGACTAAATACTATTAGCGGCACCCACACAACGCATCATTTCATAATATTCACAATTACTTAAAATCGCCATAATCGCAACTACTAACTACACGCAACACAAGTTACTATGAAGAAATGAAATTCGGAAGTGACAGTGTTGCCATTTTTCAAAGCCTATGTACCTCAGCTAAAAAAGCTTTGAAAAAATACACAGTTGTCAATTGGGTACATTTGATTCCAAAAATCCAAAATAAATCACCACTAATTAATACACCATATTTAAAGCATAAAAACCTATAAAACACGTGAAAATAACCTATTAATTTATTTCTGGATATCTCTCGATACTCTACGTTAGGATAGCTTATTTTTTGTTATTGTTAAAAACGAAAAAAAATCAATAAACTTCGATATGCCAAATCACCTACGCAGGTGGAGATGCGGACTTAAGCTAGTTTATTTAGCTAAGTACCTTCTCAATTATGCCAGCTTTCAATTAACGAAAACCGCTTTCAAATCCATCCATCCGTTTGGATGTTATGATACCAGAGATAAACTCAAACAACTAGTGATGAAACTTATTATCAGTGATCATTGTGATTAGCTTCAAAATTCAGTTCCAATCCATTAAATGGTAATACTGTTTACGGTATGGAATACCTAAAATTCGACCGCCACCGCCTTTGTAAAGTACCGCCGCGCACGACTCGTCTAGATCTTCTAATGTACCAGGAGTAAACTTATTTTTTACGCATGAATTTATTTGGTTCCGTACAGATAAGTTGTTTAAAACATTAACGCAATACTTTTTTTTTGTTGTAATATTTGCCGGATACGTGTTTTCCCTTAGATCTTTCTTCATCTAAGAAAGATCTAAGGAAAGATCTAAAAAAGTGTCTTCCCAGTTGCTTCAAAATCGTAAATGGATTTGGAGTCTGGGGTTCACTTTTATTTGGCTGCAAGGAGAAGCTATAATTAATTTTTTTGTTATTAGCATTACTCGTAGCGACTTCCTTCTGATCGCGCGACTGACCGTTGCCATATCCATTAATATGTCCACTTACACATCCATTAACATGATGATTCTGCACAATAGTTATTATATTGGGAAATGTGGGCATCATACAATCACACAATGAAAGAATAGGGTGAATTAACCAATAATTAGTTTAGGTTGCATCGAAAGTAATCGAAACCCTTCTTTACGAACTTGATAAACTTGATTTGGTTTTTTAGGTATTAACACTATGCTGATTATTACCGTTTTTCTTTATTTTTGTTAATTTAGCAGTAAAATATGAAAAACGGTGATAGTAAAAGTGGAATATTAATCACGGTTTTGTTCACCGGTAAGATTTTTGAGCGATTTTCTCTTAAAAGTTAAAGTAGTCGGCTACCAGTGTTCTGCCTTTCCGCGTTCCGTAAAACCAAAATTTATGACTTCTGTTAATAAGCTATTGTATCTTTGTAGTGGGTGGATAATGGGCGTTTGCTAATATTATTTTAGAGTACCGTTAAGCACGTTAAAATTAAACCCTGAGACAAACACTTTCTACAGTATTATGTAATCATAGTCTGTCCTTCATCTTAGTGTATTCCCAGTTGCTTTCAAATCATACCTGGATTATTTGGATGGAGCGTTCGGTTCATTGTTTTTGGCTCCTAGAATCAACTATGGTTAAGCCTTTAATTTTTTTAATTGTTGGGAGCGACTGCCGTCATACCCTCCGACCCCGTAAGGTCATTCTTGCGTCGTTGTCTTGTCGATTGGTCAGTAGGTGAAGGTTTGAAATGTTTCGAAATGTTAGTCAACATACCTTAAAAAAGTATTTGGTTCCAATTATTTCTGCTACATAGGTACACACAAATAAATTAAAAGAAAATGATTTAAAAATGTATGTAATAATGTACTTACTTGCCGGTAAAAATGGTTACGTAATTAGACGTGTTTTTTTTGTTTGTATCCGTTCCTTTCATTGTAACTTCATGTGCCCTAAACTGTTTCACCGATTTTGAAACAAGTGGTGTCATACGATTAATATGCTTTCACAGCGTGTCATAAACTATGCGGCGCTCTTACGACAATCGGAACAATTTTTAATAAAAGTCACTTATGCACAACATAAAGTCACTTGTACACAAATAAAAAATTAATTTATTATCCAGAACCTACTTACATATCTGGCAAATATTGCAACAAAAAAGGACAATGTTTTAAAATATCTGTACGGAACCAATTCATTCAAGCGTAAAAATGAAGGTGATATACGTTATTTTTACTGGTACATGAGTAGGTTGACAATATGTTTACGAAGCATTCAAGACAATCTCGCAATCTACATTGATACCAAATAAGTTCTAAAAATGGGGGGATGTAGTAAGCCTTCCCGCAGAGCGCTCCCTATGCTCGGCCTCCCCCGTAAGTAGCGGCATAGCCGTGCAACTAATTACTACACCACGATGACAAATCGAAGCCCAAACAACTGTCCGCTAACAAAGCCGGCTCTAAGTGTAATCTCGATAAACATCGAAGGGCTCTCCCAGGACAAATCAGATATTCTCTCGGATCTCTGCCGTAATACAAACTGCGATATCCTTTGCATTCAAGAAACCCACCGAGATGCATCACAGAGCCGCCCACAAATAGCTGGACTCAAGCTTATCGCCGAGATCCAACACCCGAAGCACGGTAACGCAGTGTTTGCTGCTCCCGGCGTGAGCATTGTCTCTACCTCATGTTCGTCTTATAATGGCATTGAGCTCATTACAGTCGAAACCCAGAACTGCACAGTGACTTCAGTATACAAGCCGCCTGGGACACTTTTCCATTTTGATCCTCCGGAGAATTTTGGGAGTCGGCCGGTGAGGGTGGTGGTGGGAGACTTTAACAGTCGAGGCGCCAACTGGGGCTACAGTGATACGGATCCAAGTGGACATGCAGTGGAAGAGTGGGCGGAAGCTAATGATCTAAGTCTAGTCCATGATCCCAAACTACCGGCATCTTTCAACAGTGGCCGATGGAGGAGAGGGTACAACCCTGAGCTGATCTTTACCACATCTTCCATTGGCTCTCAGGCCTTCAAAAGCGTATGCCCACCAATACCTCGTACTCAACACAGGCCCCTTTTGTGCACGTTACAGCCAATTGTCCGTCCCACCAATGTCCCGTTCAGAAGGCGGTTTAATTTTGCCAAGGCCAACTGGGAACTGTTTGCTCAGTATGTCGATGGTGACCTCCTTGGTGTGTCGCCTTCCCCGGAAAACTACGACCGGTTTGTCGAAACCGTGTCGACCGTCTCTCGACGATGTATTCCGCGAGGTTGCAGAACCTCTTACATCCTAGGGCTGTCACCAGACTCTGCCAAACTCTTGGAGAAATACGAGTCGTTGTACAACTCGGACCCTTTCTCAGAGCAGACTACTCTGGTGGGCGAGGAGCTGTTGATTAATATTGGAGAAAAGCGAAGGGAGAAGTGGGTTAACACCGTCTCCAATATTGATATGACTCACAACAGTAAGAAGGCCTGGGCCACAATCCGCAAACTTACCAGCGAGCCCCCTCCGCCTACTATGCCCAGCAAGGTCACCGCGAATCAGATTGCCCACCAACTACTTAATGGGAAGCCACCTCATCGCCTAAGCAGAGCCCTAAAACCAAAAGGCTCCATCAACACCTGCAACGATGTCAGTCGACCCTTCACCATGACTGATATCTGTTCTGCCATAAAAGGCCTTAAAACTGGCAAGGCCTCCGGAGTCGATGATATCTCGGTGGAGCAAATTAAACACCTTGGCCCCGTTGCGGTGTCCTGGTTGCTTCACATGTTCAACTCCAGCATGGAACATGCGTCTATTCCCCGGCTCTGGCGAAAAACAAAAATCATCGCGATCCCTAAACCGGGTAAACCAACAGATGATCCGAGAAATTTCCGGCCTATTTCATTACTGTGCCATACATATAAATTATTTGAAAGGATGCTGTTGGACCGGCTTACGCCACTGATCGACGTGATGCTGATTCCCGAACAAGCCGGATTTAGACCCGTAAAATCTTGTAGCAACCAGACCCTTAAACTTACGCAACACATCGAAGACGGTTTCGAGAGGGGAGTGGTTACTGGTGCTGTATTTGTTGACCTGTCTGCAGCTTACGACACGGTCAATCTGAAACGGTTACTGTGGAAGGTGGAGACCATAACTAATGACATCAAGTTTGTCAACGTTCTCCGCGAACTTCTGCAAAACCGTCGATTTCAGGTCCACCTTCTTTCCGAAAATGGTCGTTGGAGGGCACAGAAGAATGGCCTGCCTCAAGGCAGTGTCTTGGCGCCCAGTCTTTTCAATGTGTACACCAACGACCAACCCTTGGCTCCCTATACGTCCCGCTTCCTCTACGCAGACGACCTCGCATTGACCTCCCAAGCTTCTAGTTTTGAACAGGTTGAACTGAATCTATCAGGTGCCCTGCAAAGCCTGGGAGAGTACTACGATGCGAATTCATTGAGACCGAATCCATGCAAAACTGAAACTTGCGTTTTTCATCTCCGCAACAGAGAGGCGGCGCGCCAGCTCAACATTCAATGGCGAGGAGCTTCCATTGAACACAACTCCTTCCCAAGGTACTTGGGCGTCACCCTGGATAGATCGCTAACATTCAGGAGGCACTGCGAAAACGTCAAACGGAAGGTACATGCCAGAAATGGCCTTTTGCGCCGTCTCGTTTCCACGAAATGGGGAGCTTCACCGGATGTTTTGCGTACTACGGGTCTTGCGCTCTCCTTCTCAGCGGGTGAATTTGCGTGTCCTGTGTGGAGCCGCTCTGCTCATACCGGGATGGTAGATACAGCATTAAATGAAACCTACCGGATCATTACTGGATGCCTCAAGCCAACCTATATAAAAATGTTGTACCCGCTAGCTGGTATCTCGCCTCCGGGGGTTCGCAGAGCGGTGACTGACTCTTCCGAGAGATCCAGAATGCTGGAGGACACACGGCACCCTCTTTTTTACCATGATCCTGTTCCACAAAGACTGAAAAGTCGAAACAACTTTGTGAAATGTGTGCCTTCTCTCTGTGACGATAACCGATCAAGGGAGAGATGTAGACTGTGGCGAGAGGGTTCCGCTCTTCCCAGCCCGTTTGTCCCATTATCTGAGAGCCTACCGCCTGGACATGATTTACCATGGCCGATCTGGAAGTCTTTAAATAGACTCCGAACACAGATCGGCCGGAGTAAGGAGAACCTGTTTAGGTGGGGCTTCTCGGATGGCTTGAATCTGGAGTGCATATGTGGGGCTGTCCCCCAAACAATGAAACATCTGATGTCTTGTTCTGCATGTCCTTCCAACTGCACACAGGAGGACCTAATGAATGCTACTGAAAATGCTGTTCTTGTAGCTAAGTTTTGGGCCGAAACAATTTAGGTTTGTTAGCGATACGAAAAGAAGAAGAAGAAGTTCTAAAAATGTTGTCTCTGTACTTAAATGGTACTCATTGTTTTTTATCTTATTTTATGGAATATTGCAGTAGACTTCGTCTTAATTTGCAACATAAATTTACTATCTGAGCTGAGTTTAGCGTTTTGCAGAGCAAAAACCAGACAAAGCCGTATTGATTTCAATATTTTGGTGAACCTACTCGGGTTCAAAGCTAGAGCTCATTCGAAGTAGGTATGTTTATTGTTTGTGTTGGGTATGAACATAAATACGATATCGATATTTTGCACTGTCGAAGAAAGTTAAAAATCATTTCCCACGACACGACAAGTCTATGGGATTCTAAACCCCGAGCCGTGCATTACTGATATGATTCTCAATACCAACTTCAAATATGACTACACATTTCTGTAGCACATTGTATAAATTACGTGTCACGTTGTTTGTCCGCGATTGACTCCTAACCGATTTTAATCAAATTTGCACACCGTGTGCAGTTTAATCCAACTTGAAAGATAGGCTATATATCATCACGCTACTACCCTGAACAGCGGAGCAATAGTCATGAATGTCGCCGAATCGGGCAAATTTGTAGAATTTATAAGCGACGGGATTAAATAGGTGCGATGCCGTGAGGGTCATCTAGTGTACTATATATTCATTATTTTCATGCACCTTTTACATAAATTTCTAAAACTTATATATTTAAACTAGTTGACGCCCGCGCGTTCCCGTTGCCCACAGGAACTTATTCCCGGGAAAAAAAGTAGCCTATGTCTAATTCTGATGTATAAGCTATATTATTGTAAAGTTTCATTAAAACCCATTCAGTAGTTTTTACGTGAAAGAGTTACAAACATCCATACAAAGTTACGCAATTATAATATTATATTAAGATAAATATTACTTAAATATTTCTCTAATTTTCACTGGTTTACTGATTTTGTTTCGATAAGTGGTTTCTTAACATTTTAACGTCTAATCTCATATTTTTCAGATCACTTAAAAGTGCTTTTTTGGCTGTCTAGAAAGGCAGCTCGCTATTCACATTCAAGGTTATTCTCTACCTCCAGCGCTCTATGGACGCAGCGCTACAGAGATCAGCGCTTAGTGATCCACTTGTCCCAGATCTAGTGCTATAGAGCTCCGATGCATGAAGGTCCGTCATACAAAACAATCAATTTCTTATCTAAATACATTCTCCAGATTTTCTTTTTTTATTATTACTGTGTAACTAAACGTTATACTGTTGCTGTCGCATCTTATTTATTTATTCATTTCTAAAAATAAATAAATAAATAAAACGTACTCGGATACCCAGACGTGCGTGTATGAAGCGATTGATGAATCTCGAAGAAGCGACAGAAGTATGTATGGATCGCGAAGCCTGGCGATCTGTCCTCTCTGACTACCCCAGCCAGGGATACAGTGTAAAGATAGTTAAAAAAATAAACTATATTGCAGTTATTATTTTTGTGTTTTTGTGCATAGTTAGCATAGTTGTCTGATATTGTTCCTAAATTTACGATTAGAAATGTCTATTATAATTGGACTGGGATTCGACTAATATACTACACTACTTTCTTCTTGACAGTATTTTTCAAAAAAACTGATTCGATTCATATTATATGTTTATTGTCGGTATCGGTTTATTCACATTAATCGATATTTATATTCATGTCATTTTACTATGAAGCAAAATCACACTTGTCAAATGTGGCCTATTATAATGACTTCACCATAGTAATACATACTACAACTATAGTAGTTTTAAGAACATAGTCGTTCTATCGTAGGCACTAGGCACACGTCGCAACTGTAAATGGGGCACATACCATCATATCCCATGGTATATATACCATGGTATCATACGGTTAATGATATTGATAAATAATACAGTGGAGCCTAGTCCAGCTAGCGCTGCGTCACTCAAATTAGATATATATTACGACGCGTGTACTGTAAGCAAGCCAGTCTCACTACTCGTTGCTAAGCGCGCGCCGTGTACGTGCAGTATCGCCGTCGAGCCACTGCAGGAGCTGCTAAAACTGGAGCATCTGAGCATCTCTTTGAGATATACAGCACACATCTATCCCGAAAAACTCTTGACTTTTAGTACTATTTACATGGTTGAGCAGCAATTAGTGAGTGCAACGCTTGGGAAGCCACAGCGCAACGTTCGTAAGGTACACAATACTCACGTTGCCGATGGAGGAGGGCGGCTTGTGCGCGGTGAAGCGGCCCACCGCGCCCGACGCCGCCGCGACCGGCGTGCTGCGCCCCGACTTGTTGCTGTGACGAACAGACACACGGGTTAGGTCCAGTAGATGGAACCAGCGTACAAGGAACGGGACAAACTATACATAACACTGGGCGCGTTCTAACTACCGTGCCTACCTATACACATGCTTCATTTATTGTGTGACACCATTGAGGTATATACGTATATTAGTTCCAAGGCTGTAACACGCTTTTGGTACGTAGTGTCTGTTATTGCACAAACTGGTTTCTAACCCAAAGTTATTCATTGTTTACGAATAGAACAAACGCATGTGAAGACAGTGCTCAACATATATTACGTAGTCTTTCAGGATTCCTTATTTTTGTTCGTGTTTGAAATAAGCACAGTTATTCTAGTAGGCAAAGTAGGTTTAGAACACTGATTCACATACCCTAGATCACTACTGACTCACTAGCAAGATCGATCAGTGAATTATTACTATTACCTACGTACGAGTTGGACCACACTCCACCGCCGGTACACCACATTGTTACTCCACTCGAGCTAGCTACAGTAGGCAACATACGGGGCACTATTCTACGCTTGGCATATACCAGAGGGGACGGTACTGACCTGCGCCTATAACGGTCTCTAACTGATTACGCTTCGATTCAATTGCCAGCATCTGTTACAAGACATGTACTTTACATATTATTTAACATCATTATTTAGGTAAGTCTACGTGAACAAACACAACATACTTATTTAAGGAAGGTTTGTTAACAATGACGGCGTTAACGCCAAAGGGCTTTTTATAATCATCATCGTACACATCCCCAAACCCATACATTTTTGAGTAGTACATATTGTGACCCGGTTTCCAATTCTTTTTGGCATTGATACGGGACCTGAGGGTGCCTTGCATTCCTGACACGACACTGTCATAATCACATAGAGATTATCATAGTGCAATAGTTTGTATATAACAGATGGCCACTGCGCACGCACCTGATATCGTCCGAGTGGTCGAAGAACTCCGGGGCTACGGCGAAGTTGTTGTTCTGTCTCATTAGCCGGTGCACGCCGTAGTTCTTAGCCAGAAACTGTTCCATCTTCGGCGACGGTCCGTCGATAGCCAGTTCGTGCGCGTTCACCTCCATATCCTGAAGTAGTATCAAGTCATGCGTCGTCACTAATTGAACTACGAGAGGCACAAGTATCTGCTGCATTATTTAATGAACAAGGCTACGAACGTGGAGCATGTAGTCGAATAGCGCACGGCCGTACCCTGTGCGCTGTCGGTCATGAAGGATGTAGAAGTCGAGGATGCACAGCGGCTCCACCTCGCGCACCTGGTTGCGCTCGTCGAACAGGAACAAGTGCTTGTGGCCGACCTTCAGGAAGCCGATCACCTCGCCCTGCCCGCTGGACAGACCACCACAACTGTCAGTACCGTTCGTGGCTAACTGATATTATTAGGATAGTAATTAAATATCATAATATATTTATGCTATAAAATATAATAATTTATAATTATTTATTTATTCCATACATGGAAGACTTATAGCTAGATAGTAACCTCGTCTAACGCAATTACAAGTCCTGACTTGTAAAAACAGCGTGACATATAAGTGAGTACACGTAAGCCTCAAACAAAGTAAAGAAACTTGCCTACAATCACTGTACAATATAAATAAGAAATTTCCTCACACAGTTTGCTTTTCGTGATTTGAAGTTGACAGTGAATATTTTTACAGCTCAAGGACCTGATACAGATTCTGATGTTGGAATTCCCACTCACTCGCACAAAGTACCTGTTCTGGCGATAGTTGGTTGATGCTCTTGGTTTGCCAAGGGGGCATTAAAGCGCATTTTACGGCCATTTTAAGTTATTTTTTAATAGTAGTTCATGTCCAACAATTTTATGCTTTTCTGTAGTGTGTAACCCGCAACCCGCCCCCAATATATTTTCTGATAGTAATATATTCTTTTAATATGATTAAGTTAGTCACAGTAGACTGACACCTCTAGAAACCGTGTTGGGAGAAATTTTATGAATAATTAAACTTGAAAGTGCATAATGAAAGTGTCTCGTTGAGTTTGATATCATTGCACATATCAAAGGTAAATAAGAGTTCAATCTGAGTGCAACTTTGAGTCAAAAACCTTACTTGCGTTTCATTATAGTATAGATACCAGAATAAGCACTTGTAGTGCTTTAGTCCTTAAAAGTAGGCTCCCTATTTTAATTCGAACTGCAAGGGTTTCGTTTTCCCATTAGATGTTGTTGCTTATATAACTTCTACACTCTTCGAAGATGGATAAGACAACACTTATTTAATACCGTCCAAATCTAGTCGCATACACCTGTCGCATTATATGATGTACACGTATTGTGATTCATGAGAATGTGAGTGGACTTTCGCGCCAGCCACGTCGCTCAGCATTAATGTGTGGCGGGCCCGCTGGAGGCCGCGTACAAATCGTAATATCTGCGGTGGTCTGTGACGTCATATCGTCAAATTGCACAACTGACCAGGATGGCACGGATATACGGAAGCTTTTACACTATCAATGTCGTCAAAAAAGGATTTATGTAAGAATATACATTATAGTTAGCCTCGAGTACCGGGTGCTGTGTGTATAATAGTGTTTCGGCACGCTGCACACAAGCATGACGCTTAGAACTGCGACTAGACTCCAACACATGGCGCTACAAACAGATAACCGCGCCCCGGGCTGGTCAGCCTCATCGGTGCGGAAACTAATTTAGTTTTCATATTTTTACTATTTACAGCAAAAGCACAATTGCGCGTGAGCCTGTTTGGGAAATTATACACAATATTAAAGTCTATTAAAATGTAATTCAGCTATAGTTAATCAACCAAACGAAGTTCAGTCAGTGTTTTGATTGTTATCAGGAATAACCTTCAACTGTAACTTATTTGTATTTATTACTTGCAAACGAGTCCGACCTAACCGACGAGGGGGGGGGGGGGGTTAGGGGGTTCGACCCCCATGTTTACGATATTGACAATCATCATCATCCGAGCGTCTGTCTGAGTTGTGTTTACGGCGGGGTCTGCTTTCCTACTTCTTCTCCTATACTACGCACAGTCATCAACATCCCTAGTAGCGAGACCGCGAATGCGAGAGAGACACAACTATCACAATATTTTCATTGCCGTGACACGCAGCACCTGCCTGTGTGGCTCTACCGACCTTGTCGGAGCTTCACCAAGTCCATTTACTGTAGAGCTTTTTATTAAAGTAAGATTTCTTAAAAAAGAACCTCTGCGACTCAAAAAGTTAATATACTCTGTGCACCACGCCATAAAGACCGATCATCGATCACGCCATTCACCGCCTTACTGTATAGTCAATCACAAAAAAGCAACTTTGGCTGTAAAGTATATAACAACGTTGTAGTGAGCCTCAGTAGTACCATATAATGCTGTCGCTATGTCCTCGTGCACGGCCTCAACTGTCTCGTCCGTGCTTCTCGAAGTCGGGTCATACACTGGAATAGGTGCTCAAGGATACCAATGTGAGCTTCAGTAAAATTATGCTTCCCTAGCCGACACACTGCTGCTTCCACAACACTGCTAACAAGGTCATTCATCACAAAACCAATACCGCCCATCCAGGAGGAGGTATACCTTCCATCATCTTTCCAAAAATAGAAAAGGTCGTTGGACGCAAGAGTTAGTGTGTATTCCTCCTTTCTTAGGAGCGCGCATAAACTCGATATGGGCCAGTTGCTACCCAGTTCTACCTCAAGTTGGGTAAGGTTAGCTCGTTCAGCCGTAAGGTATTTTCATAGGTTGCCAGAGCCAATCGTGTATGGTAGCCTCCTGTAGCCCGCAGATTCTTGGCATCCACTCTTCCGCCGCCACCCCGATCGCTACCGTAATCGAGAACAGAGGAAGTGCTGAAAACTGGGGCCCGTTTCTTAATTGTTCTTGTTTGTGCCTTCATATTGAGAGGGTTTGACCTTACTATACTTCATATTGGGAGGGTTTGACCTTACTATACCACTCTGGCTAGATGAGTTCGTACAGGTTTTGCCTTTTCTTCGTCATGACCTCGTCCGTTAGTCAACAGGTGCACAACTCGAAGGTGAGTCTGGCTTGGACCCCAAAGATGTAGGTAGGGCCCTATCGCATCTAAAATCGGCTTTAGAATAATAAAATTATTGTGCAATCTATCCAAAAATATACACATTTTTACAAGTATTGGAACCCCCCAAAAAAACGAAAACCTGGCTACGCCCGTTTACTGTACCTACTGTTCTCGCATGCCTTCGAATAATATAGGGGTGGCTAACGACGTCAGGGATACATCGTGAAGATATTTTGGGCAACGCACAGTTGAATCGTAATTAGGACAAGCTATTAATAATATATGAATTACTGCATCTAGACAACGTGGCCATTGACTAAACTGGATTAAAGTAAGTAGTAGTCATTGTCATGGCATACCTCAAGTCTTTAGCCAGACGGCTTACATCGGCTGCCTGCAAACTGAATTACTATTTTAATAAATCGACTATTTATAGACAAGCATTGAATAGGTGAACCCGGATATGGAAAGTGTATTGTTGTAGCGATCGATAGTTAATAAATGTATATGAAAAATTCACGAGCAGTAGATACACGAGCCTCCGATGTTTACAATGGAGACTTATGTAATAACTAATATACTTTATATATTACTACTGTAATACTGTCACCTTTATTACCTTTATCCCTGAATGAGTGACAAACATAGAAGGCGATAGCCTCTTTTCTTCTTGAGCAAATATTTACCAACCTGCACTTTTGGCGTATATACACGTCCAAATTGCGCCTCCCGCATTATGGAAAGCAGAAACGACGAACCGTGATTAAAATAAAAATAAAATAAAAATATCTTTATTTTGCATAGACCATTTCAACGGCGCTTACAAAATGTCATACACTAAAACTAAAGAAAAAATAATATATTTAAAGTGACCACCGGTTCGGAACGCGGCCCACCTGAGAAGAAACGGCAAGAAATTTAGGAAGGCTTCTTTTTATGGCCTATTTACAATTTAATATTTTAATTATGTATTTTATGACTATAATATTTTTTTGCCAGCATATCATTTCCAGGCATCCCTGTCCTGTACATAGTTTTATTTATAGTGTAATAACCTTTTTCACAAAGTATTTTTAAAATACTTTTTAAATTTATTTAATGGTAAATTTCTCAGGTCACAGGGAAGCTTGTTGTAAAAGCGTATACAGTTACCCTGGAAAGAATCGCCAATCTTATGCAGCCGACTGTGGTAAACTGAAAGATTGTTTTTATGTCTAGTGTTTATATTATGTATATCACAGAGTTTAGTAAAATGTGATAGATTTTTCTGAACATACATAAGATTGACAAAAATGTATTGTGATGCTACGGTTAGAATATTTATTTCTCTGAATTTTTCTCGGAGGGAGACACTGGGGCCCAAATTATAAATTGCGCGTACAGCCCGCATTTGATGAACAAAAATAAAATAAAATAATAAATATCCATCACGCCTTATCCTCGAAGGGGTGGCAGAGGCATATTATATGCCCACTTTTCACCGTGTGGATTCCTGTCCCACGTAATAGGTGGTGAGCCCATTGCCGTGTTGAAATAGACAGACGCAGGTTGTAGCTACCTGCTGTTGAAATTTTTCATGCCGCCCATAAGGCATTCAACCAGGCTTAACGACTGCCATTTTACTGGCAACCGGGACCAACGGCTTAACGTGCCTTCCGAAGCACGGAAACGCTCGCAAATGTAAATGCCACAAAGTGGTCACCTATTCGAGGACCAGCCATAGTGTAAGTTGCGTAACTCAGTGATCGTTTACAGAACACTGAGACCGCAGGGCCACGAGCGCTTCTTGAGAAGAACAAAAATGTTAATTACATCTGCAGCACTCCCCCAAAGAATAATACCGTAAGACATAATACTATGAAAATAGCTGAAGTAAACCATTCTAGCCGTATCCACATCTGTTAGAGTTCTGATCTTTTTTATAGCATATGCAGCCGAACTTAACCTAGATGCCGTCTTTTCTGTGTGGGCCCCACTGCAAATTGGCATCAATAGTTATACCAAGGAACACAGTTGATTCCACAAACTCTAACACTTGTCCATTCAGTCGAACATTGGCCATAACTTGTTTTACATTTGGTAGAGTAAATTTAATTCATTTAGTTTTGTTTTCATTTAGGCAAAGATTATTTAAGCTGAACCAATGAACTACTCTCGTGATCGCATTGTTTAAATCGTCATAGTTATCTAATTGTCTTCTTATTTTAAAAATCAATGAGGTATCGTCTGCAAACAAAACAATCCTATTCCTGTCCCCTACATAAAATGGTAAATCATTAATATAAATGAGGAACAAGAATGGCCCAAGTATCGAGCCCTGTGGCACACCCATTGTAACCATGGATCATACAGAACGTGTACCATTAATATCGACCCTTTGTATTCTATTGTTTAAATATGAAGACAGAAGGTCGAGAGCTTTGCCTCTTATTCCATAGTGATGTAATTTTTTGCACAACGTTTCATGTTGAACGCAATCAAAAGCCTTGGATAGATCGCAGAATATACCTAATGCATCTTGCTTGTCTTCCCAGGCTTCATGAATACATTTTAATAACTCAACACCAGCATCGGAAGTTGAGCGCCCTTTCGTAAAACCAAACTGTTTCGTATGAAATATTTTATGAACATTAAAATGGGATAGCATTTGATTCAAGATAATTTTTTCAAATACTTTGCTCAAAGTTGGCAGCACTGACACTGGTCGGAAATTAGACGGGTCTGTAGCGCTGCCAGCCTTGAACAAGGGTATGACTTTGCTGTGTTTCATTAAATCAGGAAATATACCACTAGAAACACAGTCATTAAACATAGTTGCTAGATGGGGCGCAATGACCTCAATTATACATGATGCAGTTTTGACTGATAATCCCCAAAGGTCCGCGGCTTTTTTAATTTCAATAAGTTTTTATAATATCCTGAGCGCAAATATCTGTGAATACAAATGCATCCCTGCAATAAGGAACAGATTCTTCTAATAATTGAGGGCTGCTATCAGCTAGCAGGGCCCCGATAGCGGACTAGTTACACTGACTCTGCTCTTACTTGAATTTTTAATTGAATGTCACTTTTAGGTAGGCTGCTCTTAACAACCAAGTTACATTTCGTCCTACGTATTTCGTGAGGTCGACGCGGCGACGTCGCGATCTAACTCGACACCAAAACAACAGTTAAGGCGACAGTAGCAGTTCACGTTTTCGTACACTTCATTGTTTTGCGCTTTTTGTTTAGTGGTGCGGGTCACGGTCGTGACTCACGCACGCCGCCCGGCCCGTCGCACACTTGCCTACACAACACAACAGATTACGTCATCCACCTTAGCGCTTAATGCTCTGACGTTTGCTTGATTTGTTGGGTACATAACTAAACTAGTCTAGACTAATAAAGTGTATCGAAATGTAGCAAAAACGGCAGAAGACAACGGACACGTCCTTTTCAGCCCAATTATTGGAAAGTATAGTCCAAAAAAAAAATTAATATACAGGGTGGCCCATTTAAAACGGTCAGTATGGGCAACTCTGAAACTATAAGACATTGAAAGATCTCTTCTAAGCAACCATGTCACCGATTTTGATGAAACGAAAAACTGCATACATAGATTTAAAAGAAAACTTGTACTAAAGTCAGGAAATGAACCCGCATTATCGAAGAATAAAACTTGCACTATTTTTAAATGAATATTGATTGAGTAGATCTTAAGCAGTAAATATTACTATGAAACATAATATCTAAAATGAATAAAATATTTATGGTGATATAATAGCTTGCTTTATAACATAAAATCACAAGAAATAGTCTAGTTGGGTTAAACATGAGATATCGCGCGCGGGCTATTTAAAAGGGTCATTAGTACTATATATTTACTGCTTAAGATCTACTCAATCTATATTTATTTAAAAATAATGCTAAAGTTTTATTCTTTAATAATTACGGGTTCGATTCCCGACTCGAGTACAAGTTTTCTTTTAAATCTCTGAATGCAGTTTATCTTTTCATCAAAATCGGTGACATGGTTCCTTAGAAGAGATCTTTCTATGTCTTATAGTTTCAGAGTTGCCCATACTGACCGTTTTAAATGGGCCACCCTGTATATGAACTACTTAACAAACAAAAATGCAGCTGTATTTAGAACAACTTCTTTATCAGAAGTATGAAATGTGATAAGGCTGCGGGAAAAGACAGAGTTACTGCTGAGATGATCAAGTACGGTGGGTCGCGCGTCTGGGACACACTATGTCTGTTATGCAGCTTATGCTGGGTGAGGTCCTAGATGACTGGCGAATAGCAGTTGTAGTACCAAAACACAACTTTTCCTTTGTACACACAGTTTACAAAACGCTGAACTGCTCCAGCTACAAGGCGATCAGCTTGGTCAGCTTACCTAGTAAGTTGTATGCAAAGGTTATAACGACAAGAATGCAAAATAAGTCTGATAGGTATTTGTGGGAGGCTCAATGCAGCTTCCGACGTGAAAGAGGTTGCATGGATCAAGAGTTTTCTCTCCGTATGATCGTGGAGAAGTTTCTGGAGAAAGTATTTGATAGCGTTGTGAGAGAAACTCTGTGGGACTTGCTACCCGGATATGCTGTGGACGGCTCCCTACTTAAGTAAGTACGTATGTAAGGCTTGCGTGCGAGTATTGTCACCGAATCCGAACCGAATCGAAACGTCTGTATAGGCTTCAAACCGGGTTGTGTCATGTCCGCCTGGCTGTTCATAGTGTTCATTGTAAGGAGTGAGTGTGAAAGTAAGGGTCTTCGCTTGAATGCAAGTAAAACTAAGGGTCTTTGAAAGAGATGACGTGAGCAGATTGCTCAAAAACGGAAAGGTCAAAGTACTCGGATACCCAGACTTGCTTATATGAAGCTAATTATTGAACGTGCAAGTAACGAAAGAAGTAGGCATGGATCGTGAAATCTGGTCGGTTCACATCGGTCGGCAAATACAACTACTGTATTTGCCGACCGATGTGAATATTTTAACTGTATTTGCCGACCGATGTGAATATTTTAACTTCAAAAATATATTTTCGTAAATAGCTTCCTTCCTACCTACTGCCTCTACGCCAGACACATGCAACGCTCCAATTCGCTACGCGGGTAAACATTGATTTGTACAGTTACTTATATTAGTTATACTCGTATACATAATGCAAACACAAAGCACCCACCACTTACACATTGAGCTATATTTAATCGTTATTTACTATACTCACTGTTTGTGGATGTTTGAAAGCCTAACACACGACTCCAGTGTAATACATGACCATAGAAAGGGGACTTTCTAGTACCACATTTCATCTTTCTTTCCTGTAAGACTAAGACTGGTAGTAGAAAGCTGAAATATTGATTAAGGAAAGAAAGCAAAACTAAGTCATGTCCCTGTCTCGTACGGAACCGTAAAATGATAAATTAAGAGCAGCATTTCTACGTTATCGTTTGTTACCGCCGCCGCGCTGTCATTGCTCAATGACTGAGCATTGAATGTCAGGTGTGCCACTGTCTTTATAGGCTCTAATAATGCTTTCTCTTTGTGAGTCTTTAATTTTTATTTGTACCGTATATTGCTACTTTATTTTATTTTCTTTCATTTATTAGTTTATGTATTTACATATAAATTACGAACGATTAAATTGTAGACGAAAAAAATGTATGAAATTATGCAAAAATGCCATTTTTCAGCCTGTTTCGAATTCACCAGGCATAACGGACTACTGTTATACCTATTTCTGGTCTAGTTATTTAAACATTAAAATTATTTTAATTTGTGCAAAATAAAATATTTTATATGACTGTCTCAAGTTTGAGCGCTAAACAGATTTATCTTTAAAGGGGAATAACTCGTATCTTGAGCGGGTAAAATACGGCTTCAAATAGAATATCAATTAATCCCGCAGGATTTGAGGGAACTGTCTATAATAGCTAACATACACACAGAACATATACGTACAGACATATTGGATAAAAATATTGCACATACGAGTACGTAGCAGCAGTTAAACACCAGCAGTATCGACTAAACAATGTTATTCGCAACGCAGAGGATGTAATGTAAGTGTAACAGATTGAAGGGGAATACTCTAAAAAAGTAGCATCCTATCATAATCTTCGGGGTTCAATCCTGGTGAGGTCGATAAGTAGTGAAGGTAGTGCTGTGCAACTGCTGACTGACGCTGCAGCAAGTTCAGGCGGACCCTAAAAAGTCTGAATTGAACATTTTAGGTAAAATGGGACTTGGATTAAACTGATGTTTGTCACCTACGTAACCGTGAAAAGAGAACCTTACGATGAATAATGCACGACCGGGTTGTTCTTGTTTCACATATACATTCGCAGTTACTTTTCAATCACTCATTTGACTGTCTCGGTGGTGCAATGGTAGTATACGTGACTTCCACGTTGGGCTCTCGGGTTAAATTCCTGGGTCGCAACAAATATTTGTGTGGTCCACAAAAGTTAGTTTCGAAGTTTGCATATATTTTAGAAACTTACTTATATGTAAGTATGTATATGAGTTGTCTAGAGTCCAATGCACAAGCTTATATTATCTTTGTTTGGCATAGATGGCGCTGTGTAACCGTACCTAGTAGATACAAGTCTCTAACAGTACAGTACGTCACCACACAGGTTACAAACTATAAAGTAACAGCATTGCACGGTACCTACATTATATTGAACACCTAATTTTGTAAGTTAGTAAGGTAGGTACTATCCGTTTAAGTAACACTCGCTCAGTAAGATAACGCATAGCCGATCAAAGCAAAGTGTGAGTCTCCATAAATTCATTAGCTGAGATAACGCACAACCACCTCAGGTGGTCGTAGAAGGGTCGGGTGAGGTGACACAGCTGTTTAAACCATACATATACAAGTGACAAATCATAGAAATTAAGACCCTAACCTAAAGCTACGACGGGCAAAAAAAAAGTTCCTGCACGACTGTGGACCCAGCGTATACACGTGTGCGGACGCATGCCAACGCTCGAGAGCACCATACCGGACTAGTTGACGGCCTCGCCACGAGGTGGTGAGCACACCACCTCGTGGCGAGGCCGTCTCGTTAAAATTCTGCTAGTAGTACACTAGTACTAGCAGTACTACTAGCAGAATCGATTATTGTGTTTTATTGAAGTGCTTATTACTATTCTCTAATATATTGATACATTTCTTTGAACTAATATACTCAACTTTGAACTTGTTATTCTAATGCATGATGCAATATAGGCACATATCGTATACAATATACACCGTGTACAATACAACATACACACATTTATTTATCTAATGTTTAAAATAGTATATTTCTATGTTCATGTCTGTAGTAATTAATGGATAAAACAAACATTTTGCACTGTTAATATAAGTGAGCCTTAAGTGCATCAATGTGTAACACCTTCGACATTGCATCTTAGAGCCACTTAGTTAGAAATTAACCTCAAAAAATGCCTAATAATTATTCAAAGCGGACAAAAGAAGTTTCACTTCAAAATATTAGCCAACAAAACAATTCCGCGCCTTGTGACATTTACTTGTGGCGATCGTGTTACTCGTGTTCAAATGTGCTTTTATTTACACTTCCGTACCACTTCACGAAATCACTACTAGTTTATAAGATGAACAATATTATGGTTTTTACTTATAATGTACTTATTTATTAACTAGCTGTCCCACCCGGCTTCGCCCGTGACATACTTCGACGCCGTGGAACCCAATTAATCCCGTTGTTTATTATTTTAACAATAATGTATGAACATTTTCCAAATTAGTTGATTAGGTAGGTACTTCTTCGCTCTCCAGTACCTTACCTACCGCCCGCACGGCCCGGTCGAATTCTTATGGTTACACGAAATTAATTTCTTTGCGCATTATTGTGAATTTGCTCTAAGTCGTAAGATATCCATTTAATTAGCTAGGTGTAAAGGGACAAAATAAAACTAATGTAGTAAAAATGATAAGGATTAATAGCATGCATATTTGTGTAATTAACCCTCAAACTATCGCTTTATTTTTGATGGTTTTTTAAAGTATTAAAATGGATATAGTATGTTATTCTTAAAAGATAGACATATACTGTCGCAAACTTTTTTGTAGATCATCATTAGATACACCCACAATTGCACCATACATTATTTTGTTATATCTCAAAGGGTTTGGGCAGCGTTTTCGTTGAGCTCCCAGAAGGCTTATTTTTTCCGACATTCCCAACAAATATCGTTATAATTTAGTCAATGTATACAAAAACTTACAAATTATACATAAAAACCTTCCTTATAAATCTTTCTAACTATTTAAAAGAACCCATCGTAATTTGTTGCGTAATTTTAAAGATCTCAGCATACATAGGGACAGACAGCGAAAAACGGCTTTGCTTTATAATATGTAGTGATTATTTGTATCAAATAAAATGTCATAATAAGCAGTGATTCATTACGGCCTTATGTGAAAGACTCACTTTTTAGCGGTGGCGTCCTTGTAGAGGTAGAGGGTGTGCGTGGGTGCATTGCATAACTTCTCTGCGGTGGTGATGACGCGGTTTAGTCCTTGCGCGGCTGCTGATTGCTCTCCCATCGCGTCGATGACCTTGCACAAACTCTCTTGCATTGACCTACCAAACAAAATAATACGTTAAGTTAAGCGCAATCACACCGGCGGTGGCGACATCGCTCTTGGTATAATAGAAACGAAACTCCAGTAGGTACTTTGGGCCGGTGAGTTATTTAAATGTTGCTAACTCTATTTTATATCATTTATTTCTAAAGAAATCAAAATAAAATTTAAAGGATAAAATTTAAAAAAATGTTGAGTACATACCTACCTAATCAAATTGTATGACGATTGATGTTACGATATAATAAAATACACTCATGGACAAATTAAGAGGAACACAAATCAGTGTGTGTAAATAATAAATATCGTTAGGACAACTCACACAACGCCATCTGATTCCAAACTAAGCAGAGCTTATACTATGAATATATTTCTTTATACATTATAGATAAATAACACCCAGACACAATAAACAAACGTGCTCATCACACAAAGTTTTATCCTGGGTGGGAATCGAACCACGACCTATTGCATAGCAGTCAGATGCACTCCCACCGCGCCACAGAGGCAGTCAAAGTATCTATACTAATATTATAAAGCTGAAGAGTTTGTTTGTTTGTTTGGTTGAACGCGCTAATCTCAGGAACTACTGGTCGGATTAGAAAAATACATTCCAGCCCATTTATCGTGGAAGGCTATAGGCTATATATCATTACGATACTACACTGGGGAGCGGAACAGTTGTCATAAATGTCGACAAATCAGGCAATTTTTTTATGCATCATTATGGAATTTAAAGGCGACGGGATTAAATAGGTGCGACGGGAGGCCGAAATATTCCACGGGCGAAGCTGTGGGGGTCCTCTAGTTATAGATATTTGCCACAGTAAACTATTTATTTGATTGTGAGTCACCCATTATAAAACCAGTCATAACGCATTGATCGTTAACAGAACACTGAGTTAGCGGTGCTTCGACCGCTTCTGTTATCATAAGAAATGCACCTAGTAGCATTTCTGGATGTGAATTCCTTTCATATTTCCAAATTAAGTTCGCTCAGTAAGATAACGCATAGCCGATCAAAGCAAAGTGTGAGTCTCCATAAATTCATTAGCTGAGATAACGCACAACCACCTCAGGTGGTCGTAGAAGGGTCGGGTGAGGTGACACAGCTGTTTAAACCATACATATACAAGTGACAAATCATAGAAATTAAGACCCTAACCTAAAGCTACGACGGGCAAAAAAAAAGTTCCTGCACGACTGTGGACCCAGCGTATACACGTGTGCGGACGCATGCCAACGCTCGAGAGCACCATACCGGACTAGTTGACGGCCTCGCCACGAGGTGGTGAGCACACCACCTCGTGGCGAGGCCGTCTCGTTAAAATTCTGCTAGTAGTACACTAGTACTAGCAGTACTACTAGCAGAATCGATTATTGTGTTTTATTGAAGTGCTTATTACTATTCTCTAATATATTGATACATTTCTTTGAACTAATATACTCTACATGCTATATAGATAAATAACACCCAGACACAATAAACAAACGTGCTCATCACACAAAGTTTTATCCTGGGTGGGAATCGAACCACGACCTATTGCATAGCAGTCAGATGCACTCCCACCGCGCCACAGAGGCAGTCAAAGTATCTATACTAATATTATAAAGCTGAAGAGTTTGTTTGTTTGTTTGGTTGAACGCGCTAATCTCAGGAACTACTGGTCGGATTAGAAAAATACATTCCAGCCCATTTATCGTGGAAGGCTATAGGCTATATATCATTACGATACTACACTGGGGAGCGGAACAGTTGTCATAAATGTCGACAAATCAGGCAATTTTTTTATGCATCATTATGGAATTTAAAGGCGACGGGATTAAATAGGTGCGACGGGAGGCCGAAATATTCCACGGGCGAAGCTGTGGGGGTCCTCTAGTTATAGATATTTGCCACAGTAAACTATTTATTTGATTGTGAGTCACCCATTATAAAACCAGTCATAACGCATTGATCGTTAACAGAACACTGAGTTAGCGGTGCTTCGACCGCTTCTGTTATCATAAGAAATGCACCTAGTAGCATTTCTGGATGTGAATTCCTTTCATATTTCCAAATTCGGGAGTATAAATGTGTATGGATGGATAATTTGCTGAAAGGAATAACAATTGAACAATCTCACGGAGTTACTAGGGATGCCAATGAAAGACAAGTTACCAAAGGTTGCCCACTAGGAGGTCTCTTACAGTATGCTATTGTGGCATTTAGAAGTATCTACTTCTAAATGCCACAGTAAATTTATCTAAATTTCAACAGATTTAATAGAGGGCCATTACAGATCAACATAAAAGTCCCCATGCGTTGTTTCAAACATCATGCAGGAAGCACTAAATAAGGTCTAGAGATGGTGTGAACAAAAAAAGAAGCCTTCGCAGAAAGGGCTCAGAGAAACAGTTCATGGAACAGAGCCATTTATTGAACTTTATTATGAAGTTACTATAGGAGGCTACCACCACATTGGCAGTTGATAGCAAACACAAAGACATGCAAAAATGTTTTAGGAAGGCTGGCACAGAATAGCAAAAACTGGATACCTAATGGAAATATAAAATCTTTTTTCTCTCTCTCCAATTAATCTGTTATTTTGTAACTCTTGCTTTGAACAATCTGCAAAAACACTACAGTGCCTGAAATTGTTACAACTTCTAATTCTTTTAACTTCAAGACCAAGATATACAGTTCACTCAATAAGGAGAATTAGGGCAGCATCTCCACAAGATGGGACGACTAACGGGAAATCCCACATGCAGGAACTGTGGATGCTGGCAAAACACAATCAACTATGCACCACTTGTTATGCAAATGCTGTTATTATGATATTTTGAGACATCCTGTTTGGTGGGTGCTGGGTAACTTACTATAAAATTTCAAGTTTATAGGTGATAGGGTTTTGGCTGGTGTTTATTTTTTTTATTTTTAGCAAATAATAAGATCGTGTCTAATAAGATGTTGTATGTTGTTGTTGAGGTTGAACATACTCTTGGACATATAAATTTGCTGTCTATTTTAACCTATCGTATCCACATGGTCGTTCCATCTAATCTCCCTTTATTTCTTCCATAGTCAATATATCTTCTGTCGTACTGCAATGTACCCTTATAACCCTGGTCCTTTTTTTGTCTATTAACTTCACTCCCACTAACTCTCCCTAAAATTAATGCAGTGGAAACAAGCAGTCTGTGAGTATGCCTCTTCACAGACTGCTTGTTTCCACTGCATTAATTTTACTTCTTTAACCATACTCAACTCTCGCTTCCAATTATAAACATAGGGACAAGCACTTCTCTATGTACAGTCAGTCTTGCCTTCTTAGGGCCGTATTCCAGAACGTTTCTCAATACTCAATCAACACTTGAGGCTAGTTCTTGCCTTCTTAGGGCCGTATTCCAGAATGTCTCTCAATACTCAATCAACACTTGAGGCTAGTTTTTGCGTTGATTGAGTATTGAGAAACGTTCTAGAGTACGGCCCCAAAGATACATTGGCTGCTCATAAAAGTGGCTCCAGTCACTTGATTTTTTGCCAAAATTTCTGTCATAAGCACAATCCATCTCTTTCCTTTTTAATCCTAAAAATTTTAATTGTTTAACCCGTCCATTCTTTTTCCCTCCACAAAAATGTTTGCTTGATTTAGTAGTCATGCTTTCCTCTTTCAAAAATCTTAACTTTTGGTCTTATATACTTTCATTGTTTTGTTTTTAGTGCATCATGCATAATGTTAACCATCAATTGCTACTCCTCTGCTCTGCTGACCAGTTACTGACTTGGGTGATAAGCACATAAAAGGCATTATGATGTTGTATAATAGAAGTACTTTAGCTATAATTATAGACCAACTCACAAAAACTCAAAATGAAATAATAGAATATGAATACATTCCAACCCAATGGACAAAACACCACTATAACTTTAATATATAAAAAGAGAGATAAAAATAATATTAAAAACTACCGACCCACAAGCATGACATCAAACATGTATAAATTCTTTACCAAAATAATATTGAGATGCATTGAAAGTCTACTAACAGAAAACCAACATAGGGAATAACCTGGTTTCTGCAAAAATTACTCTACCATAGACCATAATCTCATTATAAAACAAATGTCACTGAAGGGGGTTCTGAAATCTAAAGATATGCCACAAAAATATAAGTTTTATATACTGGATACTTGTGTTCTTCCTGTGGCAACATACCGGTGTCAAACATGGGCACACACAAAAAGAAATATTAGACAACTGGATTTGTCAAAACAACATGGAGAGGAGATTACTACATTTAAATGTAAAAGACAAAGTAAAACTAATAACCTTAAGAAAGAAATCAAACAGTAAGAGTGTGATATAAGTAACAAAGCAACAAAAATGGAGAGAGGTGGGCCATTTAACCTGGTCAAAAGAAGAAAAATTACTATTCTATTATGTAGATGTAATACAGGGATACAGCGTGAAGATAGTTAGTTAGTTTTTTAGACGTAATAAAAGAGAATGTGGCAAATCAAAATGTAGATATTTGTGCGACAGAGTAAATAACTTGGATTCAAAAGGCACGACAAAGGATGTGGAGGCTCTGGAAGAGGCTTTTGTCTCATGACACATTGATTAACTACAACTACAATCTATTTAACAAAATTTTTAATAGTGAACACTTACTAATTGTTAGATAAATAATGAATTATAAGTATAAGTGTATTGCAATGAAATGTAGCTGTATTAAATAATGTTAATCAAAAAATAAATAAATAATAGAAGTAAAAATTTGTACATAGAACAATATTTGATTAGCTTTATCATTCATCAGTTTCAATAGCGAGTATGGCCTAAAATTTGCAAAATACCTTCTATGTAAATAATTTAATGTGCAAGGGTTAAAAAAAAGTTAATGTAAGATATATTTTGAAAAGAAAAATGAAAAATAAATGAATTCTTAAAACATAATTAATTATAGAATAATTAAACTTAAATTGTCTGAGAACAGTGAACCATACTGTATCTTTCTAACTAAAGTATAATCTAACAAGTTATAGGTAATTGTGTTTTTGGTAAAAAATACATATTCTGATTCTATTTTATATAGAATAAAAAAAATCAGTTTTAAATAGGATTTCATTCCATAGAAATGTGCCTACTTCATACACAAAGTATTTTTATTGAAATACTACCTTTTTTTTGAAACTATATTCTTCACTATAGTGCTGCACAATATAAGTGAAAGACCTGGAACCTTGACTAGGTGTGGCGCAACATTCTTTTTCTACGCAACTAGACTTTACTTTCCAATATGTCTAAAACGTTAATTATCAGTTACAGGAATCAGTTGACTCACCTCACTGCTCGTACATCCCCATGAAATCCAGGGGGTATAAGAGTATAATTTAGCTTGGTTATATCGTCATGAAGCATATCGTTTACCGGGACGGACCACTCCATTATCAATAAAAATTTAATAAATGTAGAATGATTAGCCAAGGTAAATATTTTTCAAATGTGATACAAAAATGGAAGCTGAATACAGATTGCAGACAATTTAAACAAGACTACTTCACTTCACGACTTCACGAATAATTATTAAAATTATTCCGCTTTTTGACTTGTTTTTTTTTTAAATATCTTATGGCCTGGTAACTAAGTCCTTTTAGTCAAAACATAATTCATATTTCTTCAATCTTTTACGTATCTAAAATGTCCCTGTCCTCTAGGTCTAGGCTCATAAGTCAATGTCAGTCTCACCTTGGTTACTCTGTCTACGGACCAGAGTTTTACCCCAGTACCATAGACAGAGAATACTATAGACGAATTGATAGCTTTTGTTTCACTCACACAAGAAAGAAAGCAACTTATCTAGTCAGTCTGGGGTGAAGAAAAGTAACATAATGATTAGATTTCTTGTTTCATCGAGCGTGCCGGTTTTTCCAGTACAATCTTGAGATTGAGCGAAACAAAGTTTGAGAGCTGTTTTGCAGTTCATTGTCATTATTGTAAAAAAAATAGCTTTAAAGCGGTTTAAAGATGGTTTAAAGGTACAAAACTGTATTATATTTCATTGTGGAGTAATATGATGAACGAAATATTAATTAAAAACAATAAAAAATAGTGCGTTGTAGTGTTTTCGGATGTACGGGTGATGGTGAAAAAAAACAACTGTATCTTTTCCTTCGTAAGTACTACCAAGTTTTATCAGTTACTAAGTTTTAATAGAAGTATACTATGCATCTTACATTCAAGATGGAATTTCAGTAATAAATAAGATCAAATATCATTATTTAGGAAGTCAAACACTTATCGTAAATAAAAGTCAAGGTCGCCATATCATGTATGCTAAATTACCCCAGATCTGTTTTTATTTTAAAACAAAATGCTGGCGTGTCGTACATGGTACATTTATTTAAACTTAATAGACGCACAAAAATGGGAGACGTACAGTAAATGTATATATAAGCCTACTTACCACATAATTAACGATACATATATTTTCTGCGACATAAATTTAGGCCTGGGGTATATTGGAAATAACTACTCTCGGACCTCCTAACCATAACCTACTACGTGTATCAGCGCCCTGGCTTGATTGTTCAGTTAGCACCAACATGCAGGCGAGGTGGAGATCTGGATTGTGATTCAAGTGGAAGTAATTTATAGACACGCTATTACATACCTAAGATGTTGACGGAACTGCTCTAAACTTCAATATTTTATTTTAAATATTGTATTACCTAACCTCGTTTCGCCCAAATTTTCCACTTTAGTGGTCGGTGTCTGCTATGCTAGACTAATAGTAGCAGCTGTAATATCTTTGCTGTCGGTCCTGTTAGAAATGACTGCTACCTAGTCTCCCAATCTCTTTTAGTAGGTATCCGCTCCTGTGCCCGAACTTGTTCATTTTTCAGCAGGTGTATCAGCTTGCATTGCATATAAATATACTTAAGCACTTGTTATGTTTTTTCATTGTGTTTGGTTCAGTTAAATAATTATTGGTTTCTTGCAGCTTTCCTAAAAGTGGCGTGTAACACTTTTTTTTTATGGGTGCTTCACTCCGGGCAGAGCAATGAAGAGACTCTAAAAGAAACGATCCCAGGGCGCTTTGTATGAAGAGTGTGTGTAGTTGGGAGATAAATAATATTCTTGCACAATTGTTCTTTACAAGGTTTAATAAAAAGGATTCGATTATTTTAAGAAAAAAATCTACCTCACAATAAAAAATATAAATATTTAGCAATACAAGTTCATTACAGATATTAATTATTATATAAATGCAATACTAAGGGTATAAAGTTCATAGATAGGTATTCTTCACACACACACAAGAAAATATGCAGCAGATACAGGAGAAGAGAAATAAAAAGTACTCAGCTTTTGTACTGGCGTGCGAGACTTCTGGAGCGAGCTGACAAGTACGCTCACTCCAAGCCTCTGTGAATTATTGATTTAAATACTAGTATTCCTTAAAAAAAACGGTTTATTCAATTTTAATGTTATATTTTTTAATTAAAATGGGATCTGTTGAACATCAGACCCGGTAATGCCATCTATACGCAAATGCTAGGTTAGTACCTAGCATTTGCGCCAGACGTCGCTAGTTATAATAATGGATTATGACGTTAGTACGTCATAATCCATTATTATAACTAGCGACGTCTGGCGGCAATATGTTCGCACTACCTCGCTAGTCAAAACTGCATGTTACAGGCGTTGCGCGTCAGATTTGGATAACAACTACAGGACGAACCAATTGGTCACCGAATCCAACTTCAAGAATTTGCAGCAAACATTTTGAACAAAAGTTTTTATTTGAAGAGAAGAAAAAGACTATTACATAGTGGTGAATTTAAAAGACATAATAATTAATATTTTTTGGGAGATACCTTTTTTTATAACAGTCTCTGCTTGCTTACAAATGTTTATTGTGTCAATTAACTCCAAAACTAAATACGAGTAAACATATTCAAAAAATAACACTACTGTATTACTTACTTACGAAAACTAGAACCTATCATGCCTGTGTGGTGCAGTTGGTAGTGTATGTAACAGTGTGGACAAATACTTGATTGATCCGCAAATATTTGTTAATTAGTTCAGGTATTTTCTATGTGAGTGTTAGGGTGTTTCCAAATACCCTTACCTACTAGCGGTGTAACTGCTAACTAACGGATGAGACAACTACGCATGTGCTCTTACGGGATTGGAAGGTCAGACGGCAGTCGCTCACAACAATTCCGAAAACTAAAAGCCAAATGATCAAAAGTACGGATCGTAGGTGGATACTTAGAATATTAATAATACAAAATATGGGGCAAATTTCTTCATATGGTAACCCAGTTATAACACTACCTGTCCCTTTCTGCGGCACGCTGACTATGTCTATAGTATTCTCTGTCTACGCCCAGTACAGTCCTACCAACTTATCTGTGAACTGAAAGAGAACTGAGAGAAAAATGATACCTATATAAAAATAATATAATAAATAAAAAGAATTTGATAATTTACAGTTAAGTGGGAACGCTAATAGTTTAGTCTGGCAGCAAAAATCAACGACTAGGTATATCTAAAAAGTAATCCAATGAAGTTGAAATTCTGCAGATAAAATGTTCCACGGTGGGTATACAATACAACTTTCATTTAATGCGAAGTTAAGTAGTTACCTGGATGTCTAGCATTTAGTTATGACCGTACCTAACCCCTAACACCAGATTTGACTAATTATAATTAACAGTGGTACCTAGTGGTAGTGAAGTATAATAAAAAATAAATTACTTAACAATGATTTATTGAAAACCAGTTTTACAGTAATTGTGATCTTTAGATTAACATGCTTACACAATTTCATCCTGGTTGTGAGGCCATACTCCTCCTCCGCTTATTTCCGTACCACTATCATAATCATCATTATCACTATTGCTTTCGGTTTCAATGTCACTTACCACTTCTATTATAAAAGGTTTATCTAAATACAAATCATGTTTTAAGTATTCTCTTTCTGACTTGCGAACACGTTAACAATGCTGTGCCCACTCATGAACTGTAATAGCGTCAAAAGCTTCTCTAACTAGGCGGGGATATTCAGCATTTTTGTATTCAATATTTACATCAGCAACTTTTCTTTTCTTTATACTCCATATGAGTTCAATGGGATTGAAATCACAGCAATAAGGTGTTAATCATAAGCATTTGTGTCTATTGTCTTCTAAATTTTTTTCAATCTCATGTACAGGTTCAGGCTTATTTCTCTCAATTATTTCTAAAAGCTGAGGTTTAGTCTCCGTAGTCAATTTTATTTTGGGTCAACCATAGTAGCATATATCAGATTTTAAGGAATTCGTATTTGGGACTTTATTCACTCAAATACGGTGATAATGAGCATAATTCATTACTATTATGAATGGCTCTTGTAAATTATGCACAAGTTTTTTTAATACTTCCACTTTTTAAAGTTGGTACTATTCATCTCGTCATGATTTTTTTTAATATACAAATTCCACAGCTCTCTTAATACTACTTACAAAACCGTAGAAATTGGGCCATATAGCCAATTATGGAAATACATTCTTTAAACAATAAGGATAAATAGGCAGTCTCGAGTAGAACTAGGGTAACAATAAATGAAAAAGGCTAACAAATAACAGAACTCTCTCTCTGTGTGTGTGTGTGTGTGTGTGTGTGTGTGCGTGTTTGTTTAGACTTGGCATATATTTTTTACGTTACTTCACTATTTAGTATCTGCAAAACTTCACTTTTTAACAATTTCAACGGCATCGAATAATTTATTATATTTTTGATGAATACGATTAACAAGCGACTTATACGTATAATTTGTTTTACTAAGGGATACCGCGAATATAAGGGTGTAAGGGGGGTGTAAGAGGCCCCACCAAGATCTTCGGGGCCCAAGTCAACCTCCCGTGCTAGTGCGTGCACCTGCTGATTAACGGACGAGGCTCTGGCGCTGGCTTTCCCCTCTGGGGTTGGGAGGTCTGAGGGCGTCGCTCCCATAAAACCCACCCGCCGAAACAAAAATGGAAAAGGACTATAGGAATGCTGCTAGGGATAGGGCGCCGCCGCAAAACGGCGCGCAGGAGCTCCGCCCGACTCCTGTGGCAAGTGGGCTAGGGCTGCCGTGTGTCGGGCCAGCACGGCTAAAGAAGTTAGCCCCAACCCGAATTCGCTTCGCATCTTGGAACATTGGCACGCTGACTGGGCGTGCGGTAGAGTTGGCCGAAGTACTCTCCAGGCGGAGGGTGGACGTGGCGTTCCTGCAGGAGACTCGGTGGAAGGGCAACAGAGCTGGCCCTTGCAGAACGGCTACAAGCTGTATTATGCGGGTGCGCCTGGTGGGGAGAACGGGGTGGCCGTTGTGCTCTCCGAGGGGCTGCAGAGTGGCATCTTGGAGGTGAAACGCTGTAGCGACCGGCTTATGATCGTGAGGGTGCTTGTCGATGGGATTATTACCCACCTGATAAGTGCCTACGCGCCACAGGCCGGTTGTAGCGACGCCGATAAGTTGTCGTTTTGAGGTCAACTCGAGGGAGTGCTTCGGAGCATTCCGTTGTCACAGGGAATCGTTTTGGGCGGCGACCTAAACGGTCATGTGGGTGAGAGGTGTGAGGAGTTTGAGCGTGTTCATGGTGGTTTTGGATACGGCACCCGCAACGCTGAAGGAGAAACTATCCTCAGAACGTGTGCGGCTGCCGATCTGGCCATTGTGAACACGTATTTCAAAAAGAAATCCGAACATCTCATCACCTACAAGAGCGGGAGGCGTACAACTCAGATCGATTTCCTACTCACTAGGCGACACAGCATCGGCAAGGTGGCCAACTGCAAGGTCATACCCGGTGAGAGTCTTACTGCACAACACCGTCTCCTTGTCATGGACCTCTGCGTGAAGCCCAAAGGCAAACGCATCGAGCGGTGCCAGCGCCGCATCAGATGGTGGCTGCTTGATGAAACTAGATCCCAGGAGTTCGTCTCAGCTGTCGGTGACAAGTGCACCGACACTGAAGGCGAACCAGTTCAAGATTGCTGGGACAAAGTTCAGGCGGCCATCCTTGGAGCGGCGAAGGTGGTGCTCGGTGAGTCTAAGGGTGGACGCAAATGTGACAAGGAAACTTGGTGGTGGAACGACGCAGTCCAGAGGGAGACTAGGGAGAAGAAAGCCCTCTTTAAAAAGTGGCAAGCGACCGGATCTCCTGAAGACCGCGACGCGTACAGGGCTGCCAAGCGCGCCACAAAGAGAGCTGTAGCCAGAGTCAGACGTGACCACTTACAACCTCTGTATGATAAGCTGGAATCGTCTGAGGGGCAGAAGCTCATCTATAAGCTGGCGCGCTCCAGGGTCAAAGCGGCACAGGATATATCCAAGTGTCGCTGTGTAAAAGACCTTGAGGGCAACCTGTTAAGCGAAGACCTCGCGGTAAAGGAGAGATGGCGCTCGTACTTCCACGAGCTGCTTAATAAACAGCACAAAGAGGTGCAGCCTCCGGACCTCCCTCCGAATCAGGGACTAGTGCCACCGGTAACGCCTGGAGAAGTCCTGACTGCGCTTCGCCGCATGAAGAATCGGAAAGCTGTCGGACCCGATGGAGTCCCTATCGAAGCCTGGAAGGCGATGGGTCCTCGCGGTGTGGGCATCTTAGTAAACCTTTTTAACCGCATACTACTCAGCGGGCAGATCCCAAACAAATGGAGACTGAGTATTATTACTCCAGTCTTCAAAGGTAAGGGGTCAGTGCAGGAGTGCGGGAGCTACCGCGGTATTAAGGTGATGTCCCACACCATGAAAATCTTCGAGAGGATTATAGACTCTCGGATCCGGCAGGAGTGTACTCTCTCGGAGTGTCAATATGGGTTTCGCCCTGGTTATGGGACCACGGACCCTGTTTTTGCCCTGAGGGTTGTCGCAGGGAAATACAGGTCGAAGAACACGCCTCTGCACTGTTTGTTTCTAGACATGCAGAAGGCCTTCGACTGTGTTCCTCGTGCGATGATCTGGTGGGCATTGCGGTCCAAAGGGGTTCCAGAGGTCTATATTGACACTATCCGGGACATGTACTGTGACTCCGATTCAATGGTTCGGACTGCTGTTGGCGACACGAAACCCTTCCCCATCACCGTCGGGGTACACCAGGGTTCGGTCCTTAGTCCGCTTCTGTTCAGTGTAATATTAGACGAATTGTCGGACAGCATCAGAAACTCACATGTGCAGCCTCCATGGTTGCTCATGTATGCTGACGATATTGCGCTGGTAGACGCGGACAGGGGCAGATTGGTGCGACGTGTAAAGGCGTGGAAGGAGACGCTTGAGAACGGCGGTCTGAAACTAAAAGTGGCGAAGACCGAGTACTTGGCACTAAACTCGACAGATCCCACATCCGTCCGCATAGGCGGTGATTTGGTCGAGCGCACGGACCAGCTTAAATACCTGGGATCTGTTTTTCACACGTCCAGTGACATCGAATGCGATGTCAAGTCACGCATTGCTGCCGCGTGGGCCAAATGGCGGGAGATGACCGGTGTCATTTGTGACCCTAAAATGCCGATCCGGTTGAAGGGACAGGTCTACAAAACCATTATTAGACCTGTCCTTTTACATGGCAGTGAGACGTGGCCGATATTGGAGCGACACAAGCAGGAGCTGCGTGTCACGGAAATGAAGATGCTGCGGTGGATGTGTGGGGTCACGCGGATGGACCGCGTGAGAATCTCTCGCATCCGCGGCAGCCTTCACGTCCGTGACATTGCAGACAATTTGCAAGAGTGTCGCCTTCGTTGGTATGGTCACGTCTTGCGGCAACCGCCGGGCTACGTAGGTAACAAATGTCTGGCCATGTCAGCCCCGCCGGGTCCCGGTAAGAGGGGAAGACCCAAGAAGTGCTGGCTTGACGTCGTAAGGGATGACATGCGTGCCAATGGTCTCACTACAGGGGATGCCGAAGACCGTGCGAAGTGGAGGAGAAAATGTAGGAAAGCGGACCCCGGGCGTCGCGAGACGCAACTGGGACAGACGCTCGGATGATGATGACCGCGAATAAATTTGTATGTCTTGTTCTGGTTTTAGGGCAACAGAAAAAACATTCAATTTACTTTTCAAACGAAAATATCATATCGAAGAGGGTACGATGATCTTTGAGTGTAAACAAATGATATTGACACGATTCGTAGTAGTCATTAAAACTGCGACTACTTCTATAATTTAAGTGCTTGAGAAACTATTCTGTATAACTATTTTCAATCTTGAATTTTCGTGATGTAGTGTGGACACCATATCGAGCTACAGTACTCGAGAATACCTCTTACATACGAAAAATACAAACATTTTAAACAACTGATATCATTGAAAGGACGACTGACTCGCAGCACAAATTCTAGATTTCTAAATGCTATATTAGTTATGTATTCAATATGTTCCGAAAATGATAGTTTCTCGTACATTATCACACCCAAATCCTTTACTGAGTTTAGTTTGCTTATGTTGACATTGTTAATATTATAATTAAATTTTGACGGGATATCTCCTTCTTGTAAATGAAATATGATAATATTTAGATGCATTCATTGTTATACTATTAGCTATGCAGTAGGAGCTCAATCTATCCAAATCTAATTGAAGTTTTTTACAGTCATCAATGTTTCTGACTCTCATAAAGATTTTGGTATCGTCGGCATACATAAGGTACTTTAAGCGCAAGAACATTTGCCTATGTCGTACAAATACGCCGGAAATAGCAAAGGGCCCAATATCGAGCCTTGCGGCACAACAGATGAAACATTCACAAAGTTTGAACAACAGCCGCCTATCACAACCGCTTGGGAGCGGTTACGCAGGTACTATTCCATCCATCTTAGCAGGTTTCCTCGTAGTCCAAGATCGAAAAGCTTTTGCAGAAATATAGCATGATCCACACGATCGAAAGCCTTTTCGAAATCCGTGCATACCACATCTACTTGCGAGCCTATGGCTACTACCCATTCCATGAACTATTTCTTCGATAAAAATACCTAAGTTCCATTGCCCATGATTATCATCAGTTTTTGTATTTGATTTAAACACAAGTAGTGCATTTATAACAAATCCACCATCTCTTCCTGTGTAACACTTTTTTTTATGGGTGCTACCACCAGCTTCACTCCGGGCAGAGCAATGAAGAGACTCTAAAAGAAATAATCCCAGGGCGCCTTGATGAAGAGTGTGTGTGGTTGGGAGATAAATAATATGCTTGCACAATTGTTCTTTACAAGGTTTAATAAAAAGGATTCGATTATTTTAAGAAAAAAATCTACCTCACAATAAAAAATATAAATATTTAGCAATACAAGTTCATTACAGATATTAATTATTATATGAATGCAATGCTACGGGTATAAAGTTCATAGATAGGTATTCTTCACACACACACAAGAAAATATGCAGCAGATACAGGAGCAGAGAAATAAAAAGTACTCAGCTTTTGTATGGAGTGCGAGACTTCTGGAGCGAGCTGACAATTACGCTCACTCCAAGCCTCTGTGCGTCGACTCGCCGATGCCCAACACTGAGGAAGACCGCCCGAGGACCAGGATTGCCCTCAAGAGCAGATGTAGTTGTCGATGACGGCCCACAGAGACCGTGAGCAGCGACCCTTTGTGAGTGCAACTCACAAACAAGTGGCAGAATCTTACGAAGGTCTACGCGCCTTTCCTCCAAGGGAAACCACAACGCTTCCAGCAATTACGTGGATAGCGGGGTTTCTTATACACTCGTACGTGATTATGACTATGACGGCTATAGAATTAGGCTGGGTTGGCCAAAACTTGCACAAGAAAAATCACTATTTACGAATTTTGGAGAATATCTCAGAAATCTGGAGAACTTCGGGTATTCTTTAACTATCTCAGGTCGATAATCGATCTAGATCCTTCCTCACACAACCTATTTATCCTTTTTTCACTACGACCCCACCCTCGAGAACTGTCAAAATTATAATTTTCTTGTCGTTCAGTAATCATTATACTAATTTCTATCACCATAGACCAAGTTAAAGTTATTTTATATTTATGTTGAATTATTGATTTAAATACTAGTATTCCTTAAAAAAAACAGTTTATTCAATTTTAATGTTATATTTTTTAATTAAAATGGGATCGGTTGAACATCAGACCCGGTAATGCCATCTATACGCAAACGCTAGGTACTAACGTCATAATCCATTATTATAACTAGCGACGTCTGGCGGCAATATGTTCGCACTACCTCGCTAGTCAAAACTGCATGTTACACCTGGATGAACAATAATATATCTTTGCCCTTTCGATACAGGCTTTAATACTCCGTCTTCACCCTCTCCTTGTCAACATTTACCTGATGTATGCGAAGAGTGAAAATACGTCTCATCTAAATATATTATGGGTGAGGGGAGATTTATTATTTTTATCTAATGCATGCAAGCACTTAGCTTTCCAAGCTGATATTTCATTACGCTCCATAAGAACTTTCCGATTGGATTGAGATTTTTTAAAACGAAATCCCACCTTGTCAAGCAGCTTTCGCAGACTCTATCGCTGTCCCGTGTAATTTATTTCTGTCTTTAAGACCTCCAGAAACTTTCTAACAGCAGGGCAATTTTAGTACCAGTTTCTTCTTAACTATTTTTGAAATTAGTCCTTGACTGACACACCTGTAATTTAAGATAGTAAAATAAAATGTTAATAGAAATTTGAAATCTGGCAGGTAAGTTTGCTCACTTACTTAACAGGTTACCTATTAGATGTACAGACGCACATCAAGCTACCCCAATCTGCCAAATTCCTTTGATAAATTGTCAACTTTATGATATAGGCATACGGTTCATATTCAATTGGATTTTTTGACAGTTTGTGGTAGGTTGATGTGCTGGCGTCTGTTCGTTACCGTTACGCTAACCTGCAGCAAGAATAGAAACGAATATTTCATGGACATGAATAATTAGTTAAGTAGCGGGTAATTTAAAACAAGAAAGTTGTCAACACTAACCTGTAGCTGCCGAAATTCGTTTGTTTATTTGATTAAATGGAATAACAGTTTTCCTCCCGCTTTTCAAAGGAGGGAAGAGGCATTACTTTCTTTTCCTACTTCCTCACATTATCTTCTGATTAATTTCGTTGCGGGTTCCAAGACATGCTAACTTCTCCTGGGACTTCATCGAGATCGAGCTTGGTGTAACTTTTCTGGTGTTTTGGTCATTGCTGTAGATCCTGATATACAGGAGTCACAGTAATGGGAATGCGAGTGGGATTAGTCCCAATTAAAAAAAATAAATGGAATATCCGAAGACCCCGCCAGAGGTTCTTCTTAAAAACAGGATTTAACCTTTAGAATAATATTTCGAGCATCTCTTTTAATAGCTTTTGGCATATTCAACTTTATAAATTCAGTAATATCACGACCAAACAACCAGAGAACCCGAATGTAGTATACACTGACAATCGAATGACGGCCGTAGTTCCAATTTTCGCCATTTCACAGACGGTTGGTAGGAGTGTACAATTAGTGGTTATTATACTGAGATTTTCAGTAGATATTAAGCGGCAAGAAATAAAATCGCATATTTATCACGATCTTTTACTATATAGCACGTTAACACAACCTTTATGTCCACGAAACCACCACTCCCGCACATAAAACAAGACAAATTTGTAGTATCAGAAAATAATATACAATAAGCAGCAAACTAAAGATTTTACCCCTTGAATTAATAATTACTCATCATCATCATGTCCCAGTTGCGTCTCGCGACGCCCGGGGTCCGCTTTCCTACATTTTCTCCTCCACTTCGCACGGTCTTCGGCATCCCCTGTAGTGAGACCATTGGCACGCATTTCATCCCTTACGACGTCAAGCCAGCACTTCTTGGGTCTTCCCCTCTTACCGGGACCCGGCGGGGCTGACATGGCCAGACATTTGTTACCTACGTAGCCCGGCGGTTGCCGCAAGACGTGACCATACCAACGAAGGCGACACTCTTGCAACTTGTCTGCAATGTCACGGACGTGAAGGCTGCCGCGGATGCGAGAGTTTCTCACGCGGTCCATCCGCGTGACCCCACACATCCACCGCAGCATCTTCATTTCCGTGACACGCAGCTCCTGCTTGTGTCGCTCCAATATCGGCCACGTCTCACTGTCATGTAAAAGGACAGGTCTAATAATGGTTTTGTAGACCTGTCCCTTCAACCGGATCGGCATTTTAGGGTCACAAATGACACCGGTCATCTCCCGCCATTTGGCCCACGCGGCAGCAATGCGTGACTTGACATCGCAATCGATGTTACTGGACGTGTGAAAAACAGATCCCAGGTATTTAAGCTGGTCCGTGCACCAATCTGCCCCTGTCCGCGTCTGCCAGCGCAATATCGTCAGCATACATGAGCAACCATGGAGGCTGCTCATGTGGGTTTCTGATGCTGTCCGACAATTCGTCTAATATTACACTGAACAGAAGTGGACTAAGGACTGAACCCTGGTGTACCCCGACGGTGATGGGGAAGGGTTTCGTGTCGCCAACAGCAGTCCGAACCATTGAATCGGAGTCACAGTACATGTCCCGGATAGTGTCAATATAGACCTCTGGAACCCCTTTGGACCGCAGTGCCCACCAGATCATCGCACGAGGAACACAGTCGAAGGCCTTCTGCATGTCTAGAAACAAACAGTGCAGAGGCGTGTTCATCGGCCTGTATTTCTCTGCGACAACCCTCAGGGCAAAAACAGGGTCCGTGGTCCCATAACCAAGGCGAAACCCATATTGACACTCCGAGAGAGTACACTCCTGCCGGATCCGAGAGTCTATAATCCTCTCGAAGATCTTCATGGTGTGGGACATCACCTTAATACCGCGGTAGCTCCCGCACTCCTGCACTGACCCCTTACCTTTGAAGACTGGAGTAATAATACTCAGTCTCCATTGGTTTGGGATCTGCCCGCTGAGGAGTATGCGGTTAAAAAGGTTTACTAAGAGGGCATCTTAGTAAACCTTTTTAACCGCATTTACATTTACACAACATTACACCGCGAGGACGAATCGCCTTCCAGGCTTCGATGGGGACTCCATCGGGTCCGACAGCTTTCCGATTCTTCATGCGGCGAAGCGCAGTCAGGACTTCTCCAGGCGTTACCGTTACGTAGGAATTAATAATTACTATGGAGTACTTTACCTTTACGATTACATAATAATTTGTATTTTGTATTGTATGTACGCTAAAATTTAATTATTGATATATTACGTAGTGTCTGTCCTGACTGTTGGCACATTGGTTAGGATTAGGTACAATGGTTATTAATTTTGTAGTGTCCGGTAACGGCAATATGCTTGAAAAGTGTGGGCGTATAATACTCCTGTGACTTCACCTTTGGGATATAGGCGTGAGTATGTGTGCATGTACTGAGTGTTTGTTGCACGGAAAATTGTACTGCAGACTAAAGCGCTAACACACGTTCAGATTTGGTCTGCTGGACCTCGACAGATAAAATCCGCCGACCAAATCTGTTGTCGCAACAGACGACCGGATCAGACCGCACCGGACGGCAGACGACCAGACAGGGTGTCCAGATTGGGGGCTTTTTTCCCTATTCTGGGGTAAAATAAAAATTTTAGGGAACTTTTGGGGAAAGGAAAATTACGTAATAAGGTACATGAAAATGCGTTAATTTGAAATTAAAAACTGACATTTCAATTTTATTTATCTGTGTAGATAACTGGATTGCGAAGTATTCCTTTCCATAAAGCAAATACGCTATGTATTAACGTAGTTAAAGCAATCAAGAGAGCTGGCAACGCCGTAACGTAAACAGTGTCTCTGTATATTTTTATTAAGGAAATTTATAAATATTAAGTTATACTACAATAAAAAAGTGTTAAAAGTGCAAACAAACACACAGAAAAATACAGTAAATACTATTATATACAAGCACAAGGCTACGACAAAGTTATTTGTGAATCAGTGATAAACCGTAATTTTTTTCAATTTTTTTTTATCCTTGTGAAAAATTAAGTGGACGAATAAACTGTTATTAGTGATTCTAAAATCGTAATAAAATGAAACAAATATTGTGACATGTAATGAAGTTAAACAGAAGAATAGCATACTTACTTATTACTAATCTGTACTAAAATCGAACATAAAAATTGAGAGTAGGGTACATCATATCAATTCAAATACCTACCGGAAAAACATATCACATCACCTATTGGGATATTAATATAAAAATTGTACCTAAATAATAAAATAAATATAAGTACCTACAACCTAAATAATAAAATAAATATAAAATATAATACTAAATAGTTCAAATAAATACAATACTAAATAGTTCAAATATATTAGGTTTGTTGTAAACATAAATATACTTACACTTATTTTTTTTTATATAATCTTGTCATTAGTGTATTGAGAATTATTATAGATTTCTTGTTGATAATTATTAGGAATAAAATAATAAAATAAAAATGATGACCCGTAGTGCAGAATCCCGTGACTTGCAACAAAAGTTCAACCTCACTATAGAGGAACTGGAGATTTGCAAAAATCTCAACAATCAGTTGCTAGAGGAACGGGATGATAGTGAAAAAGAAATATTAAATGTAATTGACAAAAACACCCAACTCAAACAAGAGTTGGCTGAGCTACATACGCAGGTCATTGAGCTCACCGTTCAGCGAGATCACCTTCAGTCAACAACGAAGGGTCTAGAAGAGTGCAGTAACACCCATGAACATGCTCTAAAACGTATTAGCATTCTAGAGTGTGAGCTGAATGATGCTCATAACTCCATCACTCTTAGGGAAAATCTTAAATCGGTAGATCAGGCTGCCCTTTCCAACAGTCTGTATAATGAGCTAATGTGTGGGAGGTCGGAGCCAGATCTTATTTGTCTTGATGAGCCCATCACCTCGCACCTAATAGTTAACTCATTGAGTATTCCTATTGCAGCAATAGACAAAACTGGTGGCCACTTGTTATCGACTAACACCAACACATCAATAAGATTAGTTAGTAGTAGCAGGAATAAATTAAAAACTAACTAAACTAACTAACTATCTTCACGCTGTATCCCTGACGGGGTAGTCAGAGAGGACAGATCGCCAGGCTTCGCGATCCATGCATACTTCTTTCGCTTCTTCGAGATTCATCAATCGCTTCATACACGCACGTCTGGGTAACCGAGTACTTTTGACCTTTCCGTTTTTGAGCAATCTGCTCACGTGGTCTTCATATGTAAGTCTCGGCCTTCCCTGACTCCTTCTACCCTCTACTTTTGAACAATATATATTTTTCGTCAATCGTTCCTCACTCATTCGTTGGACGTGTCCAAACCAACGGAGCACGCCCTTTTCCAGCTTAACGCTGACACTTTCATTCAAACTTGCCATATTGCGTATCACTTCGTTACGTATTCGGTCGGCCAAGGTAACGCCGCACAATTTTCGAAGTGATCGCATCTCCACAGCATTCAATTTACTTTCATGCATCTGCTGACATACCCAGGTTTCACTACCGTAAAGCAAAGTTGGCACTAGCACTGCGTTATGAATCGCCATTCGTGCTTCTTTTACGATGCTTTGTCGCTTTACTAACTGGGACAAAGCACCGTTAACCCTGTTTCCGGCAGCTTCTCGCCGTTCTACATCCGAATCACATCTTCCATCCGCGCTAAACATACTTCCTAAATACACAATTTCATTCACTTGCTCTAGACGTTCCTGGTTTACCCTAATCTCGCATTTAGTTCTTACGTCACCTCTTTCAAATACTAGAACCTTAGTTTTACTTGCATTCAGGCGGAGACCCTTACTTTCACACCCCTCTTTCATATTAGTGACTAATGCCTGTAGGTCGGCTTATGATGAGGCCATGAGCACCGCATCATCAGCGTACAGCAGACAGTTTACTGTAAAGTCACCCAAATTCACACCCATATTAAAATCTTTCAACTTCAGCAGGCAACTGTCCAGATACACTATGAACAGCCAGGCGGACATGACACATCCCTGTTTGACGCCTGTACAGACATCAAAAAGAGGTGACACATCCCCCCTACTCGCACACAAGCCTTACAGTCCCTATAAAGCGACTGTATTGCCCGCAGTAGCAAGCCGTCCACACCATATCCTGGCAGTAAGTCCCACAGCGTTTCTCTCACAACGTTATCAAATGCTTTCTCTAGATCCACAAAAGCGCAGAAAACCTTCTGGCTAAGAGCCAGAAACTTTTCCGCGATCATGCGGAGAGAAAACACTTGATCCATGCAACCTCTTCCACGTCGGAATCCGCATTGAGCCTACCATAAATACCTTTCAGACTTTTCTTGCATTCGTGCCGTTATAACCTTTGCATACACCTTACTAGCTAAGCTGACCAAGCTGATCGCCCTGTAGCTGGAGCAGTTTAGGCGCGAGCCTTTCTCTTTGTAAATAGGTGCTGCTGCTACTCGCCAGTCATCTGGGACCTCACCCGTCCGCCAGCACAAGTTGCATAACAGACATAGTGTGTCCCAGACACGCGACCCGCCGTACTTGATCATCTCAGCAGTTACTCTGTCTTTTCCCGCAGCCTTACCACATTTCATACTTCTTATCGCTTGTTCTATTTCTTTCATACTAATGAGCATCGAAGTGAGCTCCACTTCCCGATGTGGCATCTCTGTCTTTTCTTGCATACATCTTTCCATAATATTCACTCCATCTCTGCAGGACGTCACTTTGGTCTGTTAGGACGTCATTGTTAACACTAAGCACTTTATTCATACTGCAGATTGCCGAACAACTCCTTGCATCCTCTTTCCAGAAGAGCTTGGCATTATCCCGGAAATTGGACGACAACCTTTCATCCGCTTTCATTCTGCACCTTTCACGAGCTTCTTCTATCAGTGCCTTCGTGTTAACTTTCTGCAGCTTGTATCTCTCTTTCATATTAAAATCATTCCGCGAGGCTAAGTAGTCTAGCCATGCTTTCTTCTTCATTCGAACTGCTTCTTTCACTTCCTCATTCCACCATGCATCACGCTTATTACTACTGCCTCTTTTCGTTTCTCCACACACTTCCACAGCGGCATTTATCATACTGTCCCTAAGGTTCTGCCATACACTTTCCACATTCTCACTGCTTACATTGACGTCGCCAAGCTTTTCGGCTACCCTTTCATTATATTTATCCCTAATGGATGCATCCTGCAGCTTCCAGCTTTTGATGCTATAAGTCGGCTCAGGCTCAGGAAACTCGGTACGATGACGCCAACCCGCGAACAGACCCCTAATCCTAGTTATGACTAGGTAGTGGTCTGATCCCAGCTCAGCTCCTCGATAAACCCTTGTGTCCATCACCTGTTTACGGAGCCGACTATCCATTAGGAATAGATCTATCATGCTTCTCCTGGACTTACATCTCCTCGTATACATATGAATTTGTTTGTGGTTGAACATTGTGTTCGCCACAAACAAATCCTTTTCCTTACAAAATGCCAGTATTAGCTTGCCAGCGTCGTTCACCCTTTTATCCCCATACTTCCCGAGTACCGACTCAAAACCATCGCGAGCGGTACCAACCCATCCATTCAAGTCTCCACATACTATAAGTCTTTCATTTCCTTCTATCACATTTAGAGCTTCTCTCATACTCTCCCAGAAGTCCTCTAGCTCACTCGCGTTCGACGAAGATACTGGCGCGTAAGCAGCTACCAGGAAAATCTTCGTCAAACCAAGTTTTACACGGATCCAGAGGATTCTAGGACCTACCAGTTTGTACTCATACATACCGGAGGCCAATCGCGAGGACAGCAAAATTCAAACCCCCCGACTGCCATGCTCGCTTTCTGGTACTCCAGACCAAAGCGCGAGCATCCCACCCGGGAGCTCCAAGACTTCGCTGCCCTTGCGCTTGGTCTCTGTCAAGCACACTGCATCTAACTTTCTCTCATTCATAACATCCATCAACTCATTCATCTTATCTGTCATTCCTCCCCTAACATTCCACGTAGCTACCCTGCACTCCATCCTCCACTTCCCGCCGTGTCGGGCCGCGCGTGTAGCACCCTACGCGCGTGCGGTCCCCTACGCCGCTCTGGCACACACTTTTCGCACCAGCGGGGACGAACTGGTGCGCGTCGCTTTGGGGGCACGCCCTAGCAGTAACCGCCCTGGTGGTACTCGTGTTGGAGTAGAATTGCAGCCGTAGCTGGCAGGGATGGCGACGTGCATGCTTCTACTCTTCACCCCTAAATTAAAAAAATACATAAAACTAAATAAATTTATTTCCAAATCACAGAAATACATTAAAAAGCTTAGAATAGGAATGAAAAATTATCTTAGGACTTGTAAATCAAATGTACAGTTAATTTGTACCTAAATAATAACTAATAGAGCAATATGAGATGGATATACATCAATTACAGACTAAAATTATGTGTTTAAATGATTCCTTAGAGTCAATAAATTTAAAATACAAAACATCAAAGAAAGAAATTGGGGAGTACATTAAGGCATTGAATAGCTTGGTGGAGTCTTGTCACAGCAATGAACAAAGGTTCTTATCACTTGAAAAATTATATAATCAACCACCTGACTGTGATAAATTCCTTCCATGTCCTTCATTATCAATAACATCGCAGTCCGAGTCAACTTCTCCAATGGTTGACTCTGTAGGCAGTATATGTGACAATATTGTAAGCACAAATAACATTTACTGTAATAGCCCTGTAACAAAAATTACGCAACCATTAAATGTTGGAAAGACTGTAGTTTATTGCGATGAAATTGGCAAGAGTTTAGGTTATCACTTAATTCAACATCTGGGTAACTCGGTTATAACATTTTCATTTCCTGTGGCATTCTACTCTCAAATAATTAATAAGGTATTAACCGGTACACATTGCCCACAAACAACAATAGTGATACTTATTGGCAGACGAGATAATGTGAACATTAAAACTATCATAAAGTTTTATGAACAGTTGTCAAACATGCAAGTTAAAAAGGTTATACTGTCTACACTGCCATTATAGCAAATCTCTTACACAAATTGAAATTCATTTCAATTCTTATTATGGCTTTCTGTGCTCTTTGCAGCAACTTGCCAGTGTCCCGTAGCAAGAACTAGTAACGAAGGAGGAAAATAACATTAGATACAATATAAATAGAAAGTAAGACATATAGATGTCAACATGACATTTCTTTTTTTTTATTAATATGTATGTATGTAATAAAGAATAACTAACTAACATCATAAATAAATTAACTTAATGTTATCATTAAATATAACCTTAAAAATATGATACATAACTAAAATATATTATTAAAAAAGGCCCCTTTAGGCAAGGTTCCGAAGATACTGGTAGCGTTCCCCCTTTGAATAGCTAGACTAATTCTTTGTCCGAGGTAGCTGCCAGCTCTTCGGTCTCAAAGACACGCTGGCCCCTTCCCATCTACATGGAACCAAAAACAGTGCTGGTGCGGCTTGTGAAGCGGCTGAAAAAGCTAAAGCATTCAAATACAGGGGTCTTGGCTCCGAAAATGATTTTGTCCCATTCGGTGTTGAGACTCTTGGTCCGAGGGGTCCTAGCGCTATAAGGCTTTTTAAGGAAATTGCGAAAAGGTTAATCGATATCACAGGAGACCGAAGAGCTGGCAGCTACATCGGACAAAGAAATAGAAAGTTACATACCTTGCCCACATATTGTAGGAATATAGAATAGTAGTAATCCTTTATTACAGAATTATTATTTTTTGACATTAGATAGTTGTTTACTATCAAAGTTTTTACGACGTCAGATAGCTGTATTGTTATCAGATATTTTATTGAATCAAGCCAAATTATTGGATTATAAACCAGCTCCTTTTGAGCGTATTAGGAATGACTTACTAACTTGGGAAATTATCTCAAAAAACTAGTTTGTAAGACAACAGGTAAAAAATCTGGCCATGGTTTTCGGTCTTTTGAGCACATTGAGTCAATTTTTTTTAAAGACACTGAAAATAATATTTGTTGTAATAATTCTGAGTATATTAACAATACTTCTAGTAGTTTAAACTTAGTGCACCAAAATATTGAAGGCATATCTGAAAAACTACTACAAATAGAACTTTATATAAAGGAACACAATGTTCACATTTTTTTGTATTACAGAACATTGGTTAAAAAGTTATGAACTATTGTTCAACAATGAATTCTATTCACTTAGCAGTGCGTTCTCTAGAAAGAAAGCTATTCGTGGTGGCTCTCTATTTGTATCTAATAATTTAAAATGTAAAGAACGTTAAGATATTGTGACCCTTTCTATGGAGCGTACTGCAGAATTGTCCTGTGTTGAGCTTGAGCAACTCATTGTCCTCTGTGTCTACAGTCCTCCAGATAGGGATTATAATTTATTAGAAACTGTAATGGAAAATGTGTTGAAGCGTTTGTTCACTAGTAGAAAACATGTTGTGGTGTGTGGGGATTTTAATGTTGATTTACTTGTGCAGTCTTCGAAATGTATTAGATTTAAAAATTTGTTTAAGTCTTTTGGCTTACTATTAACGTTAATGTTTCAGCAAAAGTCACTCATATTGACTTTAATCAGGAAGATCCAAACAGCTTATATGACTCCTTATTTAATACAATTAAAGCTGAGTACAACAACATATTTAAATCAAAAACATTTTATAAAAACAAAAACTTGCAATTTTGTGAGTGGGCAACTGCAGGAATTGCTGCTGCCAAGTCGTTACATATAAGTAATAAAATTAAAGAGTCAAAAAACAAGGCAAAAATGACTTGGAATGTAATCAATACTGAAACCTGTCGATTACTACCCCGTGATAATAACATTGAGGTAATTATAAATAACGAAGTGTGTAATAATAAATTAGATATAGCACAAACTATTAACAACTATTTTATAGACATACCCGCGAAAACAACTAGCTCCTTAAATTCTTGTCCAATAAAAGCTCAACGCATGCTTGGGGGCAGCGTGGATCAGTGTAGTATCTTATTTGACTTCAAATATGTAAACCCCAACGATATCATTAAAGTATTCAAGTCACTTAACTCAAAAAAGACAGCTGACTTGTGGGGTATTTCTGTAAAATTGATTGAGTCTATCATTGTTAATATATCACCACATCTAGCTGAAATATTTAATAAATGTATCGATAAAGGAGTGTTTCTAGATTTAATGAAACACAGTTACAACAACAATTACAAGCTCATTTTAATTTAAATATGCTATTACATAAGGAGCAATATGGGTTCACAAGGGGTCGTTCTACCATTCATGTAGGTGAGACACTTCTGAATCACATATATATCGCCTGGGAGAATAGACAAGATGCTATTGGTGTATTCTGCGATCTCTTCAAAGCATTTGATTGCGTTGACCATAAAACAATATTGGGAAAACTCTTTTATTATGGTATCAAAGACTGCACTGAACCTTGTTGCCTCCTACCTAAATGATCGAATACAACATGTTGATGTCAATGGAATTCGCTCCCCTGGAGCATCTATTGCTATGGGCGTACCGCAGGGATCAATTCTGGGTCCGTTTCTATTTTTAATTTATATTAACGATCTGCCATTCTATATACAGAACTTGTGCGACATTGTTCTATTTGCTGATGATACGTCACTTATTTTTAAAGTTGATCGCACGCTTAGTAATTTTAACGGCGGAAATAATTCACTTGCCCAAGTTGTAGATTGGGTTACGACCAATAATTTGCTACTAAACGCTAATAAGACAAAATGTATCAGATTCAGCATGCCTAATGTCAGGAATTGCGGAACAGATATAACATTGAACGGTGATACCCTTAATCTTGTAGAATCAACTGTATTTTTGGGGATCACTTTAGATAGCAAACTGCAGTGGAATGCCCAAATAACGTGTCTTGCAGGTAAACTCTTCCAGGTAACGTCTCCCCTTGCAAGTATCGTCTCCCATTTTTGTGCGTCTATTAAGTTTAAATGTAGCATGTACGACACGACCAGCATTTTGTTTTAAAATAAAAATATATCTGGGGTAATTTAGCATACATGATATGGCGACCCTGACTTTTATTTATTTTAGGTGTTTGACTTCTTAAATAATGGTATTTGATTTTATTTATTAATGAATTTCCATCTTAAGTGCAAGATGCACAATATACCTACTTCTATTAAAACTTAGTAACTGATAAAACTTGGTAGTACTTACGAATGAAAAGATAGTTTATTTTTTTTTTTCACCATCACTCTTACTTCCTAAAACACTACATCGCACCATCTTTTATTGCCTTAAATTAATATTTCGTTCGTCATATTACTCCATAATGAAATATAATACAGTTTTGTACCTTTAAACCGCTTTATAGCTATTTTTTTACAATAATGACAATGAACTGCAAAACTGCTGTCAAACTTGTTTCGCTCAATCTCAAGATTGTGCTGAAAAAACCGGCACGCTCGATGAAACAAAAAATCCAATCATTTTTTTTTCTTTTCTTCACACTAGATAAGTTGCTTTCTTTCTTGTGTGAGTGAAACAAAAGTTATCAATTCGTCTATAGTATTCTCTGTCTACGTTATAACTAGACTGATTACCAAAAAATTTCGTTGAGCCAAAATGACATCCATTTTCTTAACTGTAGGGTAGCTATTTCCTTATAAGCGGTAGCTAGCTAAAAACGGTCCTGGCGAGAGAGGTCCAAAAGGTGCTGTGTCCTTGACTAACGCGCTGCCAGCTCAAATAACCATTGGATTTGTTAGAAATGGTAGAAAATGTTATATATTTCTTTTTTTATGATTTAGTAAAATTTATTATTCATAAACTTTGGAACTTATCTTAATATTTCTACAGTTCCTATATTTATTTATAATAACTTCATAGTATTAAAAAATACTCATTAATACTTAGTAAGAGTAGTACTTAAATGTTTGGGTTTGGTAATACTAAATGCAAGATCCGCCTGGATCAAGTTTGGCGCCAACGCGAGCGGTGACGCACGTTTGTCGTATATTATTTTAAAAAACTAGTGTAAAATTCGTGTTTTTGTTTTTAATAATGGTGGAATATTATACATAAAGAGTTCGGAAAAGTGTATTAGTGAACGAAAGTGATATATTGCAAAGAATAGCGGTGTTGTTTGTGTTAGTGCAAAATTTCGATAGATAGCCGCAATAAGGGATCCACTGCCTTATTGGGGCACGGACTAGAACCTAGGACTGAGGACTTGACATCGACAAACGACTAGACAGGACTAAAACAAAATTACATGAAAATAATATATACTGAAGACTAGTCTGTATGGACTAAGTTTCCTTTGCCTGCCCAAGATGGGCGAAGATAACAAAAAAAAAAGATCCGCCTGGATCGAGTTTGGCGCCAACGCGAGCGGTGACGCACGTTTGTCGTATATTATTTTCAAAAACTAGTGTAAAATTCGTGTTTTTGTTTTTAATAATGGTGGAATATTATACATAGAGTTCGGAAAAGTGCATTAGTGAACGAAAGTGATATATTGCAAAGAATAGCGGTGTTGTTTGTGTTAGTGCCAAATTTCGATAGGTAGCCGCAATAAGGGATCCATTGCCTTATTGGGGCAAGGACTAGAACCTAGGACTGAGGACTTGACATCGACAAACGACTAGTCAGGGCTAAAACAAAATTACAAGAAAATCATAAATACTGAAGACTATTCTGTATGGACTAAGTTTCCTTTACCTGCCCAAGATGGGCGAAGACAACAAAAAAAAAAAGATCCACCTGGATCTTGCATTTAAAGTGTACATAAATTTAATTGATCAAATATTTTTACAATCTCATAATAGTAGGTAGGTAGATATTTATGTATCGATTATTTTAAATTTTAGATGTACCGTTATAAGGTCATTTGATTCTCGTGCTTCGATTTGCAATTGTGTAAATTTTCATATTACTCGTAGACCTGTTAGATTTTCATGATATATGGTGAATTCATGTTGTGTGACAGGGTGCAAAAACGAGTCTTATAACGGTAGCAGCTTTTCTTTCCACGGGTAAGTAACAGCAACACCATATTTTTTTAAGTAACATAGAATTTTATTAAAGATTTTTTAAATCTCTTAGTATTAGGTAGGTAGATGCGTATCTACCTACCTAATACTTCTGTTTAAATTGGAGATGTGCCTGTCACCCTCAGGGTGTACAAAAAGGGGCAAAATCTAACATTTAGATTTTTTGAACGGCGGCTTACGGATGATGCTATTTAGTAGAAATCGTCGTAATAATGAAATGACATAAGCAATGTGTGTACCTACGCGTGTGTGTATCGAACCTACAAATGAGTACACGAACAAGTGAGTGCGCAGCCGGGTGTGCAACTCTCTCTCTCTCTCTTTGTCTCAATACACGTATTTCTTTTTGCAATTATAATAAAAAAAAATTAACGTATACCTAGTTTCTGACGGGGGTCCCCGACTGTATAATATTTTTATATTATATATATTCTTTTAATATTTTTTTACTTACAATAAATTCAGAAGGTTCGAACAATCGTTCAAGGAATTTGTCCTGTGTTCTAATTGGTCATGGTTAAGTGACCATTGGTTTAGAAAGGGACACCAACACTGCCGAGAGCCATCTCACGCGGACCGATTATTTCGCAGTAGTGCTCAGTCTGGGACCGCACGCATGCGTAGTTCTCGCACTAGCTCTATCTCTCTTACTCTTATTCAAAGTATCCAGATTGAATTTAATCTGGATAATCGGACTTTTTAATCGAATTATTGCATTGTCATCGGTGTTTGATAAGTGTGCAAAGTTTAAATTAAATCTGATCGTAGACAGAGAATACTACTCTGTCTACGAATCTGATTGTTCAAAATACCTCAAAATCGGGCCCAAAAGAGTCGGTTACGGACAAACAGGTGAAACTAAAATGTGTGTTAATACATCGTAAATTAATGATAGTTTTTAGTCTGTATCAGTTCATTTACATTAATGTAAATGAACAGCCACAACCCTGTTTGACGCCTGCACAGACATCGAAAAGATGTGACTCATCCATCCCCCATCCAGTAAGAATTTATCGGAATTATTAAATAAATTGATGTTAAATATCATCCTTGTTATTTTCTTTGAGTAGGTACCTACCCTATTAAGTAAAGGCTGGCAATGTGGTTTGCCAGCCTTTTTTGGTTGAACGCGCTAATCTCAGGAACTACTGGGCAGAATTGAAAAATATTTGTTTTGGGTAGCCCATTAATCGACGAAGGCTATATATATCATCATGCTACTACCATGGAGAGCGGAGCAGTAGTCATAAATGTCAACAAATTTTCATACATTATTGTAAAATTAAATAATACTCGTAATTTTTCATTTTAGACCAAAGTGGGCAAACCCTTTCTCCTTTCATCAACCAAACTAACTAAACTAACTAACTATCTTCACGCTGTATCCCTGACGGGGTAGTCAGAGAGGACAGATCGCCAGGCTTCGCGATCCATGCATACTTCTTTCGCTTCTTCGAGATTCATCAATCGCTTCATACACGCACGTCTGGGTATCCGAGTACTTTTGACCTTTCCGTTTTTGAGCAATCTGCTCACGTGGTCTTCATATGTAAGTCTCGGCCTTCCCTTACTCCTTCTACCCTCTACTTTTGAACAATATATATTCTTCGTCAATCGTTCCTCACTCATTCGTTGGACGTGTCCAAACCAACGGAGCACGCCCTTTTCCAGCTTAACGCTGACACTTTCATTCAAACCTGCCATATTGCGTATCACTTCGTTACGTATTCGGTCGGCCAAGGTAACGCCGCACAATTTTCGAAGTGATCGCATCTCCACAGCATTCAATTTACTTTCATGCATCTGCTGACATACCCAGGTTTCACTTCCGTAAAGCAAAGTTGGCACTAGCACTGCGTTATGAATCGCCATTCGTGCTTCTTTTACGATGCTTTGTCGCTTTACTAACTGGGACAAAGCACCGTTAACTTTGTTTCCGGCAGCTACTCGCCGTTCTACATCCGAATCACATCTTCCATCCGCGCTAAACATACTTCCTAAATACACAATTTCATTCACTTGCTCTAGACGTTCCTGGTTTACCCTAATCTCGCATTTAGCTCTTACGTCACCTCTTTCAAATACTAGAACCTTAGTTTTACTTGCATTCATGCGGAGACCCTTACTTTCACACCCCTCTTTCATATTAGTGACTAATGCCTGTAGGTCGGCTTCTGATGAGGCCATGAGCACCGCATCATCAGCGTACAGCAGACAGTTTACTGTAAAGTCACCCAAATTCACACCCATATTAAAATCTTTCAACTTCTGCAGGCAACTGTCCAGATACACTATGAACAGCCAGGCGGACATGACACATCCCTGTTTGACGCCTGTACAGACATCAAAAAGAGGTGACACATCCCCCCCTACTCGCACGCAAGCCTTACAGTCCCTATAAAGCGACTGTATTGCCCGCAGTAGCGAGCCGTCCACACCATATCCTGGCAGCAAGTCCCACAGCGTTTCTCTCACAACGTTATCAAATGCTTTCTCTAGATCCACAAAAGCGCAGAAAACCTTCTGGCTAAGAGCCAGAAACTTTTCCGCGATCATGCGGAGAGAAAACACTTGATCCATGCAACCTCTTCCACGTCGGAATCCGCATTGAGCCTCCCATAAATACCTTTCAGACTTTTCTTGCATTCGTGCCGTTATAACCTTTGCATACACCTTACTAGCTAAGCTGACCAAGCTGATCGCCCTGTAGCTGGAGCAGTTTAGGCGCGAGCCTTTCCCTTTGTAAATAGGTACTACAACTGCTACTCGCCAGTCATCTGGGACCTCACCCGTCCGCCAGCACAAGTTGCATAACAGACAAAGTGTGTCCCAGACACGCGACCCACCGTACTTGATCATCTCAGCAGTAACTCTGTCTTTTCCCGCAGCCTTACCACATTTCATACTTCTTATCGCTTGTTCTATTTCTTTCATACTAATGACTTCAATGACATCGGGATCCGGAGCATCGAAGTGAGCTCCACTTCCCGATGTGGCATCTCTGTCTTTTCTTGCATACATCTTTCCATAATATTCACTCCATCTCTGCAGGACGTCACTTTGGTCTGTTAGGACGTCATTGTTAACACTAAGCACTTTATTCATACTGCAGATTGCCGAACAACTCCGGGTCTTGCCTACCTCTTTCCAGAAGAGCTTGGCATTATCCCGGAAATTGGACGACAACCTTTCATCCGCTTTCATTCTGCACCTTTCACGAGCTTCTTCTATCAGTGCCTTCGTGTTAACTTTCTGCAGCTTGTATCTCTCTTTCATATTAAAATCATTCCGCGAGGCTAAGTAGTCTAGCCATGCTTTCTTCTTCATTCGAACTGCTTCTTTCACTTCCTCATTCCACCATGCATCACGCTTATTACTACTGCCTCTTTTCGTTTCTCCACACACTTCCACAGCGGCATTTATCATACTGTTCCTAAGGTTCTGCCATACACTTTCCACATTCTCACTGCTTACATTGACGTCGCCAAGCTTTTCGGCTACCCTTTCATTATATTTATCCCTAATGGATGCATCCTGCAGCTTCCAGCTTTTGATGCTATAAGTCGGCCCAGGTTCAGGACACTCGGTACGATGACGCCAACCCGCGAACAGACCCCTAATCCTAGTTATGACTAGGTAGTGGTCTGATCCCAGCTCAGCGCCTCGATAAACCCTCGTGTCCATCACCTGTTTACGGAGCCGACTATCCATTAGGAATAGATCTATCATGCTTCTCTTTGACTTACATCTCCTCGTATACATATGAATTTGTTTGTGGTTGAACATTGTGTTCGCCACAAACAAATCCTTCTCCTTACAAAATGCCAGTATTAGCTTGCCAGCGTCGTTCACCCTTTTATCTCCATACTTCCCGAGTACCGACTCAAAACCATTGCGAGCGGTACCCACCCATCCATTCAAGTCTCCACATACTATAAGTCTTTCATTTCCTTCTATCACATTTAGAGCTTCTCTCATACTCTCCCAGAAGTCCTCTAGCTCACTCGCGTTCGACGAAGATACTGGCGCGTAAGCAGCTACCAGGAAAATCTTCGTCAAACCAAGTTTTACACGGATCCAGAGGATTCTAGGACCTACCAGTTTGTACTCATACATACCGGAGGCCAATCGCGAGGACAGCAAAATTCCAACCCCCCGACTGCCATGCTCGCTCTCTGGTACTCCAGACCAAAGCGCGAGCATCCCACCCGGGAGCTCCAAGACTTCGCTGCCCTTGCGCTTGGTCTCTGTCAAGCACACTGCATCTAACTTTCTCTCATTCATAACATCCATCAACTCATTCATCTTATCTTGCATTCCTCCCCTAACATTCCACGCAGCTACCCTGCACTCCATCCTCCACTTCCCGCCGTGTCGGGCCGCGCGTGTAGGGTGGCGGTCCCCTACGCCGCTCTGGCTCACACTTTTCGCACCAGCGGGGACGAACTGGTGCGCGTCGCCTCGGGGGCACAACCACTGCACAGGAATCTGTTAGCTGCTTTCGTTCCTCCCGAGCATGCCAGAACGGGTGAAGAAACCGACCGACAACGTGTAGGCCTAAGACATCAAACCCCTATCTATGTATGTAGTGTGAGTGCTAGGTACCTACTTACGAATGGTAAACCATTGCTTTCAAGGGACACTTTCCACACAAACCCGCAGCACACTAAACTGTGAAGGAGTAGGTAAGTAGAAGTACCTCCCCAAGTAGTCCCGTTCAAGATATCGTCGAGATTCATGTTAGTCTTTCACTTAGATTCGTCTGCCTTGGTGCGCGGATGTCTGGCTGCCTCCTTTAGGCCCAGCAAGAGGGTTCGACCCCAGTAGTACCGGTTGAAAGCTAGAGTATGGGATGATGAAACGTACCGAACAATAAATAAAACCACAAATGTACACACAACACATTTATTAAAAATATTTGAAAGATTATTATGACAAAGAAGCAGGCGAAAACGACTATAATTAAATGGAAACTAACTTATTAAACTAACTTAATAACCAGTACCGAGGAACTTTGCAATGTTACCTTAACTCGCACTAGAACCAAGGCCAAGATGCCAAGATGACGCGCTAGTGCGGCGGCGGCGGCGCCACGGCTACAGAAATAAACTCACCGAACGCTGGCTACGCTGCAGAAGTAACACCGCATAGACATTTATTTGTTGTTAACGTCACAATCGCGTTTAAGGCGCCTTCTTGCTAGCGCAGCCTGGGCCTGAACCTGCTGAGATGTTATTACTATGGGGTACAGTTCCAACTGTGTGGATAACTAGTTCCGAAAGGTCATTGGCATACTCCCTCGGTACATCAAACAGCGAAGTCGAGCGGCACTGTAACTTAAATTTTTCACCATCATGATCTGTAGGCACTTAAAAGTACGCGTAGGTCGATGAACCGAGACTACCAGGACTTTAATTGGTCGTGTTAATTAGTGTCTAGCATATAAGACCTTTTAGCCTTTTTGTTACCACCTTACTAAAAAGGCATGGGTTCAAAATTTCTTCCGAATTTAATACCTAAAATCGACACATTTTTATTTTATAAAATTTATTCGGCCCTTTAGACCCACCCCAGTTCCGTGCTTCGGAAGGCACGTTAATCCGTTGGTCCCGGTTGCTAATAAAATGGCCGTCGTTAAGCCAAGTTGAAGGCCTTATGAGCGGCTTAAAAAATTTCAACAGCAGGTCGATGCAGCCTGCGCCTGTCCATATCAACACGGCAATGGACTCACCACCTGTTACGTGGGACGAAAGTGCATACGGTGAAACGTGGGCGTTTAATATGCCTCTGCCTACCCCTTCGGGGATTAAGGCGTGACAATATGTATGTATGTATGTAGGTCGATGAACCTATAGTATAGAGAACCACCTCAATACCACAGCGCCGCGTCCAATACAAAGAACTCGAATATTACTTCGTATCGTATAATATTTGATAGATTAATGCTTTTCAATTAATGCCGGGTGAATTAAAATCACTCACCAGCCATGTTATATTTGACAGTCGACAGTGGGTAGCCTCAAGTGGCCCAGTTTTAAGCTGGTGCAGGTTTTAATGTACGGCCTTAAACTATCACTGGAGCTCGCTGTTTCTCAACCTACGTACATAGTGCCATTTGACAATATCATACAATTCAGAGAATGCTGACGCCTGAGTTTCAACGGATCCCAAGATGATGATCTACTGAAAAAATATTAAAAAGTTGTTTACTTTCAAAAATGTTATTATTTCTTATTAGGATTAGGTTGCGGAGTGAATGTTCTTCACAATTTTTTTCTCAATGCAGTTGAAACTCGAAATGCGTCGCCAAGTTATTAGTTGAACTTAACAAATACATAATTATGATAAACACACCTTCAGTATACAACAAAAAAGTGTCAATCTATATAACTGGCTGTATAGACGCGAGAGTATGGCTGTGTGACGCGGGAACACTCAGTGCTCATTGGCTCGATTCGTCTGAACTGGCCAGAAAGAAGATTATCATCACTGTTGTATAGAGAAATGCGAGTGAGATTAGGCCTGCAGCTACTAAATTTAAGTACCTAATTATCTACCTAACCTATTTGTGAGCCTTACCGAACATAGAAGAGCTCACGACACGGATACAACAATGAGATTTACAGCACGCTCATGACATAGGTAGGTACCTACGCAGGCTAGACATATTGTGGAGAGACGATCGCGAGAGTGATGGCTGCAGTTTGGTTGGTGATGAATTACACGATGTTAAAGTTGATAGGAGCGCACTGTTCCCATCCCGCCCCATATAAAAACAAACTGTAGCGCCTTGCACCACTTTCTAATGTGTACTAGCCTTAAGTTTATTCATGTATGTATGAGCCTTAATCTTACCGCTAAAAAAGAATGTTTTGACACTTCTTACTCAACAGACACACAAACTTTTCCCACGGCTAAGTTGAGACTCATACTCCTATATCTCGGATATTATTTTACTGAATGTCAATAGTAATGTATATATAAAGAGAAATTATAACCTGATAGCCGTACCTTTAATTCTCTTCCGTTACCGCACAATACCAACAATACCCGGCGCGGTACGAAGAGCCCCTAGAGACATTGGGGTTGGTTGCATTGGAGCCCTAACCAACAGCGCCTAAAAAACTTTCACGACGAAACCTATGTCAAAGGTCCGACAGTGGATGGGGAGGGGAGGATATTTAGAGCTACTCCGCACTACTTATAAGCAAAATAAAGCAATAAAGAATATAAAAGTAAACCTACTTAGGGAGTGCCACTTGTTCGACCTCTGGTTGTACGATGGTAAATATTGAAGAATCGTCATAAATGTGCAACGTACCTAAGCTGCACAAGTAATTCTGTGTATCTATTACATTCAAGTAAAATTTAGTGCTATAATTATCATTAAAGTAATACGTCAATAACACGCTTGTTAATAAATACAGAGATATAGGTGGCAAACATCCGGAAGCATGAAGTCAGTAACTGCAACAATTAACAAATACTCAACTGCGTTATTCATAATAAATACTTATCAAAGCTACACACCGCGGAACACCTATTGTTACATGTTCTGAGCGACACACGTTCAGTGTGTACCTACACAAGTGCTGCTTCGGCACTGACTTTAGTCCTTAAACTGCACTTTTCACTCATTTTGTAATTTGAATTGGAGTACCTACTGCGTTGCGGGGGTGCGGGTAAGGGAGCGCTCACGTGGTTCTGCTCTATAGTAAAGCAATAGCGCCGCAACAAAAACATCGTGACGATTATAAAATGAGAGCAACGACGTTGAAGTTCGTCACTAACAAAACTGGTCCAATTCACTAAAGTGTTCCTGCCGGTAGTGTGGCAGCTGACTTTGATAAGATACACGCTAGTCGCACGCTTCACAAATGTCTTTATACCTAATATTATATTATTTAAGTAAGGACCTATTCATCGGACGCATCCTATAATGTTTTACGGAGAATATTTGGTAAAGTTAAATCAAAGTGTAAAAATACAAGTCTTTTTGGTCGGGTGGCGGTGGCGGTGCCGGTCGCTGGATCAATCAGGCGCACGCGCCCCGACCACTCGATTGGCACATTCTCATTACATACGTACTAAGTAATATAAAGTACTAAGAAGTACCTACATATATGTCATCAAAAATACCTTTAATTTGTCTCAGTTAATTTAAAATTAGTATATATATAAGACACATGTTCTTTGTGTATCTTTTGTAAAATTTTAAATAATGAAATTTTTGTGAAAAGTGGTGTAAATAATTATATAATATTATACCTAACGTGCGTGGTAATTTGTGAAGAGACGCTAGCGGCCTCTTCGATATCAACAATCATCATTAATGCCTTAACCGAAGAGATAAGTACTATACGTAGTTATTGGTCAGCAGAATAGTAAAGCAATCAACGCAAAGTGTGTTCAGCGCCCGATGATACGCGCGACCCTGCGCCATACTTGATTAGACTGGACTACCCCTAAACACAACACCTACTTAAATAGTACTGCATTGAATGAACATTTAATTACTACAATTAAGTAGTTAGGTATATTACATAACCACATTATTAGTGTGCATGTGTGCGCTCGTGCAGACAACGAGTTACTGAAGTATAAGGGAATTATAGCGACAAAACTATTCATACCTAACTAGTTTAATATTTTTTTTTTTACATTATATAAGAACATAAAATGTAAAAAAGAATTATTAGAATAAGCACCACGACAGAAGTATGAATTAATGAATTTTATAGCAACAACAGAATCTCAGTCCACTAAGTCGTGTCTTTGAGAGACACCATAATAACAAGATACAGATTTGAAAATAATAAAGATTAACATTAAAACGTAGTAATAAATTTATGGCGTTATAATTTAGTATATCACTTCAGTACATACTCCTAAAAAGTGTACACGATGATATTTTCAAGTGCCACAATTCAACCAAAAGTACTACCTTACTTAACATAATGTATTTTTAGAAAGCTTGGACCCGGGGGTTTGGTCGGAGTGGAGGAGTTTGATCAGTAAATATTAAGACTAAAGACAGACAGTTTGTGCGACCTGTAGAGTGCATATTATATTGTGTGAAACGAGCTTAGTTGTCGCGTAGACCAGTGCGTGCTGGGAGATACATGTGTACCGGCAAAATATATACCTACATATAATTAAGAATGAGGTGCACAAAGCCTGCCTACATGTTTAAAATATTGTTCGTATACGTATAACGACCTAACTATTAGCTACTATAATATTTGGTAGATGAAACTATGTACCCGTAAGACGCGGTGACACTCGACACTCACAGCTTCCGAGATAGCAATCTGCTACGAACTTTGTAAAGTTTCCTTGGTTACGATTGAATTTAGTCATGCATTTGTTTTATTGTACAGGATTTTACAAATAATGTGCCCCTCGCCGTTAGGAGGGTGCGATAGGTACTAAGTGAGGGTGAGGTCTGACAGAGGTGTTGAGTCGAGGTCCCTATCGTAGGTGCCACGTAGAGAACACGCACAAACAATCATTTGTTCTAACAGTAATATTCGTATGTTAGGATACAGTTGTAATTGTATAGACATACAAACTAAAAACTAATTAAAATCTAGACGTTTACGTTTATAACATTATCAGTTCTTACACTAAATTTGAGATTGTTCGTTCCGGCGCCAGCGCGCGCTCCAACAAGCTAACTACGCGCAAGGTTTCACCCGGCGAGGACCCCACTTTGAGCGTTCGCCTCGGAAAGCACCAAATCCTTTTGGCCAACTATAACATAGTTCCACAGAGCTCTATCACAACAGAGTTGGAGGTGCGCCGGCACCGGATGGGACTCACACACATTCAATCTTACTTGACTACCACAATATGGGTAACTATAAGCTCTTTGTTAATAATTAAAATATAATTAAAGGTTACTTTATATATTTTGAGGCTTATTCGCCACGTATATCCAATATTACGTACAAAGCCTAACCGTTCTTCCTTAAGTCGACCCGTAACCACGGCTGGTGTAGTCCGGTCGAAACGAAGGTTCAAGGTAAGCATTGTACCTAATAGTATATGTCGCGAATAAGACCCAAACAAGTTCACGAGCCTGCTCAGCACTGCCACTTCCCTGTGGGAGCAGTTCCAAAGGATAGGATCAAGGTCCTTAAATGAGTTATTGAGGATATCGATACAAATAGGTGATTAAAAGTGTGTGTGTGTGTGTATCGGCACGTCGACCACTAAGCAAACAGTCACTAACCACACAGTCCTCTCTAGTGAGACTACTCCGTCTCCACCGACAGTGAGACGTTCATCGCGGGAGAGGCACCGGCCGCAAGTACGGCGCTATATATATATATGCACGTAACTCAAAGTTTGTCCCTCGGGGAATCGATGACCTCTGATTTAGCTGACAATAACAGTCAATACTAGACCCGCAGGTCAGTCCACTAACTAGTCGGTCCACCGCCAGCTGATCCACTTCGGCCATTGTTATCCGCGACAGGATATTATATAAGCGAGACATTTTGGCTTGACTCATATCCAAGAGTTGTGTCGTAGCCGAGAATCGTCATAATAGGAATAGTTCTTTTTTGCTATCACAATGCTTTCTGAGAACTTAATATATCGTTACCAATTATTCAGTCCCATAGTTTAGTTCTGTAGCGGTTCTTGTAGTGCATTGGGATAGCGAGCGACGCGCGTCACGTTATGTCGACCTACTTCTACAGACTAGATCCTTATCTATCTGAATCTCACACTTATATATCTAAAGACAATTCAGAGACGTAATTTTAAATGCGGCATAGAAAATAATAGTCGATGATCACAGGGCCGCCAGACCCTTACTTATTACCTGAGGGACAAAGTATGTACAATAGAGTAGTTCGTATTAGTAGGTATACACTAATATGAACTACTTCATTGTACATACTTTGAACGTATATACGCTAACTTGAACCAATGTGGTTAGGCAATTCTCGGGTACCAGGTAGTACAGGTACGTAAAAACTTCACTTTTTTAGGACTGAATGATATGTTACGGGGCACTCCTACAATTAGTCTGACAGCTGGAAAAATATAATAAATAAATAGTCTCAGTTGTGTATATTGTTTTTGCAGATTTTTGATAATATAGTTTCTTATTTGGTTTTCGATATTTAAAGTGTTTGGAAAAATATATTGCCGGTAGATTGTGTTTGGCAATATTAATTTCAAACTGTTTACAATATTCTCTAAAACACAGTTAAGAATTAGTCCTTAGACTATAAGTAAAGCGATTACATACATTTGTTACGTACCTGATATCTGAGTATTGATTGTCGATCCAAGCTAGTTGGTATGTGTACATAAGCTGTACGCACTAACACTATTGGACTATATAGTTCAAAAATGACGTAAAGTCTGGTGGCGCGAGCTACAAGTAGAAAGCGTAGTACTGCAATATCGGCGGACATAACGTGATGTCGTGGTTCCAAGTAGGCGTGCATTTAAACAATGTTATCGGCCGAAGCACCGGCGGCGGCGCCCTCGGCGTCCAGGGTGCCGTGCATCGGGTTCTCAATGACGTTGACGACGGTGCTGTCGCGGCGCGTGTTCCGACGCCGGAACAAAAAGTCAGTGAGGCTGGTGGCGCGTCGCAGTATGGTCTCCATGTGCGTCTCGACCTCGCCGCTGCTGCGCTTGTCGGCGGCGGCGGCGGTGGCGGCGCCGAACTCGGCGGAGTAGGCGCGCGAGTCGAGCGGCGAGCGCAGCGCGGGCGCGCCGGCGGGGTCCGCCAGGGACATGGGCCGCTCCAGGCGGCGCCGCACGCGCGCGCGCACCGCCGCCACCGCGCCCTCGCGCGACCCGCCGCCGCTCGAGCACGAGCCGCGCCGCAGCGTGCCTGAGTACCGCACCCCAAGCGTTACACAACTACCTCCTTGCAGCACTACTCTAATTGTAGTCTAAGGTTCTGGTATTAATTACATACAATTTGTCACACCTTTATCCCCAAGGGTTAGGCAGAGGCATACTATACGCCAACATTTCGCAGTATGCATTTTTGTCCCACATAACAGGTAATGAACCCATTGCTGGGTAGAAATGTTCAGTTGCAAGCTGTGGCGACCTGCTGTTGAAATTTTTCTAACTGCTCATACTGCCTTGAACTGGACTTAAAGACTGCCATTTTACTGGCAACCGGAACAAACGTCTTAAATTGCCTTCCGAAGTAAAGAAACGCTCGAAAATAATAATGCCGCAAAGCGGTCACCCATGCGAGGTCCAGCCATACCGAATGTTGCTTAACGCAGAGATCATTTACAGAACACTGAGTTAGCGGGGCCACGACCGCTTCTTCAGAGGTATTAACTAGTCTTAGTATATTGTTATTGTATATCGCTATAGTAAATCGTACCGTTAGGAATGGACGCTCGGGGTGAAAGTGCCGGCTCCTCATCCGGTTGCACCTCCGAGAGCGTCTCGAGCGGGCGAGAAGAACGACTGCTGCTGCTGGTCTCATCGACATACGCCATACCATCTCTGGACGTGGAGGGCTGCGGGTTCTAAAAATGAATATTTTAATGAGCAGGTGAAGTCCACATTTAAAGAGTTTTTCATTATTTTAAATAATTTTGTACTTATCATCTGCTATAAACAATATCTTATAATATAATTCTGTACACTCCCATATGTGAAGATAGGGACTATTTTATTTGCTTTCTAAAATTTATTATGTCTTGCGTTAAACAAGTGCTACTTACACTGTAAATGTCGTATGCCGGCTGGGCCTGGGCCTGAGCCTGAGCCCGGAACTCAGCCTGAGCCTGGGCCTGGAACTCGGCCTCGGCCTGGGCCTGGGATTCATTGTTTTCCAGGAGGTCGCTGGAGTCACTGACACCGTCTAGGAAGTAGGTTACCATGTTCCCCTTCCCTTTCACGTCGACGTTTCCGCGGCACCGCAGTCGGTAGCCCCGTTTGGAGAGGATGTCGTACACCTCCTGGGTCACCTAAACAACAGCCACCCCCGTCATATTCCTGTGCGATATGTACCAAGTCTAACACGACGATTATTATATAGACAATAGTTCTAGCCTCGCAGTAGCTTCATGTCGTAAAGTAAGCAGTAGCTTCATGTCGTAAAGTAAGCAGTAGCCACAGTTCAGATTTGGTATATGTAGTCAGGAAAGTTGTAGCGACAGCGTAACCGCAACCGCAGAGCAAAGTACGTAATGAACATCAACTCGCCATGGTACTCGCCAGCACTAAGCTAACAAACACTATTTTAGGATATTTATGAATTCGTTGTCATACTAAATACTAGAAATCGTAGAATATGCTGACCTGTATGTGGTCAAGTACTCCAGTGGAGTCCATGCGCGACGCCACATTAACCGCGTTGCCCCAAATGTCGTACTGCGGCTTGCGTGCGCCGATCACGCCCGCGACCACCGGCCCGATGTTGATGCCTGCACACAAGCATACACACTCGGAGATCCCTCACTATTTTCAAGACATGCTAAAATTCGCTATAGATAGGCAACATTGTACAGACACTTGTACGGAGCATTTCGCCCGAGCGTTGGTGCCACTTACCGATCCGAATGCGGAAGCTGTTGAATGAGTGCTCATTAACGTACTGGAGTTGTTCCCTCAAGCGCAGCGCGTAGTCCGCCATCGCAGTCACGTGGCGGTAACCAACGAGGTCTCGGGTAGACACTGTTAAACCTGCGCATCCACAGAAAGTAGTACCTTGTCTACATTATTATTATTATCATCTGAAAAAGTTGCCAGTTTTCAACCAATACCTGAGGCAGCCATGTAAGTTGCACCAGTGCTCTTGATCTTCTCGATATAACGAAACTGTTCCTCAGCTAAGATCTCGTCAAAGTCAGCAATAATCTCGTTCAGCAGACGCAGGCACTCAACTCCTTCGTTATTGCCTTCCAGCTCCACGTAGAACTCGGAGAAGTTCGGGATAGAAGCAAACATCACGCACACCGATTCGCATTGTTCGTGGTACAGCTCCTGAAAACGTTTTTTCACAATCAAACTTCTACTTACGTACTTATTTAATTAAATTAGCGTATGGCAGTTCATTACTGGACTCAGGCCTCTCCTAATTCATGTCACAACACATGATCCTGCGCCTCTAGCATCCAGACTATCCATGCGACCTGTTATACCTCACCTTACGTTGCTGCGATTTTTACTATAAAGCTAGTTTGTCCATAGTTTTAACGATATAAAAGGAAAATAAATAATATAAAATCTGAACAGTTTGCTGAATAATGTCCAGCCCAACTGGATCCTCCTGGCAATTGAATTTTTTTAGATTATTTTTATAAGGCTGAACAACCTGACGAAGGTAAGTATACTCCTGGACAATCAAGTCTTGATTCTTTAACGTATATTGATCCCGGTGTGACGTGCTCTTTGAACATGACCTTGGTTATATTCCTGCCGGAGTCAACACGCAAGTTATTGCGTATAGACAGTGTACTGTGTCGGTCATCTGTGCGTTTCCAATACTAAGACGAAGTCGTCAGGAAACCGAAGACGTGAGATGCATGCGCCTTTTTTATGCACGTGCTAGTCCAGCGTCTTAAAGAAACTCAGAAACTAGACCAGTTTTCCGAAGAGGCGGTTTGTGACTATTCTCTTGAACAACTCGATGTCCTAGAGTATCTCGAACTCTGAGGTCACGGTTTCGGCATCCGCTGTTTACAGTTATGTCAGACGAGATATTCTGAACTGTTGGGCAAAGTACTTAGTGTCCCTTTTCTGCTTCTTTTTTATGCAGTATTTTGGTTATATTTTGAATACTGTCTATGGTCTCCAGCATAATAGATTTTAATGTTCTTATTGGATCTTATTGGAACCAAGGCTATTTGGAGCGTGATAAATCGGGGCGTAGGCTTCATCATTTGGGATCTTTCGAATGTTAAAATTTACAGATGCTCGGTCGAAGTCGAGATATGTGTGGTATTAAACCTGTTTATCACTGAAACATCTTTTAATAATAATACGTAAGAATATTATATTTATTTAGTGATAACCCAAGATTAAGAGAGAAACAGAGAAAGTATCTTCTGCAGATATCCATGGCAAAGACATGAAAGTTTAAGGAGAGAAACTAGGGGTCTGGCGCAGGTATGCCGCAGCCAATAAAGCTTAACAAAGCTCGAGTACTAAGCAGCGCTGTTCTACGCTGTAGTCGATAACGGTCGTCGTCTTAGTTTAAGTTTCAATTAATCACTAGCTTAAGTAGCAAAGCGAGGCACGTACGTCTATGTCCTTGTTTCTGTTAAGGAAGTGTAGCGCCACGTGCTCGGGTAGAATGTTCGCCAGCAACTTGCGGTTGTATGCCTCCAAGTGCTCCATGTCCTCCTTTTCATCTACAAAATTATAACATGATATAATTAGGGATTTTTTGAATTCATTCCAGATTCAGATAAATGCCGTAAGTGGCTCTTTCTTATCAGTGTGCAGAAATAGTTTTAGAAAGAGTAATTGTTTTGGAAGTCTAAGAAGTATATTAGTCTAAAGGGGCAACAGTTCTTGATATTATTATCAAGAACTGTTGCCCCTTTGCAAGAAAAAAAAGCCTATTGCAAACGCTTCGATTGATACCTAAAATAAAGGTCATAAAAATTGCTGTTTGCAATAAGGCTGCCCATGATACTTAATTTGGAATCTTTAATTTGTTATTATTATATATTATATTATTATATATATAAAATTATAATCTGCGCTCTGTAGAGTTCGCCTCTGAACTTTTATCTCGTTTCGTACTATGACCTACTGCTGTAAATATAAAATAATTATGTCTATTCATTGTCCAGGTTATTATATTTAGTTATTGATGATGTGAGGGCGTACAAAAGGAACCATAGTAACTCTTTTAATGCCTATATGTATTAGAATATCGAAATGTTATGTCGTCACTTGCACGTTGTACGAGGTCAAAAAGGAGAGGGTGTAACGTCGTAAAACGTCACATTGAAGTTTCATTGTTAGTCTTGAGATTTAGAGAGAGAGAGGAGAGTAGATTGTTGACCCTTTCTCGCTACTTGTCATCGAATTTATATAATTTACGTTTGGGTAGGCAGAATGTTTTTGAATGTCTCAGCCTGTTCTTGGAATGAACGAATTAAAAAAGTTCTGTCAATGAGGGTTTTCGATACTTTTTCTGCCGCCAGGCGGCGCTTCGTATGCGTCAGGTCCAAACAGCTGTCAGATAGCACAGAATCTTACCGAACGTATTATTATTTTAGTAAAATTTTATGTATTTGGAAGTGTTATTGATTTTATTATGGATTACGGCCAAAGAAAGGTTGCCGAACTGAAGATTGAGCTCAAAAAGAGAGGCCTCCTTTTTTATTTGCACACATAGGCACTGCACAACACTGTGGCATTTTGGAAAACAATATTCCGTTTGTAACGTTTTTAAGAATAAATAAACCAAAAAAATGATCGAAAATATAAATCGTGTATGTGTTTTGACAGGTAGTTGGACCTGACGTTACAGCGCTGCCATCTCACGGGGAACATTTCAAAAAACCCTCATTGGTCCATGTCTTTTGACAGTGGTGACATAACGACATTCGCCTTTCTACATCGACGAAGAAATTATGTCGTCGTAAATATATTTTTTAAACTTCATTAAAAGGAAGTAATCTTTTAGAAATTGTATATGGAAGTTCACGCCTGTGACTTCCTATGAAGGGTTATATCAGGATGTCTATGTATTTCGCTGATTACGAAGTTTGCGAGGCTTGAAGAGGCGTTAAAGGAATATTTGCCTGCTCTTCAAGATTAATTAGTATTCCCCATGAAAAGTGGTAAGTTCTCTTTATGTGTTCGAGTCACGAACAAATCTCAAATTGTTTTTCCAAATCTAATGGAACTAATTTCTTTTCTTTGCAGCTGAAAAAGCACTTTTTTTTTATATATTAACTTCATTCTTGGATGAAGTTTGCCGTAACGGCTGACCATGTGGTTACGGGCTCGCCATTCTAGTGGAGACGACACCTGTCGCGGTCTGCAGAAGTGATTCCGAATCCCGTGGTTAAGTAACCGCCTTCAGGTATTTAGTTTGAATGGTTTTTGTGTAGATTAATCTAATAATGATGCACGACTCAATGAACAGGCCCAAAGACTCAATGAACAGGCCCAAAGACTCATGATTAGGCCCAAGTAACGACTTAATGATTTGGCTCATATTTTGAATCATGTTACGATATATATATTTTGACTTATAAGCTGGCATTATGCTGGGAACTCTAAATTTCACGCCTCAACCCTGTGATCTTAGCTTACTAAATCACTTGAATAGGTTATACCATTAGTGATAATGTTTATAGTGTATATTCAATCAATTCGCCTATAAAAATATAGAAACTTTCTTCTAGAGATGTATTCTATTATTTTTGGTTCCTGCTCTTATGATTAAAGGCTCAATCTCCATCGCTGATATCCGTGTGCATAAAGTTGGTAGGACTTATCCTCCTGGCGCCTGAAACAAGTTATATATTGTGTTTGTTAGTTTGTTTGTTAGTTCATGTCTCCATAGTTAGGGATCTATTATTAATTTTGGTTCCTCGCCAAAATAAAACAATTGTAACATTTATATTGATTTATTATTACAATTGGCACCGTTTAGGGACATAGTAATTCAATCTCATCGCCCGTTATTGTTATAACATAATTAAAACATCACAATTGGCGCGTGTGAACAGAGACTTGAAGGATTGATTTGAATATACATTTGCTTATTGTGAGTAGAGGGTGAGTGAGTCGTGCATCTTATGGTGATCTTATGTATTATTATATATGTTTTGCTCTGAAATATACATATGTATATTTTGCTAAGAGTATATTAAACTATTTGGTTATTGAAACATTCTCAACAAATGAAAAAAATACTGTTCTACTGGTATATATATGTCTAAAACTGGAGTAATCTTAAACTAAAGTAATTGTGTTTTCTTGAAAATAACCTATAACCTAACTTTTAATAATACAGAGTAATTAGTTTGTATACTAATTGTATCTACATTTTGATGTGACTTTGTTAACTATTATTTGCTTTTTATGATATAAAAATATGAATGAATTGTTATAAATAACATAACAATGTTTTGAATGATAACTTGTATTTGCATAATAATGCATTTTGTGACAAACTTATTTATATAGCCTTACTATTTGTACGAGCCATGCATCATTAAAGGTTTAATATTTCTACAGCATACTGCTTTACAGCCTATTAATAGGTGATATTAATATAAATAACATAACCATTTAAATTAAAATTATTCATCTGAGGTCTTTATGATAACTTACCATTAGCTTGCAGTTTCCAGATAAAATCAAGCCTGTAAGTACTCTCCGTTTGCTGGGAGTGCAACAGGAGTGCTACAAAGTTGCCGATTGTCACTATAACGTTTGTCCATTGCTGAGTCCAGTCTAGGCCACACCTGTGCCTATAAGAAGACAATATTCTATAAACCTCGACTACGCGAAATATAAGCATTCCACGACAACTCGGGTAATAGCTATAAATTTTTTCTCTTAAATTAATTTCAACAGTAAATGGTATGACATCAAGTAGTTAAGTCAGCACTGCATAGGGGAACAAATTTCTAATATTAAGATGTCGTCCTAATAAAAATTGAGGGACATTTATTGCACAGTGCCATCTAGCCCACTTAAGCTAAATAGATAAATATTATACGTAGAAAACACCCAGACATTGAAGCAAACATTTGCATAGCAAACCAGATACACATTCCGCCACCGGCACCGAGCCAGTTACATCTAGACAAGATAGAAATACTGACTGATAGTCTTGCGTATTGTTGGAGTAGTCCAGGTGCTCGATAGTGGTGATCACGATGTAGCTGATGCAAGTGACGGCCAGCAGTCCTAGCTTCACCATCGTGATGAGAATCTGGTGCACCGCGCACATTACCATTGCGATTAGGGTCAGTTGCAGGTAGCCCTGGATATACGATACATGTTTTTATATATCACAAATTACAAATTTATTGATTTTTGCGGTTGGAATTTGATCGGCGATACTTACTTCGTTGATGCTGTAGGAGCAGTTGGCAGCCTTCTTGCCGCCAGAGTCATGGTGAATGCCCAGGCCGAAAATGACTTGTCCCTATTAAAGAATTGATTTATTTGACATACTTTGTTAAAATGTACACTGAGATAAGCAGATATATGTGGCGAGAGTAAATGGGCAAACTGGTAGGGGTCGACCTCGGCGTACGTATGTCAACCAAATCGAAGACCTTTTTGAAAAATTTTGTAAAGTTATATGCCATGATTGTAGTAAGTGGAAATCCATAGTTTCTGCCTACCCTAATGGGAAACAGGCGTAATTATTACATTATAGTATGTATGTATGTGGAGGCACAGAATTATGCTGAACAGTCACAAAACACGCCACAGAAATACTGTGTTGGAGACATTCAGATTATTTACGTCATGAATTATTATATAAAAAGTGGCTTATCCGTAAACTGTAGAAAGAACATCTAAAAAGCAGCATGTAATAATGGTACGTACCATGACAAGTTGAGTTTGGAGAATGAACGCGAGCACCACGGCCACGGAGGCCAACTGCGCAAGTGTGCGGTTATGGTGCACGCGGTGAGAGATGCGCTTCAGCCGCATGTTCGTATGCTACAAACAAAGTACACACTGACTTATTTAGTAACTGTGTGTAATGTGTGAGAATGAGGAGCGGTGCCATAATCTAAATCTACCTACAAAAGGAATGTAATCAGGACTAACGCCCACACCCATCCACAACATTCGGTTACTTACTTAGAATTTCTCAGTAGTGAATTAATAAAAAATCTCAATTTAAGTGACAGAAATTTATCTACACTAATACTATACAGTGGAAAACTTTGCATATTTGTCTGTTTGTTTGTAATGAATAGGCTCAAAAACTACTAGACCGATTTTCAAAATTCTTTCACCATTTGAAAGCTACATTATCCACGAGTAACATAGGCTATATTTTATTTAGGAAAAAAATAGGGTTCCGTAAGATATTTGGGTTTTTCGGACACAAGGTGTAAAAAATCAACCTGAAATATTACTTATTTTGCGTACGCTGCCTAAACTATAAAAGATAGATCCATAAAATGTTCTAATTAATTGTAGATCTTATAAATTATCTACAAAAACGTCCGCGACACACTATACCTATCTATGTCGAGTCAGGTACAACAACAATTTTTTTATTTAAAAATCGTAAATTGACTGAAATAAAACGATTATTGTTGAAGAGGTCGCAAAAAATCTTATGCCGATGTTACCGAAATCCATGCGGGCGAAGCTGCGGGCGGAAGCTAGTATCAAATAAAGTGGCTAATTACTGGTGTTACATCAACGCCTTCTTAGTTAGAGCTTTTACTCGAACTAAAGAGACGTTACGATTGTTTCCAACGTTCCCGATACACGAACCTTATTTAATATACAATTTAAGATGCCGATATTATTTGATGTATTAACGTACCTTAAAGTCCAAGCAGTGGATGAGGTACGTCAGCGAGGCGATGATAATGCCACTGAAGATAAGGGTCGCTATACCGAATGGAGTTCTGCAATCAAATATACACGTCACAAGTGTTGGAATGTGTGGTTGCAGATGGCAGTTTGGTATATGCAAACTATATTAAGCAAGTGATGGACCGACATCACCAGTGACTGAAATATTCTTTAGTTGCTTGCCAGTTGAGATAGAGCCCATTAACACAGCTTCTCTACGTTATATTTTAAAAGGATCGTATTCTTTGTTATTCTTATGTCAGGTAATAATTGCTCTTCTTTTTGACCATTTCGTGATGTTTCGTTGATATGTATAAATGTTGTGGTTTCGAGACTGCAAGGGGCTCAATACATATTATGTGGGATCCAAAACAACTGATGAAGTGTGGGTATATAGTATGTATCTGCCTACCTCCAGGAGGAGAAGGCGTGACTACATATCAATGTTCAGGAGGGGCTCTAGGTGAGGTAAGAGCTTGCGATACTTACAGATCATACGTCAGTAGATGCACGACCGCGCCGAGGCAATACACCAGCATCGTGCACAAGAAGTAACTCTGGAGCATGTAGTCCCGCTCTGCGGTATACTGCAAAGTGATTACAAATTGACCATATTGTTAGGGCATTGGATGGAGGTAAGGAGAGTGTTGTAATCTTCTTGGATTTGGCTAAGGCGTTTGACACGGTCTCCATCCCCAATCTTATACTTAAATAGAACGCATAAGTATTACAGGCCAACAACTAAAACTGTTTAAGAGCTATCTGTCTAATAGAACGCAGCGCATAAAAATTGGGGAATATGTCAGTGGAGAGCTTCCTATTGGTAATGGCGTGCCACAGGGTAGCATTTTTGGTCCACACTCTTTCTGGTCTATATTAACGATATGTGTAAACTGTTTGAAAAAGAGGATATGCAAGTACAGACTAGTATCTGTGAAATGAATGAAATTGGTAAGGAAGAAGTCATAAGTATGGAAGAAATAGAGGAAGCATTGAATAGCATGAAAGTGGGAAAAGCTGCGGGACTTGATAGGATCTCTGTCGAGATGCTGATAGCGGGACAAGGCGTGGTAGCTTGCCAGCTGTACTGCCTTTTCAACCTTTGTTGGAGGAATGGCAGCGTACCAAGAGATTGGTGTAAGGCTGTCATCGTGCCGCTTTATAAGGGAAAAGGGTCACAGCAAGAGTGCAAAAACTACAGCGGCATAAGCTTGCTCAGCATTGTCGGCAAATTGTAATTGCAAAAATCTTGATAAAAAGAGTGATGAATGAAACTGAAGCAGGATTTATGAAAGGAAGAAGATGTACGGATCAGGTCTTTTCCTTACGATGCGTAGCAGAAAAGCTTTTGGCGAAAAGTCAAAAGGTCTATTGCGTATTTGTAGACTTGGAAAAGGCCTTTAGATATATGATAGAGTAGTTAGGAATAAACTGTGGTCAATACTGGCCAGGTATGGAGTAAACTGCCACTTGATACGAGCACTGAAATCTCTCTATGAGGGCTCCAGTGCCGTTTAATAGGTTAAACAGCACTGGAGCCCTCATAGAGACACACACACTCACACATGGACAGCTGCCTGAAAGAACTGCAAGAGAGTACGTAAAAAAAATGGATGAACTGACCGTCAAGTGCCTCCTATATGCCGATGATCAGGTAATACTAGCACAATCAGCGGAGGAGTTGCAGTTGATGGTTAACATTATGTATGATGCGTTATAAAACAAAGGAATGAAAGTGAATGTAAACAAGTCGAAAGTAATGGTTTTTAAAAGAGAGGCAAGTATGACGGATTGCTCAATTGTTGTGGAAGGAGAAAGAGTAGAACAAGTAAAAGAGTTCGTATATCTAGGTACAAAATTTGCGAGAGATGGGAAGTATGACTATGACATTGAGCGAAGAGTATTGGCAGGAAATAAAGTGAATGGAGCCATGTACGCCTTCATGAGCAGTCAGAACGTTTCGAAGAAGGCACGACTGGCTGTACATAGAGGTGTGCTGGTCGCAACACTTATGAATGGCAGTGAAAGTTGGGTATGGCAGAAAACGCATAAAAGTAAAATAAATGCAGTGGAAATGAGAAGTCTGCGAAGAATAGCTGGAGTGAAGTTGATGGATAAAGAAAGGAACAGCGCGATAAGGGAACATTGCGGTATGACAGAAGATGTAGTGACTAAGATAAAAAAAGGGATGCTTAGATGGTTCGGAGACGTGGAGAGGATGGATGAAAGTAGACTGACGAATCAGATTTATTTGGCGAGAGTGAATGGGCAAACTGGTAGGGGTAGACCTCGGCGTACGTATGTCAATCAAATCGAAGACCTTTTGGAAAAAGGCTAGGTCAAGAGTACCATTAACAGGCGAGCGTGTACGAAAACACTTATGAAAGTAGAAGAAGCGAAAGTGGTATGTCAGGATCGCAGCAAGTGGAAAACCATAGTCTCTGCCTACCCCGATGGTAAACAGGCGTGATAATATGTATGTATGTATGTATGTAAACTGAAAATTACGGACTGTTAGTTGTTGGCATTTGCAGATGACACAACGCGGTGAGTCATATGTCGATGACATAAGATGACATAACGGTGCGTCAACTATTTATTCTTCAAATAGTATTAAGACAACATTTGCTGATTTCGTGTTCAGGTACCCTACAGTCATCCACACGAGCTACTACACGTAGGTTTAAGTTGCCATTAAATAATGTACCTATTATTAGGTCATCCTTTGCCCCGAGATTTTATTGCTTCCTTGGTCGATTTCTGTACACAAAACTCAACAAAATTCAATAAATCGCAATACTACATAAGAATGTAAAACAATGTTCATAAGCTTCATAATCTTGTTATCTAGCTTTAAAATTGCATGCTCTACTCAGACAAATAACATAAATCATAAATAAATATTGTTATTACATTTCAACAATGTGTAATTGACAATATTTGTTTATTAAGTAACTTAATAAACTTATTATGTCATACATAAGAAAACAAAATTGTACCGGTTACAGTAAGTATATAAATTGCAAGTACTTATAGCACAGGATTTTATTATCCTATTTTAAGTGCCAGCAGTGCACACATTGTAATTCTTGTATGGAGAAAGGTTTATTACTCTTGGCAATATTTTTTGTACTACTTATAGAATGAATGAAATTATGATGAAATTAATAAAATAACCGTATATGTAATTAAATAAAGTATACTGATATCCAGGAGTTCATGGTAACGTTAACATTTCATCCAGTTTTTTTTTTCGAAATTCTAAACTATTTACGTTACGCTAGAACTTGTATTTCAAAGAATGTTATTGCTAATTTAGTATTTTTTTTTTAATAATTATAATATTTTATTGATAGTCAAAATTATTTTCTAAAGTACAATAGGTATACTGATGTCCAAGCTAGGTGGTTGTGTGTGATGTGATGTGGGTGTTGGTAGTGCGAGCGTGCATGAATGCGATTAGTTGTTTTGTGAATAATAATTGTTTACACGTTAGTAATATTAAGATTATGAAAAATTAAGAAGATTTTCTGTGTCTTCGTAACTTAAATTATGCAACCATACTGATAGTTTGTTTTTTAATTCGAATCTATTTATTATCTGTAAATTCAGCAGTCGGTTGATTCTGTTGTATATTTTATAACTGGAGATAGGGAGCTGTCGTGTTGAGAATGTTGTCTTGTGTGTAGGAATCGGGCACGATATATAAGTTTTCCTTTTATTTGGGTCCAGTCGGGGTACTCTAGAGTGTAGGCGAAGGATTGTTCGGTGAATGTAAAGTTGCTTTACTGTAAGTACCTTAGAGATTGCATATAGTTCAACCGTAGGAAACCTGAAATGTTTAAAGTATATCACTTTGAGCAGTGATCTCTGTGCTCGCTCAAGTTTCATTAACGTGTACTTGTCGGCGCTGCCCCACACTGGAAAGCAATACGCGATGATTGAAGTGGACAGGGCGGAGTAAACCAAGTGTATTGTGTCTTGATCCGCAGTTTGTCGGAGGGTCTTAAAAATATGAATGAGCCGTCTGACTCTGGAAGTAAGTGTGTCAATGTGGAGGTGCCAGTTCAAATTTCTGTCAATATTAACACCGAGGTATTTAATACTGGCAAGTTGTATTATGGGACGGCAGCTGCATTTGTTATCACTATCGCTATCTGTACAGCAATGTACGTTTAATAGATAGTTAGGGCGTGGCTGAGTGCACATTCTCATAGTAAAGGGAATACAGTGACCTTTCGAAAGGTTTAAGGACAATAGATTTTGGGACAACCAATTCTTAACAATTATTAGGTTTTTTAATTTTAAATTTAAGTTAATTATTTGATCCATGTATTACTAAGGCAGTGTCGTCTGCATAGGTGATAATTTTACATTTTGGTAGATGCATATCGCACAATTGGTTTATGTTGGTTTATGGCCTAGGATGGAGCCCTGCGGAATACCGTACCCTATACGTTCTTCGTCACTCCTTAGTGCATTTATCGTGACACATTGAGATCGATTAGTAAAGTAATCCTTGAAGATGTGGTGTGCAATACCTCAAACTCCTATGTTGTAGAACTTTTTTTAGAAGAGCAGGTACATGGACAGTGTCGAAGGCCTTTTGTAAATCGAGGAAGTTTCCTAGGCACTTTAGCCCCTGGTCTAGCTTCTTAGTGATGTGTTCAGCTAGATCCGCAACTGCATCTTCTGTCGACATGCCGGCTCTGAAACCATACTGGTTTTTGGATAATATATTATACTTATTAAGATATTTAACGAGTCGATTGTTTATAATCTTTTCGAGAATTTTAGACATTGTAGTTAAGACAGAAATGGGTCTATAGTTTGTTAGTGAACTTTTGTCGCCACTCTTATGAATTGGGTGTATGATCGCCTTTTTAAAAGCATTTGGAAATATACCCCTATTAAGAGATAGGTTACAAATGTGCGTGACAACGGGAACAAGAAACTTTTGGCTAGATTTTAAAATGGAAGCCGAAATGCCATCCCAACTCGTACCCGAGTCAGAGCGTAGTCCCAGGATAATGGATTCGACTTCCCGCTCGTTTGTATCTAGAATCCCCATTGAATTACCTAAGTCAATTGGCCTACTCTTTAGGTATCTAGTGAGATCGGCAGATGAGGGTGTAATTTTTGTGGCTATTTCTTTACCAATACCAACAAAATAATTATTTACGGAATTCAAGGATGACTTGATGTCCAAAGTCTCCTTAAACAATTCGAGTGGCTGTGAATGGACGTTGTTAGTATTGCTAATAGATTTAATAGTTTTCCAGGTGGCTTTTAAGTAGTTTTTATTCTTCAAAAATTCATTCTTTTCATAGGTTCTTTTAATTTTTCGCAGAAGGAGGTTACAATAATTACGGTAGCGCATGTAAATCAGCCCCGCGATTTGATCATCAGGAGAAAGTTTAGATTTCCTGTGTAGTCTATCTCTATGTCTTATGCATCGCAGTAGGCCTGCAGTGATCCAAGGCTTCAAAATTCTCTGCTGTCTAGACACCGTTATCGTTTTAGTGTGGTTACCAATTATTGTGGATATTGTTGATACCAATGAATCTGTGGCTGTATTAGGATCTGTTTCTTGGAGAATGTGATTAAAGTCTGTATTTGCGATGCAGCGCTGGATGCTTACAGAATCAATTTGATTTTTTGTGCGAGACGGAGAACTGAAATTATTTTTGAGAGCAAGACACAAAAGAGTTGGAAGGTGATCGGTAATGTGAGAGTCTATAACAAATGTTCTTGATGGCAGCTTTGATTTGAGAAGAACATGATCGTAGCATTTGTCCGATCTGGTGGGGTAGACATGCGTGGGTGATAAGGCATGGCTGGCGTTTAAGATTAGGTAACTGTTAGCTGAGCTGTCTATATTTTGGGGTTTAATATCTATGTTAATATCTCCTAACAGTGCAATATTGTTTATAGGTCTCAAACTCAACAGAACACCATTAAGGTTTTCTAAGAAAACGTCGACTTGATCCTGACGACTGTACGAGGGTGATCGGTATATCGCTATAATTGCGCATTTGTTACCAACATTACAAGTCAAACAACAAGCAGAATCAAAAATAGGCTCCGCTATAGTATGGGAAAGAGATGTTTTAACATAAAGAACGACTCCTGAGTTCTGATTTATATGCCTCTTAGACGCATTCTGACTGTAGCCCTCCAACACAGGAATATTACTGCACGTTGGTAACCAGCACTCTGTCAGAATTATGATGTCACAATTTACTTTTATCTCGGTCAATAGAACAGTGAGTTGATCGAAGTTTTTGCTCACACTGCGGATATTCAGATGAAATTTTTTTAAATCGGTGTGCTGGATTGGGCTCAATAGTCGGTAACAGTCTTGGGGTTCACATTTCATAGAGTTAGAGCTGTCATAAGAGTCCAGCTCAGCATTAACATCAATTATAGAGGTAATTTCTGAACATTAAACGACAATGTGGACAGAAGGGAGATCCAGGAAATATGTGTTGTTGAGTGTTCATATGCATACCATTGTAAGAATTAGAGTTACGTAAGATTATGTTTAGTAAGTTAGGTTTGTTATACTTTAAATTTCGAGTATGTTGTGTAAGAGTATATTGTTGTGTGTAAGTGTTGCTGTATTGTTGAGGGAATGTAGATATATGTTGGTTGCCGTCATGGTAATAAACAATAATTAAAATAAAGTAATTATAACTACTCGGAAACAAGTGCAAGTTGTAGGACACAGTAAATGTTACATCCAGAAAAACTCTTAGTCATTTGTGCTGTTTGATTTCAAGTAGGAATTGTTCCGATTTGACTTGCATGTGATTTGTACCTTCCGCCTGGCGGAGAAACACCTTCCCATTAACACACCAACAAAATTTGTAATTATTTGTTTTTGCAAACTCCCTTGCAAGATGGAAGAGCCTCTTTGTAGAACTTGGAAGATACTCCGCAATATAAACTGGCTGTGATTTTCCGAGGATGCCAATTTGAGAGGTATTTAAGCGGTCTTCTCTAGATTTAGTTCGATTATAAGTTTTTGTTGCCGCAATTACTCTTTCCTTGTCTTGCACTGAGTTGAGTTCAACAACTATAGGTTTATTTGTTCCTGGTTTGCCAGGAATACGGTAAATATCACGAATTCCGGTAATCGGGACCAGTAGAATATTTCCGATATTTGTCACCACTTTATTTAACTCCGGTGTGGTCTCCTTTTCTGTCGTTGAAGGTGTTGGGATATTTCTCATTTCAAATGAAGAGCCACGGGCACTCTGCTGAATATCAGTAATTTTCTTTTGAAGGTCTTCAATTGTTTATAGGTATTCCCTCCGTTCATTTTGCAAAACATCAATTTTCCTCCTCATGTCCTCATACTGTGTATTTATAAAGGCAACGGATTTTTCTATTTCTGTGTTTAACTTTTGGATAGACAAGTTATGTTCCTTTAGTTCTGTGATGTCATAAGCCAAATTCGATATGATTTTGCTGTATTCCGCCAAAACGCGATTTAGGTGATCCTGTTGTTCCATCTTCCAAGCAGTTAGTATTTGCTTAATGTCGTTCTTGAATTCGCTTAATTCACTTCCAGGAGACTGGGGCGGGCAGGGCCTTTTGGAGCGATTTTGTATGTTTACATTATTTAAGTCCTTTTCTATACTTGAACTTGCAAGATTTGGATCGGATTGAGCCTGATTTTTACTCTTTTTTACTGTTGAAGTTGGTATACGCTGCAAAGACATTTTCTAATTCTTCAGACTATACCAAACCGCATACAGAAAGCGTACTATTGAGTAGTTGTTACAGGTAGCTACGCTCTAAAAGTATATTAACGGAGATCGTATTTTGTAGCCGCTGTCTCCGGACTCGTAGCAAGCGTGTATGTAGTCAGCTATGTCGCGTAGCACAGTGGTGACGCTGTGTATTGTGTAGCACGGTCAAGAACAAACACGAAGACGTTATTTCGCGTAGCACTGATGACGTGCGTAACAAGTAACAAGTAACAAGCGCAAGTAACAAATTAACGGCAATCGACAAGCGGTCTCGTGACGCAATGCGTATATAGGTCGGTTCAAATGCCAGTTGAAGCAACGCGGCGCGAGCCCGAAACCTACCTCGGAGAGGTGGTAAGGCCGATTAACAAATCAAAGGCTTACAATTGCAGCAGCATAGACTCGATGTGTTGTTATCCCCTTCTAGGTCCGCCCAGTAGGTGTGATTCTTCCATATAGAAGTCGCAGGTGCAAGCAGGAATTGCAAATATATCACTGAACCAATAAGGTTAAAGCACCACCAATAATACCGGAGCGCACACAAAACACAACCTTCCACAACGAAATCCACAGCAGAATATCTGAATAAAAGATTTTCATCATTTCTTTTCAAATTGGCACGTAGTACTACTTATCTAAAAGTAGTACTTATCTATCTATTTAAACATTTTGATTCTCCTGAATCCGAATATATGTAAATTAATAATACCTAAAATATGTAAATTCCTGTTTGTGTGTCTGTTTGTGCACGGTTGTGTACGGTTTTCATTAAAATGTTGTACAACTCTTCACTTAACATTTAGTGTTTATTTTATTTCAATTGCTTCCATAATCAAAAAAGTTATGTCCATCTAAAGAAGATGCGGTGATTAATTTGTTATTCGTGTTCGATAAAATATCATAAAAATGTTCAGTTGCAAATGAAACTTAGACTAGACTAGATTTTAACACCACTACCCACGTTATGTGATACTGACAGTAATAGTTTCGTGCGTTTTTAAAGACTTAAGAAATATCTATAAAATTAAAGCTGCCGTTAACCCATGTCCGCATCGACGACTAATTCTGAAAATACTAAATGACATGTTAAATGCGGGAACAACGAAAATGAATTTAAGGTTTCTAAAAAACGTTTCCATGCATGTATGTATTTAGAAATATCTAAGTATGTCTATCAGTTGTCTGGATCCCATACCACAAGCTTATATTAGTTTACTTTGAGATAGATGGCGCTGTGTCCCACAATATTTTATTTATTATTGGCAAATCTCAAACTAATAATTTTTAATGTTGTGGGATGGTGAGTTCATTTACTTTTCTATGTCATATTTTTTTAGTCCACAAGCAGTCGCATTTCCTAATGCCGACTTAGTTTTAAATTATTTCCGTAGATAATGGTCACTGGGGGAAAACGACACGAGTTGCTTTGGAATTAGATAAATAAATATACGTGTACTTGCAAGTATAAAATTCATTCATGGGTTAGCACAACGAATAAGACTCATAAAAATGTCGACGCTTTTATCACGGTGCGTAATTACGTATTAAGTACAAGGTAGGTACTATTTGTAGGGGAGGTATGCTTAAGTTCATCAATCAACAAACATAACAACCTTTGTACCCATATTTCGCGAAGTAAATAAATGAAATCCTACAAAACATATATTAAAAAAAATAGGCCCAATCCTCTATCATACGACTTGAAAGCGTAGAAGTAAATTTACTCTTACTCTTTTGTCTCCTGTTTCGTCGTTTCGAAATATGAAACAAATGACATTTTACCAGAGACGTTCCGTCGATTCTTTCAAGACTTATGATCGGGAATTGGGGCCTTCGGCGCCGCAACTCGCTCTACGTAGACGTGACGAGCGACAAATGACGAGTGACGAGCGACGGGTGTGACGAGCGGCAAGCGGCGAGCGACATAATAATGTACCTCCGGCTTAGTTAAATGGAGCACGTACGGCTTATTTATTGTCACATTGAACTAAGTTACAGTTAAGTGAAGCGCTCGCGGCCCCGCGGCCTGTGTTCGGTAAACGATCACTGAGGTACGCAACTTTCGCTATGACTGGCCTCGGATGGGTGACCACTTTGTGGCATTTACATTTGCGAGCGTTTCCGTGCTTCGGAAGGCACGTTAAGCCGTTGGTCCCGGTTGCCAGTAAAATGGCAGTCGTTAAGCCTGGTTGAAAGCCTTATGGGCGGCTTAAAAAATATCAACAGCAGGTAGCCACAACCTGCGTCTGTCTATTTCAAGACGGCAATAGGCTCACCACCTATTACGTGGGACAGGAAAACACACGGTGAAAAGTGGGCATATAATATGCCTCTGCCACCCCTTCGGGGATAAGGCGTCATGGATATTTATTTATATTATTTTATTTGAACTTAGTTACAGAGTAAATCTTTTCTTGATAACAAACGCTACTTTATTTTTTTATTTTTTGTTAAATAAAACGGTACTTATTAAACAAACATCAATCATTTACTTACTATCTTCACACTGTTTTCCTGGCGGAATAGTCAGAGTAGTATTGATTTACATAATCTAACATACTCTTACAGATTGGTAGACAAACTCGCATAAACTCTTTAAAGTTATTCGCAAACAAACACATTCAGCGTTTGTAGATAAATGGAAATGGACCGCTTTTCAATATGAGTCAACTTGCACTGTAAAATGCAAGGTTGTAAATAGAGCGTGTGCAACTGTGAGCGGTTGTCCACTGGTCATAATTCAAATATAATCATCTCCGCGCTAATCCGACTCTATGGGAACTGTTCTTGCTCTGGACTACACTGTATGATCGGTAATGCCTTTGTCTTTTCTTTGTATTTCATTGACTGTCGCCTTGCATGAACGTGACCGGTGACAGTTCAGTGCAAAAGGCAAGAGAACATTTACGAGCTTTAGTTGGCGCATTAGATATCAATATTATTAATATCTATACTTATCAAATTAATATTAAACTAAGTCTAATTATTAATATCATCAAAAAGGACATTGATGTAGTTATTTCCCTTGAGCTTTTTCATGAGATTTCTTTTAAAAGATAGATAGAAGAGGAAAGAAAAAGAGCAAAAAAGACCACCACAATTGAAGTTATACCGAGCTCGAACGCGATAAGCTCTCGACGAGATTAATCTGAAGATAAAACTACTAAGTTGGAAAGACTGTAACTCTACTTCCCTCCTTTATAAAGCGAGTAAACAGGAAAGCAATTATGTGTATATCCTATAAAATAGGGAAGCGCTCCGGTAATAGTAACAGTGAGCTGCGTAGTACTGTTTAATTTCTATAATTACTTTAGTAATATTATACAGCTCCTTGTACCAAATGCTACGTTCCCAGAACATGTAAACTGACCGGTTAGTCTAACTCTGAGAGAAGTGTAATGCATGTTTGCAGTGAATTTTAGTAGTAAAGGACCGCTACGGTACACCTTGACACGATTGCAATAAGCTTACTGTCGTCTTCATATTGGAAAAGGTCCTCCCCTCTAAATGTGAGGTACAGCCAGGAAATAAAGAGGCTTACCTTTCGCTCTAGCTTGAGATCTCGGAAGGTTAGGGTAAACGGCCTGCAGTGCTCGGCACGCAGACGGTCGATGGATCGCGCGTCGATCGCCTTCATCAAATATTCATTCACCTCATCTTCCGGTTTTTTATTGTCATTGGCGGCGTCCACTCCGGTCCTAAAACAATATCACCGTTTTACAAAAAAAAAATAGTGATTATAGTCTCCTCCTTTGAACAATAGTACGAGGGTGTGTGGTGGGTTACTTTTACCTCTCAGCTCCTTTGTTATTTATCACAATATGATTGCAGTCACATAACTCTGATCTTATTAGTTAGCTTTACCTGTTTCATGTTTCGAATTAAAGTCTCTCAACCTTGGACGTCTGTTTCAACACAGTTAATTATTAATAATATATTATAATAATCTTATTTTATAATCCAGGTACCTATATAGTTTGACGTGAGTGGAGAAGGCTTCTTAAGTTGTTGGCGTGAAGGCGCAATTTTGTAGTCAATACATGCAGGTGTATAGCTAGTCGGTCGGAGTTACGCGCTGGAATACGAAATGACATTACAGCCAATATCGGGGCTTTGATCAAAAGGAACACGAGATCGAGCAACGTACCACGCACACCTACTTTAACTTTAACTTAAACTTTGAGATTACTTTCATATCTGTACACTACTAGTTCATAAGCCGGTGATAATATTTGAAAAGAGTTTCTAGTCTAACTTATTGTTACTTCTTTGCCAAAATTAGCATTCAACTAACTTTTATTCACCTGTATATTTTTGATATCGATCGAAAAGGTTATCAAGATACTGCACTAATGCGGTATCTTGATAGCGTTTAACTAACGCAATTAACGAATTTACTTTCATAACCTTATCCTGTAAATTATGTGGTACCACAACGAATGCAGAAACTTTACTGAAACTACCACTACCACTTATTTCAGACTAAGTTGAGGGTGGACTATGAGGTCTATGATATGGCTTATTCGTAATAAAGGTACGGTTAATGCCTTAACTCTGAAGTCACTCTTTGTTGTATCGACGCCACTGATTAGCGCGGTCGTGTTCAGCGAGAACACCTTTCCGTTCAAGAACAAAGTTAATTACCGCGCCTCAACTTACTCTTTCTCACTACGTGCTTAATGACCTGTACTTGATGTTGAAGGCTTAGGCTTTAGGAGAGAAATTAATTAACTCCTACACCAAGAGACCTGTCAAAATTGAGTTTGAAAACCAACAGATGTGTGCAACTTTTCAGTGTTTAGCTTTGAACAATTTCCCGACTGTAATTGCTACACAGATTGTCTTTAAGTTTTACAACTTATAGGATTGTGTTATAGCGTAGATATACGATAACAGTAGCTTATCATAGTTGTTCTAGATTTGTGATGTCCAGCGCAATAGAGTCATTCTGAAACTTCTGGTGATCTTTATTATGAAAGGTTCGACATCTATCTAATCTTTATAGTTGCGCACTTTAGAGAGAGTTTAAAGAAGTGTGCAAACTACACAACACAACAACTATAAAATCCGATAACTACGTACTTGAAGATGCGTCGCGATAACTTATATATAAATAAAATAAATATTCATCACGCCTTATCCCCGAAGGGGTGGCAGAGGCATATTATATGCCCACTTTTCACCGTGTGGATATAACTTATATATCTATACTAATATTATAAATTAATATTATAATATTATTATAGTTGTTCGGCAATCTGCAGTATACATAAAGTGCTTAGTGTTAACAATGACGTCCTAACAGACCAAACTGACGTCCTGCAGAGATGGAGTGAATATTATGAAAAGATGTATGCAAGAAAAGACAGAGATGCCACATCGGGAAGTGGAGCTCACTTCGATGCTCCGGATCCCGATGTCATTGAATTCATTAGTATGAAAGAAATTGAACAAGCGATAAGAAGTATGAAATGTGGTAAGGCAGAGGGAAAAGACAGAGTTACTGCTGAGATGATCAACTACGGTGGGTCGCGCGTCTGGGACACTCTATGTCTGTTATGCAACTTGTGCTGGCGGACGGGTGAGGTCCCAGATGACTGGCGAATAGCAGTTGTAGTACCTATTTACAAAGGGAAAGGCTCGCGCCTAAACTGCTCCAGCTACAGGGCGATCAGTTTGGTCAGCTTAGCTAGTAAGGTGTATGCAAAGATTATAACGGCAAGAATGCAAGAAAAGTCTGAAAGGTATTTATGGGAGGCTTAATGCGGATTCCGACGTGGAAGCCGTTGCATGGATCAAGTGTTTTCACTCCGCATGATCGCGGAGAAGTTTCTGGCTATTAGCCAGAGGGTTTTCTGCGCTTTTGTGGATCTGGCTGTTCATAGTGTATCTGGACAGTTGCCTGCAGAAGTTGAAAGATTTGATTGGGTGACTTTTCAGTAAACTGTCTGCTGTAAGCTGATGATGCGGTGCTCATGGCCTCATCAGAAGCCGACCTTCAGGCATTAGTCACTAATATGAAAGAGGAGTGTGAAAGTAAGGGTCTTCGCTTGAATGTAAGTATGACTAAGGTTCTAGTATTTGAAAGAGATGACGTAAGAACTAAATGCGAGATTAGGGTTAACCAGGAACGTTTAGAGCAAGTGAATGAAATTGTGTATTTAGGGAGTATGTTTAGCGCGGATGGAAGATGTGTTTCGGATGTAGAACGGCGAGTAGCTACCGGAAATAGAGTTAACAGTGCTTTGTCCCAATTAGTAAAGCGACAAAGCATCGTAAAAGAAGCACGCCTGGCGATTCATAAAGCAGTGCTAGTGCCAACTTTGCTTTACGGTAGCGAAATCTGGGTATGTCAGCAGATGCATGAAAGTAAATTGAATGCTGTGGAGATGCGATCACTTCGAAAATTGTGCGGCGTTACTTTGGCCGACCGAATACGTAATGAAGTGATACGCAATATGGCAGGTTTGAATGAAAGTGTCAGCGTTAAGCTGGAAAAGGGCGTGCTCCGTTGGTTTGGACACGTCCAACGAATGAGTGAGGAACGATTGACGAAGAATATATATTGTGCAAAAGCAGAGGGTAGAAGAAGTCAGGGTAGACCGAGACTTACATATGAAGCCACGTGAGCAGATTGCTCAAAAACGGGAAGGTCAAAAGTACTCAGATACCCAGACGTGCGTGTATGAAGCGATTGATGAATCTTGAAGAAGCGAAAGAAGTATGCATGGATCGCGAAGCCTGGCGATCTGTTCTCTCTGACTACCCCGTCAGGGATACAGCGTGAAGATAGTTAGTTTTTTTAGTTAATATATATGTTGTATTTTTACATCTCTACATTATTAATAATTTGAAACATCTGACAACTAAAGGTTTCTAAATTGGCTGCGTTTAGTCCCGGTATACAATGTAATTTGAGTTTGTTATTGTGTGAGCACCATGTAGACTTATCTATTTCTTTGAAATTGACATGATAGTTGCTGTGCAGTTTTTGAGTATGTCATGCTCGCCTAAGTGTCCTGGCAGTGGTGGCGTATGTATCGGGTCGCCTTATTCCCTATAATACGGTTGAGAAGGGGTGTTGGCTGATATAATGCGTCATACCCGTGAACGGGTGCCTTCTGTTGGGACTGGTCAGCTTATAGCTGTTATAGCAATTATTAAAAATAATCTTATTTATATTTAAGGTAAACTTAAGTTTAGTCGACTGTTCTCACATAAATCCAAAGGAACAATGTAAGTGTAATTTTAATGTTGTAAGCCATTCCTACATTTTAAAATGGCATCCATTGACTTTCTTGCCAGATTCTTCTTCTTCAAGGGTAGGCTGCCCTTAGAACCGGCAACTATAATCGCTCTAATTATGATATGATTTAAACACAACATTGATTTTGTTTTTTTTGTTTGTATAAATTCATTACTATATAATTGGTCAAATATCATGTTAATCAAACTAATGTAATTACTGGCGTTTAGAAAAGAGTGGCCATGAGTTTTATTGCCAGGTTCTTCCTCAGGCTCTACCTATTGCTTTGCGAATCTGGCAGTAAATGTAAATGTAGAAGCAATATTCTTGACGTTCATAAGTGTTACGTTGTGACCTAAATGAATAAAGATTTATTATTATTATGTTTCTTCTTTTCACGGGTATCTTCTTTTTTATGAAGATACCCGGGCTTTTGGTAGGCGTACATGGGGACATACTGGTCCAACACGCAGAGGCCCTTTGAGAATTTTAATCTAAAAGGAAATGGGACCCCCACTGCAGACAGTCCACGCCCGCCTTATGTAGAAGAACGATAATGGACCACCTCCAATGGGAGCTAAACTATTGTAAAATATGCTAAAAATTGGGTTAGGGGTTTGATGAACTATGTGATTATAACTATGGATGAAGGCGGCGTCTGCCATTTTAATATCTGATTATCAAAAATTTGGCAGACGGTGACTCGCCAACTCACTAGATGGGCCCCCTATACAATCGCCATAGGCATGATAAGCCTGTAAGGCGACAGGAGGCAACACCGGTGTGAGCGGCTTGGGGTGTCGAGCGGTGCGGCGCCGGTTTCGCGGGACAGGCCCGGAGCGGGCTTCCCCGTAGTTATGCCCTTGAAAATGACACTTGCACCCCCGAGCATATAGCTCTGGCTCCCTTCCTCTGACCGGCCAATTAAGGCAAGCCAGAGTTGAGTTTTGCTGCACTCTCACACTCACTGCTCTCCCGTTAGCCCATTAAATGCTAACCGGTGCAGAAGGGCAACAAAACTCTTGAGGAATCGGGACCGATGTGTAGCCACGCACATTCAGCACGCCACAAGCTGCCCTGCGGATGTGAGCTTTTCAATAACTTTCTGATAAATTTTTTTGTTGATATCAGAAAGTGGATGACTCAAAAAGCGAATCTACTATGCCCTCATAGGGTTGCGTTAATCCTATAAAAGATAACGACTGTCCTCGAGGGGTTATAACGACTGTCCTCGAGGGGTTATTATTATTATTATTAAAGAGTTTGTTTGGTTGAACGCGCTAATCTCCGGAACTGCTGGTCGGATTTGAAAAATTCTTTTTGTGTTGGATAGCCCATTTACCAAGGAAGGCTATAGGCTATAGAGAGCGGAGCAGTAATCATAAATGTCGACAAATCGAGGAAATTTTAAAGCATTTTTGTAGAATTTTGTAAACGATGGCTTTAAATAGGTGCGACGGGAGTTCAAAGTATGTCACGGGCGAAGCGAGGGGGGTCATTGCCAATAATCGAGCATAATCTCATAAAGTGGTATAGCAACATCAGCTTTTGAGCTAAATAATATTACACTTAATGACGAGGCAAAGAGAATACTCCAGGAAGTGCAACAAGCTGATTATTGGTAATGCCACGCCAAATGTCGACATCCGCCCGCGGTCCGAACTGCATCGATGTAAATCTAGTGCTCCTAGGAGATGTACAATAATATTGTTGCCGGCAGTTTCTGATAGCTTACGCTCTTTTGGGAATCGAATGATCGCAATCATTTCTACGGCTGACGTTTATTGAAGCGGGTACGAAAGTACTTTTGAGAATACCAATACGTCAATTAATATTTCATCTTTGTCCCCGGGAGGTCGGAGGTCGGGAATAAAATGGTCGTACCTAGACGTACGTTTTATCCATTATGAAAATAATATCTCAAGTAATAAATATCTGAGAGTGAAGTGCTAAACCTGAAGGGTAATTTATAAAACCAACAACACAATGTCGTCTATGTCAAATCGACAAATACGGTAGTATTGGTACTTGTCCCATCAGTTGGTGGGTACACTAGACGTTTTATGTCTGACTCTTTTACTCTCTACGGATCTTCGTACTGTGTATCCTTACTTTTATAGGTATCACGGTTGACACGACTATTTCTAATGTTTTCTTGTCATCAGACAGTTTGTGGTATGAACATGACTGCTTTTACCTCCAATCATCCTCGTACATTGCACAGCGCAATATGTTTTATACCGATAAGATAAAGGTGCTGAAGTACATTTACTTTCCTGCTTACTTAATATTTAAGTTTAATATCAACTAAATAAGGGACGACAACGCGCTGCGGCAGGCGATGGGTGGTGAGGCGCGAAGCGTTCTAATTGTGTGCGTTTCGATTGCTCCGCCACGGTTTCCAATCAAAAAATACTCTCCGTCAAAAATTTGTCGAAATTTGTCAAAATCGAATGCAACATACCTAAAATTTGTCAAAGTAGAAATAAAGAAGATATTAGGCTTTAAAGTTGACCGCACGAACGAAACGTGGGGGATTGCGCGGCCACGGAGATCTCAGCTACTACATGGGTTAGAGATCTAATTCTTTTTGTCAATTAAAGATTGAATTTGTCAAAAATTATCGAAAAAAGAAGTATAAGCTCTAGAGCAATATTTTACGAAATATTCGCCTTTGAGGTTATGGCCGCGCAGTCCTCCACTCGTTGTTTCTTTAATGTTGATTATTTTTTAAACCTTACTGTTTCTAAGTAAAATTAACACAAGAAGAAGGATCTTAATTTGTCGAAACTAATGAAAGCAATAAATACTACTGAAGTTTAGTTAAACAGGAGATATCAGTCCCAAACAAAAAGTCCGTGGCCGCGCGAACGAAACGCTACTTTGTAGGCTCATATCTCACTACCTATAATTGCTAGGATTTTGGTCTGAACTTCCATTTATTCGGCATATAAACCTCATTATAATGACGGATTGTTTTACCCTCAAAACAGTTTACAACTCGTGTTAAATCAAAAATAATGATGTCTCATATGATGTTCTATCAGGGGGACAATAATTTAATTTTATTTCGGAATACATTTACATTAATTAACTGGAGGACAGCTATGAAATTGAATAACATTTAGATCGATCTGAAAATAAAAATACGAGTAAATAAAAAACTTAATATATTTATTCATCATTCACATAAAAAAATGTAATAATGTAAAATTATAAAAAACAAGAGTAATATAAAATATCAACAAATAAAATAAATGCGAGTGTTTAGGCAAGAAATGGAGTTTCTTTAGTAAAAACTAGATAATTGTGTAATTATGTTTAATCTCTTTAACGTATTGTACAGAAGTATTAAATCTTGCTTGTCAAGTGGAAAAAAAATACCCACATGATATTATATAAAACAAAAAATAATGAAATAAAATAGCCACATAGACGAGCGGCTGTTGCTATGAAGTGCGACGTAGGCGCTTGTACATAAACTTCCCCGTTGAAGGGCGTAGAGCTTCAACCTTACTAGTCTTCAGGTGTAGGGAATCGACACAGTCGAACCAGTGAACGACGTACGCAGCCCTTAGTTGTGTCGACGTCGGCGACACGAACGATCCCATCAGATCCAGGGAAAAGTTTTCTTACACGTCCAAGACGCCAATTTAGTGGTTGGAGGTTATCTTCCTTCAGAAGTACAAGATCTCCTATATTCAACCTTGCACAGTTTGTTCGCCATTTGGTACGTTGTTGCAATTCTGATATGTATTCCCTTTGCCAGCGCATCCAGAAATGTCTCCTGATTTCTTCAAGTCGAGCATACCACTGAAAATCGTTTGGTTTGTCGTCTTCTAGATTTGGTGTTGGTAATGCATTGAGTGGTCTTCCAATTATAAAGTGCCCTGGGGTCAAGGAAAGGAAGTTATCGGGTGAGGATGATAAAGGACATATCGGACGACTATTTAGAACTGCCTCTACTTGTGCGAATAAAGTACCTATTTCCTCGAAAGTGAGATGGGTGTTGCCCATGACGCGTTTAATGTGGTATTTGGCAGATTGTACTCCGCCTGGAAGACTCCGACAAAATGAGGACTAAAAGCCGGTATAAATGAGAACCTTATTCCTTCTCCCGATGCAAACTCAGACAGAGACTTATTATTATTGTTAAAAAATTCACCAATGTCTTTAGCCGCCGCGATAAAATTTCGGCCATTGTCGGAACATATATCCGCTGGTTTACCACGGCGCGCGATGAATCTACGCAAAGTCATTATGAACGCTTCTTTAGTTAAATCGCTGACCGGTTCCAAATGAACACATTTGAAACGCATGCAAATAAATATACACAGGTAGCACTTCACTACTTTAGCACCACGCCCCTTTCGGTTCAAAATGTAAAAAGGTCCGGCGTAGTCGACACCTACTGACTTAAAGGGATAATCAACTGAAACTCGATTTATTTGTAAATTACGCATTTTTAGGTACAATGTTTATATAACGCATTGTTTTACAACACGGCGTGCAAGTTTTCTGCCGTTAATAGGCCATACTGACTCTCTTATAGTTGAAAGTAATAGTTAAGGGCCAGCAGGTAAATTGCATAAGTGTTTGTATTTGAAATAAATTTTTGTAATGTGAGGCATCTAATAATATGGGATGACGTATTTCATAGTTGTAATTTGATTTTGCTAATCTCCCCCCGACCCTTATTAATTTTGTTACTGGATCTAAAAATGGGGATAAGCTCAATAACTTCGACTTTGGATGTAATTTTTTGTTAGAAATAATTTGATTATAGTCACTTGTGAAAGACTGCTTTTGTGATGTGCAACAAATAAAATAAAATGATTTTGTCAATTCGTTTAAAGTTAAAATACCACTAAGTTAATTGTTTTTATTTGATATCTTAGAATTGTGTAAAAATCGTAGATTATATACAAATATTCTTTGTACTCTCATAAAGTTAGAAAATTTGCCAAAGTCGAAGGTATTCGATTTGGGTGAATTGGTATAATGGACCGTTATTTCTGGTAAATCGATTTTCTTGTGGTTGAGAGGCACGATTGGCCATTGTGACTCATCACTATAAAGATAGGATGGACCATTCCACCATGAAGTGTGATCACAGAGTTGTTTTGCGATAACACCCCTGGAGATCAAGTCTGCTGGGTTAGTATCTGTAGGAACGTAACGTCATGAATTTTTATTAGTCAAGTCCAAAATCTCTACTACTCTGTTTGCTACAAATGTCTTAAGCTTAGTAAGATCACCATTGATCCAACATAACACAACTTGTGAATCAGACCAAAAGGTAATGCTGTCGAAAGTTAACCTTAAAGACTCTTTAATAGACTTACACAGTTTAGCAGATAACAAAGCTGCGCAGAGCTCAAGGCGAGGTATGGTAGTAGGTTTAACAGGAGCAACTTTTGACTTGCACACAACAAACTCAAGGTTACAACATTGTTGCTACTAAGACTTCTTACATAGGCACAAGCTCCATATGCAAGTTGCGATGCGTCGCTAAACATGTGCAACTGTATAGAGATTGGTGAGTCACATATAACTCTACGTGGAATATGAAGATCTGAAAGTAGAAGTAAATTGCTAGCAATCTCATACCAATCCTGTTTTAAATTGTCAGGTATAGACTGGTCCCAATCAGTACCCTTGATCCACAATTTTTGAATTAAGATTTTTGGTAGTATTATAAAAGGACTTAAAAATCCTAAAGCGTCAAAGATACGAATCGTTTTGTTATTATTTCACTAAATGGACAAGTTTTCACGGGAAAGTGAAACGTATCATCGTTTGGATCCCTACATAGACCGAGAGTGTTGAAGGATTCGCTTATGGTGAGTTTTTCCTTTGTGTTTACCTTTAATTCATCATCACATTCTTCCCCCACTTGCCAAAGACATCGTGTGCTGAGGTAAGTGGCACTGGCAGAGCCGTAAGTAACTGTATTTATCTGTAGAGTTTGGATAGGATTCGACTCCTCCTCTCTCCACAGTATCAATTGTAGGCTACAGTCTTCCGGATGGACAGCTACTTGCCTGTACATTTTTTCTATGTCTGCACTCAGGAGATATTTATGCTGTCGCGCTCGGATTAAAATAGAAAACAAAGAGTCCTGTATATTAGGACCTACCATTAACAAATCGTTTAGAGAGTATCCGGAAGTAGTAGGAGCAGAACCATCGAATACGACACGAATTTTAGTAGATTCGCTATTTTCTTTAAATACTGCGTGATGACACAAGAATTACGAGGGGTTTGGAATTGATATAAGTGATTTTGAAAGATGTCCTATGTTTGCATATTCATGTATGAATTCACCATATTGTGCCTTTAGATCGGCATTTCTCCTAAATCTCCTCTCGAGTAAAAACGTATTTTTACTTGATTAAAAGAATCACCAAGGCAGTCTGGTGAGTCTTTAAGGAGTAACCTCACACAAAACCTACCATTAGCTAAACGATTTGTATTTTGTAGAAAATGTTGTTCACAAGCTATTTCGTTGGGACTCTGAATCTTCTTTAGGGGAAGATCCTCTAGCTCCCAGAATTTTGTAAGCATTTGATGCATATTTTCGTTAGAAAGGACTGCATGATTAGTGTGAATATTTTGAACTGAGCTATGTAAGCGTATAGGACCAGATATAATCCACCCTAATTTAAAATTGTGTAACTTAGGATTATTTGAACCTAAGGAACGTTGTTCAGATGGTAAAATATCCCAAAATAAATCTGCTCCAATTAATATTTCGATTGGGGCAGGTTCATTGAACTTTGGGTCTGCTATTGTGATGCTCTTTGCAATTTTCAGGTTCTGAATGTCAATGGGATACCTTGGAATATCGCCTGTAAGCTGATCCAGAACGTAACAAGATAATGTCACACGGTATGGACTATGTAAGGATTTAAGGTAAGTAACACAACTTTCTAATATTGTATTGCAATGATTATTACCTATACCTATAACATTTTTTACTGTATCTAATGAATTGCATTTTAGATTTAATCTCTGTTGCAGAGACTTTGTGATGAAAGAGGATTGACTGCCGCAATCCAAAAGGGCACGCACTTGTTCTGACTTATTATTGACCTGATTGTACACTTCTATGAGAGCTGTGGATAATAGTAAATAACTATTATTTAAGTTTTGTTGTGAACATATTACTAGAGGTTCACCTTTGTTTATGTTACAGTGGGCTGAGACACTTGGATCGTGAAGAAGAGAATTGTGCTTTAAGTTGCAGTGACAACACGGACCCAGGCGACACTCATTTGCAAGATGACCCTGTCGTAAACAATTGTTACATAACTTATGCTGTGAAACACATAACCCTTTTTCTTGTATAGACTTAGCCTTAAATACTTCGCAATCATAAATTTAATTTAAATAACAAAAAATATCAGTTGCTATTTGCTCCTCGAGCGAATAGATCGTGTTGCGTGAATTCCCGTTGTCTTTTTAGTGATAAGTGTTTACGACGAAGCGCGCGGCCGCCGTCAGCCGGCCGGGCGCAATGAATAATGAGTCTAGTGACGATAGCGAAAGAGGCGAGAATTGTAGTATAGATGACGGAATAAACATCGAGACGGAGATCGAAAAAAATATGGAACGCAATATGACAGATGAGTTGTATAGTAGAAAGAGAACAATTATCAGAGAGGAATCCTCATCGGAGGAAGGATGGCAGCGAATATCTAGAAGACGTAAGATGGCCCCTGGCTCAAATGAATTAGATCTAGAGAAAATTCAAGTGTGCGTCACGGGTAGCACAGCTTTACCCAAACAATTTGCGCTAGCCAAACTATTTAAGGAACACAATATCAGTGGCGTGATCCGGGTAAAATACGTTCATCAATTTAAAATTATCATAACTTTTGAACAGGACTCCGATGCCGATGGCTTCATGAAATGCAAAGCTTTTATTGACCTTAATTGGAAAATTCAGAAGACTTCTGAGGTGGGAGTTTCACACGGGATAATCAAGGACATAGACTTGAACATTGCCGACGATGATATTGTTAAAAGCTTATGTTGTGAGGGTGATATTGAGATTATCGCGGCCAAGCGATTAAATAAACGGGATACATTTGGAGAATCGAGTACGGGCTGGAAAAAAAGTGAGGCTATTCGAATCTCATTTAAAGGACCTTCTTTACCTCAATATGTATATATAGAAAACCTTAGGATTAGCGTGGCGCCTTTCACATTTCCCGTAACGCAATGTTCACGGTGTTGGAAATACGGACACACTAGGCTACTATGCCCATCGAATAAGACTGTATGCCCCAAGTGCACCAAGAATCATCAAAACTGCGAAACAACGACTTTCCGATGTGCTAATTGTACAGGTAATCATATGGCACTACAGAAGACTTGTCCAATATTTAAAAAAGAAAAAAGACTTAGAGAATTAATGACAGAATATAACTGTACCTATAGGAAGGCTCTCACCTTGTACGTTCCACCGTCACTGGTGCCTGAAAGAGATGTCCCTAAGTCTAGCGGAACAGAAAAACCACAGAGTCAGCAACTCAATTGTAATCCTTCGTGCGAGGGGCTTGACGATTCAACAATTCAGGAAACAATCGTGTCGCAATTATTTTCTGCTCCCGGAAAATCTATAACTAATAATTCTCAAGGACGTAAGTTAAAAAAAATGCGTAATCACCGCCCGGCCCCTTCGCCATATCCCTCTCGCCCATCTTCTCCAATCTTGCAGCAGATGGAAACCAATAACAGAGAGATTGAGAGTGAGGAGACTCAGTTTCCAAAGCATTCTACGGCCTACTTGGATATTAACAATGAAATACGGAATACAAAAGATATTGGTTTCATTAGCTTAATATATAAATTATATAGAATAACTATCGGAAAATGTACGTTAGAGGATAAAATACATAAAATAATAACAATATGTATAGAATGGATTATACCTAAAATAATGAATGCAGTGTCGATTAGTTCTCTTTTAGATACTTTCGGTTATGATAAATAATAGGTCCATAACAGGCAGTATAAAAATTATACAGTGGAATTGTCAAAGTTTACGACCAAAGTCGCTGGAATTGGAGGCTTTACTTTCACAAGAAAATATACACATAGTGGTGTTAAGTGAAACTTGGCTGGAACCGGACAGCTACTACAATCTGAGTAATTATAACACTTATAGATTAGATCGTTGTGACTCATATGGCGGCGTGGCTATCCTTACTCATGATTCTATTAGAAGTAGTATGTGTGTCTCCCATTGTCCTAATTTAGGTATAGAAGTATTACATATAAAAGTGCATAATTGCCAGCATATTGAGAATATAGTCTCAGTATACTGTCCTTCAACGGTGCATACAACTCAAAACGACTGGGACTACGTATTTTCTCTTGCGAGCTCAAAATCCTTAATTTTGGGTGATTTTAACGCCCACCACACGAATTGGTCTTACAAAACCAATAGAAGAGGCTCCCAAGTATTTGATTCTATGTTAGAATATAACTGTATCTATTTAAATAACGGTGAACCGACTAGGATTAAACTAGTAAATGGGTTTTTACAAAAATCATCTCCTGATATATCTTTTGTCTCATCGGATCTGGCTACGCTAGTTATTTGGAAGGTATGTAATGAATCTTTAGGTAGTGATCACCTTATAATTAAATTGTCTACTTCTATTTCTTCACCACATAAATCATTGAAAAAACGATATTTTAAAAACAGTGATTGGAACTCCTACTCCACTCATGTCGAAAACTCACTCAGTGACTTTGTTATTCCGTCAGACCCCCAACAATTTTATAACACATTTGAAAATATTATACAATCGGCAGCTAATAAATACATCCCTTTTATTAAGATTCCGCAAGGTCCCTGTCACAAATTCAAACCTAAACCATACTGGAATTCAGACCTTTCAAAAGCAGTGGCTGAACGACGATTGGCGCTAGCTAATCTCAGAAGATGCCCTACACCCACTAATTTGGAGATTCTGCAAGAGAAAATAAAAACTGCCCAAAGACTCATCAGATCAGCTAAATGCAGGTCCTGGCAAGGGTTTTGTAATTCGGTTGATGAAACCACTTCTTCTTCAGCAATGTGGCATAGAATGAGATGGGTTAAGGGCCATCAATCTAACTTGCGTAGTTTTTGTATAGATAAAGATCACGCACAGCAGTTTCTAAATTCTTTTACCCCTGATTTCACATGCCCTCCTATCCCCCATTTTAATTCAACTAACGTATCCATAGAATCCAAAATAACTATTCAGGAGTTGGAAAACTCAGTCAAAAAGTCCGATACTGCACCGGGTATAGACGAAATATCATTTTCAATGATAGCACACCTCCCTCCGTTAGCAAAAAATCTTTTAGTGAAATTTTACAATGTCTGTTTAAGCTCGGGTTTTGTACCGTCTCAGTGGCGCAAAGTTAAAATTGTCCCTATTCCTAAACCAGGCCGAGACCCCAATTCTCTTCGGTCTGTTCGGCCCATTGCTTTAATTTCGTGTCTGTGTAAAATCTTTCATAGCATATTAAACAAAAGATTAGAGTGGTTCTTAGAACATAATAAACTATTACCTGATAAAATGGTAGGGTTTCGCAAAGCCCGCTCATGTCTAGATAATTTAAGTTGCCTAATCTCCCATATTCAAATTGGCTTTACGAAAAATATGTTAACGGCAGCGTGTTTTATTGACATTGAGAATGCATATAACAATATTAACGTTTCTTGTCTACTAAACATCCTAGACCAACTTGGATTAGGTTCAAAAATTTGTCTTTACCTTTGGTCTTATTTAACCAACAGACAGCTACTGATCACGGTTGAAGGCAGCTCCATAGTTAGATATACGGGTCAAGGTTTAGCGCAGGGAGACCCGCTATCCCCACTCCTCTTTAATGCAGCAACAATAAATATTTGTAAAAGTATCCAGAATGTTCATATATCTCAATATGCTGACGATTTTGTATTGTATGTATCAAGGACCAGCATTGATTTAGCAGTTACAGACCTGGACACTGCATGTCAAGAACTTAATTATATATTATGTACCCTTGGCTTGACTATATCCCCATCTAAAAGTAAATTTTGTATTTTTAAAAGAGGTCGCTATAGGAAGCCTATAGATTTTAAAATAAATAATCAACCATTAACTGTTGTCAAACACATCAAATATTTGGGTTTGTGGCTCGATAGTTCTCTGAGATGGGGTAAACACATAAATGAAACTATACATAAAGTTTCTAAACATATTAATCTCCTAAAAGTTTTGTCAGGGCCTGGGTGGGGTGTCCATCAAAAGCACTTAAGACGCTTGTACATAGCTATCATTCGCAGCAGAATTGACTACGCTAGTTTCCTTTACGACAATAGTTGCAAGTCAAATTTATTGAAGCTAGATAAAACACAGAACCAAGCCTTACGTGTTCTAGGTGGCTTTATTAGGAGTACCCCGATTCAAGCTATGGAGAATGAGCTATGTCTTCCGCCCCTTGAACTCCGTAGGAAATTTCTGGCCGGTAAATTTCTGTTAAAATGTAAGTCATTTGCGAACAACATCAGTATTGATATCCTAACCGATTTATCTACTCTCAGTACCGCTTCTTATTGGAATAATAGGAAATTCCCCCTACTGGCCCAAATGCATCGAGAATTAGATTCAGTGCCCATTCAGTGTAGTCATTTACTAGAAATGTTCTCTTTAAATACTTGGGTCAGTAATATTCCTCTTCACCGCGTCATATTGAGCTTTATACCACAAATTGAGAAATCCAAACATAATTATCCCTCCCACTATTTGAATTCTATCTGTTCAAATTTTATCAACCAAGAATATAGACACCATTATAAAATATACACTGACGGTTCCAAGGATAGAAGTGGGGCAGGAGCTGCCATTTACGATCCTCAATTAGCTAGTCACGTTAAACTTAAGATTGATTCTAATATATCAATAATGTTCATTGAACTGATCGCTATTGAAGAAGCTTTATCGTACATAGATTCGATGAATTCTAACCAATTTGTCGTATTGACGGATTCGAAGAGCGCGCTTCAACATTTGGCTCGCTGTACCTCTCCCGTGAGAGGCACACCGATTGCCTACCGAATATTAGAGTCAATCTTAAACTTACAATCTCGCAAAAAAAAAATCATTCTGCAATGGATTCCATCACATATTCAATTGAAAGATAATGATATTGTAGACTTACTGGCCAAACAAGGGGTGGTAGATGGTATCCCTATTAGTGTCTTGCCCTGTTTTTTGGATCGCGTTAAACATATTAAGGATCTGTGCCGAAAAAATTGGCAAGAATACTTTGATAAGCGCTCACGGGACAAGGGTATTTGGTACAAGACCATCCAGCCACAAATCTCAACGTTTCCTTGGATAGACACTATTTCACTTAAAAGAAACGAATTGAAAACCATGCTTAGGCTGCGTTCAGGACATATCCCAACAAATAAGTTCGCTTTTCTTATGAACAAAGTGCCATCCCCCAATTGCGTGGAATGCGGTGTGTTGGAAGATGTACTACATATTCTGATGGAATGTGTCCGGAACGAGCAGTATAGAACTCTTTGTTTTGATGAAAATTCTAATCATGGTGTCGGCTGGGTGAACAGTGTGTTATCTGATCCAAGCTCACATAATGCAAAACAATTAATTAAGTTAGTTGATTTAGGTTTAAGTAGTCAGTAAGTGTTATTGTAGTAGAATAATGTTTATCGTTGTTGCCTACACGGAACGATGTAATCGCTAAGCGATAAAGTTCTTTCATTAATAAATTAAAAAAAAAAAAAAAAAACAAAAAATATTATAAATTTTATTATTCACATAGCCATTGCATACTATGCACATATACTTAATGTTATTTTGGTATACAGATGCCAAAGAGGTAGTATTGTGTAAACGATGAGATCTATTAAATAAAATGTTATGATTGTGACGAACGCGGATAATTTGTTGCTTAAAATTATTATTGTTGCTTATTTCGATTTAGTGACTCTAAGACATTAGCACGATCTATTAAAAACGTGTTGAATTGCTCCAAAATTGGAACATCTTCTAAAGTACTGCGATACTCTTCCCATTTGAAAATAGTCCGACCACCCAACTTAGAGGTTAACATATATATTATCAACAAGTCCCAGTGGTCAGTAGGTTTTCCAAAACGCAGAGACTTATCAGATTCACGTGTTAATGATTGTATGTTGTATAAAGAGACTAAGTGATGATTAATAAGAATTCTCTTATTGTCATAACGCTCACAAATCAGCCTCCATGCTTGCATGGAATTGGCTGAGGACACTTCAAGGTTAGTTATGATACGCGCGGCGTCACCTTCAAGATATGAAACCAAATAGTGAAACTTGTGTATATCTGGCATGCGATCATTTTTGTGAATCAAACTGACATAAGTGTCACGAAATTCCAACCAGCGGAAGTATGAACCGTCAAACTTAGTTTATTTGTATTCGTGGTAACTTGAATCCGACTCTTTGGTGATCAAAATCTGGACTGACAATAACAGACTGACGACGCTTAACATCATCATCAGCATAGTATTTTTGCAACTCGGTTTTAGCAATAGCAATATTATCTATAATATCTTGTTCGCTCTCGCTTATCAAGTTCCTCTTCAATATTTGTAGAATTTAAAACTTCAATTTCAGTTTGTAAATCATCAAAGCATGTAGACAAACCTTGAAACTTACTTAATTTTAAATCTAATTCGGCTAAATGAACTGGTGTTAGCAGAGACAACTTAATAATTTTACTCAAATAATTTTTGAATTTCGTTATTTGTCCCTTAATGGAACTACGTTTAACTAGCAACTCCCTCAACGCAGCTTTAGCACTGCTATCAGTTGCTAAAGATTTAGTACTAGATTCCATTGCCATATTTAAACAATGATATGTATAAGTATAGCTTTAAATGTAAATTGTCTGAACTTTATCTATCTTAATTTGAACCGTATTGTTTGTTATACGTATTATAAACAAGTGTGTATAATACTCGGTTTAGAAACTGTCTAAGTAATGATCTAGAAAAAGAATAAAAATTCTCACGCTCCTCCCTTTGGCGAAATCAGCAGGAAGCCGGACACGCTCAGCAGAACCAGTGCTGCTGACGATATCGTTCACGCAGGCTGGATTGAGCGCAGTAGGTACGCTACGTATGCAGCAGTAGCTGAAAATTTCAGCAAATTCGTTTAAATAACGTGTAATTAAACGGCATATAACGTCGTTTAAATGAGGCTGTATCTTCTTGAAATCCACTCACGTTATTCTAACCATCGAAAAGTTTTCTATGCTATTAGGAATACACTAAGATGAATAAAAATGTTATTTCGTAGAAAAATACACAATTGAATAATACAACGACTGTCTCTGGGGGTCTAAAACCAAAAGTTCGTGTGCAGCTGGGAAAATGCTACGATGAATTCACAAATAGAGAAAAAATATTTTGTAATAGGATGTATGTAGGTACTTAGAGACCTAATTTATACGCTAAGTAATGTGAAAATAGCACAAATAAAGGTTGTAATGTGTAATACAATAAAGAAATAGGATGAATCTGTATAAAAATACATAAGTATAGGATTGGGAACTGAAATATTAGGTACTATAGGTGGTTGTGGAACAAAGAATGGCACTTATCTTGAGATTTTGTAGAAGCTGGCAGTTTGTCCTGGTGCGATCTTTAGCGGTATCACTGTCCAAGATGCTAAAACTGGCTTACGCAATGGTAATCTCCAGTACCTTTGTCTTCTTTGGTATTTGTACTTCTAGATATTTTTTGAAATTTGTATACCTCGAAATCCAACTATTGTATTGTGTATGTCCTGTCTACAGTCGCCAATTTTTCTTGTTTAGGCAAGAAATGGAGTTTCTTTAGTAAAAACTAGATAATTGTGTAATTATGTTTAATCTCTTTAACGTATTTGTACAGAAGTATTAAATCATCAATACATGATATTATATAAAACAAAAATTAATGAAGTAAAATAGCCAATTAGACGAGCGGCTGTTGCTATGAAGTGCGACGTAGGACCGAAATATCTGATACTCGATGAAAGAATACAATTAATGCATGGTAAATATCACGTTACTAGTAGGTAACGTTAGTAGTAGTGTAAAGCGCGGTATCGACTTTGCGCGTCAAACCATCAAACATTGGCGACGAAGGAGTCAGTCTGTTTTTAACAGCGCGGCAAAACATTACAAATTTTGTATAACGCGCGCGGCGAAAATATGGAGTACGATATGGTACTAAACATTTTGTATGGAACAGTCAATGTAGTGAGTACCGGAACATATATCACAATAATACGATGAACAATGACAAAATCGGGCGCTGCTCGTCGTCGACGTACATTGTCCACGTGGTGATTGTTACACCGCGAATTAAAAATCTTTGCAGATCTGTACAGAACTATTTTGAATAATGAATAATTATTAATTTATTTCAAAAATAACCTATCAGTCTCGCCTATGGCCTCAAAGGGGTAGGCAAAGACATACTATACGCGCCCATTTCACTTTCTGCATTTTTGTCTATATTTATCTAATACTAGCTGTCCCGCCCGGCTTCGCCCGTGACATTATTCGAATCCCGTGGCGCCCATTTAATCCCGTCGTATATTAATTTCACACGGCTTCGCCCACGTAGAGAAGTTTTCCCGTTCCCGTTTCCCCCAGGAACTTATTCCCGGAATAAAAAGTAGCCTATGTCCGTCTCCTGGCTCTCAGCTACCTCCCCACCAATTTTCAGCCAAATCGGTACAGCCGTTGTTGAGTTATAAATAGTGTAACTAACACGACTTTCTTTTATAAATATTAATAAACTTATCGTGTCGCGGTGTTTGTCTCCTCCGAAACGGCTTGACCGATTATTATTAAATTTCATATGTATATTTGATAGATCTGATAATCGGTCGTAATCTATTTTTCATACCCCTTAGTGATAAGGGTCCTCCACCCCAAATGTTTTATTTTATTTTTGAACAATTATTTTTTTACTTTCTTTGATGTGGCATTAAAATACATATATAACCCAAATCTAAGTTTCAGCTCCTTTAGAATTGTAATTCAAATTCGTACGCCTCACTCTTTTTCTCTCTCTGCATCTTACCAAGTTGCACGGGTCAGCTAGTGTATACATAGATACAATAAGACGGTTCTTCTCAGGTGGGACGCGTTCCAACCGGTGGTCACTTCAAAAATATTAAATTTATCCTTAGTTCTAGTGTATGACATTTTGTAAGCGCCGTTAAAATGGTCTATGCAAAATAAAGACATTTTTATATTTATTGTGTAATGTGAGCTCGACAAATGGAAGTGCGCACTGAAGCTCGACATCATGATGGTGTGGCATGCAACGTCCCTAGCTCAGTTAGATCCAGCTTTGGTAATATGATACATACGAGTATCTTAGTGGCGTCATTTGCTTACGCTTAAAAAAAAATAGATTGGTAAGCTAAAACTGCCGCAAATTGAACTGGGTCTGCAGTCTCCACATAGATAGCCTCAGGTTACTGATTCTTGTGATGATTGTTTTAACTCATTCTATGGAATTCCATGGCTATCAAATTATAACAAAACATAAAGTTAACAAGCTGAAGATTTAACTTTAAGTTATGATATAGATAATTAATTATTCTTAATAGATGGATTTAGTGTAGTAGAAAAGGTGTATGTCCAAATGATATCGAAATTATTGCCACCCTGGTAGAACATCATATGAGACATCATTATTTTTGATTTAACACGAGTTGTAAACTGTTTTGAGGGTAAAACAATACGCCATCATAATGAGGTTAATATGCCGAATAAATGGAAGTTCGGACCATTAGGTAGTGACATATGAGTCTACAAAGTAGCGTTAAGTTCGCGCGGCCGCGGACTTTTTGTTTTGGACTGATATCTCCTGTTTAACTAAACTTTAGTAGTATTTATTGCTTTCATTAGTTTCGACGAATTAAGATCCTTCTTCTTGTGTTAATTTTACTATAATAAATCGTAAGGTTTAAAAAATAATCAACATTAAAGAAACAACGAGTAGAGGACTGCGCGGCCATAACTTCAAAGGCGAATATTTCGTAAAATATTGCTCTAGAGCTTATACTTCTTTTTTCGACAATTTTTGACAAATTCAATCTTTAATTGGCAAAAAGAATTAGATCTCTAACCCATGTAGTTGCTGAGATCTCAGTGGTCGCGCAATCCTCCACGTTTCGTTCGCGCGGCCAACTTTAAGGCTTGGTATTTCTGCCGAGGCCACAATTTTGAATTTTTAAAACATTGCGAATCGTAGAAAAAAGGCTTATTGATTCTGAAAAAATATATATATGATAGTTAAGGATTTAATCTAGTCAAAATAGCTTTCTGTTACAAAATCTAATAAACTTCACTTGATAGAAAAACATCCCAATGTTGCCCCCTTTCGAAATGTTTATCTTAATTATTTTTTAAATTATTATTTAAGTTTATTCTTAATTCGAAACTAAATAGTTATAGACATATTCGCTTACTTTGACTATATACAGTGATTTTTATAGTACAAATGTTTAAATAATACCAGATTCGCGCCGCTGACGCCTGATCAGTCGCGCGCTGGCGCTTACTGAGGTAGGACCTGTGTCAGATTTTTTCGTTGCGCTCCCCTTGTTATTTCTTCGCAATGGCACAGTATATTTATCAGAGCAGTAAGCATTCCATCATCATCCGAACGTATGTCCCAGCTGCATCTCACGACCCCCGGAGTTCGCTTTGTATAGTGTATATGAGAGTTTTAATATAAAATGAGCTACGTACACTTCACAGAAGCGTTAGAATTATCCCTGTAAGTAGTATAGAATCGAACCCGATACCAACAGGTTAGAAGGCAGTTATATAATTAACTAAGCCAGTGGGCTGTTCAATGTATGTTTACCTATTTTTCCGCTAACTATTGACGAATTTCAATTTATTTTTTGTGTAACTTATACTTTCAATTTGGTTCTAAACAGATTTTATCAATAGATTCTGAAGCTTTAACATACCGACTGCCACTAGCTGAAGTAATCAGTGCAGTTGATATATTTAAGCTTCGCTTCGCTTTCCATAAATTATTTAAATTGTATCCAAGACCTTTGTTTTATTCTTGAAGTATAAATTATTTAAGTATATTTATAAATTTATTAGCCACGAATTTGTCGCCGAAGATGTGGCAGAGACATATTGTGGTGAGCCCAATGCCTGTGTTTAAATGGACAGGCTCAGATTGTGGCGACTCGCTGTTGTAATTTTTTAGGTCGCTGAAAGGGTATTCACTTGACTTAACGAGTGCCGATTGCAACGTTACTAGCAACCGGGACAAACAGCTTAACGTGTCCTTCGAAGGACGAAATCGCTGGTAAATGAAAATGCTACAAAGCGGTCATCCATCCAAAGTCCGAGAGAGTTTCTTAAACCAGTGATCTTTTACAGAGAACTGAGTTAGTGGGGCTACCAGCGCTTATATTTATATTCTTACTTTATGTTAGTAGCCTTAAAAAATGTATAACATTTCATGTAACTAATAATTAATAATCCCAACATTTTAACCCGAAGGTTTTCTGCGCTTTAGTGAATCTGGAGAAAGCATTTGATAACGTTGTGAGAGAAACTCTGTGGTACTCCTCCGTGTGGCCTGGCTGGCCGTCCACACCATCTCCGGGCAGGATATGGTGTGGACGGCCAGCTGCTGCAGGTGATACAGTCACTTTATACGGACTGTAAAGCTTGCGTGCGACCAAGGGGGATGTTCACCTTGCGCCTCTTTTTGACGTCTGTTCTGTCTGTGTTATGTCCGCCTTGATGTGTTTTTCATAGTATATCTAATAGTTGTTGTATAATTGGAAACTTTACAGTACATTGGCTGTTGTACGCTGATGATGCGGTAGTGATGGTCTGATCAGAAGCCGACCTTCAGGCATTAGGTACTAATATGAAAGTAGAAGTCTTCGCTGCATGTTAAACTAAGAATCGGGTATTTGAAAGAGAAAAAGTAGGAACTAAGCAAGATTTGGGTAAACCGGAAACGTTTAGAGCAATTAAATGAAGTTATATACTTAGGGAGAATGTTTAGCGCGAACGGAAGATGTGTTCTGAAGTACAACGGTGACTAGCTGCCTGAGACAGGGACATAACATTTTGATTTTAATATTATTTGAAAAAATAAGATGAGTATAATGAGTACGGGACATTTTATTTGGTCCTTGTACATAAAGCATAAATTTGTTATTAAATATATCATCATTAACTCACACTAATATTATAAACGCGAAAGTTTGATGTTTGATGATACTTACATATAAGAACTACTGAATGGAATTTAAATAAACTTTACAATAATATAGCTTATCTATCAGAATAACAGATAGGCAACTTTTTATTCCGGGAACAAGTTCCTTTAGATAACGGGAACGAGAAAACTTCATTACGCGGGCGGAGTCGCAGGCGTCAACTAGTATATCATAAACCTATAATAAAATTCAACACAATAACAGAGATGTTCCATTTCGATTGCTACTGCCAATCATTTTACTGTGGCGTGCCAGCGGAAAATACAACGTCAATCTATCTCGGCGGGGGCTGAGGAAGCGTTTTGGTGCGACTTGGCCTACCTGCCCTTAAACCCTAATATCTTTTTTATTTCTACCTCGACAAATTTTTGGTTTGTGGTATTCGGTTTTGACAAATTTCGACAAATTTTTGACGGAGTTCTTTTCTTGATTGGACACCGTGGCGGAGCAATCGAAACGCACACTTCTAATTAGCTTCAAACATTGGTTTTATCGCAAGAAGTATTAAATTTATTTAGTGATTGGGAGAGGCAAATAATGACCAATTAATTTTTTAACTCGCTAAATGTAAAAATAATGTCATTACGATACCGCGATAACAAAAGCAACTTACTGACATCAGAGCTGGCGCTCTGAATAATAACCCATCTAACTGGGCCTTGTCCATCATACAGGTTTCAGGTCAGGGTGCCATAAAGGTGACTGTAAACAGTCATTTCAACCTGTAAAAGTGCTCCTAAATCTCTGGACGTCACTATGAATGACTAGGCGTGCAGCGTTATTTACACGAGCTAAACATGTAGGTATAAACTACTATTTAATAGTTTGTAGAATTTAGATGACTAATAACATATGAAATATTAATAAACTTGTCCTGAGAGTACACTACTGTGAACAACTTTGTTAGCAATGGTGTCGCACACCAAGAGCCGTCTGTCTATGTAATGTATCTACATATTTGTATTTTATCGGTGCACTTACTTGGAGGTGTGTTTGCCATGCTGTGATGCGTGTCCCATGACGCGCATCTCCTTCGAGATGTTGCCGTTCAGGGAGAACGAGTGCTGTGGCTTCTTATCCTGAGAAATTACCATTTCAATACATTTTTAGGTAAGCATATGATAATAGTAAAATAATATGTTGTAATGAAGAAAATATATATCACAATATTGCTCTGAACCTAAGTTATAGAAAACATGATTGAGTAAAGCAGAGGCGCTGAAAGAAAAAGCGTGTTAACGCACCACTCGGCTGGTGTCGTCGGGCACGATCAGGAACGTCTCGATGTTGTTGTCCTTCAGGTAGGCGTTGCGCTGGCCGCCGTTGCCGGGCTCCACCCTGTAGTCGTTGCCGAGGCATTGCAGCGTCTCCTTGGTGATGTGGACGCGACTGTGGGGAAGTAACGACACAGACCGTTGACTTTATACTGTGACTGTAAACGAATGTGGTGAAACAGTCTATCACAAGGCACGTCTCTGGTCTCTAGCTATAGGATAAGCACACAATGAAGTTCAAAATCGATAAATAATTTCATAAAACAAATATAAGTAATAACATTTTGTGATTATTGTGTGCAAAAACTTTCGTTAAACGAATTTGAATTTCATTGGAGTTGTACGCTCTACATGTATACCACGTTTGAGTACTGCGCTATAGGTCTTAATGAAGGTGTTACCCAGCGACGCCGCCGCTCTCCATGTAGTTGGCGAGGGTGACGTCGTTGGACCACACGTCAAACTGCCACTTGCGCAGCCCGAGCACGACGCAGTGCACGCGCCCCGTGTGGATGCCCACGCGCATGTTCACGTTCACCGCCATCACCTCGCGCACCAGCCTGTGGGCAAGTGCTTTATCTGTTCAATGACTGTTAGAAAAACAATACGATTTGAGAATACATTGTATAGCTGGTTTCCTCTGAATCACTATGCTACTACATAGGGGTACTAACAGTGTCACAATGACCATGATTAGCAGTAAGTAGTAGTCGGATAGAATGATACATTTTGTAAAAAACTCACGCAATAGCATCGATCATGTCCAGTCCCATCTCCACGCAGCATTTAGCATGGTCGTCGCGAGCCTCCGGCAGGCCTGACACGCAGTAGTAGCAGTCACCCAGGAGCTTGATCCTCAGGCAGTGGTGCTCCGCCGCCAAACGGTCGAATCTGCATTAATGGAAAATGTTATGAATATGAGAATTTTGCCGTTATATATTTGCTGTAAAGTATGATTTATCCTATAATTCCTAAAATCAGATGTGCACAACTTGAAAACTAATCTAAATGATGGTAAAAACAACATCAAAATCTGTTGCGCAGCTTACAGATTATATATAAACTAAAAAATAAAGTAAATGTACCATTTTTTACATGGGGAATACTGGTACGCTTGAACTTAGCCTAAAAACTCTCATATTACTAGCAATCGGAACCAAGGGCTTAACGTGCCTTAAAACCTAGTAAATGTAGATGCTACAAATGGTCAGCCATCTCAGGACCGATGTAAGATGCTGATGCAGTAATAGTTTACAAAAATCACTAAACTACCGGGGCCCCGATCTCTACTACTACAAAACAAACTTTACTCGTAATTAATAAAACACACTCAACAAAATATATAGAAAAGTGCTAACTACCAAACGCTAACATCTCATAAGGGTATTCAGGTCAATGAAATACCATTCGGTGAACGAACGGGGACCCCCTGATGTCGCTCGAGATTTATCTGTACTCCCTTCTCCCACTGGGGGATGCTGTGAACTGCAGCTACTTCATTACTCGGCAGTAAAAATACGCTCGTGGACTGTAAAATGTGCAATAAAGGTACCGAGATTTACGAGCTACGGATTCATATGTGAGCCGATCAGACGACCTCGCCTACGTTAAATCGCTGTCGTATAGACTCTTAAACAAGAGCGGTTAAGTTGCACCAATCTTTATGTAATAGCACTGATAATATAAGTTAGTTCTTATAGTAAAAGTGATGGCTCCTTCCAATCTTTTAATACCAAAGTGCTTAATTGATGACTGTAGAAGTTTATTGTTGAAACTATGCTCACCTCGGACCAAAATGTAGTTTTAATGATTTGATGGTAAATTACTGACATTATTAGATGCAGATGCAGCATATCTGCATATGCTACCTTATTGACGACACAGAGCTACCCATAGAGCTATTTGATGCAAATGTAAAATTATTTCGTTACTGCAATAAACTCACTATTATTAAACACAACTAACTGTGGGCGTATAGAACTTCCCTGCGTAACTCTTTTGGGAAATAGGTGTGATTGTATGAAATTATTTACTGCTACAATGATTCACAATGCAAAACCATTGCATCTGTTCGTTCTCTGAATTCCTCAGGGGCCACTCCACTGCATAATTATAGTAGACGCTATAGCATTTATCATTATGCAAGTAATCACTTATACATTTTATTCTCGGTTTGCGACTATCACAACACAACGTAGCAACATCACATTTGTGCTTTGGTTTGAGAATATTTTGTTGGAATGGGCCAATACCAAGTTCCTGCGAGACAAGATTACCAAATGGTTTCTGTACGATAGTGACATACCTGGTGATGATAGTGGAAAAACACAGACAACGTGTACTCACCGGGCGAAGAGTTCGTTGAGCAGGCGCACTAGCTCCTCGGCGGTGCACTGGTCCGATAGAGAGGTGAAGCCGCAGATGTCAGCGAAGAGGATGCTGTAACAAACCACTTACAGGTGGAATACTCGTGTCAACCGCCATCAACGAGTAACTGTTAGAGAGATAAAGAAAGAAAGTTTGATGAATCATAAAAGGTACAGCTCGACGACTTAGCCACGATATACTGTAATGCCATGAGATAATTTTAAAAATGCCAGCTTTTTGCCCTTAAAGTTACGTAGGCACATATCATTACCGTATTTTAGCTATTCGTAAAATGTGCGTGATGTTTAAATGGAAATGTGCCGTTCTGAATAACCATACTGTAGTCAAAACTAATAAAGAGTGTGTGTAATCAGACACGGTAGATAAGCTATACATATAGTTCCTATTGCCATATGACCCAGCCAATCATGTCAATCATCGATAATGTTCCTAACTCGTCTATTGGATCTATAATATTGATAAAACACATAGTGCGTGTCTGGAAATTGAACTGAAACTCTTAAAACATCCTGTAATACTTGTAATATTGTTCAGATTTTCAATACTATAATATTAAACAGTAATAGTCGTGGGGGTTTATAAGAATATTTTAAAGAGATGTGAGTTTATTCGAAATAATAAACGAACTAAAAATAAAGATTCTGATACAAAACAAACTATGTGGTTATAATGTTGGATGGAATTACAGTGTCCGAAAAAGAATATAATGTGAGCTGCTGTGAACTCGGAGAGGGTATACTTGACTAGGTAACTATAATCCCACTAGGCGGTTAAGTCCTACTACGTAAAGGGTACAAAGCGTCCCATTACATGAGTATCGATTTCGAATCATTCAATTGTTCCTTTTCCTGTGATAATGTGGCGGAGTAAAGCTTTCACAATTTTATTATGAAGCCTTTTATTGACGAGGGAGCCGTCTAAATATATGTATCATAGGCCCACTTGCGCGATCTTGGGTTAACGTGTATAACTCGGAGGTACGGACTAACCCCGAGTTAAATCATTAATTTGTCTCGCATCACCCCGAGTTAAGGGTATACCTAGGGTTAAATCGCAAAAATTTTTACTCTCCGATTTCTGAGATTTAATTCGTCAAACGTTGGGTTAGCAGCTGACAGACAATGCAGTGGCACGTGACACATGCGTGACACGGACTCCTCAAAGTGACACGCCGCGCAAACATGATACGATAAAAATAAAATGCACTCGGCTGTCATGTTACATTCATTCGTGTAAGAAAAAGTCTTATGTGGCAAATTGTAGTGTAAGAGAGATAGACATACCTGTTTCATTCTTTGTTCAATCATTAATGTTTGGTTGGATGACATATAGTGACATAAAATACTGGTTTAGTTAACCCGATGATATTTTTTTACGGTGCAAGACATGATTAGGGTTAAAAAGTTATTTACTTAATTCCGAGTTAACTGATTCTATAATTATTTATTTAACCCCAGCATTCATGCAAGTGGGCCTTAGAAATCAAATCAGACTATATAGCTTTCTTCATAAGAAATGAAAATTTTCAATAGAAATGTTAGATGAGACGTAGTACACTGAAGTTATTGTACTTTAGATATGTAAGACCCCTCGACCACTCGTAGATTTTGCCCCCTACTATGCTAGTCATATTGCTCGGATGGAAAGGATATAGGAGAAGTTTGTCAAGCGTTTAAGCTATCGTTGGTATTATATGAACATCCCTTATGAAAATTCTGTTATTTGGTATTGATACACTTCATGTCTGACGTTAAATGTTTAAAATTCTTAATAATATTGCTAATTCTTTGTACATTTTACAAAAAATCCTAATTAGAATAACCAAACCTGGCTCCCGCTTAAAGGACTTGTTCTTAGTTCCATTTTATAAACAGATTGGTACAAGCGATTTAGGGGAAGTGTTGAAGATTATACTAAATAATATAAACAATTAGACTTATTCAAGTACGACGTATCAAATTATAGAAGAGAATTGTGTGAGATCTATCCCAGCAAAAAAATCGAAGAAGACATTTTAAATTAATGATAAATTAGTATTTCATATATATATATATATACCTAAAAAACTTTGTGTGATGAGCACGATGGTTTATTCTGTGTCTGGGTGTTATTTATCTATAATACGAATGTATTTAGAAATATATTAGTATGTTTATCAGTTATCTAGATCATAACACAAGCTAATATTAGCTTACTTTGGGCTAGATGGCGCTGTGTGAAAACGTGTCCAACAATATTTATTTATTTATGTAGGTGGCAATGTAATGTACGTTTAAAGCAATCAAAATGACACTTAGAAATAATAAACACTTTTGTTTTGTACAAACGTATGCAAGTTATGGGACCTACAAGAAACAATGATTAAATCATGTAAAAATCTGTTTCCCCAATAGAATAATATAAAAAATTACCATTTAACCCATTACATCTATTAATTTATTTATGTTTGGGACATACAATACTGTATGAAAGTTTGTCTGATGCTGACATTTTTTAATAGCTGCTCTGCTCTCCAAAGTAGCAAGCAAGTAGCTCTCAACTTGATGATATATAGCCTAAAGTCATCCTCGATAAGTGGGTTATCCAGCAAAATTATATTTTTTAACTAGCATTTGCCCGCGGCTACGCTCGCGTGGTTTTCTGTATGTGACTAACATTAAGTTCAAAACTTGTAAAAAAATATAAATTTTTACTTATTTCCTGTGGCAAGAAGAACAGTTTTAAAAGTTACTGTTTCACGCCACGCGCGCAGTCCAGACGAGTTAGTACAGGGTTTCGTTTATAGTTTACCTTTTTTTAGTCATGTTAGGTGCACTACTTTCAGAAAGGGCCTCTATGCACCCCAATGTTCATTTTCTTGTATCAGACCTCGAATCGAGATTCATCACATAACAAAAATCCTATTGCTCCTTGGTTCAAGTTAGGCGTTTTCGATCATTCGCATCACTCTACATCATACATCGTTCGTCGATTTCATACGGTTTCTTTTAGAGTGGTTTGTTGAATATTTGAGAGTAGAGCTTCGTTTTTCGCTGACTGATCTCAGCTCTTAAAGATGAATGATGGTCATTTTCAGATTTGAACTTGAGGACAATCATGACTTTGACAACTTCTCTCAAATATGGTGTAAGACCTTTCTAAGACGGCAGCCGTTCTTCTCGTTGTGACAGGATTTCACTTCTATTGTTTAGTTTCGTTCATATTCTTAGCATTAATAAATAAAAGTTTCTACCCCCAAATATAAAAAATAAGTAACAGAAAATACCCAAATATATAAATATTAAAGCTGTTTTAAGCTCTAAACGGAAATTCTAGCCAAGTCAACTTCTGAAATATGAGATACGAATCGGGAACCTTCCACGTTTCTTACCCCTTACGGGCTAGCTGGAAGAAGGACTGCTGATGCACCCTGGAGAGTTGGTGTCGAGCTTTACGCTGCCCCCATAAGTCGTTGTACGATTTTCCGGCAGCTAACCCCATTGCAAGAGAACATTGTGGTTTAGCGGACCTGCAAGGCTTGCGGCATTGCGGTACACCCAGGCTGACTGACCTTACAAGCAAATATCGAAATTGTGTTTACAGCAACGTTGGTTTGGATGTGTCACATCCAGCGAGTTTGGTCGCCATGCCCTCGTTCATTGTCGAGGTGACGGCAGCAAGGAGGAAAATATAACGACGCTTGGTTTAAAGGCACTGCCTCGCGACCACGACTATAGTAGCCTATAGTACCCTGTCCACCAATAGTCCTATGGGGCTCCGTGTTACCGCTTTCCACTCCCTTGAAACGTAGTGACTTAACTCCTGCGTTTCGATAGTGGTGAGGCGGAACAATGTGGTGGTTTAGTGGTTAGTACACTCTTCAGGACTGGGAGTTCTCCACAAAGCCGCTCTGCTGCTTCCTGAAGCAAGTTAGTCATCACCATCATCCTAGCGTCTGTTACAGTTGCATCTCGCGACGCCCGGGGTCCAATTTCCTACTTTTTGTACTCCACTTCGCCAGTCGTCGGCATCCCCTGTAGTGAAACCATTGTCACGCATGTCATCCTTTACGACGTCAAGCCAGCCCTTTTTGAGTCTTCCGCTCTAACCGGGACCCGGCTGGGCTGACATGGCCCGACATTGTCCACGGGGTTGACCACGGGGTCCGGCGGTTGCCGCAGGATGTGACCATATCAGCGAAGGCGACACACTTGCAGCTTATCTGCAATGTCACGGACGTAAAAACTGCCGCGGATGCGAGAGTTTCTACCTAAAAGATCGAATACAACATGTTGATGTCAATGGAATTCGCTTCTCTGGAGCATCTGTTTCTATGGACGTACCGCAGGGATCAATTCTGGGTCCGTTTCTATTTTTAATTTATATTAACGATCTGCCATTCTATATACAGAACTTGTGCGACATTGTTCTATTTGCTGATGATACGTTACTTATTTTTAAAGTTGATCGCACGACAATTTTAACGGCGTAAATAGTTCACTTGCCTAAGTTGTAGATTGGTTTACGACCAATAATTTACTACTAAACGCTAAGAAGACAAAATGTATCAGATTCAACATGCCTAATGTCAGGAATTGCGGTACAAATATAACATTGAACGGTGATACCCTTAATCTTGTAGAATCAACTGTATTTTTGGGGATCACTTTAGATAGCAAACTGCAGTGGAATGCCCAAATAACGTGTCTTGCAGGTAAACTCAGCTCGGCAGCCTTTGCCGTTAGTAAAGTCAGGCAGCTTACTGATGTGGCAACTGCCAGGCTGGTATATTTTAGTTATTTTCATAGTGTCATGTCTTACGGCATTTTGCTGTGGGGCAAAGCAGCTGATCTACAAGTAATTTTTGTACTCCAGAAGAGAGCTATACGTACAATATATAAATTGAATGCTAGAGTGTCTCTTAGAGAAAAATTTAAAGAAATTGGCATTTTAACGGTTGCATCACAGTATATATTTGCAAATATTATGTTAGTTAAACAGAACATACATTTATACAATACACACAGTGACATACATTCGATAAATACTAGAAATAAGCATAAATTAATTGGAACGCATCATCGTTTACAGAAGGTTCACGACTCTTTTGCAGGAATTGGCGTACGCCTATATAATAAAATTCCTTTAAACAGTATGAACCTGCCGTTACATAAATTTAAGGCGGAAATTAAGACGCACCTCTTGAAAAGGGCCTATTACACAATTATTGATTATTTGAATGATAAAAATAAATGGAAATGAGTTGCTTACTCTTCGCTCCAGCTATTTAATATTCGAATGAATCTTGTGTTATATTCTACTTGTCTTGAATCTGCATATATATGTTGTATTTTTTTTTACATTCTACAGTATAAATAATTTAAAACGCCAGGCAACTAAAGGTATGGCTACGTTTAGTCCCGGTAATAACTACATAATTATATGTAATTTGACTTTGTTGTTGTGTGAGCACCATGTAGACTTATTTATTATTTTGAAATTGACATGATAGTTGCTGTGCAGTTTTTGAGTATGTCATGCTCGCCTAAGTGTGCCAGGACACTTAGGCGAGCATGACATACTCAAAAACTGCAGTGGCGTATGTATCGGGTCGCCTTATTCCCTATAATACGGTTGAGTAGGGCGATGGCTGATATAATGCGTGATACCCGTGAACGGGTGCCGTCTGTTGGGACTGGTCAGCTCATACCTGTTATAGCAATTATTACAAATAATCTTATTTATATTTAAGGTAAACTTAAGTTTAGTCGACTGTTCTCACATAAATCCAAAGGAACAATGTAAGTGTAATTTTAATGTTGTAAGCCATTCTACATTTTTAAATGGCATCCATTGACTTTCTTGCCAGATTCTTCTTCTTCAAGGGTGAGCTGCCCTTAGAACCGGCAACTATAATCGCTCTAATTTTGATATGATTTTAAACACAACATTGTTTTTTTTTGTTTGTATAAATTCATTACTATATAATTGGTCAAATATCATGTTAATCAAACTAATGTAATTACTGGCGTTTAGAAAAGAGTAGCCATGAGTTTTATTGCCAGGTTCTTCCACCTATTGCTTTGCGAATCTGGCAGTAAATGTAAATGTAGAAGCATTATTCTTGACGTTCATAAGTGTTACTTTGTGACCTATATGAATAAAGATTATTATTATTATTCTGCCGAACCGATTTTGATGAAATATAGCGCAGTATTTAAACTGGAAAATTAACTACAAGATTCTTTTAGCAGAGTTGTGATCAACCGTCTGGATTTTGCTCCAACCCCGAACAAACAAACAAACAAACAGACACGAAGAAAAAAAAACAAAGCTTCAGACTCAGAATCTCTTAAATAGTCGATTACAATATATATTTTTCATTTATTTAAATGTACGTCACAGCTAATTTTACAATTTTATAATAGTATAGATAGATTTGAACCACTGCAATAGTTCATGGCATAATGTAGCTCGTTAAACCAAAACAAATAAACAAAATATCTTCAGCCTAGAATATTAGTATAGATATATCAGGAATTTTCTTAAGTTTTTACCATGCCATACCCTCAAGCTATTATTAAATTAATTATTACAATTCTACACACTCAATATTATAATTCTAAGAATTAATTAATTAATTAACATTTTAAGCCAAGCAGATAGCATGTTAGGGTGGATAGCACACATCGCTGCACTCAATACTTGAGCGCAGTCTTGTGCTAATTAAACACGTGCGAGGAATACCTGTTCGTTTGAGATCCATTTAATCAAATTCGCGAAGCTTCGCTCCTATGAAACTGCGGCGCCATCGCTCACCTCGCCATCGTGTGGAATTCAATATAGTAACAAAGCTCCGTCGCATGGTCCTATCTAACAAGCGATCGTCTAACGACAGCCAATATAAAGCTCAGTGGGAGTGGCAATGCCGCCATCTAACGCATTGTTTCATTCTGTTTGTGACGCGATGCACAAACAGCAGGACAGGCGTAACACACTCGCACAATAACATGATGTGTTGTTGCAGTTGCTTTGCAGTATAAAATTGTTTAGGTATCGACAGAGATAAATACTCGTATTTATACTTTACAGAATAGAGATATTTTTAATGTCGCGAGGAATGTTACCCTGGGTTATATAGTTTAGTAAAGACAGCCAACTGTTGATAATAAATGAACCCGTTACCACGGCTGGTATAATCCGGTAAGCTTTGTGCCTAATTCGTCGCGAATAAAACCCGAAATGTTTACATAGTTATGAGTAAAATTTGTAAAGTTTAAAAACAAAAATAGAAAGGCGTACTTGAACTAGATCATGCTGCTAATAATTGGCTATAGAGGGTCATAAGCAACGGGTAAGAGGTGTCAGAAGTTGAAGTGGTAAATTAGACAACGGTTTTAATTATACCTATATACATACATATCGTCACGCCTGTCTCCATCGGGGTAGGCAAACACTATGGCTTTCCACTTGCTATGATCCTGGCACACAATTATCGCTTCTTCCTCTTTCATAAGTGTTTTCATACTTTGCATACTTGCCCTGACCTTTTCCCAAAATGTATTCTATTTAAATTATAATGGGGAAAATACATTATAATATACGTTACTAATGTATACTTCATCTAATCGATACAGAGATTTAACAAGACAAAGTCATTAAAATTAATGACTTATTTAAAAGAAGACAATCTAAATATATAATGTGAATGTTACCTGCGGGTATAGGGTTTATCTCAACGTAGGCTAATGTGCCAGATTGTGCTCACAGTTTGCTTAGACTCGGACTCACTGTGACCGGCGACTTAATGAAATATGCATTTGTCAACGTGCTGGCGGAGCGATGGCTGGTGGTCGGTATACCGAGCCGCCTTTTTGTCAAAGTGGCTTGTGACTTAATTAGGTACCGTCAGCAGCAATTAAGTTACAACCGAGTTAATTTAGTAGTTAACAAACAAACTTTAAACATTTAATGTGGGTATTTGTTACATTGCGACGATACTTTGTAGATATATACTCGTATTACTAAACAAACAGTTCCAGATACTTTTTCTACTATTCGGGACTTAACGCCAAATAATATCTAATGTTATTTTTAAACTTTCGCGGTTTATACTCATATTTTACCGCGGTCGCGGCTGGACCACGCGCGCTGCAACGCGCTCGAAACGTCGGTGAATGTAAGTACAAAATTGTTTCGCGTGAAGTCCCGAGTAGTATATAAAATTTAAATAATATCTACTTACATAACATCATTTTTTCTCGTGAAGTCCCGAATCTTTACTATTATTATAAATCTGAAGAGTTCGTTTGTTTGGTTGAACGCGCTAATCTCAGGAATGTTTGGTCGGATTTGAAAAATCTTTGTGTTAGACAGCCCAATTATCGGGAAAGGCTACAGGCCATATATCATCACGCTACTCCCCTGGAGAGCGGAGCAGTAGTCATAACTCCCAAAACAATGGTATTCATTATGGCGTAAGCATTTTCATTTTTTTTTAAAGTTCTTAGAAAAATACATCCATACATATTTTCACGCCTATATCCTGGAAGGGGTAGGCAGAGGCATACTAAACTCCCACATTACACCGTATGCATTTTTGACCCATGTAACAGGTGGTGAGCCCATTGCCGTGTTCAACTAACTAACTATCTTCACGCTGTATCCCTGACGGGGTAGTCAGAGAGGACAGATCGCCAGGCTTCGCGATCCATGCATACTTCTTTCGCTTCTTCAGGATTCATCAATCGCTTCATACACGCACGTCTGGGTATCCGAGTACTTTTGACATTTCCGTTTTTGAGCAATCTGCTCACGTGGTCTTCAAATGTAAGTCTCGGCCTACCCTGACATCTTCTACCCTCTACTTTCGCACAATATATATTCTTCGTCAATCGTTCCTCACTCATTCGTTGGACGTGTCCAAACGGAGCACGCCCTTTTCCAGCTTAACACTTTCATTCAAACCTGCCATATTGCGTATCACTTCGTTACGTATTCGGTCAGACAAAGTAACGCCGCACAATTTTCGAAGTGATCGCATCTCCACAGCATTCAATTTACTTTCATGAATCTGCTGACATATCCAGGTTTCGCTACCGTAAAGCAAAGTTGGCACTAGCACTGCGTTATGAATCGCCAGTCGTGATCTTTTACGATGCTTTGTCGCTTTACTAATTGGGACAAAGAACCGTTAACTCTGTTTCCGGCAGCTACTCGCCGTTCTACATCCGAATCACATCTTCCATTCGCGCTAAACATACTCCCTAAATACACAATTTCATTCACTTGCTCTAGTCGTTCCTGGTTTCGCATTTGGTTCTTACGTCATCTCTTTCAAATATTAGAACCTTAGTTTTACTTGCATTCAAGCGAAGACCCTTACTTTCACACTCCTCTTTCATATTTGTGACTAATGCCTGAAGGTCGGCTTCTGATGAGGCCATGAGCACTGCATCATCAGCGTACAGCAGACAGTTTACTTTAAAGTCACTTAAATTCACACCCATATCACAATCTTTCAACTTCTGCAGGCAACTGTCCAGATATACTATGAACAGCCAGGTGAACATGACACAACCCTGTTTGACGCCTGTACAGACATCAAAAAGAGGTGACACATCTCCCCTACTCGCACGCAAGCCTTACAGTCCCTATAGAGCGACTGTATTGCCCGCAGTAGCGAGTCGTCCACATAATGTCCGGGCAGCAAGTCCCACAGAGTTTCTCTCACAACGTTATCAAATGCTTTCTCCAGATCCACTAAAGCGCACAAAACCTTCTGGCTAATAGCCAGAAACTTCTCCGCGATCATGCGGAGAGAAAAAACCTGATCCATGCAACCTCTTCCACGTTATATTTATCCCACCACCACTTTATATTTATCCCTTTTATCCCTAATGGATGCATCCTGCAGCTTCCAGCTTTTGATGCTATAAGTCGGCTCAGGTTCAGGACACTCGGTACAATGACGCCAACCCGCGAACAGACCCCTAATCCTAGTTATGACTAGGTAATGGTTTCATCCCAGCTCAGTGCCTCGATAAACCCTTGTGTCCATCACCTGTTTACGGAGTCGACTATCCATTAGGAATAGATCTATCTGCTTCTCTTTGACTTACATCTCCTCGTATACATAGGAATTTGTTTGTGGTTGAACATTGTGTTCGCCACAACCAAATCCTTTTCCTTACAAAATGCCAGTATAAGCTTGCCAGCGTCGTTCACCCTTTTATCCCCATACTTCCCGAGTACCGACTCAAAACCATCGCGAGCGGTATCCACCCATCCATTCAAGTCTCCACATACTACAAGTCTTTCATTTCCTTCTATCACATTTAGAGCTTCTCTCATATTCTCCCAGAAGTCCTCTAACTCACTCGCGTTCGACGAAGATACTGGAGCGTAAGCAGCCACCAGGAAAATCTTCGTCAAACCAAGTTTTAGACGGATCCAGAGGATTCTAGGACCTACCACTTGTACTCATACATACCGGAGGCCAATCGCGAGGACAACAAAATTTCAACCCCCGACTGCCATGCTCGCGTACTCCAGACCATAGCGCGAGCACGCCACCCAGGAGTTCCAAGACTTCGCTGCCCTTGCGCTTGGTCTCTGTCAAGCACACTACATCTAACTTTCTCTCATTCATAACATCCATCAACTAATTCATCTTATCTGCCATTCCTCCCCTAATATTCCACGCAGCTACCCTGCACTCCTTCCTCCACCGTGTTCAGATAAATAGATCTAAGAGATGTTGGGAATTTATCACACTTCACCGCGTGACAAATGGCAATGGTTTAATGAGCGTCTTTCTACGCAAATACAATCACATCTATATAAATCGCTACCCTTACGAGCAAACATACCTAGTCTTGCCATAAATATCGTAACATGTATTTTTTTTTAGTTTATACATTACTATAATATGTATAATAATAAAAATATATGAAGCTCATTCAAAATAATCGACATTGGCTTTAATACAGAAACACGCACGTTCTTCCGGGGGAAATTCTTCATCGCCAATCTTATGGATTGTTTTAGGAACTACAAATTTTTATGGCGTTTAGAGCATGCCATACTCTCTAAAACTGACCATTAATCACAACCCAGCGGACAAAGATTGACAATAGATAGCGGCCAGTTTTCAGCTCTGATGTGGTCCGAAACGTTCGTTTCCAACCACACTAAAACACTCAAACTAAAGAATTTTTTTAAAATATTTACTGTGACCACCTGTTCGGAACGCGGCTCACCTGAGAAGAACCGGCAAGAAACTTAGGAAGGCTTTTCTTTGATGGCCTATTTACAATTTAATATTACATATTTCAGTTTGCCAGCAGTTCATTTCCAGGCGTCCCTATCCTGCAAATAGTCTTTAACAGCGTAATAACCCTTTTCACACAGCTTTCTTTTAATATACTTTTTAAATTTATTTAATGGTAAATTTCTAAGGTCACATGAAAGCTTGTTGTAAAGGCGTATACAGTTACCCTGGAAAGAATCGCCAATCTTGTGTCGTCGACTGTAGTGGACTGAAAGATTGTTTGTATATCTAGTGTTTATATTATGTTTCACAGAGTTTAGGAAATTGTGATAGATTTTTCTGGACAAACATAAGATTGGCAAATTTTATTGTGATGCTGCGGTTAGAATATTTATTTCTTTGAATTTTTCTCGAAGAGAGACTCTGGGGCCCAAATTATAAACAGCGCGTACAGCCCGTTTTTGAAGAACTAAATAATATTTAAATCTGCAGCACTCCCCCAAAGGAGAAACCAGACAACAATATTAAAATAACGCGGAATATAGGTGCCTTTATCTTAGTTAGTTAGTTGAATAAGAACAATAATTATGTAGTAATTATGAGCGATTACATAAGAGTGGCCATGAACTTTATTGCCAGGTTCTTTCTCAGGCTTTACTTGTTGCTTTGCGAATTTGGCAGAAAATGTCGAAGCAAAAATCTTGACATTCATAAGTGTTACTTTGTGACCTACATGAATTAAGATATTTTCATTTAATTGTCATTTCATTTAATAGAGCTTTATCTTCTGCATATAAACTCTCACTACGTTCCCTTCGAGTAAGTTTCTTAGAAGGGGGTACAAAGTTTTCGCTTCGCGTATTAATTATATGATTATGTTTAATAAGCAAACATTCAAAGCAAAGCTCTTAGTGCAGTTAACGAAAAAAGTTCAAACAGGTAAACAAGTGCCTAAAATCGTAATACCGTATTTTGTGATTATAAAGTTATACGAGTGAAATGCTGAAATATTCTGCAATAACCGCTCACAAACTGAAAGTTAGTGCCTGGCAGCCTCGCTGACATGTTAATCATATGTCGCGAAGTTGTGCCACGGCATGCCTCGTGTGAATATATAGGAAAAGTTGAATTGGCTCCTCGATAATGATGTGATGAGCCTGAGGCGGCTGACAGGAGCGCTCACTCGCAGATGGATTTACGATAGCTTTGACTGAATTTGTGGACAATTCTTCAGGAACAAATACTCGTAGTGTAGTCGATTTTTTTTATTAACACGGTATATTTTTTGCATATAGATAACTGACAAATTTTTAATAAAGTGGAAAAGACAATTCGATACGAGACAGGGATTGAACCCGTGACCTTTGCCTAGCCACTCAACTACCCGAACCGTATCGAATCAAGTTGAAATTCTCTAGCGTATTATAAACTTTATTTAAGTGTATGACCAGTCCAATATAGATAACTATTAATAAGTAGTGCTAATAAAAATGCTAAAACGATGCGGAGAGTACTTGTTTTCGACCTAATAGTCCTAATGGGTACTGCTGTTCTTGCGCACTGTCATTACATGGGCTGCATAACGAAATTATCAATAAAAACTTTACGTATAACCTATATTATTTGTAGCTACGAGTACCAACCACGATTGGTTGCAGACTGCAGTTGAAAATATAGTAAAGTAGATAGAGATCTGCAGCACTAGCTGAACTGTCGCTTTTGAACACGCCCTTCACACTAACACACGTGTATATTATTACGTTGTTACGATATTGAATTGTATACAATACAGCCTAATGTTGAAAGTGTACGGTGATAGTGTTCAATAAATATTTCTTTCATTCTATTTTCTTTCTAAATAGTTAACTATTTTTTTACTGTGTGTAATATTCTCGTATGTGTTTAATTTTAATTTTTAGAACGTTTCCTGGCAAAGCTATCAAAGGGGTTCTTATGAAAAATGCAGCTACGTATGAGGTACGTAAGGGCATCGAGCAGATAGAAAGGATCATTAGGTTATTTTTTTTATATAGCACAGAACCAAGAACTTCTAGAAAAGGTGGGTATAGAAGAAATGACTCCATAAAAGATGCATGCAAAGCATTAAGATTAATCAAGCGATTGTTTTAACAAAATTTTACCAAAGACTGCTTTATCGGTATAGTTATATTTTGGAACTATTATTAGTACTATTGTATTGGATGCATGACGTCATCCTGATTATATTGCGCTAGACAGTTTTGGTGTAAGCGTTAGTTTTTGTACTTAACCACTGAAATGTTTCATAGTCATAGTGCGTAGATACCTACTCCGGTTGTACAGCTACCTAATAAATACGTAATAAGATCTCGGAACACGTTAACATAATTTTATGACGTACTTGTATGTGAGAGCCTTAACGACCTCTGACACCCACCTAGTGAATACTCGTATCTTAATCATAACATCCATATACACATTAATTTCAAGCTCTAGTGAACATGTTCATCCTTGTCGTTACAAGCCTCTGTTCGCTGTCCGAGGACGCGTTGAGGGCCAAGGATGGCAGCAAAATATAATACATTAATTAAACGAAAATCTCATTTGTTCTAATAAAACCGTAATTTTGTTTCACTCCCGTGCAGTGCTCGGCGCTACTACTACGAGTACTGAGGACAACTACAGTGCGATATAAAAGAGTAGAAATTAATTATTTAAGAACTAACTAGTCACTCTTACAGGCAACACCAAAAAAAAGTATTTATAGCGCGACTACTGCATTTGATACTTGTTTTCACTCAATGAATAATGCAAGTAAGAAATAAGCATATAAATAAATAAAGAAGAATTTGTATAGAAGTAATATATGCATACAAATTGCATATTTTAGAAATGAAATATAGTAGGTAAAATAATGAGTAAAAGAACAATATTTTGAATTGCGAAAGTTTGTGTGAGTGTATTTACGACACTGATTTATATTTTAATATTTTATATCAATGCTCTCATTGTTTTGGTTGATGCTATTGTAAAAATTGCGCTCACGATCAAACGTCGACTTAGGAAAACGTCTAAAGAGCAGGAAGGTTAGCATAATGTTCAATTAGCAGAGTAGTCGTATTGATGGGTACACTGACCTCTTTTCGGATTTCCATGCCCTTTCTATATTGCCCTTTACATAATATATTTATATCATTTATAGATACTTATTTCATTCTGTTTAAATGAGAATTCGTGTCTTGCAAATATTATACTTGCAAAAATAATACAAGTATCAAAAACGTTTGTTTCTTACTAACTGTGTTGCTACATGCAAGATACAAAAAATAGTGACGCCCTCATTCATTGTCAACTCTTGTATGTCGCACTGCAGCTACAAATCTTAACAAGAATTCTTATTAACTTTATTTTACTATTGTTTTTCTCTTTCTACTTTCATACTATACTATCTTCACGCTGTATCCCTGACGGGGTAGTCAGAGAGGACAGATCGCCAGGCTTCGCGATCCATGCATACTTCTTTTTGAAGTGAAAACTTCTTTAGCGGCGTTGAGCACTTTTTCTGTAATGGGTATAAAATCTTAAACTCGCGTCAGGACACGTGGCGTCAGGACACGTGGCGTCAGGACACGTGTCCTGATCGAAAAAGCGTAAGATTTTCATCATCATCTTTACGTCGATCCCGGTCAATTTTTGAAGGAAAAACTTCTTTTAGCGTGGTACGCATATTTTTAGATGAGATAAAATCTCTGGACTCGCGACCATAATCATCATCATCATCTAACGTTGATTCCGGTCATCTACAGGTCTTATTAAATAATGCTGTGTAATCAATTAGGACTCTTTCAGTGTAGAATTATTTTTTATCATCATCATCTTTACGTCGATCCCGGTAAATTTTTGAAGGAAAAACTTCTTTTAGCGCGGTACGCATATTTTTAGATGAGATAAAATCTCTGGACTCGCGACCATAATCATCATCATCATCAAGCGTTGATTCCGGTCATCTACAGGTCTTATTAAATAATGCTGTGTAATCAATTAGGACTCTATAAGTGTAGAATTATTTTTTATCATCATCATCTTTACGTCGATTCCGGTCAATTTTTGAAGGAAAAACTTCTTTTAGCGCGGTACGCATATTTTTGGATGAGATAAAATCTCTGGACTCGCGACCATAATCTTCATCATCATCTAACGTTGATTCCGGTCATCTACAGGTCTTATTAAATAATGCTGTGTAATCAATTAGGACTCTTTCAGTGTAGAATTATTTTTTATCATCATCATCTTTACGTCGATCCCGGTCAATTTTTAAGGAAAAACTTCTTTTAGCGCGGTACGCATATTTTTAGATGAGATAAAATCTCTGGACTCGCGACCATAATCATCATCATCATCAAACGTTGATTCCGGTCATCTACAGGTCTTATTAAATAATGCTGTGTTTGATTACACAGCATTAGTATGTAGGATTCGCTACACCCCGTTACGATACGCAGCTATAGTGTGTGCATATATGCATGTACCAACGCGTCTAGATAAATAAATTATTAATAAATTGAGTTTTCACTTCTGTCGGCACTCCCGGAGTGGTTAGGTTTTTTCTTCTTCTATTTTCATCTGTGTTTAATTAGTTAGATAGACCAAAAAACATATAAAAAAAACCTAACCACTCCGGGAGTGCCGACAGAAGTGAAAACTCAATTTATTAATAATTGATATTTATTAATAATTGATTGATATTTATTAATAATTGATGATGATAAAAAATAATTCTACACTGAAAGAGTCCTAATTGATTACACAGCATTATTTAATAAGACCTGTAGATGACCGGAATCAACGTTTGATGATGATGATGATTATGGTCGGGAGTCCAGAGATTTTATCTCATCTAAAAATATGCGTACCGCGCTAAAAGAAGTTTTTCCTTCAAAAATTGACCGGGATTGACGTAAAGATGATGATGATAAAAAATAATTCTACACTGAAAGAGTCCTAATTGATTACACAGCATTATTTAATAAGACCTGTAGATGACCGGAATCAACGTTTGATGATGATGATGATTATGGTCGCGAGTCCAGAGATTTTATCTCATCTAAAAATATGCGAACCGCGCTAAAAGAAGTTTTTCCTTCAAAAATTGACCGGGATCGACGTAAAGATGATGATGATAAAAAATAATTCTATACTGAAAGAGTCCTAATTGATTACACAGCATTATTTAATAAGACCTGTAGATGACCGGAATCAACGTTAGATGATGATGATGATTATGGTCGCGAGTCCAGAGATTTTATCTCATCTAAAAATATGCGTACCGCACTAAAAGAAGTTTTTCCTTCAAAAATTGACCGGGATCGACGTAAAGATGATGATGATAAAAAATAATTCTACACTGAAAGAGTCCTAATTGATTACACAGCATTATTTAATAAGACCTGTAGATGACCGGAATCAACGTTTGATGATGATGATGATTATGGTCGCGAGTCCAGAGATTTTATCTCATCTAAAAATATGCGTACCGCGCTAAAAGAAGTTTTTCCTTCAAAAATTGACCGGGATCGACGTAAAGATGATGATGATAAAAAATAATTCTACACTGAAAGAGTCCTAATTGATTACACAGCATTATTTAATAAGACCTGTAGATGACCGGAATCAACGTTAGATGATGATGATGATTATGGTCGTGAGTCCAGAGATTTTATCTCATTTAAATATATGCGTACCGCGCTAAAAGAAGTTTTTCCTTCAAAAATTGACCGGGATCGACGTAAAGATGATGATGAAAATCTTACGCTTTTTCGATCAGGACACGTGTCCTGACGCCACGTGTCCTGACGCGAGTTTAAGATTTTATACCCATTACAGAAAAAGTGCTCAACGCCGATAAAGAAGTTTTCACTTCAAAAAAAAATTCACATGCCATACAATTTGGCGTTGATGGTTGTCCTAAATTTATTTTAAGACTATTTTTTAATTTCATTAGAACATTTGTTATAGATTTTGCCCTACAAAACAATTACTTATTTTTCGAGACTAGTCAAAAACATAATCTTTATTAATTTGGGTCGCATATTAACAATTTTGAAAGTCATTATGAATGATTCTACACTAACATTTACTGCCAAATTGGCAAAGTAACAGGTAGAGCCTGAGAATAAGAATCTGGCAAGAAATGTCAGTCACTCACTAGTTTATTATATAAACTAGATGTTATATAGTAACTACTTATTATTTATTAGCATGTAAAACCAGATTATGCCTAGCTTGCGCTATATTTCACATTCTCATTTCATACAGCACTCACATTATATACAGCACTTTTTAAGAAACTACGTATTTCCATTTCAAAATCAGTGGGGCATCTAATAGTTTATACTTCACTGAAGCAGAACTAAATTTGCCAACTTTATTATTATAATGATGAGTGCGTTTGTGTGGTCGTCGCAGGGAAGCAATTGATTGATATGGACTTTTGGGAATAAGCAAGAGTAACATGGGTTACTTGAAAACATCATATTCCCGCGAAAAAACGTTCACGTAATAAACAAATTCACGTAAGCTGTGTGCTTCACATGCTCCCTTTAGTTTTCTATAAAATGATTTCCTCAGTCAATATAATATTTCCTTTGAAATAAAACGACTCCCTTTTCTGGATATAAACATACATATTTGTAAATATTGAACTTAGCGCACAAGGCATGTGTCACGAGGATTTATTTCTTTCCTTGGAGGTCCTTTTTCTACATAACTACAGGTACTCTTCCCTTTAGATCGTGTTATATTAAATAGCAATAAATGATAAAAGGCACGTATTTTATCCCATATTCAATATTTTACTATTGACTATTGAGTGATTATCCTAGTGTAATAATGCACATTTTGTAAATATACTCTATATTATATAATTACAACCTTTTCGCTAAAGAGATAATGATCTATGTATCTATTAAGAGCTTACGACCTATTCTCAGATATAGAATAAAGAAGGAAGGCAGAAGAAAATCATTAAGAAAACAGTAAAGCCGTTTCGGAGAAGTTCAATTAGAAACCATATAGTGTACTAGGTGACCCCCCGGCTTCGCTCGTCACATACTTCGATCTCCCGTCGCACCTATTTAATCCCGTCGCTTATTAATTCTACAATATTGCATAAAAAATTATCCAATTTGTCGACATTTATAGCTCCGCTCTCCAAGGTAGTGATGATATATAGCCTATAAGCTTACTCGTTAAATGGGTTATCAAAGTCAAAAATATTTTTTCAAAGCCGACCTGTAGTTCCTGAGATTAGCGCGTTCAACCAAACAAACAAAAAGCTCTACAGCTTCATAATATTAGTATAGATGTATATACATTATGTATATAATCGGAGGCAATAATCTACGTTCCAAAATATTTTTGTTACTCCCGTAACATTTTCTTTCGTAACATTCTCTATACATAGTCTTAATACAATTATTATAATATCCGAATTTGGCTTGGTATCTAATCTGTCAGCGGAACGAATCCCATTTCTCGAAGTAATTATACTAAGGTATTCCAATGTATGTAAGTCCGCATGTTTGAGTTGATTACGTATAAACCAATTCTTCTATTACGAACAATCGGATAACATAAAAGAGATTACCCAAACAAGCTCCCGTAGCACGTCTACGAGGCCTCTACGGATTCGTAGCGCATACTTTTCTGTGGTTTGTAGCGAGATGGGTTAGATATTTATATAGTGTATAGTGATAGTTATACCTTAGATTTAAAGAATGCGGGATCGTTTTTTTTAAACTAAAACTATCTTCACGCTGTATCCCTGACGGGGTAGTCAGAGAGGACAGATCGCCAGGCTTCGCGAACATACTTCTTTCGCTTCTTCGAGATTCATCAATCGCTTCACACACGCACGTCTGGGTATCCGAGTACTTTTGACCTTTCCGTTTTTGAGCAATCTGCTCACGTGGTCTTCATATGTAAGTGTCGGCCTACCCTGACTCCTTCTACCCTCTACTTTTGAATAATATATATTCTTCGTCAATCGTTCCTCACTCATTCGTTGGACTGGTCCAAACCAACGGAGCAAGCCCTTTTCCAGCTTAACGCTGACACTTTCATTCAAACCTGCCATATTGCGTATCACTTTGTTACGTATTCGGTCGGCCAAGGTAACGCCGCACAATTTTCGAAGTGATCGCATCTCCACAGCATTCAATTTAATTTCATGCATCTGCTGACATACCCAGGTTTCACTACCGTAAAGCAAAGTTAGCACTAGCACTGCGTTATGAATCGCCATTCGTGCTTCTTTTACGATGCTTTGTCGCTTTACTAACTGGGACAAAGCACCGTTAACTTTGTTTCCGGCAGCTACTCGCCGTTCTACATCCGAATCACATCTTCCATCCGCGCTAAACATACTTTCTAAATACACAATTTCATTCACTTGCTCTAGACGTTCCTGGTTTACCCTAATCTCGCGTTTAGTTCTTACGTCACCTCTTTCAAATACTAGAACCTTAGTTTTACTTGCATTCAAGCGAAGACCCTTACTTTCACACTCCTCTTTCATAATAGTGACTAACATGCCTGAAGGTCGGCTTCTGGTTTTTATTAAGGTACGAAATGCGTTATATTTACCTAAACTATCGCATGTACAGAGTAGAACGAATGATAGAAGACAGGATGTACGAGCCATAATTCGTACACCGCGGCGCGGCGGCGGTGCGCTTCATACATCAGCACTTTTCAATTATTTCATATAATTTAGCATTAATTAGGATCAGTACGCAATCAGCATTCATACGCGATACTCATTATCACTCATCCTAGCATTAGTTACGAGTTAGTGAATAAAAACCATTTATTTATCTATCTGTGACTTATCATTGTGAGCAAATATACAAGGTGTGTGTGTCCTCAAGCAGCAGCCCATACATCTTTATGGTCCTTCGAGCCGGATAATTTGCAGCAGCAAGCATCAACAGTATCAGAAAATATTATGGAGAAGTTCACCCGACCAACCTATAAGTGAATATAAGCTCACGACAGTTACCTATGGCATGAAAGCAGCCCCATTTTTGTCCATGATGACCTTAAAGCAATTAGCAATGAATGAAGGCCACATATTTCCTAACAGTAGAGCAGCTACAGTATTACAAGAAGAGCTGTACTGTGATGATCTAGTAAGTGGCAGCTTCTCCTTACAGTCAGCAAAACAACTACAACGCGATTTAATCACATTATTACAGTCGGGAGGATTCAAACTGCGTAAATGGTCATCGAATAGCGAAGAATTACTTCAAAACAACACCAGTGACTCATCAACACAATCATCGTTCGACTTCAAACAAGCCGAATCGACCAAAACGCTCGGACTGAAATGGCATCCCAGTGAAGACATATTTTCATTCGAATTGAAAATAAGCAATACAAAACCTTCAGAAAAGCAAACGAAGCGTTCTATGTTATCAGAAATATCTAAAATATTTGGTCCTCTTGGTTGGCTGTCTCCCGTAACAATAAAGTTGAAACTTTTATTCAAGCAAGTTTGGGTTTCTAACGTACAATGGGATGACCAACTTCCTCATGAAATTACCATTGAATGGGAGAAAATAAAACTAGATTTGCAAAACATTAGCAAATGCGAAATATCCAGATGGTACCACTTTGGAGAATACGATACTATTCAACTACACGGTTTCTGCGATGCATCGATCAAAGCATACGCTTGTGTCGTATATTGCCGATTCAATAATTTTATAACACTCGTCGCGGCAAAAACGCGACTCGCACCCGAAAACAAAAGCATAACAATACCACGTCTGGAATTATGTGGGGCACATTTGTTGTCCAAACTAATCCACAAAGTCACTCAAGCCCTCACTGGTCGCAACATTGAAGTATTTGGTTGGTGCGACTCTACAGCAGTACTAGGGTGGATTCAAGGCGATATCAAATCGACAACCTAACATTGTGTCCAACATGTTATTAACGCTCATTACTACATTTTTCTTCATTACCACAGTTTTTGGTCAAGCTCAACCAACCCATCCATATACTTTAACGCCTATACATAAGGCGCTGTATTTCGACAGAATTTCTAACATGCAATTTATACGCGACGACTGGAAACTCGTCGTGTATTATGACATGGGACCTTATTGGCACGGAACTGCAACATTGGATAAATACATAAATCAAATAAATGGTTTATGTACGAGCAAAACAAGCAACTCTTTGTGTGACATCATACTACTACAGCTGCGTCACTCCTATGACGAACTTAAGTATTGTAATGACATGTTACTACTTCATCAGCATTTCAGCGACAACACACGTAAGCGACGAGGTCTCATTGATGGTGTCGGATATCTCAGTAACAGTTTGTTCGGAATCCTCGATCAACGTTTTGCTGACCAATACCATAAGGACATAGCTCTGATAAAGAAAAACGAAAATCATTTAGCGCTACTGTGGAAAAATCAGACCTCTGTAGTAGAAGCAGAATACAATCTCCTAAAAAGAACAGAAGATTCGGTTAACCACCAACACAAGATCATTAACCAGCATATAAATGATTTGTCAAAAGCTACCAACATTTTAAGTAAAGGTCAGCAAGAACAGGAATTGAGAAGCGAGGTGGCGCTCACGGCAATCATAGCAACTAATATGCTTACGAAGTTGAAATCTATACAAGATTCATTGATAGATACTATCACGGACATTCATCGGGGATTATTCAACGTTCACCTACTATCACCGAAACAATTACAACATCAACTAAGCATTATCTCTGGACAATTGTCACGTGACCTATCACTACCTATAGAAAACACGCAAACGGAATTGAGTAAAATGTATCATCTTTTGAAGGTCAAAGCAAGAGTCACTGAGCAGTATCTTTTAATTGAAATTAGTATACCGCTCATCACCAGAGACGGTTATGACCTTTATCAATTGATACCTATACCACAGCAACAAGGGAACACTACAAACATTATAACAATAACACCCATCTCAGATTTCATAGCAATCAATTTACGCAAGGATACCTATCTGGCACTGACCTCAGCAGACATATAACAATGCGTGCAGTATGACGAGCTCACCCGCCTATGTCACTCCCGGAAACCTATCTTCCAGTTCAAGTCAGAAGACAGTTTATGTAGCAAGAACAAATACATAAACAAATGCATTACAAACATTGCAACTTGTCGCAATAATTGGACAGAGTTAAGCAAAACCAATACCTATTTATATTATTGTTGCGGACAATGTACACTTCGAGTCATATGTGAGAATCAGATTACCGCAATACAGTTCACCAAGGCCGGGGTCATAGCACTGGATTCCGATTGCATCATCAAAGGGGAAGATTTTACAGTTTTTTCCCATAAACTGCGCTTTACCGAAATGAGGACTTCATCTTATGTTGAATCGCAACAAATCGCACCTATCAACCACATCATGAACATTTCAGTGCCGCAAGTAGACATCAACATCACTGATCACCAAACCTCGCTGCGATACATCGAAGAGCAAATTAAACAGATGAAATCAGAAACCCCATTATACACAGGAATATCAGATCACGATATTCACCAATATTCTGTTATTTACATCGTGTTAGTAGGTGCCTTACTAGCAATATCAGTTTATATTTGTCGGTGGATTTATCGTCGGCGGCAGACGGCGTCTAATGTACAGCTAGATCCCGAATCAGGGGCCCCGGTGGTAGCCGTCCAAGGCCCAAGGGACAACCACGCGGAAACGACACACTATAGTTACCCACAAAGACCACGAGAGGAGACCATTGAATTACAAAACATTTCCCGTCTACTCAACAGCATACGACGTCAGAAGAAGTCTCCTCCCGTTTTCAGCAAACCAACCAGCGATAGTGATTAGTATTCAATTTATAAGTTTGTATGTTAAGTATTGTAACTTGGGTGAAATTTATAAGTCATCGTTATTTACTCATACCTATTATGTTATATAATATGTTTTATAATATGTTATGTAAATCATTATCAACCTTATCTCATTTCTCTGGCCCGGGAATATGTACGAGCCATAATTCGTACACCGCGGCGCGGCGGCGGTGCGCTTCATACATCAGCACTTTTCAATTATTTCATATAATTTAGCATTAATTAGGATCAGTACGCAATCAGCATTCATACGCGATACTCATTATCACTCATCCTAGCATTAGTTACGAGTTAGTGAATAAAAACCATTTATTTATCTATCTGTGACTTATCATTGTGAGCAAATATACAAGGTGTGTGTGTCCTCAAGCAGCAGCCCATACACAGGACATTTTAAATATAAGGACATTTAGTAACTTTTAAGCTTTCGCGTTGCATGATTTAGGTTAGATCACATCGATGAGACCACGGCTGGTGCAACCCAGTCGAAACGTCAAGCTATTCAAGGTAAATAAGCATGATCGCGTTAATACCTGAATTTTACACTAATTTTAATGATGACATTTTATAACAACCAAATAACCCTAAATGTAGATAAATGTAATTTACTGTGAGATATTACGTAATAGTTACTGATACAATGTCTTTTGTGATCCAAATAAAAAGTAAATAAATACAGAAAGTACATAACTATTCTACTCGTAGCAACAACTGTTCAGAAAATGTGAATACATTTTGCAAACAAGTACATTTGTGTCGACACAGGTCCGAAAGATCTCATTAGCTAACAAGCATATCGGAATACAATCGACACTTAATCTCCGATTACATCATTAGCGACCCGAGTCCGGTGAAGTCGGTGATATATCGACGCGAGATATCGACTCATCGAGCGGCTCGCTTTATCAGCAATAAGAACTCAACGACTCAAAAAACGATTCCATTAATCGAGTGTGGTTGTTGGAGGGAAAATGGTATCACACATGTGTCAAAGTAATATGAATTTAAAAATGTTATCTTATGTACTGCGTGCACAATGTTATCTACTTAGGCCGACTTTTTTCTTTCGGTTTTTATAAAGTACTAGTAAACTAAAGTACCTACATATGATATTTTACAATATAAATAATATATTTTATTTATCTATCACGCTTTATCCCCGAAGGGGTTGCAGAGGCATTTATATTATATGCCGACTTTTAAAATGTGTCTATTTTAGATGTTAAATTTGGAAGAAATTTTGAACCTGTTGCCTTTTTAGTGAGGTGGTAACAAAAAGGCTTAAAAGTCTTATGTGCTAGACACTCATTAGCACGACCAATTAAAGTCCTGGTAGTCTCGGACTGTTTAAAAAATAAAATATAATATATAATTATTTTTAAACGTGTGTAAGCTTAAATTTGTATATAAGTTATTAAGTAATTATTGTATCCATATAACAGTTACGGGCAATATTTGTTATTTACTTATATAGAGTATTATCGTCAGGTACCTCCACAATTAACTTGAAATGTAACGTACAAATTCCAAATTATGTGACCACTTTCAGACAGGTGTGTGAGGCTGTTTGCAACTCTGAGTTTTAACAATCTTGGCTAATTGCGTGTCGGTATCCTACACCGGTGGTGTCGTATACACCTGTCAATGTAATTGTACCTCACGCGTGGATATTGATGTTATGATATCTTCTATCGAGCCCTCTTACCATTTTACCTCTTCAAGTAGAAAAATTTCCTAAACAAGTCCTTTCAAACTAGATGCTAAATGGATACGTATCTATATAAGAAATTTGATCCATAACGGTCAGTGTTATGACGTTTGTGCGTGTATGCAGCTAATTAGATATTGGTTATGTGTGATTTTTTTGCGTGTAAAATGGCATATAAAGTGCAGTGCAGTCAAAGTGTTGTTGACGAACGCACGCGTGTTTGTTTTGCCCGGAACAGTGACATTATACGTTCGACAATATGTTTACAAGTGGTAGTTGTGGATCGCAGCATACTGAGGGACTAATATGCAGTAATTGTAGACAGCATTATGACTTTCAGTGTTCAGGAATTACTGAGGGCAGTTATCGCAAATGGGGTGATGCAAGGAAGAATAATTGGTGTTGCCCTAAATGTAAATCTAGCCCACCACCTTCGCCGGTTGTGACCTCGCCGACCTCCAATCAGTTGGAAATTATCCAGGAGCAACTTAACAAGGTTATGCTGCAGCTGGTACCGATTGCATCGTTGGCGGAAGATGTGTGAGATCAATAAAAACTGAAATAAATGGCCTAAAAGAATGTGATGAAATGGCACACCAACTTATTGGTGATTTCTCTGGGACGATGAGGGCATCGGATGGAAGACTGAAGAAAATTGAAGCTTTGGCTTCGGATGTTCCTGTTCTTCGAGCCGAAATTGCCGCACTCCAGCAAGAATTAAACGACAAGGATCAATGGGCAAGGGCTAATAATGTCGAAAATAGAGGGATTCCAACGAAAAGGAATGAAAACCTTTACGAAATTTCGGAAAAAATAGGCCAACTATGTAACTTTACCATAAAAAAGTCAGAAATAAATTACATAGCTCGCATTCCTACCCGGGTGGCTGATGCTGAAAAACCAATTCTTAATGCCTTCAACAACCGGTACACTAAAGAAGAACTAATAGCATCATCACGTAAAACCAACATGCTTACTTTAGTGAACTTAGCATATACAGGAAATGATCTTGTTTATATTTCTGACCACCTAACTCAACGGAACAAAACATTATTAAGAAAAACAAAATCATTAGCTAAAGAAAAGAATTTTAAATTAGTTTGGGTCCAGCATTGCAAAATTATGGCGAGAAAATCAGATACTTCACCGGTTATTTTTATAAAAAACAACAAAGATCTTTTAAAAATTATGTAAAATATGTGTCCATACTATCTTTGTTATTGTTTAAGTTTGTACAAATCGTCAGTTTGAGTAGCCTGGTTCGGGTCAAACTCCAATTTCCGTCCTACCACTTGCACCGTACACACGTACTGTTGGATGCCGGTACGTTCACCGAGATTGAAATGCATGTAAGTTCAAATTATGATATACAATACTCAGCGCTTAATGAATATAACAACGATGCAATAGGTTTCAACTTTGCATACACTCATTACGACATTGTGCTATCAAAAGAGCACAATGTCGTAATGAGTGTATATTATGTGAAATCAACACAGACCTGATTTATAATTTCACAATAGAACCTAGAATGTTTAATATTCGTTTCACACAATTTATTCGGCTATGGAGAACAAGTTATGTTACTCATGAGTGTCTTTTCATGGTTATTGGCACATTTTATCCTGTTATTGTTTATACTGTTTTTAATTATATCTACAAGAACATGATAAAGATATCATTAATCCATCGATCGAATGCATCTGTTACTAGGATTAACACTTGCATATATTATTCACTGATTCGAAAAATGAATATTTTGTATTCCTATAGCTATGGTAATACTTACATTAATCATGTCTTCTAATAAACTTGATAACTTTTATCAGAATACCCAGGGGCTACGCACGAAAACTCACTCATTTAAAAGAAACTTTTTACTTAATTCGTATGATATAATTAATGTAACGAAAACCTGGCTCCCTACAAGTATTACCGATAATGAACTATTTGATGATAGATATTTGGTCTGGCGAAGGGATAGAAATTACTGTGCTACTGAAGAAATCTATGGTGGGGGGGTGCTTGTAGCGGTTCGCAGAGGGATCAATGCGGTGACTCGGCCTGAATGGTCATCATCAGCGGAAGATTTATACGTCTCTTTATCTATTAAAAACAAAAGTAAAAAGCAAACAAATATACATCTGTGCACTATTTATCTTTGTACAGAAAACCTAGGTAACTCCTTCAATACGCAACTATTGAATTTTACAAATAAATTAGCAATGATCACGAACTCTTGCCCGAATGATTATTTTTTGATTATGGGGGATTTCAATCTTTGGAACGTCTCGACTGGTTTCCTAGTAATAGTGCTGATCCTCAATATTCAGGCGTGTCAGGTGAAACCCAAATAAAGTTTGTTAATACCATTTCGGCTTGTGATTTAACGCAATTTAACTTCTGTCGTAATATCTCTAAGAATAGAATCCTCGATCTAGTTTTATGTAATTTCAACCTACACGTATCAAAATGCGATGACCCATTAGTGCCTGAAAATATTCATCACAGACCCTTGGATATCACATTAGATACAATAATCGTTACAAGCAACTCCAAGACTAAAATATTTTTATGAATCAGGTGACTATGAAAATTTTTTAATGACTTTGGATAAAATAAAATGGGACGAATGCCTCAGAAATATTGCACTTGATGATGCAGTAAATATTTTTTATAAGGAATTACATAACGTCATGGATATGTACGCATCGCACAGAATAATTTCAACCATTTCATTCCCTCCATGGTACAGCGGTCTCTTAAAGAAGGTTCTTAAAGAAAAACATAAATTCCGCAAAAAAATAATTAATTATGGCAACACTTCGGATTATAATACATTTTCTCTGTTACGAAAAAGAGCCAAACTTCTGGAAAAGGAATGCTATATTGCCTATATCAATCACTGTGAATCAACCATAATTAAAAACCCAAAAATGTTTTGGACCTTTATAAAATCAAATAAAAGTTGTTCTAATACCTTACCATGTGCTCTTTCATATAAAGGACACATTGCAGATACAGGGATTGATATTTGCAACCTATTTGCTAACTACTTTCAATCGACCTTTTTTTCCCCAAACAATAGCTCGGCATGCCAGGTATCACAACCTAATGAACTGTCATCAAACACTATAAATTCTATAAGTAATATAGAAATCACACACAAAACTATAAAGACTACTACGAGGACTAAAAAATTATTACGAGGTGTTGACTTATCTAAAGGAACAGGACCAGACGGTATACCACCTCTCTTATCTCGAAATGTGCTGATGTCCTAACGAAACCTGTGACTATTTTATTCAGGCGCTCCATAGAGGAAGGTGTTGTTCTTAAGCTCTGGAAATATGCTTTTATTACCCCTATCCACAAAAGTGGTGCTAAAAATGAAGTAAAAAATTACAGATCTATTTCTAAATTAAGTATATTTGCCAAAATATTGGAGCGAGTAGTTTTTACACAGATATACAGTAGTTTCTTGTCTCATTTTATACCTGAACAGCATGGATTTCTTAAGAATCGCTCAATCTTTAGTAACTTACTGTCGTTTACGGAGTATACCACTTCTCATATGGTGAACTCGCTCCCACATAAAATCCGAGATGGATTGGCCGAGAATTGGTTTCAAAGAATGTCATCATAAAAAAAAAGTGTGAGTTTCCCTTACGTACTTAACGTAATACTAATACTTATAACATAGTCCAAATCATAATTAACGATGAAAAATATGTGGCCATCTAGGTTTTAACTTCAACTAGCAACTCTAAGCAATCTTTAGTTTCCATGTAAATATTTGGTACTCTCTTCTCTACTTATATTTTATATACTACTCGGGACATCACGCGAAACAATTTTGTACTTACATTCACCGACGTTTCGAGCGCGTTGCAGCGCCCGTGGTCGCGGCTGGACTGATGGTGAGGGCCGAGAATATGCATGGAGTTACTTTTGTTTGTAGCTACCCTCTATTATTATTATAATGCAGGATTAGGCCGGCGACATACTTCACTCACTACGTCAGTTTTGTTTGGCACAGGTTTTCAACGGTCAAGTTTTTTCATCACTGAATTCCACATCCCAGATAGCTTGAATCCATCTTCCCTATTGAAATTTTTGTATCTTCTAATTTCAATAGCTTCACGCACAACACGAGGATAATAGTGGCGATCAGTGGAGATGACTTTGGGTTGATGGAGTTCGATCCAGTGATTACTACCCGACTCGAGGTGTTCCGCTATCGCCGATTTGTTAAACTGACGGTTTTTCACAGCTGCGATGTGTTCTTTGACCCTTTCTTCTCGATGGTTCGTTTTGTTTGGCCTATATATGAACGTTTTTCACAGCTGCGATGTGTTCTTTGACCCTTTCTTCTCGATGGTTCGTTTTGTTTGGCCTATATATGAACGACCGCAGCTGCAATCTACTTTGTAGACACCTGGTGTTTGCAGAGGGATGACGTCCTTTGGTGTTCGCACATACTTCGCTACTTTGGCTAACGGTTTGTATATTGTACGAATGGAGAACTGCCGTAAACACGATCCAATCTTGTCCGTTATACCTTTCACATACGGCATATAAGCCGGTTGACGGTCAACACCCGGTTTCATCTTCCTCGGTGCACGTCGTGTCTTCCTGCTACATCAAAACTTACCAAAATCCCATCCGGTTCCAACTTAATGTCTCTAACTATGTCCACAAAATGGCGAGAATCTTCGACAAAGGACGGTGTTTTTCCCACCAATGGCTGCAGTGCTTTGGCAATGTGTTTTGCTAGATCGTAAGTGGGAGAGTTAATTTGACTTACGATAGGTCGCAGTGGCACATTGGGTTTATGCACTTTTGGTAAGCCATATTATTTGGGTGGCTGTGTAATCTTTGCTCGGTACGAATGGTTGAACTCGTCGTCTGTGAAATCTTCTTTGTGCTCCTTGATCAATTTTCGTATTTTACGTGTTACTCTCGATGTGGGATTATAATTTACCTGCTTATATGTCTGTGTGTCCTCGAGCAAAGTGCGTATTTTCGCCTCATTATCTGTAGTCTGAAGTACTACGGTGGCGTTGCCTTTGTCGGCCTTAAGTACCAATACGTCTTGATTGCTCCTCAAAGCGGCAAGTGCTTCTCGCTCTTCTGCGGTAGTATTGCTTTTGGGAAGGCGTGCCTTACGTAAGACATGGGAAACGTTGCCGTAGAATTTCAGCTTCACCAAAAGGTACTTTGTTGCGGGCGATAGCCTCCTCTACCCCACAGATAATACTTTCTCTTTCAGATAATCTCTTCTCTACGCTTTACTTTTTGAAATATCGCAGTATTAATGGTAACAATCTTCAAGGTAGGTGTGTCAATAAATCAGAGCAAACTCTTTATGACTATTAGATAATTTTGTGACAAGAACTTATGATTTTACATTTTTGAGACAAAAGTCTCCATTAAAGGAGGAAGGTTGTGAAATTAAAGCTATCCTGATACCATTCGAATTTAAGGAAAAATTTTTGCATTTCCATGACCTATCAGGAGCAATGCGTGTACGCGGAGATGCTAAATTCGGAACAAAACTGATTGCGCTGTTCTAGCAAATTGCACCGTTACCGAGCGTGATGAAGGAGGCGTGACGCGACATGGCATATTATAAATACATACAGTATTCTAGCGAGCTATTTTATGTTAGAAAATGCACGGGCATATAATTTAACTTATATTGTTAGTGTCAAGGGTCATTGTATTGTATTACATGTCTTAAATTTACTGATCATTTCAAATCTATTGATAGTCATACTTGGGAGTGCAGAATATTGGTGAGTATAGAATTTTGTGCAGGTGTCGAATCACTACATATTATAAAATTACTACGAAATTTTACGTTCGTCATCGATGATGGTTTAATTTCGGAATCGGACTATGACACAGTGCCAATATTCTCAAACGCATCGGTAGTTGTACTACTGTGTTTGTTGTGCCGCGGATGCCGTGAACGTGCCTCTCGGAACTGCCACAATATTTATTCCCGTGTATTCACACGAAAATTACAAGATACGCTTCAGTAACGGGACATAAAAATAAATTGTTTTCTTTTTATATTTTTCGTAGATGGTATCGTTTTGTAGAAGCGAGTTTGAATAAAGTTTATGTAAAAAATTAAGTACCTGCCATGTTTGTTAAAATGGCCCTACCTCCCTGTAGCCATCATTAGATTGCCTAGAATAATTTAATTTGATAAGTATTTGTGTATAATTAAGAGGCTGTTGCACTTTATACGCTTCAATAAATCTAACACCTAATTTTACTGTTATTACTTAGGATATAGAGTTCTACACATAATACGGGTGTTATTTTGAATCGAACCCGATGTCATTGCGTTGGTAGGACAGGCGCACCGGGGCTCCTCCTGAAGTTCACGGCCAAAGTCGCTTGTCAATTGCCTGATGGGTCTTTGGCGCAGGCATCAGTTAGAGATTGGGAAACAGACGACACGTAACTTGAGACATTTTATCGCCAAAGTATACCATATAGATTAATAGATTTCGGGCCCCTCTGGTGCATTTGTTTGTTAACTAACAGTTAGCTAGCTTAGGGTAGTCAGACAGAACAAATCCATGCATACTTCGTTCACTTCCTGCATATGCATTAATCGTTTCATACATGCACGTCTGGGTATCCGATCCGAGTACTAACAGTTGAGGCGTATTAAGCACCTCTCAAGGACGGAAGGAATAGCTTTGATTGAGGTTGCTTTTACAAAAAATAAAAACACAAATGCCGAAGCGAGCCTCAGACTAAAAATTTATATCAATTACAAATATTACATTATGGTTTCGTCTTTTTTATAACTACAAATTCATTTTCACTAGAATTAAAGTCAAATAAACTTATAATTTGTTTTAAATAAAGAGGTTCTTAAGATGATACAACTTAATTTTAAAATATACTGTTTGAGCGAATTGCTAAAAACTTGCTTACAAAAAGTATATAAAGGGACCGAGACCTAACACACATACATATGGACCCGCCTGTTTACTGAAGTGGTAGGCATTCGCTATTTGCTCTTGGTGGTGAGTTTATTGCCGTTGTTGATTTCAGTCTAGAAAATATTTTATGTACATAACTTCTGCTGTAAAAGTATTTCGAAACTTTACTTGAGTGGGTAAAATAAAATGAAATTTGTGCTAACTCTGTAGAGTGAGATGAGCCGCGAAATGCGCCGTAACGCGCTCGTTAATAATAACTACCGTTTGCGGTTCTGAAGCGCCGACGACGACGGCTCGAAGAACCAACGGAACCGAACAACTTTGTATCAAAGCGCAAACTTTTATTTCCCGACGTAAGTTCGGTACCGTACCGTAATCGTGTACCGCTGGAGAGTGTAGCCGGCGGCGGTGCCCGGCAAGTTTTAAGGATATCCAATGTATCGTTTTCAAGATCTCTGTTACACTACTGGTTGAAGTTGAACATTGAATGTGTTAGCAAAATGTTCAGTAAACTTTCTTGGTCTTAAACTTAACGAAGTTAATAAAACTAGTGGGTATTGGCGATCGAAATTTAACCAACTTTAACTAACATGTTATTTTTTTATATTTGATACGTCAAAATGGCGCCGCCCGCCTTATGGAAGAGACAACGATCCGTGATTAAAGGCCACTATCCCAGCCCGTATGACCCCGATAGCGACCTTCAAGTTGACGGCACAGAAATATACCATTTAACGCTTCTCTTAAAGGACCCAGGATTGAAGAGTTGGAAGGGGAAGGAAGGGGGATTTTTTGCAGTAAATGCACACTTCCTTCTTTTTTTGGCTTTAAACCCGACTAGATTATCGGAACCCCACCGAGAAATGAAGTCCAGACTCCGATCAATTTTCGCCAAACTTGTCCCCTCAAAGCCTCAACGTCCGTCCGCTTTACCGACGGGTGACTTATATATCCCCGATGTAATGTACTATCATTTGCATAGCAATGTATGGTGCCCAGGGACAATATATCATTGATATGCAGAAGAAAGAGAGTAGGCGACAAAGCTGACCCCTACGGTTCGCCAGCATATTTGTAGTTAAGTTCGACATTTAGCTCTCCATGCAACCATTTCCTTAAAAATGAGTACTTTCTCATCCCATGTATCTATAGACATGGCTTCTAAGTGGGTTAGGATAATATTTGGTGAGCACTTTCTCCAAAAACTCCTTCCTTACTCATTATCATTTCGTCGAAAGTTCTTAAATTGTATAACTTAATTTTACCGGCGCGCCGTAAACAAACATAATTTAATTTCTTGAATATATCAAAGCTCTGGGATTACTGAACGCGTGTACACTCTAATAACGACAATGTCGAGTGATAGTGTTTGACTACCACCTCGAACTTGAAACACATTTGCAAAATGTGTCCTCGTAAGCTCTACTAACTAGGTATGGGCACGTTCGCACTCTTTGAGTAAGTACTCGCTTTGCTGACACACAAACACCTACCACTGAAGTATTCCTATCTATGGGGGCTATGCAAGCGTACGAGACGGTACTAGCAGTGGCATCCGTGTAGTGAATTCAATTCTATATTTGTATTGTATGTAATTTGTCGTCACAGAGTGTAAAAAATGACTTACCTCACGTTCTCGTAGCGTTGAATGTAGATCTTATGGAACTGCTCCTGTCGTGGTTGAGAAGCAATGTCGGCCTTCATCTCCATGGCAACATGGCGCGGCAGCACAGACAACAGGAGGCGTTCCTGCAACATTGTCACTCGTCAGTACCATCGACAACACAACGAGGAGCTGGCAAGTAATCATCATCATCATCATCTGAGCGTCTGTCCCAGTTGCGTCTCGCGACGCCCGGGGTCCGCTTTCTTACATTTTCTCCTCCACTTCGCACAGTCGTCGGCATCCCCTGTTGTGAGACCATTGGCACGCATGTCATCTCTTACGACGTCAAGCCAGCACTTCTTGGGTCTTCCCCTCTTACCGGGCCCGGCGGGGCTGACATGGCCAGATTTTTGTTTCCTACGTAGCCCGGCGGTTGCCGCAAGACGTGACCATACCAACGAAAGCGACACTCTTGCAACTTGTCTGCAATGTCACGGACGTGAAGGCTGCCGCGGATGCGAGAGTTCCTCACGCGGTCCATCCGCGTGACTCCACACATCCAACGAAGCATCTTCATTTCACTTGTCGCTCCAATATCGGCCACGTCTCACTGCCTTGTAAAAGGACAGGTCTAATTATGGTTTTGTAGACCTGTCCTTTCAACCGGATCGGCATTTTGGGGTCACAATTGACACCGGTCATCTCCGCCATTTGGCACACGCGGCAGTGTCACTGGTCACTGGACGTGTGAAAAACATATCCCAGGTATTAAACGATCAGGAGCTGGCAAGTAAAACGGTATAATTATTATAGCACCGCAGCTCGCAAAAGAGAAAAAAAAATAATTATAAGATTTTAATAACTGTTTGTATTAAGAAATCAGCACATCTATGTAACTCGGATGATAATCGTAATATTGAAATTAAAAGTGGCACAAAATATCGCACAAGACAATGGTATCGTGTTAGGGCTTTATGCAATGTTCTTGATAAGTTTATAACTTAACTTAACTTAAACTAAACTTAACTTAGGCACCTTTAAGCGTTATTCAAGGTCTAATAATCTCCCCCGCTTCAGAAGGTAGTTAAGATAAAACGAATAGATCGAAACGAAACAGAATAGTTGTGATTTTAATAACTGTTTCGTTCTTGGGCTCATGGAAATATCTTCAATGGGTACTATAATATACTGATACCCGTCTGTGGACGGAGAAAGTAGGTTGCCAACGGAACTCATAAACGTAACACGATAACCTCATCGAGTTTGCAAAACTCTTGATGCAATGCAGACGGTGAATCACCTAAACCGTAGTTGTGGCCAACATTAACATGAAATAATTATTAAAAACACAAAATGGCAAAAATAGTTTTTTTAACCGTTAAAAGTATTTTAAACGGAAAAGTCAAAAGTACTCAGATACGTGCATGTATGAAGCGATTGATGAATCTGCAAGAAACGAAAGAAGTATGCATGGATCGTGAAGCCTGGCGATCTGTCCTTTCTGACCACATCGTTAGGGACACAGCGTGAAGATAGTTAGTTAATTAGAATTTTAACATTTGTGTTTTTTTTTAAGTTAAAGACGATTTCCTTGTAAGTAGTATATTATTTAATGTTCAAAAATAAATCCAGATGTGGTAGGAATCGGCGATTTCAATACAAACGCATACCAAGCAAAATCTATTAAGATAAAATGATCTCTATAGATATTCAAACCAATTTAATTTCACGTCTGTCAAGTCTTTCAATCAAAAAAAACCTTAATATCCAGTAAGGTTCTACGTTAAATGCCCGCGTCGCCTGCATTACCACCTCACAATAGTCGAGGCAACCTTCCTCAGACTCGTCCGCTTTTCCCTCTCTACGATATCATGATCAGGCGGATCGAATCTCTTCTACAGCTGATATTAAAATATTTTTATAAAATATGAACCATATACAACATAAAGTTTAGAATATCTTTTTCTTTGTAATAAACTAGTTGATGGCCGCGGCACCACTAGCGTGGTGGTATTTTAACGTTCTCTGTTTAGTAGCCTATGTCCTATTCTGATACATACATATAGTCACGCCATTATCCCTAAAGCTAGTAAGCTATATTACTGTAATGTTACATTAATAACTTTTTTTTTCCGAGAGAGTGACAAACATCCATACAAACTTTTTCATTTATTATATTCTTAGGATTGTTTTTATTGTACACAATCTCGATCTTTTTTTTATGTTGTTTATGGAAATAATGACACAGTGCCTCCATCAGACAGCGAACAAGTAAGAATGTTTCGTAGTTGCTATGCTGGGTAATTTGAGAGCAACACAAGTGCGCGAGGTGGAATATTACATTTTACATGCGAATTAGATTCGCGGACAGATTGCTTGTTTCAAGAAACAGAAAATGAGTGCTTTGTTACAAATTAATGTTGTGTGAAAACTTATTATCTGTTTAACTTCTTATATCTATATATGCTCGGGTTGAACTCATCGAGATGGTCTAGGATGAACTACGATCACCGGAAATAATCTTGTCTACTTTAGATTTAAAAATAATCAACTTGTAATTTTCTAAAATTCAGAGAACATAGACTTAGGCAGTGCCAGCGCCACGCCGCAGTAAGGAACGAGAATTTGAAATGCTCTATACAAATATGTATTGGGGACTTCTGCCATGTACCGATAGCGCTTTGGTCGAGTTTGCCTGGCTGTCCGTTGGAAGAAGGAGGTTGATGGGATTCGGTCGTGCAATTCCGAGACACACTACGAAATGTATGCGCTCCAACACCGACAAGCAAGCTATATTACGTAGATACTTTAGGCTTTGAAACCGTGAACAGATCACAGTATCGCTATTGGCCCTAGGGTACACCTCTCGATTAACTCAGAGCCTAGGGCTGAGTCATCTTAGAAGTGAGAAGAGTATTCAATGCTTTACTGAAACTGTGCCAGGTACAGATTGGGTACCTGTTCCGGTGTAATGTAAAGTCCAAGTCCCTTGCTTTTTATCAGCCAATTCAGCCTTTTACTCAATGCATAACTCAAAATTTAGAGGTGAACATACACCCAAGACAGCCCGGAATCGGTTCCAATACTTTGTAAAGAGTAGGGAACAGATGGAATGCAAAACATCTTTTTTGTGGAAAATAAACATGCACTTTTGCAGCAATGAAGCCATCAGGTTTGCGGCACCCCAGTCGCAGTCATTTTGAGAGACAAGTACATACTCGTACATTTAATCAAACCTTAACAATAAGATTATTTATACTGTTGATTGATGGCGCTTGGTGGAACTTGCTACACATATTAAATAACACCACTTGTACTGTTCCACAACATTTACTTTGTAAACCTGACCGGTTTCGCCTCATTGCCCTTTAATATTAATATGCTTATCAATAAGGATGTCGTACGATGGTGGTACTCTATCAAAGTCTTCGAGATATACACGTGAGAGAGAGGGAGAGAGAGATATCTCCATTATATTCTTCCTATACCAAGTTTCTGAACTTTTTCTCAGACACTATGTACTTAATGTTTACTTTAATTCACATTGATTTACCTATTATGCTTTCACTTTGTACATACTTGACAAATCAAGACAGCCATTAAAATAGTAATTCTCAGAGGTGCAAGTCAACCTCACCTCAGCCTATGGTACCTGCCGACTAGCTGGCTAGGACATGTACGCCCCAGTAAATGCGTTGAGCGGTGAGACAGGACTCGTAAATATTTCCAAAATTCACACTCACTTACGACACTCACAACATTGCAGTTATTTCTAGTAGCTATTCATATCGAAACCGGGCACTAGGATGAGTTGTTGAAAATGTAACAAAACTTGACGACTACCAACATGTCTAGGCCATATTATCAAGTACTTCCAGATACAGACGTCAAGGAATAGCTATGTCTATAATTTTGTAGAAGTACCTCTAAACTTAAACGTAAAAATAAAAATTCAACGTCTTTTTGGTTTGCCCAAGGTCGGCAATAAGTGACGTGTTGCGTCGTTTAGCTTTAGGAAAGCAATAAATTGTGAAGAGGTGAGCGAGTACTTTTACTATCAGCCCATAAAAAAAGGTAATGTAGGTAGGAAAAGGGCCATATTTAATCTATTAGAGGTCTTGAGCACTCTGAGATAATGGGCTCTATGTCACTGCGATACGCTCGGGGAGTCATTTTATTGACCTATCCGTGGAGATTCGGATCTAATTATCGAGGACTGATAGTATTAGTATTGCTTTGGTGGGTACATTACTTTCATTTCCGATCTGTCCAGTCCCGTTCGATTCGTATTTTCAGTCGGTCAACATCCATTCTGTGTTTGAACTAGGTATAAAACATGCTTTCTCCATCTTGGTCAGCTATCGGAACTTAACCTAAAACATATACGTCCCGTGGCTATCACGTTCAATTTATTAAAATAATGACACACAACTCATTGAAACTTTTATCTGGAGCGCGCGTGTGTAGTGTTCGGGAACAACAAGTAATTCTATAAAGTGAGTGACCTGTTGCTGGTTCTCGCGCTGCGTGACGAGTCGCGCCTCAACGCAGTCGCGCGTCTCGAGAAACGCCCGGCGCTGCGCCAGCTCGCGCGGGTGGTGCGTCATGATGCCGGCGATGTTGCAGGCGACCAGGGTGGCCAGGCTGCATAAGATCTGTCCCACAATACGTTTGTTATGTAATTATCTCCACCACACATTTCACCAGTATACGGTAATGTCAAATAGGGCCTTGCATCCGCGTACGCTTGAGAGGTTTGTATTTGTGGTATGAGATGATTAGCGGTGTATACTAATACTTAAGTGTTATCTCAGGATTAAGTAAGTAAGTAAGTTCTCAAGTAGTAGGTATATAAAGTATTGGAATTCATCAAAATAAATGTATTCACAATCTATCGCACGATGCAGCAAAACCTTTCCATCAAGTGGACCGAATGTTTGGCATCTCAGGCTGTCTACATAGTTAGGCCCGCTGGGGTCATGCCTTCGTGTCGGCGGCTTAGGTATGTAGACAGCTTTACTTTCCAAGAAATGATAATGTACAGCTGCTAACAGTTTCAGGCTCCAAATGTAGAGTACGGAAGTCAAGACGCTAAGATAATAAGACAAAGAATATGTTTCAATAATTATGTTTAATTAAACAATGATGTGCCCGAAATCATTTAGAATTCTTTATACCCGTCTAATTATAGATATGTCCGTAAGCCTCGCTAAATTAGTGGTAGCTATTGTCGAAAGAAACAAAAGAGAGAACACCCGAGATCATAATCATTATTGTTGTAACCTACTCGTAATTGCCAAATATCTGCAAATAATATGGGGATTTATTTAGAGGCGTGCTCGTAAAAGAGGAATGCCTTGATACCGTTTGCCCTCACGTTAAGGACGGCCGGTTGTCGTCAATAGTCGGTCCTGATCACCAGGACAGCAAGCCAAGCAGCTCGGAGGCGCCTGACTGGACAAGTATTGTCTCTTCTTAGACAATGAAATTAAAGTTAAACACTACATCTGCTGATTGTTTTCTTTAATGGCGAGCAGACGCCAGAGTATCGCGAGTATGTTCAAATTACTAACATCGAACCAAAGAGCCAGGAATCTATTAGATTCGTGCGCGCACTTCTAGAGGCGCCCTACTCTATACATGTCATACTAGTTGATGCCCGCGTAATGAAGCTTTCCCGTTCCCGTTTCCCACAGAAACTTGTTCCTGGGACAAAAAGTAGCCTATGTCCTTTCTCGGAACCTAGAATATCTCTGTACCAAATTTAATTTAGATGGGTTCAGTAGTTTTAGCATAAAAGCGCGACAGAGTTACTTTCACATTTATAATAATAGTAATATAATATATAGGACAGTCGTTATCTTTTATAGGATTAACGCAACCCTATGAGGGCATAGTAGATTCGTTTTTTGAGTCTTCCACTTTCTGATATCAACAATAAATGTATCAGAAAGTTAATGAAAAGCTCACATCCGCAGGGCAGCTTGTGGCGAGCTGAATGTGCGTGGCTACACATCGGTCCCGATTCCTCAGAGTTTTGTTGCCTTCTGCACCGGTTAGGATTTAATGGCCTAACGGGAGAGCAGTGAGAGTGCTACTCCCGGGAGTGCAGTAAATCTCAACTCTGGCTTGCCTTAATTGGCCGGTCAGAGGGAGGGAGCCAGAGCTATATGCTCGGGGGTGGAAGTGTCATTTTCAAGGGCATAACTACGGGGAAGCCCGCTCCGGGCCTGTCCCGCGAAGGTGAAACCGGTGCCGCACCGCTCGACACCCCAAGCCGCTCACACTGGTGTTGCCCTCTGTCGCCTTACAGGCTTATCATGCCTATGGCGATTGTATAAGGGGCCCATCTAGTGAGTTGGCAAGTCACCGTCTGCCAACATTTTGATAATGATATATTAAAATGGCAGACGCCGTCTTAATCAATAGTTCATATCACCTAGTACATCTAACCCCCAACTCAAAAGCCCATTTTGTAGTTAGCATATTTCACAATAGTTTAACTCCCATTGGAGGTAATCCATTACCGTTCTTCTACATAAGGCGGGCGTGGATTGTCTTTAGTGGGGGTCCCATTTCCTATTAGATTAAAATTCTCAAAGGGCCTCTGCGTGTTGGACCAATATGTCCCCATGTAAGCCTATCAAAAGACCGGGTATCTTCATAAGAAAAAAAAAGAAGATACCCGTGAAGAAGAGACATAATAGTAATATAATATATATATAATAATAATAGTAAGGAAGTAAGGATAAGCAAGCGTGTCAGGGGGCGTAATCCTTTTCTCCTCCTTATATGATTAAACTTATTATTGGAACGAAGTTCCTTGCGGCAGGCTTGGAGGAGATAGGGATTATGCTGCGCGACCGAACTGAAAAAAATTTCATAGTAAAACCGTAAGAAAAATTGGGTGGAATAAATCGTTAAATGAGACGTGCGCGAAACTCGTATACACAAGCGAGTAGTGTATAATACTTTTCTCTTTCTCCCTCTTTCAGTGAGGGTGGGGTGAGGGTGAGAGTGAGGATGAGGATGAGGATGAGGATGAGGATGAGGATGAGGATGAGGATGAGGATGAGGATGAGGATGAGGATGAGGATGAGGATGAGGATGAGGATGAGGATGAGGATGAGGATGAGGATGAGGATGAGGATGAGGATGAGGATGAGGATGAGGATGAGGATGAGGATGAGGATGAGGATGAGGATGAGGATGAGGATGAGGATGAGGATGAGGATGAGGATGAGGATGAGGATGAGGATGAGGATGAGGATGAGGATGAGGATGAGGATGAGGATGAGGATGAGGATGAGGATGAGGATGAGGATGAGGATGAGGATGAGGATGAGGATGAGGATGAGGGTGAGGGTGAGGGTGAGGGTGAGGGTGAGGGTGAGCGTGAGCGTGAGCGTGAGGGCGAGGGCGAGGGCGAGGGCGAGGGCGAGGGCGAGGGCGAGGGCGAGGGCGAGGGCGAGGGCGAGGGCGAGGGCGAGGGCGAGGGCGAGGGCGAGGGCGAGGGCGAGGGCGAGGGCGAGGGCGAGGGCGAGGGCGAGGGCGAGGGCGAGGGCGAGGGCGAGGGCGAGGGCGAGGGCGAGGGCGAGGGCGAGGGCGAGGGCGAGGGCGAGGGCGCGGGCGAGGGCGAGGGCGAGGGCGAAGGCGAGGGCGAGGGTGAGGGTAAGCGAAAATTAGTTTTTTTAAATTAGTTTTGTCCAAATGCAAGAAAAGTCTGAAAGGTATTTATGGGAGGCTCAATGTGGAAGAGGTTGCATGGATCAAGTGTTTTCTCTCCGCATGATCGCGGAAAAGTTTCTGGCTCTTAGCCAGAAGGTTTTCTGCGCTTTTGTGGATCTAGAGAAAGCATTTGATAACGTTGTGAGAGAAACGCTGTGGGACTTGCTGCCAGGATATGGTGTGGACGGCTCGCTACTGCGGGCAATACAGTCGCTTTATAGGGCCTGTAAGGCTTGCGTGCGAGTAGGGGGGGATGTGTCACCTCTTTTTGATGTCTGTACAGGCGTCATACAGGGATGTGTCATGTCCGCCTGGCTGTTCATAGTGTATCTGGACAGTTGCCTGCAGAAGTTGAAAGATTTTAATATGGGTGTGAATTTGGGTGACTTTACAGTAAACTGTCTGCTGTACGCTGATGATGCGGTGCTCATGGCCTCATCAGAAGCCGACCTACAGGCATTAGTCACTAATATGAAAGAGGGGTGTGAAAGTAAGGGTCTCCGCTTGAATGCAAGTAAAACTAAGGTTCTAGTATTTGAAAGAGGTGACGTAAGAACTAAATGCGAGATTAGGGTAAACCAGGAACGTCTAGAGCAAGTGAATGAAATTGTGTATTTAGGAAGTATGTTTAGCGCGGATGGAAGATGTGATTCGGATGTAGAACGGCGAGTAGCTGCCGGAAACAAAGTTAACGGTGCTTTGTCCCAGTTAGTAAAGCGACAAAGCATCGTAAAAAAAGCACGAATGGCGATTCATAACGCAGTGCTAGTGCCAACTTTGCTTTACGGTAGTGAAACCTGGGTATGTCAGCAGATGCATAAAAGTAAATTGAATGCTGTGGAGATGCGATCACTTCGAAAATTGTGCGGCGTTACCTTGGCCGAATACGTAACGAAGTGATACGCAATATGGCAGGTTTGAATGAAAGTTTCAGCGTTAAGCTGGAAAAGGGCGTGCTCCGTTGGTTTGGACACGTCCAACGAATGAGTGAGGAACGATTGACGAAGAATATATATTGTTCAAAAGTAGAGGGTAGAAGGAGTCAGGGAAGGCCGAGACTTACATATGAAGACCACGTGAGCAGATTGCTCAAAAACGGAAAGGTCAAAAGTACTCGGATACCCAGACGTGCGTGTATGAAGCGATTGATGAATCTCGAAGAAGCGAAAGAAGTATGCATGGATCGCGAAGCCTGGCGATCTGTCCTCTCTGACTACACCGTCAGGGATACAGCGTGAAGATAGTTAGTTTTTTTTTTGTTAGTTTTTTCCAAAGTTCGAACATCGTTCCTACCTGGTGTCCTACGACACCACATCTTTTTTACAGAGGAATTGTAGGCATCTGACAGGTCGCATATATTATGTGATTTTCGCACACAGTTTGAAGTAATCTTGGCACACAGTATTATACTGTATTCTCTATTCGGCGTGAGAGAAAGAGGGAGTGATCAGCATACCTTATGTGTTTCGAATGTTTCCTTAATGAGAAAGAGACGGTCGCTAACGATTTGACGTCACTTCGATCGTAGGGTTGCCAAAAATTTCCAATATAATGAAATTTTAACATACATCGTAGTAGAAATGGAAATAGACGCTGCGATATAAGATGTAATACGTAGTCACGATACCACTTTATTTTGTAATACACTTGCTTTCGTTGAAGGTAAAACTGAGCAGACAGACTGTAGGTAAAAAGTACATTCAAGTGCCACAAACTTAAGGAATGCAATAGAACAACAGACCGACCGGACGTTCGGGGAAACTGGAACTTTTAAGTATCAACTGTTATATGATAGCAGGCCCAATGGTTGGCAATTTAATTATTTTAATTTAATTAATAACAACATGTAAATGTACGTGACAGAAACAATCAATACTAAATGTACGTGACAGAAACAATCAATACTAAAAATAATATAAGAAGCTTAATAAACTAAAAAAAATCTTAAAATAATAACCACCGCTAATTAGTGAAAACTAAATTGAAATACTTAGTTTAAAACAAATAAAACATAAAGTACAACATAATTAAAATATTCTAGTACATAAATATTGTCACGCCTTTATCCCCAAACGGGTAGGCAGGGGTATACTGTATGTCTACATTGCACTGTACGAATCTTTGTCCCACGTAACAGGTGTTGAGCCCATTGCCGTGTTTAAATGAACAGGCGAAGGCTGTGGCGATCTACTGTTAAAAATTTTCAAGCCGCCCATAATGCCTTCAACTGGGCTTAATGACTGCCATTTTACTGCCACCGGTACCAACGGCCAATCATGCCTTCCGAAGCACGGAAACGCTCGCAAATACAAGCACAAAACGTCACCCATCCGAGGACCAGCTATTTCGAAAGTTGCTGATCGTTTACAGAACACTGAGTTAGTGTGGCCACATGCGCTTTAATAAAATATTATGTGATAATATAAAATACAATCTAAATTACAAGATAACAATGAAATGATTTAAGAACGAATGGGTACAAACAATACTAATGATGACGAGTGCTTACACTACATTATGTAACCAAAATTTAAAAATAACAACAGTCTGGTTCAAAAACTTTGAATCACTGATCTTATAACTATAATAAATTTAATGTTGCCGATTAACAAGTCATCAAAATAGTTTTACAGTTATTATGAGTATTACTAATACTATTATAGACGCCACATATCTATAATAAAGTATGACTGAACTTGCAAACTACTAATTGACACTTTTGTACGTTGGTAAATCAGTACTCGACGGAAATGAAACGAAGACTCACTTGAATGCAGCTGGTGTTTTCGAGGAGAATATGAGCTCCGATGTTAACTGCAGCAAGCACCAGCCCGCCGATGGTAGCCTCATGCAAGCGAACCGGGAGCGTGGCATAGGTTATGTAGGTGAAGACGGCACATATACCGGCGCTTACACTCAGCGATCTGTACAAATAACAAAGTTGATGAGAGTCAATAACATAAAAAGGAAATGCTAGAAGAGATAAAGACAATGTAGTGTGTTCTCAAGCGGTAGAATCAACAGGACACACACCTTCCGGCTCTCAGGCGACATTAGCGTATACGAGCATTTTCCGGCGTTCTTAGACGGCGCCCTTGTCCTTTCCATTGACCCTCCTACCTTGTAATCCAAATGGCGTTTCTTTTTATTGTAAATAATAAAACATTAATAACCGTGTTTAACCAATGGCAAATGTGCCAGAAAAAACCCACTGCTAATGTGTCAAAATAGAGGGCTCCAAGTAAATTAAAGTTAAAGTCGGTGTATACACATCAAGAGGAAAATTTCGTCTGAAATGATACCAAAGTCTCTACTCAGGTTTTAAACAGTTTAGTTATATGCATTGTTAACAAATGTGCTCTCGTTCTGTGAGGTGTTGTTTGAGTTGAGTTGCGGTCCGAGTCAACAGTATTCATTTTAATTTGATACAAGTTGCACAACATTGAGGTTGATGGTATATTAAATTGCAAACTTCCATTAACTTTGATAATTTTAGAAACTGAGAATAAATATTATAAATGTATGATATTGAATAGCCAACCGGTTCCTAGGCATGACCGTTGAGAACTAGGATTTATTCAACTTACCGAAAAACGGCAGTGCCAGCCAGAGCTACTTCGATAACAAGGAAGGTGATAAGCACTATGTAGGAGATGGTGAGCAGGTAGATCTCGTTGATGGCCGGGCGGCTCAGGCACGCCAGTAAGCCTGTGACAATAACATTCCAGGTACATAATCTTGGATATAAAAACAGCTCAGTCTGACCATCCGTCCGTATGTACGCATCAATTTCTCATGAAACATGAGAGATAAAGACAAAAAGTTTGCGGCATTCGCTTCAGGTCACCGAATACGGGCAAAAGCTATTTTGAAGTTCCTACCACTTCCGGTTTTGAAACTGGTTTTAAGTTACACCTCGTCTGATTCCTTCGCTATGATAGTGAAGGGCGCGCTAATTGTTTTCATTTGCTTTTGTCCAAAAAAAATAGTGTAATAAAAGTCACCACTTCAACAACCCAGAACATCACTTAACCTCCGTAAAACAAAACAGTGGCCTATTGTAAATTAAAAATAATAATAACTCTTAATCTTCCGATAAGAAATATTTCGAAGCGGAATTTCAACCCAAGCCAAAAAAATTGTATGAATTATAGTACAAACATTTAGAATCGAGGTAATAAAGAAATTAGAAAATAACTACACAACCCACAACGCAAGCCGTTCTAAACACTACATACTAGCTTCGTGGATAGCGATGTGTGATGTCCTTTGATATTTATTTGTTTAAGTTTCTGCGACGCATATTTCTGATTGCTACTAATCTAGATGCAAAATTAGAGTCAAATCTGTTAAGTGATTGAGCTGTGCGTTGTGGCTACTCACAGCCGTAAGCCAGAGCAGTGACTCCCAGGATGATGGCGTTAGCGATGTGTGCGACGCGCTCGTTGTCGTGGTACTCACGCTGCGCCAGAGCCGTCAGGTTGACGCGCAGGAACTCTTCGGTGGTCTCCGGGGGCTTGTCTAGGTAGTTCACAATCGTCTCGCTGGTGCTATGGCTGGGGTAGCCAAAACAAAATAAAAGTAATAAAGACAAAATAATATACTAATAAGTCAGTAGGAACAGTTTCTATATTAAGAGAAGTCAACTGGAGTTCAATGTATGCAGGTTGAGTTACTCAATCGTGTTACTTTAATCAAATCAATCATAGGCAGTTTACATGGCATCTTAAAACCTTATCCAGATCGTCGGACCATCGGGTCCCCATTAATTTTTAGAGTAGTTAGTTTGCAAATTTTTTTAAATAAATTTATTTATATTGCAAATAACAACTCGTTCGTCGGCTCAGCTGAGTTTTACGGAATGCAGCAAAACCCTAGATTGTTGAATTCATATAAAAATAGTCGTAACATCATTTATTGACCACACAATTTCTATGATAGTTGGCTCAGATAATACTTCTGAAGATTTTTGTAAAGTAGTAAAAAAATGCAACATTTTGTTGACGTTAGGATAGTTCATTTGGTCAGAGCTTTTCCCCTGTAAGATAAAAGTCAATGTAAATAAGTTCAGATAGGTTCCGATTCGAAACAAGCTCTTTTTTCGCTATTATTGAGTGTTCTTGTTTACTTCTCAAGCTAATATAAAATCAAAAGTACAGTAAAGCTGCCTGTAATAGCCAATGATGGGGAGCTTCGAGTGTAAAACGAAGAACTTAGATGTAAATGGGATTTTGCGCTAAGTATTCCCAAGTCAACTGTCAAAGATAATCACCTGTTCGGAGTGTTAAAATCCGCCACCAAACTGCTGCCGCGGTAAAAAAAATTGCCCACAAAGTCGTGAGTAACGAGTAGGTTCCAGAGTTGCACCACCATCAGGACTAAGGCGATTGCCAGCAGCAAGCCCAGCAGGTGCGTCATGTTCGCCTGGTTCATGCGCAGGAAGTAACGCTGGTAAAGCATTTCCACCTGGGGACAAGGAACAGTAGTGTTAGTAAGAATATAACTTCAATATATTATCAGTAACAATGAGTAAACTGGGCCAGTACAACGGGTGTGTAGAGCAACTCCAACATCGTCATTCTCGATAGGTGGTAAGGAACATTTGCTGACCAATGCATGCGCATTATGACTCTTTGGAGGGCAAACTGTGTTTATATTAATTGCTATTAATAAATTATCTGGGACCTTCTTTGGAACTTGCTAAAATAAGAATCAGTAAATAAATTTTAAACCTCTGCATGTTGCAAACATACAAAGACTTCGGAGACCAGTTTCGATCAGAGCCGTATACATTTCTGCCACCTCAAGGGTATAAATAGACACGAGAAGATTTACATATTTTAAAATTGTTCTGAAATAACCCTAATGTCTACGATAACAGTAGTGCTTATGTTCGACCCTGAGCGTTAACGCACTGCGGAGAAAGCGTCGAGCGAAAACGCTAATGACGTTGTTGTCCTGTTTACTTATAATTACCGTTGATTTTAATATGATGTGACTGCTGAAGTTATTTCCACTTTATTTCTGAGAGCGTTGACGGAGGATTTTTCAGCAATCAAACAAGAGAGTCAGCGAAATTGTGGAGATTTTGTTGGTATTTATACTACAAACAATGAAAGCGGCCCACTTTGTTCTCCATAACTTAAAATACATTGCGAAGGACAAATGAAATGTAAGGGTAGTTGGGCCGTTCTAACAGAATATATGTCCATCAACCAATTTATTAATGTAATTTCCCAAAGGACAAAGGTCACAAGAAATACACAAATAAGCAGTGGGTTCATACGGTACTATCTACGGGAACAGCACATGACTGTACCGTACAGGTGACGTTCTTTAAATGCAAATTATTTGCTTATAGTGTTAAACTAACAATAGCGTGTGGTAGTTGTACGTAGAACTGAGCCACATTCCTGAAGGGTGCTAGAGCCCTGCGAACTTGTAGTAAGGGTAGACTCGACGAAATGAGAGCTATGCCGGACTCATACCGACTAAAACCACAAGTTACCCTTCCATCTGTCTAGGGCCAGGAGAACGGGTGAGCCCTCAGAACGATAGCCCCAGGGATTCCAACGGACATTGTAGCTTACCACAGGCTCATTCAGGGGTGGTTCGGGAGTTTACCTGCTACATCGGGGATTCGAGTATTGTCTCGCTTCTATGGGGGTTCGGGTGTTAAGGCGTCTATACAATTAGTTCAAAGGAAATCGTACTCTTGATCTTACCTATATAATATCCATATTCGAAACATAAAAATGAACAATTCATACATGGTTAACTTAGAGAAAAATATGGACTCTTTAACTTATCGTTATAGTTATAGCGGAAACGCTACTTAGTATCATAGACGATCAAACTTCAGCTAAATTTGTCAACATAATGAGATCCTTGTCTTAAAGGGAATAAAGCGATATAAGAGGCTTGGAAGCTGTCTGGCAACGTAATAAAAATGTTCTAAAGAATACTAACAAGCTGCAAAATGACCGTAAGCCGGTACCGGCCGGCTGCCTCATTGTCCTCGCTAGGTAAACATTTAATACCTCTAATCGCACTCCGGATTGACAGTGGGTAAATCTACTATACTACGCGGAGAACAGTGAGATTTCTTTGTTCACCACTGGACTGTCACAAGCTGCTTTGATTTATTGAAGACCTACAAACTCAACTAAAGACGATTTTATATTATTTATCGAAATGCAATTTTTTAGAGCAATAGCTCAACAGTCCTCAATAGCTCAACAACCTTAAATGTTCTCAATGACGAATTTCAATTTACGTCTTGCAGAGATAGTGTTTTCTATACACGTGCATGTGTGGCATCACGCCAAACACAATTTATTTTATCTACCTGTTTGCTTTGGCTGCTATTCAGGTCTTCCTATCTCGTTACTTATTTCTACGATTTGACGCCAGATTAATTCAGGAGGAGGTCGTGATTAATCTATTTTGTTTTCCTAAATTTTATGAATTCTTTCTTACTGTTTAAATTAAAAATCTAAGTCGTTTACTTTACTTGTTTCTTTTATTATGAGTGTTATAATATCTCATCTATCTCTTAAAATATCAAAATTCCTGAAAGAAGGTATATTGATATTGTCACCATTTGCTTATTTTGGGTTTTATTTGAATGGTTAACGGTTCTCCACCCGCGCTTTGTTGTGTATGTAATTGGATATGTTCATTTATTTCAGTATAAAGGAGGTGCTTGAAGTTTTTAGGGTTTCATAATTAAGGTTATTATTCGATATTACTTGAAACACTTCAGTAAGTTAATTTTTTATTCGCTTTCAACATTTGTATAAAAGGCCATTTATTCCTACTTTGGGAAAAATAAATAATTTATTTAACTGTCTTATTTTGTAACTGTTTGATTCGTTTTACAACACAATGTTAATCTTATCTCTTGCGGTTTGTAAGTATTATATTCTAATCAATTTTATGAAGTATACAGTAGTCAAATATATGTAATACTATTCAAATTAATAATAATAACAAACACAAAAGAATTGTTGATATAGAGTGTAGCTCCTAAATCAACATGAATTTTATTTTATTTTACAATTATGAAATTTTGTTCGACTATCAGATTGCTAGCGACCTTGCGGTCGGTACCTACTGTATAAAATGTTAGATCCCTCCTCATTGTGTTTTAAAGTGCACCAAAATCTTGCACGTCTGTATGTAGTACCAATATAGACAGTAGGTACATCTGTATAGTAATATTATTGATGTTTCACAGTAATATCAGTAATCAAATATACAATTTTAATCAATAATTTGAGATAAGGCTTACTGAAGGCATATTATCTCACACAAGCGATCTAACATTACCAACAGCCTAAAAACCGGAAAATTTCAATATCAGAAATTATTACATAAAAGACCATTATTAAAATATATCACAAATACTTTTACATGATATGGCAGACGAATTCAATTCCTTTTATATTTTCGACTATTTATGTATATGTTTAAGATTTTCTTTACAATCTGTGAGTGAAGATCAAGTTTTATTGCTTTCTGAAATTCGTTTAAAAATATTCACCTCGTCGCCGAATCGAGTAACAAAAATTCATTGGCCTCTCTTGTGATGGAAAGTTTTGCGATATCAAAGTAGACACAACATCGAAACTGTAGATACCAATGACATGTTGATATCCGAAATTCTGACGCCATACTTTGAATTGGTTCTAATGAGGTTAGATAGTTCAATAGCTAAATAAAACTAAAAATAAAACTAAATGTATAAAATTTACTCTACCAAATGTAAAACAAGTTGCGGCCAATGTTCAACTGAATGGACAAGTGTTAGAGTTTGTAGAATCAACTGTGTTCCTAGGTATAACTATTGATGCCAATTTGCAGTGGGGCCCATACATAGAAAAGACAGCCTCTAGATTAAGTTCGGCTGCATACGCTGTAAAAAAGATCAGGACTCTAACAGATGTGGATACGGCTAGAATGGTTTACTTCAGCTATTTTCATAGTATTATGTCTTACGGTATTCTCCTTTGGGGGAGTGCTGCAGATTTAAATATTATTTTTGTTCTACAAAAGCGGGCTGTACGCGCTATTTATAATTTGGGCCCCAGAGTTTCTCTCCGAGAAAAATTCAAAGAAGTAAATATTCTAACCGTACCATCACAATACATTTTTGCCAATCTTATGTATGTCCAGAAAAATCTATCACAGTTTTCTAAACTCTGTGATAAACACTAGAAATAAAAATAATCCTTCAGTCCACCACAGTCGACTACATAAGATTGGCGATTCTTTCCAGGGTAACTGTATACGCTTTTACAACAAGCTTCCCTGTGACCTGAGAAATTTACCTTTAAATAAATTTAAAAAGTTTATTAAAAACAAGCTTTGTGAAAAAGGTTTTTACTCCGTTACAGACTATTTGCAGGACAGGGACGCCTGGAAATGATCTGCTGGCAAAGTGAAATAATATTAAATTGTAAATAGGCCATCAAAAAAAAAAGCCTTCCTAAGTTTCTTGCCGGTTCTTCTCAGGTGGGCCGCGTTCCGAACCGGTGGTCGCTTTAAATATTTTAAATAGTGTATGACATTTTGTAAGCGCCGTTAAAATGGTCTATGCAAAATAAAGATATTTTTATTATTATTTTATTATTATTATTATTGTCGCAGCTATATCTAGGCCAACAATGTTATTTTATTGTACAATGTTGTTTTTAGTACACGGTAGGACAAATTTCAGGTGGTTTCGATTACGTTGCAATGGTCACAGAACAAAAGCTCCTTTATCTAATATATAGAATTCTCGTGTCGCCGTGTTTGTTACCTCCTCCGAAACGGTCAGACCGATTATTAAGATTTTTTTATGTTTATTTGGTAGGTCTGAGAATCGGTCGCACCCCTATGTAATAAGGATGGTTTAAAATTAACTTTTTTTTGGATAGGGCTTTTAATTATTTATTTATTTATATTTTGGCTATAAGAATAACATACAACCCTAAATTTTCCTCTTTTTACCACCCATCCCTATTTTTTAATTGCGATATTAGTCATTTAACATTTTTTTACATCTGCCGGTAAATGATATGTTATCACTTGATCAATTATCCCCGCCAGGCATATAATGGTGTCACTTCTCACCCAGTAAATTGTACGGAGTAGGGATGAGACTAAAGTCGGTCTCATGTCTCACTCACACAATAAGCCTTCTTACTCCCTACACTGTTTTCAGCTACATATTATAATTGTTTGTGCATCGAGTGGTGTTTAGAATTATCATTTTGCAATTTATTATTAACTAGCTGATGTCCACGGCTCCGCTCGCGTGAAATTAATTTTCGATTTCCTATATGCCCCATAGAACTTGGAGTGTGGATTTGTTTGTACGCTTAGTGTTCTTTAAACCATTTAAACCTATTTTTTTTAATATAAGTTTTATTGTTTTTACCTATTACGTGGGACAGGAATCCACACGGTGAAAAGTGGGCATATAATATGCCTCTGCCACCCCTTCGGGGATAAGGCGTGATGGATATTTATTTATTTTATTTTATTGTCAGGTAGGTAAAACTGAAAATGTTTAGGACTGGCCAGAAATAAATATTGCTAATGAAAACTTTTTTTGAAATTCAATTATAGAACTCTTTGGTAACCTAATGTAATATATTGCATTCATTTGTCATTTGTTTTTGTGAATTGGCGGCAAATGTAAAACTCTTGATATACGTGAAAATAAACTTAACGCGAGAAAATTTTCCGTCAATGATTTATTATGACTTTCATTGTGGGCTTACTCAACAACAAAGCTATGATAGGCTGCGATTAGCATTTCATAATGAAGCCCCATCTCGTGCCAATATTTACAATTTGTTTGACGAGTTTAAGCGTGGACGTAGCAATCTCAGTGATGATCCGCGTGAGGGACGTCCTTTAACAGCGACTACTGAAGATAACATCAGTGCTGTGCGACGTATGATAGAGGAAGATAAGAGAGTGACCTATCAACAGATACGGGCAAGCCTAGGCATTGGAATGAGTCAAGTTCAAAAAATATTACACGAATATTTAGGCGTCAGGAAGCTTTGTACCAGATGGATTCCCCATACTTTAACCGACGACCAGAAACGCCTTCGCATGGACTGGTGTCGCGATACGTGAGAAAAGTTCAACGGCGGTGACTCAAATGCTGTATTTGATATCGTCACAGGTGATGAAAGCTGGATATATTGCTACGAACCCGAAACCAAAAGACAATCAGCTCAGTGGGTGTTTCCTTTTGAGGATCGGCCAACTAAGGTAAAGAAAGGAAGAAGTCAAGGAAAAAAGATGATAGAATCGTTCTTTGGTCGGAAAGGTCATTTCGCGACAGTTATGCTAGAAGATAGAAGGACAGTTACTGCAGACTGGTACGTCAATCGCAGTTTGCCTGTTGTCTTGGAAAACATTCGACAGCAGCGCCCTCGAAACAGGATCCTTCTTCACCACGACAATGCTTCAGCGCACTCCGCAAAACGGTCTGTTGAATATTTGACTATGGCAGATGTCGAGATAATGAGTCATCCGCCATACAGTCCCGACCTGGCGCATTGCCACTTTCATTTATTCTCAAGAACTAAAGATACACTTCGAGGTATTCGCTTTACAAGCCCTGAAGATGCGGTGAAAGCGTACGAAAATGCCATAGAAGAGACCCCTAAGAAAGAATGGGCCCACAACTTTTCTCAGTGGTTGATGATGTGTAGAGAGGAACGGAGATTACTTCGAAGAACAATAAAAGTATTAGCAACTTTCTACATTAAGCCGTTTTTTATTTACTAAACATTTTCATTGTTACCCACGTACTAAGTGGGTAATAAAAATATATTTATTTTTCAAAGAGATATGAAAGAGATGTACTCATTGTGCAGCTGTGAGCATTGTATTGTAGGTACCAGGGAGGTGTCGCGAGTAAAGGTGTCGCCGAGGTCCCGCGGACCGTATATTGTTAACCCTCGCGTTGCTATGGGGCCATTATATCATTGATACATTATGTTTATTGCAGACAATTGACGACAAATGTGTGATATTAAGTTATTCGTGATATGTTATCTCTTAATAATTTAGCTGCCTCGTAGCAAATAATAAGTTTAAGCTAATATTGCTTTTGTCGTTATTTTTTGCATACGGTGAATAGATGTATAGTATGCCTCTGCCTACCCCTTCAGGGATAAAGGCGTGACAATATGTATCTATGTCGTACTTTACCCGACTACGGCAAAGTCAACAGGTACAGGCTGTTACAGTTTAGTTTTGTAAATTCCTTTGTGATTTAACTACTAAATTGATAAATGAAGCCTCAACAATATTTCATCATCGTTTCTTACTCCGCTACGTGACTATGTTATTCAATCACGCCTTATACCTGAGAGGGTGGCAGAGGCATATTATACGCCCTCTTTTTACCTTGTATTTTCCTGTCCCATGTAATAGGTGTTAAGCCCATTGCCGTGTTAAAATAGACAGATGCAGATTATGGCTATCTGCTGTTAAAATTTATCAAACCGCTCATAAGGTCTTCAACTTGTCTTAAGGCTTGGTATTTTAAGTTTTTTATAACAATGCGAATCGTAGAAGAAAGGGTTTTTGATTCTGAAAATGAGATATATCTTAGTTAAGGATCTAGGCTTTCAAAATCGCATTCAGTTACAAAATCGAATGAACTTCACTTGATAGAAAAACATCCCAAAGTTGCCCCTTTTCAAAATGTTTTTTCAATGCCAAATCTAAATATCTGATAATTTTTATAAAATTTTTATACCCAACTATAGCTACTAAATATTTATAGACATAATCGCATACTTTGACTATATACAATGATTTTCATGGTACAAATGTTTAAATAATACCAGATCCTCGGCGCTGATGCCTGACCAGTCGCGCGCTGGCGCTTACGGAGGTAGGAGCTGTGTCAGGTTTTTTCGTTCCGCTCCCCTCGCTATTTTTTTGCAATGGCACAGTATATATTTGAGAGCAGTAAATATTCCATCATCATCCGAGCGACCAGTCAAGATATAGCGAGAGCTTCTTAACTCAGTGATCTTTTATATAAAACTAAGTTAGTAGGGCTACAAGCACTTTTATACTTACGTTTTTACTTAATGTTACGAGTAGTAGCCTTAAAATAGGTGTAACATTTAATGTAGTACCTACTAGAAATAAGCATAAATTAATTGGAACGCATCATCGTTTACAAAAGGTTCATGACTCTTTTGCAGGAATTGGCGTACGCCTATATAATACAATTCCTTTAGACATTATGACCCTGCCGTTACATAAATTTAAGGCGAAAATTAAGACGCACCTCTTGAAAAGGGCGTATTACACAATTAATGATTATTTAAATGATAAAAATAAATGGATGGAAGAAGCGCTCGTGGCCTCGCGGTCTCAGTGTTCGGTAAACGATCACTGAGGTACGCAACTTTCACTATGGCTGGTCGTCGGATGGGTGACCACTTTGTGGCATTTACATTTGCGAGCGTTTCCGTGCTTCGGAAGGCACGTTAAGCCGTTGGTCCCGGTTGTCAGTAAAATGGCAGTCGTTAAGCCTGGTTGAAGGCCTTATAGGCGGCTTAAAAAATTTCAACAGCAGGTAGCCACAGCCTGCATCTGTCTATTTCAACACGGCAATGGGCTCACCACCTATTACGTGGGACAGGAATCCACACGGTGAAAAGTGGGCATATAATATGCCTCTGCCACCCCTTCGGGGATAAGGCGTGATGGATATTTATTTATTATTTATTTAAAATAAATGGAAATAAGTTGCTTACTCATCGCTCGAGCTATTTATTCGAATATAGAGGATTCGAATGAATCTTGTGTTATTTTGTACTTGTCTTGAAGCTGCATATGTGTTGTATTTTTACATTTCTACATTATGAATAATTTGAAACGTCAGACAACTAAAGGTTTCTAAATTGGCTGCGTTTAGTCCCAGTAATAACTAATATACAAATATGTAATTTGAATTTGTTATTGTGTAAGCACCAAGTAGACTTATTTATTATTTTGAAATTGACATGATAGTTGCAGTTTTTGGGTATGTCATGCTCGCCTAAGTGTCCTGACAGTGGTGGCGTATGTATCGGGTCACCTTATTCCCTATAATACGGTTGAGTCGGGCGATGGCTGATATATACGTCATACCCGTAAACGGGTGCCGTCTGTTGGGACTGGTCAGCTCATAGCTGTTATAGCAATTATTACAAATAATATTATTTAAATTTAAGGGAAACTAAGTTTAGCTGACAGTTCTTACATAAATCCAAAGGAACAATGTAAGTGTAATTTTAAAGCCACACCTACATTTTAAAAGAACATCCATTGACTTTCTTTCTAGATTCTTCTTAAAGTGTAGGCTGCCCTTAGAACTGGCAACTAGAATAGCTCTAATTTTAATATGATTTTAAACACAACATTGATTTTGTTTTGTTTTGTATAAATTCATTACTATATAATTGGTCAAACATCATGTCATCATCAAACTAATGTAATTACTGGCGGTTAGAAAAGAGTGGCCATGAGTTTTATTGCCAGGTTCTTCTTCAGGCTCCAGTTCAGACAGCCAGCTACTGCGGGTGATACAGTCACATTTATAGACTGTAAAGCTTGCGTGCGACTAGGCACTTCACGTCACTTTACTTTACGTGGCACCGTTTGGGCGTCAAATGTTCAAAAGGTTCAAAGGTCAAAAGGTCAAAAGGTTGTGTTATGTCCGTCTGGCTGTTCATATTGTATCTAAATAGTTGGCTGCAGAAGTTAAAAGATTATGATATGTTGTAAAATTGGAAACTTTACAGGACACTGTCTGTTGTACGCTGATGATGCAGTAGTGATGGCGTCTTTCAGGCATTAGTCACTAATATGAAAGTAAAGGTATTCGCTGCTAAGAAATCTTTAAACTAAGAATCTGGTAAATTTTTAAAGCAATTATTTGCAAAATTTCTCATAAATTTTTAATAAAGTGGAAAAAGACAATCCGATTCGAGACAGGGATCGAACCTGTGACCTTTGCCTAACCAGGACAATGTTCTAGCCACCTGAACTACCCAAACCGTATCGAATCAAGTTGAAATTCTCCACCATATCGCGGAAAATACTTTGTCGATCTATCTTGGCGGGGGCTGAGGAAGCGTTTTAGTGCCTACGCGACTTGGACTACCTGCCCTTAAAGACTGCCATATTACTGGCAATCGGGCAATAACTAACCAGCAGAATTTATTTTAAATAAAATAAAATAAATAAATATTCATCACGCCTTATCCCCGAAGAATTTTTTTTTCACTTAGTTAATATTTATATAATTTAACAGTCCTACAAATTGCGTGTAATCTTATCGTGGCCTTATGCTTAGAAATTGTTTTTAATTGTAAAATTTGAAATACATATTTTTTTTGGTAAAGTAGGTACAAAAATTTGAGAAATCCATGTCAACCGGAAGCCATAGGTTTTAGGTCGAAAACCTATATAGTAGGTCCCTATAATCACAAAAAATCATAAACATTCTGTAAGGACGAACTCTCGATGTACATTTTATTTGTACGCAACACAGTCCGTTCATGTATTCGAATCCAGGGTACGATACCCTGCGTTTGTGTAAATGGAAAATATGAATGTGGGTGTGCAATCACCAATTCCTACGCCCGCAAACGGAAGCCTTAAGCGACAAGATTAACGAGTGCCACGTGGGTTCGAAGTATGTAACAGGCAAAGTCGCGGGGCTCAGCTAGTTAATAATGAAACAATTCCCAGTTAATAATAACAAAACGTTTATCTTTAATTGAGTAAGAAAAATGTTTGCCACAAGGGAAAAGAAAATTCGATTTGTAGTAGCGAGGCGATACGGACACGACGCCAAACGGGGAATCACATCCTACACGTTATCTTTTTTGGTTTATAGAAATTTCCTGGAAATGTAATATTAGCCAATGCAAGTAAAATATTCGCTAAAAATTGTTCGTGGATCAGAACAGGACGTGGATTTTCGATCACTCCACTATCTCACTCACAATCAGCTGTAGGCAAAGCATGCACTCAATTGTAAAATTTCAATTCAATAGTTTGAAAAACGTCTCAGGACGGCAGCTTCTCTTTAGTAGAAGTAGGGGCAAATAGTCCAGGGATGTCATAAATCTAGTAGGATCTTTAGTCATCTAAACAATTATTAAAAATGTGAATGTAAGTTTGTTTGTTCCACTGTCACGCGAAAACTACTTAACCGATGATCATGAAACTTTGTACACATATTCTTGGAGGTATTAGACGTAAAAAAAGATACTTTAACAATAAAAATTATCTCTGATGTAGCGCTAACGAAGTTACGCGGACCAGCTAGTATAACCAATGTCACGCGTGTTGGCGGGCGTCCTTTGAAGCGCCGGGACTTCACCCATGTCGGCCAAATGTCGGGATTCATGATGATTGAGATGCCTTATGTGGGAACCCTCACCACAAAAGCGTCAAAACACACTTTGTGACGTAAATCCAGCTTCTCCACCCTCAAACCAAACCCGGTTTTCTACTGGAGGTCCACAACGTCTACGACCTTCACGTTGTAGTGAACTCGGGATGCGTAGATTATCGTAGTTGGTACCTTCTGCGTCACATATCTGATAGTCAACCAGCTGTACAAGCTGGCAACGTGACTGTCAGAATCGTCACGGGTCACAAGTCACGGCCGCCGCAGCCTTGGGCGACTCTAATTCTGCTGAAACTACACAGTGACGCATTTTGGGCGCCTCGCCGTGCGTTGACATTATTAGAGGCCACGTTTGGCAACCTACTACCTGAATTTCTGCTACGAAGTAACAATAATTCCGTTTGTAATAAAACTGTCAATGGGCTGACAGTTTGATCAGAGCCTTCCAACTTTGCCATCAAACTGGCAAGGGTGGACTTCAGGTAAGTGATGTCTTTTAGCAGTCTTGCCACGTCAACGTGCTCAAATCCCACCGGCAGAAGCTTGTGCAGCTCCTTTGACACGAAGTCAGGCACGTCATCAGGACCTTTCAGCAGGGTGGTGACGTCACCCTGCGTTCCCCACATTTCGTTCCACTCCATCTCTCCTGCGGGACGGCATCTGGGCAGTTTTGTCAACCGATTGGTACAGCAACGCCTCGCCACTACAGATTTCTTACCTTGATTGACTAGCAGATCTGCATTACATGCATTAGTATCGTGTAATCAGACTTATCATACGAAAAAGATACGAAAAATCAGGTCAGGTTAAAGCTGCGATGGGGAAGTTCACGAAGATAATAAAGTGCTTTAAATAAAACCCGGATCTCTATATATTGACAAAAACACTCGTCAATACATGGCAGTAATACTAGTATGTTGTATTTGCACAGATTTTAGATGAATGCAGGCGGGTTGTAAGTGCACGATATTTTTACATGTTCCTAGATGCCGAGTTAGGATTTTTAGGATGCAGTTAAAAACAATGCTCACATAAAACGAAGAAATCCACCGGAACTCTTTCGACCAGGCAGGTGAAAATTTTGGCACGCTAAACAGAATTTGACAGCTCAAAGAGACTCTAACGAAGGCTTAAATTGTCATGTCAGATCGAACGCGTTCAGTAAACGATCACGGCGTTAAGCAACTTTCGCTATAGCTGGTCACGGATGGGTGACCACTTTGTGGCATTTACATTTGTGAGCGTTTCCGTGCTTTGGAATGCACGTTAAACCGGTTGCCAGTAACATGGCAGTCGTTATGTCAAGTTGAAGGCCTTATGGGTGGCTTGAAAAATTTCAATAGCAGGTAGCCAGCACCTGCGTCTGTCTATTTTTCTACACGGCAGTGGGCTCACCACCTATTACGTGGGACAGGAATACACATTGTGAAAAGTGGGCATATAAAATGCCTCTGCCACCCCTTTGGGCACAAGGTGTGATAGATTTATAAAAAAATTGTAAGTGTAAGGATTCCTCGCTACTTTTAACAAATTTATGGGTTATGGAATTGATAGTCGTGCACCGAATAATTATATGGTCAGGTAGAAAGGGTAAGGAAGGGATCGGGGCGTCATTAAAACTTAGCATTCGGCAGCAAGCTCATGCATAATGAGTGAAATTCGCGCCGGTACACGAGTGTTCAATTATCATGATATCCGAAACTCCAATAATTTCGACCTTCAAACTTGTACCTGTTGCATAAACGTTTCATTTCCATATTTTATTCTAGTAACGTGCGGAATGTTTATATATATTTAAAGCGCTACCGTTTTATCTCACCGAGAAATTAATTAATTATCTCTCGAATTCATAGTTTTCGCCTTTTGATCAGTGAAATTAACGAAAATGTTAATATTATATTTAATCAAATACAAATTACACTGAAATTTTCTGAGAAATGTTCCAAATTTCAAGTATCTAACTCATCGAGAAGTTAGTTCGATATCAATAATACAACATACAGATATGATACAGAAAGCGGGTTAACAAAAAATAGTAAAAAATGTTGCAGGTAACCCACAAACTGTATTGAGCCACTCCTCACACAGATATTGACGATGAGTTGACTGTCAGTCTTACCAGCATTAAAACAATCAAAAGTGACGAAGTCTAATTTCCTTCCTACAAATTCATGTAACTACAGTTATCTGCAGTAAAAACGTAGCGCTAAAATCCACAATCTAAAATCTTAGGGAAACAACTGCTCACTGGAAAATAAATAGCCGTCATTTAAATTCCAAGTTGTCCCTTTTGTCCCCAAGGCTCCGAGCAGGGTCGAGGGTTACTTTTGCACAAAGTTATTGAAATGTATCAGTTAGTCAGAGAGGTAATTAAGAGATTGTCGTGACTCGTTTGACGTTTCCGGAACAAGTCGTCAATTTGGCGACCGTCTGTTTTAGCTTAGACAAGTTACGCACTCACAGTGCCAAGGCAGAAAGTCTGCCTCGAGTTTTCTACTTCATTGTATTGTATTCCCAGTTGTTTCTAAACCAAATCTAGATTTTGAATTTGTTGTACACTTTTATTCGTTTGCTAGAAGCAGCTTTCATTTGGGTTTTGGTTTTCGGCAATCTTACGTGTGACTGTGATTACATGTGAGGTGTGCGTTTGTTGGTTCTCGGAGCTCTTTGTGGGGATTCTTACACCCTACCTTCTTTACCTAAAGTAGAAAGACTTTTTCCAGACCAAACAATAGTAACCGATGCCTTCCTCAAACAGCAATGTACTCGTCACCAATGTATTGTATTTGTAGGGATTCCTAATAAATGGTGCAGTCAGCGTCTCGGATACCGATATAGATGCTGATAAAACATTTTAATGAATAACGAAAGCCTTAGGTTATAATTATATGTTAACAAAATCACGTTCATTACTAAATAACTCACCAAGAACCTGTTCTAAGGTCTTCTAAGTAAACGTTAATAATGCATTCAGTTGATTTAACCCTTTCGTGTAACAATATTATGAAGTCATTAAAAGCGAAGACTTTTACTGAGCCGCCCTTTAATTGCTTTATAACAAGAGGTTCAAACCGTGGCGTCATTAATTTGCGGAGTTTACGACGCTCCTCTGCGGAGTCTTTGTGCTACCTAATAATGTGGCAGCTCGCAGCCTGGAATCTCGTTCAGTTTGATCTACCAGACGACAACAATATTGATTGGACGGTATGATTCTGACAGCAAGAAATGCGCATTGTTATACTATTCACTGTAAATTTCAATCTAGTTATAATGAATGATTTCTGTGTTAGCTATTTTGTTTTCATCTATTTACGTACAAAATAAGGAAGTACACATTTTCGAAATGTCTCTTTAATTACGAAATATTAAAATAGTAGTTTCTGTTTTCATATATCGTGCGTTAAAGTTGTTACAAAACTGTACAATGTTTAAATAGACTTGCATTGAACGTATCTTTGCCTTTGGCGTCACATTTATACAGTAACAGATGAAAAGATATATAACTAAGATAGATATATAAGGTATATTAGAACATAGACGTAATACTTCTGTAGTGTCTTTGTTGTAACATCGTTTATACCTAGACGAAAATGTAAAAAAGTGATAAATTTTTACAGCAATTATTTGCTAAATTTCTCATAAATTTTTAATTAAGTGGAAAAAGACAATTCGATTCGAGACAGGGATTGAACCTGTGACCTTTGCCTAACCAGGGCAATGTTCTAGCCACCTGAACTACCCGAACCGTATCGAACCAAGTTGAAATTCTCCACCATATTTATATCGTCATTTTAAGAGTAAGACCAGAGCCATCTATCGAGCTAATGAACAACTCGATACCAATGAACAGTGTTACAACTAATTTTAAACATTGATGCAATGAACTCCACTCAGTATATTGATAATTTTTTAAAGCAATTATTTGCTAAATTTCTCATAAATTTTTAATAAAGTGGAAAAGACAATTCGATTCGAGACAGGGATTGAACCTGTGACCTTTGCCTAACCAGGGCAATGTTCTAGCCACCTAAACTACCCGAACTGTATCGAACCAAGTTGAAATTCTCCACCATATTCATATCATCATTTTAAGAGTATGACCAGAGCCATCTATCGAGCCAATGAACAACTCAATACCAATGAACAGTGTTACAACTATTTTTAAACATTGATGCAATGAACTCCACTCAGTATATTGATAAATTTTTAAAGCAATTATTTGCTAAATTTCTCATAAATTTTTGGTTAGGCAAAGGTCACAGGTTCAATCCCTGTCTCGAATAGGAATGTAAAAAAATGACGAAAAGAGTGTTTCCGCTCGCAGTCCTGCTGTACTACTCTTGTACACTAGTCACAAAACACCTTTAATTAAGTTAGAAAGAAATAAAAAATATTGCGGGGACTTTTTACACAGCGCCATCTAACTCAAACTAAGCTACTATATGCTTGCGCTATGGGACATTGACAACTGATAAACATACTTGTATATTACTAAACACTATATTATATACAATATAGATTGGGTGAGCGGGCGAGATAAATAAATTCAAAGTGGTATTTGCGGGGAAAGACAAAAATGAAATTTACACGCGGATGTCGACGAAAAAGAAATGGAAAACAGGAATGCGCACACTACCTTGCTTTTGCTGCGAGATGCTGAGGTGGAGGCTGCCGGGGACGTACCTGGACTTGGATCCCTGGTTCCATTGCACGAAAACACTATTTACCATGGAAAACACAATTATTGCGAAAGGTTTGTGCGGGCGCGCGCGCGGGTATCGCGTACTAACAGAGCGTATTCAGTCCGTGTGTCGCTGCCTGTAAGCGACGTTTTAGAAAGCGCGTAATACAGCTGTCTCGCTCCTCTTTTATGCGAGACAAGGTAGGTGCGAAAGAGAAATGGAATAAAGGGAAGGGGGGGAGTGACGACAACTAATTAATCAAAAACAAATGAAGATCGGCGATGCAACATAGAATAAATAACGCAGCCACTCTTTTATCGTATACCGGCGCAACCATAGACCACTTACAACTTAGACATCCACACTCATAAATAAAAATTTATGGATCACACAAAAAAAAATTCCATCCCGACATTCGAACCGCCACCGAGACATTCAAGAAAGCACTTCTATAAATTCACAAACGGCGACGCGTGCGCCGGACCCATAGCCGCACTGTTTGCAATTTCCTGCCTGATATAATCGCTGTCGTGTAAACAATAATGGCGGCCTTTTCTTTTCCTATTAAGGTAAAATGATATAACCTTTACGCTAAGTTACCATCTTATTTGTAGAGAAATAAAAATTTAATAGAGGTCAAACATTAAAGTAAAGGCAAGTATTAAAAAAAGGAAATTTGTGTGAAATTCTTTAAGACGAGTGGTTCCGTGACAGCGATCCCCTCGCTTCCGCCGCCCGCCCCACCCTGCTTGCGCCCCTCTTGTACATCATGTCAGAGCCTCCATTTTACTTGTTCATTAAATAGTCATCAAGAGAACATGTTCCTTGTCGTAGAAAATTAATAAAGACGTTTCTGTCGTTTATAATGGTGTCATTTTCTTTGTTACGACGATATTTACCTGTAATAATGACATCTTTAAAACTACTACGTAATAAACGTATAAATTGGCGTGTTATTTTTGAATTTTACGAAAACACGTAACGCATTTGATCCAGTTGCCAACAACAACTTTTGCGCAGTCTGCAGAATTTCAACAGCAGGGAGCCACAGTTTACCTCAACATGATTGATGAATAGACTCACCATCTACAAAGAAGGACCAAAAGCAACGGATGAATTGTGAACACAGTATGATTCTGCAGACCCCGTCGGGAAAAAGCACCATTTTGATGTTAAATAAACCATATGTGCAACAGTGTGTAAGAATAGATATCTCTAAGGGCACTCAAAGCGGACCCTGGGCTCTGATTGGCCAACTTCGGATTCAATTGGGACAAGATTCTAAATCGTCTGTAAAGAACGAATATTTTTGCAAATATTAAGCCTAACCGAGAATATTAAGTTATTATTCATCAACAAATAGAACGTAATGTCGCCTAAAAGCTCTTCATTTCAACTAAGCTAATGGCTGTGACATGGACAGGACAGGTACACGTCGCAAAATCATTTGCATCGGTTACATCAATATGTCAATTATTACTACCCTAGATAGGAGTTATTGACATAGTTGACAATAGGAATAATATCTGGTTGCGCCGGTATACGATAAAAGAGTAACCGCGTTATTTTTTCTATGTTGCATCGCCGATCTACATTTGTTTTTAATTAATTAGTTGTTGACACTCCCCCCGTTTCCCTTTATTCCATTTCTCTTTTGCACCTACCTTGTCTCGCATAAAAGGAGAGGGAGACAGCTGTATTACGCGCGATCTAAAACGCCGCTCACAGATTCACGGATTGAAGGCTGGCAGTTAGTCCTACAATAACCGCGCGCGCGCCCGCATCAACTTTCGCAATAATTGTGTTTTCCATGGATAAATAGTGTTTAACCAGGGATTCAAGTCCAGGGACGTCCCCGGCAGCCTCCATCTCAGCATCTCGCAGCAAAAGCAAGGTTATATGCCCATTCCTGTTTTTCCATTCTTTTTTCCGTCGACAACCGCGTGTAAATTTCATTTTTGTCTTTCCCCGCAAATACAGTCCACTTTGAATTTATTTATCTCGCCCGCTCAACCAATATCCATACTAATCTTTATTTGAGTATACATATATACATATTGTCACGCCTTTATACCCAAAGGGGTAGGCTTACTAAACGCACACATTTCACTGTATGCATTTTTGTCCTACGTAACAGGTGGTAAGCCCATTGCCGTGTTGAAATATACAGGTTTAGGTTGTGGCGACCTGCTGTTGATATTTTCAAGTCGCCTCCTGTAAGATCTTTAACTTGTTTTAATGACTGCCATTTTACTGGCAGTCATTAAAACGTGCTTAACGTGATTTCCGACACACGGAAACGGTCACATATTTTAATGCCGCTAAGTGGTCACCTATCCAAGGACCAGCTATAGTGAAAGTTGCTTAACGCAGTGATCGTTTACTTACACTGAGCGGAGCCACGAGAGTACTTGAGTATTTACCGATTGGCTATTAAATATTTGTGATTAAATTGATAAACCATGTACACGCAGTATCCGTGTGGACCCAGCAGAGTTGTGAAAAATAATCGTAAGGAGCGTGATGAAGTACTTCATTATGGCCATCGACATGAAGACCATTGTCAATAAATAACCTATCTGACTACGAATGTGATCCTTAATCTCGGGATGTCTGTTTTGCATCAAACGATAGCACGATTGGCATCGTTGTACCGGTACCTACCTATCTCACACAGCCTAAAGGCTGCCTCTGCGCTCACGCAACTAAATTCTTATATTGTGCCAAATAATGGACAGTTTTACATAAATAGTACCGCCATTTGTAACATCAGCGTATATTGCACTCCATGATCTGTTACATAGCCAGCTGTGTACTGGAATGCGCGCGCAATATTGGAAACAGTCATTACATCATTTACGACGTGCTCAATCAATGTGCTAATAAAGATTCTGCCGATCTGAAGTTGTAAATTGCTTTTTACATCGTTAAAAATATTCAACTGAAACAGCTTTTATATCCAAGTCGTAGGTCGTAGATCTTCCCTATATACAGACAGACACTACTTGAACGATATGGTTTCGAAACAGTACTAGTTACTACAACATGTAAGTACTAACGGAATTTTCTTTCGTTAGCGTTTTCGAACTATAAATCTTCCCTGTATTTGAAAAATGTAAGGAATGTGAAAATATATTTATTTATGTAGGTCACAAAGTAACACTTATGAACGTCAAGATTATTGCTTTCATTGCCGTGATAAAATGTAATGTATTGTTATTAAAATTTTTAATTATTTTTGCCAACAGTAATTTTGCATGTTTGTGTTCCAGACGAAATATGTCTCCATCTTATTATTTGAAACATGTGTATGGCTAGAAGTACAACTAAGTATATCTTCGCAGTCATACTGATATGACAAACTGTGTCATACTGAAATGACGGCAGTAATCCTTAATTACGACAGCAGTAATTTTTAGCCAGTTAAATAATAATAATCTTTATTTGCTTGAAGTATCTCTTATACCATATTTCAAGAAAAGATTAATGCTGCCGTCATTTCCTCATGGTCATACTAGTTTGTCATATCAGTATGATTACGAAGCTATATTTGTACTTCTAGTCATACTCTCACTATGGACAGGAGGCGTCTTGTACACAAAAGACAACGAAAATATAGAATTAATAAGGAGACCTGGAGAATAAAAGTGTCCAACTAGTAACATTAATGTAAAGCTTGCAATAACATTAGAAGTATTATTACACTCATGCAGTCGACCTTATCGCTGTGTTCAAACGAGTAAGGACAGGCTGTGGCTACTTATTTTGAATTTTTTTATGTCGCCGGTCATGCCTTTGGCTTAACGTAGGTATACCACGTTAGTGGCAACCAAGACCAGCGGTTTCATGTGCCTTCCAAAGTACGGTAGCACTCGTAAATGGCAATGACACAAACGGTCATCCACCTCAGAACCGGCCGAAGCGTAAAATGCTTAACGGAGTGATCGTTAACAGAACAGTGAGCAAAGTGGCTCCGAGCGCCTTTGCCCTTATATTGTTTTCTTTTTATTTCAAAGTTAAGTGAAAGCAGAATTAATACCGAAGACCGATTACTGGTTCTATATTAAGTGTAAAGACTAAAATTGTATTTAAAGTATGATACAGTACTTCTTCTTACGTCTATATCGTCTTCAACGCAACGCAATCATCCGCAGACAAACAATGAGCCTCTCCCGATTGATTGCGTAGCATCTACTCCATTGTGATCTAGATCTATTATTAATTCGAATGGAATTGGGTTTCCTCATTTTAACAAAACGTCTACAGTATGGAAGTTCAAAAGTAGTCTTAGTAGGATTTTGCAGGGTCGGCAGCACGAGTGTAGCACCGCTTTTGATGAGGTGAGCTGTGCTTTTCTGCCACTTGAGTGATATAGGAAATATGAGCCAAAGAACACCGACTTCTAAACAAGACCAAAAGCTGTTTGATATTCAAAGGCAAAATTTCTACATCTATTCGACAGTGATGATTCTAAAGAAAAAATAACTACACCATTTCATAAGGTTTATTTGAAACCCACTAGCGTAGATAAAATATGATAGCATGATTGTAACATTTGCCATTATTAAATATATTTTTAAAAGCTTTTAATTTTAAGAACCTTAAAGTAGGTATTAAGTGAAGTCCATTTATTAGTTTTATTGAAAATGTTCAGTGTTTTTAAATTTTTCGACTCAAATAAATCATAGACATGTTGCCGTAAATATTTTCTACTAAACTAACGTTGGTGGACAGGTATATAAGTGGACAAGAAACAGCCACGCAAGCAATGAGGTGAAGAGTGAAAATTTCAAGTGAGAATAGTAGGTACGATTGGGGAGTGATCAAATTTGAGATAGTTATGTTAGGCGGCACGTTTAGCGAAGTCCAGGGGTTTCATCGTAATTACAATATTTTTAACAATATTTATTTGTCATACTTTATATCATACCTTTATCACATATTATGAGCTTTGATTAAATTAATCATAGATACTGGTGTTATTAAATGATCTTTGTTATCAAGCCAACATAGCCAATGGTGCAGTAGACTGCCCTGAACTCCTCTCTAACATAGGTATACGTACCAACCTGTTGGGCTTAAGGCAGCGACCGGTGTTGTGGGTTGTGTTTATTATAGGCGTAACGCTTTTACTATCCGTAGTGCAAGAAGTAATAACGATGTCGCGGTTACCCTAGATTTTGACTTGTTTTGTACCAGCACGAGCATAATTAAGAAACGTATGGGTGATGAGTTCTTTGGAGAAACTTAAAATCAGGACAATACTGTAATATAAATGTAGTAGCTGCAAACACTCATTAATTAATATAGAAATTAATTTAGAAGCTGTATTTATAAATATATTACGTATCTATAATATGTTTTAGTATATATGTGTGTATTTAGGTATATATGTATGTGTGTATTTATGTTCGTGTATATATATTTATATGTTTAAGTAAATATTTATTGCTATAAATAATAATAATTATTGAAGTTAGATGTTATGGTAGATGTTACTTTACATATTTTTAATTTTTCCAAAAATCTGTTATTGTATAATTCTCGTTGAGATTGTTTGATTGTTTAATTCAACTAGTTAAATTATATATATATATATATATATATATATATATATATATATATATATATATATATATATATATATATATATATATATATATATATATATATATATATATATATATCTATATGTGTAGGCTTATAATTAGCGATATTGTTAAATATAGATACAATTTATATTGTCATTAGTCTGTAAGCTAGTCCAGGTGGAAATGATAGTATTTTGTCGAAGTGCTGGTAAATGTTTTAGGTTATCAGAATACCGTTTCAATTATATCGCAATGTCCACGTCTAACCGTCGAGGTAAATAAATATATCAATACGTCGAACCTTTGGTTTCAAAACTATTCGTGATTGTTAAGTTTAACACTGTGTGACACTACAGTCGGTGATGATCCGCGATAGTGGAAAGCCACGGTAGGCCTTTCCTGAGCAGAGATTTATTGCGAATGACAAACGCATGTTGCTGCGATGAGCGCTCCAGGTTCATTAAGTCACGACACCTGATAGATTACACTCGTACTCTCGCCACATCGTTCGGTCGCATACTTACGGGTTTGCACGAGCGATTACACTTTGAATGGAATTTTAGGATATTGCTTGGCGTAAGGGACTGTACGGATAAGTTTAATGATTATTGTTGAAGATTCTGTTGTTATTTTACATACATATATACATATTGTCACGCTTTTAGCCCCGAAGGCGTAGGCACAGGCATACTATACGCCTACATTTCACCGGATGCATTTTTGTGTCCCACAACAGGCGGTGAGCCTTACGGTAGAGGTTATTAGCGACCTGGAGTACTATTCTGATATTTCTGCTGTTACTTCTCTACTACTTCATTAACTTGACCATTGGATATTTAAAATGTATATTCAGACTAAAGGAACTTTATATGGTAACATAATTAATGCAACGACGAAGAAGGTGTATAAGAAGGCAGGCGCCAAGACTGAAGCGTCGACGTCGCGGCGCGCTCCGCTCAAGCAGAAGATACGCATTTAAATAATTCCAGTGACATGACCTGGCCCCACCTACTCACATACGTTTCACTTCGATTAACCAAACGTTTTGCTGTTAGTTATCGTAATTTAAGTGCTGGCTTTTATTATAGGTAATTTTTTCATTTCTTATGTATAATATGTATGTATTTAGAAATATATAATATGTTTATCAGTCGTCTAGATCCCATAATACAAGCTTATATTAGCTTACTTTGGGCTAGACGGCACTGTGACTGTCGGGAGCCCTGGGGTTATCCTTCCGAGGGCTCACCCGGGACTCCTGGCCATAGACAGATAGAAGGGTACCGTGTGGTTTTAGTCGGTAGGAGTCCGGCATAGCATCCATGAGGATTTCCACACGAAAAAAGAAAGAGGCACTGTGTAAAATATATGTCCTACAATATTTATTTATTTTATTTAGCGTAATCTAAAGCACACTATAACTCTCAACTTAAAGACTTTATAGACCTCGATTAGAAATCCAGTATTGTAAGGTGGAAGATTACACTTGTGCTGGGCTTTTTCTTTTTTTGTCTATGGCCAGGAGTCCCGGGTAGCAATATGTTCAACAGTCTTTACGGTTTGAGATTCTGTATTCAGACGCTTTGCGCCTAAACATCTCGTTTATTGCAAAGTATGAAATAACTAGCCGAGTCATTTCGTAGATAAGAGTAAAAGGTCTCAGACTCCACACCTCACTGTTCCGACATGACAAACCATATCACCTACATAGTTTACAGGACTACCGAGTTTAAATAAGGTCAGCCAGTCCATACTGTTAATTGCTATATTGTACACTTTCTTGTTCATTGTACAATGAACCATCTCTATTCATATCACTATAAACCTCGGGTGCACTTTGAACCTCAAACCGTAAAGACTGTTGAACATATTGCTACCCGGGACTCCTGGCCATAGACAGATAGAAGGGTAACGTGTGGTTTTAGTCGGTAGGAGTCCGGCATAGCATCCATGAGGATTTCCAGAGGCAAAAAAAAAAAACCCAGCACAAGTGTAATCTTCCACCTTACAATACTGGATTTCTAATCGAGGTCTATAAAGTCGAGAGTTATAGTGTGCTCTAGATTGCGCTAAATAAAATAAATAAATATTGTAGGACATATATTTTTACACAGTGCCTCTTTTTTTTCGTGTGACGCCTGTGTCAAGTTCATTGTACAATGAACTTGACACAGGCGTCTGTACAGAAATTCATAAGATCTATATAACTAATCAAAATAAAGTAAAGTGACCCATCCAGGTGTCCACCAGTACAGGGACGGACTCCAATTTACAATACCATTAATCGGCATGATGCATCTGTCTAATGCATTTCAAAATTGTGTTTCAATGGAATAAAATCAGACAGTGCTAAGTTCTAGTTGCATCCGAGCCTTCTCTTTGAACAAAACCTACACGCTACCCTCATTTTCAGATTAGGATAGTCACTGCTATATCTGTTTTGGGCTTTGTTAGTGAGGGATTGCCGTCTTAGCTAGCAAACTGGTTAGTCGAAGGTGATGTTAGATTGGACCGTCGTGATCTTGGTACGACAATGGGATACCCTTTACCCTTCATCTGTCTATAAATGGGTGGTATTGATCGGTGTCAAAAATCATAATTGTGTATTTTTTTATTTAATAATTTGATTCAAAAATGTTAGACTATAAAATATTGAAATAACTATTAGGTAATAATATACATCGGAGACAAAGACGTTATAATCTGTTAATGATGGGTGTTGTCTTGTTGTGTTGGCAAGGCACAAGGCAACGCAGTGAATGAACGCGGTGATTTATTGGTACGGTAATTGAGTTGCTTAAATTTGTAATTACATTGTACAGCGTGTCACTCGCGCTTACTGTTGAGACGCGCCATATTGGTCCTCACCATTTTCCTATTAGAGTTTTTAAGGAAATATCTCAAGACCTGAAATATGACATAAGTACCAAAAAATGTATCCGCCGGATAAGTGGGTTCAAATGCATATCAGCTAACTCTATACAAGGCGTACCGGTTAAGGGGTAGAAAAGTAATGTAATTCTTTACAAGTCACACCTTTTTAACGATTTTTACATAAATTTTCATAAACTTCACAACTTGGGTATATTTTTGACTGCCTCTGTGGCGCGGTGGGAGTGCATCAGACTGCTACGCAAGAGGTCGTAGATTCGATTCCCACCCAGGATAAAACTTTGTTTGTGTGATGAGCACGATGGTTTATTCTGTGTCTGGGTGTTATTTATCAATAAAACGTATGTATTTAGAACTATATAAGTATGTTTATCAGTTATCTGGTCACCATAGTACAAGCTGCTTAGTTTGGAATCAAATGGCGTTGTGTGAGTTGTCCCAACGATATTTATTTATTTACTTTTATTTTCAAGCAATTGTGTTTTGTCATAAGCTTTACCATAATATCATTGAAACTGAAATACGCTGTACGAGGCACACTGGCTATAACTTCATTTGCGTCATTCGTTTACCGTAACCTAATTCTATAACTATATTTATAAGCAACAAAGGAACAAAACGTAATAAACTTTTTATCCTTACACAAGTGGTCGAAGTCTGTGAAGACATTTGCATAGTATCAGCTATATCCATTACGCACCTAAACTTCTGCTCCGCCTCACTAGAGTTAATAGTCTAGTCAACAAGTGCTTTTAAGGTCAATCTTTTTCTTAGTCTCTGAAAATTATGATTGAGGTGTCATTCGAATAACAAGTAAATGAGCCGATGCAAATTTAAGTACCACTCGCAAAAATTGCATAATTATGTTTAGTGAACTATAAACAAAAAAGGAAAACTATTTGAGATTGTATAAAAAGAACAAAAACTGACTGACTGATCGATTAATGCACAGCTGAAACCACAGCTAGAACCATGATATTTTGTACCATATTTCTTAGGTGTGCTAAGAAATATGGGTAAGGAATTGCGAAAGGATTTTAATTAATTCAAACCATGAGGGGTGGACAAGTTATATTATTGAACAACGTGTTTTTTTCTGAAAGATTAGCCACACTTTTGACACACTGGATTAACATATAGCCTCCTTTTTATTCTGAGATTAGTGCGAAATGGGTACTAAAAAAACATAACCATGCGGGCGGAGCTATCTCCTAGTTGACACATATAATAAATATGAAAATTTTAATTATTTTTGTGTTTATATTTTTAACTTTGCAATTTTTGCGAGCGGTACAACATTTTTTCCCATAACTTCTAAAAAAACGCTATTCCGAATCGTGTGAAACCTCAATCATAGTTTTGGAAGTTAGGAAATAAGTTTGAATTTAAAAGCATTTATTGATGAGACGGGAATGAGTATTATTATACTTATCCCCGTTTACGTGTAATCGGTAAAGATGAAACGTAATAGACTATAATAAACGGAATAGACCACAGCCTAAGGGACTCTCTATACTCGTGTACAAATAGGTCTGATGTCTATGCGTAGGTAGCATAACACAATCGCCGGCAAGATATCAGGTTATGAAATAGAGATCATCGCGAAACAAATTTCAAAGGAAAACCTGCAAGTTTCATTGTACAACTTCGAGATACATTTTGAAATAAAATCCAAACAAAACAGGGCATGTTATTCTAAACCCTCAAGTTAAAGTTATATAATCTCTCATGTGCTCGGAACTTTCATTCGACTCAGAATTGACTTAAAAACATGGCCGTCGTTTATTGAGCCTAATTGAAATTTAACATAAGAGTCGCCCGGTATGGCTTTATATTAATTTCTATAAATATTCTTTAATGATTGTATCGAGGCAAGGCAGTAAGTTAGGATTTGGTGAGCTTTAGTATCTATCTATACCAAAATCACTGATCTTAGGCAATCAAGTATTAAAAACGTTACTTAGTAAATAAAATTATCTCTTAATGTTTTCTACATATACAAGTCGATTCTTGCAAAATTCGGTTTTAAACCCACTTATTTATTTAACATGTTAACTGATAAGCTCATAAAATAAAAACTTATAGCAAACAAAGAAGGAAAGTTGGTAGCCCTGTGTTGTAAATTAAGCGGTGTATTTTGTACGATGCTCTGTCTTCTTTTAACTGAGACAGAGCACCGTTACCTTTATTTCCGATAACTACTCTCCTATTAGTTCCAAATCACATCTTCCGTCCGCGCTAAACATACTCTCTAGGTACACAATTTTTATTCACTTGCTTTAGATGTTCCTGGTTTACCTAATTCTTGCACTTACTTCTTACTTCTTCCTACCTATTATCACACCATTATTATCAGTTTGAATTAAAACTAGTTTGTCCTATAAATTCTAACGCCAAATTTATATCGATTAGGCACAATATTGATTTATCTCCAATGTTACATTTAGACTACTTTGTGGATTTTCCTGTAATCTATAGAGTCTTTCGGTATAATTTCTCAAATGTCCATTCAGGCGGAGTAGGTTTGGACATAGGGAAACTTTGTCCTTAAAAATACAGTTTGTTACATATTTATCTATCTATATATAAAAGGCAAAATCACTGACTGACTTATTGATCACAAAATCTCTGAAACTACCAAAGCTATGAAGCTCAAACTTCGTATGGAGATTCTTTTTAATACGTAGGTTTTTTGCTAAGAAGGGCTATTGCGAAATTCTACCCCTAGGGAAGTAAATAAGCGATAAACGGTTGTATGGAAGTTCGTCATTTTCAAAGTTAGAAACATGAATTTACGTACATAATATTTATGTACACCTGATTTTTGTTATAAATAAATGGGTACGTGTATCGCGGTTTAGCTAAATTTTACCTATAAGGGGGTAAACAAGGGTTGAAAGTTTATATGAAAAATTCTTCATTTACAAACATAGGAACACCAAATTTGTAATACCTGCTTCTGTATAAAAATAAAAAAGTACGTGTTAAGGAATTATGATAAATTCTACCTTTAAGGGGATAAAACAGAAGTTGCAATAACTGATTCATTGATCACGAAACCTATAAAACTAACAAAGCTACGAAGCCCAAATAAGTCCAAACTTCGCATTGGGGTTCTTTTAACACGTAGGTGCCCCCCTATGAAAGAGTTTTGCGATTTTTTTATCCCTAAGGACGTAAATAAGGGATATATGGTTGTATGGAAATGTCTCGCACAGGATATTCAGTTCAAGCAGTTTCGCCCGCGTGTATATTACTTATTCAATTGTAAGTAACTCATCAACAAGTATTCCGATTTTATTCAGTTTTTTGTTGATAAAGGCGAACACTTCAGAAGTTGTTTCATAAGAATAGCCTACGCGCCACCCTCTTTAACTAATATCTCTTTCTTTGTCTGTTTCTCTTATATGGCGCTAACGAAGTTGAGCTGGTCAGCTAGTTTTTTTATATTTCTTGATTTGTCATACTTGATACCTCGAACTAAAACACTTGTACAATGTACTCAATGACATCCAAAATACATACAATATGTGCTAACCTTTAAAAATGCCGTAAGCCGAAACCGGTCAGGTTTAAGTAATAATTAGTGGAACAGTACAAGTGTTTTAGTTCAAGATGTGTAGCAAGTTCCTCCAAGTGCTATCAATCAACAGTGTAAACAGTATTACTTGATACGTTTAAAGTGTAGAAACTTATTAGGCTTTTCTATATATTAAAGTACTAACTAAATATTTTTGAATATACAACAGCTTCGATCCGAGTTGTTGAAGTTGAACCGCACTTACACAAACACGTAACGAAATGCTTTCCCTTAGTGGCGCTACTGAAGCGTGCACACCAGCCGATAGCGATGTAAACGTTTATCTTCACATTTTATCAACGATGAGAATATTTACGAGTGACTTCACGTTTGGCACACGGAAGTTCATTGATGGCGCGGGAAATTTGCTGTCAATATTACAGGAAAATATTGAATAGTTGAAAAGTAAGACTGCTTTATTTTGCTTTTTACAAACATTGCTTTTTGATAAAGCACAGCTTCTACTTTTACAACCGAAGAAGGTCTTTGCATATTCCAATTTGCACATCGTGTGTTACGTGTATGTTTGGAAAATGTATTAAATCTGTTAGTCTGTGTCAGGCTATGTTCAATATAGGGTAGCTCCAATTGGTAGGAAATGTGTAATAGTTAATAAATATCTTTTTACATTGTAAACTATATTTTTTACAGTCAGAAAAGGTACCTAAAAATCTTATTTTGTCACGTATCTATTTTATAAATGGACCCAAGTAGGTTGTTGCTACCTGCTGTTGAAAAATTTCCAGCTGCCCATAAGGTTTTCAACTTGACTTAATGACCACCATGTTACTGGCAGGTTGGGTACAACGGTAAGCGTGCCTTTTGAAGTATGTAAACGAAAATAAAAGGTAATGCCTAAAAACGGGCTACCATCTCAGGAGTAGTTTACAGAACACTGTGGTCGCGGGCTAGTTGGCTTTCACCTCGTCACACACAAATAGTGACACTGAGTTCGAATGTGGTTTTTTATTTATACTATATAACCCAAATAAAAAATTTTAAACCAACTTCAACGATTGAAGTCTGAACCAGTGGTAAAGACATTGGTGGACATAAAAGTCAATGCTGTTGCTGAGGTTTTGGATTTAGTTTAAATATTACTGCGGCTTTGCCCGTGACACATTTCGAACCCCTGTATAATACTTTTAAAAAAGTTTGGAAAATCCAAATGTGCACGCCTCATTATTTTTCATAATTAAACCACATCGAATGAGACCGTGAAAAGTGAAAGGGTTCTGTTCCTAATTATACTGAAGCGTAAGAGAATAAAAAAGACTCGATTAGTAAAGTATTTCGTTCGTTATCGTGTTAACAAGAAAATATTCAGACGCACATACAGACACACGGACGTCCAAGACAAAACATATTTAAACAATTTTTTAACTAGTTTAAATAACAAAAATGGCATCAAAAATATCATGATTGTTAAAAATAGTGTTTTTTCTTGATATATGTGTAATATATTATTTTACAAGTGCAATATATGATAAAATAGAGACATTTTAAGTTTGAAAAATCAGATGTTTTGCGCGAAGTGACGGTAGTACCCACCTCAACGCTTCGCTTATGAGGCTTGCAATAATGTATAATATTTATTGACATTTATGATTGCTGCTCCGCTCTTCAGGGTAGTAGCATGATGATAGCCTTCCTCGATAAATCACTCGATAAAATACAAAAATCTTAATCTTTTTTTTATTTTCTACCAGTGGTTCCTGAGATTAGCGCGTTAACCCAAACAAATAAATAAACTCTTCAGCTTTGTATGGTAGTTTTTTTCGACTTACGTGACAGTTATGGTAATTTTTTGACCAATTTACATAACTTTCAGGTTTATAATATTAATGTGATGTCAATTGGTTATCTAGATGCCATGGTACAATTTCCTTCTAATTTTATAGGATATATACTAGTACGATTTCTTTGATTTGGAAAATAAGTCGTTAGTAATGTTCTTTGTACTTCCGTGAGAGGATGCGGATATATATAATAGATGTCTTTTTTTTTGATAACCGTGTGGTAATCCTTATAGACTTCTCGTAGGTGGTCGACAGTTTTGACGGTGTGGGCATGTTAGACTCTTACCAGGGGCCCTGAGAAGCTAAGGCGCCAGCTTTACCTGGCGACCACTTCTTTGGAGATGGATAGTATGTAGACATCCCCGCTTAGAACAGATGTGCGTGAGGTATATCGCGGTGCCTACTTAATAGGTCTCTGGTATTTTAATTTAAATTAATAACTTCTTTGATTACTAGTGGACCTTTTTTAATTTGTTGTTTTCAATTTGGCAGATACATAGACTATCTTCGACGCAAGCATTGTTGCAATACATTTCCATGGCCAGCGATGATTTCCCACAGTAGATCACACACACCATCTTTTACAAAGTAGGTATTAAAATTAAGTTAGGCATCATGCTTGGGTCCTGGAATAGCTGACGGGCCAAGTAGAAGTAAATATCTGTCACACTCTTCACATAACTTGCAAATTGTTGCCTTTCTTATATGAAACCTTGTGGCGCACAATGATCAATAACGATTCACGAAAGGCCGCATTGAGATACCGTCATATCGGTGTTTTGACTTTTACTCAAAATCCTTACGATGCATAATGGCTAATATACTTTAGTTATAGTTTTTCTCTATACTTTTACTTGTCCCTCCTCCGAAACTTTCTGGATAAGCTAAGATGACAGCCTTTTTCGATGTGTATGTATTTACCTCTAAGAATCTTACACTAATACTTAAAATCATTTATCACATTTTTTATTATCAGTCTTATGCAATATTAAAAGGAATATAATTGCTAATATTTAGCTAAAAAGGAGCAGTACACGCTTCAATCACGGAGGATAAATAATTCAATATACATACACAAATAACGGGTTAGGTCAGCTGCCACACGGCAAAGTGTCTGTGAGACCATGCAGTATGTGAACCATAGAAGACGGAAAAACAGAAATTCGGAAAGCTCTCTCCCCCTACATCTTTGAGAACGCCCAAATTTTCATGATGAAACCACTTTTCGTTCCTTAAGTCATAAAAGGTACCCTCCTACTAAATTTCTAGCTACAGGACATGATACAGTGGGGCAGTACTGGTTCTCTAGGGAAAAAAAGTATGTGTGTGTGTGTGTACTCCTTTTTTATTGTTATATTTAAATATATTTGAATTTCTGTACATCAGAGGACATTAGTTGTTTCGTTATTAATTTTTTTCTTGCCGTAATGCCATAAGATATTAATTATGCTTTAACAATTCGTCAAACTTTGCCATAAAACAAAACCTACTACTAAATGCCTGTGCCTGAAATTAATGATCTCATTTCAGGCACAGCTAATCCGTATCACCTTTTTTTTAGAAAACTTTCCTCGATTTTTAGCGTTGAATACGTCAGCTTTCACTAGTTAGATAAGGCGCTTGGAAATGATTTGCTTGGTCCACTAAGCCACTTAGCCAATATATCTCATGTTCCGTAGATGTGGCAGAGCGCGTTCACGCTGCATGTTATCCCGTTTGGTTTTGAGCTTAGCGCTTGTTTCCATTTGTGGTTTATAGCCTTCATTTCGTTAACTTGCCAGCCAAATACTTGTACATTTAGATAGCTCTCCATCAATGATGGGGACAGTTAACGATAAGTAATGCAATAGAAAGCGATTTATGAGTGTTGTCATTACCGATATTCAAAAATGGAAAACGATGGCAGCAGCAGAAGCAGTTTAATTTCAAACTGCTGCGCTAATCGTCATTTGTCTTGGTACAGAGAAAGCTAGGACTTTGAAGATGAAAATATTAAAAAAAACCGTCCAAATGCAAGTCGCACTCGCGTACGAAATGCTTTTAATAAAACGGCAAAAAGTCATGTAGTATCGGAGCTCCCTTAAATATTAAAATATTCTGTAAATATTTCAATCATAAAACATTTATACTCATATCATAACTAGGTATAAACATATCAAATTAACATTTTGCCGTTATTAATATCGAGTAAAAACAAGCAAATAAATAAAGATTTTTTGGTATGGGTGCCCCCTTAAATATTTATTTTATACTGTTTTTTAAACATTTATTTATTCTATAGATCTGTGAAAATTTTTGTGTCTAAACTACGGTTACAGCCTGGTGACGGACAGACAGATGGACAGAAGGACACCTGAGTCTTAGTAATAGAGTCTCGTTTTATGCATTGAATACGAAACCCTAAAGAAGATCAAATGTGTCGTTTTCTAAATTGCTCATATTTTACGTTCTCGATGTCATCTATTACACAAAATTCTAGTGCAAGTTCAATTGAAGAGTTAGCGCTAGGTACTCACATGAAGGTCTTCAAATCGATTGGAGGTGCAAAGGGTGTTGAGTGGCGGAGGGCAGATCTTGGCGCAGTGCTCCATGCACTCCTCCTCCTCGGCTTCTTCATTTTCAGTTTCAACCCCAACTGCGCCGGCGTCGGCTTGCTCGGCTGTTGGCAATCAACATGATATTTATGTTGTGTTTGGTCTATTGTACATGGCGTTCGTATGAAATAAAGGACTTATCTATATTATGGCTATCACACATTTAATGCAGATTTTTTTCTTTTTATCTAGCCAAATAGCTAGCTCAAAATCAGCTTATATAAGCTTCTGGTATGAGATCTAGACAATATTAAACATACTTATATATTTCTAAATACTTACAAACATATTTTACAGAGCAAACACCCAAACTCTGAAACAAACATTGGTGGATCACACAAATATTTGATCCTACCCAAGACTGCAGCGCGGCAGTCGCGTACACTACCACTACGCCATTGAGGCAGTCAAATAATGACTTACTAACGATTTGTGAAGAAAACATTTACAAAGAAAGTGTACCAGTTGTGGACAGTTGGTTGACTGAAAACATTCAAATCTTTACCTATTTTCTATGAAACGAATGAACGAAATTGGAAAACGACAGTTTCATTCATTTGCATGTCAAACGAATTGTAGCTGGGTTGACAAATAGTTTCGGAGTTAAAACGATAGGCCGAAAAGTGAATGATTGGCCGTTGTTAGAATGTTAAATATAAGCCAAGTTCTTTGGTATTTTGATTCTATGCGATATAACATTAACATTATTTAAAGTTAAACGAGGGTATAAGTTTAGAAACATTTTACACAGCATATCATTACTGCTTTATTTATTTTGAAGGGCTGCCGCCGACAGACGCAGTACACTCATGTGCTATTGTGCACGACTGTTCTACTTACAGGACCACGTTACTAACGACTAGTGCAGCACAGCAACCTTGGCATATTCATAGTTCACGATAATAACGACACTTACATATAAACTTGTAACTAACATTAGAGATAATAATGTGTTAGAGGACCGCCGTCACGCAGCTCAATTTGTTTAGTAAAAACATCCATTTCCGTGTCATCAATGCTATTGACTGATGTGGCTCGCACATGAGCAGGGGCTTTAAACGCCAGACAGAGATACGGGTACGAAATAAAACAAAGTCGTATCTCCGTAATGGGCAACAAAATGTTTGTGAAATGTGCCCAATTCCACCACTTTGATCTCGTGTAATAAAATGAAAATCGAGCTGCAAAGAGGGAGCTGTGGGACACAGGTACATGTCTACATTTTCGGAACAATTTTATAAACGGAACATTTGAGTACTTTTAATAGTTAGCTCATAGAGGTTAAATCATAAGATTATTTGTCTATCAATGTTAGGTGCATGAACTGCACTAAATATCTATATATATGAAAGAAAGTCGTGTTAGTTACTTCACTTATAACTCAAGAACGGCTGAACCGATTTAGCTGAAAATTGGCAGGGAGGTAGTTTAGAGCCAGGAGAAGGACATAGGATACTTTTTATCCCGTTCGACATCATTCCCGTTTGACTTGACATGTAACGTCAGTCACTATAAAACGTGGTATAACAAAAAAGAATCAGACTTGGAATAACAAAATTGACGTATAATGACAGCTATGTAATGACGTATGGATGACAATTTGATATTTGTAAGAAATCAATAATAAAACTATTTCTATTAAATAAATAATTAACATTATTGCCCAATTGCCCATTCGTATAAACAGTGAAGTGAACTATAAAACTAGGTATGGTTGAAAATTTAAGTTTTTAGGTGAAGTGAAGTTTAATTAATAATGCCGCGACCAAGACGATCGAATCTTTCCCGACAAAGCCGTGATGCAAGAAGAATACGAAATACTGCAAATGAAAGGACTGAAGAAGAACAAGAAATTGCACGTGAACAGCGCCGCGATAGTATGGCTCGACTTCGTGCTTCTCAATCACGAGAGCAAAGTGAAGCAGCCCGTGAAACAGCTCGGTTTGCAATGCAGAATCGTCGAGCGAACAACAGAGGTCAACAAATAGATAATTTGCGACGCAGAACAAGATATTTATCAAGTGCTGATTTGAATCGAGCAGCGTTTCAATACGATTGCAGCAATGATTACAGCTTGCATCCTAGCGTTTGCATTGGGCAAATGGACGTAGTTTGCGAGTATTGTGGTGCATTAAAGTTTTCCGGAGAAACGCCTGGATTATGCTGCCTTAATGGTAAAGTGAAATTGCCATTGTTGACTCCGCCACCTGAGCCATTGTATTCATTGCTTTGTGGCGAAACACAAGAATCACGCCACTTTCTTGCAAATACTCAAAAATACAATGGTTGTTTCCAGATGACGTCATTTGGGGCAGATATTATCGAAGAACGGGGATTTAATCCGACATTTAAGGTATTTATTTTTGTACTTATATAGAATGTAGTTAAAGAATAACTTACTTTATCTATTGGTACCTATGTAGTATATTTGCTAATTCTGAACTCTACTCTCCCACCGAAAAAAGTGTTTATAACCCAGTTAATACTGTCTGGTTTTTATTTTGTAGATACAAGGACAGATTCATCGTCGAATTGGATCATTACTACCTTTCGAAGATACACAGAATAAATTTTTACAAATATATTTCATGGGCAACATGGAAGAACAACTTGATCGACGCCTAGAGATCAATGTAGGAATGAAGCGAGCAATTATTCAAGACTTGCAGTGTCTGCTTCATGAACATCATGCGTTGGTCAGGTTGTTTAAGAGTGCTTTAGAGCGCATGCCAAGTGATGACTATAAAGTTGTTATCAAAGCAGATGAACGACCATCTGGAACACACGAAAGGACATTTAATGCTCCAACAGTAGACGAAGTTGCCATCCTGATTGTTGGTGAACAATTGGAAAAACGCGATATTGTGCTTACACGTCGCGATACTGGGCAACTGCAACAAATATCTGAAACTCATCGATCATATGACACATTGCAATACCCGCTGATGTTTTGGCAAGGAGAAGATGGATCTTATTTTAATATTAAAATGAAAAATCTATTGAATGGTGAGTATCAGTATCATAATTTATTTCATTTATTTGTGAAAGACACTGATTTAAAATAATGCTTATTAAAAAAATGGTTAATGTCTGTATTGTTTGCCTTTAAAATTTGCCTTTGAAATGGTTAATTATCATTTTTTTAATTTCAGGTGAAGAAACTACAAAGAAAGTTAGCTCAATGAATTATTACGCATATCGTTTGATGATTCGTCAAAATGCTGACAACTATTTGCTGCGGTTTCGTCGATTGTTTCAGCAGTATTGCGTTGACATGTATGTAAAAATAGAAACGGAACGTTTAACATTCATTAGGTTGAACCAAGCCAAACTGCGTTCTGAGGAGTACATCCATTTACGTGATGCAGTTAGTACTGAAGGAAATGCAGCTAATATTGGTCGATTAACTATTCTGCCGGCGACATACATTGGTAGTCCACGTCATATGCATGAATATGCACAAGATGCAATGACATATGTTCGTCATTACGGTCGGCCCGATCTCTTTATTACTTTTACCAGTAATCCAAAATGGATAGAAATTACTCAATTGCTGCTTCCCGGACAAACATCAAGTGATAGACACGACATCACAGCACGTATATTCAGGCAAAAAATTCGGTCCCTGATGAACTTTATTGTTAAACAACGCGTCTTTGGAGATACTCGATGCTGGATGTATTCAATCGAATGGCAAAAGCGAGGCCTGCCGCACGCACACATTCTTATTTGGTTAGTGGAAATAATTCAGCCTGACCAAATAGATGATATCATATGTGCTGAGATTCCTGATTATGAAGTCGATCCAGACCTACATGATGTTGTTACTACTAATATGATTCATGGACCGTGTGGTGCCATCAATCCCCAATCACCTTGCATGGTCGATGGAAAGTGCTCTAAACGATATCCACGGAAATTAACGGCGGAGACTGTCACTGGCAATGATCGTTATCCGCTGTTATAAATTTATTTTTTTTTGTATTTTTTCAATAAAAAAAAATCTGCTTATTTATTGACATTAAGGCGGTCTCAGTGTTCGGTAAACGATCACTGAGGTACGCAACTTTCACTATGGCTGGTCGTCGGATGGGTGACCACTTTGTGGCATTTACATTTGCGAGCGTTTCCGTGCTTCGGAAGGCACGTTAAGCCGTTGGTCCCGGTTGCCAGTAAAATGGCAGTCGTTAAGCCTGGTTGAAAGCCTTATGGGCGGCTTAAAAAATATCAACAGCAGGTAGCCACAACCTGCGTCTGTCTATTTCAACACGGCAATGGGCTCACCACCTATTACGTGGGACAGGAATCCACACGGTGAAAAGTGGGCATATAATATGCCTCTGCCACCCCTTCGGGGATAAGGCGTGATGGATATTTATTTTTATTTTTATTTTAAGGCGGAACAAAGTTCGCCGGGTCAGCTAGTAACCTATATTAGCGAAAGAAACTGTTAGATGCTGGCCCAACTAAAATGTTTTAGTTGAAGCAAACTTAATTATATGACGTCAACCTTGTTTTTGACATTTGTAATTAAAATTACCCCAATAAAAATTGACGAAGGAACTGATCAAGATGTTCCCAATTTCTTCTAATTTCCGGATCGAAGTAAATGTGGGTTTTCAAACAAATTGTCGAATACCTATCATGTTTTGTGAGTTTTGGTGTAATTGAAATTACCTACGTACCTTCCTGTCGTATCCGATTTAACAAAGCCTTTTTATCACTCAGTTTGATTAACGCCGATCATGAATATGACAGAGTGTAGAGTACTGTAAAGTAGATATTAATTCTTTTTTGAATCAACTATATATTATAGGTACACGCGTACGTACGTATGTTTTTTGTATTTATTTAGTAAGGAATTTAATAACTTGTCAAGGAATAAATACAGAACGCCATTTGCCACTGAGTCGGCGAAGCAAACTTATTTTAGAACAAGATGAGTTTTTAATAATTTATATATTTCAATGGCACTGAGGCACTGAAGCGTTGTCGTGATAGGGTAAAGACAGAAAACATGAATTATAAAATTGATATCTTCATGACGTAAAACGGAAAATGTGAATTGTTTGAGCTTTTTGTTACTTTGCAGGAAGATATTAAAATTTGCCCGACTTATTTCTCTAGTTCTGGCTATACTGTTGCAAACCTGGCAGAAAATGTCGACTGTTATGAATTACATTATAAATATATAATAATTTTGCCCGAACAGTGTTCGATATAGTGACTGCGGAGAATGCGTAAATATTGTGTGGAGAATGTTATGGGGTGGCAGCAGATAAGGAACGGAAGTGATCTGGGGTAAAACACGCACTGAACACAATCATGGTGATAGGGGCGCGACTGTTGGAACTAATTCATATATTTATTGCGCTCACAAAAAATAAACACTGTATCGGACCCTGTTATTAAAAAGCAAAAACTTTATCTGTCTACATTTAAGATGACCTCATTTAAACGCTCTTGATGTTTTAAACATTACTAGTTGACGCCCGCGGCTTCGTCCGCGTATAGTAGTTGTCCCGTTCCCGTTTCCCACAGGAACTTGACCTCGGGATAAAAAGTAGTCTATGTCCGTCTCCTGGCTTTAAGCTACCTCCCCATTAATTTTCAGCCAAATCGGTACAGCCGTTGTTGAGTTATAGTGTAACTAACACGCCTTCCTTTTATAAATATACTAGTTGACGCCCGCGGCTTCGCCCGCTTAGAGAAGTTTTCCCGTTCGCGTTTCCCACAGGAACTTGTTTCCGGGATAAAAAGTAGCCTATGTTCGTCTCCTGGCTCTAAGCTACCTCCCCACCAATTTTCAGCTAAATCGGTACAGCCGTTATTAAGTTATAAATAGTGTAACTAACACGACTTTCTTTTTTATATATAGATATAGAGATGTAACAAAATGTAAACGAAGTCACACTATATATGCATGTCTAAAATCACTTATAAATTCCCAATGTCAATCAAAATAATGAGGTAGTTATTTAATGTCGTCATGTGTATTTAAATTTGAATGTCATTGTTTAATTTAATGTCAATAATAGCTATATAATCTATCCTACTAATATTTTAAACGCGTAAGTTTGTAATAATGGATGTTTGTCACTCTTCCACGCAAAATCTAATGAACGGATTTTGATGAAACTTTTCAATAATATTACACATCAGAATAACACAGGCTACTTTTTATCTTAGAAACGAGTTCCTGTGGGAAACAGGAACGGGAAAGCTTCAACACGCGTGCAGAGCCGCGGGCGTCAACTAGTTAATTACAAAATTTTGTAATATTTAAAAAATCTAAAAGTAAGTCTGATATCATTCAGTGAGTAATAGCAGTCTTCGATCAAAAATAAATTTAACCTTGACTTAAATTCTCTTTTACACAGAGACATTTAATTTTTAAGTCTATTGGCAAATTACTTTTTTTTTATTATATTACTTAACTTAACTTAACTATCTTCACGCTGTATCCCTGACGATGTAGTCAGAGAGCGATCCATGCATACTTCTTTCGCTTCTTCGAGATTCATCAATTGCTTCATACACGCACGTCTGGGTATCCGAGTACTTTTGACCTTTCCGTTATTGAGGAATCTGCTCACGTGGTCTTCATATGTAAGTCTCGGCCTACCCTGACCTCTTCTACCCTCTGCTTTCGCACAATATATATTTTTCGTCAACCGTTCCTCACTCATTCGTTGGACGTGTCCAAACCAACGGAGCACGCCCTTTTCCAGCTTAACGCTGACACTTTCATTCAAACCTGCCATATTGCGTATCACTTCGTTACGTATTCGGTCGGCCAAGGTAACGCCGCACAATTTTCGAAGTGATCGCATCTCCACAGCATTCAATTTACTTTCATGCATCTGCTGACATATCCAGGTTTCGCTACCGTAAAGCAAAGTTGGCACTAGAACTGCGTTATGAATCGCCAGTCGTGCTTCTTTTACGATGCTTTGTCGCTTTACTAATTGGGACAAAGCACCGTTAACTCTGTTTCCGGCAGCTACTCGCCGTTCTACATCCGAATCACATCTGCCATATGCGCTAAACATACTCCCTAAATACACAATTTCATTCACTTGCTCTAGACGTTCCTGGTTTACCCTAATCTCGCATTTAGTTCTTACGTCATCTCTTTCAAATACTAGAACCTTAATCTTACTTGCATTCAAGCGAAGACCCTTACTTTCACACTACTCTTTCATATTAGTGACTAATGCCTGAAGGTCGGCTTCTGATGAGGCCATGAGCACCGCATCATCAGCGTACAGCAGACAGTTTACTGAAAAGTCACCCAAATTCACACCCATATCACAATCTTTCAACTTCTGCAGGCAACTGTCCAGATACACTATGAACATCCAGGCGGACATGACACAACCCTGTTTGACGCCTGTACAGACATCAAAAAGAGGTGACACATACTTTCCCTAGGGACCCTACTCGCACGCAAGCCTTACAGTCCTTATAAAGCGACTGTATTGCCCGCAGCAGCGAGCCGTCCACACCATATCCGGGCAGCAAATCCCACAGAGTTTCCCTCACAACGTTATCAGAGATAGAAAATACTTGATCCATGCAACCTCTTCCACGTCGGAATCTGCATTGAGCCTCTCATAAATACCTTTCAGACTTTTCTTGCATTCACCTTACTAGCTAAGCTGACCAAGCTGATCGCCCTGTAGCTGGATCAGTTTAGGCGCGAGCCTTTTTCCCTTTGTAGATATGTACTACACCTGCTATTCGCCAGTCATCTGGGACCTCACCCGTCCGCCAGCACAAGCTGCATAACAGACATAGTGTCCCAGACGCGCGACCCACCGTACTTGATCATCTCAGCAGTAACTGTCTTTTCCCTCAGCTTTACCACATTTCATACTTCTTATCGCTTGTTCAATTTCTTTCATACTAATGACTTCAATGACATCGGAATCCGGAGCATCGAAGTGAGCTCCACTTCCTGATGTGGCATCTCTGTCTTTTCTTGCATACTTCTTTCCATAATATTCACTCCATCTCTGCAGGACGTCAGTTTGGTCTGTTAGGATGTCATTGTTAACACTAAGCACTTTATTCATACTGCAGATTGCTGTTCAACTCCGGGTCTTGCCTACCTCTTTCCAGAAGAGCCTGGCATTATCCCGGAAATTGGACGACAACCTTTCATCCGCTTTCATTCTGCACCTTTCACGAGCTTCTTCTATCAGTGCATTCGTGTTAACTTTTTGCAGCTTGTATCTCTCTTTCATATTAAAATCATTCCGCGAGGCTAAGTAGTCTAACCATGCTTACTTCTTCATTCAAACTGCTTCTTTCACTTCCTCATTCCACCATGCGTCACGCTTATTACTACTGCCTCTTCTCGTTTCTCCGCACACTTCCACAGCGGCATTTACCATACTATACCTAAGGTTCTGCCATACACTTTCCACATTCTCAATACTAACATTGACGTCGCCAAGCTTTTCGGCTACCCTTTCTCTATATTTATCCCTAATGGATGCATCCTGCAGCTTCCAGCTGTTGATGCTATGAGTCGGCTCAGGTTCAGGACACTCGGTGCGATGACGTCAACCCGCGAACAGACCCCTTATCCTAGATATTACTAGGTAGTGGTCTGATCCTAGTTCAGCGCCTCGATAAACCCTTGTGTCCATCACCTGTTTTCGGAGCCGACTATCCTTTAGGAATAGATCTATCATGCTTCTCTTTGACTTACATCTCCTCGTATACATATGAATTTGTTTGTGGTTGAACATTGTGTTCGCCACAAACAAATCCTTTTCCTTACAAAATGCCAGTATAAGCTTGCCAGCGTCATTCACCCTTTTATCCCCATACTTCCCGAGTACCGATTCAAAACCATCGCGAGCGGTACCCACCCGTCCATTCAAGTCTCCACATGCTATAAGTTTTTCATTTCCTTCTATCACATTTCAAGCTTATCTCATACTCTCCCAGAAGTCCTCTAGCTCACTCGCGTTCGACGAAGATACTGGCGCGTAAGCAGCTACTAGGAAAATCTTCGTCAAACCAAGTTTTAGACGGATCCAGAGGATTCTAGGACCTACCAGTTTGTACTTATACATACCGGAGGCAAATCGCGAGGACAACAAAATTCCAACCCCCCGACTGCCATGCTCGCTATCTGGTACTCCAGACCATAGCGCGAGCACCCCACCCGGGAGCTCCACGACTTCGCTGCCCTTGCGCTTGGTCTGTTTCAAGCACACTACATCACTTCTCTCATTCATAACATCCATCAACTCATTCATCTTATCTGCCATTCCTCTCCTAACATTCCACGCAGCTACCCTGCACTCCGTCCTCCACTTCCCGCCGTGTCGGGCCGCGCGTGTAGGGTGGCGGTCCCCTACGCCTGGCACACACTTTTCGCACCAGCGGGGACGAACTGGTGCGCGTCGCCTCGGGGGCACGCCCTAGCAGTATTCGCCCTGGTGGCACTCGTGTTGGAGTAGAATTGCAGCCGTAGCTGGCAGGGATGGCGACGTGCACGCTTCTACTCTTCATCCCCTGTATAGATATACTATTTTAAAAATATTTCAGCAGCACCAGAATATACAAGCTAAGAACAGCATTTCTAGTTTTTTGAAATGATCCCTAAACGAGTCTTGCTGTCTAATCCGAACAATAGAGCGAATCGCCCGTTTCCGTACAATAAATGCTTTCTGTATATTGTACTCGTAACTTGCTCCCCAGAACAAGATGCTGTATCTTAGCTTAGACTCTACGAGAGCAAAATACGAGTACACTGCTTTTAGTTGAGATATATATCTACGTCATTTCGCAGACTTCGAAGCACATAGCAACCCGAACTATTGGCATTTTGGTTTTCCAGTTAAGATCACTATCCATATAATATTGAGTAGTCAGGTCTTTAGTTGAATAATGTTAACAAATTTTATAAATTGACCGTTTTGTAGGTGTTTTTAGCAGATTAATGTTAAAGTCACCATACAAACAGCTGATTCTATCAAGGAGGTGTTCCAGCAATCTTTGAAGTCTATTCAAGAAGGTCACAAAATTAATGTCATAGGGATTGTGGATACAACAACATATTCAAACTAATGTTTGTTTATCTTTAATAGCACATTTCTCAAAGGCCTTCATTGTGTACAATTTTTTGGCTATCGGTAGTTCTTCCCACCCTCTGTATTTATATGCCAATATGATAGTAACTCCTCTCTTTTTGCCTACTTTAGCACTATAAGACGAAACAGTTAAGTAGGAAAACGCTCACTATGCATATGTAGTGCAGTCTACTTGACAACCCTTCCATATACATTGCTGGTTCATCTATTTTATTTCTCAACCCACATACATTTTGATGAAAAACATTCAATTCTACACAAGATAAATTATTGTTGCTGTCAATTCTAGTTAAATTTATTTGTTTTTACGATTTTGTTACCGGAGACAAATGGCACCAGATTGAGACACAACACAAGAATCAACATCTCGTGACGGGCTACCATTATTACACAGGATTGAAGCTAAAGGATAGGAGCTGAGGATTGAAGCTAAAAGATAGGAGTATCGCTTCCTCCGCCGACCCAACGAAGGGTAAGTGAGAGAGGGGATCCTATTTATTTGCATTAAACGACCTGCAAGTAAACGGTGATGGCTTAAACATTTATTTTGTTTTAAGGGTCGGCAGCGCGAGTGCTGCACCTCTGGTGTTGCAAACGTCCATAGGCTACGGTGACCACTTTCCATAGACCACTTGTCTGCCACCTAAATATATATATATAATAAAAAAAGTGATAGAAATAATCGTGCCTCAACGAGGTGACCTCTTCATCTTGGCATGATTTTAACAAGCTTCATAAAACATAAGTACCGATTTCTCCATATCATTAAGGAATTATTAGCTCCCCTCACCTCGCACCTCACCCCACAGAAGAACAAGAGACAATTGGTGAAGCATCAATCAAACTTTTACGTTCCACTTACCGAAATAAAATAAAATTAGGTAAACGACGTTGCTGAGAGCAAAGTACTATAAAAAGAAGTGCTATGTTCTGGTGAGATTGTTTATAGATATGTAATCAAATGCTTTTAAAGCGTTTGCCAATATTTAGACCTAGTCGACACCTACCTCGCAACAATCTGGAAAGTTTAGTATCGGTATTGTTATTTCTATCATTAGCAACAGATCAAAGCATGAATATTTTGTTTGAAATTAATATTTTGGTGAAATCATTTTACGGATAACTTACATAACTGCGAAACGTTCTAGAGAAGTCGTGAAATTGGAATCCTTGAAAATAAATTGAGTACCAATTTCTGTATTTTAGGAAGTGCTTTGTTATATAATATTTTGTTGTAAACGTGTTCAGTGTTCTATGAACGATTACTGCGTTCAAGCGACGCGACGGAGGTTTGCTGAGATCTGTGCGGAGATGAGCGATCGTTGGGGCATTTTCATTTTACCAGCGTTTCATGTTTCAGAAGGCAGGATAAGGAGAAACTCCGCAGCCTACCTTCCGTACAACAAACTATATTTTTTTATTTTAATAAACGAAGATGAATGATAACTCCAAGAATTATAACAGATTTTTCATTTTAATAGAAAAATATTGGAAAGTTAGGAACCTCGAAAACAAATACATTTTGTAGCCTAACAAACGAACACGTTCTTGCACTATGCTAAGTGAGATAGCATTAATTTAAGCATCATCCATAGAGCAGAATATGCTTGCAACTTAAGCAGTTAGTAAAAATGTTTGTCCCGGCTGCAGTCACAAAACATAAAACAAAACCCTGTACCAACCCGTAAGGCTGGCCTTGTATAGTCTAGTAGTAGAGAGCAAAAATGTATATGTAATACAATCAGCCTATCAGTGTTTATATTTCAATCCTCACTTCGACAAACCTGAGTATTAAAGCTACCTGTTACACAACTGAGTTGAATGCCTCTACGATAAAAGCCGAAGCCTACGTCTTATGTGCTACGAGTATATAAAGGACACACAACTGACGCTTAATCGTCTCCTCGAGATATTTCGCTTTAGTCAGCATCACACTACCGATCGCTTGCTATAATAGTTAATTGAAAATAATGACAGACATTTAATTGCACAGCTCTAGGTAGGTATATGACACACAGTCGTTGATTTCAACGTCACGCATTTTGTCTGAACGGGTAAGCAGTGCGATACTCCAATACGATGAAAGGAAGGAGGGTTGGGATACATGCTACTACTTATTTTCAAAGCGCCTATGAAGCCTTCAACTTGGCTCAAAGACTACCTTGTTACTAGCAGCCGGGACTAACGGCTTGGCGAACTAATGAAAATGCCACACACGCAGTATTCCTAAACTTTACTTTGAACTACCGAGGCTACCATCAATAGTCTTGATGGTCTCATTTAGACAATATGTCGTCGATTTGAGAAACCAAATGGATTTGGTTTTACTTAGATGTCTAACATATCTGACTTGATGATTGAGATGCTAACTATCAACATGTAAACATCGATTACACAGCGCCACTTCCATCACCATCCGTCAAGTTCAACCTATGTACGAGTATATTTACTTGACAGGGGATTGATGCGTTTAGTTTTTCTTTGAATATTTATTCCACGTGTTTCTATTTGTGACGTGCATTAGGGGATAGACCTACAGGTATAATATTGATCCCCTAAGGATATGACACGAGCTGTCGAGCTTATGGAGCACGGCACCGAGTGCTGTGGATGTAAAGTGAGGACTCTAGGGAGCCGCTAGCGGTGGAAAAATGTGTTTAATACTGAGCCCACTAAGTGTGATACTGAATTCTCATTCAACACAGAGAAGCACGCCCTTACATCTTACAACGCAATATTTAAAATGCGGAAGCTCATTTATTTTTCAAATAAGTAATATATTAGGTTACTTATAATTATATAAATATAATTACATAAACTCAATTATAACCACTGATTGTTAGCGGTGGAGTCCATAGTCCATTACACCGGTAACTGGTACACCATAACGAATGGTAATACCCAATCTCTGCTCCCTCTGCACTAAGAACGATCTAGTGCCACAAGAACTGAGCGCCAGGCTTCGCGATTCATGCTTCTTTCGCTTCCTGCAGATTCATTAATTACTTCATACATGCACCTCTGGGTAACCGATCCGAATACTTATTGTACGATTATATAAATAATTGAATATTTATTAGTAGTACAATCTAGAGCCAAATTCTCAAATGTTTTATACATCTACTATTAGATGTCCAATTACATGACAAACCTGTTTGAATATGTACCTATAGTTATATAAGAAACAAACATGCACGTCACCCCTTTGAAGGTATTATGTGCTTTGTATCGAAGTGGCGCGTGATGGACACCCATTGTCATCGGCCCTTTGTCGACACCGAGATAGAGAAGGAGTCCCTCCACGCTAGCTGAGGCACCGGCACGTCAAAATACGTCTGGGAGTATAGCTACTCACACCGATGAGGACATCCAGGTTTAATTACGTTGAGTGCACGTAAGTGATTTGGATTTAGTTTGCCTTAGATTATAGAAAAAAGTAAAAATAGTAGTTGAATAAAGACCGCACAGTCATAGAGCATTTTAGTTAAGTGTAATTTTGATGAAAGTAATATTCATGGTCGCGAATGGTAGGTTAGGTTAGTTAGACACGAGTAAGTCGATTTTTTGGTAACATGTGTTAGTCAAAAATTTTCACCCATCTGAGGAGCCACCATAGTGAATTTGCTAATCCCAGTGATCGTTTACAGAATAGTAAGTAAGCAGCGGCGCTTCATAACTGACTCAACAAGTACAGAAAACGTACCAGCTAGATATTAATGCACGTGGAAGTAGTGTGAGCATTGCGGAGTGTAGTTGAGTCCTTGTTCCTGCTGCGGCGTTCAGGGACAAAGCGACTTCAGCCAATTTATGTACTTATTAATTGAACATTGTATAGATGTATGTTCAATTATGTTACTGTTGTTGGTTTTCGTCCATAAGGGAGAATATATCAAGTTATATGAAATACTAGATGACGCCCGCGGCTTCGCCCGCGTAGAGAAGTTTTCCCGTTCCCGTTTCCCACAGGAACTTGTTCCCGGGATAAAAAGTAGCCTATGTGTTATTCTGATATATAAGCTATATTATTGTAAAGTTTCATTAAAATCTATTTAGTAGTTTTTACGTGAAAGAGTAACAAACATCCATACAAACTTTCACATTAATTTATAATAGATATTATTAAGATATAGGGGAGGGGGTGGGGGATCTTTGATCATTGTCCTTGACTGACCATTTTTGATCAAGTACGCTTCTCTACCACCTTAGTATTAAAAACGTACTGTAAATACTTGTGAAACAGTGATACAGTGAATTGTTTCACAACGTTCATTAAAATGAAAGTATACAGAACAGGAATTCAATCCAGCGCGCTATGAATATTAACAGACATGGCTCAGTTTCGTGCCTGGGCCAGATTCCAACAAATCTAAAACTTGTAATCGAATTCAAATCACATACATTCCTAAAGCGGTATCGATTATGCCAATCCGAAGTTAGTGAAAAGTAATGCGCAGTCACGCACGGGATATATCTATTAGTATAAGAATAAAGAGACGCGAGTGTGCGATTAAAAGCAAAAGCAAATAGCTGCCGTGAAATGTGCAAACACAATTTTCAATGTTTTTTAACGGATGTGGAAAGCAAGATTGGTTGCAGAGATATTAATTTTCATTTAGGTGTTGGCAGCAAAGGATTAGACAGTGACGTATTAAAGAAACGTATACTACCTATTTCTAGAATGAGTTGTTTTTAACGAGTAAGCAATGCTGTGTATAAATTTGTCCTCTGGAAACTCAGCAGTCAACCTTTTGGTTGATTGGTGGACAAATGGTTGGTTGGTGGACAGCACAGCTAAACTCATTTAAAATATTGCTGTATTCTTGTAACACGTCACAAACTCACTCATCTCTCATTAACCTATAGTATACCACAATTATCGATTACGGAGCAGTTCAAAGTCTCGAGGCTCGACCCAGTCCTTGCCAGCATCGAGAGACCGTTATGAAAATGCTATCGTTGACACTTACTGGGCTTTGTGAAGGGCTTTTCGTCGTAATTGAGGTTAAATAGGGTATTGAAGCGATCGCCGACTCGCACTGCAAGGATTTTGTACGATCTTTGGACCGATAAGTAGTGAATTCGTTGGATGTTACGTTTTGGCAAAACTTTTAATAAAGAGGGTTGAATTTATAGAAGATTCATATCTCGAATAGATCCTAGAAACAGAATATCAATACAATTTGTCAAGTAACTACGAACGGATGGAAACGAACAAAATAAAATAAGCTTTATTCATTTCGGTAGCTTATTAACACTTATAAGCGTCATTATCAATTTCTGTTAAGACTAGGAATTCAGGTTAAAATCTTGGCATTTTATTATTATAATTATTTTTAAATAAATAAAATAAATATCCATCACGCCTTATCCCCGAAGGGGTGGCAGAGGCATATTATATGCCCACTTTTCACCGTATGGATTCCTGTCCCACGTAATAGGTGGTGAGCCCATTGCCGTGTTGAAATAGACAGACGCAGGTTGTGGCTACCTGCTGTTGAAATTTTCAAGCCGCCCATAAGGCCTTCAACCAGGCTTAACGACTGCCATTTTACTGGCAACCGGGACCAACGGCTTAACGTGCCTTCCGAAGCACGGAAACGCTCGCAAATGTAAATGCCACTAAGTGGTCACCCATCCGAGGACCAGCCATAGTGAAAGTTGCGAAACTCAGTGATCGTTTACAGAACACTGAGACAGCGAGGCCATTTTTGCGTTCATATTTACATCGTATTAACTCAAACATGTTTTGCCAATAGTCTTTACAATTCACGTAAACCAATTCAGTAACATTTTGTTATGTTATTTAAGTCGATTGGATCTTACACTGAAATTTAACCAAAATTTCAGGGGCTATTATCCGCCATAAGGTAATTTTCTCTAATTATGTACTCACAAGTTGCACTTTGGGCAGCATGGAGGCTGGACAGCCTCCGGGTCAGAAGCTAACGTTTGTCTTTAATTATGCACAAAGCACGATGTCCTGTGCATCCAATTCTGAAGTGTTGATCTTACTAAAGTGTTTGTAATTTAATGAAATTATCAAACAGTGGTATTAGGATTGCCTTCAATTTTATTGAAGTAAAATATAAATTTAATTCACGCTGACTGGGCGTGCGGTAGAGTTGGCCGAAGTATTCTCCAGGCGGAGGGTGGACGTGGCGTTCCTGCAGGAGACTCGGTGGAAGGGCAACAGAGCCCGGCCCTTGCAGAACGGCTACAAGCTGTATTACAGGGGTGCGCCTGGTGGGGAGAACGGGGTGGCCGTTGTGCTCTCCGAGTCTGCAGAGTGGAATCTTGGAGGTGAAACGCTGTAGCGACCGGCTTATGATCGTGAGGGTGCTTATCGATGGGATTATTACCCACCTGATAAGTGCCTACGCGCCACAGGCCGGTTGTAGCGACGCCGATAAGATGTCGTTTTGGGGTCAACTCGAGGGAGTGCTTCGGAGCATTCCGTTGTCACAGGGAATCGTTTTGGGCGGCGACCTAAACGGTCATGTGGGTGAGAGGTGTGAGGAGTTTGAGCGTGTTCATGGTGGTTTTGGATACGGCACCCGCAACGCTGAAGGAGAAACTATCCTTAGAACGTGTGCGGCTGCCGATCTGGCCATTGTGAACACGTATTTCAAAAATAAATCCGAACATCTCATCACCTACAAGAGCGGGAGGCGTACAACTCAGATCGATTTCCTACTCACTAGGCGACACAGCATCGGCGAGGTGGCCAACTGCAAGGTCATACCCGGTGAGAGTCTTACTGCACAACACCGTCTCCTTGTCATGGACCCCTGCGTGAAGCCCAAAGGCAAACGCATCGAGCGGTGCCAGCGCTGCATCAGATGGTGGCTGCTTGATGAAACTAGGTCCCAGGAGTTCGTCTCAGCTGTCGGTGACACGACACTGAAGGCGAACCAGTTCATGATTACTGGGACAAAGTTCAGGCGGCCATCCTTGGAGCGGCGAAGGTGGTGCTCGGTGTGTCTAAGGGTGGACGCAAAAGTGACAAGGAAACTTGGTGGTGGAACGACGCAGTCCAGAGGGAGACTAGGGAGAAGAAAGCCCTCTTTAAAAAGTGGCAAGCGACCGGATCTCCTGAAGACCGCGGACAGGGCTGCCAAGCGCGCCACAAAGAGAGCTGTAGCCAGAGCCAGACGTGACCACTTAAAACCTCTGTATGATAAGCTGGAATCGTCTGAGGGGCAGAAGCTATAAGCTGGCGCGCTCCAGGGTCAAAGCGGCACAGGATATATCCAAGTGTCGCTGTGTAAAAGACCCTGAGGGCAACCTGTTAAGCAAAGACCTCGCGGTAAAGGAGAGATGGCGCTCGTACTTCCACGAGCTGCTTAATAAACAGCACAAAGAGGTGCAGCCTCCGGACCTCCCCCCGAATCAGGGACTAGTGCCACCGGTAACGCCTGGAGAAGTCCTGACTGCGCTTCGCCGCATGAAGAATCGGAAAGCTGTCGGACCCGATGGAGTCCCCATCGAAGCCTGGAAGGCGATGGGTCCTCGCGGTGTGGGCATCTTAGTAAACCTTTTTAACCGCATACTCCTCAGCGGGCAGATCCCAAACCAATGGAGACTGAGTATTATTACTCCAGTCTTCAAAGGTAAGGGGTCAGTGCAGGAGTGCGGGAGCTACCGCGGTATTAAGGTGATGTCCCACACCATGAAGATCTTCGAGAGGATTATAGACTCTCGGATCCGGCAGGAGTGTACTCTCTCGGGGTGTCAATATGGGTTCCGCCCTGGTTATGGGACCACGGACCCTGTTTTCGCCCTGAGGGTTGTCGCAGAGTAATACAGGTCGAAGAACACGCCTCTGCACTGTTTGTTTCTAGACATGCAGAAGGCCTTCGACTGTGTTCCTCTTGCGATGATCTGGTGGGCACTGCGGTCCAAAGTGGTTCTAGAGGTCTATATTGACACTATCCGGGACATGTACTGTGACTCCGATTCAATGGTTCGGACTGCTGTTGGCGACACGAAACCCTTCCCCATCACCGTCGGGGTACACCAGGGTTCGGTCCTTAGTCCGCTTCTGTTTAGTGTAATATTAGACGTATTGTCGGACAGCATCAGAAACCCACATGAGCAGCCTCCATGGTTGCTCATGTATGCTGACGATATTGCGCTGGCAGACGCGAACAGGGGCAGATTGGTGCGACGTGTGAAGGCGTGGAAGGAGACGCTTGAGAACGGCGGTCTGAAACTAAATGTGGCGAAGACCGAGTACTTGGCACTAAACTCGACAGATCCCACATCCGTCCGCATAGGCGGTGATTTGGTCGAGCGCACGGACCAGGTTAAATACTTGGGATCTGTTTTTCACACGTCCAGTGACATCGATTGCGATGTCAAGTCACGCATTGCTGCCGCGTGGGCCAAATGGCGGGAGATGACCGGTGTCATTTGTGACCCTAAAATGCCGATCCGGTTGAAGGGACAGGTCTACAAAACCATTATTAGACCTGTCCTTTTACATGGCAGTGAGACGTGGCCGATATTGGAGCGACACAAGCAGGAACTGCGTGTCACGGAAATGAAGATGCTGCGGTGGATGTGTGGGGTCATGCGGATGGACCGCGTGAGAAACTCTCGCATCCGCGGCAGCCTTCACGTCCGTGACATTGCAGACAAGTTGCAAGAGTGTCGCCTTCGTTGGTATGGTCACGTCTTGCGGCAACCGCCGGGCTACGTAGGTAACAAATGTCTGGCCATGTCAGCCCCGCCGGGTCCCGGTAAGAGGGGAAGACCCAAGAAGTGCTGGCTTGATGTCGTAAGGGATGACATGCGTGCCAATGGTCTCACTACAGGGGATGCCGAAGACCGAAGAGATGCGAAGTGGAGGAGAAAATGTAGGAAAGCGGACCCCGGGCGTCGCGAGACGCAACTGGGACAGACGCTCGGATGATGATGATAAATTTAATTCAATTGAAATAAAAATTTTAAGTATAAGTACTGTAGTACAATTTAATTAAAGTAAATGTAAAAAGTTATGTTTAGTTATGTATATTCAATCGGAGTCGGAAAATATATATTCAATATGAATCCTATCCTCCTATATCCTTTCATCCAATTTCGTAGCTGAATTTTCGTAACCAGCTACGGAAGTGGATTTTTTTCTTGTTTCATAACCATTCTAGTTTCATTTAATTTGCGTAGCTGGTAATGAAAAATATTAAAATTAAATTCTGTTTTCGTAACTAGTTATAAAACGTGAAAAAAATTCTACTTTCGAAGAAGGTTACGAAATTTCAGCTACGAATGTGGACGAAAGGTTTATTTTAATAGATTTTTTTTCCGGTACGCCTGAGTGAGATGATATTGTTGAGAACAAAAGTGTGACAGTACTAATCAAAATGCAGTAGGTCTCTCCCACTTTTCGCCATCCGCATACATTTCCTTCTCTCTGACCTTAGGACCTTTTAGGTCTTCAGCCAGTGCTTCTTCAACAAATACGGCCAGCTCATTGTCGCTACAACGTGATTACTCTGCGAATGAACTTATTTGTTTGAAAATTGTCACCAACATTCACCTAAGTGAATATTTTGGATGCTACTGGGACATAAAGCTGGAATGAGCAAACTTTATTGCTGTGAATATCTACAATTGTGCGAACCTCTGTTCGGTATATAATGTAATGAGATGTATTATATGTCATTTTGATAACATCTAGTCTTGCAAAATGTACAATATTATTCCATATAATAAGTCGGTACATTTTCCTCCGCGGTCGTAGTAACGAACTCAAACACAAATATCTGGGGGCTCTTGTAATTATATCTGGTGATAGACCGAATAGCTTTCGCTAACGACGCCGTGTTCAAATTATATTCCGACGTTCATATATTGCGGTAACACACAAAATAATTTGGTTTTATTATTTGAATACCCCTTTGGCCATTTGAAATGAAACTGAGTTGAAGTTTTTATTGTTTTTTTTTCAAACAACAACTGTGGCCTGAGCCTTTGTCTGTTAGGTATCATCATCCTCTTGCCCTTATTCCAATTTACTTGGGGTCGGCGCAGTATGTTTTCTTCTTCCATTCATCCCTGTTATTCGTCATCTGATCATTCACTCCTTTCATATTCATATCACTCCTTACACAGTCCATCCATTTTTTCTTTGGCCTTCCTCTAGCTCTCCATCCATCAACTATCATATTCATGGTTCTTTTAGTGACATGACTTTCATCCCTTCTCATTACATGCCCATGTTAAGTAAGGTATTTTAAAAACCCCGGTTACGCCCCTTGAACCCATTTGAATTGAATTGTTCGATTGGAACATAATTTTCAATAATAATAGTTTGTTGACATTAGATAGATATTTTCTATCAAAATTTTTACAACGAAAGGTAGCTCTGTTGCTATCTAATTTTTTAATTTTTCAAGCCAAATTATTGGCAAGTACAACTGCTTTTATTGAGCAGGATAGTTTTGATACTTCACATTTGGAAAATGAAATTCCAAAAAACTAGTTTATAGGACAACAGATAATAAATCTGGCCAGTTGACTTTGGCCAGTTGACTTTGGCCCCTGAGAATAATATTAGTAAAAATATTGTTTTTATAAACCTGGTGCACCATAATGTTAGAGGTTTAATAAATGGTAAAGATTTAGAGTTAGAGCTATACATTAATGCAAATTCTATTAATATTTTTTGTGCTACAGAACACTGGTTAAAAGATCATCAAATCACATTGTTGAACTTCGTAAATCACCAGGTTGCTAGCTCGTTCAATAGAAAACATTCTAAACGTGGAGGCTCTTTAATATTAATAAATAAAAACTTAAAATTTAAAGAACGTAAGGATTTAGTAGCCCTCTCCATTGAGCGAGTTATTGAGATTGCCAGTATTGAGTTTGAGCATTTCATCTTGTTAAGCGTATACAGTCCCCCTAAAGCTCCGTACATTAAATTTGAAGAAAAGCTTGAAGAAGCACTGTTCAAATGCCAATGTTCTAAGAAATCTATAATAGTTTGTAGAGATTTTAATGTTGATATATTAGATACATCATTAACTCCATCAGAGAGAAATAAAATGAAAAATTTATTTAACTCCTTTAATCTGCATAGTACATTCTTAGAACCCACTCGTATTACAACCACCAGTGCAAAATGTATTGATAATATTTTTACTGATATTAAACCTATAGATAAAGGTATTGTGGATCCTGTGGAGTCAGATCATCGTGGCCAATGGATAAAATTTCCTAAAAGTAGTAACAAAGTCAGCAAAAAACAAATTAAATATGTACCAATTAACCAAAGTCGTTTGAATATTTTTAAAGAAAATGTATTAAAGAGATTACCATATGTACCTAACTTCACTTGTGTAGACCAGTCATATAAACACTTATTTAATTTGATTAATGATGAGTTTGGCAAAGATTTTACCTCAAAAACTCTAGAGATTGGTGGTCGTCATGTTTTCAGTGACTGGGCAATACCAGGTATCTTTAAAAGTAGAAATAAATTATTTGAATTATATTCAGAAAAATCATATAATTTTAGGCAAACCTTTCAGGAATATGTCAAAAATTATTCAAAGATATTTAAACAAACGTGTCATCTTGCTAAGTCAAACTTCATTAAAAAAAAATTTATAATTCTGTAAATAAAATAAAAATGACTTGGAACATCATTAACTCTGAATGCGGTAGATCTTTAGTGACTGAAAGGGATTTCCACTTAAAAGTAAATGGTTGCCATGTTACAGGGGACCTGGAAGTGGCTACGGAGTTTGAACATTTTTTCAAAAATGTACCTATATTGACAACAAAATCTCTCCAAGCATCTTCCAGTTCCGCTGAACTTTTATTAGAAGAATCTGTTCTTTGTTGCAAGGATGCATTTGTATTCACAGATATTTTTGCTCAGGACATTGTAAAAACATTTAAATGTATCGAAATTAAGAAAACCGCGGACATTTGGGGATTATCGGTCAAAACTGCATCATGTATAATTGAGGTAATTGCGCCCCATCTAGCAACTGTGTTTAATGACTGTGTTTCTAGTGGTACATTTCCTGATTTAATGAAACACAGCAAAGTCGTTCCCTTGTTCAAGGCTGGCAGCGCTACAGAGCCGTCTAATTTCCGACCAGTGTCAGTGCTGCCAACTTTGAGCAAAGTATTTGAAAAAATAATCTGGAATCAAATGCTATCCTATTTTAATAGTCATAAAATACTCCATGCGAATCAATTTGGGTTTACGAAAGGGCGCTCAACTTCCGATGCTGGTGTTGAGTTATTAAAATGTATTCATAAAGCTTGGGAAGACAAGCACGATGCATTAGATATATTTTGCGATCTATCTAAGGCTTTTGATTGCGTTCAACATGAAACGCTGTGCAAAAAATTACACCACTATGGAATAAGAGGCAAAGCTCTCGACCTTCTGTCTTTATATTTGAACAATAGAATACAGAGGGTCGATATTAATGGTACACGTTCTGTAGGATCCATGGTTACAATGGGTGTGCCGCAAGGCTCGATACTTGGGCCATTCTTGTTCCTCATTTATATTAATGATTTACCATTTTATGTAGGGGACAGGAATAGGATTGTTTTGTTTGCAGATGACACCTCTTTAATTTTTAAAATTAAAAGACAATTAGATAACTATGACGATGTAAACAATGCAATTGCAAGAGTAGTTCATTGGTTCAGCTCAAATAATCTTTGCCTTAATGAAAATAAAACTAAATGTATAAAATTTACTCTACCAAATGTAAAACAAGTTGCGGCCAATGTTCAACTGAATGGACAAGTGTTAGAGTTTGTAGAACCAACTGTGTTCCTCGGTATAACTATTGATGCCAATTTGCAGTGGGGCCCACACATAGAAAAGACAGCCTCTAGATTAAGTTCGGCTGCATACGCTGTAAAAAAGATCAGGACTCTAACAGATGTGGATACGGCTAGAATGGTTTACTTCAGCTATTTTCATAGTATTATGTCTTACGGTATTCTCCTTTGGGGGAGTGCTGCAGATTTAAATATTATTTTTGTTCTACAAAAGCGGGCTGGACGCGCTTTTTATAATTTGGGCCCCAGAGTTTCTCTCCGAGAAAAATTCAAAGAAGTAAATATTCTAACCGTACCATCACAATACATTTTTGTCAATCTTATGTATGTCCAGAAAAATCTATCACAGTTTTCTAAACTCTGTGATAAACATAATATAAACACTAGAAATAAAAATAATCTTTCAGTCCACCACAGTCGACTACATAAGATTGGCGATTTTTTCCAGGGTAACTGTATACGCTTTTACAACAAGCTTCCCTGTGACCTGAGAAATTTACCTTTAAATAAATTTAAAAAGTTTATTAAAAACAAGCTTTGTGAAAAAGGTCTTTACTCCGTTACATACTATTTGCAGGACAGGGACGCCTGGAAATGATCTGCTGGCAAAGTGAAATAATATTAAACTGTAAATAGGCCATCAAAAAAAGCCTTCCTAAGTTTCTTGCCGGTTCTTCTCAGGTGGGCCGCGTTCCGAACCGGTGGCCGCTTTAATTATTTTAAATAGTGTATGACATTGTAAGCGCCGTTAAAATGGTCTATGCAAAATAAAGATATTTTTATTTTATTTTTATTTTATAACGACAATCATTTATATGAAAATTCTTAAACTTGTCAAATAAATAAAAACATTTTTATATTTATATAAAAATGCCGAAAAATAAAGCAAATAGTTATCATTCACAAAGTGTGCAAATAATCAAAATGTTACGACCATAAAATATCATGTGACAAGAATTCAATAAAGCGTGTTTTTAACGCACGCACATTTGTTTTCGTCGCCGGCAGCCTATGAGTTATGGTCCAATTTAGAAGGACACGCCGAGCTTCGAATTGTGTTCGAGTGTAAAAGGACACGTGATGAAGTATACGACGCGATGCGAATTAATTACTAACATTAATTTATATTTCTCACCCATACTGTAAATGCGATTGAAATTGAACTGCAGGTGTAAAATTTCAGTTCGGTAGCCTATAAATGTATTTGGAAAACCCCTCATTCATACTAACTAATCGGTTTTCCATAAGTGTAATTTTCAGGATAGCTAGACTTAGGTGCGTAGCGCAGCATCTGACGGCTAGGTCAGGTGCTACGCTTTCATACAATACTTTATATGATGCGTTTAAACAGTTTGGTTAGAAATAATGAACCATGTTACTTTTTCATTAATACTAATCGGAGAGGTCTCGGCCGCTCCGTGTGGCATTGATACCAAATTGTGAATTAATCACAAATTCAATTATCTTATCGTTAGTACTCAATAACAATTTCAAGTTTTGGAACCAGATTACTTATTGAAGCCATAATTAACCGTCATTTTTGGCACTAGAGTTCTTTTTTTTTAAATAGAAATGAAGTTATCCAATCATATGCCAATATGTCGAAAATTAAAACGCAGCCTAGTGCACTTTTTAAATTATCTCACATTTTATAAGACTTAGCGTTTCACAATCTAAGAGGCAAACTACTTACTATGTCACTTTAGTCAGTATGTAATACTGAGCTCTAAATTAGACAGCAAAATGAATTGCAACAATTTGCGAGGAGTAAGTCACAGAAACATTTAAAATCTGTAGAGATTATTTGACTCGCTGATTAATTCGCAAATCTGACAGCGGGCAATTTGGCAAATTGGCTAATGATTAGCCCTTGGGATTGGCTGACGATACTTTAACTATAGTTAGCGAGCCGGCTATTAATCATAATTAGGTTTTCATAATATTGAAATAACGTTTTTAGATTATGTTTAAAGTTAAATTATTTATTAAAACGTAATCATGGCTGCCGGATATCGGATAGTTGGTGATCTGTCTAAGAAGCGTTATTTATAAGAACACTCGCTCCCAGGAGGCCTAGAACCAAAGCTTGCTCAATTTCACTACATATTATAAAACAAAGTCCTCCGCCACGTGTGTCTGCGCGCGATATATTCAAATACTACTGTACAGGTTTTCATGCTGTTGTCACCAGTGGATAGTGTTGTCCTCGAGGAATGTTTAAGTATCTAATTTATTAGGACTTTGTATTCATTAGCAATAACATAAAGATATTATTTGGAGGTGTTAGAAAAAAAATCGAGTGAGCTTTCAACGAAAACGCTGCCTAAATTCTATGGTATTTATTAATTTTATAGATTTATGTATCTTAAATAGGGATTTTAGAAAACTGCGGGCATCAGCCAAAGAATGAAGCGCTCGTGGCCTCACGGTCTCAGTGTTTTGTAAACGATCACTGAGTTACGCAACTTTGACTATGGCTGGTCCTCGGATAGGTGACCACTTTGTGGCATTTACATTTGCGAGCGTTTCCGTGCTTCGGAAGGCACGTTAAGCCGTTGGTCCCGGTTGCCAGTGGAATGGCAGTCGTTAAGCCTGGTTGAAGGCCTTATGGGCGGCTTGACAAATTTCAACAGCAGGTAGCCACAACCTGCGTCTGTCCATTTTCAACACGGCAATGGGCTCACCACCTGTTACGTGGGACAGGAATCCACACGGTGAAGGGTGGGCATATATGATATGCCTCTGCCACCCCTTCGGGGATAGGGCGTGATGGATATTTATTTATTTTATTTATCAGCCAAAGAAAAAAAACTAATATATATGGCATCGGTCGTCCTAACCAGATATGTACACGATATATACAGATATTAGACTGCCTCGGTGGCGCAGTGACTACCACTGCGCAACCGAGGCAGTAAGCGACTGCTGCGACTGCGGTCCCGGGTTCGATACCCGGGTCGGAAAAAATATTTGTTTCGAAGTTTGGGTGTTTCCTATGTATAATATGTATGTATTTAGAAATATATAAGTATGTTTATCAGTCGTCTAGATCCCATAACACAAGCTTACATTAGCTTAATTTAACTAGACGACGAGGTGTAAATAAAAAATTATAAACGTATAAACACGCTTTAAAGCTTTGTTTCTACTAGTCTGCCCATATTATGGAATTAAATGAAGCGCTCGTGGTCCCGCGGACTCAGTGTTCTGTAAACGATCACTGCGTTAAGCAACTTTCGCTATGGCTGGTCACAGATGGGTGACCACTTTGTGGCATTTACATTTGCGAGCGTTTCCGTGCTTCGGATTTCTAGTTAAGTCGTTGGTCCCGGTTGCCAGTAACATGGCAGTCGTAAGGTCAAGATGAAGGTCAAAATTTTGACAGCAGGTAGCCACAACCTGCGTCTGTCTAGTTCAACACGGCAATGGGCTCATTACCTATTGTGGGACAGGAATGCACACGGTGAAAAGTGGGCATATAATATGCCTCTGCCACCACTTCGCGGATATGCCTGATGGATAAATAAAAAGATGATATTATATACTTAAGTTGATGTTCGAGAATGAAAACATAGAAATGGCAGAATGATAACACAAATAAATGCAGATTTAATCAATTAAAATTAAAATATGATAATCGTATAAATTGGCTAAAGTTAGGGTTTCTTCTAAAATGGAATACATTCAATTTATAAAAATATTGTCGAGCTTGAGAGTAAAAGCGCTATTAAACTCCACATTTGTCTGTATTTTATATGTGCTGATAAGGTTTTATTTTTTCGTGAGGTCCCATTTCAATTTTATCAAAATCTGACCAGCAGTTTTTTATTTATTCTCATACATACATACATACATATTGTCACGCCTTTATCCCCGAAGGGGTAGGCAGAGGCATACTAAACGCCCACATTTCACCGTATGCATTTTTGTCCCACGTAACAGGTGGTGAGCCCATTGCCCATTGCCATTGCACAGGGGCAGGCTGCGGTTACCTGCTGTTGAAATTTTTTAAGCCACCCATAATGCCCTCGACTTTGCTTACCGACTGCCGTTTGCCAGTTGCCGGCAACCGGGACCAACGGCTTAACGTGCCCTCACGCAGCACGGAACTGGGGTGGGTCTAAAGGGCCGAATAAATTTAATACAATAAAATGTGTCTATTTTAGATGTAAAATTTGGAAGAAATTTTGAACCCGTTGCCTTTTTAGTGAGGTAACAAAAAGGCTAAAAGGTCTTATGTGCTAGACACTAATTAGCACGACCAATTAAAGTCCTGGTAGTCTCGGACTATTTATTCTCAATAATGCATATATGTCGGTACGTGAAGATCTATAGAAATATACAACGGAACAAAATGAACAATAAAATAATCACGACGGCAGAGAGGAAGGGTCCATTTATGTATATTACGAGTATTCTCCATACCATAACGTCACGCCTGTTTGGTTTCAGAGGATGAACAGCTGTCTATTAGTACCCACTCACCACCTAAAAGCTACAGTTTAGAAGTTTACAGCCTTTTTTAGAAAAATCGTGTTATTTAAGTCCTATTTCTTTCTCTAGAATTTATGAAAGAAAATGATAGCGAGAATGCTTTCAGATTGCTGATACCACACCAAACTATAGCGCCAACCAAAAATTTATTACTATAAGTAGCCTTGTAGTAGATTCAAATAGTTCAATTCGATCCACTAAATTCATCTTGAAATGTAATCAAATTCTTGGAAGCACTCAGGGTTTGCAATTAATTGATATTGGAACATCTGTTAGGGTAAAAAGTACGTTTTATTCTGGTCGGTCCTCTTTACAAATTGACTTTTGACCGTGTCCCATTCACAGCTCAACAAAAAAAGTCTTTATTTTGCATAGACCATTTCAACGGCGCTTACAAAATGTCATACACTAAATCTAAAGAAAAAAAAATTGTATATTTAAAGTGACCACCGGTTCGGAACGCGGCCCACCTGAGAAGAACCGGCAAGAAACTTAGGAAGGCTTTTTTTGATGGCCTATTTACAATTGGAGTAACAATCTTTATTGTTTCTCCATAGTGCTTCATATCGAGCCAAGTGATTTTATTGAACTCATTTTTAGAATTCTACTATTTATATATTTTTGATAATAAAACACGGTGAGTATAATTCAAAAATGTGTTTTCGGATTTTTATCGATTCAAAAGCTAAATTGTACAAAGATTCAAAGATTCAAATATTTATTGTGCAACATGGGTACAAAGATAGGGTTTATAGGAAAAATACATTTCATATTTAATGATCAGCCATGTTCCGTCGTTTTGACATACAATATTCAGCGAAAAAAATATAATCAGCAGTCAATATAAAGTATCTTTGTATATGTCTTCTTAAGTTGGCTATAGCTTACCATTGAAATGTTATACCTGAATTACGTTACACAAAATCAATGCAATTACAAAATGTCAATACACATAAATTATTTATTATTCCTTAGAGTGTCTTGTCTTCCAAATGTTCTTGGACTGAGTAGTAACATTTAGTTATAAGTAGCTCTTGTAGCATTTTTTTAAAAGAATTTATTTTACTAGTATTTTTTATATCTACTGGAACTTTATTATATATGTGTTGTGCTGTGCAAAATATACTATCATGTAACAGTGTGGTGGAGCTTTTAACAAGTCTTAATTTATGTTTATGGCGCTCTCTTGTACGAAACTCAAAAAGTTCAAGATTGCGTTTCACAAAACCAACTGTCTCATATATAAATAAAGACGGCATCGTTAACTTAATAAAATGCGATTTGCATGAGTCAGTTTGTTGTAAATTGCAAATACTTCTAAGACATCATTGAAGCGCTCGTGGCCCACGTGGTCATTTATGTAAATGAGGAAGCAAAGAGCTCCCAAAACGCTTCCTTGAGGAACGCCAGCGTGCACATTTTTCATTTCAGACTTGTAAGATGTTTCAGTTTTACTATCCTCGGAAATTCAAATACTGTCCTCGAAAATCATATAGTAGACTAAACATCTCGTGAAAACAATTATACGCTACATTGGCCTCTCTTGATGCATAAACATGGTGAAAAGCTAGCTGGTTTAAATACTTTATAAAGATGGTTGTGTTAGTTTTATTGAGAGAGCGTTTAAAAACAAACCAATGTGGGAGTACATCACTCTTTTTTACAGGACACTGCAATAGTTGAGCAGTGTGATCTGATAGAGCTAAATCAAGAATTTCCCCTCTGGATCCTGCAATATTGTGGACACAGTCGTCAATACATGTCTGACTTGCAATGCGCGTCGGTTGATCAAATTGAAATTTTAAATTATAACTGAAAATTAAGTCTTTAAATTCCTTCACCCTTTAAGATTGCTTAGATACATCAATATTAAAATCGCCACATAAAAAAAATTGTGTTTATCTTTTCTAAATAATGTGCTCAAGACTATGCTCACAACTAGGAAAAAAATGTTTAGAGAGCTCTTTAGTTTGTTTGGTGATCTATAGATACATACTATATACAGTTGATGATCTATTAGTTCGACTCCTGTACATTCACAGTAGTTTACAATGGACATTTTATTAATTTCATCTAAAGGTTTACACCGATATTCATTCCTTGCCAATATGCATGAGCCTCCGTGTCTGTTGTTTCTCAAGAAGTACGATATGAGTTTATAGCCCGGCATCACACAGTATAGTTCGTCCCCATTTGTCATATTATGCTCAGTTATGCATATGATATCTATATTTGCAATTTTATTTCTTGAACATGAATCCTTTAATGCTACTGTTAACATATCTGCTTTACTATGTAAACCATCTATATTTTGGTGAACAACTGTTAAATAGTTACGAACGAAAAAAAACTACTTAAACTACTACTGTTTAATTGGCTTGTGTTGTGTTTGTCTGTATTATTATTTAAATTTTGAGTAACATTCCCAGTTTCGCTACACACGTTTGAGCTACAGGGTGTCTCAGTTTGTGTCGATTTTTCAGTGTATGTATGTATGCTTAATGTAATTCGTAATAAATTTCGTTTATATTGTTCCTTTTTATCATGATAGTACATTCTAAGAATTTCTTTTAATAGAGATCTAGCCAAGTGTAATGTAAAGTGGGATCTGTAAGGTATATGTTTTGAGTAGTTCATGTCCAGAAAGTTTACATTATTCTGGTGATTGCATATAAATTTGATAGTATTATTTAGTTTATTTTCACGCAAGTTCTTATTTGTGTGGACTTCACTGACTATAATATTAGTATTTGTAATTTTATATAACCACAGTTTCAAAGTATTCTCTAAGTGGTAAGGGTTCGTGTCATGGCTTCCGCCTAAAACAATAACATAGTCCTGTGTAGTCAGAGTACAGATAAATGAACCCAAAACATTCAAACATTGCCTAGGTTAGCCATTGGCTATTTTTTTAGTTATATTGACGTACGCAAATACCGTAAACTCTGGTCCTAGAAGGCTTTGCAGTATTCTGCTCAGACCACGTCCCTGTTTGTCCGCAAGTATTATTACTCTCATTTTCATAATAGATAGTTTGTTAATAGTTGAAAACTTGTTTTGTTCTGGTCTATACGCTCCAATAAGGCTACATTCAGGCGTTTGTTTGCTAGGGAGTGGTTTTTATCTTGAACGGTTTTGTTTTGGTTCCCATCCTCTTCCCTAGCTATCATGTTTATTGGAGTGGTAGTTGTGTTATGGACAGGCTATGAGTCAACACACGAGTGATGTATGGGTATAATTACTACACCCTCAGTATTAGTGCCTTGGTGAAATTGTACTACTTTGGGAAGTGAAGGTTGTGGTGTTAATGCATGTGCGTTGCCCTTGGGTTGATCTTTATGCGGTCAATGGAGCTGCACTTGCTGATCCGAGATTTGTTTCGGTTCTTCCTCAGTGAAGCTGAAGGACTCCTGCATATTTGTTTTAGCAAAACAATCTCCTGATTAAGTTGAGTGATTATCTTTTTTAGAGAGTTATTTTACAATATTATGTTTTCCAGTTCATTTTGTGTAGTGTCTAGGCATGCCTGCAATCCCTCAATTTCATTCCTCAATTCTTCGGCTATATCTTGTTTCAAATTCATTGATAAGTCTAAACTTTTAGTAAACAGTCCATCCGGTGAGGAATCCAGTGATATTGTTCCACTCCGTGTAACACTTTGTTTGCGATCTATCAAAGGCTTTTGATTGCGTTCAACATTAAACGCCGTGCAAAAAATTACACCACTATGGAATAAGAGGCAAAGCTCTCGACCTTTTGTCTTCATATTTGAACAATAGAATACAGAGGGTCGATATTAATGGTACACGTTCTGTAGGATCCATGGTTACAATGGGTGTGCCGCAAGGCTCGATACTTGGGCCATTCTTGTTCCTCATTTATATTAATGATTTACCATTTTATGTAGGGGACAGGAATAGGATTGTTTTGTTTGCAGATGACACCTCATTAATTTTTAAAATTAAAAGACAATTAGATAACTATGACGATGTAAACAATGCAATTGCAAGAGTGGTTCATTGGTTCAGCTCAAAAAATCTTTGCCTTAATGAAAATAAAACTAAATGTATAAAATTTACTCTACCAAATGTAAAACAAGTTGCGGCCAATGTTCAACTGAACGGACAAGTGTTAGAGTTTGTAGAATCAACTGTGTTCCTCGGTATAACTATTGATGCCAATTTGCAGTGGGACCCACACATAGAAAAGACAGCCTCTAGATTAAGTTCGGCTGCATACGCTGTAAAAAAGATCAGGACTCTAACAGTGTGTGGATATGGCTAGAATGGTTTACTTAAGCTATTTTAATAGTATTATGTCTTACGGTATTCTCCTTTGGGGGAGTGCTGCAGATTTAAATATTATTTTTGTTCTACAAAAGCGGGCTGTACGCGCTATTTATAATTTGGGCCCCAGAGTTTATCTCCGAGAAAAATTCAAAGAAGTAAATATTCTAACCGTACCATCACAATACATTTTTGCCAATCTTATGTATGTCCAGAAAAATCTATCACAGTTTTCTAAACTCTGTGATAAACATAATATAAACACTAGAAATAAAAATAATCTTTCAGTCCACCACAGTCGACTACATAAGATTAGCGATTCTTTCCAGGGTAACTGTTTACGCTTTTACAACAAGCTTCCCTGTGACCTGAGAAATTTACCTTTAAATAAATTTAAAAAGTTTATTAAAAAACAAGCTTTGTGAAAAAGGTTTTTACTCCGTTACAGACTATTTGCAGGACAGGGACGCCTGGAAATGATCTGCTGGCAAAGTGAAATAATATTAAATTGTAAATAGGCCATCAAAAAAAAGCCTTCCTAAGTTTCTTGCCGGTTCTTCTCAGGTGGGCCGCGTTCCGAACTGGTGGTCGCTTTAAATATTTTAAATAGTGTATGACATTTTGTAAGCGCCGTTAAAATGGTCTATGCAAAATAAAGATATTTTTATTTTATTATTTTATTTTCCCTGGATTACTAAATAGCTGCCGCCTCACTGTAACATTGCTGAGGTCATCATCTGTTATTGACATCGTAACTCGCAATATATATACGTCTTCCTGCAATATACAGGTGCAATATATATACGTCTTCCTGCAATATACTCTATTGAAGCTTTTCAATTGTGGAGTTGTAGTAGTTTGTGATTTTAACTCGTTGAGTCAATATAATGCTCACTGGTAATGCTTCTTAGTTAAGTTAGTTATGGGTTAGTGCGGATAGATGGCGGTATCAGCAATTTCTTAGTTGACTGACATATTAGTTCAATTTTGAGCTGCCTTTCTAATTTAACAGATGCCGCTGTTAACAAACAATTCATGCGCAACAGTCAGACGATGACACGAATATTTCAAACGTTAATTTTTCTTAACGTATTTTTAGAAATGTTTTAGAGTTTATATTCATTTATTAACGTTTGTTTCTTGTTTGTTATCACTTATTGTTGTTTCTACGGTTGTTATCACAATTTTAGTGGCAGTTTATATGTGATTACTATCATGTCTTGGAATATATGTTACATTTTATATTCTTGAGGTTTGTGCACTAAGGACTTGCTCATTGGTGGGTAAATTATCACTGTTTTATTATTATGCACTAATTAATATATTTATTAACTTTATACTACTTTGTATCACATGTAATTATTAAAGACGAATAAAAGGTTCAAGAGATACTCAAACACCGTATTTACGTTTCTGCGCCACCTGGCGGAAAAAAACTTTTAAAGTTTTATCAGATCTGTGTCATCGAAATCATGAAAAAGGAAATGTCCAACAACCATGTTTAGACGAATATTTTACAGTCTTATAATTTGCAGCATTCCTTCAAATAACACTGCAAACAGATGTCCTGTTTTTTCTTTGCCTCCATTCCTTCATTCTAAAAGGCTGAGTGTTCTACCGCCTCAAATTTGTACTGCTCAGAATATGTTCTGATTTGATAATTGGTATGTTAAAAAAAAATATTGTGATAATTTAATATAATTTCTTATATATATATACACAACAATAGTAATTAATTGGAAGCTAAGTACAACTTTTTGGAACGAAGTTCCTTATGGCAGGCTTGGAGGAGATAGGGATTTTGCTTGAGACGTGCGCAGGCGCGAAAGTCGTATACACAAGCGAGTAGTGTATAATACCTTTCTCTTTCTCCCTCTTTCAGTGAGGGTGAGGGTTTTTGTTTTTTTTTTCTTATTTTTTTTTTATATTTTTTTTTTTAGAACGAAGTTCCTTACGGCAGGCTTGGAGGAGATAGGGATTTTGCTGCGTGACCGAACTGTGAATATGTGATAGTAAAACCGTAATAAAAAAACGGTAAGAAAAATTCCGTGGAATAATAGCGTTAAATGAGACGTGCGCAGGCGCGACAGTCGTTTGTTTTGCAAATTGTGTCGATTTTCAAACTGTCTATTTACCTCAGTGAAGTGAACACTAATTTGGAAATAGCAGTAACGTAGCTGTGTGGTTTGGGTGGTATGCTGCTCGGCTGAGACGCAAGAGGCCAGAGTTCGAATCCTAGTACATACGGTGACTTTTTGTATGATTAATTGAATCGTGAACCTGTGACTTTTTTTTTTATTATTATTTATTTCACATAAAGTAACATATGGTATACCAATTTATGAACATAATTATAAACCAGAACTAATTAAGCACCAAATACTTTAAAAGGTCTCATACAAAGTAAAAATGTTTCTTGTATAGAAGTTCAGTAGGTACCTTAAGTATTCAATACCGCAGTGAGAACACTCATTTTTTTATATCCTTCCCAATGCACAAACGCTAAGTGTTTTGTAAGCATTTAATTGTACCCATCCAAAAATCTATGTAGTAATAAAATTTATCCAATGGCGGGTGAATCTAATAACGCTGAAAGAAAAGTACTTTAGTGACAGATAACAATTAGCTATGTACTCACTCAGGTTTTAATACGTGTCCATGTTATAGGTACTACATAATTAACTAGTTATATCATCCACTTTTAAAAACACAATCATTTTAAGAAATAATTTATTACATAAATCGATAACCACAATAAAGAAAGTAATCATTTTGATTCATTGGTACTCAATAAAAGTTTTGAAGGTATACGGAAAACAGAATTTTACCTCCCGTGATAGTAGAGACTGTGTTACGGCAAGGTAAGATTCACGCCACGCTAATACCCACTACAGCTTATTGACATAAGGGTTCTTTTAAACTGACTTTTCAACATGAATTGCATAAAACACGATTAGTGGATATATAGTATATGCACGAGTTTCAGATACCATGATAACAAAATGTAACACACGCTCTTATGACCTATTTATTTTAAAAAAAAAGGCAAATAATAATAAAAATAAATGTGGTGTAGGTAAATAGAACTTTGTTGTGGTGAATATTTTTACAATAGCAATTTAGGTACAAACAAGAAAAAAAAAGAAAAAAAACGACATGCTTTAAAAATCTAAACATACGAGTACTTAAGCACTTTACACATGTTATATTTACATATAATATAATACTTATACATATACATACATAAACATCGGTATTAACTTCCTTCATCATCATCCGAGCGTCTGTCCCAGTTGCGTCTCGCGACGCCCGGGGTCCGCTTTCCTACATTTTCTCCTCCACTTCGCACGGTCTTCGGCATCCCCTGTAGTGAGACCATTGGCACGCATGTCATCCCTTACGACGTCAAGCCAGCACTTCTTGGGTCTTCCCCTCTTACCGGGACCCGGCGGGGCTGACATGGCCAGACATTTGTTACCTACGTAGCCCAATAGTTGTGACCATACCAACGAAGGCGACACTCTTGCAACTTGTCTGCAATGTCACGGATGTGAAGGCTGCCGCGGATGCGAGAGATTCTCACGCGGTCCATCCGCGTGACCCCACACATCCACCGCAGCATCTTCATTTCCGTGACACGCAGCTCCTGCTTGTGTCGCTCCAATATCGGCCACGTCTCACTGCCATGTAAAAGGACAGGTCTAATAATGGTTTTGTAGACCTGTCCCTTCAACCGGATCGGCATTTTAGGGTCACAAATGACACCGGTCATCTCCCGCCATTTGGCCCACGCGGCAGCAATGCGTGACTTGACATCGCAATCGATGTCACTGGACGTGTGAAAAACAGATCCCAGGTATTTAACCTGGTCCGTGCGCTCGACCAAATCACCGCCTATGCGGACGGATGTGGGATCTGTCGAGTTTAGTGCCAAGTACTCGGTCTTCGCCACATTGAGTTTCAGACCGCCGTTCTCAGGCGTCTCCTACCACGCCTTTACACGTCGCACCAATCTGCCCCTGTCCGCGTCTGCCAGCGCAATATCGTCAGCATACATGAGCAACCATGGAGGCTGCTCATGTGGGTTTCTGATGCTGTCCGACAATTCGTCTAATATTACACTGAACAGAAGCGGACTAAGGACCGAACCCTGGTGTACCCCGACGGTGATGGGGAAGGGTTTCGTGTCGCCAACAGCAGTCCGAAACATTGAATCGGAGTCACAGTTCATGTCCCGGATAGTGTCAATATAGACCTCTGGAACCCCTTTGGACCGCAGTGCCCACCAGATCATCGCACGAGGAACACAGTCGAAGGCCTTCTGGATGTCTAGAAACAAACAGTGCAGAGGCGTGTTCTTCGACCTGTATTTCTCTGCGACAACCCTCAGGGCAAAAACAGGGTCCGTGGTCCCACAACCAGGGCGAAAGACATATTGACACTCCGAGAGAGTACACTCCTGCCGGATCCGAGAGTCTATAATCCTCTCGAAGATCTTCATGGTGTGGGACATCACCTTAATACCGCGGTAGCTCCCGCACTCCTGCACTGACCCCTTACCTTTGAAGACTGGAGTAATAATACTCAGTCTCCATTGGTTTGGGATCTGCCCGCTGAGGAGTATGCGGTTAAAAAGGTTTACTGTTTGTATTAACTTCCTTCACTTGCGCAAATGAAGTCCTACAAGCTGGAACATTGTATACATCGTGAGATCTGCGGTCAGATATGTTCGCTCGTCCCGGACGGAAGTGTTGTCTTAAGACAATACTTTTAATGAAAAGTTGTCGTACATTTAGCTCATTGAACTCTTTGTATAGTTGCACTGTAGGATATTGGAAGCCTCTGAAGTTTATGACCTTTAGAACACATCTTTGGGCCTTTTCTAAGTTTAAAACAATATTTTTGCTAGTACCACCCCACGCTGATATGCCATACGTCACAATTGATTGGCATAAGGTTTAATAAACCATTCTGTTTGTTGAAGGGTCTCTTAAGTTTCTAATTTTTTTAAAAATAGGTATTAATTTCCGTACTCTAGATCTTAGGTTACTGATATGTTTTTTCCAATTTAGATTTTGGTCTATTTGCACTCCAAGATATCCAATACTGTCAGTAGCAAATAATATAAAGCAGGCACAGTCTACAGAACCAGTACATTCACAAGAATGTGCTTACAAATTAAAAAGTTAATGGTGGTTGAAGGTTTTCTCTAATACTGAAAGTGACATATTTAGTTTTATTTAAGTTTAAAGTAAGTAAATTTTCGTCAAGCCATTTTATTATATTTAAAAAACCCTTTTCTGCTGATAATTTAACCTCATTCCAGGAAGAATGCGGAATGAGATAACAGTACCGTCAGCAAATGTAAACGCCCTTGCATCGGGTAGTTCCATATCGCAGAGGCTATTCAAGTAAATTAAGAACAGTGTAGGTCCAAGTACTGAACCTTGGGGAACACCGAAATTCACCTTCAGCTTGCAACTATGCATGTCTCCTATTTTGAGAGTTTGTGATCTGTTTCTTAAATAGTCCTTGAGAAGTTTAAGTGGTATACCCCGTATGCCCATACATTCCAGCTTGCGGATCAGCATAGGAATAAACACAGTGTCAAATGCCTTGGCCAAGTCTATGAATAAACCAATACATTTTTTTTCTATCAAGATATAATAATATACACAACATATCCGGCCAGACTAGTTGTAAAACTTTCTATGGCATTCAAAGTTGATTTGTTCCTTCTGAAACCGAATTAATTCTTAGAAAGAAGACTACATTTTTCTAAATATGTTATCAACCGTGCATTTGTAATTTTTCCCAATATTTTAGCAATGGTTGGCAAAAGCGAGATTGGTCGATAATTGGCAAGACTGTCTCTATCCCCCGCCTTAAATACTGGTATTACAATAGAATCCTTTAGCACTTCAGGAAATATTCCCGTCGATAAACACAAATTAAATAAATAGGTTAAAGGTTTAACAAGTAGTTTAATGTAATCCTTAATAAACATGGAAGATATGCCATCCCAACCTGAAGATTTAGTATCTTTTAAAGATCCAACAACTCTCAATACTTCAGCCTCATCCGTCTCCAGCAATACAAATGGGTTAAGTGGGACATCTTTACACTGAAAATGTTGGGCAATATCGTCTTCTGTACATTGTTTCCTTTTTAAAATGTTATTTGATAGTTAAGAACCCACCGTGACGAAATATTCATTGACACTATTGATTGACTCCATACTTCAATTGCCTAACAACAAAAAAATTGACTACAACTTCGTTCCTACCTGGTGTCCCACGACACCACATCTTTTTTTTTTCTACATTAGTTTTTTCGAAAGTTCGAACTTCGTTCCTACCTGGTGACCCACGACACCGTCGCAATTTATTTAATTTATGATACTGCTAGTTGACGCCCACGGCTCCACCTGTATTTTGAAGTCAGTCAGAGTTTCCCATTTAACGGATAAAAAGTAGCGTACGTGTTATCTTGCCGTGTAAGCTATATTATAATAATAATAATAAATCCGCAGGGCAGCTTGTGCCGAGCTGAATGTGCGTGGCTACACATCGGTCCCGATTCCTCAGAGTTTTGTTGCCCTTCTGCACCGGTTAGGATTTAATGGCCTAACGGGAGAGCAGCGAGAGTGCTACTTCCGGGAGTGCAGCAAATCTCAACACTGGCTTGCCTTAATTGGCCGGTCAGAGGGAGGGAGCCAGAGCTATATGCTCGGGGGTGGAAGTGTCATTTTCAAGGGCATAACTACGGGGAAGCCCGCTCCGGGCCAGTCCCGCGAAGGTGAAACCGGCGCCGCACGGCTCGACACCCCAAGCCGCTCACACCGGTGTTGCCCTCTGTCGCCTTACAGGCTTATCATGCCTAAGGTGATTGTATAGGGGGCCCATCTAGTGAGTTGGCAAGTCACCGTCTGCCAGTATTTTGATAATAATATATTAAAAAGGCAGACCCCGTTTTCATCAATAGCTTAAATCACCCAATCCATGTAACACCCAACCCAATAGCCCATTTCATAGTTAGCACATTTCACAATAGTTTAACTCCCATTGGAGGAGATCCTACATAAGGCGGGCGTGGACTATCTGCAGCGGGGGTCTAATTCCCTATTAGATTAAAAAATATCTTTTTCTTCTTTATCATTATTGCAGAGTTTCATCATAACTCATTCAATATTCAACATTCTTACAAACTTTCGCGTTAATAATATTAGTAAGATGCAATTCGGCGCTGTTTAAACAATATATTGGGGGACATTATTATTTTGCACACCGCCATCTTGCCCTAAGATGGCTAGTATAAGCTTGTGTTATGGGATCTAGACGACTGATAAATATACTTATATATTTCTAAATACATAAAGATTATACATAGAAAACACCCAAACTACGAAACACACATTTGTCGATCACACAAATATATTTTCCGACCCGGGACCTCAGTCGCGGCAGTCGCATATACAATCCCTGCGCCACCGAGGCAGTCACAGCAAACAAAATTAAGGTACCTGATAACCTCAACAAGCGGCACGCTATGATGGTTGTTTGACATAATTATTACAATAATGGAAAATATTTTGATTTTTACGATATTAAATATCTTACTTACTTTTTTTTTTTAAATATTTAAGGTGTTTTTTATTAATATCTATTTTTATTAGAAATATATTATTTTCCTGAGACGAAAATGTGAAATGAACGGCCATCATAACGTGCCGCTAGTGTCGTTATATTATGATCATAATAATATCACTAGGTTGTCAGTTCTTCAGATCTAGTGTAATAAATATGCATTAGAATTTTGTAGTACTATTAGTATTGTGCGAAGCTCCGCGTCACCGCTGACACCGCGGTCGGGGCGCCCACCGACACAAAAGTTAGTATAGTAAGTCGATACGATTTGGAAACAGCAATAAATTGCAAATTAATTCAACGGAGCCACTATTCATTATAAAAGCATCTAGCGATAGCAGAGCGAGAGTTAGTGTTACCTCACAATAATATTTCTTCATAAGCTACCTTAATATTCTCAACCAGTACAATTTACGACAGTTTGGTAATTAAGTTAGTCAGATTATATTTATCGTAGTCACCGACTCAGGTTCACTGACCGCAAACAGTTTCGACAGCAAATATATAGAGAATATTGAGAGACTTCAAGATATATTAATATATATATTTACAGACGAAGAAGTGCTTTCATGGAAGTCTTTATCAAAACGAAATTAAAGAAAATATCCCTAAGGTACATTAATACATCGTTTACTGTAAATAAATTAATAAACACAATTTTATATATAGAAGATTTAGGAAACGAACCAGTCCCCATTTATTTGATAATAATCGGCTTTGCACGTCCGGTGCTATCTATTCAATATTGTATGTTGAAAGCTGATTTCCACGAATTGAAAGTAAAGCCTGTCATTGAGCCACGTAAAATACCACAGAAAACCCGGTTGTATTAAAAAAAAATGCTTGATCACTTTAAGCTACTTGTGAATTTATGTGAAAATATGGTTTTACAGTTTATTTTCCTACGAGATTTAGATGAATATGTTCAAGAAGAACAATATTTTTATTTGTCACTACTTGTATTAGAGTCATTACGTTTGTGGAGTTATTGAAATGGCTTTTAGCTTCACTGTAGACACTCAAAATACTAAAATAGAAGTTGAAGAGTTCAGGTTTCATCTATTTTTATAAAATATCATTTGTCGAGATACAGTTAAGAACAATCTAGAAGTTATCGCGCTTATTATGAAACAGTTTCTAATTTCATATTCTAGTTGTGCTGTATTTAAGATTTTAAAGCTTCATAATGAACTATGCTTAGATGGTTCGGACACGTGGAGAGGATGGATGAAAATAGACTAACGAAACAGATTTATCAGAAGAGAGTGAATGGGCAAACTGGTAAGGGGCGACCTCGACGTACATATGTCAATCAAATAGTAGACATTTTGGAAAAAGGTCAGGTCAAGAGTACCCTTAACCGGCGTGTGTGTATGAAAACACTTATGAAAGTGGAAGAGGCGAAAGTTGTATGCCAGTATCGTAGCAAGTGCAAAGCCATAGTCTCTGCCTACCCCGATGGGAGACAGGCGTGACGATATGTATAATGAACGTGTACCAGAGACAAACTTTTGACATATTTGGACCTGATTTCGATGGGGCTCTTTAACCATGTGCATGACTCGTTACTGACACAACAGACAGAATAGATACGTTATGAAAATAAGTCGTAATTACGCGTTCAGCTATTTGGTGGCAGAACTGTACCCTATCATCAGTTATTTTTTAACACGCCTAGTCTAAAGACTACAGTCTAAAGAGACATTGTTTCCCGTATAAAAGATTTCAAATAAAACTTTAGTAAAAGAAAAACCACTTTAAATCTAACTCAGAAATTCCGCCAATCAACACGACCAAATGTTGTCGAGTGCGGTACGTGATTTATACTTGTTTCCAAACTTCTCACAATGCTCGCCAATTTAAGACTGCTTGCAGAACAGCCAAACAATCAATCTGCTACAGAGGTCGTTTATAAATGTCAATTTTGAAAATAATCCCAGGAACTGATTGATAAAATACGGAGTTACAAAAAATTTACCCTGTACAGAGCAAATACAAGTAGACAGGAAATGAAGGAGCGGACACATCATCACGACGCATCGGAGTAAACTGACGACATGAGAAGCAAAATTCTCACATACAATGGCGAACAGGAAAACTGTGATTTCCCGAGTTTTGTGATATTAAATAGTATAATGCAGACTGCGCGCGTTTCTTGACAGTGTCTGCTTATTTTTGACGATCTATGTTATATCTAACAGTAGCGATCTAACAGTCGACCACTAGCCATTCCAAAAAGTCGTAAACTCGCCTGTGGGCTACTAATTTATCGTGCCTGTCACCACCTACCCCTAATAGTCTATTCTACTCTTCAAAACAAAAATCTTTAAGTTCTCCTCGAAAATATTCGATGATAGTACATTTAAATAAGAAACAAAATGTTTTGGTCTTGAGATGGGTAGTACATTTAATTTCCCGTACATACGGCAACTCGACGTACACTTCCGTTTTGTGTGAGTAGTTCACGGCGAGAGAGCCCATCAGCCCACCGGACACTAGCCGGAGGTGTCTTTGCCATTTCATCGAATAGCCAAGTTAATAACGTATGCATATTTACGACAATCCGGATTGATGTATAGTACCATATTTCGCGATAATCAGCTTTCCAGATAAATTGAAATAAAGAGATTGCAGAGTTCGATGCTTATATCGATTGAAACTGTTAATGTGAACACGTCGCAGGAAATTATAGTCAAGATTAAATAACTGATCAAAATGTTTATTAACAAGTTTTTTAAATGTTTTAAAAAGATTTATCCTCAGCTAGTTCTTTCATTTGATACTCGTAAACCTTAAGAAACTTAAATCCTTAGTAGTCCGTCATATTATATTTCTTTGTCATCCAAACTACATGTGCATACAGTATTTCAGATCAGTTTAAAAACGGTGTTTCAAGATTTCACCGTCGTTAGCGCCACATAAGGAAAAAGAGAGCGGGGCTTAAGAATCTATAAAACTAAAGGATCTAAAACTTTCTTTTCATAATATTAGTAGGAATACATTCTTGTCGATACATTCTTGGGAATGCCGAGCATTCCTTTTTTTGTGCATATCTAAAATACCTAAAGAATACGTTCACTAAATTTCAGGTATCTATATCCAATAATTTAGACAGTGTGTGGTTTCACCCACATAGTACCCGTTCCCATGACAATATCTGCTATTCCTTTGTTAGTACTCATCCCAAGTACTTAAAGAATACATGCACCATATTTCATGTTTTTATGTTTGATGATCAAGGCCGTTCGTGGTTTCATCCGCAACAGTCCCAAAACCCAAACACCGCGACACGAGAAACTTATGTATTAAATTACAGTTTCATAAAAGTACAAAGGGCGGCCTAAACAGATAAACAGAAGTACATATATTGCAAGTAAAAAAAGTTTATAAAATCTATCCACAACAATGAAATGTAAGAGAAGAATTAGGGATTATTAAGAAACATAATTGTGTGTACAATAGATACCACAATACTGTGTGTAAGATATAAGACAAATACCCTCACAGAGCATTTCATTTTAACTGCTAATCCCAAATGATTTCACTTCTAAAGGCACCACTAGTTTCGAAATAATTTTAAAAACTTCGAGAAGTTTACTGTTGGTTTAGTTCTGGTGCTCTTTAGAGATTTACAAGTTTTGGCCATTTATTAAATAAACTATAAACTGATTCGAAAAATAAATGCTAAAAGTATTGTATACTGACTGTGTTAGAAGGATCGCGACGTACGTTATCATTCATCGCCTTGTCATTCTCTACTAGGTTCTTTTCTTTTTGCGGTGGCACTGTCTAATCACTACTGTCTTTACAGTCTGCCTCGAAACGCCTAAATCTACATGGTGCACCATCACTACATAGTAAAAAACAAAGTCGTTATTCGCGTTTATTACCCGTGGTACTACTAGTTGGCGATACCAGTAGTGTCATGGGAAATTTTACTTTCCCATGGCACTACTTTTCTGATTGGCTCATTGAACGCATACAACAAAATTACCCATGATCTACTTAGTTATCCGTGGCTACTGTTGGGAATCGAACCCAACATCGAGGTGTGTGCGCGCCGCCACCAGAGTGCGCCGCGCGCGCGTGTTAAAATCCTTCGTGCGGCCCATGTGACTTGCACGTCGTTCGCACGACCAGTTTTGGACGGCTACGATGACGTCACAGCACTTTTTGAGAGCACTTGTGCTATAATCCTCTTCAGAAACAGTCGTTCAAATTATTGTTAGCTCGAAACCGAATTTATGTAATAAGTATTTCTTGGAATACAAAACCTATAGTTATACAGTCCATTCGCAGTTTTAATTTACTAAGCCCGAAGGAACCTCAACAACTACCGTCCAATAGGTTTTGATTTAAATATTCGTTTGTAGATTTTAAAAAAATATGAAAACTAAATTGGTTATCTTCTATTGAGCATCAAGTTTATTTAAATAAATAATAAGATAAGTGATGTGAATTTACACGCGGAAAATATCTATCTCAACTTTTCCAACAAGTTACCAACCGATATAATTCTCCGTTCATAAACTGAAGAAGAATTTTGGTCCGTTTTGACCCCCTGTTCGTTTGTTGTCGTTTTATCTTAGTGTCCCCTCAGTAATCTTACAATCGCGGTACCTTGATTGAACCTATGATCCAGACAAAATAAACATTTGAGCTTGCATAAATTCGCATAGAGCTGAAATTGGTGGGGATCCTAAATACACCATAATAGTCCCCATCGATTGGACGTGCGTTTCGACAAACAATTACGACACTAGCGGTGGTGTCGTGGGCAAGGAATAATACCCATGACACTGCCAGTGGTGTCATTGGGTGGTGTCACGGAGCCATCACGGGCAATATCATACGAAATAAAACAAGACCACTGTGAAGATACGATTTATGTAGTTAATAAATTTAACTAACTAACTAACTATCTTCACGCTGTATCCCTGACGGGGTAGTCAGAGAGGACAGATCGCCAGGCTTCTTTCGCTTCCTGCAGATTCTTCAATCGCTTCATACATGCACGTCTGGGTATCCGAATAGGTACTTTTGACTTTTCCGTTTTTGAGCAATCTGCCACGTGCTCTTTATATGTAAATCTCGGCCTACCCTGACTCCTACTCTCTACTTTCACATAATATATATTCTTCGTCAATCGTTTCTCACTCATTCGTTGGACGTGTCCAAACCAACGGAGCACGCCCTTTTCCCGCTTAACGACAGACACTTTCATTCAAACCTGCCATGTTGCGTATCACTTCGTTACGTATTCGGTCGGCCAAAGTTTTTCGGCCGCACAATTTTCGAAGTGATTGCATCTCCACCGCATTCAATTTACTTTTATGCATCTGCTGATCCGTTCTACATCTGAATCACATCTTCCGTCTGCGCTAAAAATACTCCCTAAATTCACAATTATATTCATTTGCTCTAGACGTTTCTGGTTTACCCTAATCTTGCATTTAGTTCTTACATCATCTCTTTCAAATACTAGAACCTTAGTTTTACTTGCATTCAAGCGAAGACCCTTACTTTCACACTCCTCTTTCATATTAGTGACTAATGCCTGAAGGTCGGCTTCTGATGAGGCCATGAGCACCGCATCATCAGCGTACAGCAGACAATTTACTGTAAAGTCACTCAATTTTACACCAATTTCACAATCTTTCATCTTCTGCAGGCAACTGTCCGGATACACTATGAACAGCTAGGCGGACATAACACAACCCTGTTTAAAAAAGATTATTATAGATAAAACATAAAGATAAACATATAGTTAAATTTCCAGTGGCCCTACTTGCGAAAGAGTAGTGTCACGGGAAATGCAGTTTCACCCATGGCACTACTGGTAGTGTCACGGGAAATAGAAATCTCCCATGACAGTAGTATCACGCAGTAGTGTCAAGGGAAATGGACGGTTTTTCGCTGTCTGTCCCTATGTATGCTTAGATTTTCGATGCAGTTTTTTTAAATAGATAGTTGATTCTTATAAAAGGTTTTTATGTATATTTTGTTAAGTTTTTGTATTCATTAACTTAATAATAACGATATATGTTGGCGGTGTCAGAAAAAATGAGCCGTCTGGGAGTTTTTAACAAAACGCTGCCTAAACCCTTTGAGATATAACAAAATAATGTATTATGGAATTTTTTATTTTATTTTTTTTTAACAGTTTATGCACACACATATTTTATAAAAGAAACAGTTATAAGAAAAGAGTACAATGTGAGTGAAAAGAGCACTGCTTATTTATAAAAGAAATCTCTTCCAGCAGCCGGCGAGAGGAGAGATAAAATAAAATAATTGAAAAATGTTGAAGTTTGAAACATAACTAGAAAAGATAAATTGTTTATTCAAATACTCTAAATAAATACATAAATAAATATATCGTAAAAGAAGCACGAATGGCGATTCATAACGCAGTGCTAGTGCCAACTTTGCTTTACGGTAGTGAAACCTGGGTATGTCAGCAGATGCAAGAAAGTAAATTGAATGCTGTGGAGATGCGATCACTTCGAAAATTGTGCGGCGTTATCTTGACCGACCGAATACGTAACGAAGTGATACGCAATATGGCAGGTTTGAATGAAAGTGTCAGCGTTAAGCTGGAAAAGGGCGTGCTCCGTTGGTTTAGACACGTCCAACGAATGAGTGAAGAACGATTGACGAAGAATATATATTGTTCAAAAGTAGAGGGTAGAAAGGCCGAGACTTACATATGAAGACCACGTGAGCAGATTGCTCGAAATCGGAAAGGTCAAAAGTACTCGGATACCCAGACGTGCGTGTATGAAGCGATGGATGAATCTCGAGGAAGCGAAAGAAGTATGCATGGATTGCGAAGCCTGGCGATCTGTCCTCTCCGACTACCCCGTCAGGGATTCAGCGTGAAGATTCGACCGGTGCGGGCGCGGGTGTAATACTTGGGAGCGGAGAAGTAATGAAGTAATTTGAAAAATGTTCATACGTTTTCGTGAAATTAATAAACGACGGGATTAAATTGGTGCTACGGGGTTCGAGTATGTCACGGGCGAAGCCGGGCGGGTCAGCTAGTCACTAATAAATCTGGAAATAAAAATCAGGTACTTCCAGGGATCCTCCTTAAAAATATTTCTGAGTATTATAATCCAGGGTTGCCCTCAAGAACAAAAACAGCTTTGTGTCATTAACGACGGTGATATTTGGAGACTGAAGGGTACTATCGTAGTTGGAAAATCTACGAGTAAAATGCAATGGGTTAAAGGTGACGGCGCTCAAACGAAAAAGAAGAGAACAATTCAAGTGCAGGTAATTAGTTTACAAATCCCTTGTCAGCTATAATGTCTTGGGTTAATATTCTTGGTACGAGGAAAATTTCGAGAATCAAGGAGTGACACAATATTACTATTTAAAAATGTATTTATTGCTTTTCGGAGTATTCTCCGCGAAATTTGACACATTTTTCCATACGATGGAACCAATCATTGAAGCAACCATTCCATTCGGAAGTTGGGGTATCCAAAAAGGCCGTTTTGTAGGCGTCGTCTTCAGGTGATGAAAATCTCTGACCACGCAATTTATTCTTTATTTTAGGGAAAGTATAGAAATCATTAGGGCTTAGATCGGGGCTGTACGGTGGATGGTCTAATAATTCTATGTTTTCTTGCTCTAAAAATTCTTTTGTTCTGTGCGCGGTGTGAGAACTCGCATTGTCGTGATGGAGGATGATGCGGCGGTTGCAGTTCTCTTTACGGAGTTCAGAAACGACCTGTGGCAAACAAATGCTAGCATACCATTCTGCATTAACCGTTCTTTGTCCCTCAAGAGAAATAGTCGCAACTTAGCCGGTTTTGGAGACAAACGTGGCCACCATTTTTTTTGCAACACTCCGTGAACGAACAATTTTTGTTGGCTTTAACTCATTTTCGAACACCCAAACTCGTGACTGGTTTTTTGTTTCGGTTTCGTACGCGTATATCCAGGATTCGTCACCTGATACGATGTTGTATACAGCATTTGAGGATTCTGCGTAGAATCTTTCGAGAGTTCTGACGCACCAAGTAACGCGAGCCGCTTTTTGCTCTTCACAGAGCGAATGCGGTATCCATCGGAAAAACAACTTTTTTACACCTAATTGTTCATGCAAGATTATTTGTATTTGACTCATGCCAATGTCTAAAGTTGCCTGAATTTCGCGGTATGTCACATGTCGATCTTCCTCAATCAGCTTACGCACAGCATCAACGTTTTCTTGGGTGACTGCAGTTTTTGGACGACCTTGACGGGGATCATCACTGAGCTTGACACGTCCACGCGTTGAAATTCAGCAAACCAGCGATAAATTGTGGTTTTGGATGGGGCTTCATCACCAAATGCAGAAATCATCCGGTCAACACACTGTTTTTGTGTTAAACCACTTCGAAAGTCATAATAAATCATTGCTCTTGAATTTTCTCGAGCCAATTCCATTTTCTCAACGACTAAACAAGTTTGACAAAACCTTGTGACAAGACCGAGAATCTTTTTTTTTTAAATTGGAATTTGATTTTAAAAACCAAGGAGTTTTCAATTAAAAAGATTTTAATATGACAGGAACAGTGGAAATGTTCCATTCCCGATACTTTTAGTGCAGCCTATGTAGTATATAACCTTCGATTTGTTTGCTTTTGTTTGTTACTTACTTCTTCGTCTGAGCGTAAAATGCTGGTTTCATATCACCATCTTGGAGCTATAGTCTGTTTTAATTAACTAATGAGAGCCGCGGTTTGCTTTTACATATTGCCATCATGTTGACCTCCCACTACATCAGCCTTTAACTCGTTCGTCAAATAGCAGGTGCATGCATCACTTGCAGGTGAGGTTGACTACACCTTGGAGGACTTTTCTAGGAGATATTAAAATTCATTTGATTTTCTTTAACTACCCATACGAATATTGAGTTTTTTGTTAGAGATTATTACACGTGGACCTCTCTGGACTAGAAAGTTAATAAAACAAACTCTATGAGTCAAGTTCGTTCCTGTCAATGAACACTACCTTCTTCGCAATGTCCCCCGGGTTCACGCGTCAGACATAAATCAGCCTGAGGATCCAGTGACAAACGACTTGTCCGATCTCCTCACCGACGGATGCGTTTTTTTTTACCACAAACTATACGCGCCACTACTTTAATATTTCGGTTCTATGGAAAAGTTTTACTTACAGTATGCGGGGAAAACATGTTTTCTTTGCGTTGCCGAAAAAAGTAATAGTTGAAAAAAAACTCAATTAATTTTTATTTATATGCTAGAAGCGCTCGTGGCCCCGCTGACTCAGTGTTCTGTAAACGATTACTCCGTTAAACAACTTTCGCTATGGCTGGTTACGGATGGGTGAACGCTTTGTGGAATTACTATTTACGAGCGTTTTGGTTGAAAATAACAAGGCAGTCTTTAAGCTAAGTTGAAAGACTTATGGGCAGTTTGAAAAGTTTCAACTGCAGGTAGCCACCACCTGCGTCTGTCTTTTGCAACACGGCAAATGGCGTGGGACAGAAAAATCACACGGTGAAATGTAGGTACATAAGCCTTTGCCACCCCTTCGGGGATAAAGTGTGATTGATTGACTGATTTATGAATGTTTTATATTGTGTTCAATGACCGTAAAGCGTATGAGAGAAATTGTATAGCTGTAAAAAATAAACACTGTTAAGAATTTTCACTTCTTACCTGTGTACTCTGATACACACACACATTTTTAGAACTACAGTACTGCCAGATAAAGTTTGAGCATCGGGGAACGTAACAAATAGTCATGTAAAATAAACTCTTTGTCAATGTAATAAATATCAACAATGATAAATTGTCTGGTTGCACTGCACTTGTATATCTCTTTGATGACACACTATCTTTACGAGCACATGAACCTATGAAAAAGCTGAGATTGCCAGTTTAATCCTCTGTCAACTGATACCTTATTGTACATTTAAAAACTACAATTTGTTTAGTTACGAAAACACAATTTTGTTAAATGTTTCATATACTACTCGAGACTTCACGCGAAACAAAATTCTACTTACATTCACCGACGTTTCGAACGCGTTGCAGCGTCCGTGGTCGCGGCTGAACTGGCGGGGAGGGCCGAGAATATGTATGGAGTTACTTTTGTGTGTAACTACCCTCCACTATTTTTATAGTGAAGGATGAGGCCGGCGACAGAAAGGAAGAAGAAAGAAAACGCATTTAATTTTCACATAACAGAACCACACTCACTACGTCAGTTTTGTTTTGCACAAGTTTTGTACGTTCAAGTTTCTTAATCACTGAATTCCACATCCTAGAAAGCTAAATCCATCTTCCCTATTGAAGTTATGGTGTTTTCTAATTTCAATAGCTTCTCGCACCACACGTGGATAGTGGTGGCGATCAGTGGAGAGGACTTTGGGTTGATGATAAAGTTCGATACAGTGATTAGTACCCGACTCGTGATGTTCCGCTATTGCTGATTTGTTAACGGACGCTGCATCGCGTTCGAAACTTCGATGAGTGTAAGTAGAATTTTGTTTCGCGTGAAGTCCCGAGTAGTATATAAAACGAACAGGTCTGAAGGTACACGGTCGCTGTATCTATCGCACGAATTGAAGCTAAGCGCTCCTAGAGCTGCAGTAAAAGTAACTTCAAATACTTAAATGTCTAATACCCCACTTCTTAAACTACCGAACTCAACACAGGTGTGTTCATAAAATTCATATTTGTACATAGAGTAGAGCTAGAAGCGCACTTACCATCAGCAAGCAGAGGTAGTTCTTCGGCGTTGGGCCGACCGGAGGGGCAGAGTGGCAACGCTGGCGATGCAGCTACCGGCGGGCCGCCTTCCGTCTCCACCTACCACCAATACAGCACAGTTAAAACATCAATAATAAGTACAAAATTACATAACGTTGTGGGAAAAGTTTTGGTTACATCAAGATATCCGGGATTAAGGCAACTTGCAAGCCAGTATATCTACTACTACTAACTCCAGCGCAGCCTTTCTGTGGGTTGAGACGTCAGACAGGCTATCACACAACCAAAATACTTATCCTCATTCGAAATCTATGACAAAACCACTTGTCAACTTGTGATAGATCCAATACTCTTCAACATATTAAGATAGGCCATCCAAATTAAAAATTTTCATTATGTGCATTATCATCTTCACCATTAAAGATAAAGCCGTGTCTGGCGTTTTGTAGTAACTGTGCCAAAATAAAGCCGTTTTAAGTCCACTGGTACAGGAAAAATGCTATCGATGTCCGACAGTTCGTCCGTCCATTCGTCCGTCCATTCAGTCTACAGGCCGCATTTTTCATCGGATTTGCATGCAACTTGGCATGGACAATCCTTGAAATAGCGAAAACTTTTAGCGAGGGGGTTTTTCGATCGGAGGGTGGAGGGGAGGAGGACGCAGGGGAGGGGAAATGGTCCCGTAGTGGTTGGCAAGAGTGCTCAAAACGGGATGTTTAGCCTTTTTCCTCAATTTATTCCGAAGTCTACGGTTCACAGAACCACTAGTTATAATTCTGAATGCATTTTATCGAGTTATCGCCACTACTTGCTCACCTTGATGGTCAGAGGGATCCATGGGATCTTGATAGTATCTTTAATAGCCAGAGGCATGCGGTTGTGGACATCACGTTGTACACTAGGTTTATCGTGAGCAAGGCACTGCCCAGGAACCATACGCACATAACTATCACTCTGAGGTTTAACATCACAGTTCTGTCTAACATCTATCACTAAGGATCTCTATGGCACCCGATATTGTGATCTTCAAACAGCTGGGCCACGACACAAAATGTTAGGAGGCAACATAAAACCATTTTCATTATTTTTATACATTTTGATGCTACACGATTCAATTTGATTAGATTGTAAGGTTACTTATTAATTTATGATTGACATATGTTTGGAAAGGTTATCTTGCATAAAGTTAAAAGAGTTACTATACAAAAAGTCCATACCAACTGTATATAGTACCGTTAGGCAAATAATTATCTATAATATAGCAAGATGTCAATTGATTATTTTTTTTTGTATACATGTAGTGATACATGTCTGTGATAAGATACAAAAAAAAATGCCGTAAGGAGAGTACTAAGGTGTGAAATTTATCAGAGGATCACATATGAGTCAAGAGGTATATAAAATTATGTGAGGATCCCATAGAAAAATAATGGATGTGGATCTAATGCCGAGCGTCTTGGGTGTCAAGTGGACGGAGGCCATCACATATCCAATTGATTGAAAATGTAAGTGTAATAACTATCTCTGTTCATCTCTTCTTTGGTTCTATCTAAAGTCTGGCTGTAGCTACTCCCACTACTTAGGTTGCAAAAGCCTATAATATTAGATGCATCTGTTCGGCAAAGTATTACCTACTGATATTAAGTGTATTTGTATACATTTGTATATAAGTCAGTAAGTGTATAATAGAGCGGTAGATAGCTGCAGCAGTTGTTTTACTAAAAGTTAAACACTTGATGATATTTACAACATTTTATTTTCAAGGATCCGCGGATGTTTATGGGGAGCGCATAAAAAGTAGAGTTGACACAAACATAGCCGTGAGAGTTACACTCGTATAGAACAACCTTACACTTGAAGCTGTAACATAATAACTCTGCAAGTTAGTGACCGAATTGTCTTGAAACTATTGATTTCATATAGACTTTTTGATATTTTGTTGACAAATATTTACAATTGCTAGACCAGTGACCACACTTCGAGTAAATAAACAAAATAGAAAAAGCAAAAACATCGTTGTATTATTTTGTTTTTTCGTTTTGTTTCTTCCAGTACTTGACAGCTCTACGGATGGAAACTTTGCCGCGACGATTTGGCACCGAAATATTAATTTATCTGTCACAAATATGAAAGTAATTAAATAATGGGGATGAAGAGTAGAAGCGTGCACGTCGCCATCCCTGCCAGCTATGGCTGCAATTCTACTCCAACACGAGTGCCACCAGGGCGAATACTGCTAGGGCGTGCCCCCGAGGCGACGCGCACCAGTTCGTCCCCGCTGGTGCGAAAAGTGTGTGCCAGAGCGGCGTAGGGGACCGCCACCCTACACGCGCGGCCTGACACGGCGGGAAGTGGAGGATGGAGTGCAGGGTAGCTGCGTGGAATGTTAGGGGAGGAATGACAGATAAGATGAATGAGTTGATGGATGTTATGAATGAGAGAAAGTTAGATGCAGTGTGCTTGACAGAGACCAAGCGCAAGGGCAGCGAAGTCTTGGAGCTCCCGGGTGGGATGCTCGCGCTTTGGTCTGGAGTACCAGAGAGCGAGCATGGCAGTCGGGGGGTTGGAATTTTGCTGTCCTCGCGATTGGCCTCCGGTATGTATGAGTACAAACTGGTAGGTCCTAGAATCCTCTGGATCCGTGTAAAACTTGGTTTGACGAAGATTTTCCTGGTAGCTGCTTACGCGCCAGTATCTTCGTCGAACGCGAGTGAGCTAGAGGACTTCTGGGAGAGTATGAGAGAAGCTCTAAATGTGATAGAAGGAAATGAAAGACTTATAGTATGTGGAGACTTGAATGGATGGGTGGGTACCGCTCGCGATGGTTTTGAGTCGGTACTCGGGAAGTATGGGGATAAAAGGGTGAACGACGCTGGCAAGCTAATACTGGCATTTTGTAAGGAAAAGTATTTGTTTGTGGCGAACACGATGTTCAACCACAAACAAATTCATATGTATACGAGGAGATGTAAGTCAAAGAGAAGCATGATAGATCTATTCCTAATGGATAGTCGGCTCCGTAAACAGGTGATGGACACAAGGGTTTATCGAGGCGCTGAGCTGGGATCAGACCACTACCTAGTCATAACTAGGATTAGGGGTCTGTTCGCGGGTTGGCGTCATCGTACCGAGTGTTCTGAACCTGAGCCGACTTATAGCATCAAAAGCTGGAAGCTGCAGGATGCATCCTTTAGGGATAAATATAATGAAAGAGTAGCCGAAAAGCTTGGCGACGTCAATGTAAGCAGTGAGAATGTGGAAAGTGTATGGCAGAACCTTAGGGACAGTATGATAAATGCCGCTGTGGAAGTGTGTGGAGAAACGAAAAGAGGCAGTAGTAATAAGCGTGATGCATGGTGGAATGAGGAAGTGAAAGAAGCAGTTCGAATGAAGAAGAAAGCATGGCTAGACTACTTAGCCTCGCGGAATGATTTTAATATGAAAGAGAGATACAAGCTGCAGAAAGTTAACACGAAGGCACTGATAGAAGAAGCTCGTGAAAGGTGCAGAATGAAAGCGGATGAAAGGTTGTCGTCCAATTTCCGGGATAATACCAAGCTCTTCTGGAAAGAGGTAGGCAAGACCCGGAGTTGTTCGGCAATCTGCAGTATGAATAAAGTGCTTAGTGTTAACAATGACGTCCTAACAGACCAAAGTGACGTCCTGCAGAGATGGAGTGAATATTATGGAAAGATGTATGCAAGAAAAGACAGAGATGCCACGTCGGGAAGTGGAGCTCACTTCGATGCTCCGGATCCCGATGTCATTGAAGTCATTAGTATGAAAGAAATAGAACAAGCGATAAGAAGTATGAAATGTGGTAAGGCTGCGGGAAAAGACAGAGTTACTGCTGAGATGATCAAGTACGGTGGGTCGCGTGTCTGGGACACACTATGTCTGTTATGCAACTTGTGCTGGCGGACGGGTGAGGTCCCAGATGACTGGCGAGTAGCAGTTGTAGTACCTATTTACAAAGGGAAAGGCTCGCGCCTAAACTGCTCCAGCTACAGGGCGATCAGCTTGGTCAGCTTAACTAGTAAGGTGTATGCAAAGGTTATAACGGCACGAATGCAAGAAAAGTCTGAAAGGTATTTATGGGAGGCTCAATGCGGATTCCGACGTGGAAGAGGTTGCATGGATCAAGTGTTTTCTCTCCGCATGATCGCGGAAAAGTTTCTGGCTCTTAGCCAGAAGGTTTTCTGCGCTTTTGTGGATCTAGAGAAAGCATTTGATAACGTTGTGAGAGAAACGCTGTGGGACTTGCTGCCAGGATATGGTGTGGACGGCTCGCTACTGCGGGCAATACAGTCGCTTTATAGGGACTGTAAGGCTTGCGTGCGAGTAGGGGGGGATGTGTCACCTCTTTTTGATGTCTGTACAGGCGTCAAACAGGGATGTGTCATGTCCGCCTGGCTGTTCATAGTGTATCTGGACAGCTGCCTACAGAAGTTGAAAGATTTTAATATGGGTGTGAATTTGGGTGACTTTACAGTAAACTGTCTGCTGTACGCTGATGATGCGGTGCTCATGGCCTCATCAGAAGCCGACCTACAGGCATTAGTCACTAATATGAAAGAGGGGTGTGAAATTAAGGGTCTCCGCTTGAATGCAAGTAAAACTAAGGTTCTAGTATTTGAAAGAGGTGACGTAAGAACTAAATGCGAGATTAGAGTAAACCAGGAACGTCTAGAGCAAGTGAATGAAATTGTGTATTTAGGAAGTATGTTTAGCGCGGATGGAAGATGTGATTCGGATGTAGAACGGCGAGTAGCTGCCGGAAACAAAGTTAACGGTGCTTTGTCCCAGTTAGTAAAGCGACAAAGCATCGTAAAAGAAGCACGAATGGCGATTCATAACGCAGTGCTAGTGCCAACTTTGCTTTACGGTAGTGAAACCTGGGTATGTCAGCAGATGCATGAAAGTAAATTGAATGCTGTGGAGATGCGATCACTTCGAAAATTGTGCGGCGTTACCTTGGCCGACCGAATACGTAACGAAGTGATACGCAATATGGCAGGTTTGAATGAAAGTGTCAGCGTTAAGCTTGAAAAGGGCGTGCTCCGTTGGTTTGGACACGTCCAACGAATGAGTGAGGAACGATTGACGAAGAATATATATTGTTCAAAAGTAGAGGGTAGAAGGAGTCAGGGAAGGCCGAGACTTTCATATGAAGACCACGTGAGCAGATTGCTCAAAAACGGAAAGGTCAAAAGTACTCGGATACCCAGACGTGCGTGTATGAAGCGATTGATGAATCTCGAAGAAGCGAAAGAAGTATGCATGGATCGCGAAGCCTGGCGATCTGTCCTCTCTGACTACCCCGTCAGGGATACAGCGTGAAGATAGTTAGTTAGTTAGTTAGTTAATTAAATAATATTAATTACTTATATGTCACAATCTAATGCGATCCATCATATATATATCTAGGTACCCGTAGATGTGTTAGTGACTAGTCACCATTCCTACCAGTACTATAAATGAAACCAATTTACCTTTTTGTAAAGTTTTGATAGTCCGGCAATTTGAGCCATTAACATGAGGAGAAACTAGGTCTACGTTTCAAATAACGATGTATATGAACGACAACACGGACTTTCGCTAGTTGGATTGTAAATTATTAGCAATTATGGTGAATAGATACAAATTTTGTTCTTCATGCAGAGGGTACTTCACCAATATAATTATCTAGAGTCCAAGACGGCCGTCTTGGACTCTAGATAATTATATTGGTGAAGTGGATAAACCCAGCTTTATTTAAAGGTGAGGTTAGCTTCGGTTTTGGAGATATTAGCGAGTCGCGATTTTCCGTTCCTGTTTCTTATAAGAGTTTGTTCCCAGGATAAAAATAGCAATATAATTTACTGATAAAGATGCTATGTTACTGTAAAGTTTCATTAAAATCCATTCAGTAATTTTTGTATGAAAGAGTAACTAACATTCATATATATCATTATTTGTAGGATTTACTAAAAGAGAAGTACGTATGCTACAATTTATACAAAGTTGTGTATTTTAATAAAGATAACAACTTGTACGCAAGAGAGTGGTTTATAGCAAGTTGCGTCTGTCACTACGAGGTATTAATTAAAAGCCGGCGGCTTCCCGAAGATGGTATTTGTCCATATTAGTTAAGGCAAACATTATTTTGATAATATTTGAAAACTATAGTAGAAAGTGATCTTTACGAGTTATTCGTCGAGACGCACATACGAGTAGGAGAACGTAACCTACGTACACGTTTTATTGAATTTATCTTTTGTCGTCTGCGATGGAGAAAAAAGATAAAGAAATATTAGTTACACCATATGCTATTCTAGAACGAGTGGATCGATTCTATGACCCGTGTTGTCAGTGATGCTTGTTGTTGACGTCGGAGAGTTAAATTTATATAATGAATAATATTTTCCATGATACCAGATTCTAATGGCACAACTACTAATATATTAAAATGTCCTTCAATTTTACACCGTTTGCCTCTAACGATCCCCGTGGGACTAATGATGTGTCTTTGCCAGGTATCGGGAACAGACAAAGCTTAATGGGCACAAATGAAAAGGTGTTAGAGATCTGTTCAACTATTAGATAATATCCCCAAGCTTAATGGGATTAACTCTTAAAGCGCTGAATTCCCTCTATGTTTTTATTAGACTTTTCAGTAAAGAATGTACATATTTGCTGCGTAAGATTAGATTAATAGAAATTAGAAATGTATTTTTGTAGCAACTGTGCTGACAGACAGGTCGGGGACAAAGGTTTAATGTAGAATGAGCTGTAGCCGCACAGTGTTTTGAAAACGATCTCTGCGTTAAGCAACTTTCGCACAGGCTGGTACTTGGATGGGTGATCACTTTGATGCATTTCTCTTTCCGAGCGTTTTCGGAAGATACATTAAGCAGTTGGTGCTGTATGACAGTAACATTGCAGACTCTAAGAAAAGTTGACGGCCCTATGGCTTGAAAAAAATCAACAGCAGGTCACCACAACCTGCGCCAATCTATCTCAACAAAATAATGAATAAGGCTGTGGTTTAGCTTTTATATAAATGTCAGATCTCAGGATACTATTGACATTGTACAATTGAAGTATAGCTCACAGACAAGACTAATCTAGTCTAGATCTAGTCGATGGACCGGTCGAGGTTCACGTAGTAAAAATTAAAAGTAAACACCAGCCATTTCTTATATTGTTGTGATTAATTCTATTGTTTATATTAAATTAATTGTTATGTAGAATAATAATAAGTTATTAGTGTCGTATATCGTTACAATCGTGATAATTCCAGGATTATTATTATTTGAAAACAAAAATAGTGTTTTTTTTAACTCGGTGTCCATTTCAAGTATGTTTATCGGTTGTCTAGATCCCATAACACTAGCTATATTAGCTTACTTGAGGCTAGACGACACGGTAAAATAAATTTCACAATATTTCTAACTTGCTCATGTCAAGCGTAAACGATAAATTCCAGTGTAGCTGTTGTCAGCTTAGTTTAACCTTTTAGTGCACGCTTCATCAAGCATTTTCTTTCTAATTTCCCTTTTCCTGTTATTAGTTTAAGTGGAAATTGACTGAAAAGGTTGTAGAATTTTTACAAAAGTCATCGCTAAAGCTTAAGAATTCTCAAACAGTAAAGGTTGTAAATATAATAGAATAAGAACAAGAAATCAGATATACCTTCAGAACCTAAAATAGTACGTAATAAGTAGGTGTTATTTTTAGTAAGTAACGTAAGACGAATCCTAACACATTGTTCTGGAGATGGAGTAACTCGATCTCCACAAACGAGAGATAACACGGTGTAGAAAGGAGCAGAATAATTGATTCCTTGATTCGTCAAACGAAGCTCGAAGTAATACAATCGCCTTAACGGGATACACAAGATTTCTCCCTATTGTTGTCTCCATACGAACATGGCTGCCATTCTACTGGCACGTGCAATGTGCCAATGTAGAACTTCGTATTGTGATCGCAAATCGGCTGGCCCCGGCGTCTTTCTGCATAATAGTATTAGTTATGCTGGCTTGTTAGTTTGATATGAAACGATGTCAGTACGGGTGTTTCTAGAATGGATTGTAAACAAATATGAATCCTCTTAAAACGACAAAGTGAAAGCTTCTAATATTATGAAAGTCTCAAAAAACGCTTTGAATAAAATATTAATTTGAATTTTATTATCATTTAACGCAAAACTCAGGTAAATTTGCTTTATGAGTGCCGTTTTATCTATCTCTATCTATCTATCTTCACGCTGTATCCCTGACGGGGTAGTCAGAGAGGACAGATCGCCAGGCTTCGCGATCCATGCGAAGCCTGGCTAATTCTTTCGCTTCTTCAAGATTCATTCATCGCTTCATACACGCACGTCTGGGTATCCGAGTACTTTTGACCTTTCCGTTTTTGAGCAATCTGCTCACGTGGTCTTCATATGTAAGTCTCGGCCTGCCCTGACTTCTTCTACCCTCTACTTTCGCACAATATATATTCATCGTCAATCGTTCCTCACTCATTGGTTCGTCGTTGGACGTGTCCAAACCAACGGAGCACCCAAATCTTCCCCCCATCGGCCTTGAAAACAGCATGGTGGGGAATGCAGAAATGTTCCACTGACGAATAATCCGTACGCGAGGGGGACATGTGTCCCAGTTCCTCGTATTCGCGCATAAATTGCACATACTTTTCACGAAATAATGGATCACGTTTAATGCGTCGGTCCATTGACAACATACGTTTCTCCGCTAGGCCGAATGAGTGACCAAGTCGTGGCCGCGAGTAAAGAAATGGCAGCCGTGCCATAAGCTGTCCCGACGGCATATGTATCAAGGTCTGTCTAAAATGACTTTCGCATTCCTCGTGCAAGGGGTCCGCGCGCGGGGCCGAAGGTACCTCTTCCAGTGCCCAGAATCTTTGCACCACGTCGGCCAGAGAAATACCTGTAAATGCCATTTCATCGGTCCCAAGACCGGTAGGACAAGCTGAACTCAAAATCATATAACAGAAAACCGATGGCAAGGCAACCAACCCGTCCCGATGTAAGGTAACCACCGATCCCGAACATAACACCTGACCGGCGACATCGGAACCGAGCAGGAGATCCACCGAGCTGGGTTTCCAAAACCCAGGATCAGCCAGACGCAAATCTGAAGCTTAAGCTTATGAATAATAGAAGGAAGAGAAACCATAGGATGCATGCCTATAACCTGATCCATAACCAGAGCCGTAACCGAAATGGTGGGGGAAGAACCCGTTTCCCCTTTAACGACAAAGCTAACTTGACCATAAATTGCTGTGACCCGATCACCTCCTATCCCCATTATAGTATTAAAGGTGCGTGACATTGATAGGCCTAACTTCCTCACCGAACCAATAGTAATGATGCAGCCTTGTGCCCCTGTTTCTAAAAAGACCCGTACCTTAACCGAGGCACCATCAGTGCCCTTAATCCGAAGGGACACCGTAGGGAGAAGGACCGTCTTCGAAAAGGCTACACCTGGTGAGAAGGCCGCAAATACCTATAAGGTGTGAGGGGGTTCGGGCCGACCCGACCCTGAGGGGAGAACGACCCACTCCCAAGAGGGAGCGTGATGAGTGAAACCATGGCCCATCATCGGTGTCCGATAACCCCCGTACAGAGGGGCGTGTACCTGTACGCGACTTTGTGTAGTGAGGGGGGAAGAGGAAGCATCCTGTGCTGCTCGAGCAGCATAAGTTGCAGCCGAAATGTGGTCTTCCACGTCCACATGTTCCCTATCCCGAGGGCGTTTTACTTCGTTTCATTTTATTCAAGCGAAGACCCTTACTTTCACACTCCTCTTTCATATTAGTGACTAATGCCTGAACGTCGGCTTCTGATGAGGCCATGAACACTGCATCATCAGCGTACAGCAGACAGTTTACTGTAAAGTCACCCAAATTCACACCTATATCACAATCTTTCAACTTCTGCAGGCAACTATCTAGATACACTATGAACAGCCAGGCGGACATGACACGACCCTGTTTGACGCCTATACAGACATCAAAAAGAGGTGACACATCCCCCCCTACTCGCACGCAAGCCTTACAGTCCCTATAAAGCGACTGTATTGCCCGCAGTAGCGAGCCGTCCACATCATATCCGGGTAGCAAATCCCACAGAGTTTCTCTCACTACGTTATCAAATGCTTTCTCCAGATCCACAAAAGCGCAGAAAACCTTCTGGCTAATAGCCAGAAACTTCTCCGCGATCATGCGGAGGGAAAGCACTTGATCCATGCAACCTCTTCCACGTCATATTTTTTTTCATACTAATGACATCAATGACATCGGGATCCGGAGCATCGAAATGAGCTCCACTTCCCTATGACGTGAGACAGGTAAATCCACACGGTGAAAAGTGGGCATATAATATTTACTGGCAACCGGGACCAACGGCTTAACGTGCCTTCCGAAGCACGAAAACGCTCGCAAATGTAAATGCCACAAAGTGGTCGCCCATCCGAGGACCAGCCATAGTGAAAGTTGCGTAACTCAGTGATCGTTTACAGAACACTGAGACCGCGGGGCCACGAGCGCTTTTTTGGACTCTTGGGCAACAGGTACAGTTATGGAACGTCTAACGTGAGTTTTACCTGCCGGCAGCAAATGGTGTGGCACGTAGCCACGAGCTAAATTTTAAACCCTTTATTTTACTTAATATAATATCGTTCTGCGTCCTTAAAGACACCTCTTTTGCGCTAATTGGAAAAAAATCTTCTACATAATTGACGTACGACACCGAATCCCGTTCATTACATCGCTTATGTTTATGTGGCAACGGCAGGCGCGATAACGCATCGACGTTACTGTTATCACTAGATTTCACGAACTCGATATCGAAATCATACGCAGCTAACTTAGTGGCGTATCTTTGTAACCTGCTCGCCGCGGTAACAGGTAAACCACACTTAGGACCGAAAATAAACGTAAGCGGCTTGTGGTCTGTTTTTATTATGAAATGGCGGCCGAATACATACTGATGATGTTTGCTAACTCCAGCTACAATTGCGAGCGCTTCTTTGTCCAACTGACTGTAGTTCCTCTCAGCTGAGTTTAAAGTCCGCGATGCGAAACAAATAGGACGTTCATCGCCGTTAGGGTACCGATGCGATAACACACTGCCGATGCCGTAAGAACTACTATCTACGGCTAATACTAAAGGTAAAATTCTATATTTATTTTGTTTTTAAATGTTATTTTTGCAATATTTCGCTTTTTTAGAATGATGTCGACACGTGTTTCGCCTACACACGAGGCATTATCAAGACTGTTTGGCAGCAAAAGTACTTATGCGTTCACCTCAACCTTTTGTAGTTCGAACGCAACCAAACGATAGCACGATGTAGACTTCTAGTTGTTTTGTCTATTTTTGAATAAACTAAGCAAAACCGAAATGTGGAAGTCTGTTTGTTCATTCAGCAAAGCACACCCGTCCCGTTTTATAATTTCAACTGCTCTAATACGGACATTTTTAGACCCTTTTCATAGTTATCATTCAAAATATGCCCGGTGTCCAGCAAATGCTTCGCGAAATGTGATTTATCTGTGTGACCGTTTCGGAATGCTCCTAAGTGTCATCCTAAGATCAAATGATTGACCTTTTTGGCCTATATAAACATTGCTACAACCATCCCATTTTAACTTATAAATACCGGGTTTTTGCTATTACTAATACTATCTTTACCATTACATAATGTTTTTAAGGTATTTTGAGGTCTATAGGCCGAGAAAACATTAATTTCCTTAAGTACCCTCGCCACACGATGTGTGATACGCCCAAAGTATGGGAGACTAGAAGTATACTTTTTAGTTTCTTTAGTTGATGGGTACAAAAGGAGTTTAACCATATTATTTTGCTTTTTTAATAAAAGTGAGTGTATTAATTTTGAGCTATAGCCGTTAGATTGTGCAATGCAGCAAATAATATACAATTCCTTGTCAAATGTCTCTCCGCTTAATGGAACATTTAATAGCCTATGAATCATACTATGGAAAGCCGCCATTTTGTGAAGCCATGGGTGGCAAGAATTAAAAGGAATTGTAGTATCTGTATAAGTTGGTTTACGGAATATTTCAAAACTATACATTTGATAGGTTTAGGAAGTTCAATAAATTACTTTGTTCTATCTCTAATTTAAATTTAATTTTAGGGTGAATGCCATTTAAGTTTGTGACGGCCTCTACCGCCCCCCTTTATATAATAAATAAAAGTAACTAGTGGAGTACATAAATGGCTTATAATTTTTTGTTGTTACGAATAACTTCGTTGGGTTTGCATACAAGTGCGGTACGGGCCATAAATCGTTATATTTTTTGTACTTATTTTAACTTTGGGTCAGACGAATGCTAAGAGGTATTCATTTAAAAATACGCACATAAATAGTAAAATCGGGTGACAGTTCATAAGTGCTTTGGGTACAATGATATTAATTTTAGTTAAAATTGGCCGCATAAGTGGGAACTAAACCATTTAAACAGTTTTTCTGCTAAACTTTTGTGTTGATATCTGAGATTTTGTCTTGTGACCACTTGACACATGTTTGTGTTAAAATAATATTCTCTGAAGGACGCGCGCATTTTTTGTAAACATAAAAGGGATACCTTTTTTGTTCTGTTCAAAACTGAGGACAAAGGGCCAAAATACCATGAGTTCAAATTATGAAAAGTTCTATTCAGTTGCAAACCGGGCGCGTATTCAGGCACATCTGCCTAAGTAAGACCTCCGAAAAAGGTCTAGTGTTTGTGTGACTAGCTGCCTATAAGTTAAGTATGATTACTTATTGAGACTGCCGTTTGTTTATAATTATTCCTATTAAGTATGATTACTTATTGAGACTGCCGTTTGTTTATAATTATTCCTATTAAGTATGATTACTTATTGAGACTGCCGTTTGTTTATAATTATTCCTATTAAGTATGATTACTTATTGAGACTGCCGTTTGTTTATAATTATTCCTATTAAGTACCTATAATTACTTAATGAGACTGCCGTTTGTTTATAATTATTCCTATTAAGTATGATGGCTTAATGAGACTGCCGATTGTTTATAATTATTTCTATTAAAATATATTTTGTTACTTATTGAAATCATCTAATGTTTCTTTGATATTCTTTTATTCAAATTAAATTAATTATTTTCTAGGTAGATGGATTATTATTTGAATGCTTTTAAGATTAACTAATAGATTTGTTTTTGATTTATTAAAATATATCTAGATAATTCAGTGTGCAAATAAAATTAATAAGCTGAGATTATTTAGTATTTGATTATGAATTTTCTCATGGACGTAAGTTAAATACTAAAATTAATTAATTAAATACGAAGATATCGTTGATTGAGCATCATTATGAGGCTCAACGGGTCAGATATAAACAGATTATATTATAATAAAATATATGTATCATATGTACTGAAATGTATGAAATTTGTTTATGTGCATGTGTGTGATTTTAGATAAGAGGTTGTGCATGTAGAATTTATTTTTAGATATCTATTTGCATATTATATACATTTGTAATCTTTTGGACTTCAGATTTTATATAATTTAAAACATTGATTAAATAATTTACAACATCGTAAAAAGTGTTAGTAAATAAGGAATAATTAAATTTAGCTTAACGACAGAACGATTAGCTGATTTAATTAGATAACTTCAATATACTTTATCCGGTTTGGTTTTGGTCTAAACATTATAAGAACAAGTATTATTGACGATGCGACGTGCTGGCGATTACAAATGACGACTGAATTAATGTAGCGTACTACATACGTTACAAAATTGTTCCTTTTGACTGAATTAAATGCTGAGTACATTTAATCAGTGTTGAATCATACTAGATTTCGGCTAACTTCGAGAAGATATAGATAGTCCAGCGTATATCACCATCAGACACTACTATTTGAGTCGACGTGCACAGCTATTCAACGACTACAAACCTATATAATTCGAATACACACTAATATTAATGAGACATGGCGTTTGACGCTACGATACTCACACAAACAGGACGATTTATGAGGCTGTAAATAAGTTCTCGGGGGATATCTATGATTGAACCTGCAACGTGGGAAGTTCCTAGTTGTGATGTTATCTGGCTTAGTCATGACTAACTTGATGAATATGATCCAGAGTTCCAGCTTACAGATGTGCCTAGACTGCAAATGTATTATTTAGTAAGCTTAATTTATTTAAGCTACTATAATGCGCTAGTCTTCTATATGACCTTTCATACATCCAACTATCCAACTATGACCTTTCATATTTAATATGAGGTTCTAAGTTTCACGCTAGTACGTGTAAGTGCTAGACTTCAGATAAAGACTGAATTAAGTGCTGAATGTATTTAATCAGTGTCAATTCTACTAGATATTAGTCACACTTCGAGGCGATATATATGGCAGAGCGTATATACAACTTTACTCGAAATTATCTCATTGGCTGTGAAGTAATGCGAGTTCATTTAATTTTTCTCTAGCCATGGTGTTCGACGCTAATGGTACTCACACGACAGGACGACTTATGGGGTTAAACAAATACCTCCGGGGAAAGTCTAGCACAGTTTGGCCGATCTGTAGTGATGACGAAAATCCTCGCAACGAGGGGAGTTCCTTGCTGTGATGTTATCTGGCTTAGTCATGATTAACTTGATTAAAATTACTTTGAGCTCCAATTACACACATGCGTTGAATTCAAATATGACACTTTGGAAGCTATGTTTATTAAGCTATTTTAGTACGCTCAGTCAATATGACCTATCATTCCATATCAAACTACTAGACTCTAGACAGGGATTGATACCCTAGATTGCTCATCAGCACATGTTAGTGCTATGCTTCAAAAACAGTATTTAATGTTGAGTACATTTATTCTGGTCACTTCGTCCTGCTGTCAAGAGGACTACAAATTTTCACATCAAACAACTCACTCACTAATTCTGCGACTTCTACTTGAAATATTCTTTTAGACCAGAATCTGTCGGAATAAACTTATATTGTGTTATATTTGACGGGACGCACATTGGGGTAATGTAGTATGGACAAAGGCTAGTTTCATAGGTCAATTAAAATTTACTGGACCCAGAATCGAGCCCGAATCACCTACAAGTAGAAATTAGTTCGAGCCAGTTATATCAGGTCAGAATGCATGAGACTTTATTTGCAGTATCCAAACTATTCTTTACTTTAAGATAATAATTCACCATTCATCTTTTGTATGTTTCGATCAATGTGTTTTTCAGAGATTTTATAAAATATTATCAAACAATTACTTTTTTTTATAAATTTAACCACTAGACGATTACGGATCACAAGGCCATATATTACGTAACATGTTCAATAGCATCACTTAGGTATTCCTTTCTTTAGCTAGAATTTTAACTCAGCGGTTAGCGAGAGATATTAGAATCTCCTCCTCATCTTCTTTCTACACACGGTTCTCAATCGCGCGCATATCTAAATACTATCATTCCACAAGGGGGGGGGGGGGGTTGTTACAAGTTACTGAGTAATATACTTAGTGGTCTATGGTTACCCGTCCAATTCATTATTATATCATCTACATATCTATAATCCAATTCCAATAGTAATGCCCAAGAGTTTTATGTTATCGACTTCATCGACAGTTTCCCTATCATGACTTATTTGTAGTTGTGGGCGTTTACTGTTGTAAGTTTGAAATTGGATTAATTTTGTTTTTTTTTTGTATTTATGTGTAAGTTATTAGTTTTTAACCATGCGATTCCGTTACTCAGAGTTGTATTGATATCTTTTTGGTAGTCCGAATGATTTTTATTTGTTGGCTGAATGCTGATAGTGGTAGTGGATAGTTGTGCGAAGTGACACCAGGTAAATCATTTATGTAAAGCAAAAATAGCAAGGGTCTAAGTATACTACCCTGGGGTACACCACACCTATTCACGCGATATTTTGATCTATGTGCTGTTTTTTGGTATCCAGTAAGTCTCGCAATCTCCACGCACTGTTGACGATTACTTAAATAACTATCGATCCATTTCAGAGCATTGCCTCGGACACCATATCTATTTAGTTTCATGACAAGTACGTCATGACTCACAAAGTCGAAGGCCTTGGACATATCTAAGAATATGGATGTAATGGGTATTTTTTTATTTAAGCTCATAGTAATTGTTTTCATAAGAGTAAAACATGCCAAAGCAGTCGAACAGTTTTTCCTGAAACCAAATTGTTGATATTTTAATATATTACCAAGTAAGTCATGGAAAGCATAAAATGCTTCATCAACACTGCTTTTCTCGTATATTTCCGAAAAGGATAGCGCTGAGATGCACGAAAGGAATCTATTTATGTTATCCTGGCTTAAATTCCTTCTATTCTCAAACCAGAATGATTTTATGTGATTATTTATATTCTTAATGGTTTTAAAAGATATAGACTAGGCAGTCTCATGATCAGATAATGCTAAATGATGTATTCGTGATTGTACATTAGACAAAACACTTAAGATTAGGTCGATACAATAACGTTTTCTAGTTGGTTTCCAAATGAGATATTTAATATTATAGTTGTGTAGGATGGACTCCAGTGCTTTGTAATTCTTATTTGCTTTTATTGCATATATCGACCCCCCCGAACAATAAGTCGGTAATGTGCTATTATGGACTTCTTTTATTGTTATGCGAAATTCGGCATCTATGGGTCGGTACACATGTCTGTAATTTTTTTCAGAATTTTCCTACTGATATTAACGAAGATATTTGCAATTACCACTTTATTATACGGAAACATGCAAAAACTTCGTCATACATTGATACAAATGTGTTTTTCTTTTCGATATTCGGTAAGTTGCTATTACCAGTTTATTGTGGTGAAAATTTTATAGTGATGCCGGTAAACGCATATGTGACATTTATTTCATATTAAATGTATAGAACATAAATCGGTATAAGAAAGTAACAAACATTTTTAGGTAGAAAATCATTAGCATATCTGTAATATGCATGTCTCTTCCAGTATTTTCCTCCAGCACCTCATTTCCAGTGCTTCTATTTTCTTTTCCTCAATTTCCTGAAGCGTTCAGGACTCGGTAGCGTACAAAAACATGGGGAATACCAGTATCCGGATAAGTCGAATATCTTCCAGTGCTGCTGTGTAAACAATCCTAATGGTAAAATGCTATGCTAAGAACTCGTGATGAAAGAGCAAATGGCACTCGGTCTTCCACGACCTGCTGAATAAGCAATATTAAGAGGTGCAGTCTCTGAATCAGGGACTAATGCCAACTTTAAAATTATGCAGAAGTCTAGACTGTTCTTCGCTGCATGTTGATTTGAAAAGCTATCGGAGTTGATGAAGACTCTTTCGATTATATCAAGTTAAACCACGTACTCTTCACCGAAGAGATTCCCAGCCAATGAAGGCCGAGTATTATTACTCCAGTCTTCAAATAGAAAGCGGTCGGTGTAGAAATGAGGTATCTACCGTGGCATGCAGATTTCGAGAAGATTATTAACCTCCGTATCTAGCAGAAGTGTACTCTCTTGGAGTATCAATATAGGTTTCACCCTGGTAATAAAACTACGGATCGTGTTTTTGTTCTAAGGATCCTATCATTAGAACAAAAACAGGACCCGTGTTCTCATTACTGGAGAAATACAGGACAAAGAGACAAACAAATACTCGTACAGGAAGAAGAGTCTGCAGTTTCTGTTCGTGGATGTAAACAATGCCTTCGACTGTGTTCTTGGAACGATGATCTGGTGGGCACTGATGTCCAAAGGTTCTAGGCGCTTGCACTACTATTCTGTGGTTCTGATCGCTTTGGCGCGCGATTTTAACACTCTTTCCCACACGGACGGAGAACACCAGAGCACAGAACATTCCACTTAGTCCATTTCTGTTTAAGAGATTCAAATATGCAGCATCCATGGCTTACTATGAATTCTAACGATACAGCGCTGGCGGACGCGGACGAGGGCAGTTTGGTGTAACGTGTGAAAACGTGGACGGAGATGCTTAAGAGTGGTGGTTTTAAACTTAAGTAATACTTGGCGTTAAACTCTACAGATTCAACCTCCATAGACTCCATCTGGTCTAGGGCATGGACCAGGTTAAATACCTGGGATCTGTATTTCACACGTCACGTTACGCATTGCTACCTGATGGGCTAAGTGGCGGTTGAGGGCTGATGTCATTTGGAACCCTATAATGTCAGTGAGTGAACTATTATCAATGATGTCAATACTCCCACTGGTTGGAAAGTAATTCAACAAAAACAGTAAATAATTTTTCCTATAAAATTTGCTTTTTGCGATTACCGACTTATTGCCCGGAGGGGTCGATATATGTACTCATACATACCGGAGGCCAATCGCGAGGACAACAAAATTCCAACCCCCCGGCTGCCATGCTCGCTCTCTGGTACTCCAGACCATAGCGCGAGCATCCCACCCGGGAGCTCCAAGACTTCGCTACCCTTGCGCTTGGTCTCTGTCAAGCACACTACATCTAACTTTCTCTCATTCATAACATCCATCAACTCATTCATCTTATCTGCCATTCCTCCCCTAACATTCCACGCAGCTACTCTGCACTCCGTCCTCCACTTCCCTGTGTGTCTCTCTCTGGCTCACACTTTTCGCACCAGCGGGGACGAACTGGTGTGCGTCGCCTCGGGGGCACGTCCTAGCATAGTTCGCTCCTGTTGCACTCGTGTTGGAGTAGAATTGCAGCCATAGCTGGCAGGTATGGCGACTTGCACGCTTCTACTCTTCATCCCCAGGGGAACCGAGAAAGTTACCTCCAGGTACTTGATAATGTACAGAGTATTTTGTTTTAATTACCAAAAGAGTTGGTTTTTATATTAATTTTTATTATTTTCTTAACAAGAAACTTTATTATCGTGCTTGTACCAAACTAGCTCGAATTTGATCACGGCGTTAAGCATCTGTTACTGCGATCAGTCTTGAAATAGGTGACCGTTTGTGGCGTTTCCAATTATTATTACGTCTACAGTATGGGGTTCTTCAAAAGGGGTCTTAGAACGTTTATAAAGGGTCGGCAGCGCGACTGCTGCACCTCTGGTATTGCACACGTCCATAGGCTAAGGTGACCACTTTCCATCAGGTGGGCCATACGCATGTCTGCCACCTCAGTGGCATAAAATATAAAATGAGCGTTTCTGTACTTAGGGAGCCTTACTAATCCATTGGCGTCAATCATTACACCAAGATGAACGTCTTATAAACAGCTTGATAAATTTTAACAGGAGTTTCCTGTCAGTTTCAAAACACGTCGTAAGCGCCAGTTAGTGGAACACTTTTGGTGTTGCAATCGTCTATAGACCCTTTGATCAAATATGCTGCATGCTTGTTTCACCTTAGTATGTATAAAAAACTCTAGTAAAAAAAGGAAAAACAAATCACCTATTAAGTGAGATAACTCCAAATACGATCTACCAACAGGTCATGATTGGGTACGACTTATCGTCCGTACCAAAGACATTGGTAGAGAGTTTTTTCGATTTCTATGGTCACTTGTAAAAGCAAAGCTTGGTACTGAAATGACACCTTTTTCGGGCTCACGCCGACCTTAATTTGTAATTTATTATACTTAAAACTACCCTACAGGTCACCCTTATACAGTATCTAGCAGTAACTAAGAGTAATTATGCTAACTTTGTGAATTCACTCAGTATATTTTGTCCGAAGAGAGCGCGTGAAATGATGCACAATGCATTTTGTTTATTTCACTACCTTGTTATTTTATGCATAAGAATTTTAGTACGCTCAAGTTTCATTTTCTCGAGACTTAACTCCAGAAATCTAAAGCTATTTTGAATAATAAATAAACTTTTCATTTATCTTTCGCTTTCTTAATAAAATCAGAATCTGTATCTACTTCGGTGCAGAGATTAAGCATTAAATGCCACTCATCAACTTTCGTGAAAAGAAATGTTTATTTGTTCAAAGCTCCTGTCCCTTGATATAATAATATGGCAGGGGTACTTTAATATTTGTTGGCAACTTTTTTCATTTCAATGTAATTCGTGTGATGAGCTTAGCGCAACTTGTTAAAAATCCCTTTGATACTTGTGTAAAAGGTGCGGAATGGAGCGACCGCTCTTTTTGATTCCAGGCCGAATAAATACATAAATTGTTCATGGTAATAATGGTAAGAATTAGATTATGTACTTGATTTACGCTTTCAAACTTGTACAGAGCCTTTGTTCATTCATTTATCGTAACGTGATGTTACTAAGCCATGCTCCTGATATCTTTAACCGGACCCTCCCATGAATAAAGGCGTCTTGTAAAAAAGATTGGTAAGTAGCTTTTATGATAGCATACAGCTCTGCCTAAAATCTGTTCTATTTTCTCCATTCAAACCTCCATATTTCTCAGTCAATATAGCTTTCTACTGGCACTAATCAATCTGCTCCAGAACTGTTTACTCAAGTCAACTACCTCCATGAACTTCATCTAACATTTATAACGGCTGAGAACATAAATAAAAAGTAATTGGCTATGTTTGTGGCACACAAAGCACGCTTCGTCCACACACACATTTTTCGAAATTGTTCTAGGAAATACGTCTTTGATGAATGAAATAGAGGAAAGGATCCAGTGAGGTTTCATGAGGGTTCTAATACATGTAAGCAGAGCCTAAATTTAGTGAAAAGATGGGTGTGCAATTCGGTGATTTAAAATCAGTTTGGGTTAATACAAGAAGATGATTTAGAATTTGCCCTTTTTTGCAAAGCTATAACTATGCGGTACCTGTAATCTATATTTAAATATAAAGCTGAAGAGTGTGTGTGATTGTTTGTTTGTTTGGTTAAACGCGCTAGTATCGGGAACAGATGGTCCAAATTAAAAAAAATAATGTGTTGGATAGCCCATTTATCGAAAAAGGCTACAGGCTATATCAATGCACGCTACTGCCCTGAAGAGCGGAACAGTAGTCATACATTTTTATGCATTATTGTAGAATTTATATGTGACGGGAGTTTGAAGTATGTCACGGGCGAAGCCGTTGGGGTCTCCTAGTGTTATATAAAATTGAGCAGATGATAGTAATAAATTAATTCGTAATTGAATCAATAAATTTTACCTATTTTTCAGAGGTGCGAACCGTTCGCCGAGCACTCTTTACGCACACTGCGCGCATCCGCTCTCGCCGCTCGCGCGCTGCCCGCGTTTTGTTGTTTGGGTATTCGGTGGACGTAGGGTTGCGCCGAGGCACACGTGAGATCCGCTTCACTATCGCTCCCATCCTAACTATTTGGAGTGTCTCTGCATGCATAGCTCATTGGGTCTTCAACAGACTCGCTTTCCACATAACAACGAGCACCACGAAGGCACGGCTTCCATGTAGGAGGTAAACTCCAGCCCCCCATCTCTATTAAAATTCGGCCGCCTCCCTATCTCTATGGCTTCTCGAATTTTCCGGGGTACAAAGTGCTTCTCCCGCGACAAGATCTTCACCCTATCAAACCGGATAAAGTAACGCGTATCAGAGCTCAGTGCATGCTCCCCACCGCGGATCCGTTGATATCTTGGTTCTTCATGGAACGTATGTGCTCGCTGAGTCTCGTAGAAACGTTCCGCTTTGTCTCCCCGACGTAACACAGTGCTCGGCGAACGGTTCGCACCTCTGAAAAAGGCTGTCTAGATATAGCTGAAACCGGTCGGTCTATTACTGGTCGTAAAAACGTGAGTAATCCCGTTTACTTATTTATAATGTGTAATAATAACGTTAGTTTTCTAGTTAAAATTTTACCTACTTATTAATTTTATTACTTTATTAAATTAGATACATTCATACTTGCGTGTATGAAGCGATTAATGAATCTGCAAGAAGTGAAAGAAGTTTGCATGGATCACGATGCCAGGCGATCTGTCGTCTCTCACTACCCCGTCAGGGATACAGCGTAAAGATAGTTAGTAAGTTAGTTTTTAGAAACATTCAACTTCTCCCCGCACTTTCATTCACTTTCGTAGTTGTACTTTCGTAACCAGCTACGATAGTGGGCTTGTGAAGTTACGGAAAAGAGGGTTTTCAGTGTTACTCGTATACGTAGCCGGAATGAATTGTATATTAAAAAGATTCTACTCAATCGTTTGTCCCTTAGCAGAGAGGCTGACGCTTCATCATCGGCCACGCGCTATGTGATGGCGGTAACAGTTTTTACCGTTAGTGCCCGAGTAATGCAAGATCGATTATCACAAGATTTATCACTCGTCTACACGTTGTAAGTAAGCAGTAATATCGACGACTTTCCAATCATTTTGACCAAATATTTGCGTGCGCCTGCTAGTTTTCTAATAGTTGAGTTGTTGAGTTTAAGCTTTGTGTTTGAATATCTGCATATTAAAATAGCCTATACAATAGAATCTGCTTTTTATATTTTATTTTTATCCAGAGTCATCTAGCCCAAAAGTAAGCTAATAGGTATAGGCTTGTCATATGGGATCTAAACAACTGAAAAATATACTTATACTAGGTGACCCCCACGGCTTCGCCCGTGACGTACTTCTAACTCCCGTCATACCTACTTAATCCCGCCGTTTATAATTTCTACTATAATGTTTCAAATTTGCCCGATTTGTCGACATTTATGATTACTGCTCAGCTCTCCAGGGCAATAGCTTGATGATATATATATGGCCTATAGCCTTCCTCAATAAATAGGCTATCCAACACAAAAATATTATTTCAAATCCGACGAGTAGTTCCTGAGATTAGTGCGTTCAACCAACCAAACAAACTCATTAGCTAGGTCATTTCGAATAGATAATATTTTAGGGTGGAATTAGAATATATGTATGTATTTGGTTATCTTCTGTCTGAAAGATACCGAAAGTCCAAATACCAATTTTTATGTATATTAAATCGTATCGTATCGGGGCCACAGACAGACACACTCAACGACACTTTTACTCACGATTATTGACACATATGTCGTCAACATGGCAACCGACATGCTGCTTGCTGACTACCTCTATCGGTGCATTTATATACAGGTTAGATAACATCGTAGAGGTCAAGCCTTCCTGCCTGACACCACAATCGAGCCGGTATGAACCCGACAGTGCCCCCGCCCACCTGACACTGTTGATCTGATGTGTAACCATACCAATACTGTAACACCCGAATCAGTTATGGTGGGTAAATGTCCTGTAGCTTTTCCCTCAGCAGATAATACGACACCAGATCAAAAACCCGCGACAAGTCGAGGAAGCACAGAACGGGAGTTTTAAGATTTGTATAGTATTTGATGGTATGCATGAGAGACAGTATTGCACTTTCAGTAGACAGTCGAGGTCGGAACCCAAAATGGTTATCATGCAATGTGACGTATGTATTTAACTGTGTCTCAAGCAGTGGCAAGTAATATAGGCCTGTAGGTATTCTTGTGCCCAATATCACCTGTTTTATTCTTAAGAAAAGGCACTACCACTGTTTTCATTAAAACCGCCGGTAGGTATGAGTGGTTCACGCACAATCAGTAGAACATTGCTAGAACTCTAGCGATATGTGGTCCAGCGTGTTGCAGGAGTTCAATGCTGAGTCCGTTATGCCCTAGTGACTTACCTCTCAATATGCGGCGTATGGCGTTTGTCACACATTTTGCACGGAAGGACGTACCTACTAGTTTGTTATTCATTATTAAGACGACCTACAAATTTTGCCCTATATAATTTATCTCTCTATCCAAACAGTTTTCTTAGAAAATAAATAATGTTTTCTCAAGGTACGACAAGACAACATTTTTTATAATATTTCCATTCTGAAGGAAAGAGTTGCTTTTATTACAATAACTAAAGATGTTTATTTTTTAAAAATGAAAATATCAAAGGACTTTTCGCTTTGATGAATGTTCCTTTTAACCCCTTAGCTAATGTTATTACAACCTCTTAGAGTATGTTGTAAGGGTAAGCAAAAGTAAACCTATCTTCAATAACCTTAATGAACGACCTATCGGAATGAAATGTACTTGGGGACTTGTTACGTCTTGCACATGTGGTCCCTCTAATAAATTAAAGTCCATTATCCCTTAGCGTCTTGTAGTTTTTTTACTGTTTTTATACACTGTATGGTGTTTTCACAAAATGAAAATCACAGGGCTCCACCTAATTAGAGTTTATAGCGAGGTGGATAGATATGTCAGAATTAAAGTGACTAAAGTGATATGATTAGTGGGCAGAAGACTAAGCCACACATCGTTACCCCTTGACGGGCGCCTCGGCCAGGGCCTCGCACCTTGATTAGAAGGTACAACATCTGGCAGGTCAATATTCATCTTTCTTATGTAATGGTATCAAACTAAGTAGTTTCCTTGTGTTGTATAGATATTATTGCGCTACAATTTTCTAAACTAGTCAACGGAATTTGATGCAATTTCGTAATTACATAATTTCTTTCTTCCGAGTGGCTTATTTAAATAAAAATAAATTTTATATTTGCAGTTAAAGTACAAAATCTATGTTTCTTGAAAACATACAAGTTTCAGCGCAACCTGTATGGGCGCCTGTTTTAACGTGTATATATGTACACCAATAAGGATACGAGTATATGAAGAAAAGTTTAATGTAGCTAGTTAAAGTAGCCGGGACTAATGCATGATGTTGATGAATAAAAAGACTAATTGAGTTACTTGCAATGAAATGTCTACAGCAGCACACAATTTGCCGTTGTTAGTGGCTTTTTTCTTCCATTCCTTTTGCCTAAAAGAAGAGTAATTTGTACGATGTTATTATTTATTTATTTATTTAAAACTTTAGCACAAAGTACAAGGCGGACTTAATGCCTTAGGCATTTTCTACCAGTCAACCTTAGGGTGATGCAGAGATGATATTAGGTAGGTGCTCAGGGATATGAGAAATTGTACAGCATACTATATGATATACATAAACACGATTTACACAAATATATAAATACATACATACATATACACAGACATACATACATATATATACACAAACATAAATATATAAATAAAATAAATACATACATACACAAAAATGGACATAGTGACGAAAAAGAAAACATTATTGTTTTAGCTATGGTTCACTATAAAGCAGCCGTACCTTCTCCCTAAAGGATTCCCGATTAGCAGACAACCTGACATCAAGAGGGAGTGCATTCCAGTAAAGAATTGATTGCACAACGAAAGAAGAGTGTACAAAACTAGAGTTGTGAGTGGGACAGAGAAGGAGCAGATTGTTAGAAGAGCGTAAGTGTTTATTATGATTAGAACAGAGTAGTTGAAAATTTGAAGTTAAATAAGGTGGAGTATAAAGGGAATTTAAAAGTGAATAGACCATAGTCACCGCACGCCAACTGCGACGTCGACGTATGGGCAACCAACCCATCTGCTCCCGATAAGTAGAGACGTGGTCATATTTTCTGAGATTGAAAACAAATCGAATGCAATTATTGAGAAGTCGGTCAAGCTTATTGAGCAGATCTGCATTCAGGTCGAAATAGCACATATCACCATAGTCAATAATAGGAAGGATTAGCGTCTACACAAGCGTTATCTTAGCTCTAACTGGAAGAAAGTTTTTCAGTCTGTAAAATGCCCGTAGTGTTCCAGTAACCCTCTGGCTGACATTGGTAACCTGAGAACGCCAATCCAGAAAGGAATCAATATACAACCCCAAGTTCTTGACAGTAGACGTAACCGGGATAGCCTGGGTCTTAAATATACATTGTGGCAGGCTTACACCTTCCAGCCTACTCATCATCCGAGAGCTTCCTACAATTAAACACTGGCATTTATCCGGGTTAACCGTCAGGCCAAACCTATCACACCAGCTCCCAATTGAATCCAAATCTCTATTAACTCTATCAATAGCCTGCGCAATGTTATCAACACTCGCTTGACTATACACCTGCAGGTCATCGGCATACAAGTGATACGCACACTGAAGGTCAGAAGTGAGAAAATTAATATATATAGCAAATAGAAGAGGAGAGAGTATACCGCCTTGAGGGACCCCAGCATCAAGGTTGCACCAGCGAGATGAAGTATCATCAACTAAAACTGCTTGTTGGCGGTCCCGAAGATAAGAGGAAAACCATTCCAGCTCGTCAGATGAGATCCCAATGTGGCCAAGAATAGCCAATAAAATGTCATGATTGACGCTGTTATAAGCATTCGAAAAATACACCAGCACTAACACTGTAACCATACCCTTTTCCATTCCGTCTCTAACATCGCCAGTTACCTTCAGGAGAGCAGTAGTGGTACTGTGTCCTGGTCTAAAACCAGATTGAAATGGACTTAATATGGCATTGCGATAAATAAATTTCAAAAGTTGGCATTGCACACATGCTTCTAACACTTTAGACAGAAAAGGAAGTATTGAAATGGGACGAAAGTGGTTAGGAAGGGAGGGGTTAGAAATTTTAGGCAAGGGACGCACATTAGCTTTACGCCAGAGAGCAGGGAACTGACCGGAATCAAGGGAAAAGTTAATGATGTGACAAATAGCAGGCAGGAGTTGTTCTAGGATAGTGGTAATCATTCGGCTGGTAATGTTATCACAACCAACAGCTTTAGATTTTATTGAAAGAATAGTTTTTTTTATCTCATCCTCGGAAACTGAAGAAAATTTAAACGGATCATAACTGGGAACGGGCAGAACCGCCAGAGAGTCCACCGTTTGACGCTTGAGTTGACCTACCATGGTCTGTGAGGTGGAGAAATGTATATTTATGGCATCCAACTCAATAGTCTTAGGCAACTCCAACTGCCTAGTCCTACCAATGCCCAAAGAACCCAGAAATCTCCATATATCAGCAGGTGAAGATGTGGAAATACTGTTAAAGATGTGTCGGCGTTTAGTGTTTCGTATCACCTGATTACACCGATTCCGAGCAGTCTTGTATAGATCCCAGTGGACATCGGATCTATTATTTTTAAATTTACGAAATGCTCGGTCTCTGTATTTCATTGCAAGTCGGACCTCAGTCGTAATCCAAGGTGCTGGAGGACGCTTCAATTTCACTTTCTTAATAGGTGCATGTCTATCATAAAGATCAATGACAGCTTTGTTAAATACAAGAATCTTTTCATCAATAGTGTTAGCCTCTATCAATGACTCCCAGTCAATCCCAGCAGCATCGTTACGTAGTAAACTGATGTCTAATTTCCCAAAACAACGTATGTGCAGAACTTTGGGTTTCAATTTCGGGGGTTTGAGAGTATAGGAAAGATAAATCAGATCATCCCGAGAGAAAGCTGGAGCTAAAAGTTGTCCGTGAGAGTGAACTAGAGAAGGGGAAGAGGTTAGAATTAGATCAATCCATGTATCAGGTACATCCACATTGTGATGTGTAGCTTGTAGCGGTAACACATGGAGACAAGCCGACTCAACTATGTGTTGCAATCTGATAGCACGCGAAGAGCTAGGAATGAGGAGATTGGTATTAAAGTCACCCATGATGATATGATGCTCATAGTCAGACCCCAGAGATTCCAAAACCGATTCCAAATCAGTGAAATAGTCAACAGTGGGGGGGCAATAAACTACTCCTAGAAGGACCTTGACCCCCTTAACCCACACTTCAAGGAAGAGAAATTCCGCACTAGCCGAGTACTGGGGGGGAGATGTGGCTACAACTTTGTTAGGAAAATCACATCGAAGATATAGCGCAACCCCACCCCTCCCCTTACCCTCTCTGTCATTTCGTACTAAAATAAAACCTGGTAGTGCATAGTATGTAGAAAGAAGATTAGGTTTAAGAAAACTTTCAGAAATCAGAATGGCATGCGCCTGGGAGTTGGTAAAAGTTTCAAGGAGGTCACTATAATGGTAAGGCACGCTTTCTGCATTTATATGACAAACATTTAGAGTTCGCCCTATTTCTGTCTCAAAACATTTAAGGAGTTGATCACCTAACGTACTCATTACAGAGCCATAACTGTCATTCTCAGATAAGGAGTCACCATCATAGGCCGAGTGAAATGACAAGTTATCATCAGACAAATCACTCATAATAGTAAAATGATAAAATAAATATTATATATAATACTTAACTAAATAAAATACCAATAAATACAAATAGTAGAATAATATAATATACATGTGCTATGCAAAGTAGAAGTAACTTCTTCACAATCTCTGCACCACCCACCAGCAAACACACACCACTAGAGAAAAATATTATAATATTACATAATGCACCTACTGAATATGACTATGAACTGTGGCTACTGAAGACAAATTTTATTAAAGTTACGACAGTAACAAGTGCAGAAGTTGGCCATCTACACTAGTGTGTTATGACCCTAAAACAATCTGTCAATTATGTCAGTCATGTCATGTTTTGTTGATGAAGTTTACAAATCGCATTCAGTAGGTACAATAACAAAATATGTGCTATATAAACAAAGCCAAGTGGCACACAAATTTATAGCTCATTATTTAAACAAAATAAACTCTTGTAGAAAAACGTAACAAGAAGAAAAAGTCACAGTGAGCATGATCATAAGAATACAATTGGGAACTATGTCTTACGTGTGCCTGCAGTGTTTATTTTCGCACTTGGATCTGAAACCACTTTTGGATGCTTTTCAACTATATTCAAGAGTTCATCAGTAGTAGTTATCTTGTGGCGTCGTCCATCCGGCGCTTTAACCATTACAACGCCATCCTGTGTCCAACAACAGCGCATTCCAAAATGTAATCTTGCCTTAACGAATACCGACTGCCGGGTCTTAGTAAGGAACTCCCTAACTGATATAGAAGACCCTCTGAGTCTAGATTTCGCATTCCAGACCGCAGATTTGAAGACAGCATCATTAAATCTCACCAGAATGGGACGATGATGACTAGCTCCCGCAGCTCCCAGGCGATGGCAGATCTTTATGGATGTAGCTGGAATATCCTTTAAAGCCATCTTAGTATGCAGTACTTCCATGATAGCGGCTTTGCAATTTTCCTGATCTGTCTCTGTGATCCCATTGAAAACCAGAGCTTTTCTTCGCTGCCAACTATCAACTGCATCTGTGGCCCTAGCACATTCAGATATCTGTTTGCGTAGTAGGCTCAGAATATTAAATATTAACTCCCGGAATGTGCGGAATTCATCAGCAACCTTAGCCACAGTATCTTTTGCAGCACTACTACCTTGTAGCTGGGCTTTTAGCTCATCCATCTTGCGGATAAAGTTTTCCTCCAGGCTCTTCTGCACTGTCTGTATTTCCTCAAGCTGAGACATCTTCAATACAGTGCAGTAAGTTATAATCAAGTACAGCAATCCACAGTGTGATAACTGAGTGTAGTGTGAATTAAGCTGGTAGGTGGCTTATAAAAAGTAGACAATTAGCTTACATGAAATGCTACAAACGTGAGTACTCCTTTATTGTGACTTTATATGACAAATAGTACAGTAAAACTTTGAGAAATTTTAAAAATACTATTATTTATAAAAAATTTCTAAAGAAACACATATGTTAACTTTTTAGACCTACCGCCTTTTTCTTATTATTGTATTTGTGAGAAAGGCAATAAATAGATTATTATTTTATTATTAATTGGGGTACTGGAGCTACGGCTTTTACACTACGTGCGATATATTCGTTAAAGAATGCTTAATATTTGTTGATTTTATTTTGTTACATAAAACATTTTCGCTTTACGTGCTTTTATTACAGGGTAGACAGCCTAGGCGTTGCAGCGGTGCAGCCTCCGGACCTCCCTCCGAATCAGGGACTAGTGCCACCGGTAACGCCTGGAGAAGTCCTGACTGCGCTTCGCCGCATGAAGAATCGGAAAGCTGTCGGACCCGATGGAGTCCCCATCGAAGCCTGGAAGGCGATGGGTCCTCGCGGTGTGGGCATCTTAGTAAACCTTTTTAACCGCATACTCCTCAGCGGGCAGATCCCAAACCAATGGAGACTGAGTATTATTACTCCAGTCTTCAAAGGTAAGGGGTCAGTGCAGGAGTGCGGGAGCTACCGCGGTATTAAGGTGATGTCCCACACCATGAAGATCTTCAAGAGGATTATAGACTCTCGGATCCGGCAGGAGTGCACTCTCTCGGAGTGTCAATATGGGTTTCGCCCTGGTTATGGGACCACGGACTCTGTTTTTACCCTGAGGGTTGTCGCAGAGAAATACAGGTCGAAGAACACGCCTCTGCACTGTTTCTTTCTAGACATGCAGAAGGCCTTCGACTGTGTTCCTCGTGCGATGATCTGGTGGCACTGCGGTCCAAAGGGGTTCCAGAGGTCTATATTGACACTATCCGGGACATGTACTGTGACTCCGATTCAATGGTTCGGACTGCTGTTGGCGACACGAAACCCTTCCCCATCACCGTCGGGGTACACCAGGGTTCGGTCCTTAGTCCGCTTCTGTTCAGTGTAATATTAGACGAATTGTCGGACAGCATCAGAAACCCACATGAGCAGCCTCCATGGTTGCTCATGTATGCTGACGATATTGCGCTGGCAGACGCGGACAGGGGCAGATTGGTGCGACGTGTAAAGGCGTGGAAGGAGACGCTTGAGAACGGCGGTCTGAAACTAAATGTGGCGAAGACCGAGTACTTGGCACTAAACTCGACAGATCCCACATCCGTCCGCATAGGCGGTGATTTGGTCGAGCGCACGGACCAGGTTAAATACCTGGGATCTGTTTTTCACACGTCCAGTAACATCGATTGCGATGTCAAGTCACGCATTGCTGCCGCGTGGGCCAAATGGCGGGAGATGACCGGTGTCATTTGTGACCCTAAAATGCCGATCCGGTTGAAGGGACAGGTCTACAAAACCATTATTAGACCTGTCCTTTTATATGGCAGTGAGACGTGGCCGATATTGGAGCGACACAAGCAGGAGCTGCGTGTCACGGAAATGAAGATGCTGCGGTGGATGTGTAGGGTCACGCGGATAGACCGCGCGAGAAACTCTCGCATCCGCGGCAGCCTTCACGTCCGTGACATTGCAGACAAGTTGCAAGAGTGTCGCCTTCGTTGGTTTGGTCACGTCTTGCGGCAACCGCCGGGCTACGTAGGTAACAAATGTCTGGCCATGTCAGCCCCGCCGGGTCCCAGTAAGAGGGGAAGACCCAAGAAGTGCTGGCTTGACGTCGTAAGGGATGACATGCGTGCCAATGGTCTCACTACAGGGGATGCCGAAGACCGTGCGAAGTGGAGGAGAAAATGTAGGAAAGCGGACCCCGGGCGTCGCGAGACGCAACTGGGACAGACGCTCGGATGATGATGAGACAGCCTAGGCGTTGAAAACATCTATAGGTTACCTTGTCCAATTGGCCTTTATGTTTATTTGCTACTTTAGTTGTATATTAAAACATATAGCTTTTATCTTTTAGAAATTGTGAATGTATGCACACTGTCCATTGACACCATTGGCGTCCAGTGTACACATTTTTTACTTAACGTAAAGTGCCGATTAAATCCAATCCATCCAATTTATCAGTTTTGTTAGAGTGAGGGGTATGTGTTCATCAGTTACTTAGGACAGCTACCGTGCCATAATCCATAAAAAGTAGAATGCCGACGACCGTGCGAAGTGGAGGAGAGAAAGTAGGAAAGCGGACCCCGGGCGTCGCGAGTCGCAACTGGGACAGACGGATGATGATGATGACTAAGGACAGCTACAACCTGCCCTTTCGCCGATTTATTGAGATCAATATGCTTGTGATCCACCTGCTCCTTTAAAGGCGGTGTACGAGGCGCCCGAGTCTCGTGTACAAGTTCGCAGTATACACTGTTGTCCTTTGGTAACTTCTATACAAAGTTATTCTAACAATAGTTCTAAGGACATTACGCAATTTTGTAAGGACACAAAGCACACATACCCTGAGCGGAGCTTAAGAGATATTTAGGAAATCTCCATGATCATTGCACTCGTCTCACAAATACCTTCAACATTGGATTTATCTAAGTGTTATCTGTCCAGCTTTTACAAAATAAGCTATGTAGATAGCTTCAGGTAACAACCATTCAACATTTCATTTGAAGCATAATATTTCGGATCGATAAGGTATCGGGATATTAATCGAAAATATGACAATATTTATCCAACAACACGCCACAGGGAAGACGACAATTATGTCCCCACTTACATTTAACACGTTTGTCTGAAATGTACTTCTATGCCAAATTATAACATTCTTGTACTAACTTATTGTAGAATGTTTCGGATAACTCAAGATACGCATAAGCTTAATTATATAAAGTGAAAAAGAAAAATTCCATTGAGTAATTAGGATCACTGTGTAATATGGCCCAGCCGTCAGTGTCTGAGCGGAACTGCAAACAGGAGGATGGACACAGAGATTTTATAAAGCTACTACGGAACTCTAAACACATACATACTGTTTACTCGTGATTTCCATTGTCGTAGTCGGATAAAAATAAGTTATGTATAAAAGTTCCAACCTGCGTTTCTGTCAATACGGGCTTTTTAGGATGTAAAATCAAAACAAAAATAATTAGAGAGTCGGTAATGATCACCAATAAATCTGAGAGATTATAATCGGCAGTATCCAAAAACTGTATTACGTTCGTAGCTTGCAGTATTAATTATTCTGTGAGTGTCGTTCTCCGACTCGGGTGTATGATGATAATGATTAATGTATATATAAAATTGGACATAATTATATTGGACAACTGTAATTGTCACATCCACTGTCATGCATGACACGCCAGCGTCATTGTGTTGGAATTGGAATACAATCTCGTACTAATTAATCGATAGTCATTGTTCTCCCACACGTCCTATAGTACTGTTTAATTGACAATTATTGGAATAATTTAGTCTAGTGTGAAAATATATAGTTACGGTATTGTTATATATTATTATTTTAAGATGTTAGCAATAAGAACCAGTCCTGCTATAAACCAGAGGTACGAATATTACAATTTCTAATTACCTACATGCAGAGTGTTACCAACAGTGAACTCGCTTTAAGTACAAGCCTTTAACTTAATTGGGGGTAACTTATGAGTCACTTAACCTAAATAGAATTCCAGCAAATAAAAATCTTTGAAATATCAAAATTTTCAGTAATTAAATAAAATGTATTACTCAAATATCATGATTTCTATATAAAATTTATATTAAATAACAAATGCCTTTAACAAATTAGATATTCTTACGTCTAGCTAAGAAATAATCCGTCAAAGTGGATCGTCACTTTGCTCCAAACATCCAAGTTTGGGAGATCAGATTTACTAGAGATGGTCAGAGGAAGTTTCTTAAAGCGTTAGATACTATAGGAGCCGTAAATATAAATGGAAGAAGAACCTAGCATGATGGACGTCATGGTATAAGGAGCGCGGGCTGCACAAGTAGCACGTATGGTACATACATAAAACATGCCGTATTGCATAGATATAACTGACGTCAACGCATTGTATAGACAAGGACTACTAATACCAAAGAAGTACCTCCCCCTGTGAAAAAGCAAACTGCCCCTTGTATAGGTTCGGAGTACTGAAAGGCTTGGAAAGGCACCCGTGTGGTGGCGGGCAAACCACCAATCGATAGCATTCCCAAGGAGGGTTGGTGGCTGGCGGCCGACCATAAAAACCAAGCTAAAACATTTTGCTGTATGGGATTTAGACATACTGCGCCGACCCCAAGTAAATTGGGACAAGGGCAAGAGGATGATGATGATGATGTAATATCAGAAATAAAATATTATTACATTTTGTAATTTAAAATATGGATTAGTTTTGAATGGATGCAATTTTGTTATAATCGTGTGATTAACTTAACGTTAAAAATTTTAAAAAGGGTATTAGCGTTAAAAGTTCGGCGCCACCAAGATGTTCACCTACAAGGGTACCTGCTGTCAAGCGGAGCTCCTAAGAGCCAACAATGTTCTGGGTCCAGGCAAACGTCACCTACAAGGGTACCCGCTGTCAAGCGGAGCTCATAGGAGCCAACAATGTTCTGGGTTCAGACAAACGTCACCTCCAAGGGTACCTGCTGTCAAGCGGACCTCCCCTGAGTCAACAATGTTCAGGGTTTAGGCAAACGTCACCTACAAGGGTACCTGCTGGTCAAGCGGACTTCCCCTGAGTCAACAATGTTCAGGGTTTAGGCATATGTCACCTACAAGGGTACTTGCTGTCAAGCGGAGCTCCTAGGAGCCAACAATGTTCAGGGTTCCAGCAAATGTCACCTACAAAGGTACTTGCTGTCAAGCGGAGTTCCTAGGAGCCAATAATGTTGAGAGTTCAGGCAAATTTTCAATCAAAAACACTCAGAAAAACCTATTCTACTTAATGTAAGAATGACACATGAACCGGGATCGATCTTCAAAGACATTCAAGAAAAAATCCGCAGCCATAATGAATGGCTGCGGATTTTTTGAACAATAAAAAGGGTTCATATAAAGAAATTCCGAACAGTCATTGGCTTTGTTGTATCAGCTTGAAGCAGCTCAATATTGTGTTACGGCCCCTGAGATAGCTGTCGGGTGTTCCCCAAGGGTTTCTAATAAAACAGCCAGTACGTGCATAGCATCCGCTTAGTTTGTTTTATTTTGTGGTGTTATCTGCAAATGTCCCGTCGAGTGACTTACGAGACCGCTGTAGCTCCTGATACCGGGCAAAGAAATACGCTTTTGTTTCTATGAAATACTTTGTGCTATCAGCGACTTTGGTAACGCTGCTTTTAAAAGCTGTACTTAAGGTTTATTACTTGTTATAGTGTGTCGAGATAATAGTTGTATTCGTAGAGACGTAGTGACTGATGAGAGACCAAAGCACTCTAATGTCCTTAATTACTGTACCCACAATTAGGTGTCTATGAATTGTATTGTTTATAGCCCCTCAATGTTTCGTAAACGATCACTGCCTTAGTCAAATGTAGCTATGACTAGTCCTCAGATGGGTGACCTTTGTGGCATTCAGCCATTGGTCTCGGTTGCCAGTAATATGGTTTCGTTAAACCTAGTTGAGAGCTTTAAGATCGGCTTGAAAATTTTCAACAGACGATTGCCACAATAGGCCTGTCCATTTTTTACACGGCAATATGTTCACAAACCTGTTACGTGGAACGAAAACGCTTACGGTGAAAGGTGCATAGTATACAATCTCTGCCACCTCTTCGGTAATAAAGAAGTTATTTATAAAATAAAAAAAAAGAATTTTGATCTTAACTTACACCATAAACAGTTTGGCGATGTGAGTGTGACTTGGTAAACGATCTAATTATCCCTACGTTGAAGGGTTGTAAGAAGCTTCATTTTAATAATTTATATTATGTCGGCCTTTTCTTGGATAGCCATATATTTTATCGCTAAAGAAATCGAACATTTGTGAAATGGGGTTTTCAATCAAGTCTATTTCATTTCGCTGTCCGTTATGCGGTGCTGAACGGTTCCAAATATCTAGACATTATGTGATTGAGTAACGAGTATCCGATAATGTTTCTTTAATTTATTTTCTGAGCGAAGTCAACCCCTGCTTTCACACAATAGCATGAGTTTGGGTTAGTAATTATTTAAACATTTAAGAGGTTATTACGATCAATATAAAAAACTATCTTCACGCTGTATCCTTGACGGAGTAGTCAGAGAGGACAAAAAAAACGTATATATTTATAAAAAATATATATTATAAATAAATATCCATCACGCCTTATCCCCGAAGGGGTGGCAGAGGCATATTATATGCCCACTTTTCACCGTGAGGATTCCTGTCCCACGTAATAGGTGGTGAGCCCATTGCCGTGTTGAAATAGACAGACGCAGGTTGTGGCTACCTGCTGTTGAATTTTTTATAAGCCGCCTATAAGGCTTTCAACCAGGCTTAACGACTGCCATTTTACTGGCAACCGGGACCAACGGCTTAACGTGCCTTCCGAAGCACGGAAACGCTCGCAAATGTAAATGCCACAAAGTGGTCACCCATCCGACGACCAGCCATAGTGAAAGTTGCGTACCTCAGTGATCGTTTACCGAACACTGAGACCGCGGGGCCACGACCGCTTCAATTATTATTATGACGTCACTATGATAGTGCGGATATGAAACTATCAATCATATTTTGTTAATCAATTTCGTACGTAGGGTATGGCGTATTGAACTATTGAACGTGGTAAAACGATCTGTCTTTTGGAAAATTTGGAGAAATATTATTTCTCATTATGTATATAATGAGAAATAATGAAGAATAAATGAGAAATAAATGCTGTTACAAGTTGTAGTGTCCCATTTAAATTTGATCCGGCGCTGACTTGTAGTTTTTCAGCTATCCTAAATGATGGATATTTAATTGACATTAATTACTAACGTTCATGAATATTGATTACTTGAAATGAATAAATAAAACTATTTAGGATAGTTTGGACGAGCACTGTAGTCTTTTGAAATTCCTGATCTAAATTGTTGCTCTGAGGAAGATCATTGGATATATACCACGGACTTTTTACTTGCTAACTGTTAAATTCATGCGATTGCTTTGAGCGTAAATGTGATTCATAGTTTTACATTACATTACATATTATCACGCCTGATTCCCATCGGGGTAGGCAGAGACTATGGCTTTCCACATGCTACGATCCTGACATACAGCTTTCGCTTCTTCTACTTTCATGAGTGTTTTCATACACGCTCGCCGGTTAAGGGTACTCTTGACCTGGCCTTTTTCCAAAAGATCGTCGATTTGATTGACATACGTGCGCCGAGGTCGACCCCTACCAGTTTGCCCATTCACTCTCGCCACATATATCTGCTTCGTCAGTCTATTTTTATCCATCCTCTCCACGTGTCTGAACCATCTAAGCATCCCTTTTTCTATCTTAGTCACTACCTCTTCTGTCATACCGCAATGTTCCCTTATCACGCTGTTCCTTTCTTTATCCATCAACTTCACTCCAGCTATACTTCGCAGACTTCTCATTTCCACGGCATTAATTTTACTTTTATGCGTCTTCTGCCATACCCAACTTTCACTGCCATACATAAGTGTGGGGACCAGCACTCCTCTATGTACAGCTAGTCTTGCCTTCTTAGACACGTTCTGACTGCTCATAAAGGCGCACATGGCTCCATTCACTTTATTTCCTGCCAAAACTCTTCGCTCAATGTCAAAGTCACACTTTCCATCTCTCGTAAATTTTGTACCCAGATATACAAACTCTTTCACTTGTTCTACTCTTTCTCCTGCCACAAGAATTGAGCAATCCGTCGTACTTACCTCTCTTTCAAAAACCATTACTTTCGACTTGTTTACATTCACTTTCATTCCTTTGTTTATTAACGAATCATGCATAATGTTTACCATTAACTGCAACTCCTCCGCCGATGTTGCTAGTATTACCTGATCATCGGCGTATAGGAGGCACTTGACGGTCAGTTCATCCATTTTTATACCATACGTACTCTCTTGCAGTTCTTTCAGGCAGCTGTCCATGTATAGGTAAAACAGCCACGGCGACGCTACACAACCCTGTCTCACACCTTTTTCAATGTGAAAAAAGTCTGTGCAAGCTCCGTTGATCCTGACACAAGCACTGGAGCCCTCATAGAGAGATTTCAGTGCTCTTATCAAGTGGCTGTTTACTCCATACCTGGCCAGTATTGACCACAGTTCATTCCTCACCATTCTATCATAGGCCTTTTCCAAGTCTACAAATACGCAATAGACTTTTTGACTTTTCGCCAAAAGCTTTTCTACTACGCATCGTAAGGAAAAGACCTGATCCGTGCATCCCCTTCCTTTCATAAATCCTGCTTGTACATCCCACATTTTTCCTTCAGTTTCATTCATCACTCTTTTTATCAAAACTTTTGCATACAATTTGCCGACGATGCTGAGCAAGCCTTTGCCGCGGTAGTTTTTGCACTCTTGCTGTGACCCTTTTCCCTTATAAAGCGGCACGATGACAGCCCTACACCAATCTCTTGGTACGCTGCCATTCCTCCAACAAAGGTTGAAAAGGCAGTACAGCTGGCAAGCTACCACGGCTTGTCCCGCTTTCAGCATCTCGACAGAGATCCTATCAAGTCCCGCAGCTTTTCCCACTTTCATGCTATTCAATGCTTCCACTATTTCTTCCATACTTATGACTTCTTCCTTACCAATTTCATTCATTTCCCAGATACTAGTCTGTACTTGCATATCCTCTTTTTCAAACAAGCTTTCAAAATATTGCATCCATCTTTTTAACACACATTCTTCTCCTTTCACAAGACTACCATCGTGGTTTCTGATATGGTTGAGATGCGATGTCGTCTATTGACCCCTCACTGTTCTTATGGACTTCCAAAAGAATTTCATATTCTGTTTAAAATCATCAGATAACCTTTTATCAAATTCATCTATGTCATTCTCTTTCTTTCTTTTCATCTCCTCTTTTGCTACACGCTTATACCGTTTGTACTCCTCTTTTGCCATTTTTAGGTCCACATCCGTTGCCTTCTGCATTCTTTGATTGACTTTTGTAGTCAACCAGTCCAACCAAGCTTTCTTCTTATCAGACAACGCCTTTCGGACTTCTGCACACATTCACTTTCTCTTACACCCTTGGCTTCTCTTGCTTACCCCACACACTTCCACCGCAACTTCCACTAGACCTTCCTTAAATGACTTCCATACTTCTTCGATCTCACATACGTCATCAGAATTTTCAAATTTCTTGCTCAGCTTACACTTAAATTCCTCTTTTATGCCTATCCCTTGCAAATTCTCGACTTTTATGCGTTCTAATACAGTTCTAGTCTAGTACAGGTGCATGCACACGATGCCGCCACCGCTGAAACAGACCTCTTACTCGACTAACAACCAAGAAGTGGTCTGTGTCAATCCCGGCACCGCGGTATGCCCGAGTGTCTAACACTTTCTTTCTCATCCTTGCATCTACAATCACATAATCAATCATGCTTCTCTGGCTTCCTTCTTGTCTCGTAAACAAATGGATATCCTTGTGGTTGAACATGGTGTTGGTTACCACAAGGTTCCTCTCCAAACATACCTCAAGCAAACCTTCTCCATTTTCATTCACTCGTTCATCACCATACTTTCCCAATACACTTTCATAACCATCACGCTTCACACCAACCCAACCATTAAAATCACCTAACATTACTATTCTTTCATTCCGTTTGCATTTACTCAGTATATCGCTCACACTCTCCCAAAATGCCTGCCTCTCACTTTGGTCCCCTGAAGATCGGCGCCACCGCGCATCTAGCGGAGCATAAACTCCTACAACAAAAATGCGGGTGAGACCAACCTTCAGCCTCAACCAAAGGAGTCTTGGGCTCACACATTCATATTCTGTCACACATTCATTCATTCTCGCGGATAGTAACACACCCATACCCTGACACGCTGTACTGGTCGGGTTCATAGTTTTAGCACAGTATAAAGAGTAAACCTATGTCTTTCGGCTGTGGTTTTAGGAAGAAAATAGTTGACCATACCATGCATACATGTAAAGTATACGAAGTACATAATAATACAAAAGTATATGATAAAATTTTATTTATGAACATAAATATAGCTATTGCGTATTTATTTTTCTCAAAAGAAGAAGAAATGTTTTCTAACCCCTATCACTGTCTATTTATGAAATAGAACAATGTCAACCATTTTGGACAAAGTAGTGGCCGTAGTTTTAAGTGGTTTAGTAGGGTCATTCGGATAGAATGTAGTAAATAACCTTTATTTTTCCAGAAATGGAATTTAAGTTATAAATAAATGAGTGGTGTGTAACACTATTTGATCTACGAGTATAAGAAACTCGTAACTTTCAAAAAACACAGCTATCTCACTTTGAACGTTAACAAAGCTGTAAGTATATATTTCTTTAACAGTTATACATAACGCCCATTTCTTTTACATGCTTTACTAAGAAAGATGAGTGACATGAGAAAATTACTTATAAAAGAGATACCTAGAAAAGACAAAAGGTAAAGCTTAATGGGTATACGGGAACGGTTCGTTTCATCTAATTACGCTCTCATAGCACAGTCCGTCCTAACAACCTTGACAGATACTCGTACAATCATATCTACAGTATTTTTGCCAAAGCCCTTTCCATGGAAACATCTTGAATAGGTATCTTATTTCGGCTCAAACAAACGAACAGTTAGAAATTCGATGTAGGGATTTGGAATTGTCAGACTACGTTAAGGAAAAGGTCCAAAATTATTAGATACCCATATAATATCAAAAATCGCTAAAGGCGCACATCTTGTTAGCTTTGGAATAATACCGGGCCGCGGCCGTAAGCAAATTTCCGATCGAAAATTTCTTTTTGCCTCCTTGAATGTGTTCATTTTGGGGTACGATGTATTATTAATTTGTTTGGGATTTTAAAGTAATGTACAAGTATTAATAAGTTATATTATTAGAGAAATTTTTACATTATCAAATAGCATTTGAGTATGATTGTAGGTTTGTCATTTTTTATTATTTTTATTTTGTATGTTTGACCCAACTGAGGGGGGCAGTGATAGTCGAGATTATAGATCCGTGTATATAGCCATTTCTTTGGCGCACTGTGCAGTCAGAAGTTTTACCTATTTCGGATAAGTTTCTTGACTACCCCGTTAGCGATACAGCGTGACGATAGTTAGGTTTCTTGAATTACTACAATGCTCTACTATCCTGAACAGTTTATTTATTAATTTCAAGTAATGTTCACACGTGCATACTGTTATACTAGTTATGAGAGCGACATGTGATATTATGAGATAATATAGACAATAGGCCATCAAAATAGTTCACACGTACATACTGTTATACTAGTTATGAGAGAGACATGTGATATTATGACATAATATAGATAATAGGCCATCAAAATAGTTGACACGTATATACTGTTATACTAGTTATGAGAGCGACATGTGATATTATGAGATAATATAGACAATAGGCCATCAAAATAGTTCACACGAACATACTGTTATACTAGTTATGAGAGAGACATGTGATATTATGACATAATATAGATAATAGGCCATCAAAATAGTTGACACGTATATACTGTTATACTAGTTATGAGAGCGACATGTGATATTATGAGATAATATAGACAATAGGCCATCAAAATAGTTCACACGAACATACTGTTATACTAGTTATGAGAGAGACATGTGATATTATGACATAATATAGATAATAGGCCATCAAAATAGTTGACACGTATATACTGTTATACTAGTTATGAGAGCGACATGTGATATTATGAGATAATATAGACAATAGGCCATCAAAATAGTTCACACGAACATACTGTTATACTAGTTATGAGAGAGACATGTGATATTATGACATAATATAGATAATAGGCCATCAAAATAGTTGACACGTATATACTGTTATACTAGTTATGAGAGCGACATGTGATATTATGAGATAATATAGACAATAGGCCATCAAAATAGTTCACACGAACATACTGTTATACTAGTTATGAGAGAGACATGTGATATTATGACATAATATAGATAATAGGCCATCAAAATAGTTGACACGTATATACTGTTATACTAGTTATGAGAGCGACATGTGATATTATGAGATAATATAGACAATAGGCCATCAAAATAGTTCACACGAACATACTGTTATACTAGTTATGAGAGAGACATGTGATATTATGACATAATATAGATAATAGGCCATCAAAATAGTTGACACGTATATACTGTAATACTAGTTATGAGAGCGACATGTGATATTATGAGATAACATAGATAATAATCCATCAAAATAGTTCACACGTACATACTGTTATACTAGTTATGAGAGCGACATGTGATAGTATGAGATAATATAGATAATAGGCCATCAAAATAGTTCACACGTACATACTGTTATACTAGTTATGAGAGCGACATGTGATATTATGAGATAATATAGATAATAGACCATCAAAATAGTTCACACGTACATACTGTTATACTAGTTATGAGAGCGACATGTGATAGTATGAGATAACATAGATAATAGGCCATCAAAATAGTTCACACGTACATACTGTTATACTAGTTATGAGAGCGACATGTGATAGTATGAGATAATATAGATAATAGGCCATCAAAATAGTTCACACGTACATACTGATATACTAGTTATGAGAGCGACATGTAATATTATGAGATAAAATAGATAACAGGCCATCAAAAAAAAGCCTTCTTAAGTTTTTTGCCGGTTCTTCTCAGGTGGGCCGCGTTCCGAACCGGTGGTCACTTTAAATATTTGAAATAGTGTATGACATTTTGTAGGCGCCGTTAAAATGATCAATGCAAAATAAAGTTTTTTTATTGTTGCAACTGTTTATGATAGTACTTAAGTGGGCACAATTTTATTTAAATTAGAATTATTTTAAATGGTCTTCAGTTTTTTTTTAAATTAATTGTAAACCAAAATAGTTTGCTTATATTACAAGCTTATATTAACTTACATGGGGCTGTGTAAAAAATGATCGACAATATTAAAATATTATTTAGTTACTTTTAATAATTTTTCTCTTTTATTGTAACTGGTTTAATAGTATTTTTTATTTTGTAGATGAAAAGGGAATTGGAACAACCACTGAACAAAATGTTAAATGTGGGCACGGCCATGTTGCCGAGTGAGCCCAATCTCCGTTGTATCTGTCACAATAAGATCGAATGTAAATAAAGTATGGAGGCTTTTGCTTCAAATATATTTTCTATGTTTTATGTCAAGTTTATCCCTTTTGAATGAGGTTTTTAAATTGAACTTGCTACGACAGTTTTCTATCTCGCGGGTTATTTTGGGTTATTCACCATCTCGACACGATTTTGTGTTACATTTGGTCTTTGAGGTGACAGGTAATTGTTATTGAACTGAAAGCGACCTTATCCGCTTTAAATTATATGTGAGTAGCGGTTTTATAAGCCGACCCGTTGTTTAACCAAATAGTTTCCTTATATTTTACTGCTAGCTGAATAACCTCTTGGTGAGAGGGATAAGTTGCTTTAAGCCTTCTGAAAAAGATATAAATAAATTTAGCTTCAGACGTCCATCGATGCTTGTTAATTTTTTTTAGATTATAATATCCCAGAGTAATAGAATAAAAACACGTAGCAATTTTAGTGTAGATACCAATTATTTTCTTTAATAATGACTAGATAGAAGTCAGTGAAGGCTGTGGAGATGCGGTCATTTAGAAAATTGTGCGGCGTAACGTTGGCCGACCTAATACGTTACAAAATGATATGCAATATGGCAGGTTTGAATGAAAGTGTCAGCCTTAAGCTGGAAAAGGGCGTACTTCGTTGGTTTGGACACGTCCAACGAATGAGTGAGGAACGATTGACGAAGAATATATTGTACAAAAGTAGAGGGTAGAAGAGGTCAGGGTAGGCCGAGACTTACATGAAGACCACGTGAGCAGACTGCTCAAAAACTAAAAAGTTAAAATAACGTGCATGTATGAAGCGATTGATGAATCTGCAAGAAGCGAAAAAAGTATGCATGGGTCGCGCAGTCTGGCGATCTGACCTCTCTGACTACCCTGTCAGGAATATAGCGTGAAGATGTTATTAGTAGTAGGTGATCTAACTGTTACAACAAATAGTCGGTAATGCTAAGAATGCTACCTAACAAGATATTGCCGACTGTTTGATTAAAGTTTCAGAAAGGTTACCAAAAACTTTACTAGATTATTTCTAAAGTTCACCCTTTCATTCCCTACTTATTACATTTCCGATACTCCGGTAGTCTGGAGATCAATAAAAACTATTTTCCGACTCACAAAATAATGCCGACACCGACATACTTGGTATAGAAGTTTAGTTAAAGATATCTAATCACTGAGAAGCGATTCAGAGAAACAGTTCAATTACTTTGTGTTTCGTTTTATGTACAGTCAGCAAAGCATAAAAGTATACAGGGCCGCCTTATTCAGAACTTTTATATATATTTGCAATTGTTATTTAATGTGTAACCATACAAAACCTAAAATTCTTTGCAAACATAATCAGGTAGGCCCTGTATACCTAATTCTTTGCCCACTATATCTACTAGCCGATCAGGCAAAAGTTGGTCTGATATGAAGGACCCTTGCTTTTTATAAAATTATCACCTTTTCTAGGACCTACCAAACATACACGGAAAATAATTTTACCAGTAGAAATTAATTTTGCCATATCCATAACATATAATATACGATGTACCTAAATCTGAAAAGTGCCATTCACTCATATTTATCTCAAAAAATAAATGCCAAGTACACTTAACTTTTCGTACAGTTAGTTCCATATTTCAGTTAATAAGGGTTCCTTAGAGCAGCTACATGTAATCGGTGCTTCTTGATCTTATTAAAAGTGCCTACTTCAAAAAATATAGCCCAAGTATTAGAAAAACTTTGCTAATTATTAAAATCTAGTACATTTTGAATACCTCTTGAAATCCAACTTCTATAAAGATCTTGTAAAAAAGATGTTTATGTTTGACTAGCTGACCCGCCCGGCTTCGCCCGTGACATACTTCGAACCCGGTGGCACCCATTTAATCCCGTCGTTTATTAATTTCACGATAATGTATGAACAATGAACATTTTCCAAATTACTTGATTACTTCTCCGCTCTCAAGTACTACGCCCGCGCCCGCACTACCCGGCCCGGTCGAATTATTGTTACACCTCGTATTTGCGCATTTTTTGATATTGCCATGTCGCCTAAGATATTTATTTAATTTGCAAAATGTAAAGGGACAAAATAATCTTCATAAAATGCTAAAGCTAACTAACATATTAAAAATGAGATGCATTAATAATGTTTTTGTGTAAATAGCGTTTAAATTACCGCTTTATTATTGCTGTTTTTTAAAGTATTAAAATGAATATAGTACGGTATCCTTAAGGCTTGGTATTCCTGCCGTGGCCACGCTTTTGAGTTTTTTAAAACAATGCGAATCGTAGAAGAATGGGTTTTTGATTCTGAAAAAGAGATATATGTTAGATAAGGATTTAAGTTAGTCAAAATGGCTTTCTGTTACAAAATCTAATAAACTTCACTTGATAGAAAAACATCCTAAAGTTGCCCCCTTCCGAAATGTTTTTTCAATGCCAAATCTAAACTACAAATAATTTTCATGAAATTTTTATACAAAACTATAGCTACTCGATATTTATAGACATAATGGCTTACTTTTACTATATACAGTGATTTTTATAGTACAAATGTTTAAATAATATCAGATTCGCTACGCTGAGGCCGGATCAGTCGCGCGCTGGCGCTCACTGAGGTAGGACCTGTGTTAGGTTTTTTCGTTGCGCTCCCCTTGCTATTTTTTCGCAATGGCACATTATATTTATGAGAGCAGTAAGCATTCCATCATCATCCGAGCGTCTTTCCCAGTTGCATCTCGCGACGCCCGGAGTTAGCTTTATATAGTGTATATTCATATATGAGAGTTATATACGGCAATGGACTCACCCACCACCAGTTACGTGGGACAGGAATACACATGGTGAAAAGTGGGCATATACTAATATGCCACTGCCACCCTTTCGGGGATAAGGCGTGATAGATAAATAAAATATATGATAGTTTTAATATAAAATAAAGTACCTACACTTCACAGAAGCATTAGAATTGTCTCTATAAGTAGTATAAAATCGAACCCGGTACCCACAGGTTAGAAGGTAGTTATATAAGAAACTGAGCCAGTGAGTTCAATGTATGTTAACCTATTTTTCCGCAAAATGCCTACGAATTAAAAAAAAAAATTGTAGCGTATACTTTCAATTGGGTTCTAAACAAATTTGGTCAATAGACTCTGATGCTTAAACATACCGACTGCCACTGGCTGAAGTAATCAGTGCAGTTATTATATTGAAGCTTTGCTTCGTTTCGCATTAATTATTAAAATTGTATCCAAGACCTTTGTTTTATGCTTTCAGTATCAATTATTTAAGTATATTTATAAATTTATTAGCCACGACTTTATCCCCGATGGCGTGGCAGAGGCATATTGTGGTGAGCCCAATACCTGTGTTCAAATGGACAGGCTCAGATTGTAGCGACTCGCTGTCGTAATTTTTAAGTCGTTCAAAGAGTATTCACTTGACTTAACGAGTGTCGATTGCAACGTTACTATCAACCGAGACAAACAGCTCAATGTGTCCTTCGAAGCACGAAAACGTTGGTAAAGGAAAATGCTACAAAACGGTCATCCATCCAAAATCCGAGAGAGTTTCTTAAATCAGTGATATTTTACAGAAACCGAGTTACTAGGGCTACGAGCGCTTTTTATTTATGTTTTTACTTTATGTTAGTAGCCTTAAACAATGTATAACATTTTATGTAACTAATAATTAATAATCCCAATATTTTAACGAAAAGGTTTTTTGCGCTTTAGTGGATCTGGAGAAAACATTTGATAACGTTGTGAGAGGAACTCTGTGGTACTCGTCGGTGTGGCCTGGCTGGCAGTCCACTCCATATTCGGGCAGGATATGGTGTGGACGGCCAGCTGTTGCGGGCGTAACAGTCTCTTTATACGGACTGTAAAGCTTGCGTGCGACCAAGGGGGGTGTTCATCTGGTGCCTCTTTTTCACTTTTGTTCGGGCGTCAAACGGGGTTGTGTTATGTCCGCCTGGCTTTTCATAGTGTATCTGGATAGTTGTGCAAAAGTGTGACAGCAAAAGTTAAAAGATTATGATGTGTTGTAAAATTGGAAATTTTATAGTACATTGTCAGTTGTACGCTGATGATGCGGTAGTGATGGTCTCATCAGAAGCCGACCTTCAGGCATTAGTCACTAATATAAAAGTTAAGGTCTTCGCGGCATGTTAAACTAAGAATCGGGTATTTGATTAACTTAGGGAGAATGTTTAGCGCGGACGGAAGATATGTTCTGAAGTACAACGGTGACTAGCTGCCGAAGACAGGATCATAACATTATGATTTTTTGATTTTAATATTATTAAAAAAAATGTATGTGTAATGAGTACGGGACATTTTATTTGGTACATAAAGTCTAAATTTGTTATTAAATATATCATCATTAACTCCTACTAATATTATAAATGCGAAAGTTTGTAAGTATGGATGTTTGTTACTTGCACGTAAAACTACTGAATGGAATTTAAATAACCTCCCGTGCTAGTGCGTGCACCTGCTGATTAATGGACAAGGCTCTAGCGCTGGCTTTCCCCTCTGGGGTTGGGAGGTCTGAGGGCGTCGCTCCCATAAAAGCCATCCGCCGAAACAAAATGGTAATGTATATTAGGAAAGCTGCTAGGGATAGGGCGCCGCCGCAAAACGGCGCGCAGGAGCCCCGCCCGACTCCTGTGGCAAGTGGGCTAGGGCTGCCGTGTGTCGGGCCAGCACGGCTAAAGAAGTAAGCCCCAACCCGTATCCGCTTCGCATCTTGGAACATTGGCACGCTGACTGGGCGTGCGGTAGAGTTGGCCGAAGTACTCTCCAGGCGGAGGGTGGACGTGGCGTTCCTGCAGGTGACTCGGTGGAAGGGCAACAGAGCCCGGCCCTTGCAGAACGGCTACAAGCCGTATTACACGGGTGCGCCTGGTGGGGAGAACGGGGTGGCCGTTGTGCTCTCTGTGGGGCTGCAGAGTGGCATCTTGGAGGTGAAACGCTGTAGCGACCGGCTTATGATCGTGAGGGTGCTTATCGATGGGATTATTACCCACCTGATAAGTGCCTACGCGCCACAGGCCGGTTGTAGCGACGCCGATAAGATGTCGTTTTGGGGTCAACTCGAGGGAGTGCTTCGTAGCATTCCGTTGTCACAGGGAATCGTTTTGGGCGGCGACCTAAACGGTCATGTGGGTGAGAGGTGTGAGGAGTTTGAGCGTGTTCATGGTGTTTTTGGATACGGCATCCGCAACGCTGAAGGAGAAACTATCCTCAGAACGTGTGCGGCTGCCGATCTGGCCATTGTGAACACGTATTTCAAAAAGAAATCCGAACATCATCATCATACAAGAGCGGGAGGCGTACAACTCAGATCGATTTCCTACTCACTAGGCGACACAGCATCGGCAAGGTGGCCAACTGCAAGGTGAGAGTCTTACTGCACAACACCGTCTCCTTGTCATGGACCTCTGCGTGAAGCCCAAAGGCAAACGCATCGAGCGGTGCCAGCGCCGCATCAGATGGTGGCTGCTTGATGAAACTAGGTCCCAGGAGTTCGTCTCAGCTGTCAGTGACAAGTGCACCGACACTGAAGGCGAACCAGTTCAAGATTACTGGGACAAAGTTCAGGCGGACATCCTTGGAGCGGCGAAGGTGGTGCTCGGTGAGTCTAAGGGTGGACGCAAATGTGACGCAAAGGAAACTTGGTGGTGGAACGACGCAGTCCAGAGGGAGACTAGGGAGAAGAAAGCTCTCTTTAAAAAGTGGCAAGCGACCGGATCTCCTGAAGACCACGACGCGTACAGGGCTGCCAAGCGCGCCACAAAGAGAGCTGTAGCCAGAGCCAGACGTGACCACTTACAACCTCTGTATGAGAAGCTGGAATCGTCTGAGGGGCAGAAGCTCATCTATAAGCTGGCGCGCTCCAGGGTCAAAGCGACACAGGATATATCCAAGTGTCGCTGTGTAAAAGCCATCTCTCCTTTACCTCGCGGTAAAGGAGAGATGGCGCTCGTACTTCCACGAGCTGCTTAATAAACAGCACAAAAAGGTGCAGCCTCCGGACCTCCCTCTGAATTAGGGAGTAGTGCCACCGGTAACGCCTGGAGAAGTCCTGACTGCGCTTCGCCGCATGAAGAATCGGAAAGCTGTCGGACCCGATGGAGTCCCCATCGAAGCCTGGAAGGCGATGGGTCCTCGCGGTGTGGGCATCTTAGTAAACCTTTTTAACCGCATTCTCCTCAGCGGGTAGATCCCAAACCAATGGAGACTGAGTATTATTACTCCAGTCTTCAAAGGTAAGGGGTCAGTGCAGGAGTGCGGGAGCTACCGCGGTATTAAGGTGATGGCCCACACCATGAAGATCTTCGAGAGGATTATAGACTCTCGGATCCGGCAGGAGTGTACTCTCTCGGGGTGTCAATATGGGTTTCGCCCTGGTTATGGGACCACGGACCCTGTTTTTGCCCTGAGGGTTGTCGCAGAGAAATACAGGTCGAAGAACACGCCTCTGCACTGTTTGTTTCTAGACATGCAGAAGGCCTTCGACTGTGTTCCTCGTGCGATGATCTGGTGGGCACTGCGGTCCAGAGGGGTTCCAGAGGTCTATATTGACACTATCCGGGACATGTACTGTGACTCCGATTCAATGTTTCGGACTGCTGTTGGCGACACGAAACCCTTCCCCATCACCGTCGGGGTACACCAGGGTTCGGTCCTTAGTCCGCTTCTGTTCAGTGTAATATTAGACGAATTGTCGGACAGCATCAGAAACCCGGCGGTCTGAAACTAAATGTGGCGAAGACCGAGTACTTGGCACTAAACTCGACAGATCCCACATCCGTCCGCATAGGCGGTGATTTGGTCGAGCGCACGGACCAGGTTAAACACCTGGGAACTGTTTTTCACACGTCCAGTGACATCGATTGCGATGTCAAGTCACGCATTGCTGCCGCATGGGCCAAATGGCGGGAGATGACCGGTGTCATTTGTGACCCTAAAATGCCGATCCGGTTGAAGGGACAGGTCTACAAAACCATTATTAGACCTGTCCTTTTACGTGTTAGTGAGACGTGGCCGATATTGGAGCGACACAAGCAGGAGCTGCGTGTCACGGAAATGAAGATGCTGCGGTGGATGTGTGGGGTCATGCGGATGGACCGCGTGAGAAACTCTCGCATCCGCGGCAGCCTTCACGTCCGTGACATTGCAGACAAGTTGCAAGAGTGTCGCCTTCGTTGGTATGGTCACGTCTTGCGGCAACCGCCGGGCTACGTAGGTAACAAATGTCTGGCCATGTCAGCCCCGCCGGGTCCCGGTAAGAGGGGAAGACCCAAGAAGTGCTGGCTTGACGTCGTAAGGGATGACATGCGTGCCAATGGTCTCACTACAGGGGATGCCGAAGACCGTGCGAAGTGGAGGAGAAAATGTAGAAAAGCGGACCCCGGGCGTCGCGAGACGCAACTGGGACAGACGCTCGGATGATGATGATGATATACCGCTAAGAACTTTTTTTTAGACCTGTATTAGATACACAATTCTACAATACATTATTTTGTTATATCTCAAAGGGTTTAGGCAGCGTTTTCGTTAAAAGCTCCCAGACGGCTCATTTTTTCCGACACCGCCATCATATATCGTTATAATTAAGTTAATATTTACAAAATCTTAAAATATACATAGATACCTTCTATAAGAATTATTCTATCTATTTAAAACTGCATGGAAATTCGTTGCGTAGTTTTAAAGATCTAAGCATACATAGGGACAGACAGCGAAAGACGACTTAGTTTTATAATATTATGTAGTGATTAGACATTGTCCCTAAGTACTTCATGATTTTTCCCTTAAACCTCATATTCTAACCGTAGAATATACTCGTAAATCTAATTACAATGAAACATTGAGTAACAAAAAGTAAACATTGTATAAATCGTACCGTAATCTTATGACGATTTCACATTTGATTAGGTACGCGATTTGGTGAACAAAGTTATATATATTACAAGCGTATGTGTAACTCAACGCACAGATCCATTCAATAATTTTAATATCATTATAATAACATTGTGTTACGAGTTCATAGTACCTACTAAATGTATAAGAATTATATTGATCGAGTTGAGTACATTATTTTCGATTGTGCTCATGTTACCGGAATGTGTAATTTTATTATGATTTTTTCATCTATCACGCCTTATTTCCGAAGGGGTGGAAATGTGTATCCCTGACCCATGTAATAGGTGGTCAGCCTAATAGATAGGCGCAGGTTGTGGCTACCTGCTGTTGTAATGGATTTTTTTACAAAATATTATTAGATTTTTAGTTGAATTCAAATAACTTTTAAATTATATATCTTCTTAGTTATATGTGAATTATAAAAATAGTAATTATAAAAGTACTCGGATACCCAGACGTTCGTGTATGAAGCTATTGATGAATCTCGAAGAAGCGAAAGAAGTATGTATAGATCTCGAAGCCTGGCGATCTGTCCTCTCTGACTACCCCGCCAGGGATACAGCGTGAAGATAGTTAGTTAGTTAGTTTTTTTGTATGTGAATTATGAGTACGATTATACAGTTCTCAGTATAAATAAATTAGTTCATTTAAATGTATTTTCTTAAATGTAATAAGTGTCATGTTCACGGTTCAAACAATTCTAATTAAGGATGCCGAAATTTCCATCATAGAAAACTTACAATTCTTTTAACTGGATAATGGAAATAATTAATTACCGCCCGAGATCGAATAATGTAGTGGTCTTTGTGAGGCCTATGTCAGCAATGGGCGTTAGTTGTTCGAGATAATAGGACGACGCTAAAAGAGGGGAGTGGGAGGATCAACCTACAATACACCCTCGATCACTCGATGATTGGATCACCGGTGCTAATAATGATAATGGTGAAGTTCGGATAGAAAAATGTTTACTCTCCAGTCTGGTTTTACTTCAGGCGCGCTAGTACTATAAATATTGCATCATATCAAATAGTTTAAAGTTTTACGATTAACCTTACACACAAAACTATAGTTATTGTGTTTGGACAAATATTGGTAATCAACTGACTAGTCCGGTGTTTGCTAATTATCTGTTGTGGTACAAGACTTTCACCATTGAAAACGTCAGATTCCGAACTGTGGCGATATCGAAAATGATTGGGTGATGGTGCATTGATAATCCAAATATTATCAATATTAAATTGTCTGCTATCTTAGATTCTTGTAAATTTTGTAATATACTAATGAGCATCCAAAGTGAGGATGAAACAAACACCTACAAAATAATAAACGAATGAAAAATTATAATGTCTAGGTACTTACGGCAGTGGGACTCTTGGTAGACGAGAAGTGTTCGATCACTTCCCAATTAGATTTCTTCGGTGCCGGGGTGTCGGCAGGAGATGGCGAAGCACGGTGCGCGGCGGACGGCGTGCTACGGCCAGACTCGTCGGGACGCATTGGTGTAGACGATCGGAGAGACGCACAGCGGCGTCCACGCAGAGGGTCCTGCGAACAATCACAAAACTTTTAAGCGAAAATATGCAGATTCAATATTGACCCTTAGTATTAACCTGCAATTGCATACAAATATTGCAACAGCTGGCATGTTAAACATACCTCCCAATCGTTTAGATTTTGATCTACCCCCACTCATATTGTAGTCAGGTATGTATCTCAAAACCATAAGCAGGAATTGTAGCGATATCATAACAGTTTAGTTTTTAAGCATTCCACTCTTATAATATATATATATATATAATATATACAAACCTTATTAGACTTTAATAATAAGTACAACACCTTGTGATAATTGTGTAAGTTTCTGTGTAGTCTCTCAAACTGTCGGTAAACTACAGCCGTTTTTCGTCCTATTTATTATACGAGCTTTAACGCAAGTACCTTGGTCAGTTTTAGAGTACTTTTACATCTAACATTGCTAAAAACTTTTTATTCCAGGTTTTGTATTTATTCTAGATCTATTTTGAATTGGATTTATAACAACTAATTAGCCCCGTGGAACGTGTTTTGCAATTGTGAATAACTTTGTATTACAGCAAGCAGCCGAGCCGTTCCAAGACTCGGCTAAACAAAAACAAATAATTCCATGCTTACAACTTTCAAAGGTAACAAAAAAATTGGAAACAAAACCAATTTCTAAAAAATACCGACGCGATTAAATCTTTGTTGTTATACGTAGTAATTAGTATTTAACTAATCAATAAGTGTATGGCAGAACCTTAGGGATAGTATGATAAATGCTGCTGTGGAAGTGTGTGAAGAAACGAAAAGAGGCAGTAGTAATAAGCGTGATGCATGGTGGAATGAGGAAGTGAAAGAAGCAGTTCGAATGAAGAAGAAAGCATGGCTAGACTACTTAGCCTCGCGAAATGATTTTAATATGAAAGAGAGATACAAGCTGCAGAAAGTTAACACGAAGGCACTGATAGAAGAAGCTCGTGAAAGGTGCAGAATGAAAGCGGATGAAAGGTTGTCGTTCAATTTCCGGGATAATGCCAAACTCTTCTGGAAAGAGGTAGGCAAGACCCGTAGTTGTTCGGCAATCTGCAGTATAAATAAAGTGCTTAGTGTTAACAATGACGTCCTAACAGACCAAACTGACGTCCTGCAAAGATGGAGTGAATATTATGGAAAGAAGTATGCAAGAAAAGACAGAGATGCCACATCGGGAAGTGGAGCTCACTTCGATGCTCCAGATCCCGATGTCATTGAAGTCATTAGTATGAAAGAAATAGAACAAGCAATAAGAAGTATGAAATGTGGTAAGGCCGAGGAAAAAGACAGAGTTACTGCTGAGATGATCAAGTACAGTGGGTCGCGCGTCTGGAACACTCTATGTCTGTTATGCAACTTGTGCTGGCAGACGGGTGAGGTCCCAGATGACTGGCGAGTAGCAGTTGTAGTACCTATTTACAAAGGGAAAGGCTCGTCCCTAAACTGCTCCAGCTACAGGGCGATCAGCTTGGTCAGCTTAGCTAGTAAAGTGTATGCAAAGGTTATTACGGCACGAATGCAAGAAAAGTCTGAAAGGTATTTATGGGAGGCTCAATGCGGATTCCGACGTGGAAGAGGTTGCATGGATCAAGTGTTTTCTCTCCGCATGATCGCGGAAAAGTTTTTGGCTGTTAGCCAGAAGGTTTTCTGCGCTTTTGTGGATCTGGAGAAAGCATTTGATAACGTTGTGAGAGAAACGCTGTGGGACTTGCAGCCCGGATATGGTGTGGACGGCTCGCTACTGCGGGCAATACAGTCACTTTATAGTGACTGTAAGGCTTGCGTGCGAGTAGGGGGGGATGTGTCACCTCTTTTTGATGTCTGTACAGGCGTCAAACAGGGATGTGTCATGTCCGCCTGGCTGTTCATTGTGTATCTAGACAGTTGCCTGCAGAAGTTGAAAGATTTTAATATGGGTGTGAATTTGGGTGACTTTACAGTAAACTGTCTGCTGTACGCTGATGATGCGGTGCTCATGGCCTCATCAGAAGCCGACCTTCAGGCATTAGTCACTAATATGAAAGACGAGTGTGAAAGTAAGGGTCTTCGCTTGAATGCAAGTAAAACTAAGGTTCTAGTATTTGAAAGAGGTGACGTAAGAACTAAATGCGAGATTAGGGTAAACCAGGAACGTCTAGAGCAAGTGAATGAAATTGTGTATTTAGGAAGTATGTTTAGCGCGGATGGAAGATGTGATTCGGATGTAGAACGGCGAGTAAAGTTAACGGTGCTTTGTCCCAGTTAGTAAAGCGACAAAGCATCGTAAAAGAAGCACGCATGGCGATTCATAACGCAGTGCTAGTGCCAACTTTGCTTTACGGTAGTAAAATCTGGGTATGTCAGCAGATGCATGAAAGTAAATTGAATGCTGTGGAGATGCGATCACTTCGAAAATTGTGCGGCGTTACCTTGGCCGACCGAATACGTAACGAAGTGATACGCAATATGGCAGGTTTGAATGAAAGTGTCAGCGTTAAGCTGGAAAAGGGCGTGCTCCGTTGGTTTGGATACGTCCAACGAATGAGTGAGGAACGATTGACGAAGAATATATATTGTTCAAAAGTAGAGGGTAGAAGGAGTCAGGGTAGGCCGAGACTTACATATGAAGACCACGTGAGCAGATTGCTCAAAAACGGAAAGGTCAAAAGCACTCGGATACCCAGACGTGCGTGTATGAAGCGATTGATGAATCTCGAAGAAGCGAAAGAAGTATGTATGGATCGCGAATCCTGGCGATCTGTCCTCTCTGACTACCCCGTCAGGGATACAGCGTGTTAGTTAGTTAGAACAATATTAAATTTTATAAAAACTGATTTACAAAGAGTAATGTCTTTAAATAGAGTTTCTTGTATTCTATTTCACTAAACCATTTTAAGGAGCATTGTATTATACATACATATATAATGCAAAATAAATACAGTCTCATTTGCAAAGTAATAGTCGAGATGTCTTAGGAAGAAAGAAAGCTCATGCCGCTCTGTCCCGTACTGTGGTATCATTGTACAATAAGGCTAACCAAATCATTCACTACCTAGTATCAAAGTAAATGTTGGCACACAAAAGTGAAAATATTTTTATTATATTTTCCACCCATTAATTAACAAAACGGAGTATTTTACTCCGTTCTTGTATTTTTTTCCGGTCAAATATGTAAACCGTGCGTGAAATGCAAACTGGACACTATTGATCAACTCTTTTAACACACTACTAAATATGTTTTAATAAAATAAGGTCACGGTTAGCGTAGAAAACAACTATTCTATATCCTCTAGCAGTTCTTCGCAGTATAAAACATGTGAAGTAAAGTTACAGGTTGAGTGACATTATCACTAGCGGTATTAACCTCTAGTGAAAACTATTAATTCCCACATTAGGAAATAAGGCAGGGACCTTTACATATATCTCATGGTACCTTGTCCTGGAGAGCGATAATGTATTATTTGTTATAAGGTCTGAACTTTAATTGTTTACCTCAATGCTTCAATCCCTCAAAATAATTTAAAAATGGGTCTTAGACGGTTTTTTACAGGGTCGGCAATACGAGTGCCGCACCTCTGGTGTTGTAAACGTCCATAGGCTATGGTAAACACATTTCATCATTGGGCCGTATGCTTCTCTGCCATCTTAGTGGTATAAAAAATATGGATTTAAATATGTCCGGAAATGATTGAGCATTTGTACCCCTCTACCTACTCGTACCCACCACACAGAGTAGGTATAGTATAACACAAACGTATACGTAACTGTAATGAACGTATTATATATTCAAACTAGAAAATTATACGTTAAATATTTGATCAATATTCATAACGTTCTGCTGGCGTAATTACCGACACGTCGCACTTCAAAGAGCAACCGAACATTCGAGTGACTGCCATTTTGCATCACCGCGAATTGTAATCCGCGGTGGAAGTTATATCCGAAACTGTTCAACCACACCGCGTGGCCAAATCCGACTCTTCTCATTGTGATACGTTTCCCTACTTCTTCTACCTACTCAATCAATACATCTCTAAAAATAGGTATGTATTCGTTTATGTTTCTTAAGCCATTTTACCATTTATTTTGTAGGTGATCCACTTTTGTATTGAGGTAAAATACGGGAGATATTTCTACGGATATATCTATTGTATTCGTGCGATGATGGTTAGATGTATGGTTGTGTCATAACAGGATGTTCTGAGTTTATTCGTAAGGGTTTATTTGTTGCAGTTATTAATATTTGGAGAATTGAGTGAATATGAAACCGAATAACATGTCACAATGATTGACGTTAGTCTGGAGTATTATATTTTTGTAACCTAATATTGAAACAACGTATATTTTAAAAAATCAAACGTGTCAGTCATCATCAGATGTGCTTAAAAAGTTACATGATTTATAGAATCACGGACAAATTTCTACTGGCCGCACCGGCATTTGGTACCAAGTCAACGTTTTATAAAGCTGAGTAGATAATAACTACTGGACATAACAGCTTTAAGCCTCTATATTACCTTGCGGATTACACGCAGCGATCGGCATTACGGACTTACAGCGGACACAGCGAAGTTCCGTCCACCTAAAAGACCGTCCTCGGAATACTAGCGCCCGACCGTGATAATATACAATTCTCTTTGGATACTTTTGATGTGATTTGGTCAGCTTTTTTATGTAGGTTGTAAAAGATAGATAACCGTAAAATAAACTTTATTTAATTTGGGGCTGCGGTGGAAAGCCGGGTTGCGAATTCGGCGCGTTATTTGTATATTATTGCTGGTTTATTGAATTCTTTATTTTTCGTTTATATATTTTTTTTATTTGCTTTAATGTGTGTTCATTGTAATTTATGTAAAATTAGTGGCCCTGTGGAATTTTGACTCACCTTAGTGTCAGGTTCAATAGAACATGTTTATCAGTTACGCTTTTATGCCAGAAGGGGTGACAGAGCCATAGAAAAGTTTAGAGTAAAATAATGTTTTCATTTGAATTTTTTCTGTTTTCTTACTTATTCTACTATTCTGGCTAGAGTCAAATCCACCAAATTATGGACCATATAAATCGGCTTACCTGGCGCTTTTGAGTTATAAATAGTGTAGTAGTCAGGATCACTCTGACACGACTTTTTACATACATATTGTCGCACTTTTATCCCCGAATGGGTAGGCAGAGGCATACTATACGCCCACATTTCACCGTATGCATTTTGTCCCACGTAACAGGTCGTGAGTCCATTGCTGTGTTGAAATGGACAGGCGCAGGCTATTGCGACCTGCTGTTGAAATTTTTCAAGCCGCCCATTTAGCCTTCCACTAGGACGACGTTTTTATGTAAATAAATATTGTCATCAGTATGTAGTTGTACTTGTACGACCACTCCGAGGCCACTCTAAGTCCTAAGATGGGTGCCCGTTTGTTGCATTTATATTTAAGGGCGGTTCCTTGCTTCGGTTTCAAAATTTTAACAACAGGTAACCTCAACCTGCCCCTTTACGTTTGATCCCGGCAATAGGCTCACCAATTATTACAAGGGACAATATACAAGTAGTAAAACATGGGCGTAATTTCTCTGCATTCCTCTTCTGGGCAAAGTCATGACTATATTTAAGTTACTTTGTTTGTTTCGCAGCTGTTGAATTTTAGTTTGACTTTGGGGTCACGAAATAAACATATTAAGCCCTTCAAGTAACTATTTTAGTTAAGGAGGTTAGGCAATCAGCTTCTAGGTAGCTTTTAAGATTTCAAACACCTAGTCTAATTGAGTTGTGTGTAAAATACATAATCTGTTTGAAAGCAATTAATTTATCCTAACTATCAGTCCAATAGATGCCCACGCAACAGATACCTACTTCATAACTATTCCTATCTGTATTACATGTTTTTTTTTTTAATTTTTGTTTTTAAATTTTTTTAATGGTGATATTCGTCTTATACATACTTCGTTTTATAAATACATATTTTTCTTTCGTTTGGTGTATATGCACATAACATACCTACCCAATATTGTGAATCGCAGATACTCAGAATTCAGAATTCCCGTATAAACTAAGTTTAAATAGGTCCAATGAAGCTCCTGGTGGTAATTTGAGGATCAAACCTAAACTGCCGCGGTATAAACCAGAAATACTTCTTTAGTATTACTGTATTCAGGTATGGTCGCGAACTTAATTTGGGACCCATTTACTTGAAACGTTAAAATATTCATAACGCAATAAAGTCGAACAGCAACGGTCTCAAGTTACCAAGGGGTCGCCCTTAGACACGTATCAACATTATTGCTTCAAGATATCTTCAATTTGCCCTCCTATATTCCACCTTCTCCTAATTAGTCTTCAATTAAGTTACGTGATCGTACGGTCAGCATTAAAAGTTGCATAGCATAACAGAACATTATTATGGTATTGATATGGTAGGTAGTAAGTAGTCTTAAACAATTTGACATTAAAAACAAAAATTCACAGGTTTTCATTCACAAATCTATTCTGCAGATTATGTTAATCTACTTCTGAGAGTTAATGTGCCCAAATGTACCTATAATAGTTACTAACTCTAAATTATAGAAGAGATACATCTGTCTCTCCCTTTCAGAGCGATATAACCATAAGTTAAGGCTACTTTCACTACACACCGACAGTTACAGTTAGCGAGCGACGAGTTCGTCCTCCGTCTCTGGAAAAGATGTTTCCGGCATAACAAAAGCACTCACATAGTCATGCATTAACTGAAAGACCCTTTTCTGACAACTCAGATAACCGTGTTTATTAATACATCATTATGGTGGAAACCGCACAGGAACGCATATCTAACGTCGCTTTCTGCGCTGTGCGTTTGACAGAGCGGAGATACCTCTCTCCCTTTAACTGTGGTTATAGGTCTGTACATCTGTTTTAGGAATGGAGTTCAAGTGAGCGCGACATTAAATATATGATGACTTCATGACGATTATACATTTTTAAATTTTGATGACAAGCAAGCGTACATGACCAGATTGAAGACACATTTGTGGTGTAGCAAGTGAAGTACGATTTTTTTCAATGGCCGATATAACAATTATTTAATATTGATAAAATATTATAAATGCGAAAGTTTGTGTGGATGTTTGTTACTATTTCACGTAAAAACTACTGAATAGTTTTTAATGAAACTTTACAATAATATAAGCTTATACATCAGAATTACACATTTGCTACTTTTTATCCCGGGAACAAGTTCCTGTGGGAAACGGGATCGGGAAAACTACTCTACGCGGGAGGAGCCGCGGGCGTCAACTAGTTGATAATAAAAAACTGGTGTGTAACTAGGACTTTATACTACTATTTAGTCCCAGAGGCAATGCACAACCTGACGGTGCAGAAATCAATTTAATATGTTGTTCACCTTTGGGCCATTGTCGCTAAATCAGAAGAACAAATTACAGCTAATACGAGCTGTGTATAATTGTTTATCTCAATTTTTTTTTTCATCTAAATAAAACAGAATTTTTGGGCTAATTGTTTTCAATATGACTGAGTGAACATTAAAATTTGCAATATGACCGACCAAATTAAGCACTCATACGAGTGCAATAAATCAGTTCCTTGTCATCTCTTGGTTAATGGCCTCATTGCAAAATATCGGTAGAGAGGCAAATTATAATATTATGGTTTTCATAGGATATTGTAATTACATTTTGTATCCAACATCATAAAATATTGATGAGGCAGGTACACTGTAGGGGCAGCGAACATGCTAAGTGAGCCTCCGCCGCGACCGCCCTTTTAAGCTATTTTGTAAGATGACCTTATTAAATAAATGAGCATGGGTTAGTCCACATCACCGAGGTTTACTTTCAACACGCTCCGAATTCTTTTGCTTTAATTTACAGGCTCTACATCGATTTAATAAACTCTAAAGATTTTTCTCCGGGGTGAGTAAAAGAGTCAAGAAAAATATTTTTAAAAACTAAGTAACTAACTAACTATCTTCACGCTGTATCCCTGACGGGGTAGTCAGAGAGGACAGATCTCTCTTCTTCTCTTCTCTTTCGCTTCTTGTAGATTCATTAATCGCTTCATACACGCACGTCTGGGTATCCGAGTACTTTAGACTTTTCCGTTTTTGAGCAATCTTCTCACGTGGTTCTTTTATGTAAGTCTCGGCCTACTCTAACTCCTTCTACCCTCTACTTTTGCACAATATATATTCTTCGTCAATCGTTCCTCACTCATTCGTTGGACGTGTCCAAACCAACGGAGCACGCCCTTTTCCAACTTAACGCTGACACTTTCATTCAAACCTAATATGGCAGGTATCACTTCGTTACGTATTCGGTCGGCCAAAGTTACGCCGCACAATTTTCGAAGTGATCGCATCTTCACATCATTCAATCTACTATCATGCATCAGCTGACATGACATACCCAGGGTTCGCTACCGTAAAGCAACGTTAGCACTAACACGGCGTTTTGAAAAAATATTTCATACTGAAATTTTAGAACTAGTTCGGAAAATGTCGTGTTTACAACTAATCAAAGTCGATCCTGAACTGTTAGATAGTTAATTTTCGATCAACTATGGAGCCATTACTAACATTCTTAAATTGACTCTAAACCCATCTTACCTATTACCATTGACTACTAGCACAGTAGTGTCTGAGCTAATACTACAGGTAAATTAGTTTTATTGCAGCTTTAATACAAATAATTGGACGTAATGCCCCCTTTACATTAATGATTATGGAGTTAAGGAATAATATGACTGGTAACTTATAATCTAAAACCTATGATTATCATTAAACCTATACCAAATATCAATTTAAAGAAGAATGCACTAAATTTTAGTTAAACACAAATTACTATTATCATTTAAATAATTTCGTTATTGACGCGTAAAAATCCAACGCTGGTTTATTTTGGTCTAGTTGTCTACTAAATCATGGCTCAATGGCGACCGACATAAATCAACTGGCTAGCCCTAAGTTTATTGATAACATGCGGTGTGACGTAACGCGCGGGAAGTTCGTTACGGGTGTGGAGTTCGAGTAGCGAGTGACACACACAGCTGGGTTAAAATGTTACCAAGTGTACCTTTTGGGTTCGATGTGAACTTAAGAGGGCCGTTATGAGCAAAATCGGTCACGGGTGCACGTAGGCACCCGGGTCAACGCGGGCTATAAATTAGTTCACTGTCGTTATTATATTTTCATGTAAATTTATATGAGTACTCAATTTGGAGTCTCCTTCCCTTTTTACGTGTGAAGCCAACACAGGCTCCTCCTCGCCGGAGATGGGCCGTAAACTTAAATCGATTAATATCGGCTTTCCTTCATGATTGTGTCCAGATCAATTGTGGTCAGGTAACATTGTAAAACCTCGTAAGGTAATCCCCAGTATCCTGATCAGCATTGATCGCCAACAAGGCAACTCCTGACTGATGTTTAGGGATCATTTCGCCTTTTCCTTAAGAGATCATGTCATCATCAAACAAATGTAATTACTGGCGGTTAGAAAAGAGTGGCCATGAGTTTTATTGCCAGGTTCTTCCTCAGGCTCTACCTATTGCTTTGCGAATCTGGCAGTAAATGTGAATGTACAAGCAATAATCTAGACGTTCATAAGTGTTACTTAGTGACCGACATGAATAAAGATATTTCATTCATTCTTTCAGAGGCGCGCCGCTACCGCGTACAAAATACCAGTCATTTGGGTGGTGATAAATCATAACTGAGGGTCTACCCTCAGTTATTAGGATAAATTATTTTTTTAAATAAATCGAAGTATACGTCTTTTTTGAAAAAAAATAATCAATCCTGGTTAATATTAAAACCAAACTAAATTTGTAATTAATAATAATATAATATTAATAATATTGTTAGGACAACTCACACAACGCCATCTGATTCCAAACTAAGCAGAGCTTTTACTATGGTAACCAGATAACTGATACACATACTAATATATTTCTAAATACATACATATTATCGATAAATAACACCCAGCCACAGAATAAACCATCGGGCTCATCACACAAAGTTTTATCCTGGGTGGGAATCGAACCCACGACCTCTTGCGTAGCAGTCGGATGCACTCCCACCGCGCCACAGAGGCAGTCAATTGAAGTGGCAGGAAATTGATATTTCTAAATCTCATCCTCATAAGAAATATGAAAATATTTACGCCACGTATTTTATTTATTTCTCGGAAAAGAAATATGTTATTAGGGAGGAGCCAAATGTCACTAACACTAATGCTCAAGACAGGTTTATGGAGTAAGGAATATTTTTTAAACCGTTTACTGCCTACTTCCGGAGGCACCCTTGAGGCTATAAATAGAAGCGGGGCGAGGTGATGGCAATGGTTTGATTGATAAGAAAACCCATTTTTGATAGTGGTTGGAGTGGAGTGCTCTATGTGCTTTTTCAACCTAAACTTATATATCCATGGAATTCGGTTCATTTATTATATTTATTGCAATGCCATGTGCCTATAATACCTTACTGGCAGGCTAACTGGTTGTAAGACAATGTGTTTCAGATATGAACCCCATATGTTTGGTTTATAGGTTATACAGTACATTTATCAGAGTTTTAGAATGTCTATCGTACCAAATTAAATAATAAATTTTAAAAATTTCTTATTTTCACCAAAAGTAAATCAGACTGAAAATATTATGTAATTTAATCTCAATTATATATCTACATTCCAATAAACAAAAAGGGAGGCTGTTTGTTAATCGCTAAATGGTCATCCGCATGACAATGATTTGGTTACATTTTTTCTATTTCACGTATTAATAAACGGAGCACGCCCTTTTTCAGCCTAATGCTGACACTTTCATCCAACCCTGCCATATTGCGTATCACTTCGTTACGTATTCAGTCAACCAAAGTTACGCCGCACAATTTTCAAAGTGACCGCATCTCCACGACATTCACTTTACTTTCAGTAAATAGTCTTCTTTGTCCCTCCACCCGTTCTATTCTGTAAATATTTCCTTATTCAATTATTAATGTAAAGTTGTTAAGTTTATTTTTTTATTTTAATATGTTAAGTTCATAGATGTTTGCTATAATTCTAAAAAAGAAATACTTTCATGCATCTGCTGCAACGCGAGTATGTCACTCAGGTTTCACTACCGTAAAGCAACGTTGGCACTAGCACTGCGTTATGAATCGCGAGTTGAGCTCCTTTTACGATGCTTTGTCGCTTTATTTTGTATTATTATTTATTTTGAGTGTAAGTAAGTACAATAAAGCATTATCTATCTATCTAATTGTGACTAAGCACCGTTAACTTTGTTGCCGGCAGCTACTCGCCGTTCTACATCCAAATCACATCTTCCATCCGCGTTAAGCATACTCCCTAAACACACAATTTCATTTACTTGCTCTAGACGTTTCTGGTTTACCCAAATCTCGCATTTACTTCTTAAATCATCAAATAACTAATCAAATACTCAAACCTTAGTGTTACTTGGATTCAAGCGAAGACTTATTACTATCACACTTCTCTTACATATATTATGACATAGTGACTAATGCCGGAAGTTCGTCTTCTGATGAGGCCATGAGCATTGCATCATCAGCGTACAGCAGACATTTTATTGTTAAATCACCTAAGTTCATACCCATATTACAATTTTTAAATTTCTACAGGCAACTGTCTAGATATACTATAACAGCCAGGAGGATATGACCTGTTTGACGCCTGTATAGACGTCGAAACGAGGTGACACATCTCCCCTACTCGCACGCAAGCCTTACAGTCCCTATTAAAGGACTGTATTGCCCGCAGTAGGAAGCCGTCCACACCATATTGGGGCAGCAAGTCCCACAGCGTTTCTCTCACAACGTTATCAAATGATTTCAGATCCACAAATTAAATAAATAAATATTGTGGGACACTTTTCACACAGCGTCATCTAGCCCAAAGTAAGCTAATATTAGCTTGTGTTATGGGATCTAGATAACTGATAAACATACTTATATATTTCTAAATACATACATATTTTACATAGGAAACACCCAAACTCCGAAACACACATTTGCGGATCACACAAATATTTGTTCTGACCCGGGAATCGAACCCAGGACCTCTTGCGTAACAGTCGGATACACTCCCACCGCGCCACAGAGGCAGTCAAAAATTACAAGAATGCATCGCTATAAGGTATTGAAAATGTGTCAGACCAAAAGAAAAGGAAAGTTGGCAGTTGAAAATGATCAATCATTACAAAGTTTTGACAACATCCTCTGTTTTAAGATCTAGATTTGAAATTCTCAATGAGTCAAAAATATACTAATGATCACGCAGATAAAGATAAGCGATTACATTCGGTGGCACAAATTTCTTATTTTATCTCTCAACTTACTGACTTTTGTATTATATTAAAGTTTGGTTCCTATGATTGTGCGTGACGATGGAATCGTTCGGGGTTTTGTAAACGTGAGTGACAATACGCAGAATCCCAAGTATTCTGCGGCGATTTTGTAGTTATAAACCAATTATTTTTATTGTAGTCCATACTCTATTTCAATTTATATTATTTATTACCTAAAACAATAAAGTTCTATCTCCAAAACCGTTGATAGTAAGTTGAAAATTGCTGTTTAAATGTGTATAGCTTATTTGTTATGTAATTAAACACTTTATGAAATGATTCTATTTCACAATATGATAAACTAGACCTAACCATATGGTTTAAGTCTTAACTTCTAATGATTTGTCAATCTGCGTACATCGTCAATGTAGAGTACCCATGATAATTATCACCAGCCACAGGGGAGATATAATGTGATCTGATCGGAGGCACTGTTCTAACTTAACCTAACTCTACTGATTCAATTACAGTTGGTGGTCTCTGACGCAGGTAGACGTTTCTAAATTGCTACCTTTGCTGGTACGTCTACCTGTGTCACACCATCTTCTGTTGTGGAATAATTAGGAGAGTTAGGTTTACTTGATGTATTTTATGAAATGGTTCTACTTTATAATTGGAAAATATGAAATAGTCGTGCGTTTAGTTATTCCTATTGAACATACTCATCATACCTATTCGTGTGATATTACCTAGAAAGTCGCGCAAACTCTTAATTAAATGCTAAACACCTGTACACACTAATAACCCGAAACCAATTGGCTATCCGAACTACTTGTAACTTTGCTAATAACATCGTTCCGAGTTCAAAGTGGATTAACCTTCTTCCACAAACAACTCATAACACTACGTTGTTTCTTAGGCTGGCTATTTTCAGTTACTGGAATGTTGTTGAATGACTGGTATAAAACAAACAATAAACGAAATGTGTCTTCAGTTCTGTTACCTGTCATGTCATGTATCGATTGTAATTAAGATATTTACTGACGTGTGATGTTCATATAGTTTAACCAATGCAGGGACCTCATTTTGCATTATCAATGGTGACAATCCCGATTTAATGTGACATAATAATTTGCTTAGTTATGTACTGCTATAAATATTTAAAAATTCTATAAAGTACCTATGTAAGTAGAATAAACAATATCCGTCGTCGTTTTCTTGACGCGGTTGTTTACGATTGTTCTCTGTTGTCTTCAGTTTTAAATGTCAGAGAGACTAAATTGTTAACTTTGGCCTCTTGTAACAGGGAGTAAATTAATTTAAATTAGGTAACTGACCAGTAACGTTAATTACCCGCGCTTGATATGAATATGAATAATTATCTGAACCCAATTTTGATCTCAAACGTGTCATAAATGTCAGAACAGGTGTTCCCGGAAAATGTAATTGGAATTCGTATAAGTGCTTACTTATGTTATTAATGGATTATCACTGTAGTTGGAGAGTTGGAGTAAAAAAACTGATAGGGTTCTATTTCTGTCAATTTTGTATTTGATTGATGACAAAAGTTTATATGGGGCACCGAAAGTATTACATAAGCTTTTTATTTACACTATACTGGTGACTACCATAAACTATAGCAGATCAGTTATAGCCGATAATTGAACGGTAGCCTTATTTTGTACCAATAACGCGTTGGACAGCAGGCGAGTCAGCGATTGCCTGTCAGAGGTCACGTGATTAACATTTCAGCGGCTTCGCGTTACCATTAAATCATCTTGCTGCCGTGTTGTCACAGTAACGTTATTTGAACTGTTTTCTTTTATTTTAATTAAAAATCGGAAGAATTTGTTAATTTTTGGTCAGAATATTATACTGACACCTTTAAACATAATTCTGAAATATAAAATTCAAGAGTTTTTCAAAAAACTGTAATATAAAAAATTTTATGATGATTTTGATAACTCTAGAAATGTCGCACTACAGGTTAATTTGATGTTGCTTGCAAAATTCGTTGACTAAAGTTAACAAGTAAAAAAATAAAGTACTATTTCAATGTTATTGTTTTGCGGAAATTTGATAAAAAACTATCCCTGTGTTCATTGCAATGTTAAAATTTACCATATTAAATGTACAGTAACAACCCCACACATATAATATTAAATTATAATGATGTCATCATGATGATAAGAAAAACATTACATTTATTTTGATTTAAAACTTATTACTTGAATTATTGTATTCACTGCTACTTGAATCACGGGGAGACGTGGAGGACGTAAATAAAACATATTAACTTACTTTGACCAATTTTTCCAGTCTTCAGTAGCACCGCATATTATAGAATTTAAAGATTCTGCTAACTCCGTCCACAATCTCCGGGACGTTGCACGAGTTTTAATACTTTTATTGAAGCTCACAGAGCGATATCTTTGTGAGCATTTAGAAACTCCAATATTATTTCTAATTTTTTAACGACACTCTCTTTGAACTTATAGCATATTATGGGTGTACAATTAGGAATTATATATTTTATATAATTCCTAATTGTACACCCATAATATTTAGCCCTGATGCGACCGATACAAACGAATAGACGATTATGATTGTATACAGTCAAAAAACTTTTAGGGGCACGAGGACACAAAAAACTAAACTAAAACATAACAAAAAGCAATCCACATAAGAGTTTCAAATTCCCTCGTAAATTTCATTCCAGTTGTAAACATAAGTCTTATTGAAAGTCGTTCAAGAATAGTAAGTACACTTGATAATTTGTTCAGTAGAGTATATGCAGTGGCTTCTAAGAGACCCTAATGTCTCTAATGGAGTATTATGGTTGTATTTATTGAAATACATACACATTGTCACGCCTTGATTCCCGAATGGGTAGGCAGGGGCATCCTATACGCCCACATGTCACCGTATGATTTTTGTCCCACGTAATAGGTTGTTTTGTTTAAATAACTTAATAATTAGCTTTATTTATTTTAGTTATTATATTCTAGGTTCATAAACCAGTAAACCGGTAATAATTACGGTAAGGGTTTTTTAGAACGTTTAGCTTTATGGACGTTAGAATAGGTGAGTTGCTATCAAATTGGCCAGAGATAGTCAGAATTCGATACATTGCAGCGCAACCGCAAGGATCATTATACAAATAGAAAACCTGCCATGTTGAGCTGCTCTGCGCTTGGTTTTTGATCCTATTACGGGTGCCGAAATATGTTAAGTCGTTATTTAATCAGAGTTATAACAAACACGCAATGGAATTAGTCACAGATAATACTCAACGTTGTTGACTTAGGCACTGAATTAGATTACGGATATAATAACATAATTTGTCAGAGACACTACGACTTTACGATAAAAGGCAGCGGCGACATTTAATTACGTACAAAATGTAAAATACTGAACTTTGACTACTCGTAACAAACTCCATCTTACGGAACCGAGATCAACTAAGTACTCTGCTGTATTACTTTTACTAAGTACGCAAAATATTTAGGTATATATATGGATTCAAATTGAAATTGGGGTGTCCACATTACTGAAGTAAGTAAAAAGGTCTTTTGCTCTTTTCAGTCACTAAAACGTCTCCAGAAATTCCTGTCTTTCGACACTAAAGTTAGCTCTTTTACTCCCAATTTTAGACTATACCGATGTCTGCTATCTTGATTCAAAAAGAAGAACAACTAAACAAACTGGAACAACTGCAGAATTTGGGTATCTGCTTCATTTTTGGTCTTCGTAAAAGTGATCACGTATCTAAATTTCGGGCAAAATCGATAGTGGTTACCTATACATTTTTGCCAATCTTATGTATGTCCAGAAAAATCTATCACAATTTTCTAAACTCTGTGATAAACATAATATAAACACTAGAAATAAAAATAATCTTTCAGTCCACCACAGTCGACTACATAAGATTGGCGATTCTTTCCAGGGTAACTGTATACGCTTTTACAACAAGCTTAACTGTGACCTGAGAAATTTACCATTAAATAAATTTAAAAAGTTAATTAATACAAACCTGTTATGACTCACATACTAAATTTTTCTACTACAAGAGGTCTCTTTCCATCCATTTGGAAGGATGCACAAATTATACCCTAACCAAAAAAAGGTAACCCATCTTCTTTCCCCCATTTTCGCCCTATATCTATACTACCTTTCCTTTCTAAAGTTCTTGAGCGCCTTGTCTATAACCAGCTCAATATGTTCCTTTGTAAAAACTCTTTACTAAATCCTTTTCAGTCTGGTTTTCGTCCTGGACATAGTACTGTGACAGCCCTAGTTAATGTTACAGACGATATAAGAACAGGTATGGAAAAAGGCAATCTCACTGTACTGTCTTTACTTGATTTTACTAATGCCTTCAACACGGTGAATTTTGAAATTCTACTCGGCATACTTTGCTCTATTAACATATCTCCTATAGTGATCGATTGGTTTCAAAGTTACCTGAGTGGCCGCCGGCAACGTATACGTATAGAAGACTCTCGTTCTTCTTGGTGTAATATTACAGCCGGTGTACCACAGGGCGGCGTTCTATCTCCTCTACTCTTTGCAATATTTATAAATACAATCTCCCAAAAATTAGCTTCATCCTACCACCTTTATGCAGATGACTTACAGATATATACACAGGCGCCATTAGGTCAGTTGCCAGAAGCAATTGCTGCAATGAATATGGATTTGGAACGTGTATGTGAATGGAGTTTTAACTATGGTCTCCAGGTAAACCCATCTAAGACCCAGGTCATTATCGTTGGTAGCCCCTGGCTAATGCAGCGTGTTGACTACACAAGGTTGCCCCAAGTTATTTTTAATGGCACCCCTATCGAAATAAGTGATACGGTCAAAAACTTGGGAATACACATGGATAGATCATTATCCTGGGATCATCAATTGCAATAGGTCGGGCGCAAATTGTTTGCATCTACGGGATCACTGCGTAGATTACGGAATTTTCTCCCTACAGCCACTAAAGTTGCGCTTGCACAGTCTCTTTTGCTGCCAATTCTCGATTATGCGGATGTCAGCTATCTTGATCTCACAGAAGAGCAACTTGACAAGCTTGAGCGTCTTCAAAATGTTTGTATAAGATTTATATTTGGCCTACGCAAATATGATCACGTGTCTGAATTCAGGAATAAGCTCAAGTGGCTCCCAATTCGCCTTCGACGGAATACTCACATACTATCTTTACTATACAGTATACTGTTCAATCCATGCACTCCCCGATATCTCAAAGAACGTTTCAAGTTCCTTTATGCCAAACATTTTAGATTTTTGAGGTCATCGGAAAATTTGAGACTCGGAATGCCACAGCATTCTACAAATTTCATGGACAAATCCTTTACTGTACAAGCGGTTCGCCTGTGGAATGCTTTGCCAGTATCGATAAGACGAGCACAATCACTGGCGTCATTTAAGAGAATGTTAAGGGATCACTTTCTGTCTGTTTCACATTAGTACAGCGTATCTTTTGTTATTGTCTATTGATATATGTGTGGTTATGTACACTAAGTATGTACTGGTACGTACCTACTTGTGTATTTTTTTATTGTTGTGTATTGTTATATTGTTTATATGTTTATTATTTGGTTAAATGTATCTTGAAAGTTTGTACACTGCCTCAATCAGCTCTATTTATTTCTCTCCATTCAAAGGTTGCCTGGAAGAGATTGCTTTTAGCGATAAGGCCGCCTATTGTACATACATAACTTAATTAAGTTCTTAAAAATGTTATTTTATGGTGTACAATAAAGAATATTTATTATTATTATGTCTCTTCTTTTCTCGGGTATCTTCTTTTTTTTTCTTGAAGATACCCGGGCTTTTGGAAGGCTTACATGGAGACATAGGTCCAACACGTAGAGGCCCTTTGAGAATTTTAATCTAATAGGGAATGGGACCCTCACTGCAGATAGTTCACGCCCGCCTTATGTAGAAGAACGGTAATGGATCATCTCCAATGGGGGTTAAACTATTGTGAAATGTGCTAACTATGAAATAGGCTATTGGGTTGGGTGTTAAATGGATTGGGTGATTTAAGCTATTGATGAAAACGGCGTCTGCCTTTTTAATATATTATTATTAAACTATTGGCAGACGGTGACTCGCCAACTCACTAGATGGGCCCCCTATACAATCACCATAGGCATGATAAGCCTGTAAGGCGACAGAGGGCAACACCGGTGTGAGCGGCTTGGGGCGTCGAGCGGTGCGGCGCCGGTTTCACCTTCGCGGGACAGGCCCGGAGCGGGCTTCCCCGTAGTTATGCCCTTGAAAATGACACTTCCACCCCCGAGCATATAGCTCTGGCTCCCTCCCTCAAACCGGCCAATTAAGGCAAGCCAGAGTTGAGATTTGCTGCACTCCCGGGAGAAGCACTCTCACTGCTCTCCCGTTAGGCCATTAAATCCTAACCGGTGCAGAAGGGCAACAAAACTCTGAGGAATCGGGACTGACGTGTAGCCACGCACATTCAGCTCGCCACAAGCTGCCCTGCGGATGTGAGCTTTTCAATAACTTTCTGATACATTTTTTGTTAATATCAGAAAGTGGATGACTCAAAAAGCGAATCTACTATGCCCTCATAGGGTTGCGTTAATCCTATAAAAGATAACGACTGTCCTCGAGGGGTTTAATTAATATTATTATTAATATTAATTATTATTATTAAATACAAGCTTTGTGAAAAAGGTTATTACTCCGTTAAAGACTATTTGCAGGACAGGGACGCCTGGAAATGATCTGCTGGCAAAGTGAAATAATATTAAATTGTAAATAGGCCATCAAAAACAAAGCCTTCCTAAGTTTCTTGCCGGTTCTTCTCAGGTGGGCCGCGTTCCGAACCGGTGGTCGCCTTAAATATTTTAAATAGTGTATGACATTTTGTAAGCGCCGTTAAAATGGTCTATGCAAAATAATGATATATTTTTTTTTTATTCTGCAGAGTCGAGATTCACATAATCTTTATCTTCTCTGTTCTATTCTTCACATCGTAGGTACATTCACCTTCCTATTTACGTGAACGCTTTGAGTTTCTCGTCCCCAGGGGTAAATTCTTTCGTACAACCTCCTCACTTCTACTCCGTATGCCGTCTCACTCCTCTGCTTGTTATGACGATTCCTTTACCATACGTGCAGTGCGGTTATGGAATTCGTCGTCACACTCTGTGCGAGATAGTACCTCTTTGGGTGTATTTAAAGTGAGAGTTAAGCAACTGTACGTATGTATATGATAGATGTATATACTAGTAGTTGACACCCGCGGCCTACTCGTATTATCACCGACACTGTCTACTGATAATACCTGGATTGGTACTTACCGTACCAAGAACACAATATAAGGTTATGCTATGGGATCTAAACTTACATTTTTCAATATTATGATCATAAATGACAACAATTTCTCTGTTATTTTTATTTAAATATTTGTGCATATTATATATTGATATAATTATATAATAATAAATGTAATGTGTAAGTAAAGAATTGAATTGTGTAAAATTATAACTGCTATATGTATCTATTAATTGGATTTAGTTTAACTCCATCAACTACTACCAACTTAATTTCACAATCATCAAAGTTGTCTGGCACAATTTTCTCATCCTGTTTTTATAACATTTTCTTTGTGTACATTAGAGTACAAAATTAACAAATACTTATTTTTTACTTTACTTTCCAGTATGAAAATAAAAACACATATTTGCTAAATACCGTTCAAAAAATTTTTGTGTCGTACGAAATTTCTGAACAGTAAATAGCAAATATAATAAATCACTAAATAGCTTCTAATAAACAGTAAATATCCTCTACTGGGACAACCAGAATGTGTCATCAAATATTGTGTGTATATTTGATGGGTTACAAAAGTGTTACGAATTTCAGTTCCATCCGGTCGAAAAACTTTTTGAGAGGTATTATATTACCTATCAAAAAAAAAATTGACCGCTGTTATCAGCGCGAGATAAATAAATCCTTAAAAGCTGCCTATACTGAAAATTACTGTGTAAGTGGTAGTGAAATACAAAATTAACACTTGTAATCTAAGTAGAATATTATATATTGTATTACTTTAAATACAGGCCACAACAATATACTCGTAAACAAGTGGAGGCAGAGTGGCGATGTAATAAACCCCGTATCTACTAAATGTCCGCATATTGTAGGTGCAGTTGATATGTTTAAACCGGTGCTGTGGTTATAGCCGCACGAGGGTGAGTCGCCCGGCACTTAACCGCGGCTTTACTGTTTGAAGCACTTTGTACTCGATACTATCTCGCAGCTTAGTTATAGAGGATTTTAAAAAAGGATTACTCGACGAAGATGTAAGCACATTGTTGCAACAACAAGCTTAGTTCAATATATAACTTGCCATTGTAAAACTACCTTTTATACTTGACCGATAACTACCCATTGCTCCTAGATTTTATGTAAAAAATTGCTCTTAATGTTTATGCTGCCATTATTTATATTTTCGTGTAATTAAATTCACGTTGGTGGACTGTAAAGTGTACTTACCTACTTACTAAGCTTTATTACTTGTTACGGTATTTTTGTTCTGATATATAGTGTCCCGTAATACAAGTGGACACTAAAATTTGAATTCAGGTTGAGTGAAAAGCAATTGGAAGGACTCTGAAATTATGAAAAATAATGGGGAAAATGGTAAATATGGTAGGTGTTTTATAACATGTGTATAAACATGCTTAAGTATTTAGAAATGCGGAGAGCTTAAGAGAGCGGAGTAGTAATCATAAATTTTAATAAATCTGGAAAATTTTTCAGTTCAGTAATCAGCCTTATAAATCAAATTATATCACCCCGTTTTAACCTTTAATAATAATTATGCACTTTAAATAAAATTTTAAATCATCTCGAAAAAAATGAAAGATTTTGGTGGATTCGGGATTTAAAGTTAGGACGACAGTGTTTAGGGATTTTGTAGGCTTGAAACCAGCTAAACACTTTAGGGCTCGCTCGCTTTATGTTATTCTACGAAATAATACAATCTCGACTGTTCTAATAGTAATTACTTATCATTTTTAAAATGTTCAGGAGATACAATTGTACAAGTTAATCACTTTGATCATATACATTGCCACTGAGTGGATTTCAAGATGTATTATAAATAAATAAATATTGTTGGGATAAGTCACACAACGCCATCTGATTCCAAGCTAAGCAGAGCTTGTAGTATGGTAACCAGATAACTGATAAACATACTTATAAATTTCTAAATATATACATATTATAGATAAATAACACCCAAACACAGAATAAACCATCGTGCTCATCACACAAAGTTTTATCCTGGGTGGAAATCGAACCCACGACCTCTTGCGTAGCAGTCGCACACACTCCCACCGCGCCACAGAGGCAGTCGAGTCGAGTATTGATTAATAAACGTTGGCCCGTTAGCTAAATTCTACTAAAGGGGCTCCTGCTAAGGGGTCTTCATGGTCATACAAGTCCCACATTATGAAACAACATTACAAATAACATTAACTTTCAAACTTAGCAAATAAATAATACTAGGTTAGTTTAGGTTCTTTTGATGAAATTGTGCAAATATTTTAGTTAAACTCGTGTTACGGAGTCATAACCTCAAAATTCATACAGTCATGACTTATTCTATAACAAATACACCAGCCTATGCAAACAACAAATGTAAACAACATTGTTGAGATACTATGTACTGAATTTGAACTCTGAACATTTTAATAAGCCACATTTTTATATTATAAATAAGCATATGATTTAGAAAGGGGTTTACTTAATTTCCGGGCTTCAAATAACACGGAAGTGGAGTTAGATGCAGGGTACTCCGAGATTGGCAGTCGTCTTTTCAATTAATTAAAGTCATTACACGGTACTTTGAGTTCACCGGTCTAGTTTGAAATTAATTCTTATTCACAACAGACACTTAGGTATATAATCAAAAATATGTCAACGTCTTCTAGATTTCGCATACCTACTCGCAGGCGAACGCATTAAGCTTTAAGACGCTTTCCGGAGCTAATCACATTGTTCTCTGGCATAACCTGTCAAGTTTTACTCAAATCTGAAGTGAATTTGCTTTTTTTTTATTTTTATATAGCGCTAATTGAATCCTGCGGTGGATGTGTGGAGTCATACAAATAAACCGCGTGAGGAAATGTCGCATCAGCGGTGGCTTTCATTTCCGTGTCATTACAAATATGTTGCAAGAGTGTAGCCTTCGTTGTTTGTCTGGTCCATCGGCGGGCAGGCTACGTACTCTATATACCTACATAAAACAAAGTCGTTTTAGTTATTCCATTTATAATTCAAGTACATTTGGGATCCTTGCTTTATTGAATTTGTCTCTATCCAGAATAGCAGAACAGTCATGTCAATCGATTGAACCAGATTTAACGTGGTGCAAAGCTCGCGGTATCCACTAGTTAAATATATATATAAAAAAGGCAAAATCAATGACTGACTCATTGATCACGAAATCTCTGAACTGCCAAAGCTATGGAGCTCAAACTTCGCATGGAGATTCTTTTTAATACGTAGAATTCCGCTAAGAACGGATTTTACGAAATTCTACCCCTAGTGAAGTAAATAAGCGATAAACGGTTCTATGGAAGTTCGTCATTTTCAAAGTTAGTAACATGAAGTTACGTATCTACACCGGTTTTAGAAGGATCTCCTAAGGCCTGTATCAGCAGCAAGTTCGGTGTTCCCACGGGAAACGAAACTATGCGAATAAAACACGCACAGCCTAAACATTAAACATGAAAACCTTAAAATTTGGTAAATACTTTATATCTTTGGATAACCCATAAAAATATATATATATTTCCATGGAAACGATAACTACGCAGGTGAAACAACACACAGATTTAACTATCAAACATAGGTACATAAATGAAAATTTGGTGAAAGTATTTATTAGGTAACAACCTTGAGTTAGCATTAAGAGAGGAATACCTGGTATTCCCACGGGAACTGGAACTACGTGTGAAAAACCGTACACAACCTAAAATTTGGTGAACGTATTCTTTACGTACCTACGTTAGACGAGCACTAAGTAAGAACTCCCGGTATCCCACGGGAATGTAATCTTACTAATATTATAAATGTGAAAGTTTGTAAAGATTTCTATCGGCATATAGGTAGAACATTTTCGAAAGTTTATGCCCGCGGCTCGAGTGAAGTCGTTAGAACACAAAAAGGGTTTTTGCGGGAAACAAGCACTTGCACAAGATATTCAGTTCAAACAGTTTCGCCATTTCCATTATTATGCCATATGCCATTTCCGTATTTCCATTTCATTCAGTTTTATGTTGTTAAAAAGGAAATACTTCAACAGTTGTTCCATAAGAATAGCCTACGCGCCACCCTTTTTAACTAATTTATCTAACTTTCTGTCTCTCTAATGTGGCGCTAAAGAAGTTGCGCGGATCAGCTAGTACATTTATATATCTAATTATAAATGAAATTTTAAAACAGTAAGATTGAAAATTTGAAATCGCATGTTGAAAAGGGCACTCTAATGTATCGAGATAAGTACACAGCGTGTCGCCACGTATCTAACTAAACTCGAAAGCGAGATAAAAGCCACCCAACGAGCCTAAATTGAAACTTAAGGAGCGGCACGAAAGGTCGCTGTATTAAGTAAGTTATTTACGCGTACTTTGCGACTCCTTCGACGGAGCGAGAGGAAATATGTGAGCATAAATAAAGCCGTACTTAAAGTAATTAATTTCATTGAAAGGATGGCAAATAAGATTAGCACATTAGACTTTGCGGTTGTCACGGCTTAAGTACAAACTGAGCTTAAGTCTTGTGCCGCACGTGGCTCGATGGCCGCATTGAAATGAACAGAAGAAGATTGTGTTTAACGGTAGGTACATAATGTTTTTAAGCCGCACTCAAGGCCTTTCACTTGGCACAGCGACTTCCATGTAACCGGGGCCAATAGCTTGGCGTGTAAATTTAAAACTATTACACTCTAATAATAATAAATCTGTACATATTATTTATCATTTCTACGCTTAAATCATGTATGTTTTAAACTGACTGTATTTAACTCTCGTGACAACTCCATGTATCGGACATTTAACATCTTAGTACAAATATCACAATGCTCTGTAGCAAACCTATTACCTACTGGAATTATACGTAGGTATTGCAGACTGCACAACTTCATACCTATTTGACTTTATAATAGACCTAAAATATTTTACAATTCTATATTCTAGACCGAGCTAAGTCCAAGGAGATCCAAGGTCAAGTACATTACCATATCGCAGATCATATCATGGCGCTCGCTGTGTTTTCGCTGAATATGTTAGTGCGAGGTGTTACCTTTATCAATATTAGGTACAGAAGTATTAATTAAGTATCTAGGCTAATTCCCCTATTGTTTTACCTAACTTTGTATTTTGTTTTAATTTAAACACAAATCATGATAAGACAAATAAATATATATATGGGAAAAGGTTAAGTTGCAGAATAGAAAACTAGACTGCATACGTAATTACATTGTGCGCTTTGCACAACGGTTTTCTCCATTTATAGGTATGTTATATATACTTTTGGAGGATGGTTCTAAAAACGCAATACATCGATAGTTTATTTGATGGCTAAACATTGTCGTACAGTATGACAAACTTGCCAATAGTCTCATTAACGAAGGCTAAATAGCTGAGAAGTGGAAACGCAAAGGATGTATGCAAATATAAGACTGAAGCCTTGCGCTTAGGAAAGTGAAAGACTCTGGTACAGTCAGAATAAACATTTGGCTGATGAAGATGCTTTGTGATTAACTACGTGCAAGTGATTGAAACGGGTGCGATCTACTTAGCATGTGTTTACTCGTCTATAAAGATAATAACCAAAGCGGTAACTGTCACGATCTGTCCTCTCTGACTACCCCGTCAGGGATACAGTTGAAGATAGATAGTTTTTAGTATTTTTTGGTAACTGTATCATGGCCGATTAAGTCGTAAATCAGTCGATAGTGAAATAAAATCATTTTATTGTACCACTAGTGGTGTAATCGGTATGTCGTATACCGATACAAACAATTAGGCTACAAATAAAATTATACTGTAATTATTATTAATCCTAACAATCAACGCTACAAATTATAAAACAAAGTCGCTGTTCGCTGTCTGTCCCTATGTATACTTAGATCTTTAAAACTACGCAACGAATTACAATACGGTTTTTATAAATAGTTAGAGTGATTTATAAGGAAGGAAATTATAACTATATTTGTTGGGGATAACGGGAAAAATAATCCGTCTGGGAGCTTTCAATAAGAACGCTGCCTAACCCCTTTGAGATATAAAAAAATAATGTATTGTGCAATTGTGTATCTAATATAGGTCTATAAAAATGTTTAAACGGTATTATGTCTATCTTTTAAGAATAACATGTTATATTCATTTTAATACTTTAAAAAACCATCAATTATAAAGCGGTAATTTTAGGGCTATTTACACAAATATGCTATTAATTTTATTCATTAATTAAATTTTCATTTTTACTTCGTTAGTTGGCTTCAGCATTTCATGTAGATTATTTTATCCCTGTACATCTTGCAAATTAAATGAATATCTTACGAGCATATGCTACTAATATTATAAATGCGAAATTTGTTAAAATTGATGTTTGTTACTCTTTCACGTCAAAACTACTGAATGAATTTTAATGAAACTTTACAATAATATTGCTTACACATCAGAATAACACATAGGCTATTATTTATCCCGGGAACAAGTTCCTGTGAGAAACGGGAATGGGAAAACTTCTCTACGCGGGAGAAACGCGGGCGAAGCCGCGGGCGTCAACTAGTTCAAAATAATGCGCAAATAAATTAATTTCGTGTAACTAGGTATAATTGCCAGGTTCTTCCTCAGGCTCTACCTATTGCGTTGCGAATCTGGCAGTAAATGTAAATGTGGAAGCAATAATCTTGACGTTTATAAGTGTTACTTTGTGACCTACATGAATAAAGATTTTTCACTTTCACTTTCGACTGGGCCGTGCGGGCGTAGCTACTTACTGGAGAGCGGAGAAATAATCAACGAATTGGAAAATGTCCATACATTATTGTGAAATTAATTAACGACGGGATTAAATGGGTGCCACGCGGTTCGAAATATATCACGGGCGAAGCCAGGCGGGACAGCTAGCTTAGAAATAAGTAAAGAAATTAAGTACCTACCCGTTGCTCAGAAAGATATAATATTAGAGAGACGAGATAGGCAGAGGCATACTATACGCTCACATTATTTTACTGGTCAGGACTGGTCTGACGCATATAACAATGCTGAGATGGCCCTTGAGTGCGTTATGGCATGGCTAGCTGCAAATCTTCTTACGCTAAACATTGCCAAGACAACGGTTGTTCCCTTCTCACCCGGAATCTTTGGTCTGCCTCCAGCATCCTTTAGTGTCAAAGCCCATATTTGTCAACGCTCCCAACAAACCCTTAATTGTGACTGCACAATTATTAATCGTACTATTGCTGTCAAATATCTTGGAGTAATACTCGACCGTCAGCTAAATTGGAAGGCCCATATTGACTCGGTTGTAGGGCGAATTAGAAAACTGATTTATATTTTCAAAAAATTGAGATTAGCTGCTGACTTAGAGTGGATGATATCTGTCTATCTTGCTTTGGGACAATCGGTGCTTGGATATTGTATAACGGCTTGGGGCGGAGCTCATAAAACCTCAATTTTGCGCCTAGAACGAGTCCAAAGGGCTGTACTCAAAGTATTGGCGAAAAAGCCTATCTGGTTTTCTACAATCTCCCTATATTCACTTTGCAAAGTGCTCTCGCTACGACAACTGTACATACTTCGCGTCGTTCTTCGTAAACATGAGCAACTCCCTTATAACCATGACCACTATTCGAATAGGCGTCGGTCCGACAGAGTTTGTCACATTTCGCATCGTACTACCGAGACTGCTAGTCATCAATACCGACATACTAGTTGCAATTTGTACAACCAAATAAACAAATCGCTCAATATTTATCATTTAACACGGAAAAAGCTGAAATCCATGCTTACAGAGTTTTTAAAATGCCTTTCATACTCGGAAACCGAAGATCTAATTCCAATCGGAATCCAAGTATAAAACTTAGATGGTAGTGATGGAGTTACGCCCGCACACACACACACACACACACACACACAAACAGGTCTTGTTGCACATAATTTTCTTACCTTTTTAAATAATACCTTTTTTTTTCTATGTTAAAACCGCTGTTATATTTTCAAGGAGGGCGTTGATAGTTACGACACAGTATTATTACTTTTGTAACTATTTTCGTATCAAAGTGATTTCTTATAGTGGACTAATGAAATGGGTTGTTATTGAATTATTGAATAATTTTAATTAATTTAATTTAATTTAATTTAATTTACATACATCGTATTTTACCGCCCATTGTCGTGTTAAACGGCAATGGGCTCACCACCTGTTACGTGGCATACGGTGAAATGTGGGCGCATAGTATGCCTCTGCCTATCCCTTCGGGGATAAAGGCGTGTCAATATGTATGTATGTCGTGTTGAAATAGACAGGTTGTGGCGACCTGCTGTTGAATTTTTTCAATCCGGGGATAACCGGGACTAATGGCATAACTTGCCTTCTGAAGCATGAAAAGAGTTATTACATTGTCAAAAGTTATGAATATGCATACAGCTATCAATGCTCATTAAAACTGTTACGGTGACTTTGGACTGGCTAGTTCAGGTATGATCGATCACGTTCTCATCAAGCGTTTAGTGCATTACGGCACTCGCAGATATATTGGAGATCATCCTTCATATATGTTCAATTTGCAGTGTGGCCCACACATAAAAAAGACAGCCTCTAGGTTAAGTTCGTCTGCATACGCTGTAAAAAAGATCAGGACTCTAACAGATGTGGATACGGCTAGAATGGTTTAATTCAGCTATTTTCATCTGTCTTACGGTATTCTCCTTTGGGGGAGTGCTGCAGATTTAAATATTGTTTTTGTTCTACAAAAGCGGGCTGTACGCGCTATTTATAATTTGGGCCCCAGAGTTTCTCTCCGAGAAAAATTCAAAGAAGTAAATATTCTAACCGTACCATCACAATACATTTTTGCCAATTATATGTATGTCCAGAAAAATCTATCACAATTTTCTAAACTCTGTGATAAACATAATACAAACACTAGAAATTAAAATAATCTTTCAGTCCACCACAGTCGACTACATAAGATTGGCGATTCTTTCCAGGGTAACTGTATACGCTTTTACAACAAGCTTCCCTGTGACCTGAGAAATTTACCATTAAATAAATTTAAAAAGTTAATTAAATACAAGCTTTGTGAAAAAGGTTATTACTCCCTTAAAGACTATTTGCAGGACAGGGACGCCTGGAAATGATCTGCTGGCAAAGTGAAATAATATTAAATTGTAAATAGGCCATAAAAAAAAGCCTTCCTAAGTTTCTTGCCGGTTCTTCTCAGGTTGGCCGCGTTCCGAACCGGTGGTCGCTTTAAATATTTTAAATAGTGTAAGACATTTTGTAAGCGCCGTAAAAATGGTCTATGCAAAATAAAGATATTTTTTTTTATATCAGCAAATGTCGTAATGCACTGTACTCTGTACACTGTACACTGCACACAGTGTTTGAAAAAGCGGTACTTATGTTTTTATAACTTTCACTTTTTCGTGTAAATCACACACATGGTTTACTTGTTTATTGATTTAAATTGTGTATCAATAAGCTTATTAATTAGTGGCTGTTGAATTTTATCTTTATATGTAGTTAGTGTGGTACTTTTATCTAGAAAGTAAAACATTGTCTAGAAAATAAATAAAAAGTGAGGCGTCTAATAGCAATTTTTGACGATCCTCTCCCACCCATTCTACGACAAAAACATTTAGTACAAATTAGGAATATTAAAATTAGTCGCGCCTTTATCCCCGAAGGGGCGGTAAAGCATCTTATACGCAAATATTTAACGAGTACGTAATGAGTCTACTATAATCAATAATGTAAGCGAAATGTCGAGTTAAGCCACCATTTCTCATACGCGTATGAGTATCGTGGAGGAACGCTCCGTGCGATTATAAGGACCTCTAACACGTTCCGATAGTGTTAACATTATAGTAGTCTACGGGGAGAAAGATCCGGATTTAGCTGCTGAAATATTAGTAAACATTATCTCAACTGTACTAAAAAAAACTCATAGTGTTGAAGTCTAGCCGCAAACGCATCGAAAAGCCATGGATTATCCCCGGCCTTCTGAGATGCATTCGGCATAGGGATAAACTCTACAGAAAATTCAAAAAGTACCTACCCTGACAGTAGTTTCGCTGGCTACACTACCGCCGTAACGTAAACAGTGCTTCTGTATATTTTTATTAAGGAAATTTATAAATATTTAAGTATACTACAGTAAAAAAGTGTTAAAATTGCAAATGAATACACAGAAATATACCGTAAATACTATTATATACATGCACAAGGCTACGACGGAGTTATTTGTGAATTAGTGATCAGCCAAAAATTTTGTATTTATATTTAGCGTTGTGAAAAATTAAGTGAACGATACCTATAATAAACTGTTAATGGTGATCCTACAATCTTCATAAAAACAAACAAATATTATGACATGAAATGAACTTAAACATAAGAAAAGTATACTTACCTAATACTAATCTGTAAAACTTTCGAACATAAAAATTGAGAGTAGGGTACATTATAGTAGGGTACATCAATTCAAATCTTTACTGAACAAACATACCACAAACCCTACCGAACATCACCTATAATAATTAATATATATTAATATATATAATTAGGAATATTAATATAAAAATTGTACCTAAATATGTAAATAAAATATCAAAGTTCAATATATGGTTCTAATTTACTAGGTTTGTTGAAGACATAGTTATACTTGTACTTTTATTTAGCTTTTTTATAATCTTTTCAATAGTGTGTTGAGATTTATTATAGATTTCATATTGGTATTTATTAGGAATAAAATAAAAATGATGACTCGTAGTGCAGTATCCCGTGACTTGCAACAGAAGTTCAACCTCACTATAAAGGAACTGGAGATTTGCAAAAATCTCAACAAACAGTTGCTAGAGGAACGGCATGATAGTGAAAAAGAAATATTTAATGTAATTGAGAAAAACACCCAACTCAAACAAGAGTTGGCAGAGCTACATACACATGTCATGGAGCTCACCTTTCAGCGGGATCACCTTCAGTCAACAGTAAAGGGTCTTTCTAGACCCTTTACTGTAACTGTACTTTACTTTAATATACGTTTCAGAGCATGTTCATGGGTGTTGCTGCACTCTTCTGAGTGCAGCAACACCCATAAACATGCTCTGAAACGTATAAGCGTTCTAGAGTGTGAGCTGAGTGATGCTCATAACTCCATCACTTTTAGGGAAAATCTAAAATCGGTAGATCAGGCTGCCCTTCCCAACAGTCTGTATAATGAGCTAATGTGTGGGAGGTCAGAGCCAGATCTAATTTGTCTTGATGAGCCCATTACCTCGCACATAATAGATAAGTCAACATTGAATATTCCTATTATAGCAGTAGACAAAACTGGTGACCACTTGCTATCGACTAACACCAACACATCAATAAAATTAGTTAGTAGTAGCAGGAATAAATTAAAAAATACATAAATCTCAATAAATTTATTTCCAAATCACAGAAACACATGAAAAAGCTTAGAATGGGAGCGAAAATATCTTAGGTCTTGTAAATCAAATGTACAGTTAAAACAACTAATAGAAACAAGTAAAAAACAATTAAAAACCCAAACAGAGCAATATGAGACAGATATACATCAATTACAGACAGAAATTATGAATTTACATGATTCCTTAGATTCCATAACTTTAAAATACAAAACATCACAGAAAGAAATTGGAGAGTACATTAAGGCATTGAATAGCTTGGTGGAGTCTTGTCACAGCAATGAACAAAGGTTCTATTCACTTGAAAAATTATATAATCAAACATCTGACTGTGAAAAATCCCTACCATGTTCTTCCTTGTCAATAACATCTCGGGCCGAGTCAACTTCTCCAATGGTTGACACTGTGGGCAGTATATGTGACAATATTATAAACACAAATAAAACTTGCTGTAATAGCCCTGTAATAAAAATTACACAACCTTTAAACGTTGAAAAGACTGTTGTTTATTGTGATAAAATAGGCAAGAGTTTAGGTTATCATTTAGTTCAACATCTGAGTAATTCGGTCATGACTGATACTTATTGGCAGAAGAGATAGTGTGAACATTATAACTATCATAAAGTTTTATGAACAGTTGTCAAATTTGCAAGTTAAACAGGTTATAATATCTACACTGCCATATAATATAGCAAATCTTTTACACAAATTGAAAACAATATTAGATACGATATGAATAGAAAGTTACATACCTTGACCACATATTGTAGGAATATAGAATTATTTGACTGTAATCCTTTATTACAGAATAATAGCTTTTTGACATTAGATAGTTATATACTATCGAAGTTTTTACGACGTCAGATAGCTGTATTGATATCCATTTTTTTATTGAAACAAGCCAAACTATTGGCTTATAAACCAGCTCCTATTGAGCATAATTTTAACTTAACTTGGGATATTATCCCAAAAAACTAGCTTGTAAGACAACAGGTAAAAAATCTGGCCATGGTTATAGGTCTTTTGAGCCCATTGAGTCCACATTTTTTAAAGACACTGAAAATAATATTGGGTGTAATAATTCTGAGTATATTAACAATACTTCTAGTAGTTTAAACTTTGTTAACCAAAATATTGAAGGCATATCTGAAAAACTACTACAAATAGATCTTTTTATAAAGGAACACAATGTTCACATTTTTTGTGTTACAGAACATGGGTTAAAAAGTCATGAACTATTGTTCAACAATGAACTTTATTCACTTAGCAGTGAGTTCTCAAGAAAGAAAGCTATTCGTAGTGGCTCTCTTATATTCGTTTCTAATAATTTAAAATGTAAAGAACGTAAAGATATTGTGGCACTTTCTATTGAGCGTACTGCAGAAATTTCCTGTGTTGAGCTTGAGCAACTCATTGTCCTCTGTGTCTACAGTCCTCCAGATAGGGATTATAATTTATTAGAAACTGTAATGGAAAATGCATTGAAGCGTTTGTTCACTAGTAGAAAACATGTTGTGGTATGTGGGGAATTTAATGTGGACATACTTGTGCAGTCTTCGAAGTTTATTAGATTTATAAATTTGTTTTAGTCTTCTGGCTTACACAACTTATTTTGTGAGCCAACTAGAATCACCTCACATTCTGGAAAAGGTATGGATAATATATTCTGCAACTGTGCATCAACTACAAGGGAGATACTAAGTAACTTTCCATCAGATCATCTTGGTCAGAAAGTGGCATTTCCTATTAATGTCACTTCTAAAGGGAAGAAAATTGTATGTAGGCCAATGAGTGCATATCGACTTAAACAATTTAATGTAAATGTTTCAGCAAAAGTCACTAATATTGACTTTTATCAGGAAGATCCAAACGACTTATATGATTAATTCCTTATCTAATACCATTAAAGCTGAGTACAATAACATTTTTAAATCAAAAACACTATATAAAAACAAAAACTTGCAATTTTGTGAGTGGGCAACTACAGGAATTTACAAAAGTAGGGCTAAGTTGTACGAACTATATGGTATGAAACAATTTAATTTTGATCCTGCCTTTATTCAATATGTTAGAATGTATTCTAAAACCTTCAAAAAGGCCTGTGCTGCTGCCAAGTCGTTACATATAAGTAATAAAATTAAAAAGTCATAAAATAAGGTAAAAATGACTTGGAATGTAATCGAATGAATGAAGCGCTCGTGGCCCCGTGGTCTCAGTGTTCTGTAAACGATCACTGAGTTACGCAACTTTCACTATGGCTGGCCCTCGGATGGGTGACCACTTTGTGGCATTTACATTTGCGAGCGTTTCCGTGCTTCGGAAGGCACGTTAAGCCGTTCGTCCCGGTTGCCAGTAAAATGGCAGTCGTTAAGCCTGGTTGAAAGCCTTATGGGCGGCTTGAAAATTTCAACAGCAGGTAGCCACAACCTGCGTCTGTCTATTTCAACACGGCAATGGGCTCACCACCTATTACGTGGGACAGGAATCCACATGGTGAAAAGTGGGCATATAATATGCCTCTGCCACCCCTTCGGGGATAACGCGTGATGGATATTTATATATGTAATCAATACTGAAACCGGCCGATCACTACCTCGTGATAATAACATTGAGTTAATTATGAATAACAAAGTGAATAATAATAAATTAGATGTAGAACAAACTTTTAACAACTATTTTACAGACATACCCGCGAAAACAACTAGCTCCTTAAATTCTTGTCCAATAAAAGCTCAACGTATGCTTGGGGGCAGCGTGGATCAGTGTAGTGTCTTATTTTGCTTTAAATATGTAAGTCCCAACGATATCATTAAAGTATTCAAGTCGCTTAACTCAAAAAAGACAGCTGACTTGTGGGATATTTCTGTAAAATTGATACAGTCTATTATTGTTAATATATCACCACATCTAGCTGAAATATTTAATAAATGTGTTGATAAAGGAGTGTTTCCGGATTTAATGAAACACAGTAAAGTAATACCTCTATTTAAATCTGGATCCAAAACCGACCCTGGTAATTTCAGACCAATTTCAATACTACCTGCCATTAGCAAAATTTTTGAAAAAATTAATTTGCAACAATTACAAGCTCATTTTAATTCAAATATGCTATTACATGAAAAGCAGTATGGGTTCACAAGGGGTCGTTCTACCATTCATGCAGGTGGGACACTTCTAAATCATATATATATAACGCCTGGGAGAATAGACAAGATGCTATTGGTGTATTCTGCGATCTCTTCAAAGCATTTGATTGCGTTGGCCATAAAACACTATTGCGAAAACTATTTTATTATGGGGTCAAAGACTCTGCACTGGACCTTGTTGCCTCCTACCTAAATGATCAAATACAACATGTTGGTGTCAATGGAATTAGCTCCTTTGAAGCCTCTGTAGCTATGGGCGTACCGCAGGGATCAATTCTAGGTCTGTTTCTATTTTTAATTTATATTAACGATCTGCCATTCTATATACAGAACTTGTGCGACATCGTTCTATTTGCTGATGATACGTCACTAATTTTTAACGTTGATCGCACGCTTACTGATTTTAACGGCGTAAATAGTTCACTTGCCCAAGTTGTAGATTGGTTTACTACCAATAATTTGCTACTAAACGCTAAGAAGACAAAGTGTATCAGATTCAGCATGCCTAATGTCAGGAAATGCGGTACAAATATAACATTGAACGGTGATACCCTAAATCTTGTAGAATCAACTGTATTTTTGGGGATCACTTTAGATAGCAAACTACAGTGGAACGCCCAAATTACGTGTCTTGCAGGTAAACTCAGCTCGGCAGCCTTTGCCGTTAGTAAAGTCAGGCAGCTCACTGATGTGGAAACTGCTAGGCTGGTATACTTCAGTTATTTTCATAGTGTCATATCTTACGGCATTTTGCTGTGGGGCAAAGCAGCTGATATACAAGTAGTTTTTGTCCTCCAGAAGAGAGCTATACGTGCAATATATAAATTAAGTGCTAGAGTGTCTCTTAGAGAGAAATTTAAAGAAATTGGCAATTTAACGGTTGCATCACAGTATATATTTGCGAATATCATGTTAGTTAAACAGAACATACATTTATACAATAGACACAGTGACATACATTCGATAAATACTAGAAATAAGCATAAATTAATTGGAACGTATTATCGTTTACAAAAGGTTCACGACTCTTTTGCAGGAATTGGTGTACGCCTATATAATAAAATTCCTTTAGACATTATGAACCTGCCGTTACATAAATTTAAGGCGGAAATTAAGACGCGCCTCTTGAAAATGGCCTATTACACAATTAATGATTATTTGAATGATAAAAATAAATGGAAATGAGTTGCTTGCTCTTCGCTCGAACTACTTTGTGTTATTTTGTACTTGTCTTGAATCTGCATATATATGTTGTATTTTTACATTTCTGCATGTTGAATAATTTGAAACGTCTGACAACTAAAGGTTTCTAAATTGGCTGCGATTAGTCCCAGTAATAACTAATATAAAAATATGTAATTTGAGTTTGTGTGACCACCAAGTAGACTTATTTATTATTTTGAAATTGACATGATAGTTGCTGTGCAGTTTTTGGGTATGTCATGTTCGCCTAAGTGTCCCGGCAGTGATGGCGTATGTATCGGGTCGCCTTATTCCCTATAATACGGTTGAGTAGGGCGATGGCTGATATATACGTCATACTCGTGAACGGGTGCCGTCTGTTGGGACTGGTGAGCTCATAGCTGATATGCAATTGTTACAAATAAAATTATTAAAATTTAAGGCAAACTAAGTTTAGTCGACCGTTCTGACATAAATTCAAAGGAACAATGTAAGTGTGATTTTAATGTTGTAAGCCATACCTACATTTTTGAAAAGAGCATCCATTGACTTTCTTTCTAGATTCTTCTTCTTAAAGTGTAGGCTGCCCTTAGAACTGGCAACTAGAATAGCTCTAATTTTGATATGATTTTAAACACAACATTGGTTTTGTTTTTTTTTTTGTTTTATATAAATTCATTTTACACACAACATTGATTGTGTTTTGTTTAAATTCATTACTATATAATTGGTCATACATCATCTAACCCAAACTAATGTAATTACTGGCGGTTAGAAAAGAGTGGCCATGAGTTTTATTGCCAGGTTCTTCCTCAGGCTCTACCTATTGCTGTGCGAATCTGGCAGTAAATGTAAATGTAGGAGCAATAATCTTGACGTTCATAAGTGTTACTTTGTAACCTACACGAATAAAGATTTTTCATTTCATTTCATATCAGTAAGCGCAGAACGTGTTCAAAAATGGAGACAGAGACAGTGTCACAAATTATAGATCAATCTCTGTACTTACTGCTTTGTCTAAAATATCTGAAAAGCTTTGTTAGGAAGCTTTTACGTTTGCGTTTAATGCAATTACTAAATAAAAATAACATTTTGGCCCAATATCAATACGGCTTTAGAAAGGGACTATCCTCAAAAGATGCGGATTTAGATCTGACGGGAAATGTAGCAAAAACTTGGAGAAAAGACTTAAACCATAGGAACTTACCTAGATCTCATTAAGGCCTTTGACATAGTCTCTGTTCCCTCATTAATTTCTAAAATGGAACGCTATGGAATAAGGGGAGTTGCATCGGAGATGTTCCATATCTACTTGACATCCCGTCGATCCTGTTCGTAGTAGTTGATTTTAGGGAATTCCTCAGAATAAAGTCCTTGGACCTACCCTGTTTCTTATGCATACAATGATTTATGTAAACTGACACTTCCTAACTGTAAAATTATACAAATACGGATAACACAGCTTTAATTGTAAAGGGTCGGTATTGGCCGGAGGTCAAATCAGGCTGCATTACGGGGGGTGATGTGCTGGCACACAAATCTTCTAACGAGTAACCTTTCTAAAACCAAATACATAACCTTCACTGCCATTCGGGCCTTAAGCCTCCTGCCACTTTCTCTCTTGGCGCTCACATTTGCACAACATCTAATGCTACTCCAGAAACTTCTTATACGTGCGCTATTGCGCTATTGCGAGCACAAAATAGTTGTTAAAGACCTTGGTGTTTTAATTGATGATACCTTGAATTGAGAAAAGCAAATAGTTTCTTGTGATGGTCGAATTAGAACGTTAATTTATGTTTACAAAAACATAAGAAATATTCTCGCTTTTTCTTTTTTTTTTATGTGTGGAAATCCCCTCGGATGTCATGCCGGACTCGAACCGGCTAAAACCACATAGTCCTCTCCTAATTGTCTATTGCCGGACGCCCCGGGTAACTCCTCGGAAAGATGTCCCAGAGCTCCCGGCAGACTTTGGCTACCACCGCAGTCTCACCTAGGGTTCGGGTGTTATCTTGCTTCTTTGGGGGTTGGTTCGCTTGGTACTATCCCGCTTTTTGGGGCATGAGGCGTGCGTGAAATTTTCACATCCTGCCGTCGTCATGGGCCTGCTTCTGTAAGGACGGCGAGCAGCCCACCCGCCGTCCTAAGGCCCCGGTCATGGAAGCCGGTAGTTTTGGGCGAAGACAAATCTGCGGCGTCCTCGCCGCAGACTGCGGAACTCGGGGAGGAGAGTCCTCTCCTCCCGTTTCCTCTCCGCCGCCTCTTTCGAGAGCATAACCTCAGAAAGACTCAGCCGCGTCCCACTTGCTCCCGCTGAAGACCATGACTTGCACCATGGTTTCCAACGAGAGAATGTCCACTCCCAGAATCGCCACGAGGTCTTGGCGCTGCTGCCCCCACGCTGAGCACTCCACCAATGTGTGGAGTGCGGTGTCCTCGGTGCGTTCTACGCAGTGCTGACACTCGGCTGTGGTCTCCCGGTGTATACGCCACAGATACTTATCGAAGCACCCGTGCCTGGTGAGTATTTGCGACATCCGGTAGGAGAGGTTGCCATGGCTCCTCTGAGCGCCCCGATTGTGGCGTTTCCCCACCTTGGTTGCTCAAGTCGCACCTTCTATGTTTCCATGAGTTCCTGTCGGAGCTGGGACCACTGAGCCTCAATTTCTCGGGGCGTAGGCCTGTGGCCCCACTCCCGCGCCATTTAAATAATGACGCAAGGGCCCCCGCTTCTAGGTCCCATGGAGGGGTCCCGGCAAGAAGACAAGCCGCCTCGACGGAGATCGTGCGGTACCCTCTTATCACCCTGACGGCCATTGCCTTCAGGGGGCTATGTAATATAACCGTATTGCGGGCCGTCAGGTTCTCCGCCCATATGGGGGCCCCGTAAAGGGCCATGCTCCGCACGATCCTGAGGTACAGTCTCCTACTCCCTGACATATAATTGTTAATTATGCTCTGGCACAATTTGTCCAAAAATAAATTGAATTCGAAATTAGGAAATTTTAAGACCCAACAAACAATTTGGCTGCAAATAGAGCTTACCATATAACCTTAAGTGTTATGAAGGTAGAGTAGTAGCTGCAATTATAGCTTGCGACGGCAAAAAAGAGTAAGTGATAAAATATTACGCTTACAGTGATAAAGCAAGTCTATAAGAGCAATTTATGAAGGTTAAACGCGTAGTGCAGCGATTATTATCCCTACAATACAGACCAAAGCTTCTGTGTTATAGCTTTGAGTGAATCTTACTACTATAAGATCTATATTAGAAATTAACATTTATTATTGACTTCTAAAGTTCTAAGCAAGCTACCATAAACTCTTTTAGGGCACTTATAGTTGCACAATAGGAGCAATCAACGCTACTAGCTCTACAATGGTGTTGTATAAATCTTTTACAACACTTAACTCTTAAAGAGATACAAAGGTCCCTTGTATAGTTTAGGACTGAATAGTAGGGATATGTCTCCCTATAAATAGAACGTATAGTGGCAAGTATAGCCTCTATATTATTTAAGGTTGAATTATTGAGTTCGTTACCACCTTAGTACCCCTCATTGGTCATGTAAGCGATCATGAAAACATAAAATGGCGCCGCAACAGAGCTCCTTTCAAAATTTTCTAAGATGATGGTTCCGTATGTAATGGAATGAAATCGCAACTGCAAGTCTTGATATTTCTGAAGGAGACAGTTATTACTCATTGAGTAGTCATGATGTGAATAATACCAGTGACTATATTAAAAATCTTTCATTTTAGTGAAAATTTGAGAACATGAGCTATTAAGAATATTAAACAAACTGCTATGAAAGATTTGATCAGACTGCTGTTGGCGACACGAAACCCTTCCCCATCACCGTCGGGGTACACCAGGGTTCTGTCCTTAGTTCGCTTCTGTTCAGTGTAATATTAGACGAATTGTCGGACAGCATCAGAAACCCGCATGAGCAGCCTCCATGGTTGCTCATGTATGCTGACGATATTGCGCTGGCAGACGCGGACAGGGGCAGATTGGTGCGACGTGTAAAGGCGTGGAAGGAGACGCTTGAGAACGGCGGTCTGAAACTAAATGTGGCGAAGACCGAGTACTTGGCACTAAACTCGACAGATCCCACATCCGTCCGCATAGGCGGTGATTTGGTCGAGCGCACGGACCAGGTTAAATACCTGGGATCTGTTTTTCACACGTCCAGTGACATCGATTGCGATGTCAAGTCACGCATAGCTGCCGCATGGGCCAAATGGTGGGAGATGACCGGTGTCATTTGTGACCCTAAAATGCCGGTCCGTGACATTGCAGACAAGTTGCAAGAGTGTCGCCTTCGTTGGTATGGTCACGTCTTGCGGCAACCGCCGGGCTACGTAGGTAACAAATGTCTGGCCATGGTCACGCCGGGTCCCGGTAAGAGGGGAAGACCCAAGAAGTGCTGGCTTGACGCCGTAAGGGATGACATGCGTGCCAATGGTCTCACTACAGGGGATGCCGACGACCGTGCGAAGTGGAGGAGAAAATGTAGGATAGCGGACCCCGGGCGTCGCGAGACGCAACTGGGACAGACGCTCGGATGATGATGATGATGCTATGAAAGATTTGATGTTGATCTTAAATGATCTGATGATGATGAGATTTGGATTCTAACAAAAGATCCTCGAACTATTTTACAAACATCAAAAAAATATTTAATACAAATACTAGGTGGCGATAGTAAATATTGGCATAAATAAAACACTAGGTCAGTGCAAGCATTATGTGTTTTTATAAGTTAGATCATTTGTACGCTCCACAATCGATTTACAAACAAAATTATTACATCACGATCGATTAATATCCGCGTGCAATGCAGTGGCTGTATTGTCCTTTCTCTAATGTTCTTATTATTTTGAACGGTATTCTAACTAACTAACTAACTAACTATCTTCACGCTGTATCCCTGACGGGGTAGTCAGAGAGGACAGATCGCCAGGCTTCGCGATCCATGCATACTTCTTTCGCTTCTTCGAGATTCATCAATCGCTTCATACACGCACGTCTGGGTATCCGAGTACTTTTGACCTTTCCGTTTTTGAGCAATCTGCTCACGTGGTCTTCATATGTAAGTCTCGGCCTTCCCTGACTCCTTCTACCCTCTACTTCTGAACAATATATATTCTTCGTCAATCGTTCCTCACTCATTCGTTGGACGTGTCCAAACCAACGGAGCACGCCCTTTTCCAGCTTAACGCTGACACTTTCATTCAAACCTGCCATATTGCGTATCACTTCGTTACGTATTCGGTCGGCCAAGGTAACGCCGCACAATTTTCGAAGTGATCGCATCTCCACAGCATTCAATTTACTTTCATGCATCTGCTGACATACCCAGGTTTCACTACCGTAAAGCAAAGTTGGCACTAGCACTGCGTTATGAATCGCCATTCGTGCTTCTTTTACGATGCTTTGTCGCTTTACTAACTGGGACAAAGCACCGTTAACTTTGTTTCCGGCAGCTACTCGCCGTTCTACATCCGAATCACATCTTCCATCCGCGCTAAACATACTTCCTAAATACACAATTTCATTCACTTGCTCTAGACGTTCCTGGTTTACCCTAATCTCGCATTTAGTTCTTACGTCACCTCTTTCAAATACTAGAACCTTAGTTTTACTTGCATTCAAGCGGAGACCCTTACTTTCACACCCCTCTTTCATATTAGTGACTAATGCCTGTGGGTCGGCTTCTGATGAGGCCATGAGCACCGCATCATCAGCGTACAGCAGACAGTTTACTGTAAAGTCACTCAAATTCACACCCATATTAAAATCTTTCAACTTCTGCAGGCAACTGTCCAGATACACTATGAACAGCCAGGCGGACATGACATATCCCTGTTTGACGCCTGTACAGACATCAAAAAGAGGTGACACATCCCCCCCTACTCGCACGCAAGCCTTACAGTCCCTATAAAGCGACTGTATTGCCCGCAGTAGCGAGCCGTCCACACCATATCCTGGCAGCAAGTCCCACAGCGTTTCTCTCACAACGTTATCAAATGCTTTCTCTAGATCCACAAAAGCGCAGAAAACCTTCTGGCTAAGAGCCAGAAACTTTTCCGCGATCATGCGGAGAGAAAACACTTGATCCATGCAACCTCTTCCACGTCGGAATCCGCATTGAGCCTCCCATAAATACCTTTCAGACTTTTCTTGCATTCGTGCCGTTATAACCTTTGCATACACCTTACTAGCTAAGCTGACCAAGCTGATCGCCCTGTAGCTGGAGCAGTTTAGGCGCGAGCCTTTCCCTTTGTAAATAGGTACTACAACTGCTACTCGCCAGTCATCTGGGACCTCACCCGTCCGCCAGCACAAGTTGCATAACAGACAAAGTGTGTCCCAGACACGCGACCCACCGTACTTGATCATCTCAGCAGTAACTCTGTCTTTTCCCGCAGCCTTACCACATTTCATACTTCTTATCGCTTGTTCTATTTCTTTCATACTAATGACTTCAATGACATCGGGATCCGGAGCATCGAAGTGAGCTCCACTTCCCGATGTGGTATCTCTGTCTTTTCTTGCATACATCTTTCCATAATATTCACTCCATCTCTGCAGGACGTCACTTTGGTCTGTTAGGACGTCATTGTTAACACTAAGCACTTTATTCATACTGCAGATTGCCGAACAACTCCGGGTCTTGCCTACCTCTTTCCAGAAGAGCTTGGCATTATCCCGGAAATTGGACGACAACCTTTCATCCGCTTTCATTCTGCACCTTTCACGAGCTTCTTCTATCAGTGCCTTCGTGTTAACTTTCTGCAGCTTGTATCTCTCTTTCATATTAAAATCATTCCGCGAGGCTAAGTAGTCTAGCCATGCTTTCTTCTTCATTCGAACTGCTTCTTTCACTTCCTCATTCCACCATGCATCACGCTTATTACTACTGCCTCTTTTCGTTTCTCCACACACTTCCACAGCGGCATTTATCATACTGTCCCTAAGGTTCTGCCATACACTTTCCACATTCTCACTGCTTACATTGACGTCGCCAAGCTTTTCGGCTACCCTTTCATTATATTTATCCCTAATGGATGCATCCTGCAGCTTCCAGCTTTTGATGCTATAAGTCGGCCCAGGTTCAGGACACTCGGTACGATGACGCCAACCCGCGAACAGACCCCTAATCCTAGTTATGACTAGGTAGTGGTCTGATCCCAGCTCAGCGCCTCGATAAACCCTCGTGTCCATCACCTGTTTACGGAGCCGACTATCCATTAGGAATAGATCTATCATGCTTCTCTTTGACTTACATCTCCTCGTATACATATGAATTTGTTTGTGGTTGAACATTGTGTTCGCCACAAACAAATCCTTCTCCTTACAAAATGCCAGTATTAGCTTGCCAGCGTCGTTCACCCTTTTATCCCCATACTTCCCGAGTACCGACTCAAAACCATTGCGAGCGGTACCCACCCATCCATTCAAGTCTCCACATACTATAAGTCTTTCATTTCCTTCTATCACATTTAGAGCTTCTCTCATACTCTCCCAGAAGTCCTCTAGCTCACTCGCGTTCGACGAAGATACTGGCGCGTAAGCAGCTACCAGGAAAATCTTCGTCAAACCAAGTTTTACACGGATCCAGAGGATTCTAGGACCTACCAGTTTGTACTCATACATACTGAAGGCCAATCGCGAGGACAGCAAAATTCCAACCCCCCGACTGCCATGCTCGCTCTCTGGTACTCCAGACCAAAGCGCGAGCATCCCACCCGGGAGCTCCAAGACTTCGCTGCCCTTGCGCTTGGTCTCTGTCAAGCACACTGCATCTAACTTTCTCTCATTCATAACATCCATCAACTCATTCATCTTATCTTGCATTCCTCCCCTAACATTCCACGCAGCTACCCTGCACTCCATCCTCCACTTCCCGCCGTGTCGGGCCGCGCGTGTAGGGTGGCGGTCCCCTACGCCGCTCTGGCTCACACTTTTCGCACCAGCGGGGACGAACTGGTGCGCGTCGCCTCGGGGGCACGCCCTAGCATAGTTCGCCCTGGTGGCACTCGTGTTGGAGTAGAATTGCAGCCGTAGCTGGCAGGGATGGCGACGTGCACGCTTCTACTCTTCATCCCCAATAATGAACCAATCTCATCCAAAATCATACCAATAATGAACGGTATTCTGAAATTGAAATATAATTGTAACAGAATCAAATAAAATGTAGTAGCGTTTACGTCGTCTTGTACTCCTATTTATTTTAGCATCCCAATTACAATTTATTTACGATATTATTTAGTGTATTATTAAGCGCTCGTGGCCCCGCGGTATCAGTGTTCTGTTAGCGATCACTGAGTTACGCTACTTTCACTATGGCTGGTCCTCGGATGGGTGACCAATTTGTGGCATTTACATTTGCGAGCGTTTCCGTGCTTCGGAAGGCACGTTAAGCCGTTGGTCCCAGTTGCCAGTAAAATGGCAGTCGTTAAGCCTGGTTGAAGGTTTGACTATATTTCAACAGCAGGTAGCCACAACTTGCGTCTATCTATTTCAACACGGCAATGGGCTCACCACCTATTACGTGGGATAGGAATCCACACCGTGAAAATTGGGCATATAATATGCCTCTGCCACCCCTTTGGGGATAAGGCGTGATGGATATTGATTTATTTTATTTTATATTATTTAGTGCTAATATACATAGTGGCACTTTTAAAACAGCGTAATCAAAGCTACTTACGTGAACAAAGGTACGAGTATAGCAGTAGGTATATAGTTTTTACGCGGTGTCCGACCACAGCGTCAAAAACAACAAATGTCATGTCGAACTTAGTGGAGGGCAGAGACTGAATGGTTGATACTTATTTTATTTGTGCCCGGGCTTGCTCTCGCTGTGTAGGTACAAAAAAGCTAATTAGTATCACATGCAAAGTTTAGACAATTGACGAGTCGTTTATGAACGTAAGGAGTTTATGCTGGAAATAAAGTCAAACTTCCATTAAAAAATAACATTCCATTGCTACAAATATTCAAAGGCTTTAACTGGCAGTATGTTCAGCATGTAATTTTGTAGACAGAAATATGTAGGTATTTAATTCAAAATCTTTTCAATTTTGGCAAATCAAACAATAAAAACAATTTAGCACTCGTGCAACTAGGTGATACCTACGTGTTAGATATGGGGCTTGTGAATGCGAAACCAAATTCTAACAATTAAAAAAATATATATTTGATAACTTCAGTTCAGATAAGTAAATATATGTCCTAAGCGACTGCTGTAGAACGGCCAAGTGGGCCCGCGTCGACACGGTGGTGGAGGGCGGTGAAGAACCGGTTCTGCGCTGGCTAGTTGCGTTCCGGGTCCTAATGTGTATTTGTTTGCTTAAACAATCTCCGCCTCCTTGAAAAATGAAAATTGTTGCTGCAACTATCATGGAAGATCGATAAGAGGGCATATCCTGTCAATTGCCCGTCTGACGATTCCCTTGGTGCTTGTCTTGATATCTGCTAAACGGCAGGCGCCATCAGATCCTTTGAAGACAGTAACAATTCTTCCCAATGGCCACTTCATAGGCGGACTGCTTTCATCTCTGATGAGAACCAGTTGGTTGGGCTTAACATCAGGATATCTATTCTGCCACTTTGTACGTTGTTGAAGCTCACAGATGTATTGACGGCTCCATCTGCTCCAAAAATGCTGCCTTGCCTGTTCCATAAGGGCATATCTGTGGAGACGGCTAGGATTTGCGTCTTGTAGATCAGGAGCAGGTAATGACGTCAGAGATCTGCCTATAAGGAAATGCCCGGGAGTCAAAGGGACCTCCAAGTCGGAGGATAAAGGAACAAGAGGCCTCGAGTTCAAAATAGCCTCAACCTGACAAATAAGCTGGCAAGCTCTTCAAAGGTGAAGTGAGCGTTGCCAGCTACTCTTTTTAAGTGAAATTTTGCTGACTTTACAGCTGCCTCGTAGATGCCACCAAAATGTGGAGAATATACCGGAGAAAACTTGAATTTTCCGCGTCCCTTTCTATTTAAAATCATAAATGGACCTGCATAGTCAGTGCCTGTTATTTCAAAAATAGATCCAGGTGACACTCTGACAGTTGGTAAGTTACCCATAATCTGCTTCGCAACTGCTCCTTTCATTCGTTTGCACCTTAAACAGTCATTGCATATTCGCCTAGCTAAACATCGACCTCCGATTGGCCAGAATTGCTCCCTGACGACTGAAAGAAGCAATTGCGGTCCTGCGTGCATTAATTTTGTATGAAAATAGTTCATAATTAATTCTGTATATTTATGTTTGCTACACAATACAATAGGATGACGTTTATCAAAACAATAATCTGAATTGTCCAACCTTCCGCCAACTCGAATCAAACCTGTCTACGAATGGCGATAGATTGTACAATGCAGGTAACGATTTAAAATTATTTTTATAAATAGTGAAGCTTTCTATTTGTGAATAATGGGCTAGTTTTAACTCGCTATGCTCTAACTCTTGTACAGTCAAAGGCCCAGTGTACTTTTCCTTTTTCCTGGCAATGTTAATAAATCGGAAAACATACGCAAGCATACGACGTAATTTTTTAAAACTAGAAAAACGATTAAAATTAATGATTGATTTCGGGTTTGTATCAATGTTTGAAACGTGAGCTTGAACTTCTGGTAATTTCGAGTGCGCGTCAATGCCACTCTGTTGAACCGGCCATGATTCCTGTGAGCTATGTAGGTATGTAGGCCCATCCCACCACAACGAAAGGTTCGGCACCTCTTCGGGGTTTATGCCACGAGATGCAAGATCCGCGGGGTTCAACGAGGACGGTACGTATTTCCACTCACTATTAGGAGCGCGTAAATCACTAATTTCTGCTACACGATGAGATACAAACGTGCTTAATTTGTGTGGAGGAGTATTCAACCAGCCCAGTACAACATTTGAGTCGCACCAAAAATAGTGAAAATCAAGTTTACAGCGCAGTGAATCTGTCACTGCTTTACAAAGGCGGGCAGCTAAAAGAGCTGCACACAATTCCAGTCTAGGTATAGTGGACGTCTTTAGGGGAGCTACCTTAGACTTCGCACATAGAAGGCGAACTGATAAGTGTCCCAGCACATCAATAGAGTGTACATACACACAAGCAGCAAATGCGCTCATTGATGCGTCCGAGAAGGTATGTATTTCGATTTTAATAGGGTTTGAGCATATAGCTTGACGTGAGATAGCTAAATTCTCGATATGTTTGAAATTATTGACAACCTTATGCCAGATTTCTGAGATGTCCCGAGGAACCTCTTCATCCCAACCAAGTTTCAACAACCAAAGCTTCTGTAAAATTATTTTGCATGATATAATGCATATACATAATAATCCTAGTGGTTCAAAAATTGAAGACGACACTGATAAGATTATACGTTTTGTAACAAATCGGTTACGTTGCTTAAATAGATTTGATGATTTGTTTACACCAATAATAATATAATCCTTGTTGGGATCCCACTCGATACCTAATGTATTTGTTACATTTGAAATTTGTACATTTTCTTGTTCCTTTTCAGTACAGTTATCCGAAACAAGACTTAATAATTTCTCTGAATTACTTTTTATTTTTCTTAAATTAAAACCTGCTGATTTCAGTTGGGTTGTGAGGTTTGTGTAAATAGTCTTTAGGTCATTTTCACTAGAAAATCCAGTTATTACATCGTCTATATATATATCATGACGCAAAATGTCGCTAACCGAGGAATTGTTGCATTCCATAGCTAGTTGTAGAATACATCTTGTACTTAGGAAAGACGCGGCGGCAGTTCCATAGGTCACAGTATTCAACTGTAGGTAAGTAATAGGTTCGTGTTCATTATTACGCCATAAAATCGTTTGTAATTTTCTTTGCGATTCATCTACCATTATGCATCTAAAAATTTTTTCTATGTCTTCCGTAAATATGTATGTATGTTGTCTTAACCTAATTAAAATAGAAAATATATTGTCTTGAAGACTGGGCCCTACCATCATTATATCATTAAGCGACAGCCCTGTTGTCGTCTTGCACGACGCATCGAAGACAACACGACATTTTGTGCTTTCACTCTTTTCTTTAAACACAGGGTGATGTGGAAGAAATACTGCGCCTTCACATTTGTTAGTTTCCGATAAATGACCGAGAGACTTGTACGTATTAATGAATATTATATACGTATGTAAAAGTCGTACGTAGGCGTTTTGAAAAATTACTACGGATCTCCAAATTCATGGGTCCACCATTTTTAGATTATGAAGTTAATAAAAAAACAGTGAGACGGACTAAAAGGTAACATAATACAATGAAGCTATTTATTTTTATAGCATTCTAATAACAGGGTCAGGGCTCTTTAAGTCAATAGGAAAAGTTATGTTACAAATTTACTAAAAATAATGTTTTGCTCCATGTGAAGCAAAATATTTTTTAGATAAATACACCGCAAAGAGTGGGCGCTTCAATTATTTGCTAATAATATATACACATATTCACAGTTTACTTACCTTCGCAATTAAAATTGCGCTTCATTTTGCACTAAAAATCAGTTAAAAGTTTTGCACTCAACTCCGCCATTTATTTTCGTAAACACAACGCATTACACTATGTTTATTTGATCCGTTTGAAAAGGGAATATCTTTCTTAATTCATTTAACAAATTATAAGAAAAAACTAAGGAAATATATATCCTTAGACGCTGTAATTTCCTATTGCAGATCCATACTGCAACTCAAGGCGTTACAATTTACCTTGTTACCACCCTCTAACCGCTAAAACCGTAAGCAAGTTACATCATAGATCTACTATACCCCTTCCGGAGTGTTTATATTCATTAATTTACTCTCTTTATAACGCTCAAAGAGTCAGTAACCTGCACGTAGCTCTACCATACCGCTTAAGGAGTTAATGGTCACCAAAATACTACTCTTACAGCGCTTTAGGTCTCAGTTAGCGCTACTGTTCCTCCACAATTGCTCTTCTATACCTCTTAAATTCATTCTATAACTCCACTACATTGCCATAGTGGAACCTAAGATCATAAGAATTTGTGCCCAATCCGGGGGTATGGTAGAGTTATAGCTTGCTATAACTCCTATGTGATAGCACTTATTGATGACCTTAGGATCTCTTTAGCTCTTTTATATATCTGTTCTAACTCTTATAGTAGCGCCTAATGTTAGTTGGGTACGTACTTTTGAAAACATTGAAGATCATCTTAATATATTTGATTGAAAGCCAGGAATCAGTCGCTTAACCCGAAAAGGAAAGGAGATCCCCTGATTTTTAGAGCTGAAGGTTTATGTTTAAATTTTCGGAGCTATTGTATATAACAATTTAGTTTATTATTAATATAATATAATAAAATAATATTGTTGGGACAACCCACACAACGCCATCTGATTCCAAACTAAGCAGAGCTTGTACTATGGTAACCAGATAACTGATAAACATACTTATATATTACTAAATACATACATATTATTGATAAATAACACCCAGACACAGAATAAACCATCGTGCTCATCACACAAAGTTTTATCCTGGGTGGGAATCGAACCCACGACCTCTTGCGTAGCAGTCGGATGCACTCCCACCGCGCCACAGAGGCAGTCCAATTTGCCACAGACAAATCAATTATTGTCATTCACTGCATTGCAAGATATATATTTATGAGGTCACGTCGTTCAGAACTGATTAAGATTTTGTGTGATGCTACCAATTGATTATTAACAAAATTTGAAAAGTTACAAGAACTAGGTATATTTGAAATAAATTAATTTTAAAATATAATTAGTATTTCTTAAAAAATAAAAATAAATATCCATAATGCCTTATCCCCGAAGGGGTGGCAGAGGCATATTATATGCCCACTTTTCACCGTGTGGATTCCTGTCCCACGTAATAGGTGGTGAGCCCATTGCCGTGTTGAAATAGACAGATGTGGCTACCTGCTGTTGAAATTTATTAAGCCGCCTATAAGGCCGTCAACCAGGCTTAACGACTGCCATTTTACTGGCAACCGGGACCAACGAAAAATTTTATAATAGTATCCCAAAATTAATCACCAGATCAATCAAAATTACAGCAGCATAAAACCATTATACTATCACTTACCAAAAAGAAGCAGGGCTCGGGAGCAGGAGGCGCCGCAGCGCCGTCGCGTCGCCTGGAGCACCTACACCTGAAGTGACTCTGGAAGTGCGCGCAGCTCTCCTCGCAACTTTCGAATTAAGTCAAATCCATTCATCGATTTGAATTATTTATAAATATGAATAAACCCTTTTTTACAGATAACGTGACTTCTTGCGTACCTAAATGTTTTTCAGACACTCACGTTTTTGGCCAGGTGGGGAACGGCAGGCTTGAGGCATCCCCTTTTTTATGTAGCTGAATTTTCCGTACCTACTAATGAGCTTTTGCTCTTGCAAATCGCATTGATTAAGACTCTTAATGGCACTCATTCCGAGAACCCATGCAAGGTCGGAACCGGGAGTTACCCACATGATTCTACACCACATCATACCTAGTTTATAGGCAGAAACAGTCACACAGTCACATCTACTGGCACAGTCAGTAGATGTGACTGTCAAGGTCTTACGTCGTTTCATATCCATACAATGATAGTCAACCTAAGTACCCTTCTTACTGCAGCACCGATTGACCGCCTGAGCTGAACTTATCCCTTTTGGATTCGTTCCCACAGTGATTATAGTCTGCTAAAATAGCTATACAAATTAGTTGAAGCAACAGTCGATCCAAGCAAGCTTTTTCCTTTTGTAGAATATGTTGACAGAAATACATGTGGGGAGAAACATGTTTTTCTGTTAACACATTCTATTTCAAAAGAAATATATTATATTTCAAAAGAAATATTATAAACTATATTTCAAAGGAAATTACTGCAAACATTATGTCGCTTTCCCTTTCATGGCATAAACAGAGTAAAGAAGAAAAATATATTATGTTGCTTCGGGCACCATCAGCACCGAATCTGGCTGACATTGCTGCTATTTTGTTAATCACGTCACAGTAAGAATGCCAAAATGCCAGCTTTTGCGTACGTACGAGTATAATATAGCAACGTAAAAAACTATTGCCAAAGTTTTACGTCCATATGTAATGTTTTAGCAAACGGTTTTCTCGCCTCACCGTGAAATGTTTTAAATTTTGTATTATGCAACAGATATTGCCGAGATAACTTCTAGAAGTGAGGAGAATCAGTTGCAGCTTCTAAAGTGATATGATAAATGTAACCTAAATCAATATAATTACCGGCGCATAGAAAAGAGAGGCCATGATTTTAAATGCCAGGTTCTTTTTCACGGCCTTGCAAACCTGGCAGTAAGTTTAAATGTAAAATCAATAATGTGGACCTCCATAAATGTGACTATACTCGTATCACCAACACGTACAAAGATATTTTGATGTCTCCATATTATAAAAATTGGAAGACAAAGATAGATGAAGATGAACCAACAAATCTGAAGTAGCGTGCGTCTCCAATTTAAGAATTCGTATCAACAGAACGAGAATAAGGCATATGTTTAGATATATAAATATATATATTGATGGTACAGGTACGTGTGATACAGAGTGACACAAACCAAGTCACCCCATGGACATCATTTACTATCTTACTAATAATAGATAATGTTGATGTCATTCAAGTCATTGGTATGAAAGAAATTGTACAAGCGATAAGAAGTATGAAATGCGGGAAAAGACAGAGTTACTGCTGAGATGATCGAGAGAGAGAGCTGAGAACTGGGAGTAAAGTTGAAGGTCTTGACGGTTTCTTTAAAAGAGCAAGTTATCAGCACACGTCGCTAAGAAGGGGGCCTCGAGTAGGCCTCCCGTTACCAGGAAGGGGCCTCAAGTAAGGCCTCCACATCGCCGACCTCAGAGGAGTAGGTCGTGAGGGCCGGCAGAGGGCTGAAAGCCACCAGTCGTTGGCATCACAAGTCACTGCAGACCACGACGTTTTTATTTCAGAGGGCACAGCCCTCTCACTCGGCGCTATTATTTAGGACTTCTTAAAAGAAGAAGAAGAAGGAAGGCGAACACCAAAAGTAGACTGCCCTCACGGCTCCGGCTCCCTTCCTTTTATAGATTGGTTGACATTTCAAAATTTTAACAATGTGATTCTAGAACATAAAATAAGAATAAAAATTTATAACAAGGTCTAATACCTATACAACCTAACCTACAGACAGCTCTATCAATAAATTAAAAATAAAATCTAGGCTTGTCATTAACTGACATTAAAAATTACAAAAGGTAAACAAACATTATGAGAGAACTAGAAAATCTAAATATTTTGAAATATAAAGGCCTAGGAATGCTACTGATAATGGCCATGCAGATAATTTGAGAGAACATATAATAAAACATTTAAATAAAAAAGTAAGTAAAAAATGTTACATTACAAGCTACAGGGCGATCAGCTTGCTCAGCTTTGCTAGTAAGGTGTATGCAAAGGTGAAAACAGCAAGAATGCAAGAAAACGTCGAACGAACGAAGCGACGACCGAGCGCTCCCCCCACACACTTTCGGATGCCAGAAGCAGCGACAGAATAATTTTTCGGAAGCTCGATAACAGCATGTAGCCACAACTTGCGTTATTTCAACTCGGCAATGGGCTCACCACCAATAACGAGTGACAAAAATGCACACAGTGAAATGTGGACGTATAAAATTCCACTGCCACCCCTTCGTAGATAAAGACGACGACGCGACAGTAGATAAAGGATTTTTATTTTTTTGTAAAGTAACAAATGTTTGTAGCGTCGTTGACCTAAGTGCTAACACACTTGTGGCTAAACTCGATCAAGGTCTAGACCACTTCTGTTGTTGGGATTCCGATAACCTGGTCTAGTCAAAAATACCATCGAGGGGTGCGTGCCGATAACTTAAACAGGGTGAAGCGGCTTTTGGTGTTTTCGGGTTTTCAGGTGAATGCTATGGTTTTCACCCGGATATACTACAGAATATCCAAGAGCCATGCCTCTTCACGTTAACTTGAAGTTGAGGGAAACACGTGGTGTGATGGTAGAGCGTTGCAAGTCTCTATGGTTTTTTTTTCGTGTGGAAATCCTCATGAATACCGCGGCCTCAATTTCAATGGGGTTTCAGTGCTATCTCGCTTCTTTGGGAGAATCAGGTTTTGTACCACTTCCTTGAGGGGGTGATGGGCATGCGTGCAGCTCTCACACCGCGCCATCGACCGGAGCCTGCTTTTTGTTTTTGCACGAAGTCTCTATGGTACGACAGAGCCTTGGTGTTATGAACCGTTCGGGTATTGGCAGTAATTTACTGTAGCGCTCTTCGTAGTAACCAATTTATTGACTTAAGATGTACTCCGTCTCTATAGTCACCATCCCACCTCAATAAAAAAAACCTTGACCTGACTTATAAGTACCGACAAACACTAATTGCAATTCAATATTGCAGGGGTGCATATAAAATTATTGGAAACAGGCAGACTTGACATCCATTACATATGTATCAAAATTTATATTCAGGCCAATGCAAAAAAAAACGTCTTCATAAACAAGCGAGTTTTACATAATAAGATCCAATCATGAAAACAGCAATATGTCACTGTAAGCGATTTATCAGTCTTCAGAATAACTAAGCTAATTTGAAAAACTGCTGCGAAAAAATGAATAATTCAATGTTTGTTAAGAGAAAAAACAAGTTTTATTTTATTCAGCTCTTCACTGAGTTCCGTAACTGAAAACATGATCCAGGCCTAAAATTGAAATGGTCCGATAAAAAAATAATATTTCAAACGCAGTGTAAATATTTTTAAATGTCTAATGTAAATGTGTGTAATTTGAGCGGTATTTAATAAATAATTGAACAAATTTTGACGAATATATTTGTTCATTTCGTGATAATCATTAAAATTTAAAAAAATACTGCACTCTAATAATGCACTCTACTTATTTCCTTTGCCCATTATACATTACATTGTAAACTCCTGTGCAAAAAAAGCAAGTACTAACATTCTGAATGGTTTATAAAGTACTGGCCGGAAATAAAAGTACTTATTATTTCATACTGGTTATATAAAAAAGTGTGTTCCAAATTTAAAATTTTAGCTAATGGATAAAAAAAGTTTCATTTTAGCGCGAATTTCTTTAGCTATCTTTACTTTTAAATAAACTTATTTCATAATCAGTTTAAATGTTCGCTGTTTAAGTATTAATTTGAAAAATACTAGATAAAGTTTAGTAAATCGGCAAAATTAATGCGCAGCTTGAGAAGTGTGTGAACAGCATATCTAAGAAGAGGATTATAATGATCCTCTGCGGCATTATCAAAACGGGTTTCGTCGAGATAAGGCCTGATTTTAGAAACAATTCATCTTTAGAATCAAGATATTAACAAATTCTGCCTATGCGTAAATCGTCTTGTTGCATCCAATATTCAAGTAAGTCAGTACTAAATACTTTTTACTTATAAGATTTAAGATAACTGAAGAATTTCATCGCAGTCATTGGATATTTCACACAAATGAAAATAAAATTTTGTATGTGGCGTCGGCGTTAGTGACGAGATGCAGATGCAGATGACACCATCGGTACAGAGAATCGGAGCGTGTCGGGTCGGTCACGGTCCTCACAGCTCGATGATTGCGTGAGACTGACCCTGCGCTCCAGCTGGCACCTGTGCTGTAGCTCGCTGTATAGGTACATCTGCCAAGCTTCGATGAAGCAGAATCTTACGAGACGTCTAACAATGAGGGTTCTCGATACTTATACGTATTATTAATATGAAAATGTATGAATTTCTTAATGTATGTTTCTTTCAAGGCAAGGACGCCATAATTTGGGGATAGTTTTAGGTCCTTTGGAAAAACATGTTCCTACTTATTTCCGCGAGAGGTACTGGGACACAGTATACCAAGATATGCAGGACCAACGCTGCTCGCACCTACTAACCAACTGATGAGACTGTGGCGGGCCCAGTAGTCCATTGGTTCCGCAATGTTCCAATTTCACTCCCGCTATACTCCGCAGACTTCTCATTTCCACAGCATTAATTTTACTTCTATGCTTCTTCTGCCTCACCCAACTTTGACTGCTATACATAAGTGTTAGAACAAGCACTTCTCTAAGAGTATGTTACAGCCACTCTTGCCTTCTCAGGCACGTTCTGACCGCTCATAAAGGTGTACATGGGTCCACTCACATGATTGTGACATTGAACTCTCTGTTCAATGTCACAATCACATTTTCCATCTCTCGCGAAATTTGAACCTAAATATACAAATTCTTTTACCTGTTCCACTAGTTTTTCTTCTACGAATATCGAGCAATCCGTCTCTACTTTCCTCTCTTTCAAAAACCTCTCTTTCATTTGATTATATTCTTTTTTATTCCTTTGCTCTCTAGCGCATCATAACTGCATGATCAGCGTATAGAAGGCATTTAACGATCAGTTAATTAATTTTTAAGTCCATGTATAGGTTAAACAGCAACGGCAACGCTACACAACCCTGCCTCACACCTGTTTCAATGTGAAAAAAATCTGTGCAAGGTCCGTGGATCCTGAAATAAGCACTGGAGCCCTCATAGAGAGATTTCAGTGCTCGTATCAAATGACTGCTTAGTCCATACTTGGCCAGTGTGGTCCATAGTTCATGCTTCACCACTCTGTCATAGGCCTTTTCCAAGCCCACAAATATACAAAAGACCTTTTAACTTTCGCCAAAAAATTTTCGCCTATGCATCGTAAGGAAAAGACCTGATCCGTGCATCCCCTTCCTTTCATAAATCCTGCTTGGACATCCCACATTTTCCCTTTAGTTTCATTCATCACTCGTTTTTTTTTTATCATGTCCGTGATGTTGCGGATCAGTCGCTTTCAATGACATTGTCATGTCTTGCGGCAACCGCCAGGCTTCAGCAGTTCCGCACAACTCATGTCTAGCCAAAGGACAATCCTGATTGCCTGTAGCCAGCAGTGACAACAACTAAAACAGTCCACTCACAGACTTTTAACGTTATACTAAACGTATATTGCTACTGGTTGAGCGGGCGAGATAAATAAATTCGAAGTGGACTGTATTTGCGGGGAAAGACAAAAATGAACATTTACACTCGGTTGTCGACGAAAAAGAAATGGAAAACAGGAATGGGCACACTAACTTGCTGCTGCGAGATGCTGAGGTGGAGGCTGCCGGGGACGTCCCTGGACTTGGATCCCTGGTTCCATTGCACGAAAACACTATTTATCCATGGAAAACACAATTATTACGAAAAGTTTATGCAAACGCGCGCGCGACCATTGCAGTACTATTCAGAGCGTCTCCAGTCCCTTCTCGCTGCCTGTGAGTGGCCTTTTTTAATGGCGCGTAATACAGCTGTCTCGCTCTTCTTTTATGCGAGACAAGGTAGGTGCGAAATAGAAATGGAATAAAGGGAAGCGGGGTGTCGACAACTAATTAATTAAAAACAAATGGAGATCGGCGATGCAACATGGAAATAATAACGCGGCAACTTTTGAATCGTATACCGGCGCAACCATTTCCCCCCCAGCTTGAAGGGTTACCTTCGAAAAAGGAACAACTGACTATACAGTTGCCACTAAGCTTTAGCTGCTAACTAAACAAAATGCTATCGAACTAAACCTAATCGAACCAGCTAAATTTGTTATTGAAGTTACTGTTGATTAGGCAAAGGACAAAGACGAATAACTGGTCGCAAGTACGAACCAGTTGCGGTTTTAACGCGAACTATACGGGTGATCCCATTTGACCCAGGGAAAACTTCTTCTACTACCCCAAGAGACCAATGTAATGGAGGCATATTTTCAGTTAAAATAACTACGACAGTACCGACAGTAATAGGGTTCGATGGAGTATTCCATTTCTGACGTGACTGTAGCGTATGCAAATAGTCTGTCCTCCAACGCTTCCAAAACGATTAAACGAGTTTATCCAATAAGGCATGACGCGAGAGAAGATGAAGTCGATATTCCTCTATTTCAAAGGCAGGTAAGTATTTTAACGGTGTAACATTCAAAAAGTGCGCTGGAGTCAGTGCAAGCGGCTCCGAGGGATCACTAGACAGGGTTCTACAAACAGGACGCGTATTCATTACGGCCTCGACTTGAGTGAGCATGGTGCTCAGCTCTTCAAACGTAAAGAGTTTGGAACGCAAAAAATTATGGAGTTCGTAAAGGTACCGAACCATAACCGTAAACAGCGACACGACATCAAAACTCACCAACAATTCATCGTCATTAACAAGTATTCCTTCCAATAACCGAATAAAGTGCTACGAATCTTTTACGTAGCTATCTGTCTTACCTGTAAGGGGAAGTAACATGTCTGACAGATAGCGAGCAGCCTTATGAGTAGGTGAATCTATCTGGCTCACAATTGGGCGAAGGGGCCAGGACGGTTTGTGTATCTTAGGTAAACCGTAGATCTTCGGAGGAGCAGGGCTAAAAGGACGAAGAGAATCATATAGGTTATCTGGCAATGATTTTAAGATTTTGTTGAAACCATTAGTGATCCTGTTCGTGGGATTATAAGAAACTTTCTTATAAGTGCTACTGTCACTCACCAGACTTTGGACACACAGAGTGCTCGGCGAACGGTTCGCACCTCTGAAAAAGGCTGTCTAAATACAGCTGAAACCGGTCGGTCTATTACTGGTCGTAAAAACGTGAGTAATCCCGTTTACTTATTTATAATTGAACGGTTTTAGTAGAACCCCCAATACCTTTCACAACATTACAGGCGGGGCGGTTATTTATGCCACCGTCACTAGGCGCGGACGGGGACGAAAACACGCGAGAGCGCTCCCAGTTGCGACTCAACGGCGCGGGCGGCTGTGACGTCACAGCGGGCGGACGGTCAGGCACGAAGTTCGCGCAGCTGGAATCGACGGAGGAACTACCGGACATGGCGGGTGCACTGCCAACTACAAGCGAATAACTACCATTAACGCGCGAGGCACCAACTGAGTTTAAATTGGACGCGGCATTATTGTTTTCGAAGTGTAATAATGAATGGTGTCTACCATTAGACTTGCGACAAAAATGATTCGAATTACAGAATGAAACACGATGCCTCCACTGAGACAATTGATACATAAATTACTAGAACGAACAAATTTATAGCGATCGCTAGGAGTGAGTTTATTGAACTCCGAACATTTGTAAAGTTGGTCATGGTGACCTTGACACAAAGAACAATTTTTCGAATGCAACACTTACGATTGCGAAGTTGTGGGTTCAATATTAACAAAAGAGTGCGTGGACTTCGTGGGCTTACTACCATTAGTCGGACTATTTTTCGCTACTCCGTGGTTTAACGAAGTTCGTTGCAAAATTCGCATATTTTGACGAACGAAAGTTTCTAAATCGTCGAACTTAGGTATTTGATGGCCACGTCTATCCATTTCAAATAAGCAAACGGTTTCGGAATCTAATTTCTTTAAACCGATATACAAAAACAAAAAGTCACAGAGGTCATTGACCTTGAGATTCATTAGGGCGCGAACAGCTAATGCAAAAATATCTAACAATTTTTCTAAGTCGTGTTCATTACACGATGAGCTATTTTTCAAATTAAATATTTGATCCAAATAAGCGGTTGTTACTAAGCGTTTGTCTTCGTATTTGACCTTCAAAGTATTCAAAATCAAACTATAATTTTCGGCGCAAAGCGTTATACCGGCGTAAACGGTTTTTGGTTTCCCGGTTAGTTTACTAACTAAGTAATGTAATTTTTCGTGATCCGATAACGAATTATTATTATGGATCGTATTTTCGAAACTAGCTAAAACCAAAGGCCAATTTTTAATATCGCCATCAAATTCGGGTATTTGTATGGGCGGTAATTTAGGTTGGTCCCGTTTCAGCAAATCAAAACCGGCTGGCCCGGGTTTCGAATTGGTTACTACGGGCACAGGCGCTTGCAATGACTTAGCGACACGTTTTATGCGACAAATTAAATCTTCGAAAGATGACATGGCGTCGTAACTTAATAAGAAATCGGGATTTAATTTTAATTCAAGCAAGTTAATTTTATCGAGAACATTTTCAAATTTCTAAGCGCAAAGTATCTACGGGTTCGATCGAGGATGAAAACAATTATTTTATTGATTCATCTGCGATCTTCGATGAATAATCACAAATTAATTGCATACGCTTAAAAAGGCTATCCTTCTTAGCGTGTAATAGTTTTAACTGTAGATCCGGAATCTCTTTCTGAGGCATTATTAAAACAAACAACTATAGCTACCAACAGTGCAAAACTAACGAACGATCAAAATGGCAGCGGTGGTAAGCAGGCGAACGAGCGTAGGTACCTACTTGCGCGCGCGGGCCTAGGTACCTGCTCGCGTGGTCTACTTATTACTATGCGGTGCAGTCGAAATTACCAACTATTTAGTACCTACCTATGCGAAAAACAGTAGGTAAGTATGCGTTTATTCCCTAATGGAACAAAACTATTATCTATGCGTTTATTCCCTATAGAATAAAAACTATTACCTAATCTATGCGTTTATTCCGAATGGAGTAAAAACTATAACCTATACCTATGCGTTTGTTCCCTATGGAATAAAAACTATTACCTAATCTATGCGTTTATTCCGAATGGAAGAAAAACTATAACCTATACCTACCTATGCGTTTATTCCCTATGGAATAATAACTATTGCGTTTCTATTGGCAAACTACTAAAACGAATGGATCAAAAATTCGGATCGTTAGGACCAGAAAATGGTTGAGCGGGCGAGATAAATAAATTCGATGTGGACTGTATAAGCGGGGAAAGACAAAAATGAAATTTACACGCGGTTGTCGACGAAAAGGAAATGGAAAACAGGAATGGGCACACTACCTTGCTGCTGCGAGATGCTGAGTTGGAGGCTGCCGAGGACGTCCCTGGACTTGTATCCCTGGTTCCATTGCGCTAAAACACTATTTATCCTTGGAAAACACAATTATTGCCAAAAGTTAATGCGAACGCGCGCGCGGCCATTGCAGTACTGTTCAGAGAGTCTCCAGTCACTTCTCGCTGCCTGTGAGTGGCGTTTTAGATGGCGCGTAATACAGCTGACTCGCTCTTCTTTTATGCGAGACAAGGTAGGTGCGAAAGAGAAATGGAATAAAGGGAAGCGGGGTGGGAGTGTCGACAACTAATTAATTAAAAACAAATGGAGATCGGCGATGCAACATAGAAATAATAACGCGGCAACTTATGCATCGTATACCGGCGCAACCAGCTACATTAAATTGCAGATATTTTGACGGTTTCTTTGTACGAAGTAGCGTCACCTTTTCATCGCGTATTAACTAAGAATAACAGCCAATCACACTGCCGCCGTTCGCCGTCGCGCGTCGGGTAAATGTCGCAAGTGTCAACAAAGGTTTGTAATTAGGACCGTTCAATAACAGTGCCCAGTGTTTACTAACCAGCTCCTTCACTAATCTCGCCCTAATCCGAGTGTCAAACACGGGCCTTGTGCTAATAACTTCTTTTGATCTGTGTCAATAGAACTGATTGGACATGCGGGTTCTATGCTCTTGACGCGTTTGTTTTACCAAAGTTGTTGCTTAATATGAAATTATAATAATTTCGTATTCATATACAAGACTCAAGTGTAGTGCAGTGCCGAGGAACAAGCGATTCGCCTACAGTTGCAACATTCGAGATGTTGCATTGTTAACTGTCTGAACATTCCGGTGGACAAAGGAAGTATTGACTACTACGTATTGTAGGTATTTGCTAAGCGGGACAAGCCGGGTGGATCGAGTGCAAAGAGCGTAAGTTTGCTGCCAAACAAGGTTCTCCAAATGTCAACATTTAAGGCACGATGACACGGGTGTGCAGCGACAACGGCTCGAAGCATGATAACAGCTGAATCATTACGCTCAGCCCGCTTCGACTTCATAAAACCACCGATAAAGTCGTTTGCCACCGATCTGCAATAGGCGCACCTGAGTTGATGGCGGCTGCAACCGAAATAGCTGCAAGTGCACCATGCTAACCATATTGCGCTATTTAAAATACTAATAATAATTGCAACCAGGCCCGTTATCTGAGCAAGGGCAAGAAACGAAGGACAACAGCAAGGGCTCAATTTATCAATTTTTTTTTAATACTGTGTCTAGAATTCATTTTGAAAGAATTTTTGTTGTTATTATTTGTTACAAAATAACATTAATTTGAACTAGAATGTTGCTGACATTCCGTCATCAAAATAGTTATAGTGAACTTCACTAGAAGGTAGAAGTGACAACCACGTTGGCGGCAGCGCTAGTACCCCGAGGCACCTTGTAGGCTGAGTTACAAGAACTTTACTTTGAGATGGAATCAAGAGTAAGTTTATTATTTAACCCTGTTCAAATACCATTTTCCCGATACTTATCACGCTTTCGTTGTTATATGCAAGTGGTACAAGGCTAGGATAAGACGATTATATTGACCAGGTGTGTACACAAAGGGACAAATAAGCATATTACACCTCTGTAAAATGTGGTAATCCTTTACCCACGTTGGCAACAACAACCAGCCAACGTGTTCGACTGTGAATAATACTACATACCTATACGGTGGTGTATTGACAGTATAGTAAAATTCCCCTTAGCTGATTTACTTAAAGCATCAGGTACCTACTTACTTATTAAGTTTAATAGCTTTTATCAGAACCTGATTACCTACTTATATGTTGTATACTATAACTTCAAATAGCTATATTTCTTTCTTTTACAACATGATTGTGCTTTAGACTTAAGGAAAGTTATGTTACCAAGAGCTTTAATGCCGCATTATTTGAAATAAAAGTTTTCGCGGGCACATTGTACATAATGAATCGAATAGATTACAACCTACTAGTTAAAGAACTTTAACCTTCGGCAAATAGTTTATAATATTCCCAGTAAAAAGCTCCATTTACTGTTGCACTTGACTCCAGGGTACCTCTATTAATATCGGTATCCTTACTGTTGTATAGTCTGAGACTACCAGGACTTTAATTGGTCATGCTAATTAGTGTCTAGCACATAATACCTTTTGGCCTTTTTGTTACCACCTCACTAAAAAGGGCAACGGGTTCAAAATTTCTTCCAAATTTAACATCTAAATTAGACACATTTTAATAAATTTATTAGGCCCTTTAGACCCACCCCAGGTCCGTGCTTCGGAAGGCACGTTAAGCCGTTGGTCTCGGTTGCCAATAAAATGGCAGTCGTTAAGCCAAGTAGAAGGCCTTATGGGCGGCTTAAAAAAATTTCAACCGCAGGTCGCCGCAGCCTGCGCCTGTACATTTCAACACGGCAATGAACTCACCACCTGTCACGTGGGACTAAAATGCATACGGTAAAATGTGGGCCATGTCTCCACCATAATTGTAAAACACGCTACAATAACCACAGCATAGCTGAAAACAAAATATCTCAACATAATGGCAGATCACGTTTTGACCTACACGGCTATGCTACACGCAATACGGCATTGGGCTCACCACCTGTCATGTGGGACAAAAACGCATACGGTGAAACGTGGGCGTATAGTATGCCTCTGCATACCCCTTCGGGGATAAAGGCGTGACCATTATATGTTACATACATACTATGGTCACGCCTTTATCCCCCGTACGTTTTGATCTGCAACTACTATCATTTCATTGAATAAAAATGAACAAATAATGACAAATGCAATGAATACTCACCACACTATGCCCGCTGCGACTGCGCAGACTGAGCCGCATCTTCCAGTCGCGCCTGGCGTTAGCGCCGCCCTCCGAGCTGAATGATCTCTTCATAGGCTGAGACATCGTGATGGTTTGTTCTCTTAACTACCACACATTTTTTGTCCCATACACTTTGAAATTGACAGTAACTGTTCAATGTTCACAAATAATTAAATTCCACTATTACTAAAGGTTAAATTTAAACGCACGAATAAGTGAAGTTTTTAACCAAAACAAATACCACTAACTTACACTGAATTATATTTAGTTAATTTAAAAAGTTCTAACACTACACTAAAAGACTAACACTAAATTTAATCTAATTAATATTATAAGTTCTGACTAACAATTAATACACTGAATTAAATCTAAATAGTATTTGAAGTGGTCACTTTCACTACCACCACCTGATGGAATTTGGTTACCGCAGCTTATGGGCGTTGGTAACATCAAAGGTGCAGCACTCGCGCTGCCGACCCATCAGTCATTTATATTCTCTTTCTTTCTTAGACTAACACTGAATTAAAACTAATTAATTTATGAAGTTCTAACACTACTGACTACTACTGGCGGATCTGAAACAAGAAGAAACATGATTTTAGACAACGTGAATAGTAAATCTCATGTCATTATTAATTTAATTACTGTACAATTCACACATATAGTCCGAGACTACCAGGACTTTAGTTGGTCGTGCTAATTAGTGTCTAGCACATAAGACCGCTTAGCCTCACTAAAAAGGGCAACGGGTTCAAAATATCTTCCAAATTTAACATCTAAAATAGACAATTTAATTATTTTTAATTTATTCGGCCCTTTAGACCCACCCCAGTTCCGTGCTTCTTAAGACACGTTAAGCCGTTGGTCCCGGTTGTCAATAAAATGGCAGTCGTTAAGCCAAGTTGAAGGCCTTCAAAAAATTTCAACAGCAGGTCGCCGCAGCCTGCGCCTGTCCATTTCAACACGGCAATAGGCTCACTACCTGTTACGTGGGACTAAAATAAATACGGTGAAATGTGGGCGTTTAATATGCCTCTGCCTACCCCTACGGGGATAAAGGCGTGACAATATGTATGTATAATGTATAAAATGAATAAATGTTTTTTTTTCGACAATGTTATTTGCTCACCACTTGGTGCGTGGGACGAAATACTATTGGTAAAGTGTGACTGTATAGTATATCTGTATGTATTTATATGTATTTATCAATATATAATTATAAAAATCAATGCCACTTTTCGTTGTAATTTTATAACTCAAGAACGGGCTCACCTATCCAAACCAAATGTTTAGGCTTTGTGCGGACTATTTAGTAGATGGTTTATGTGAAGTTTGCACAAAATCGGTCGAGCGGTTCTTTATTCGTCAGCTAGTATACTATAAAATTGTGTGACTATTATCAATATCCGGCAAGGAGAGAAAATGTAGCAATCGTCTAGATTCTAGAACTTCGAATCTCCTCTTAGCGTTGACTCTTGTTTACCATAAATGTATTTAGGCAACTGGACCTCGATATACTGACCATTTAAAAGCTAAGGTATCCGGTAGAATTTGGGTAGCCTACCAAAAAACCTCAAATCAGTTGCACCTCTCACACAAAACATTTTATAACGTAAGCTGAATATGATTGTGCTACCGTTAACTCTAACACAAATTAAATTAAATTATAATCTTATGATACCAACAAAGAGAAATCTTCATTATTGCGTAATATGTATCAGCAAAAGGAATAAATCAATCAATTAAATGTAATTTAAAAATTGTTCTTTTTCCAGTCATCCCAATTAATCCACATACAAAATCGTATAGATAAATCACAATGTAAATATCAAAACGATGTATTGGTTAACCTCCAATCATCATTGAAAATTGAAGGATTATAATCCTGGCCGTTCAGTTGATACTAATAATGTACCTAACGTGGTTACCTTCGTGCCTAAAATATTATTATGGAATAATCCCGCATACCTCAGATTGAAATTGAATTATTGGACATCATTATTATTGTTGAAATAGCTATTAGACTCCTAAAAGTAACGTTGTTTGCCCCGTTTCTTAGTAACCGTTTGGTAAGCTGAGAAGTAAAATTGTCTTTTGACTTCTAAACCCTATAAAGTCAACTAAACTAGAATTAATCCTCACGAAAAACCCCCCATGTATGTGAATTTGGACAACAAAATATAACTTTGTATTTTGTAGTCCAAATTCACCTTACAGCTTGAATGCATAAAAATATCTTCTAATATCCATAGTACCTAGTTTTTGAATTAAGGGAATCGCCTCTAGAGTTACATTTAACATAGTATAATGTATCTGTGGCGATTATTAGAAAAAGAAAATGTAAAGATGATTATAGAATCAACATAATTCATTTTATAATTCTGTAATAATGGAGCGTGATCCCACAATTTAATTTCTATCAACAGCCTCGTTGAGCGTTACGAATAGTATTATATAAATATCTCGATTATGTCAATGGACTCGTAATAAGATAGCGACTATCATATTATTAGAAAGATGAATTGAAAATAAGCCGTGAGTGTTCGTTTCATTTAGGGACTTAGTGAGCAAATATTGTAACCCGACTAACCTCGACTAAGTAAATATTATAACATCTAAGTATACTAATATTATAAAGAGGCAGCTTGTGTTTATTTGTTTGAACGCGATAACATTAGACACTATTAATCCAAAGTGAAGTATATCATCATGCTACTATCTAAGAGAGCGAGCAATATTCATAAATGACAGACTTCCACTAGTTATTATATATTATAGGCTAATTATGATTATGAGAATATGAGTTAAAGCACAGGCGTACAAACTACTTCACAGCTATTATAATTACTACTTTTTGGTTTCTCCATGCATGGGTCGTCGTGAAACCTGACCACCCCGCTAGAGTTACAGAGTGAAATAGTTGGTTGTTGGTAAGCAAGATGATCTATGAGCTTGATGCATGGTGCTTTCAATGCCAAATTTGGCATTTATAGCCGCTGCCTATTGTGCGGTGTGAAACGGCAAGCAAATTTTGCAAGCATGTTTACTTTTAATTACAATTCATGTTTTCGTAAAATTAATGTCACTGAATCATTCTAACCTTTGCTGCGACCTGCATATAGTGCTGTTTAGTCCTCTACACGCGGGCAGTTACTGAGTGCAACTAGTTAATTGGTCCATGTTTTGCAGCTTGCCTACTTACTCCCATTCTCCGAACATTTTCAGTTAATTTGTAAACTACATACGCACCGGCGGGACAAGCCTCTAATATGCTCAATGCCTTGATAGCTTACTAACCAAACGTCGTGATATTCTATAATAAAATTAATTTCCGCACGCGAGGAAACGATTTCCCATTCCCGTTTCCTACAGGAAGTTGTTCCCGGGATAAAAAGTAGCCCATGTGTTATTTTGATGTGTAAGCTATATTATTGTAAAATTGCATCAAAATCCATTTAGTAGATTTTGCGTGAAAGAGTAATAAATATCCATACTTACGTACTTTGGCGTTTATAATATTAGTTGAATATTCAGATCTGTATACGGTATTTTACCAATAGTTATTTTATTACTACACTTGTTTAATAATAAAGTGTGACGACAAGTATCAATATTTTAATAAACAATGATAATAATAAATTGCCACTAGAGATTTTGAAACTTAAGAAGCCTAACTTCGAGTTCAATTTACTTTTTGTGTCTACCTACTCCGTCGCTTCAATGTTGTTTGTATTGAACAATCTATGAGCGCGTCCTGTTGTACATTGCTCGTAAGAGTAAAGGAAAATATAACACAATATTATGCTAAAATAATCTTCATAAATTGAAAAGATGAACTCAATAAATTCACATCGTTTTGGCGCCAAGTTTACCACGAACGAGCCATTAAGCTCACTTTATCAAACCGAACAAAAAACTCAATAACGCCCTGACAGAGGTCTATCATCACGTAAAATAATATGGAAAACATGTCATGGGAGGGTACCAATTCAATAAACAAAATCCACGAGCATAGGCTCCACTTGTCGTACGAAATAATATATACATTATTAGCTATAAATAGTACGGGAACCAGACGTTGAACGCGACACATTAGAGAGATGTTTTATTTAAAACCTTATCGATTGGGACAGGACTGGGGACGAATGATTACGCCCAAAATTGTAAATTTAACACTACTATTGTGTTCTTAGAGAACTCGACTAAGCGAGAATTAATTTTTGATTTGATGTCCTTGCGTCGTAACTTATTGGCCATTATCTGTGATAAGACGTAACCAATTAACTGCAGAAAGCCATTAAAATTTGTATAAATTATATACTAGCTGTCCCGCCCGACTTCGCCCGTGTCGTACTTCTAACCCCGTGGCACCCATTTAATCCCGTTGTTTATTAATTTCACATTCACAATAATGTTTGAACAGTTTCCAAATTCATTGATTACTTCACCGCTCTCCAATACCTCCCTACATACAGCCCGCACGGGCCGGTCGAATTTTGATTACACGAAATTAATTTATTTGCGCTTTATTTTGAATCTGCGATAACTCGTAAGATATTCATTTAATTTGCAAGGTAGAAAGAGACAAAATAATCTCCATGAAATGCTGAAGCCAACTAACGTAGTAAAAATAATAAAGATTAATAGCATATTTGTGTAAATAGCCTTCAAATTACCGCTTTATAATTGGTGATTTTTTTAGGTATTAAAATGGATATAGTATGTTATTCTAATGAGATAGACATATATCGTCGCGAACTTTTTTGTAGACCTATATTAGATACACAATTGCACCATACATTATTTTGTTTTATCTCAAAGGGTTTAGGCAACGTTTTTGTTGAAAGCTCCCAGACGGGTTATTTTTTCCGAAATCCCCAACAAATATCGTTATTGTTTGCTCAATGTATACAAAAACTTAACAAATTATACTTAAAAACCTTCTATAAGAATCACACTAACTATTACAAAAAACCGCATCGTAATTCGTTTCGTAGTTTTAAAGATCTAAGCATACATAGGGACAGACAGCGAATAGCGACTTTGTTTTATAATATGTAGTGATATACAAATTTACTATCCTATCAATATATACTATTTTGAGTACTACCATCTCATCATCGTATATTAACTACCTTAGGCATGAATGCGTGCCAACACATGGTATATAATGGCATATATGGCTCTGTCTACTACTGTGAAGAAACAAGCTTGTTGTAATGTAAGTAAAAGTAGTAATTATTGTATTATTATTTATCATTTAAATTTATATAAGAAACAAGCAGTTAGTAGTAGTAAACAACAGTGGAACGAAGCGACATCTAAACGAGACAGTGAAAGTATTGGAAGTGCGTATTGGAAGATGCACTGCTACGCAACCTCTACGTCACGATGGACCGCCTTTAAAGCTTAAACTACCGAGTACTACGAAACGCACGAGGCTCCGTTGGCTGTGCTACGTAACACCGAGGACTACGTAGAGAGTGTTAGTACTGTATTCCTTTCAGTACTACGCTGTAGATAGCAAATAAAAAAATATTCTAATATAGAAGTAGCAGTTAATATATTCGTCGTTGCTCGATAAACCTGTGCTTCGTGTGGTGTTTACTTGAAAATGAACTCAAGTGAGCATAAGAATAGGTACAACTATATTTTATTATCAGAAAAAGTAATTGCTGCGGTACTAACCGCAGCAATTTTTATATTAAAATTAAAGTCAACAAGGTATACAAATTTACTAATAGTGAAAAAGACATTTTGGTGATGGACGGAGCTCAGAGTCTAGCTCCGTCCATCACCAAAATGGCCATTCCGGCCTTTGATTACTATTTTATTTTTTACGCTATTTATATTTACGCTGTTATAAGATGAACTATTTGCACATAATAGAAACCAGTTAAATTTCTTCATTACCTTAAAACCACCTTTCAGCGTAAGGCCGGTGGCAGTTAAAACCATTTTTATATATTCATTTGACGACTTGACCCAATCTATGAATAAATTTTAGAGCAATTAATATGCTAATATACTTTAGAAATATTATATAGTTAACAATTTTTTATTCATGTCCTTTGGGAAAGTCTCAAGCGCTGGGAAAGAAATTAAAAGTAAACACGTTTTCCCTGCAGCACTGACATTAAATAGAAAACTAATTAGTTTAGCTAGTTGTTTTATAAATGAAGTCTTTCAGCACCTTTCGTACCTAATTTGATGCTAGAATGAATGAAATACACTATATTTATATCATAGGAATTGAATTCTATCATTGTGAAATGATTTATATGCAAAATTTTAAGGTTTAACATTAGACGTATATTTTACATGGAAGGAACATATTGACAGTGTATGCATGAAATTAAATAGATTTAGTTTTGCCATTCGAAAAGTAAAAGACTTGAGTAGTTTGTCTACATGTCACATGTAGACAAACTACTCTAAAGGTTTATCATTCGTACATTAGTTCCATTATACGTTATGGTATTGTTTATGGGGGAACTCTTCTGAACTGTCAAGGGTATTTATAGGACAGAAAAAATGTATTCGAGCTTTGTTTAATATGAAATGGTCCGAGTCTTGCAGGTCAATATTTTCAATGAATAATGTTTTGACCGTCCCCTGTATCCACATTTATGAAGTAGCAATATTTGTTAAATTTCACAAGGACCTCTTTGAAAATAATAAGAGGCAAGCGACAAGTCACACACTTGTCTTTAAAAATGCCAATACCTAAGTTGGACCTACTTCGAAAAAGTTATGTCTATATGGCACCTCTCATCTTTAACTCCTTGCCCCGATCGATAGTAGAATTACCAAATAAAAGATTTAGTGGCGTGTTGCGGAGATGGTTAATACAAAAGAGCTTCTATTCTACTGAGGATTTTTTGAAACAGAGCTCTTGTCGTTTCTGTCACTATTGATTTATAAAATTAATAATATTTAAAATTTGTATGTGCACCTTGTAACGAAATAATATTTTTACTTAATTAATAATTTTAAATATTGTCAATAGAATATATTTACTTAATTTATTTATTTCTTTAAGAAGTACAATAACCAAAGAGATTGCTCTTAAGCAATAAGGCCGCCCTTTGTACATTTATGAAACTGTAATCTCGTTATGTGAGTGTTTAAGTTTATTCTAATTTAATTAAATTCTATTGACAATATGTAAAGACGTTTTTTTTGACATGTATTTATTTAAATATTGATTAATTTCAATTGTATTATTATAAATTTAACATTGTATCAATGAACTGTAACGTTTTGACATGTATTTAATTATTGAATTTTATTATCTTAGTTAATTAATGAATTTTGATTTTAGTAACGTTGGTTGAATTACTTAAAAATATCAATTAACATGTCATGTTTTCACTAGTAATAATGACCTAATTGTATGTACCTATTGCATACCTATGTTACTGGCGAAATATGTCTTGTACAAATTATATTGTAAGATCCTATTTACCATATTTCTTGCAAATTTATAAATAAATTTAAGAAATTTGGTAGGACCCAATTAGCGAGTAAACAATTTTTTAAAGGGGGTGAGATGGAACTCCCAACAATAGTCACTTAGTTTATAAATAATGTTCTATTCATTCTGTAAACTTTGCCCAATACGCGAAGTCTAGAAACTTTTCAAGTGAGACCTTCCACTTAGCCTCTTCTCTCTACACGCAAATGGGTGAGTCTCAGTCCATCAATAAATATATATCCATCACGCCTTATCCCCGAAGGGGTGGCAGAGGCATATTATATACCCACTTTTCACCGTGTGGATTCTGTCCCACGTAATAGGTGGTGAGCCCATTGCTGTGTTGAAATAGACAGACGCAGGATGTGGCTACCTGCTGTTGAAATTTTTAAGCCGCCTATAAGGCCTTCAACCAGGCTTAACGACTGCCATTTTACTGGCAACCGGGACCAACGGCTTAGCATGCCTTCCGAAGCACGGAAACGCTCGCAAATGTAAATGCCACAAAGTGGTCACCCATCCGACGACCAGCCATAGTGAAAGTTGCGTACCTCAGTTATCGTTTACCGAACACTGAGACCGTCTGAGAGTCTCAGTCGATCTAAGATTTTATCAGATATTTATTTCTATATTTTATAAAAAAGTATAAGAAGCATATTCTTTCGAAATTAGTTGGGTGACTAGTATTTTATTTATTCTGCGAGCTTTTCGATTCGCTATCCGCTGTTCCGTGAATTATAGAGGAAATGCTGAAATTCCTTTATGAAAAATATAAATAGTAAGTTGTTTAGAATTAAATACTCTACAATTTTAGTTTGCATATGTTTTCTCAATATCGATACTTTTGATATTCGATGAATTTCTGTTTATTGAATAATTATTAATTATATATTGTTATTATAATTTTAAATTTATTGTAAATAAAGCAGTTCCAATAAATCATCAATTACCACGCAAAACGAAATTTAGACTCCATCAACGAATTTCAAAGAATAATAGCTACTTTAAATTTTTTCGAGATAATTCGACTATGTTAATATGATATGCAAATAAACCTCCACTTTCATTGGTTTTACTTCAGTTCCTATAAATTTCGAATGTTTGCAGGTAGCCCTTTAACCAGATATTAGAACTTATTAACTTGATCGCTCGTGGCCCAGCGGTCTCAGTGTTCTGTAAACGATCACTGAGTTACGCAACTTTCACTATGGCTGGTACTTGGATGGGTGACCACTTTGTGGCATTTACATTTGCGAGCGTTTCCGTGCTTCGGAAGGCACGTTAAGCCGTTGGTCCCGGTTGCCAGTAAAATGGCAGTCGTTAAGCCTGGTTGAACGCCTTATGGGCGGCTTAAAAATTTCAACAGCAGGTAGCCACAACTTGCGTCTGTCTATTTCAACACGGCAATGGGCTCACCACCTATTACGTGGGACAGGAATCCACACGGTGAAAAGTGGGCATATAATATTCCACCCCTTCGGGGATAAGGCGTGATGTATATTTATTATATTTAACTTGATACATGACAAAATGAACATCAAAAGGTTTTCAATCATCTTCCATTTCGGTCACACGTTCAGTAAATGGTCGAGACGGCAGATGAGGTTGTCATCTGAATGCAAAATAAGAGGAGCTCTCAAAGTTCTTTTTAAAGTACGCGGGAATGCCTTTAATGTGTTGGTAGAAAGGTTTTGTGGGTACAAATTGCTACCTAAAGGATGTTTATTCGGAGAAGGCATTCGAATAAAAATATATGATACGTCTACTGTAGGAACTTTATGCTGTGGAATACCGGGGTAAAACAAAACAATTATATGACATGTTCGTTTAAGAGTGTTTTGTTCTTTAATGCTGTAGTAATATAGATGTTCTAATTTCTTTCAGTAGAAACTAATCGTTTAACAATGCCCTATTACCAATAGTGTAGATTTATACAGGGTAAAATTATGAGGTTGATAAGTAAGGTACCTTAACCATTATAGTTACAGGAAATCTTTAACCGTTAAAATTATTACTTTTTAAGATTTTTTGACTGCCTCTGTGGCGCGGTGGGAGTGCGTGCAAGAGGTCGTGGGTTCGATTCCCACCCAGGATAAAACTTTGTGTGATGAGCACGATGGTTTATTCTGTGTCTGGGTGTTATTTATCTATAATATGTATGTATTTAGAAATATATAAGTATGTTTATCAGTTATCTAGATCCCATAACACAAGCTAATATTAGCTTACTTTGGGCTAGATGGCGCTGTGTGAAAAAGTGTCCCACAATATTTATTAAGATATCATGAACTACATTCACAGATTTTGGATAATAAAATACCGTTTACAAAAAAATATAAAAACAATACAAAAAGATATTTTTAATCCTAATCGATTTTATGTAGACCTTTTGCCTTCATTTCAGTCAGAAAGTTAAGCTTCTACACTCGTGAAACTTTTAGCTTTGGGTAGGGGTGGCTGAAAAAGTAAGTTAAAGAAGTTTTAACTTCAAAATTTTGAATTCGCCTAACAACAAACCTTAGAACAAACTCATAAAACAGCATTAGTGAAAACGGCAGTCATTTTGAGCAATATATTTTATAAATCAATTGTTTTTTTTTTTCGTGTTTAATCCCGAGGGGGTAGGCAGACGCATACTATACATCCACAATTCACCGTATGCAATTTGGTACCAGGTGGTGAGCTCATTGCCTTGTTAAAAATAAGCATTTTTGCATTTTTTCCTCTTATTACTGCTTTTTGGGGATAAGGTGTTAGTTATATTAACCAAGGCAAAAGAAGTATAACGAATGTTATATCTATATTTGTCATAGTCAATAACAAAAAAATAACTGATCACAAGTAATTTTCGTAATTTTATAGTGGTTAAAAATTTTCCGCAGTAGGGTGTCATTCTACCCTATATGTTTAAATTCCACACGGGAACGAACTTTTTAAGTGTCACCTAAAACGAGTGTAATATGTTCATATAATTAATATGCATATATAATAATGCCTCTCGTAATCACAACAGATCGAAATGACTCTTGACTCGACAACGTAGTAGTGCTATATAACCATTGACACGACTTAATGGCCCGAATTTGGCTGTAAGCTGGGATGAACAAATAATTCTCTTTTTGACTTTGTACAAAGTACGCGTTAAATGTTTTGATCAATTAATAGTTTTTTATACTTCCTGTAGCTAAATCAATAACCTCCAATGAGTTGGTACGGCCTACGACAAGTACCTAGTCTCAACTAAGTAGAACTAACGAATTACCTGACTTCTGAAACTGCCTCGCGATGCTTCTAAACTTTAACCATAAATACTTTAAAATGAAGCAATGTCAATGAGAGAACTGTTAAGTATTTATATTATAGACTAAGTAAAAAAGGGATCCGCGAAACAGTAGGACGCGACGTCGCGTGATATATTCCCACTATTACTGTTACCAGTTTTTAGTGTTTTACTATTACTAGTAAGAAATGGGGTATCATCCATATACCTATCAATTTATATACATATTAATTTATTTATACTATTTATTTTTATGTATGCGACTGCTGCGCTGAGGTCCCGGGTTCGATTCCCGGGTCAAAAAATTATTTGTGTGGTTGGTGATGTTTGGGTGTTTTCTAATGTATAATATTTATGTATTTAGAAATATATAAGTATGTTTATTAGTTGTCTAGATTTCATAATACAATATTATATTAGCTCACTTTAGGTTAGATGGCACTATGTAACATAAAATGTTCCATAATATTTATTTTAATTTTATTATGTATAATAAGTTACCAGGTATCTTACATTTACCTATCAAAGTCCTGCCGAAAGACCTAGACACCTAGAAATTTGATATTTTTAAGAAATCTACCTTTATGAGTATATAATTAGGGCGCTAAAGTTTTTAGCCATTTTACCCTTGGTAGAGCTGCAGGAATGAAACACTGAATGTGATGTAGGTTTCATAGTGTTTGACAAATCCACCCTTAAGGGCACAAAATACAGGGCTAAAGTTTATTATCAACAAAAGTAGTTTCACTGATTTTGGAAATTTATTTTCCCTAAGGGCATACAATGGCGGGCTAAAAACTTTAGTGAATTTGGAAACTCGTACCGCATGACATGACTGTAGTAGGGTAGTGTTGTTTGCTATTTTCTAAAAGGTATTTATTATAGCGCTTGAACCCAATAGAATGGAGCAGAAATTATAAATGTCAAAAAATCATACGAGTCCGATGAACAGGGCTGACTCACAATTGTCTAAATGTACCACGGAAATTGGAGGGCACTCAAGGTAGTAGAAAGAAAACCATATTGTCAATCGTTATGATTTAATCTCTATAGAAGAACCGTTTAAATGTAAGAACTTCAACGGGAAAAGTTCAAACTAGAAAGTTTCCTACAAAATTTTTCACTTGAATAAAATTCAAGTTCGTCTAAATTTATAAGCAACTTTCAAGTTGTTATTCAACCCGAGCAAACAAGAACAATAACTTGGTACTTTTAATCAAAACGCGTAGGTTTGAGCCAAAGTCCTTTGTGTACGAATAAGTAAGTTCCAATTCATTACACCTGAGTGATGTCCAAAAATAATATTCTGAAATAATTTTCCACTTGCAATACTAGCCGCAGTTCCTCTGGGTACAATGTCCTAGTTAGGATGGATTTACTCCTAAGATTAGATCGATAACCTATGACAAACTTTGCCGCAACTGACAATTCTGCCAAAGTCTTTACGTGCCGTGGAAGTGCGTGTGCATTAAGTATGTAATAAAAGGAATTAAATTTGAGGACAACACTGGACTCGCTGTGATCTTTCTTAACTAACTAACTATCTTCACTTAGTATCCCTGACGGGGTAGTCAGAGAGGACAGATCGCCAGGCTTCGTGATCCATAGACATTTCATTCGCTTCTTCAAGAGGCATCAATCCTTTCATACACTCATGTCTGGGTATCCCAGTACTTTTGACTTTTCCGTTTTTGAGCTATCTGCTCACGTGGTCTTCGTATGTAAGTCTCGGCCTACCCTGACTCCATTTATCCTCTACTTTAACTACACACAACAATAGACTGAAAAATTTAGTTAGTTGTTAGTGAATGATTAATAGATATTTGATATAGATACAATGAAGATGAGATTATGTAGCCGCTACACCAAACTATTTCACCCAATTTTGTTGGGGTGTTACCCGTGGTCCCACCGCTGTGTCCCACTGGTGGATCCAGGGGAAGTTTTCATTCCCGTAGCCCTACTGCATTGTAGTGGGACTACGGGGAAAAATAATTCCCCATAGACCCACTGCATTTGAGATGTGCCGCGCCGCAGAATTTATTATCAACAAACCTATCTCTTTGGATTTTCCTTTTACTATTTTGCGTTGAATGTTATTACCGCTGGTCCCGCGCAATGTGTTGAAATGGTACAAATATTTTTGGCTTAAGTAAAATTTAATCAGACAACAGATTGGACGCATTATGATTAGATAGATGCAGGTTGTGACGACCTGCTATTAAATTTTTTCCAGCCGCCGTTAGGGCTTTCAACTGGGCTTAACGACTGCCATATAGCTGGCAATTGGGACCAACCAAAAAAAACCAATAAAATTGCAACAATATGTTAAGGAGACTACAACGCCGCTTATCATAGATATACTATGTGGTTATTAAAGTTCTATATATTTTTCGTAACGTAACGCCACGCCAGAAAATATGTTTAATAGTCGACACACATTGTGACGTCGTTTCCTACTACGCCATATTGGGCGGCAATACTTAGCTCTAACTAGTTTATAATTAGCTAGTGCACATGTTTCTCGAGTTTCTCGATTCATTCTGTCGTTGTAAGTCAAGCAAAAACAATCTACGTTGACATACTCGCCGTTATATCATTTCTCTATACTGCCCTATAACCCCGTTGTAATACTAGTTTATTATCATTATTATATTTATTTATAATATTATTATTTATTATTATATTTATTAATAATATTTATTAATATTTATTATAATTTATTAATATTAATATTTATTTATTAATATTTATTAAAATATATTATATTTATTATCATTATTATATTTATTCCTTATATTATTATTATATTTATAATATTTATCATTATTTTTAGTCACTTGCCTCCCTGTCAAAGCAATTTTTGAGCCTACAACCTGATACTTTTGAGCGCTACCGGTGATTGTGTATAGGAAAATTATTTCGATTTTCACTTGTATGTACTCATCTGCGTTTCTGACCCGTAGTTCACGCACTGCTCAAAGATGTGATACAGGGCTAACCTTTTTATTATTGACATACTTTGTAGCGGCTCTCTAGATACAAGTACAATTCAAAATAACATGTGTAAAACTAACCAGTATTTAACGTTCTCTTAATTATCGAAAAACCACCTCGCTAAAGGTTGTTGGCTACATCAAGGATTGTCCATGCCAAATTGCATGCAAATCCGATGAAAAATTCGACCTGTAAACTGAATGGTCGGACATCAATAGCATTTTTCTTTACCAGTGGAGTTAAAACTGAGACTTTCGTCGGCTCGCTTCGCTCTCCTCCTCAGTCAATTAGTATACACTTTAGGCTTAACTTTTGCAGCACCAGCTGTGTAAATAGCTTGAAGAGCAGAATGGGAAAATCACCGCAGAGAGCTCTTCCCACAACTTGAGCGAACGCCGTAGGAAGCGCCTTCTGACCACCGCACTCCAGAATACACCCTGAGTTTTTCTGTTTACTTTAGTTATTGTTTCTCAAGTGACATAACCTGCTGATTAACGGACGAGGCGCACTTACGGGACTCAGAGGTCAAACGGCAGTAGCTCCCAAAATACCAAAAAAAACTAACAATAGCAGCTCCTAACAGATAAAATGAAGTGAACATCAGGTTATATGGCTATGGTAGGGTTAAAAACAACTGGGAATACACTAGGCCAAAGAGTGTGTTGTTTACTGTTAACTTGCCGACAAAAGTGTATTGTACGCTTGTAATACAAAAATAGGCTCATGGTAAACTGTCAACCCTGGCGATGTTTCCGCCTGTAATCCATCTTTATTACAACCAAGATTTAAACCAAAAACACTGCGGAAGTGATGTAATGGAATATTCTTGTTTCCCCACCCCTTTAGCCTTTTGGAAGGGGGAAGGAATATTTGTACCTACAAGATTGTTCTAAGTAGCTGTGTGTTAGTCACATGTTGGTAAAAGTAAAGTAAGTTAATTTAAAGTACCTTTGCAAATTGAGAATACGAAAACTGTCAACATGTGATGCTGGCAAGTGTAGCGGACGTGAAGAGACTGCGTGAGATATCAGTTGAGGTAAGTGAGCAGTAAACAGAATAGGGATGATACCTGGTGGCCATTTACTATATAGTTATGAGTGTAGGTTAATAAATCAACAAAGATTCATTACTAAGACATCTTGAAGTTTGAACTGAAAATTGGTACATTATCAGAGGAGCAGCAAAAACACATGTATATTGATGATTACCAGGAGATACTCGATTACACCTATTGGAACTACACCTTCCTCACATTATCTTCTACTTAATTTCGTTGCGGGTTCCAAGACATGCTAACTTCTCCTGGGACGTCACCGAGATCGAGCTCGGTGTAACTTTTCTGGTGTTTTGGTCATTGCTGGTTTACAGGAGTTACAGTGACGGCAATGCGGGTGGGATTAGTCCCAAATATACCTATTGGAAGTAGCTAGTACATAGGGTAAATGGGTCTTATATAATCGGGACCGGGTCAATGTTATTTGCAACGTGGAACCCTGAAAATAACGGATGAAGATATGGTACAGGAACCCAATACATAGGTACATGAAAGATCAATGAGTAAAGAAAACCAAATCACAGAATACTCGTAGTTAATAGTACAACGTAACCAAAAAGAGTAGGTAATGCGACTATTTGGATTTCTTTTCACTTGGATCTTTCTTTCTTTTAGTGTATCCATGTGATAAGATAATTAACGGATTATCTCTGCTTACCCCTATCGTATACTTTTAATAATGTCCGCGTGTGCTATAATAAGCACCGCTATGATTTTTTTTGCATAAAAATCCGGTTTCTATGACTTCAAACTCGAACTAGTGGCGCCATAAACCACCATCAAACGGTTGTAAAACAAATAAGTACTCGTAAAGTGTTAACGATCGACTGCTGACCCTTTTAATTAATTATAGCTTTAAGTAAAGAGAACTGTTAACATCCTACCACAAACTGCGTGTCGAGATGCTGTCATACTTCTATTTTTTTTTCTTGTGAATATTATTTATATTTATATAATGGACGACAGAGCGTATGGGCGTTGAAGCTTAAAAGATCCTTCGAAAGCGTTACCCGCGGCTCCTGCTGCTAGGCAGATAGGTAGAGAACCGTTAAGTCGGTTTGAGCCCGGTATGACATACTTGGGGATTTCCACACGTATATAATAAATAGGGGCTATTACAAGTTTAACACTAATAAATGTGAGTCCTAAATCTGCTAATGCAGACTACATTTTAAGCACTTCATTTCATAAAATGTGTGTTCATTCCTCAATAAGAGGATGCGCTGACAGAAGACTCACACTCCGGATGCTTAGAGTGAGAAGAATGAGGAGATAGTGGTAGCGAACAGTGCGATGATTGAAAGTAGTCATAATTTATAAGCAATCGGCAAATCGAAACTAGTCTAATTTTGTATTTTGCTACTAACCCTTGACTTTTTAACCTCTATATGGGCACACTTACAATCTGGTGGGCCGAACGCTTATCTGCCTAACTCAGTAGTATAGATAATTTAGAAACTGTTAACATATAAAACTTCTTAACGTTGTTGTAATAGATTAGTAGTTGGTATATTTTCAACCTTACCTGTTAGATCATCGGTTTACCTGTGGAACAGGTACCTTAATAATGAAGCCAGTGAATTGTACAACCCGAAGCATTGTCCGAAATGCCAAATAACCCGAGAGAAGACAGGATCCATTTTGTAAGTATTGGCTTTGTATGCAACCGGGCTAAAAATATCAATTCAGTTTTTGGTGCCCCAGAAAACCACGGAATTCACTTATTGGACCTCTTGCAGCTTTAAAAGTAAACGTTTCGCTTCCTGTTTAACTTCCATTTACTAGAATTACGCATAGAGTTTCACATAGCACAACAGACACTTGATACTCGTAGAGGCCGACCTACCTTTCAAATACATTGAAGCCGCTTTAGAAACTTTATAGTTGAATTCACAATAAACAATGCATAGGTGTAATGTGGAACTGAGTGCTAATGATGGAATTTTATGAAGGCATCTTGAATTTTAACGTTTACTCGTATAACAATAGATTATTAGAAAATCTTGAAAACCTCGTCGATGATTTACAACTGTCGGAATCAGGAAGAATGTTTTTTCAACAAGATGGCGCTCCACCTCAGAACAGCCGCAGTATGCGTTCTACTTTAAACTGACAGTTTGTACAAAATTGTCAGCAGTCACTAGGTCGGTACAGAAACGAATCAAATTATGAATTTGTTAAAATGGCGGTCACTTTTAGCACTTTATATCGTAGGGCAAGAAACAGCACTCTTGGCCATCTTTCCGAGGAGTTACCCGGGGCGTCCGGCAATAGACAGTTAGGCGGGGACTGTGTGGTTTTAGCCGGTTCGAGTCCGGCATGACATCCGAGTGAAATTTCCAAACGTTTAAAAAAAAAAAAAGGTCAAGAAACAGCAAGATTTTAAATAAGAATATCAAGTTATGATAGTTAACAACAATAGAAAATTAATACGCCTTATTTTTGATCTGTGTTAAATTCTTCGTGATTATTTGTCTTTATTTTTTGTATTTCAGTTACACAAATTCTTTACAAAATGTAAGAGAATAGTTTTTTTGCAATTTGTGACTTTTTAAGTACTCCAACAATGGTTGGTCCGATAGAAGTTTTTGATCAGTATTAGAAACAGGATCGAAGGCATCAAAAAATTATTTTATGTAATATGGCAAATTTCTTGCTAGCTAATTTTCTTTTGAAAATCTGCGAATGGGTGTCAAATTCCATAAAAAATATAGATAGTCTCCTAAGACCATTTTCGTGTAGCTGCAACTGATAAGGTACTTCCCCTTACTGCCCCGCTGAAAGTTTCTACCCTGTATAAAAATGAACAAAAGTTCAGTAATTCATGATTCATTTATAAAGCAAAATCTCGTTTCTCTGAGAGCGTTAAGAAAATAACCTTTAACATTGTGCGATTTTTATAAATGTTCTCTTGCTTTTATATGATTTAAAAAGTTAATGAGTTTGTTTTCATTTAAGAAAATGTTTTAAATTAGAAGCAAATGCTCGCATGAGGTAAACCTATGGCCCGAGGGAGGAATTGTAACCCTATGCTGTTGACACTGAGGGGTGGTACACAGAATTAAACATTAGCAGGAGGTTGAAGAGGTACAAACTCAGGTTGCGATATAAATGATATGGAATCACAAATAATTAGAAGATATTTCGATAGTAATAGATTTTTACTACCTTTACCGAACGACTACTGTATGGGATTCTTCAAAAGGGGTCTTAGAAGGTTTTTAAAGAGTCGGCAGCGTGACTCCTGCACCTCTGGTGTTGCAAACGAACATAGGCTATGGAGACCACTTTCCGTCAGGAGTAGGCTTGGCTGCCAGATCAGTGGAATTAAAAAAATACATTCTTGGTCTCTTATACCAAGACCGCTATGGGCTTCATGATCAAAACTAACCAGAATAAGGGTCTATGTGAAATTCCAAAGGCGTGTATGCTGTGCTCGAATCATCCTCGGTCGAACTTCTTAAAAACAGAGGTCATGGAGAGCCAGTGTTGGGTCAGATAACAATTGTTTAAAAAGCTAAACTAATAAAGATATAAGCTTTGCCGTACCGCGCTCTACACTGAACAATTGGAATTCAGCCCTACAGGATTAAGCTCCAAATAAGTAGATTACTAAAAGATTGTATCACTATTCCGTTTTGTCTTAAGAACCAAACCATAAGCCGCTTATATAATATCGCGATCCTGAAATGACACATTCTGTAACAGCTATTCAATTGCCTTCATCTATATTTTATCATCAGTCGTTAGAGTTTGGTATCCAAAAGATGGGTGCCATCAGGAACGGTGTACAGAGATCGTGTGTTGAAACATTGATACATTAATCTTTGACATAAATAATGCATGATTACACTAAATTGCTATAGACGAATGGTAGGCAAGTGACAGACTTTCGCCTACACCCGGATGTAAAATTAGCACGTGGTCATTACTTAAATCTCTGCGAATAAGAGCAAGCGAGCAACAGTCCTTGGTCTGTAATAAAAAAAAATTGTAAATATATATTGTGGGACACTTTTTATGCAGAGCCACCAAGCCCAAACCAAAGTCCAAAAAGGAAAACTATAGTATATGCTTACATACTATGGGATCTAGAAAACTGATATACGAGTACATACTCACTATATTTCTGAATACATACATGTTTCACGAAGGGAACACCCAAACTCTAAACCAACATTATTGTGGATTACACAAATATTTGTTTCGACCAAATATTATTCATACATTCATATTGTCACGCCTACATCCCCGAAGGGGTAGGCAGATGCATTCTATACGCCCTCATTTCACCGTATGTATTTTTTAGTCCCACGTAACAGGTGGTGAGCCCATTGCCGTGTTGAAATGGATAGACGCAGGCTGTGGCGAGCTGCTGTTGAAGTTTTTCAAGCCACCCATAATAAATATTATATCAGACAAATATTTCTGTGATTGTAATATGTCCTTAATCTACACTACGAGTAATAATATAATGAGGAAAACTTTGTTTGTATGTTTTTTTGTTTATAATGAATAGGCTCAAAAACTCCAGGACCGATTTTAAATATTCTTTCACCATTTGAAAGCTACATTATCCACGTGTAACATAGACTATATTTTATTTTGGAAAAAATAAGGTACCGTAATATATTTGGGTTTTTCGGACACAAGGTGTAAAAAATTAACCAGAAAAATTACTTATTTTGCGTAGGCTGCCTAAACCATAAAAGATAGATCAATAAAATGTTCCAATTAATTGTAGATCTTATAAACATCTACAAAAAAGTCCGCAACACACTACACTCGTACCTATCTATGTCGAGTGAGGCACAACAACCATTTATATATATATATATATAAAAGGCAAAATCACTGACTGACTCATTGATCACGAAATCTCTGAAACTACCAAAGCTATGAAGCTCAAACTTCGCATGGAGATTCTTTTTAATACGTAGGTTTCCGCTAAGAAGGGATTTTGCTAAATTATACCCCTAGGGAAGTAAATAAGCGATAAACGGTTGTATGGAAGTTCGTCATTTTCAAAGTTAGAAACATGAGTTTATGTACACCTATTTTTAGTTACAAATAAATGATATCACGGGTTTGCAAAATTTTACCTATAAGGGTGTAAACAAGGGTACAAAGTTTATATGGAAAATTCTTTATTTTACAAACAAAGCATCACCGAATTACTTATACCTGCTTCTGAATAAAAAAAAAACGTGATAAGGAAATTTGATAAATTCTACCCTTGAGGGGGAAAACAGGAGTTGTAATAACTGACTCATTGATCACGAAACCTATAAAACTAACAAAGCTACGAAGCCCAAACTTCGCATAGGGGTTCCTTTTAACACGTAGGCTAAAGGATTTTGTGCAATTCTACCTCTAAGAACGTAAATAAGCGGTAAACGGTTGTATGGAAGTTCGTCATTTTCAAAGTTAGAAACAAGAATTTACGTAAACCTGTTTTTGGTTACAAATAAATATGCACGTGTATCAGAATCAGAAAAAAATACCTGTAAGGAGGTAAAACAGGGTTTGTCCTAACTGACTCATTGATCACGAAATCTATGAAGCTAACGGAGCTATGAAGCCCAAACTTCGCATGGGTTCTTTTTAACCCGTAGGTGCCTCCTATGTAAGTGTTTCGTGAAATTCTATATCCAAAGACGCTTATTTACGTCTTTGGATATAGAATTTCACGTAACCCTATAAACGGTTGTATGGAAGATTGTAATTTTAAAAGTTAGTAATATAAACTTACGTACACCTGTTTTAGAAGAATCTCATAAGGCTAAAAGAAAGCTCTTGTATTACCAGCAGGTTCGGTGTTCCCACGGGAACCGAATATGCGGGTAAACCACACACTGCCTAAACATTAAAAATATAAACCTGAAATTTGGTAAATGTTTACTTTAAGTCTTCGGAGAAGAAAATAAAATAGTATTCCCGATATTTCCATGGGAATGGGAACTACGCGGGTGAAACCACACACAGCCTAAACTATCAAATATAGGCACATACCTGAAATTTAGTGAGAGTACTCATTAGGTCTACCTTGAATTAGCACCCGGTATTCCCACGGGTACGGAACTATATGGGTACAACCATACACAGCCTGAAATTTGGTAAACGTACTTTTTACGTACCTACGTTAGATGAGCACCAAGAAAGGAATTCCCGGTTTTCCCAGAGTAATAATATTAACAAGGTAAATGTACAAGTTTGTGAAAATTTCTTCATTATTACGATGTTTATTATTTAATCACATTTAGATGAAAATCGGCATGTAGATAGAACATTTCCTGAATTAATACATAGGATACCTACTTTATATCCGAGAAAACATATTTATCCTTTCTATAATAAAATTCTTTTTATGCACTAACGAAACATCACGTGAGCGGAGCCGTGGGCATCAACTATTGGAGATATTACTTAAAATTATTTTTGTAAAACATTCTATAATCGACCATCAAGCCGAGAAAACTGAATCAATTTTGGCATTATTTGAGTTTTTATACTGATATTCTGCGCGGATCCTTTGCGAGAGAGGATGAAATGCGTGTAAAATGTATATTCTGTTCCCGCACTTTCGTTCGCGTGTATATTATTCAGTTTTAACTCATCAACAAGTATTCCGATTTAGGGCTTTCTTGTTAGAAAGGGTATTGGGACTAATCCCACCCGCATTCCCATTACTGTGACTCCTGTCAACCAGGATCTACACCAATGACCAAAAACCAGAAAAGTTACACCGAGCTCGATCTCGGTGAAGTCCCAGAAAAAGTTAGAATTTCTCTTAACCCGTAACGAAATTAATCAGAAGATAATTTGAAGGAGGCGGAAGAAGAAAAAAAAAGAATGGAATACTTCAAAATTAGTATCCTAAAAATAGCCTACGCGCCACCCTCTTAAACTAATCTCTCTTTGTCTGTTTCTCTTATGTGGCGCAAACGAAGTTGCGCGTGTCAGCTAGTATATATATAAATATAAAGGCAAAATCACTGACTGACTCATTGATGACGAAATCTCTGAAACTACCAAAGCTATGAAGCTCAAACTACGTATGGAGATTCTTTTTAATACGTAGGTTTCCGATAAGATTCTACTCCTAGTGAAGTAAATAAGCGATAAACGGTTGTATGGAAGTTCGTCATTTTCAAAGTTAGAATCATGAATTTATGTACCCCTGTTTGTAGTTACAAAAATAAATAGGTACGTGTATCGCGGTTTTGCAAAATGTCACCTATAAGGAGGTAAAACGGGGTTTGTATTAACTGACTCTTTAATCACGAAATCCATGTAGCTAACGGAGCTATGAAGTCCAAACTTCGCATTGGAGTTCCTTTAAACACGTAGGTGCTCCCTATGAAGGACTTTTGAGAATTTTTACCCCTAAGGACGTAAATTAGGGATAAACGGATGTATTGAAGATTGTCATTTTTAAAGTTAGTAACATGTACATACATACCTACACCTGTTTTAGAAGAATCTTCTAAGGCCTGTATTAACAACGAGTTCGGTGTTCCCACGGGAACCGAAACTATGTCAGTAAACCACGCACAGCCTAAACATTAAACATGGAACCTGACATTTGGTGAATGTATACTTTAACTCTTTGGATAAGCAACAAAAACGGGATACCTGATATTTCCATGGAAAGTAGAACTACGCGGATAAAGCCACACACAGTCTAAACTATCAAACCCTATATAAACATATTTATTTTATAGTTTACAGTTACATAACTGAAATTTGGCGAAAGTATTTATTTATTTATTTGAATCTATTTCTAATATATTTATTTTTTATTTGTAAGATATTTTCCGGGATATAAAGTAGGTACCCTATGTATTAATTCAGAAAATGTCTCGCACAGGATATTCAGTTCAAGCAGTTTTGCCCTCGTGTATATTATTCAGTTGTAAGTAGCTCATCAACAAGTATTCCGATTTCATTCAGTTTTTTGTGGTTAAAAAGCTAATACTTCCGAAGTAGTTTTATAAGAATAGCCTAAACTTTAACTAATGTCTTTTTTTGTCTGTTTCTCTAATGTGGCGCTAACGAAGTTGCGCGGGTCAGCTAGTGTCAATATAAAATATAGTATATTTATGTTTAGGTCTATCTAATGTTTAACTCATGATCATTGTTTATTCTTAGTACATAACACCAAATGGAAACTATGAACTTATCATCATCATTTTCACTGCATATTATAAAACAAAGTCACTTTTCGCTGTCTGTTCCAATGAATGCTTAGATCTTTAAAACTACGCAACGATTTACGATGCGGTTTTTTTTAATAGACAGAGTGATTCATAAAGAAAGATTCATATTTACAATTTGTTAAGTTTTAGTATACATTGAATAAATTATAATTATATTTGTTAGGGGTGTCGGAAAAAATAAGCCGTCTGGGAGCTTGTAACGAAAACGCTGCCTAAACCCTTTGAGATATAACTATAAATGATAAAATGTCTATATTTTAAGAAAAACATACTGTATCCATTTTAATACTTTAAAAAACCAGCACTTATAAAATGGTAATTTGAAGGCTATTTACATAAATATGCTATTAATCCTTATCATTTTTAATACGTTACTTGGCTTTAGCTTTTCATGAAGATTATTTTGTTCCTTTCCATTTTGCAAATTAAATTAATATCTTACGAGTTATAGCAAAATCAAAATAATGCGCAAAGAAATTAATTTCGTGTAACCATAATTCGCCCTGGCCGTGTACTGGAGAGCGAAGAAGTAATCAACGAATTTGGAAAATATTCTTACATTATTGTAAAATTAATAAACGACGGGATTGAATGGGTGCCACGGGGTTCGAAGTATGTCACGGGCTAAGCCGGGCGAGTCAGCTAGTCATAAATAAAATTATCCATCATAAACTACTAAATCATTTTCTATAGTACGCCATTAAAAGTCAAAGGTCACTCAACACATAATCAACGTAAGAAACAAACATGTAAACTACATTAAGACATTTGAAATCTTGGTAACTCAAGCAATTAATGCCCCTGTGCGAAAATATGCTATTATTTTATTTACAGAGCCGGCGCGCATTGATACATTTTATAACATCATAAGAATTATGCCAGAAGTTGTAGTAGAAAGATAAATTGTTTACATTTGTCTGTCTTTTTGTAGACTCGGTGGGAAACTTAATAGATTTTTGTATCAATACGTCGAAATTGTTTTTTTTTTGCGTTGAGTTTTAATTTATTTAGTAATCAAACTAACAAAGCGATTTGAACTTTGAAATCCTATTATGCGTAGATAAGTATTGTATAGAGATTAGATATGTGTGTACAAATTATAGTAATCACAGCTTTCCACTGACTGAGCAGATACCAATCATTATATCTGGAACTCTAGTTCTCTCTACAAAGGAGCCCGCATATTACACCCACTGCACTACTAAAGGCACTCCTAGCTATCGTGGTCATTCGCCGGTACATATTCCGATAAAACTTAATCACTGATAAGCAATGATAGTGAACAATGTTATAACGAGTGATAAGGATCGACTATCGGGCGATAGCTGATCGTAAATACAAGCCATTATTACATTTATCTCCCACATCTCACATCCGTGTGCCGCTGGCGCCTGGGTCGACGTCGTCAACTCGAGCTGAGCTGTAATCTAACATTTTTACATCAATGAACACATAATAGTGTTGTTGCCTTTATCAGCAGATAAAAGTTTGGCATATTATATCAAGTGTTGCGTTTGTAAATTATTGTATTTGCTGGATATGACGTAATCAGACAATTTAGCAAAACTAACCTTCTTTTCGAAAGCATAACTGTTATTTATGTAGTTGGTACTTAGCATCTGATCCAAATTAAAGAAACGCAACTGAATATGTGATCAAATCACATATTCAGTTTACTCGGAGAGATAAAGAGAGGGAAAGATATATAAAGATAGAAGATAAAGCGAATGTTTCATTGAAACATATTTATCTTAAATATTGCTGCTGACCATGATCAATACAAATCCACCCTGATAGTTTACAATGACATGTCGTGTATGGCACCAAGTCACTTCTGAAGAGTACATAACTAAAGTTTAATTGCTTGGAACTTTCTTCTTCTTCGTCGATACCTTCGTCCGGTGGTAAGCAGGTGTGTCACTTGTAAGTGGACTAGGTCTCGGAAGATATTAGTGGGGCCGAGTACTTTTTACATTTAATTCGTAGATACTAGTTGGCATCTATGAAGTTGGTATTCTTTTTAACTTGATCTTAGTAAAAAGTCCCGGTTGCATTCACCAGCTCCACAGTCACTTAAGCTTTACTTTGATTGGTTGTTGGCTGCTGTGATTTAACCGTAGGGTTTTCTCAATTGTTAGAAGCGATTGATGTCTGCCTTTTGCTCTCACTCGTCATATAGCAAGTACACCACTCGCTGGCTAGGAAGATTTGATATATTGGTAGGGTCACTGGTAAATATAATATTTTATTCTTCGGTATGCAGTACGAGGGATGAAAGGGGACAGGAGGAGCAGGAGCCTACATTTTGTATTTAGACTTTTGATGGTAAAATACATATTTTATGTGTGGTTCGTATTTATGTGTGTATCATAATTGTAGCTAAATTTAAACTTTTCATAAGATTGTGTTAGCGAGCGCGATCGGATTGTTTACGACGTGGATATAAAACAGGTGGGTATTTCATTAGTATCTAGGCAGATGAGTTAAAATATATGTGAGGAGTATTAGTGGCAAGAAATTTATGATTTATGTATGAAATCCTACTAATAAACGCGAAGTTGCGTTGCGAATCTGGCAGTAAGTGTAAATGTAGAAGCAATAATCTTGACGTTCATAAGTGTTACTTTGTGACCTACATTAATAAAGATTGTTCATTTATACTATAAATCGTATCGTATAAATGGGCACGGCTATACTTATGAATTGTTTCTTATACTTGAAATGATAATAAAAATATTGTGTTGCCATAGTAAAAATAATGTACATAATAGTCATGTACACTTACGAATAGTTTTCTAGTTCAGCCCAATAATTTACTTCCCGAGAAAGTACCTTTAGTACTCTAGTACTAAATATATGCGAGTATTAGAATAGAGCTTCACAGCGACAGGACCTCAAAGAATGTTACGAGTCTTGTACATTTTTATCACGTCTACGTTAATATTCATAAAACAAAATAAAAAGCAATTTTGTTTCGACAAGTCTTTTAGAGAAAACAGTGAACGACGCATACAACTAACAAGAAGGTACTATAAAATTGTTGGAATATTCGCTTTAAAGAAGTTTTACATTGTTGTGCTCTAGGCTATTTATTCTTTTAGAAAATAATCCGGATCTGCAATGGAATGCACCTTTGTCTCGTGAACTATTTGCCTCAGAATTTTGCAACCACTTTTATGCGAGGTAAAATACAGATTTTGTGTTGCAATAGCTTTATATTCTAGTTTCAAAGCTTCTTACATTGGTCAACTTAACAATTGTATTGTAAGAAATCTCAGCACCAGTACTAGCGATCCCAATTGATGAGAACCGCTAGAATAACACAAGATATTTTTTAATGATTAATTAATTTACATATCGGCGTGTAACTCTCATTTTTCATCTATTTTGCATGTATCCATCATGCCATATCCCCGAAGGGGTGGCAGAGGCATATTTTATAACGTTTAATTAATTAAATATATAAATAGCGCTCGCAAATGTCAATGCCTAAAAGTGGTCATCTATCCGAGGACCAGCCATAGTGAAAGTTGCGTAACTCAGTGATCGTTTACAGAACTTTTTTTTGTTTTTTTTTTGTAATACAATATAACGCTTAGTAATTTACCTACTACGTATATATTTGGGGACTATAAAGATAATAAATATTAAATAGTAAAACATACTCATACATTTCTAAAACATACATATTATACAAATTAAACACCTAAACTCTGAAAGAGGCATATGCGGATCACACAAATATTAGTTCCGACCAAGAACCCCAGCACATAAATGGCACCAATTACCAGTGAGCCACCGAGATAGTCCCTACTTATGAAGTGTCGAGTACAGGTTATAGTGATTGCCTGTCACTTGAGTGGGCTATAAATATATACCACAACATGCTTAAGGGTGCAAATCTTTGGTGATCAAACGGCGACAAAGCAAGAGGGGCACTAGACGGCGTCCAAAAATCTGACGAATCCGACCAATATTAATATAATAATTGTCAAACTGGGGATGAAGAGTAGAAGCGTGCACGTCGCCATCCCTGCCAGCTACGGCTGCAATTCTACTCCAACACAAGTGCCACCAGGGCGAATACTGCTAGGGCGTGCCCCCGAGGCGACGCGCACCAGAGTGGGGTAGGGGACCGCCACCCTACTCGCGCGGCCCGACACACAGGGAAGTGGAAGATGGAGTGCAGGGTAGATGCGTGGAATGTTAGGGGATATAGGGCAGATAAGATGAATAAGTTGATGGATGTTATGAATGAGAGAAAGTTAGATGCAGTGTGCTTGACAGAGACCAAGCGCAAGGGCAGCGAAGTCTTGGAGCTCCCGGGTGGGATGCTCGCGCTTTGGTCTGGAGTACAAGAGAGCAAGCATGGCAGTCGGGGGGTTGGAATTTTGGTGTCCTCGCGATTGGCCTCCGGTATGTATGAGTACAAAGTGGTAGGTCCTAGAATCCTCTGGATCCGTGTAAAACTTGGTTTGACGAAGATTTTCCTGGTAGCTCCTTACGCGCCTGTATCTTCATCGGACGCGAGTGAGCTAGAGGACTTCTGGGAGAGTATGAGAGAAGCTCTAAATGTGATAGAAGGAAATGAAAGACTTATAGAATGTGGAGACTTGAATGGATGGGTGGGTACCGCTCGCGATGGTTTTGAGTCGGTACTCGGGAAGTATGGGGATAAAAGGCTGAACGACGCTGGCAAGCTAATACTGGCATTTTGTAAGGAAAAGGATTTGTTTGTGGCGAACACAATGTTCAACCACAAACAAATTCATATGTATACGGCTCCGTAAACAGGTGATGGACACAAGGGTTTATCGAGGCGCTGAGCTGGGATCAGACCACTACCTAGTCATAACTAGGATTAGGGGTCTGTTCGCGGGTTGGCGTCATCGTACCGAGTGTCCTGAACCTGGGCCGACTATTAGCATCAAAAGCTGGAAGCTGCAGGATGCATCCATTAGGGATAAAAATAATGAAAAGGTAGCCGAAAAGCTTGGCGACGTCAATGTAAGCAGTGAGAATGTGGAAATTGTATGGCAGAACCTTAGGGATAGTATGATAAATGCCGCTGTGGAAGTGTGTGGAGAAACGAAAAGAGGCAGTAGTAATAAGCGTGATGCATGGTAGAATGAGGAAGTGAAAGAAGCAGTTCGAATGAAGAAGAAAGCATGGCTAGACTACTTAGCCTCGCGAAATGATTTTAATATGAAAGAGAGATACATGCTGCAGGAAGTTAACACGAAGGCACTGATAGAAGAAGCTCGTGAAAGGTGCAGAATGAAAGCGGATTAAAGGTTGTCGTCCAATTTCCGGGATAATGCCAAGCTCTTCTGGAAAGAGGTAGGCAAGACCCGGAGTTGTTCGGCAATCTGCAGTATGAATAAAGTGCTTAGTGTTAACAATGACGTCCTAACAGACCAAACTGTCGTCCTGCAGAGATGGAGTGAATATTATGGAAAGATGTATGCAAGAAAAGACAGAGATGCCACATCGGGAAGTGGAGCTCACTTCAATGCTCCGGATCCCGATGTCATTGAAGTCATTAGTATGAAAGAAATAGAACAAGCGATAAGAAGTATGAAAAGTGGTAAGGCTACGGGAAAAGATAGAGTTACTGCTGAGATGATCAAGTACGGTGGGTCGCGTGTCTGGGACACACTATGTCTGTTATGCAACTTGTGCTGGCGTCCGCTGGCGTGGCAACTTGTGGTGAGGTCCCGGATGACTGGCAAGTAGCAGTTGTAGTACCTATTTACAAAGGGAAAGGCTCGCGCCTAAACTGCTCCAGCTACAGGGCGATCAGCTTGGTCAGCTTAGCTAGTAAGGTGTATGCAAAGGTTATAACGGCACCAATACAAGAAAAGTCTGAAAGGTATTTATGGGAGGCTCAATGCGGCTTCCGACGTGGAAGAGGTTGCATGGATCAAGTGTTTTCTCTCCGCATGATCGCGGAAAAGTTTCTGGCTGTTAGCCAGAAGGTTTTCTGCGCTTTTGTGGATCTAGAGAAAGCATTTGATAACGTTGTGAGAGAAACGCTGTGGGACTTGCTGCCCGGTTATGGTGTGGACGGCTCGCTACTGCGGGCAATACAGTCGCTTTATAGGGACTGTAAGGCTTGCGTGCGAGTAGGGGGGGATGTGTCACCTCTTTTTGATGTCTGTACAGGCGTCAAACAGGGATGTGTCATGTCCGCCTGGCTGTTCATAGTGTATCTGGACAGTTGCCTGCAGAAGTTGAAAGATTTTAAGGTGTGAATTTGGGTGACTTTACAGTAAACTGTCTGCTGTACGCTGATGATGCGGTGCTCATGACCTCATCAGAAGCCGACCTTCAGGCATTAGTCACTAAAATGAAAGAAGAGTGTGAAAGTAAGGGTCTTCGCTTGAATGCAAGTAAAACTAAGGTTCTAGTATTTGAAAGAGGTGACGTAAGAACTAAATGCGAGATTAGGGTAAACCAGGAATGTCTAGAGCAAGTGAATGAAATTGTGTATTTAGGAAATATGTTTAGCGCGGATGGAAGATGTGATTCGGATGTAGAACGGCGAGTAGCTACCGGAAACAAAGTTAACGGTGCTTTGTCCCAGTTAGTAAAGCGACAAAGCATCGTAAAAGAAGCACGAATGGCGATTCATATCGCAGTGCTAGTGCCAACTTTGCTTTACGGTAGTGAAACCTGGGTATGTCAGCAGATGCATGAAAGTAAATTGAATGCTGTGGAGATGCGATCACTTCGAAAATTGTGCGGCGTTACCTTGGCCGACCGAATACGTGACGAAGTGATACGCAATATGGCAGGTTTGAATGAAAGTGTCAGTGTTAAGCTGGAAAAGGGCGTGCTCCGTTGGTTTGGACACGTCCAACGAATGAGTGAGGAACGATTGACGAAGAATATATATTGTTCAACAGTAGAGGGTAGAAGGAGTCAGGGTAGGCCGAGACTTACATATGAAGACCACGTGAGCAGATTGCTCAAAAACGAAAAGGTCAAAAGTACTCGGATAGCGATTTGTGAAGCGATTGATGAATCTCGAAGAAGCGAAAGAAGTATGCATGGATCGCGAAGCCTGGCGATCTGTCCTCTCTGACTACCCCGTCAGGGATACAGCGTGAAGATAGTTAGTTAGTTAGTTAGTCAAACTTAGTATGGATGTTTGTTATTCTATCACGCAAGACACTACTTTATTGAAAATACATTTAATGACATTTTACAGTAATATAGCTTGTATATCATAATAGGACATAGACTTTTATCCCGAGAACAAGTTCCTGTCATGAACGAGAAGGAAAACTGACCACATCAGAAGCCGCGGACATTAACTAATTAAAAATAATTTGAATGCTTACTATTATAATTTTAAACAATATCCTACGCGCAAGCTAATTAATAATTAATTAATTAAAATAACTCTTTTCGTTCTCAAATCATTTTTTTTTGTGTCGGCCTCACGCTCATAGTACAAACAAAAAGTTAGAGCTAACTAAATTTTCCCGAGCGCCCTGTCTAATGCAAATGTTCGTTATTACTGTAGTTGAGTTAGTTACTTTGCACCTGAAAGCCCTTTGAATGCAAAGGGTTTGTAAAACGCCGCGACCTTACCTCGGCCACCGCCAGCCACTTCAAAGGCGAGGACCGCCTCGATCCTATTCTACTTAATTACAATAATAATATTTACGAAACATAGCTCTTTATTACCTACTACGCGTTTACTTAGAGTTGGCGCTACCTGACCTCCCGTCTCCACCCACCGTGACCCCTGTCGGCGTCACACGGTTGTCTCTCTGCCAAGAAATGACATCTCAAAGTTAACCTTGGGAGTTTTAAGCAACAGGCACATCAGCTCATTGATTTATTTAATAAAACCATTAGAAATCACATACACCCACACCCACACCCTAACACACACACACACACTCAAAGCAAGTTGTCCAAAAAACAAAAAAAGCAAAATCCTGCTAATCCTACCAATATTATAAACGCAAAAGTTTGTAAGTATGGATGTATGTTACTCTTTCACGAAAAATTTACAGAATTGAGTTTGATGAAACTTTACTAAAATATAGCTTACACATTAGAAACGGGGACGGGAAAACTTCACCACGCGTGCGGAGTCGCGGTCGTCAACTTGTAAAACAATATGTTCAAGACCCTGAATTGTATACTTATGTGAATTCAGTGACAATACTGTCTGTGAAGTTCTGGTGGTTAGACCAGAGGTGGTTAGTCTTCACATTGCTTTTAAACTTTGAATTGTTCGATTACGTATATTTCTATTACTTCCAGATAAAAGAGTTTTCATTGTAGCACGAAATGTTATTTGGGCAACATTATTTATTTACAAATTTGAGATGATTGTTAGAAGACTTCATATTAAAATGCACGAGTAGACTCTAGAGACTGTAGAGGGTTCACTTAATGGTAATGTTAACTTGGCCGTTCATCACTACATATTATAAAACAAAGTTGCTTTTCGTCCCTATGTATGCTTAGATCTTTAAAACTACGAAACGAATTACGATGCGGTTTTTTGTAATAGTTAGTGTGATTCTTATAGAAGGTTTTTATGTATAATTTGTTAAGTTTTTGTATACATTGACCAAACTATAACGATATTTGTTGGGGATGTCGGAAAAAATTAGCCGTCTGGGAGTTTTCAACAAAAACGCTTAATTATGCCTAAACCCTTTGAGCTATAACAAAATAATGTATGGTGCAATTGTGTATCTAATGTAGGTCTACAAAAAAGTCCGCGACTATATATGTCTATCTTATGAGAATAACATACTATATCCATTATAATACATTAAAAATCCATCAATTATAAAGTGGTAATTTGAAGGCTATTTACTTGGCACTAAACTCGACAGATCCCACATCCGTCCGCATAGGCGGTGATTTGGTCGAGCGCACGGACCAGGTTAAATACCTGGGATCTGTTTTTCACACGTCCAGTGACATCGATTGCGATGTCAAGTCACGCATTGCTGCCGCGTGGGCCAAATGCGGGAGATGACCGGTGTCATTTGTGACCCTAAAATGCCGATCCGGTTGAAGGGACAGGTCTACAAAACCATTATTAGACCTGTCCTTTTACATGGCAGTGAGACGTGGCCGATATTGGAGCGACACAAGCAGGAGCTGCGTGTCACGGAAATGAAGATGCTGCGGTGGATGTGTGGAGTCACGCGGATGGACCGCGTGAGAAACTCTCGCATCCGCGGCAGCCTTCACGTCCGTGACATTGCAGACAAGTTGCAAGAGTGTCGCCTTCGTTGGTATGGTCACGTCTTGCGGCAACCGCCGGGCTACGTAGGAAACAAATGTCTGGCCATGTCAGCCCCGCCGGGTCCCGGTAAGAGGGGAAGACCCAAGAAGTGCTGGCTTGACGTCGTAAGGGATAACATGCGTGCCAATGGTCTCACTACAGGGGATGCCGACGACCGTGCGAAGTGGAGGAGAAAATGTAGGAAAGCGGACCCCGGGCGTCACTAGATGCAACTGGGACAGACGCTCGGATGATGATGAATTTGAAGGTTATTTACACAAATATACTATTAATCCTTATCTTTTTACTACGTTAGTTGGCTTCAGCATTTCATGGAGATTATTTCGTCCCTTTGCACCTTGCAAATTAAATAATTATCTTACAAGTTATCCCAGATTCAAAATAAAGCGCAAAGAAATTAATTTCGTGTAACCATAATTCGACCTGCCCGTGCGGGCGTAGGTACCTACCTACTGGAGAGCGGTGAAGTAATCAATGAATTTAGAAAATGTTCATATCATTATTGTAAATGTGAAATTAATAAACAACGGGATTAAATGGGTGCCACTGCTACGGAGTTCGAAGTACGTCACGGGCAAAGCCGGGCGGGACAGCCAGTTATTCATAAAGTAAAGAGAGCCCATGACTAAATCCACAGTAGCTTTTATTTTATACCTAATATAAAACTACACAGCTCTTACTGTTTGTTAAACTAACAGTATTTAGTTATTTCGTTATATATTTAGTGGTAACTAAATGACATTATAATATCAGTAGGTAAATTTCTTTCTATTTTGTAACAGCCTGCCGTTGTAAATAATCCTTTGCGTATATATATATTATCGTTTAGAGGGCGCTATTTACTGAATGCTGCTATTCAGGAATTAACATATGGGACTCGGGACCCTTCTTCAGTTTGATAACATTTATTTAAAAATCAGGTTCTCCTTTGAGAATAAGATATCATTGTATCATACTAATAGAGTTTAAATTTGAGTTAGCTTGTAGCCTGCAAAATTATATTCTCGTGGCAATAAAATAATACCTACAAGTATCTCGCTATAAATCTTACCATCCTATTGATTCCTTGCAATGTTAAAGAAGGACGTGTTAAGTGATATTTAATGCCGCTTCTTTATTTTTTTTGTCTGCCATTTTATTCCTTACAGGCGAGAAAACTACTGAACGGATTTAGATGTGTTTTTTATTTATTTATCTTATAGATTTCGAAAAAACCGGAGATTTGACCAAAATTATAGAATTATTTTCAAATTTACCTACGAATAAATATTGGAAGAATGTGTACCTATTGTTTTATTTCAGACTAGCTGACTTGCCCGGTTTTGTCCGTGACATACTTCAAACCCCGTGGCATCCATATAATCCCGTCGATTATTACTTTTCCAAAAATGTATGAAAGTTTCCCCGATTTGTTTACTGCACCGCTCTTCTGTGTAGTGGCGTGATGATATATAGCCTACCATTTATTGAGAACCTTTCCCAATAAATGGGCTATCCAATACAAAAAGAATTTTTCAAATCGGTCCAGCTGTTTACGCGTAATGGCGTGACCAAGGAAAATAAGGATTCATTTTTATATATATAGATAATGAATTTAAATTGTTGGAGTTAATCTCTGCGTACTACTACGTGTTCAATATCTGCCTTATAGTAAGTGCAAATGTGTGATAGTGATATGTGATAGGTGGCGACGCCCACTGTTGTGACAGGTGACAATAATCGGATATACTGTGAAGTGAATTTCCCTAAAAGTGTTAAGTTACAAATCGTTATATGATTCTGTGTGTTTTTGTGTTAGTGGTTAGCTCAGTAACATGATTATATTTGTCCAATTATCTTAAATTCACATCAATCCTAATTCAACTACTCTAAACGATTGTTATAACATGTATACTCTTAATTTTGTATAAAACCAAAAATATTAATAACACACAAAATCATACCAAAATACAACACAAATCAAACAAAATAAAAATAACAATAATTCCTAGTAGGTATGTAAAATTCTTGCTTTTGTGTTACACGCACATGAAACAAACTCATGTATATGTCTACAGAGAAGAAGAAAGGTCAATTAATTGAATAATAAATGAATGTAAATAATCATCAACCATTGTTCATTAAATGAAAGTGTTTACACAAGACCCACAGAATTGTACACAACGTTAACAAAAAACACATGCACACATCAACAAAAATGAAACAAACATGAAAACATAACTAAAGAACATTCATGGGAGAAAAATAACAAAATAGATAAAGTACACAAAACATAATTAAAATCAAATAGCCACAACGCACCGTTCACTTTATATCGTGCGATATTTGATTCAGAGATTTGCCTGGTTTGGTCTTTCTATCAACCTGAATAGAGCAGGATCGACTCTATTTGTAAAAAAACCGTCGGAAGAATAAGAGTACATAGTGCAGTATCTACAGTGCATAGCATACGCACGATAAAAAATTCGCTAACACGCCTTGACCTAAACTGATGAATATATATGTTTGCACTTGAACGATCCGGCCCAGAGGCTGTGATTTACTAGATACCGGATTATCAGCAGCAAAAAGTCAAATAACTTGAATGATATTTGAACATAATGTTGCCAACAATTCAAAATCCAGTCGAGCCAATCCCGTGTTCAGTTTGGTGGATACTGACGTCATCGGCTTTGCTTCCATCCTAACCATGTGAAGTCATTACTTGTGATCCTCGTTGGTAGTGATTAGACGCTGTAATCTACGGATCCATTTTTGATTAAATGATCACCACGCAGGGATGAGTTGAGTGGAGAGATATAATGTATACTCATCATCATACCTCACTGCACAACACTACCCACCGTGGTCAATACATTAGATTATTGATCTTCTGTAGTCGGTAAACGGCTTCATTTAGGATTTATAAAGTAAATAATCTTATTATACATGAACAATGAACAAAGATCTCTTACTTCTATCAATTATTTTAGCTTCTAAGTACGTACTAATAGAGAGGAATACTTTTATAAATGTTTCAACAAACAAAACTTTGGTAAAATTGAAACGTATTTCTTAATATTAGGGACAAGTGGTCTCAATTGGATATAACAGTGTAGAAATATTATGATTGTATAAGAATGATTTGTGGGTAATTTTTACGTGGGTGTTATTTAACCCTTTGAACATTGATTCAGCTACTTAGCCCGACCGATGGGACGGTGAGATGCTGTGAAATGAAATGCTAATGTTACTTGTAATTTTTCTTAATTGGTTAGTTAACCTAGACTGTCAGTTACGCTATTCGCCAGTTTTTAATATTTTGTTAACTGGTCAGTTTCATAAACTCGCAAAGTGTCCCTAACTTGTTACTTTCCCGAACAGGACACTTTACAAAAATTGTTAGTGGAGTATAAAACGTACATGTAAGGTTGCTGCAATTGCTATTATTTAACTGTTTGTTATTGAAGAGTTCCGTTGTATATTTCCGTAAGTCTTCATCAGAACATCTTTTACGATTCAGATTTTCGCTTTGTCCTCGAACTCCTCCCAAACCACTAAACACTTTGTGATCAAAGGACAGTGACCACTCTCTATGAAGTTTTGGCCTCGACGCGGACATTTTTGTAGCGCCTTAAAAATACTGCTATTACATAGCTGAGACTATGTAGAAACCCATGACATAGATTTTTTTGTAGCCAGGTAGTTTAAAAAAATAAAATAAAACTGCAGGTTTTATTCTCAATTTAATTTTCAAATGTGATCATTATCATCTTCATATGTTAGTAAAACAATGTCTAGGATTGAGCTGGAGGAGTAATATTTTCACCATACCTTACCCAACTTAAGTACCACATCACAAACATGATAGTAGCAAACAACCAATAAGTGTTTGGCCGACAATGCTGTAACAATAATAATGTTTTATGGTGTCTAGGTTACCAATGTTATTTTCATATATAAACAAAATATGTTTTTGCTTATATGGCATATATAAGCAAAAAAGATATTTTGTTTGCTATATTTTTACCTCTTAATAATCTGCAGTTGACGGCTAAAAGGAATCGTGCCCAAAATCTTGCTAGTACTATCTGTGCACATTTCAACAATAAAAATGTATCATTATTTCTTATGTGTTTACCATATTATGATCCTGGTATTTTATTTAGTATAACTTAGTTTTGAAAATACTACATCAATATTATATAGAAAATAAAAAAAGCATTATTTTTCGTCACCAAGTATAAGGAAATTATAAATGGAATTGGCAAATCAGACATTGCTGTAGTATATATCATTTATACTTTGTTTATATATGTACTCTGAGTCACCTAGAAACTTAATATCTCTCTTCATAGTCACAGTTTAGAAGAAAAAACAATGTAATAGAGTATCAGCGGCTCTCTTCAAATCTGGCAAAACGATGGTTCCTTCTGGGTTCTGTTATTTGACTTGAAAATTATTATGTCCTTAAAGATTGCAAGTAACTTGCCCATAGGGCAAATCCAACAAGTATAACAAGTTCTGTCAGATGCTCTTAACTGAAACAAAAAAGGCAATGAAAAGTACTTAAATAGTTATATGTAAAAAACCTGTTGGTAAATGTTGATGTAAGAGGCTACAAAATAATCTATGGCAACAAGTCATATATCACCTGCAGGTAATGCAGCTACTGGCTAGCCCACTGAACTGATTAAAAACAATTGTTTTAACATTTTAAAGCTATGTTGTGTAAAAGTAATACAATAATTATAAATATCAAAAAGGGGGCAGAGTTTAATACAATAATATACTGAATAACATTATATTTAATAAATTATTAAAAATGGGAAGTCAGGAGTGAGGTACAGCTAGTATATGTATATGTATATTGGTCACTTTAATAATACATACCTAATAAAGTAAATCCTTCAATATCAATAAAAATCAAAAGGAAAAAAGTACCTCAAGTGAGATAATACTTTTCATTGTTTATTTACACTTAACTTACATATATAACTTTTGTACATGTGCATCTGGGTCTAAAAGTACTAAAAGTAAGTAAGCGACCATTTATAACAACCTACTTGAAATTAAAAAAACTTACTACTCAGAGTACTATCTACTGAAGAATTACATGCGGCACTTCCATCAGGTCAAGACCTATGACGATTTCAGTGTGTAATATCATTACCACAACAGATTCAACAAACAAAAAAAAATGCCATTGTCTTTATTACAGGACCCAAAAAGCCATGGTGGTCGTGAGAAGTTGAATTAGTTATTATAATACAAAACACTCGATAAATACAAACGCGAACTAGGTATATAATTATATAGTTGAAAATATAATTATAATAAGACACTTTGTATTGTTTATTTGTTTACAATACATGCAAGGTCGTTCGACTTCGATGACAGGTTTGATCAGTGTTGCTAGAAGATAAAAACTAGAATACCCAATACGGTTTATCTTTTATAAAAATATGCATTTATTTAAACATATTTAGTATTTTAAAAATACAGAAGTATTTTAAAAAACAATAAAATAATTACACAAAACAATTAGCACAGTTTCAGTTATTAAATGAAATAGTAGTGACTAATAAATAAGGAGTTTCGACTTTTAATTCTCCCTACTCTTGTCATTACTTTTATTTTATGCAACACAACGGTGACAATCAAAATAATATCCGTTTCTAAGCCAAGACAAATATTTTTTTAATTCGTTTTGAATATCAGATGGCTACAACCAAATTGTCATTAATATTTATTGTATAATAAATAAAAATGATTACAAGTTTTATAACTTTCCAAAACTGCTGTCCGCGCTCAGGCCAGATTCGGTCACTGTCCTTTGACCCATAATACAACATCTAGCCATAAATGGTTTAGAAAATATACTGAAATGGTTCACCCTAAAAAAAGTTACGAGGTGAGCGAAAAAATATGGTATTTCTTGTCGCACTTTCGATACCTGTACAGAACCAATCGAAACGATTGCTCCTATAAATGACTAACTGTGCCCCGTAGCTTTGTGGGTTTCTTTTAATCATGTCGTTTATATCTACGATAATTTATGAAGAATCATGTTTGCTGATATTAATCATTACTGTTCCGGCTCTATATATAGTCTATAGCCTTCCTTGATAAACGGGCTATCCAACACAAAAAAATATTATCAATCAATTCGAGCGAGTATTTTCCTGAGATTAGCGCGTTCTACCAACCAAAGAAATAAACTCGTCAGCTTTCTATAATACTAGTATAGATCAACAAGGCTGTCAGATATTTCAGCTATAAAGAGGTTCTGTGGTAATTTTTTAAAAAAAGGTATATAACTTAAGCCCTACTCAAATGTCCTGTTAATCAAAATTGTTCGATTCAATTTGTAGTGACAGCCCTTAACCCAATTTTATGATTTTTATTAACAGTAACTGTTTCATGTCTAACAATTATAAAATTATACCTCCATTAAAATTTTCAGCGAATATCCTTCATTTATCATATCGATTTGAAATGGCTACTAAGGCTGTAGTAGTCCTTTCACTTGTATTAGCAATTGTCTGTGATAGAGCGGTACCCAGACACACGAGTGGATCATAATTTGAGAATAAGGGTTCTGTTCTAGTCTGTTCGAGATCGGAGCCTTAAAGTACTCGTACTATTCGGTATTTACCCTTATTATCTGAACTAAAATAGAATGAGCGAAAAAGTTATTAAATAATATCTACGAGTCATAGAAAAGGATTAAGTTATCCGTGACTAAATCTCAATTGTCGCTATTCATTGATATCGTAATACATTGTTTGGATATACTAGCCTTTTTGAAGGCTAGTATTTACTAGGCTTTTTGAATCGCGAGCCAACACGTCGTGTGGGTGGAGATAAAACATATTAATAAAAGTCACAATATTTTCTGGGATTAATATGTTCGTTACATTTGAATTGGCAATTATTTTTATCACTAGTAATAAAGAAAGATTAAAAGTTTAGTATAGGGTCAGTGGTTTCAGTAATGTAATATTAGAGGCTCGTAGTAAAGGGTACCTGTAGCCTTTACGACGTTTTTCTGGAGGTATACCTAGAATCTAGTTATTTTTTACAAATAGCCATCCGGCACAAATTTAATAAATATACCCTGTTCTTGTGCATATGTGGAAACAGGATAGAGTACAAAATGTCACTCCATTTTATACTGTGGGTATTGTAAAACACAACTTGGGGAACATTTTCACATCTCAAAGTACCGCAGATAAGGAAAACTCTAAACAAAGCTCTAGACCAACCCATGTAACCACCATGATACAGCAAGTCATTGTTTACTCTTTGATCCTTGTGTCTCCACCAATGGGCGTCAGTTGTCTGAAATTCAATTTATGCTGGATAAGTGATAATCCCTAAACCTCAGAAATGGGAGTAAATTTCGGATAATTCCAAGTGTACGAAGTCGCTGACATCAGTTAAACGGTCTTCCATTGACAAGACTTCAGTTTTAAATATATTACTTTTCTTATAATAAAAAAAAAAAATTATACACCTAGTTAATACCTTTTTCCCACAGGTTATCACCAATGTTTTTTTGTTTAGAAGCCCTTGGCTGGGAAAGGCCTACGTTCCGCAGTGGACTAGGATAGGCTGATTTGATTGATTGCTTGTATAGGAAAAGATCAGGATTGACCGTGGCGTGTTACATGCTGTACACTGTGTTCATTCACTTATTTATTCAGAGTATACTTAATTATTAAGTTAAATAGTCAAAGTTTGAGAAATGTAAGAGTACCTATTAAAAATTAATGACCTACCGAGAACAACAACTTTTGTTACTAATTTGAAACTGTTGCTTAAATTTATTAAAGGGAAACCTTTATATAGTTGAAAAGTACTCAAGCCTGAGTCTTCCGGTTGAGAAAAATTTCTTTCGTACTATACTGGAGTAGCGGTGAACCGTGCCCCGATCCAACAAGTAGGCACTTTCGTTCGTTCTGTGTGTACCAAAACATATCGGAAGGAGTGAAAGCATGTTGAAGAAATAAACGAAGTCACGTTTGTGCGTATGTATTATTAATTAATTTTAAACGAAAACTCACAAGTGTAGATACGCAAGATGGTAGGTTTAAATGAAAGTGTCAGTGTTAAGCTGGAAAAAACATACTCCGTTGGTTTGGACACGTCCAAAATATAAGTGAGTGACGATTGACGATTTTATATTGTGCGAAAATAGAGGGTTGACAGAGTCAGGGACGACCGCGACTTACATTAAGAGAACCACGTGAGGAGATTACTCAAAAGCGGAAAGGTCAAAAGTGTTTGAATAGTTGCAGGAAGCGAAGGAAGTATGTATGGATTGCAAATCCTAGCTATCTGTCCTCTCTGACTGCCCCGTCAGGGATACAGCTGGAAGATAGTGAGATAATTAGTTTACGCAAGCGTAGATATCTACATTTGTCGGTACCTATTACTCTGCCATTCATATTTCATTAGTAGAGTCACATTACACCTCATATGTAACAATTACGTCTTCATTGCTGCGCCGAATCAAAGTTATTCATAAAACTGTACTAAAAGTTTTGTATAACACTTTAATAAAACACGCAGCTTTATAGTATAGTTTCAGTCTAAAGAGGAAATATTGATAATAGAAGTAAGCATCGTGTTTTTATGGCCACAGCTCCGCTGGAAAGTAGCCAGCGTGTCAAGGTCTCTGCGTGTCAAGGTATCAGATAGGATATTTGAGGGTTGTTGCCAGATATTTGGGGGAGCACGGGATCACATTGTAGTATATTTTTGGTAGTTTTGGATTACAGAGTAAAATTTGTTTGTATTTTACAATACTGTAATTGTATTTGCGAATTGTCCATTGTATTATCCATGTGTCTCGACGAAGCGAAAGAAGTATGCATGGATCGCGAAGCCTGGCGATCTGTCCTCTCTGACTACCCCGTCAGGGATACAGCGTGAAGATAGTTAGTTTTTTAGTTAGTTCCAATGCTGTTTCAACAAGTCTGCGTATTTACAACAAGTAATAATGCAGTACAGCAAGCCGTTACTGCAGAATCTTTCCGTATTCTATTTTAATATGACAATAGGTGACTGCAAAAATATAAATGACGTTCAAAAATAAAATGGGTCATGTAAATAAGGAACAAACGTATCCAAAAATAGCGACAATCTTTATTTCTGGAACGTGTCATTGGGATAAGTACTGTCCATATTAGTGTATATCAATGTCCATTCTATCACTGTATTCATATTCAGGTATGGTGGGTGTATCGTTATTATAGTTGGTGTTTTACGATATAAAGTTTTACACAAAATATCGCTATATCGTAAAGTGATTAGTTTACTAATTAGTGCAAAGGAATACTATAATAATGAAAGCTGTATTTTATTAGTAAATGTAACAATTATGTTTAATTATATTCTTTTTTTAATAAGAAAGGCTCATCAATTTAAAGTTACAATAAGCCAGCTAAAAATCTAGGCCAGAGCGTGATGCGATGGAATCCTTACTAATATTATAAATTTTAATGCAAGTTTGTTGTTACGCTTTCACGCGAGAACTACTTAACCTATCATCATGAAACTTTGTACACATATTCTTGAAGGTAGTAGAAATAACATTTTGTAGTTGCATTGGTTAGCTAGTAATGCGTAATTATACCTATTAGTTAAAATTTTAATAAGTACAAAATACAGTACGCTACATACTATTTTAGTAATATATTATTATGTTACAAAACGTTGTCAGCATTTTGTCTATTTACCCAACATCCTCTTTTGGGATTAAGCCAAACTTTGATATTACTAAGCTCATTGTATATTTATGCGACTCTTTGTTGCTTAATATTTTAGAAATCTGTTTAGAATTATACAGCCTACACTGCAAAGTGTTTCAAATAACCTAATGGAATAGTTTGTTGTATAACTGATAACAAGTATTCTTTTTTTTCACAGTACCGAGGTATGCAGAAAAGACCTCCTCTATCTGAATAGGTAGTAATAAATACTAAAGCCATGGGCTTTAGTATCCATATGAATTCCATTTTGTACAGATCTTTGCAAACTTATTTGACCTTACTCGTAGTCTCTCAACATGTTAACGTAGTAAATTTCTAACAAACAGTTTTTGAAGGTAGCTTTGAAAACCAACCGATGACAGCAATGTGTAGTGAATACCATGATTGATGTTATTTGATTGCCACACCACCTACGCACACATGACAGTCGCAGTGCCTGAGATCGATGATTATTGGCCTTTCGGAATATTGCAGTGGTTATAATTTAGCTGTTTAGAGTTCTATAGTAAACAAGGTAGGTTTACCCTTATAGTGGTGATGGTATTTGTTATTTCGCCCATGATCTAACATCATATTGAATTATTTATCAGTCTACTATTTGCCCACATTTTGGCGTATGAATTTTTGTTTCACGTAACACTTGGTCATCTCATAGCCGTGTCAAAAATGAATAGGTAGGTTGCCAACCGGGACCAACGGCTTAACGTGCCTTTCCAACTAAAGAAATTATGATTTAAAAAAAAAAAACTTTGTTTGTTAATAGTATTTTAGTTTCACCAACGGATCCCTTTAAAGTGCTCTTTTTATTAAAATCAATATACGAGAATATTAAACATAATTAACGATGACGTAATCTTTTTCAACCAACTTTGGAAACCAATTTATGAACATCACTGTCACCACAAGAGCCTTCTCACGTTACCTTCGAACCGTCCAATGTACAAACAGACAAGGGTGAGGCGAAAATATGAAATAGTCGCGCTCGCCCTACGTAACCCTTATTCACTTGCAAATGTCGTCGACATGCTTCAAGATATTTGAATTATTTAATACCAAAATATTGAACGGCATAGGAGACAGGAAGTCCCTATTAAAGTGAGATACCTTTGCGTAGGAGAAAATATAAATCTTTTGAGTGAGTTGTGTTTATGTGAATTTGTGTGGCGTCATCATTTAAGTAACATTTGCAACTTTAAATGTTTAATCACGAAAAAATGGCAGCTTGAACGTTTGAGTGGCTAACAATAATTTTTTGAACGCGTGAAACATACTGACGATAACAGTTGGTCATGATTACCAAGGACGACGTATCTGGAGTCACTTTTAAACTTTGTAGTTTAAGCTCGACGATTCACCGTTCTGTTCGTGTTCAATACCTTATTCCTCATTTGATCATATTATTTATTATTGAGCGAAGCGAAGCGAAGCTCCTATGGAGCGAGTTCAATGGCGTTTGTAACACCGGGCAGAACCTCGCCATTTCTTATCTGTTTTCGGATTTTTTTTCTGCTACGGAAATCTATTCAAATTATGCAGGTCGTGACGAAGCCCGAATTTCAAAATTCGATCTAATAAAAAAGTTATCCGCAAAAACCATGTTGTCTATGGGAAAATACTTAGTTTGATTTAACGCTTCGCTCAAATTTATGCTGCTAGCATAGGTTACCTTTGCGACTGCGGCTACCTAGTTATCAGTATAGCCTTCGGCGAGACAAGATTATCTATATAGATCTTATGCTAAACAATTTACAAGTAAAATTTATCAGCCGTGGTTTTTTGTACGGATCCTGCCACATATATTATATTATTGTAAACAAACACAGCTCACATACGAACCGTCATTAACTGTCACCTGTTCTGTGGGATGTTTACTCAACTCGGTAAGAATGCAATTTTTTGACTTTAAAATTCCCATTTAATCTTCAGATTATTTTGATGCTGGTTTGCAGTCCTTAGTGAGGTTAATTGGATTCACTACTTTTCTTATAAATTTAGATTTTTGCTCCTAACTCTTTAAATTATGAAAAATCACCTCTTAATAAACTATTTTATTTTTTAAATTATCTACTTGTTAATTTTTCAATATGTGTGTTTCAGATTTTCCTGTCATCTCTAATTAAATTTTGGTAGTTTCGGTTCTCATCTAACTTTTATTTTACAAACATACTGACTTGTTAATTCATTTCTTTTAAAGCTAGCTGTAGTGTAGGTAGTAGAACGCTGCAGAGTAACCTTTTAAATGAAAGGAAAGGAAAATTAAGAGCTTTTAATAAATTTCAGTGGAAAGCTCGTTTAATTGAATTAATAACATTATTTGCATCCGTTTCTGTTAAATGGCTTCTTGAAAAATTCAATTTAGGGGAATATTTTTATTTCGAAATTGAAATAAAATGTAATGTTTACATACGTACACACAACTGTACATTATAATTTAAGTAGAGACTACGAAGTGGTTTATATAATTTGAAGATGTTGTATTTTTTTTAACTGGTGGTGAGCCCCTTGCCGTGTTAACGGCTTAACGTGCCTTCCGAAGCTGGGAAACGCTCGCAAATAGAAATGCCACAAAGCGGTCACTTAATAAAACCAGTCATAGCAAAAATGTATTAACACAGTGATCGTTTATAGAGCACTAAATCAGTGGGGCCACAAGCGCTTCTATATAATAAAGACAAGTTTAATAATAAGAGGTGAAGAGGATGGGTTTGGAACCACTACGACCCAAGCTACCTCACCTGTTAGCGGTGCACCTGCTGACTGACAGCGAGGTAACGTCGCACATAAGTGAGTAAACCCCATAAGGGGTTTGATGATCAGACGGCAGCCGCTACTACTAGCAGCCAAATAAAAGTGAACCACTTACCACCCACACTTCAATACTCGAAGATTTAAGAAAGATTAATAAGAAGAAATAATTAAATAAGAATTCGGAAACCCAGCGCAGTCCAAAGAGAAAAATATGTGTGTGTACCAGATAATACACAGGTTAGAAGTTATTCTACTCAATGACATTATTTTACAGTTAAAAAATTTCTCTAATACGTCGATAAAGAAGTTTCACTTATGATAGTTTTACTTCAAAACAACGTGGCGCGTTACCGAAAATCGTGACAATTTTTTTACAGCTATAAAATTTCTCTCAACGTCGAAAAAGAAGTTTCATTTCAAAATCTTGCAATTTATAGTTCCTGCATTTCGATATCTACACAGCTATTATCATCTGGCGCTAAACCCTCTAACGCCAGCGTAAAAACATTAACAATTGACCCCATTCCACGATACGGCCTTTTAACGTTTTATCTCAGCCCTTTCCGCCGATTGACACTACTTAAGCTGTCCCTAAGGAATCTATTGTCTTTGATAACGCACTAAGTACTCTACGTATTAACATTGTATTGGACGCTTTATTTATATTCTTTATGCTTGGCTCGTCCTTTATTTATGGTAACGACGGTTTTAGTCCGAAAGTCACAGTAGTGAGGTTATTTTAACTCAATGTAAATTAAAATTACGACTAATATTCTTGACATTTTCTAAGCCTCTAGTCTCAGTCACCAATAAATAATCTATGGTGATTTGAACACAAGCTATTAGACATTTTATAGTTATTTAGAGTATGGAATTAGCGTACTGATATTTAACATGGATTTGAGACCTGTAGACTAACTTATGCTCCACAAATAAATGTATTGAATTGAATTGAATTAACTTATCTGCCAAAAATTACCGGTACACTCTAAATTATTTATGAACTAGGCCTGTAAGCGGATCACATAAATACATTATACCAATGTTTACCAAATGTAAATTCAAAGCTCATTTGTTAACGAAGGGCGAGACACAGAGTGATCTCCTCACCATTCCCCAATAAGTGGGTTTTGTATTATTCCATTAAAATTACGGCCCCTAAAAATTATAGAATTGCTCTACAATGTGTCGGTGACGCGTAAATCTCCTAAGGCTCCCAAATGACCCGTTTTAAGATAACAATATTCGAAACAATACAAAATAAATATCGGAGTAAACGCTGAATCACAAGGTACATCAGTCGACGGATATAATTTGCATCAAAATGTAGTTGTGCTAAGAGCTACTACTTACAGTCACGTATATGTATTTTATTGTGCCACAGCAATAGGAAAGCACTTCTACTATGATACAAATCGTTCAGCAACAGTTTTATTTATTGTTTATTATATATTTGTTATTGCATTCAAACTATAAATAAATAAATAAATATCCATCACGCCTTATCCCCGAAGGGGTGGCAGAGGCATATTATATGCCCACTTCTCTTGGATTTCTGTCCATTGTCCATTGCATTCAAACTACACGATAAAATATTATTCAATAACGTTTGATAGTTATGAAAGTATAAGGGGAAAAGAATATATTAAAAGTTCAGTTTTATATCCAGAAATGTCTTTTTAGAGTTCCTCAGTAAACAAAAACGCTTAAAGTTTCTCCATTTCTGTCCACCTGTCTATCTGTCCAGATAAGACAAGTTCTGTAGCCTGAAGACCAGGTGCACCACAGAATCTAAATTCTAGGCCTCAGCTAGTTGTTTGTGGGTTTAATAAAATTCCCTATAGAGCGGTTCGCGCAGGCTCAAATATTATACAACTGGGCCTTTGGCTTTTAAATAAAAATAAATATCCATCACGCCTTATCCCCGAAGGGGTGGCAGAGGCATATTATATGCCCACTTTTCACCGTGTGGATTCCTGTCCCACGTAATAGGTGGTGAGCCCATTGCCGTGTTGAAATAGACAGACGCAGGTTGTGACTACCTGCTGTTGAAATTTTCAAGCCGCCCATAAGGCCTTCAACCAGGCTTAACGACTGCCATTTTACTGGCAACCGGGACCAACTGCTTAACGTGCCTTTCGAAGCACGGAAACTCTCGCATATGTAAATACCACAAAGTGGTCACCCATCCGAGGACCAGCCATAGTGAAAGTTGCGTAACTCAGTGATCGTTTACAGAACACTGAGACCGCGGGGCCACGAGCGTTTCTTTGGCATTTAATTTACAAATTTATTAAATGTGACTTGTGCGTGTACCTTTTGCCCACAACCGGTCTAATTTCACTTTTGGATAAAGTTGTTGTACTCATAATATCTGTAAGCTTGCATATCGTATAAGCTTATATAACCCACATTGTATCAGCTTCAACAAAATTTATATTTTTTAGAAACAGACATTCCCGATCCCCGACCCCAAGGGCAAAAGAGCGTACAGGGTGAACAACCCGGCGCTAGAAGGTGGTGGACACCTGCTTTTTAACCCTCCACCCGCACCAATGTTGCACGGCAAGTGGCGCAGATAGTAGACTGCCACCAAATCGCTGCTGAACGAGTTGACAGAGATCCAACCCTGTCGGGTGCCAGCCATGGTTTGCACATCAGCCGACAGTAAAAGTTAGAACACGACCTACAAACAGCCGGCAGTGACACCGATAATACGACGAGAGATAAGTCGCGCATTCTGCTACTGCACGATACTCCGTGCCCGCAGCACCGCTCTCACATCGAGAACACGGGTCCGTGTGTGATCATTACCCCCATCAGTTTTCTACACGTACTTGGAGAACAGCCATAGCCTGTGAGGAGCTCTGTCATAAGTTGACGACCAATGACGTCTAAGAGTCTTCTGCCCATGGAGGGATTCTCCAACCTAGTATATCTCCTGAAGCTCGGGATAGTATCTCTAGCTTTATACCTTCTGCTGTCAATCTCCTGCGATGCGTATAACCTCAATTGTCTGGGAGTTCTACTCGCTAGAGCCTCAGCTGCTACTGCTTGGCAAAGCCTCGTTGAAGATATAAGCAGCAATTTTTTTTCCTTTATTTTTATCCACGATCAGTCTCAGTCGTGGATGATACGTAGCTTGGCGCGTCGAGAGTGCTCTCCAATGAGGGCACTTCTCATATGCAATAAACAACTTTCTCTGGTGTAGCTGCATGATATCGTGCCTTTTTCGACGATGCGCTTAAATCCTGTGACATCGAAGTCGTTTGGATGAGATGCAAGCCTCCGAAGGTCAATCTGGTTTCTTCCTTGACAGTATTCATCTGAAAGATTTTGTGTATTTCGTCATTTCTGCCGTACCATGGACCGCCAGAAATACCGCTACAATATAGCATTTTGCATTCTCTTATCATAGAGATATTGGAATTTCTCGCGCTACTCCACAGTTGTATGCTATGTGTCCATATTGGCCTTAGCACCACTGTATAAATAAGCAGCTTGTTGTCTATGGAGAGTTTGCTGTTTCGTTCCAGTATTCACAGTATTGTATTGTAGGTAGTGTTCAGATGCTCTCTTATGGCTTGCATATGAGTGCGCCATGTCAGCCTGCGGTCAAGGTGGAGCCCAAGATGTCTAACGTTATCTGGGTATAGTAAATAATATTCAGCACATGGACAGTTTTTTAGTGATTTTTAATACTAGATACATCTAGCCCAAATTAAGCTGTAAGCTGATATCCCAATAACGGATAAACATACCTGTATGTACGAGTATATTGAAATACATACAACATATTATACATAGAAAATACCCAGATTCCCTAACGTATATTTGCGTATCAAACCGAACTCGTGACTTCAGCAACTGCAGTCGCATCCCCTACAGAGCGCCGCTGAGCCAGTCGTATATATTTCAATAAATATACAATTCAGTTTATAAACCGAATACCGTTTATGTTATGAGTCTCCAGTAAATGCGCTTCGCTCCACAATAACGGCCAATAAAATCTGCCTATTTCTTTGCCAACACTTAATAAAATTTGAAGCAATTTAATGTAAATTTGTTTCATATTTCTATTACAGATTCATTTTTTAATATAAATTCCCATAACACTCTACTGATGTTGGGAGGATCCCTGTCGTTTATTATGCTTACCCAGCATAATAAAGACAAGGCTCCGCCTCGTAAACCTCTGTAAACTGGTCCAGCCAAAATGTCTAATTTCTGATCCAATAATTATAGCGGGACTCGTTACCAGCAAATTTGTATGCACCTGCTGACAAGCTAACCAGACAGCCCAAAGACGAGCTGGAAAGTCAAGCACATCCTAGATGATAACAATATATGCTCGAAAACCCCTTTATAACAACACTTCACGTCCGTTCTCTGGAGATTTAGTCAAAAGCCTTCATATTCAGAAATAAGTAGTGCAGAGTCGCATTTTTTCCCATGATGGGCTATAAAGCGGAATTTGAAGCTAAATTTCCCCAAGAACATGAATCCCATACGGATATTTATTCCTCAGTAATTTGTACTCTACTGTACAATACTCCTCTCCTTCCTTGCTTTTGAAGACTGCGATTATGATATTCAACCGCCATCGGTTCAGAATTGTCTAGAAAATGACATGCTGTTAATAAGTTTTACAAAAATGACCTCACCCAGGGGATCATCTACAGATTACCAGATTTTCGTGTGATACATTAAAGTGTTTTACAAATGTTATTAAACATAGAAGAAGACCCGGTGGCTGCTCTTCTTAATTTTTTGAGAGTATGAATTACACTCCTCTATTGGGTTATTTTATGGAGTAGCCTTTACTTTTTTTTGATAATTTATTATTATAAAAGTAAGACCGCTTTCAAATAAAATTTCAACCCGATTTGCGATAGTTTACTATCGATCATTGCAAATCACAGTGACCATGGTTTTCCAACAGGTGGACGACGCCATTTTGACGTGCTAAAAATAAAATACAAAAGAAATTGTAATGCTCGGTAGCGCTTCAGTCGTATCAAGGTCTTCAAAGTGCTGATATACGTTTTGTAGGATCAGTTTACACATCACCGCGTGCCGGGAAGGGTCCACGAATAATTCCTTTGTACCTACTAATTCAACCACCCATAACATATACCTACTGTGGCGAAGGCTTGTGTTATCATAAGCTCGTGATTTTAACCCACCTGGGGAACAGAGAACCTTTCCACGAATGTTGAGGTTTTACTTACGCCTTAATAATATTATTGTAAAGTTATACTCGATTTTATCATAATGCAGACTTTTGTTTCTATAGCATTGTTTGGAAGGGAAGGCTAGTCAATTGTTTATGGGCAATCCAAGTTTTAGGCCATAGGGCAATTCTAAGTTTTTTACAAGCTTCTTATTACCTGCTAGTAAATAAAATTGAAGTTTATGTTTGTAATTCTAAACTCCACACAGAAAAATCTCTTTTGAAAATGTCTCTCTGTCTGTTTGTTTCGGCTAATTTCTGATACGGCTGGACCGATTTTAAAGGGACTTATTGGCACTCTCATAGTATCTATAAGAAGTAACTTAGGCTAAATTATTCCAGTTTTTTAGTTTCGCGTGGTAATACAGTATTCCCTCGGGAACCGCTTGAAACTGCAGGGCGTGCACTAGTAAATAAATAGATATCTATAGTTGACTTAAAACAGGCAGTATGTATTTTTTATATGTGTGTATCAATCACGCCTTATCCCCAAAGGGGTGGCCGAGGTATATTGTATGCCCACATTGCAGCGTGTGTATTCCTGTCGTAAGTAATAGGTAGTGCCATTGCCGTGTTGAAATAGTCAGACACAGGTTGTGGCGACCTGCTGTTAAAAATTTTCAAGTCGCCCATAAGGCCTTCAACTTGGCTTAACAACTGTCATGTTACCGGCAACTGGGACCAAAAATGTTTATTGAGTCATTAATTTACATTTAATATACATTGCCCTATCAAGATCTCCGGGGCCCAATCTACCTACTACGGTGCACCTCTACTAGTCCGTATTCTAATCTATGTTTTGACTGCTGCCAAGTCCAGCAGTCAAAACAGTCAAAAACGACACAGGCGGGATACATGATCCGGAGGTCTGAGTGTAGTCGCACCTAACTATGCCGATTAATAAATAGCCAAACGACAGTAGTCTAAACGTAAAAGCCCTGCATCAAATCCGGGTAGTTTGGATGCAACTGCTGCAAATAAGCAAAACTGTTTCTTGCTACCATTTTATAAAAAAAAATATAATATTTTAGTACTACGTTGAAGAACCCCTTTCTGACCCATGGTACAAGCAGGTGCATTCTCTAAGAAAATACCTTTGATTATAATTAAACTTTAAGCGTGCTGTGAATTATTTTGATTAAGTTCCTAATTATATTGTAGTATATAAAACATCTCTTAAAATTAAAAATAATTCAAATATTTACTTTTCTTTGTTAAATGACAAGGTAAGTAAGTACATCTTAGATTAAATTTACATATTATCATAGACATAACACATTTTTACATCGAAATGCTATTGATATAGACATCTCGTATAGAAATAAAAAGCAAACCATTTCCTAAAGTAAAAATACGCATGATTCGTTGACGAGGAAATCATAAATACAAGTAAGGGTAATTTTGCCCCGAGACCGCATATAATAATGAAAATGTACACCCTATTCAAATCCAGAATTGTGAGACGGTAAAATGTCACGCTACACGGAATTCAGCTAAAACCTGTCTTAATAAATATTGCTGTTTTTGAAGTTGTAAGATGGAACATTGTACTTTCCTTATTTTCTTTTATTGAAATATCGTTTTCTAGCCTTTCTTGTGAGTGAAATCTAAAACTATAATTATTTATGTAATTTTGGTGAAAATTATAAGACCTTGATCATCTTAGGCCCCAGGATGGCAACGCACTTGCAGTGTTAACCTTAATATTGCAAGTGTCTATAGGCGACGGTAACCACCTAACACCAGTTGGGCCGTAAGCTTGTTTGCCATATCGTAGTATAAAAAAAAACATTGAGTTTGAGGTAAGTGATCTAGAATGTTAGAAACAACCTTTTTTACATAAAGATGTAAGGAATTGAAAATCTGTTCATTTATGTTTAGGGTTCGTGCTAAGAGTCTTCTAATAGTAGAATGGCTGGAGATAAATTTGTTCCAAAGTTATTTATTCAATATTATTACAAAACGTTAATTAAGATAATGTTATTTTAGAAGTTTGGTGCTCGACTCAAGTTAATGTTAATTGTTATTGAATACACTAACTTAAAGACAGAGTTTGTTGAGTTGTGTAGTGAAATCTGACGAGTCAGCAAGGTGTTTGGTTGTATTTGCCCAAACTTTAATGATGTTTATGTAATTTGTAAGTATACCTACCAATATAAAACAATTATGAAATATAATACTACCTCATAGCAAGGCTGTTTTTTTACAAAAGTTCTTTATCTTAATAATATTATAAATGCGAAAGTTTGTTACTCTTTCACGTAAAAACTACTGAATAGATTTTAATGAAACGTTACAATAATATGGTTTATACATCAGAATTACACATAGGCTAATTTTTATCCCGGTATCAAGTTTCTGTGGGAAACGGGAACGGAAAACCTTCTCTACGCGTGCGTAGCCACGGGCGTCAACTAGTAGCAAAATAGTTTAGGCGTTTCCTATGTATAATATGTATGAATTTAGAAATATATATAAGTATTCTTAGTAGTACTAGTAGTAGCGCTCGTGGCCCTGCCGACTCAGTATTCTATAAACGCAGTGATCGTTTATAGAATACTGAGTCGGCAGGGCTTACTGAGTAAGCAACATTTGCTATAGGTGGTTCTTGGATGGTGACTACTTTGTGGAATTTACATTTGCGAGCGTTACCGTGCTTTTGAAGGCACGTTTAGCCGTTGGTCCCGGTTGCCAGTAAAATGGCAGTCGTTGAGGCGGCTTGAAAAATCACAACGACAGGTCGCCACAGCCTGCGCCTGTCTATTTCAACACTGAAATAGGCTCACCACCTGTCACGTGTGACAAAAATGCATACGGTAAATGTGGGCGTACAGTACGCTTTTGCCTACACCTTCCGGGGTTACAAATAACTAGGGGGGATATTGTCACGCATACGTGACAATATGTATGTATGTATGTATAAATATTCTTATCAGTTGTCTAGATCAACTCAAGCTTATATTAGCTTACTGTGTTGTGTAATGTCGCACAATATTGATTTATTATTTTTCACCAACTACTTATATTTTTACATTAAACGTCAAAAATATCTGTTCAATGTTCTGGAAATTTGCAATTAATATTTCGACCAGTTTTTTTAACCTGATAGAGGTGAAACTTATCATAGGAAATACGTAAGTCCGATGACTGTATTTTTACTAATACATTTGGTGGTAAAAACTGGATGCCTGGCCGGAACTGCCTCTGCAGATTAAAATAGTATTTAAATTTAAATTTTTATTTTAAATTTTCTTTACATCTTTTCTTCAGACTTTTATTTGAAGAAATTGGAGCAAGCCGAATCCTTTTGTAATAGTAAAAAACGAACTTAAAAAGAAAGACAAAAACCGCTTTGAAGATTACATGAATCCTTATTGGACGTAGACTGTGCTAAAACTATAATAAAATTCTTAAAGCCGTGAGTGAAGTATGGAACGTGGCTGTGCCTACTTAAGGGGTTGTATGTCTATTTTGAATTGAGAATTTGGCAATGCTAGATTTATTTACAAACTGCAATAAGTCTAAATGTGTTATTTAAGCGGGGTTTACAAGTCCTAAGCTCGGTTTTAACACTTAAGTAAGACACGCCGCCTATATATGTACTACATACTAAAATTAGCGAACCGAAAGACCGATTTTTTATGATTAAAACCTCTACTTTTTAGTGCATTACAAATTTACTGACAAGTTTTTATCATTATGTCGATCTTAGAGCTCAATTTCCGTAATGCTTATATAATGCAGCAATAATGTCATTTCACTATTAAAACTATTATTCATTAATCTACAGCAACAAGATGTTTTAAATTGTAGTTTAAAAGTTAACTTAGTATCTGGTTGCTGCACTTTTCTGTAACAACAGGTCACGTACTATAAAACGCACATGACATTACGTTGTCGTATCAAATCGCACGACCTTTAGTGAATGATATCAACAAGCCCGCCCGCTGCCGGCCCGCCCGTCGGCACCAGCTAAACTTGCCGTAGAAGTTACACCTCGCCTACGGGTAGGCAAAGCTGCGCCCGACGACGGCTCGGGAGACCACACGGCACTGTTTTTTTTTTTAATTGGGGAGCGGTGAAGTTTCAATAATCCAGTGCCTAGTGTTATGTGTGCCTTTAATTTTTTTGTATACCTTTAGTATTTACAAAAAAGAAAGATGAGCATAATATTATTATTTTTTGGCAGACAAGCATACAACCAACATGACCGAAAGAAGATCTTTAGGGATGTCCTAATCTCATTTCAGTTGGAAGTTTTTCACTCTGTGTACGACGATGTTCGATTTACAACTCGTTTTATCATCAGTATATCCAGTCTTTTATGCAACTTAAGAATTGGGCAGCAACGAACATAATGCAAAGGACAATCTTCATAGTCCTATTTTCCACAAATGATCTAATATGATTTAACATTTTATTTTTCTAGATTGATTAGAAGCAAACATATCGATAGTTTAAAATAACTAATAATAGCATTATTAATAATCTAACTCAAAGGATTTAGATATCAATAATGTAGATATAGATCGATAGTTATATACAGTTTCCCCTTATGTACTGTTTTAATATGCATTAAAAGCTCTGGGCGAAATTCTTGTCGACAAGTCTGATTGCGTATAATTATTTATCAAGAGAAAGGTTAGGATTGTATATCGTCTGGTTTTTAATAGAAATGTGACGAATTAACAATTCAATAGTTAAAAAAAAAATCTTTTAATCTCAAACACCACTTCCATACATACATACATACATATCGTCACGCCTTTATCCCCGAAGGGGTAGGCAGAGGCATATTGAACGCCCACATTTCACCGTATGCATTTTTGTCCCACGTAACAGGTGGTGAGCCCATTGACGTGTTGAAATGGACAGGCGCAGGCTGTGGTAACCTGCTGTTGAAATTTTTTAAGCCACAAACACCACTTCCACTGGTAAAAAAATCCAAATATCTATGATTCAATATATGCAATGTATTAAGAAAACCCTGTCAGATCCGTGAAGGTATTGGTAGGTATCGAGATGTAATTCTATTCATGTAATCCTTTTTAGAAATTACCCCAAAAAATGAACCCAAAAAAATTACGCTAAAAATTTACCCCGAATAAAATTAATTAAAAATTAATATAATGTACGACATTAAATTAAATTAGGCTACGAAGCTTACATGGCAACACCGGGAAAAAGCTATTCGGAAATGCAAGGTCAAAAGGTCAGCTTACACCTGCCGGCGGTTTTTATTTTTTGAAATCATTTTCACTCGTCGTCGCATGCCAACAAAGTGTTGTCAGTTTTTGAAAATTTGCTATATTTTAAGGAAATTCGACTAATTGTGATACTAAAAACACGCATTTTAAAAAATGATAACTATTTCATACTTATAAATAATATGATTTTTTTTTGGTTATATTATTGAAGTGCCTATGTGCCCCTTTTGGATCGGACAGGGTTTTCTTAACACATTGTATAAGACCGACTCGCTTAGTACTAGTTAGTTCTGTCGAGTGTGTGAGGATGGCCTCTGGTTAAGATACTAAGAACTAAGTTTACCGCGCTGTTGAATAATTGATGTGGTTCTGAATATCTTTCTGTGAGAAGCTTTATTTTTTTTAGAACCTGAACTCATATTTCTGAAAAGGTCGCAATGTTCTTAGAAAGAACTTATTAGAATTTCATTAATTAATGCCAATAATTAAGTATATTTTTGCAAAGAGGATTTTTTGTCGCTGCTCAGGTGGCAGAAGCAGACAAGCAAACAGCCCACCTGATTGAAAGTGGTCAACTTACCCTATGGACGTTTGCAACACTAGAGGTGCCAGACACGTGCTGCCGACTTTGAAAACCTTCTAAGTCCCTTTTTGAGGAACCCTATACCGTTAATGTTTGGAAAATCTCAGACAGGGAGCTCATTTCACAATCTGAGCGCATGCGGAATAAAGACGCAATTTATAGAAAGTTAAGGAATATTCTAGCTTATTTATTCTTTGCTAATGCAAAAAAATATATAATAGGGTAATCCCTATTATAATAGAATGGGATCAGATGTTACATGGCAGCAATTCATCGTAACAATGAAAGGGAGTAACAACCCGTCACATGTCCTCCATCCTTCAATCGTAGCGCACAACACTTAAGGGTGACCTCTACTAATTGTAACGGCATCAAAACCAATACTGGAGCTTATATACCTGTCTTTTAAGGCTTGGTGTTATTGCCGAGGCCTCGAACTACGTGCCCATAAGTGATAAGTACCCTCATCCTCTACATTAGTGACTAGATGACCCCCACAGCTTCGCCCATGGAATATTTCGACCTCCCTTCGCAAATATATAATCCCGTCGCTTATAAATTCTACAAAAATTCATAAAAATTATGGTTGGCTTATGATCGATGATCGACCCCTCTCCTCACTTTTTATTGTGTTTTTATTTTATAAATCTTTTTGTAACAAAATTATGAGGATTCTCGTTAGTTTACTGCGGTGTGAATGCGACGTCCAACAAAGTAAAGGACACCCGCAATAACGGTAGCGTGAGCGTAGTCTTCACCGCTGGTCTTCATATTCGGGATATTGCGGAGAAGGTCGTCTTTAATGGTGAAATCTCATTTTAACAAAACCTACGCTACCTTGGATCTACGGAGCAGTGGTCTATAACACAATTATCTGCAACAAAAATAAACCTCCATAGCCTACATCTAAAGCTTCGTGAACGTATCAGTTACTGGATGCAAGAGAACTAATCCAGCAGCCACAATTCAGTAGGTACCTACTAACTTGAGATCCTAGAATCTGGTCATAAATTAAGATCAAACGGCCATATAAAGTAAAATGTAGAATCAATAAATAAAAAAGCTCTAAAGATAATCCTGGAGGAGAATCCACTTCTTGAGGCGCCCACGGAAGGCCGGGTATTCAATCGGGTTTGAAATAGATAAATAGATAGATTGATAACATTCAATCCTACGCTGTAAAAAAAGACTGGCATTATGAAGTATAGGGCTTTTTCTCGAGCAGTCTGTGCATTAGAATATTAACTGAGAACACTGTTACTGAAAAATTGTTTACTGAAAAATTTGATTGTGATCAGTTGTATCACAATTTTTCAGTAACAGTGTATCAGTCTGATTTACACAGCGCAGCTGCAGCCGTAGAAGTCGGTGGTTTAAACATCAAAATCATCTCAGTACTATTAAAAACCAATCCGTATCCCATGCGTTACGTAATAATAAAATAGCGGAATACGGAATGAACAAAGGGACACAGTATCTATCACTAACGACGCAACAGACGAACTGGTGAAAACGGCATCGGGAGAAGCCTATCGCTGCCGTTACTCCAGGTTAAGATAAAAATATCTGTGCACAAACACTGAAGACACACAAAACAGGGTGGCAAATCCTAAAATATAATACTAAAAATTCACCTACAAATAAACCCGCAATTTGATTCCCTTAGGGTAGAATTTGAAAAACATAATTTTCATTTCAACACGTTATTCACCTTTTAAGTACGTGGAAATGAATATATACCTAATAAAATTAATATAATATACCTCTGTTACCCATTCGGGTAGAAAAACTTGAATAATAAATATTTCTTTTTAAAATATTATAGCGCTCATAATACCGCGTTTTATGAACATAGTAGGTAAACTCTAACTGTTCCCGAAATCTTTAGCATTTTCTCCACCCTATTAAATCATATAAGGAAGGAATTTCTAAATTAGTAAATATTTTTTTTAGCTTGTAAGTAACGCTCATACGCGTTACGACTAACCTTACCGACAACGCTAAGAACTTTAGCCCGCTAGTGTGATAGGATTGTGTCTACAACTACCGTCACTCATTGGTGAAATCTGAGTGAAATTACGTTCTATCATATTTGAGTGTGTCACACTCAGACAGACTAAATAACACGGACTTTTTAATAGTGAATTAAATATATTTTTTTATCCAGTAATATGTGCAAAATAATTATGTTTATTGAAGTTTATGAGACACAATTTTCTTTTTATTTAAATGCAAAGCTTTTGCAAAAATACCGTTCTTAACTCCAAATTTTACGACATGGTTCTAAAATATTATTTATAATAAATCTCTCCAGCATTTAATATTTAAAAAAAAAATTCTCGTCAATATTTTTAACACAAATTATACTTGTCTGTATTTGTTAAATAATAGAAAAAAAGAGTTGTAAACTTTATACAAACTATACCAGAAAATATAAAAATTATTTTGACGATTAAAGAACAAACCCAAAAAGTATGTAAAAACAAAAAAAAATCATATGTACAGTTTTTGAAAAAATATACATACCGAAAACCACGAAGATGAAGCAAGGTATCGGAAGATCGCACGAAACACGATTGCGGAAGTTTGTCGCAAGTACTCGCAGCAGTGGAGTGTTGAGACGTCCTCACAGCTCAGCGGCGAACGCACGATAACCGAAATATTTTCGTCTCGCCAGAATAGTGAGGGACGATCATCCCCCCCCCCCCCAATCTGTTGCTTGCGTCGCGCCTGCGCTCAGCGACCGTCGCGTGGGATCACAGGCTTCCCGCTCACCTGCCGACAGGCCCTAAGTTTTATTGTCTTAATGTGGACCCCCGCCCATTTGTTAAGTGTCGGATTTACGGTAATATGCTGTAAGATGTCGCCACCTTTACCCTGCCAGATAAGTAGTTTAGGCCTTTATTTGGGCGCTTGGGAAGTTGTTTAGAACACACATTGAACATATGCATCTTCTTTAGACAATGTTTGTTGCTGTGGTTAAATTAATAAAATGTTAATAATTTTCAAGTAATGTTAAAATTTGAAAACTTATTTTCAAATGTACGTACGAAATAATATGACGGCTAAAGGTATGTGTTAACTATCTAAATTTAGACGCTGCCTTTGCAAACTTATGAGCAGCCGGAATTGAACCTACCCACTTAACCTATCCACATAACTTGAAAAGTTGAGCCGGTCAGCTTAAATTTCATGTTTACGTATCTTTAAACTAACATGTACAGTAGCGTGGTAGTAGGTATAATAATTTAATTTGTAATTATATAATAAATATATCTGTGAAATATCGCAAACAGCAGGATTGACTGCCCGCAGCTCTTGACCAATGTGTCGCTGCGAACTAATGTATTGAGACTTCGTCAGCGACCGATATTAGATGTACCTGTGGTTACTACCTACTATAGGTCAAATGTTTTTTCAATTATAAGTGTATCTAATTTTAACAAACTTCCACTGCAACTTGACATAGACCTATTCCACACCATTGTAGCGACGGTTAGACGACAGTTGGCAGATTCTTACTTAAATGGGAGGGGTACCGACCCATTGATACGAATCCTACGCAACAAAAACCATTTTAGTAGTTTGTTTAGACCTTTTGGTTTTGTTATCTGATTATATTGGTATTATTCTAAATATACTTATATATGTATAGCTTGTATTTGTTGTGAATCGATATTATTCTACATATCTAAATGCGAAGGCTTGTAAATAGCGATTTGGTAATATTGATTGTTAACTAACAATATTTTGTGTATTAGTCTGTCAGCCTTCTTTAATAATAAATAAATAAATAATAATTTTTGGACCATTTAGATGTGTTGTGTGATTCTGTAAATATTTCATTTGTATAGTTGTTAAGTCCTGCTTTAATATTTGAATAACTATAATATACGCAGTAAGTATTAAATAACATTTATTTTCTTCAATAGTTTACATAATTTATGTGTATAACTTTACGTAACAAGGTAAATACATGTATTGCAGGTTATAAATACAATATATCATCAGTAGATCAAATTGTTGAACTGTGTGATTATGATGGTTTGTAAAATACCCTTTATCTTTCATATATTTTCGATATTAGTGTTCTACTCGCAATAGGATCCGTTTCATATACTTACATTACTCTATTGAATGGTAGTTGAGGGCTAGTGGAAAATTAATTATGTAGAACTTACAATTTTCTCATAAATTATCAAACATGTAGTATCACAAATTGTTAAAAAACTGATATTTTAGGATAATTTCTGTTTAGTTTGGCAAGTATTTAACCACTTCAATTTTAATATAGTAATTATTAAGTTTGCGTAAATCCAGACTTCATTTTTACAGTATTATAAGCTTTGGAGCTTGATATTGGGAGAGCTTATTTAGAAAAAGTTATGTAGGGGTGGCGCTACCCGTTACTCAGTATGAGACACCACATCAGCAAAGTATACAACACATGGAGAGAAACGAAACTACCAATACCGTGTTCTTCTAAAAAATTACTAAGGTCGATAGGAAATCTCAAGATTCTTTTCACGCTGTATCTAATGGTAAGTGCTATGTGGAATTGCGTCACAAAGGATTTCCTGTACTATCAGAGAATTCCGAAAGCCCAGTTCAGTTATAAATAAGACTGGTCCAGAGGGACATAAGAGCCCAAAATGCCGCTAAATTAAAAACTTTAAACTAGGTAATTTAATATATAAGACGTTCGTACTTTCAAGAGCTACTAGAAAAGCAGCACAATGAATTCCTACCACTGAACCTCCTGCTCTTGAATAAAAATTCTCCCTTTTTCTTCTTCATATTAATGGCAATAAAATTAAATGTGTCCAGAACTCAGTAACACTGAAGGCTCTTTTGGTGGCACCGTTTAGATCTTCCACAGTGCAGGTGCTAGGACACAGAGGACACGACAAGATGTCCATGATTTGTAGAGCACTACAGTCACAACCACCATACCTTGCATCCAGGTAACCCCATTTTACCTAGTCCCCTCTGCAGCCGACCTGTGATCGCAATCTATTAAGGGAATTCCAGATCGACTACTGCAGTTCATGTCCAGGTGGCAGCTTTTCTGAGGGTAGAATGTAAACTGTCTTGAAAGCGTATTCCGTGAGTCGCCCTTTATGTCGGACGCTGTTCACTCGATCTGGCACAGCAACCGTGCATCGCAGACAACTCTTTCTGCTCTTAAGGCGTGAACCGGGCATAATTATGGTGTTGATTCTCGCTGTATAGTATTACTACGCCATTTAAAGAGCTCGAACGCTCTCGAAGCTAATAGCTCAATCGAAGCTTAAGCGCATTGACTATGCGGAGTGTAGTCATATTTGCGAACCTTCAATCGCATTCCTTTCAGTTGGTAAATTCTAAACCCATGTTGACTGAGTATTATTACCTCAGTGTTCAAAGGATTGGTCAGGAACGTGGTAATTACACAAAGGTTGACCATAAAACCTAATGTAGGTTATCGACTTCTATATGCAATATACATTAGAATGGACTATTATTTAAAAAATGAATTAAAGGGAAAATGTTTTTGAAAAACATGCTTTACTTTGTTTTTACCGTTTCGTGGTTTTACATCACAGCAAACAAATGTTACACTGGCAGCTTAGAGAATAAATGGCAACGAAATAATGTAGTACGGAGTGAAAATAAGTAAATCAAATAACTGTTATCATTTACAAGTATGCCTAGCGCTTTTAAAACATTCTGTTCTTATTGTTTTTATGGCAGGTGTGGATGTAAGTGTCAGCGATACGCTGGAAAAGAGCGTGTTCCGTTGGTTCTGACTCGTTCAACGAAGGAGTGAGGAACGATTGACGGAGAATATATGTTGTGCGAAAGTAGAGGTTAGGAGAAGCCACATCCTGACTCCTTCTCCTCTCCGAGGCCCTAGGCCGAGACTTACTTATGAATACCACGTGAGCAGATTGCTCAAAAACGGAAAAGTCAAAGTTCTCGGATACCCAGACGTGTTTGTATGAAGCGAAGCAGTATGTGTGGATCGTAAAGCTATCTTCTCTGACTACCCCATCAGGGATACAGCGTGAAGATATTTAGTTATTTAATTTGGTTTTACGATCGTTATAAAATTACACACACATTTTAACAAAAAATTGTATTATTTTGTGAATATTTAAAATAAAAATGATCAAAACATGCATAAGTGCAACTAATCCTTATAAATTCTTTTGCAGTATCGGGCAGTGAGCACAATTCATAATTTCGTACGTGCAGCATTTGTGCCAATTTTAATTATTGTATTACAAAAATCAAGGTTTGCCATTCACCATATTTGTTAACTAGTGGCGAATTAAGTTAGAAGGCACTTCTGCCCATCTATATATATAAAAGGCAAAATCACTGACTGACTCATAGATTACGAAATTTTTGAAACTACCTAAGCTATAAAGCTCAAACTTCGCATGGAGATTCTTTTTAATACGAATGTTTCCGCTAAGAAGGGATTTTGTGAAATTCTACCCATAGGGAAGTAAATAAGCGATAAACGGTTGTATGGAAGTTCGTCATTTTCAAAGTTAGAAACATGAATTTATGTACACCTGTTTTTATTTACAAATAAATGGGTACGTGTATCGCGGTTTTGCAAAATTTTACCTATAAGAGGGTAAACAAGGGTTGAAAGTTTATATGGAAAATTCTTAAATTTCCAACATAGCCACACCAAATTTCTTATACCTGCTTCTGTATAAAAATAAACAATTATGGGTTATGAAATTTTAATAAATAACTGAATCATTGGTCACGAAACCTATAAAACTAACAAAGCTACGAACTTTTTTATTTATTTTATTTATTATTTTATTTAACACGTAGGTTTCCCCTAAGAAGGCATTTTGCGAAATTCTATCCCCAAAGAAGTAAATAAGCGATTAACGGTTGTATGAAAGTTTGTCAGTTTCAAAGTTAGAAACATGAATTTATTTACACCTGTTTTTAGTTTTAAATAAATGGGCACGTGTATCGCGGTTTTGCTAAATTTTATCTATAAAGGAGTAAACAAGGGTTGAAAGTTTATATCGTAAATTCTTCATTTTCAAACATAGCAACACCTAATTTCTTATACATGCTTCTGTATAAGTTCTGTAAGAGTTGTAATAACTGACATTGATCACGAAATCTATGAAGCTAACGGAGCTATGAAGCCCAAACTTCACATGGGGGTTCTTATTAACACGTAGGTGCCCCCTATGAAAGTATTTTGTGAAATTCTACCCCTAAGGACGTAAATAAGAGATAAACGGTTGTATGGAAGATTGTCATTTTCAAAGTTCGTAACATGAACTTAGGTACGTTTTAAAAGAATCTCATAAGGCTAAAGGAAACCACTAGCGAGTTCGGTGTTCCCACGGAAACCGAATATGCGGGTAAACCACGCACAGCCTAAACTATTAAACGTAGTTTATATGTATATATTAAACATATACATATAAACCTGAAATTTAGTTTGCGTACTCATTAGGTTTACCTTGAATCAGCACTAAGAAAATAATAAAATAAAAAATAAAAAAATAAAAATATCTTTATTTTGCATAGACCATTTTAACGGCGCTTACAAAATGTCATACACTATTTAAAATATTTAAAGCGACCACCGGTTCGGAACGCGGCCCACCTGAGAAGAACCGGCAAGAAACTTAGGAAGGCTTTTTTTTTTGATGGCCTATTTACAATTTAATATTATTGCACTTTGCCAGCAGATCACTTCCAGGCGTCCCTGTCCTGCAAATAGTCTGTAACGGAGTAAACACCTTTTTCACAAAGCTTGTTTTTAATATTCTTTTTAAATTTATTTAATGGTAAATTTCTCAGGTCACAGGGAAGCCTGTTGTAAAAGCGTATACAGTTACCCTGGAAAGAATCGCCAATCTTATGTAGTCGACTGTGGTGGACTGAACGATTATTATTATTTCTAGTGTTTATATTATGTTTATCACAGAGTTTAGAAAATTGTGATAGATTTTTCTGGACATACATAAGATTGGCAGGATAGGTTAGAATATTTACTTCTTTGAATTTTTCTCGGAGAGAAACTCTGGGGCCCAAATTATAAATAGCGCGTACAGCCCGCTTTTGTAGAACAAAAATAATATTTAAATCTGCAGCACTCCCCCAAAGGAGAATACCGTAAGACATAATACTATGAAAATAGCTGAAGTAAACCATTCTAGCCGTATCCACATCTGTTAGAGTACTGATATTTTTTACAGTGTATGCAGCCGAACTTAATCTAGAGGCTGTCTTTTCTATGTGTGGGCCCCACTGCAAATTGGCATCAATAGTTATACCGAGGAACACAGTTAATTCTACAAACTCTAACACTTGTCCATTCAGTTGAACATTGGCCGCAACTTGTTTTACATTTGGTAGAGTAAATTTTATACATTTAGTTTTATTTTCATTAAGGCAAAGATTATTTGAGCTGAACCAATGAACTACTCTTGCAATTGCATTGTTTACATCGTCATAGTTATCTAATTGTCTTTTAATTTTAAAAATTAATGAGGTGTCATCTGCAAACAAAACAATCCTATTCCTGTCCCCTACATAAAATGGTAAATCATTAATATAAATGAGGAACAAGAATGGCACAAGTATCGAGCCTTGCGGCACACCCATTGTAACCATGGATCCTACAGAACGTGTACCATTAATATCGACCCTCTGTATTCTATTGTTCAAATATGAAGACAGAAGGTCGAGAGCTTTGCCTCTTATTCCATAGTGGTGTAATTTTTTGCACAGCGTTTCATGTTGAACGCAATCAAAAGCCTTTGATAGATCGCAAAATATACCTAATGCATCGTGCTTGTCTTCCCAAGCTTCATGAATACATTTTAATAACTCAACACCAGCATCGGAAGTTGAGCGCCCTTTCGTAAATCCAAATTGATTCGCATGAAGTATTTTATGACTATTAAAATGGGATAGCATTTGATTCAAGATTATTTTTTCAAATACTTTGCTCAATGTTGGCAGCACTGACACTGGTCGGAAATTAGACGGCTCTGTAGCGCTGCCAGCCTTGAACAAGGGAACGACTTTGCTGTGTTTCATTAAATCAGGAAATGTACCACTAGAAACACAGTCATTAAACACAGTTGCTAGATGGGGCGCAATTACCTCAATTATACATGATGCAGTTTTGACCGATAATCCCCAAAGGTCCGCGGTTTTCTTAATTTCGATACACGGTTTTTACAATGTCCTGAGCACAAATATCTGTGAATACAAATGCATCCCTGCAACAAAGAACAGATTCTTCTAATAAAAGTTCAGCGGAACTGGAAGATGCTTGTAGAGTAAAAAAATTTCAAACTCCGTCGCCACTTCCAGGTCCCCTGTAACATGGCAACCATTTACTTTTAAGTGGAAATCCCTTTCAGTCACTAAAGATCTACCGCATTCAGAGTTAATGATGTTCCAAGTCATTTTTATTTTATTTACAGAATTAGAAATTTTATTTTTAATGAAGTTTGACTTAGCAAGATGACACGTTTGTTTAAATATCTTTGAATAATTTTTAACATATTCCTGAAAGGTTTGCCTAAAATTATATGATTTTTCTGAATATAATTCAAATAACTTATTTCTAATTTTAAAGATACCTGGTGTTGCCCAGTCACTGAAAACAGGACGACCACCAATATGTAGTGTTTTTGAGGTAAAAACTTTGCCAAACTCATCATTAATCAAATTAAATAAGTGTTTATATGACTGGTCTACACAAGTGAAGTTAGGTAGATATGGTAATCTCTTTAATACATTTTCTTTAAAATTATTCAAACGACTTTGGTTAATTGGTACATATTTAATTTGTTTTTTGCTGACTTTGTTACTACTTTTAGGAAATTTTATCCATTGGCCACGATGATCTGACTCCACAGGATCCACAATACCTTTATCTATAGGTTTAATATCAGTAAAAATATTATCAATACATTTTGCACTGGTGGCTGTAATACGAGTGGGTTCTAAGAATGTACTATGCAGATTAAAGGATTTAGATAAATTTTTCATTTTATTTCTCTCTGATGGAGTTAATGATGTATCTAATATATCAACATTAAAATCTCCACAAACTATTATAGATTTCTTAGAACATTGGCATTTGAACAGTGCTTCTTCAAGCTTTTCTTCAAATTTAATGTACGGAGCTTTAGGGGGACTGTATACGCTTAACAAGATGAAATGCTCAAATTCAATACTGGCAATCTCAATAACTCGCTCAATGGAGAGGGCTACTAAGTCTATACGTTCTTTAAATTTTAACTTTTTATTAATTAATATTAAAGAGCCTCCACGTTTAGAATGTTTTCTATTGAACGAGCTAGCAACCTGGTGATTTACGAAGTTCAACAATGTGATTTGATGATCTTTTAACCAGTGCTCTGTAGTACAAAAAATATTAATAGAATTTCCATTAATGTATAGCTCTAACTCTAAATCTTTACCATTTATTAAACCTCTAACATTATGGTGCACCAGGTTTATAAAAACAATATTTTTACTAAGATTATTCTCAGGGGCCAAAGTCAACTGGCCAGATTTATTATCTGTTGTCCTATAAACTAGTTTTTTGGAATTTCATTTTCCAAATGTGAAGTATCAAAACTATCCTGCTCAATAAAAGCAGTTGTACTTGCCAATAATTTAGCTTGAAAAATTAAAAAATTAGATAGCAACAGAGCTACCTTTCGTTGTAAAAATTTTGATAGAAAATATCTATCTAATGTCAACAAACTATTATTATTGAAAATTATGTTCCAATCGAACAATTCAATTTTTTTTGGAATATGATACCATGGTATGTAGTTTCATATTTAATTTGTATCTTAAGTGATTTTCCTTGTGGCTCATAGCAGTACTGTATGGCAAGGTGGACAAAATTACTTGTTTTACTTGCAGAATTGATAACTTATCAAAATTTTTTAAAAGTTTGACACTATTAATATTGCCTCTTCTGCCAACCAGCACCACTATAGTAGACTGCATGCAGTGTGTACCAGTCAATATAAAATCTATAATTTGAGAGTATGAAGCTCCTGGATATGTATGATTTATTATAGAATGACTTAACTGTGATAAATAATGTCCAAATTTTTTACCTATTTCATAGCAATAGACTATGGTCTTTGTATCACTTTTTATTTGCAACTTTTCTATTATAGATGCCTCGCAATTACTACTTGAACTTAATATACTATTATCCACACTGCACACAGTTTTAATTGGTGAAAATTCATCATTGCATCTAATTCTATCACAACTCAAGGGTGAGGAGGGAACATGGCCTGCGGATATCAATTGGTCATTTTGACAATGACATGAATTTACTAATTTACCTATGGCTAACACCTGTTCCCTACTCTGTTTCTCTGCTGTTTCATATTTATATGAAATTGATTTCAAAGAGTCTTGAAGTCGGTCAATCTTACATTGAAGGGCCTGTGTATCAGTTTTGTACTGTTGTGCAACAGTATCAAGTTCTAACATATACATATTTACCTGGTCAATTAATTGCAATCACTGCCTATTAAGTGACATGCTATTTATAAAAACTTGTATTTATGTATCATTTTTTTAGATTTATTATAAACTTTTTAATTTTTAAATATTTCTTTAACTTATTCTTACTACACTTAATATTTTTTAATGATTTAGAACAGCCCCCGGTTTCATCATCAAAAGTGAGGTCTATGACAATGGAAGGGTGAGTTGTAGCAGTATCTAAGCTTGTAGCCATCAGTTCATCGAACAAACTCTGATTAGATTGAACCACTGTGCTCTGTTTCTCGTCTTCTAGTTGCGATATTTTGATTTCCGATCGTTGTAGCTCCTCCTTTAGTATTCTAATTTGGTGCAGAGTTTGTTCATAATGTTCCCTACATGAGTCAAAACTGTCAACTATAAGTTGTAACCTATCCCGATCCTGTAAGGTATCAGTATACAGTGAATGCAACTGTGCCAGTTCTTTTTTGAGTTGTCCGTTCTTACTTAAAATACCTACCAGTTCTAACTCATTTTCGTCCCTTTCCTTGTTCAGTTTATCGCACTTCTGACTCAAAATTTGTAACTCTTTCAACGTTAATTGAAGCCTTGTCTCTTGTTGATGAGCCAAGGCCTTACGCGTCATTATCATGTTATTAGTATTCGACATTTTGTTATAATTACGTGCTACAGAATCAGTAATTATTAGCAAAGTAGACTTAGAGCAAAGAAATGCGAAACAAAACGAGGTTATGTTTTATTCATAGAAAATTACAAAATCGCACTATTAATGGACATATGAGGATGTAAAAGTAAATAAACTCACAAACCTTGATTGAAAAAACGATTAGTTTTATAAATCTTGCGAAATCCAAGTAATAATTTCAAATATTGAAAATTTTTCCGATGTTCTAACTGTCACTACACCGGTACAATTTTTAAGTTTATATTTATCTACTTTTAGCACAATAAATGGTGAAAATGATTATTTAACACTCAATATGGTATTATTTGGCAATGATGAATTGGTTTTTAATTAAAATTATAATTATTTTTGCAATATTACAATATAAAATACGGAGCCAATTCAAATCAGCTGTTATACCTAGGGTTGCCACAAGGAAAATCCCGTGGGAATACTCGGTACTACGTGGGTAAAACTATACACTGCCTGAAACTTGGTGAACGTATTTTTTACTTACCTACGTTAGATGAGCACCAAGAAAGGAACCTACTTTTTATCCGGGAAAACTACTTTTTCCCGTGAGAGATTCTTTTTACGCACTAACGAAACTTGACGTGAGAGGAAAATTATTAAAATTTTTTTTTAGTACATTCTAGAATCGACCATCAATCCGAGAATATTGAATCAATTTTGGCATGATTTGAGTTTAAATACTGATGTTCAGCGTGGTTCTTTGCGAGAGAAAGTGAGTGAGAAGTGTAAAATGTATATTCTGTTCCCACAGTTTCGCCTGCGGGTATATTATTCAGTTTTATCTCATCAACAAGTATTCCGATTCAGTGCTATGTTGTTAGAAAGGGGATTGGGACTAATCTCACCCGCATTCCCAATACTGTAACTTCAGTAAACCAGGATCTACAGCAATGACCAAAAACCAGAGAAGTTACACCGAGCTCGATCTCGGTGAAGTCCCAGGAGAAGTTAGAATGTCTTGGAACCCGCAATGAAATTAATCAGAAGACAATTTAAAGATCTCGGAAAAAGAAAAAAAAGGAAAGAAAGGGGATACTTCAAAAGTTGTTTCCTAAGAATAGCCTACGCGCCGCCCTCTTTAACTAATCTCTCTTTGTCTGTTCTCTTATGTGCCGCAAATGAAGTTGCGCGGGTCAGCTAGTTATAAATATAAAAGAAAGTCGTGTTAGTTACACTATTTATAACTCAACAACGGCTGTACCGATTTGGCTGAAAATTGGTGGAAAGGTAGCTTAGAGCCAGGAGACGGACATAGGCTACCTTTTATCTCAGGAACAAGTTCCTGTGGGAAACGGGAACGGCGAAAACTTCTCTACGCGGGCGAAGCCGCGGGCGTCAACTAATTTGTTATATATCGAAACGTGTACCTAACTATACTATAGACATGGTATAAAATGTTTAACTTTAAATTATGAACTTGTTCTTACAAGATCACATTTAATCGTAAAATTTTGACCACATTTGTTTTTCACATTTGTTGACCGCATAGTCAGCACCAGCGTGAGCAGCATTAATGGTTACTAAATGCCGATAATATCATAAAGGGGGTCAAGTCTGCTATTTCAATTATCAAAATCTTCGCTCAATAGAAAGTCACCGGTACAATTTTGACAGTTTTTCGTAGTCTACTATTACAATCGTACTCCATAGACTTCTATCGGTCGGCCGATAAATTTCTACTAACACGTACCACGCCAGTGGCCGCTAGTCAGTTGCATTTTTGATAGTCTACTAACGTTTTGATAGCTAAAAACAGCAATTCTGGTTCTATTTTACGACTTGTCCATAGTAGACTCGGCCCCCAGATTAAATGATTTTGAAGGTTCCTTTTAATTTACCTAAACCTCGGATGTCGTAAATCTTAAAAGTTTTATTCTTAGGAAGACAAAGTCGATCCACGAGACTTGATTTTTGTTTCAAACTTAGTTAAAAGTAAAATGAGCGAGGACGTGATTTACATTTATTTATATATGAAACTAAACCAATAGGGAGCTGCTTAAATTGAGTATCTTGCAGGGCTAAAAAATTAGCAAATACATTGCTCATTTAAATAGTCCTGTAAAATACTGTGATTTATGAAAAATGTTATATGTTACTCTCTTATGAAGTGACGTTAAGTGGCCTCGCGGACTCCGTGTTCTGTAAACAGTCACTGAAGTACGCAACTTTCACTATGGCTGGTCCTCGGGTGTGTGACCACTTTGTGGCATTTATATTTGCGAGCGTTTCCGTGATTCGGAAGGCACGTTAAGTTGTCGGTCACGGTTGCCCGTATTATGGCAGTCGTTAAATCAACTTGATGGCATTATGGACGGCTTGAAAAACTTCAACAGCAGGTAGCCACAACCTGTGTCTGTCTATTTTCAACACGGCAATGGGTTAAAACCTATTACGTGGAACAGGAGTATTCCTGTAGGTAAAAAGTGCGCATACAATATGTATGCCTACTGGGGATAAGCCGTGATAGATAAATAAATCTTAATTAGGTATTATATGCTTAAATAAACTTACTATAAACGCATCAAGAAACAGCCCAGTACTTGGCTTATTAACGAATTTGAAACCGAGGTTACCGAGTACCTCTAACTGGTTAGGCAACTGTGTGGCCAGCGCTAATCATATCTGAAAGTGACCAGTTTCCCATAGGAAACAGAGAAAAACAAAAAAGGTATAGCTTCTTTTGACTCAGAATCTCGTTGACTCTCGGAATGATGTTTAGAGTTTTCAGTTTTTGTACTGTACATGTGTATCTTCGACTGTAGCAGCGACAATGAGACCCGTTAATTCTGTAGTGTCACTATGCGGCTCGCACCTGCCGAAAGGTTGTCAACCATTAGTATAAGATAATCGGGGCTCATGCCAATGCCAGTTTAATGTAAGGACTGACTTGAGAAATCAGACTGTGGTTTTTTAAACTCCTAAATTGGCTATAGTCTTTAATATAGGTAAAAAAATGCAACTATACACTGAAATATTACAAGTACCTAACGAAGCATACCTATTACAATTACTTACGTCCTCACTTATTCACGTATAAAACACAACTGCTTCAATAAAGTACCTACAAATTTAACCTATCTACCGACAAATAACTTATAGTTGTTTTAGGAATGTAAATACGGTTAACCAATTTTGCCGAAATAAATACACAAGTTGGTCAGCAACTCAAACCCGTAAGGGATATAAAGTTAACGGCATGAAATTCGTACAATATTAAGTAGCGGATGGGCCAATGGGCTATTGGTCCAATTCACTTCAATATAACCGTTATTTTATCATGATTTGGGTGATAGCCTTCAGCAGTCCATTATAAATTGTAAAGTAATGACCCAATTTTCCAGGTTGTCCCCGGATAGGGATTAACTGATAAATATTTTAACTTTGAATCTGTTGGCTAAAACTGTAATTTAATTATTCTTTCCAAGGTTAATGATTTGGTTTGTTGGGATGTTTAGAAGAGCTGAATGTTTTGGAAAATTACTTATATATCCTTAACATACATACATATTGTCACGCCTTTATCCTCGAAGGGGTAGGCAGAGGCATATTGAACGCCCACATTTCACCGTATGCATTTTTGTCCCACGTAACAGGTGGTGATGAGCCCATTGCAGTGTTGAAATGGATAGGCGCAGGCTGTGGTGACCTACTGTTGAAATTTTTTAAGCCGCCCATAAGGCATTCAAACTGGCTTAACGTCTGTCATTTTATTGGCAACCGAGACCAACGGCTTAACGAGCCTTCCGAAGCAGGGAACAAGGGTGGGTCTAAAGAGCCGAATATATTTAATAAATTTTGAAAACGTTGCCTTTTTAGTGAGGTGGTAACAAAAAGGCTAAAAGGTCTTATGTGCTAGACACTAATTAGCACGACCAATTTAAGTCCTGGTAGTCTCGGACTAATATATCCTTAACTACATTATATATTCTATATATCCTTAAGTACATTAGAAATTAACTTCAAACATAATTAAAATTTTACACGACGAATGCCGCTGGCGTCCGTTACACCACAGTACAATGAGAGAAAACCTATTATATGACAAACTAAACAACGCCTCTAGCACTTGCGTAGGGAACAAAATTACATTGTTGGTAAACTCGCTAGCGAGTGAAACGTGAACGAATCTTGCGGTTGAGGACGTCGAGTTGAGTTCACAGGCACATTACTACGTGGAGATGGCCTTATTTACACTAATCATATCCTTTTACTGAGAATATTAAGACAATGGAACTGTATAGTGAAAACAGAAGTTCAGTGGGGTTTTCCTTTGAGCAAAATTAATTAAAAGCAAGTGAAATACAAAAGTTATAAGTTGAATTGAAAGCGCCCTGCACAAGTACGCTCCACGAAAGAAAAGTTTTCTCGTTGAAAGAAGCGATGCTATTAGATTGCGTTCAACAGTAACCGTTTGAGGTGGAAAGTTCTAGTTAGTTCACTTTTCGAATCAGAAGAAAACACTAAAGTTATTGTTATTCAATTGTTTAAGTGCAGCCTTATATTTATTTGAACTTTAGACACAAATCTAAATTCCTTTATAGACTAGAATGACATTTGGAGTGTTGCCGCTTTATCGCAATAAAAAGATAGTGTCGTGACCAAAAATAATAGGTGGTTAGTTGATTAGTTTAAAATTGTGTCTATGCAAATTCATGGAGTATTGAATGCGAAATATAAGAATTTTATTAATTTATGTCATGCATTTTTATTCGGATTTTGCGTATATATATGTTTAGATACGCGACTTTGTTCATCTCAAGTTGTTTGTGACGCACGAGAAAAAAGGTACGCTCTGGATCAGCAACAAATCGGATTTCACTCTGACTAGAAGATTATAAACGATTTTTTAAAACTATATCTACGCTTTGCGTTGAATGGCAGAAAATGTGAACTCGTTCAACTTGCCTTTTAAAGACAGCCTATGGCCAGATCGTTGCGGCGAAATAAGCATCACATTCTCTTTTATATCTTTTAACATATTAAACAGTGGTAACACCAATTCCCAAAACTACATAAGTTTTTTGAGCACTATGGCGCTTGTTTCGTTTGTCACCTAATTTTTTTTTAATATTTTAATTTGTATCGAATTAGTTTACAGACATACTGCGGATCGGTTTGGAGAGACTACCCGCTCCCTCTACGCCGCCTCTTTCGCGAGCATGACGTGCTTGCCGCAGTGCTATCGTCGTCCAAAAATACCCAGGTTTCGCTACCAAAAAGCAAAGTTGGACTAGCACTGCGTTATAAATCGCTAGTCGTGCTTCTTTATGCTTTGTCTCTTTACAAAATAAGACAAAGCAACGTTAATTTTGTTCCAGGCAGTTACTTCCCGTTCTACATCCAAACACATCTTCCGTCCGCGCCAAACACACTCCCTAAATACATTATTTCATTCACTTGCTCTAGACGTTCCTGGTTTACCCAAATCTTGCATTTATTTCTTACGTCATCTCTTTCAAATACTAGAACCTTAGTGTTATTTGCATTCAAGCGAAGACCTTTACTTTCACACTCCTCTTTCATTTTAGTTACTAATGCTTGGAGGTCGGCTTCTTATGAGGCTATCAGCGCACAGCAGACAATTTACTGTTAAGTCACCCAATTTCACACCCATATCACAATCTTTCAACTTCTGCAGGCAACAGTTTAGATACACTATGAGCAGTCAGGCGGACATGACACAAACCTGTTGGACGCCTGTACCACAGATATAGATAGTTAAGGAATATTTACACATTATTGTAGTATTAATATTAATAGAATAGTATTTATAATCCTTTAGTGCTAGTCGAGTGATTCGATTCATAAACTAAATCGACTAAGTAAGGCACTACGGTTGCAAACTTGCAACATTAAAAAGAAATAATGACATACAGAAATGTCATTCTAGTATAAAAAGAAAAAAACCAAGGTATAGGGCATATATTTAGAAATATTAGGACAATGAAATTTATATTAAAATTAAAAGTTTATACAAAGCCCTCTAATTCATTCTCATTTTCTGACCTCCGATAAGTTAAAATTAAGACCTGGCTTTGTAAAAATAGTTTGATTCTTAGAGGTGAACAACACTCCAAGTTTAGTGTCAAAAAGCTCGATGTATCTAAGTCATATCTAAGTATTTATGTAGTGACAGACTCCTAATAAAATTAAAAAGGAACTTAAAAAGGATTTTTGAAAATTCTCCTATGCCTCTGTGCTCCAGATTTTATAAAATACAGTATTCAAAAGAACAGCATTTATTTCGCATAAATTGTAACATCATTTGCCTTTGTATTAAACAATTAAGCATGCTAAGCTGTTTTTTAAGCAGATGGTGACACGGACTGTAAGGAAATCGCAATTTTACACCGGATTAGGTTGAAATAGAAGGCAGTGCTGTCGCGAGAGAACCGACTCCGAGCAATCATTTCATTTTAGAAACGATTATCCGTATGGATATAATTTTGTGTTCCTATATTACGTTTTGTAAGTTAGGAGCACATCTTATATCCCTAATTGAATTAGATTTTTTTTTTCATTGTCTACGCATCGACTAGTCTAAAGGTTAAACAGTAAGAGAATCTCACTCGCTCACTGTAATCGGGCTTCACTTAGATCTATGAGGTCCACACTGTTGTGTAGTGCTGATAGCTTGCTGTAGTGGGAGATAGCTAGCAGTCCATAACGATGCATAAGCATAAGAACTCAGTTTTTAGTACTTTGCTATATTGAATTTACAGTAAAGTCAGCTAATTTTTCTAAAAACCATTTCATTTCTTCCTCAAATTGTAGTAGTGCATTATAAATAATGAATCCCCCATCTTGGATGTTCCACTGTGTTGGATTTAGAATGACTAACTTATAGTTAAAGCAGCTCATACAGTTGTAAGATTCCACTCGAAGCGAGTTGATAGAAAGCTTGTAGACACCGTAAGGATAACTCGGAATTTAAGTTTACATGATAGTAATTAGTACACAATTTCATTTATTAACGTTAATTATGAAAGTACAACCTTGACTTAACACGTGTCTCATCGACAAATATATACACGTGTTAGAAACTATCTTTGTCGATATAGCGTTCAGTACTTTGTAAAATGTTTGGTGCGTTCATCAAAAGGTTACACACAGCCTAATGTTCATTTCTAATTTGCATGATTTATAACTAGAGGCTGCCAATGAGTCTACCCGCGATATTTGGTTATTCCATAAACGTGTATTCCTGTACAAATTATAGTTTACCGCTATATCAACTTGGTATCTTATGTCCCTCTCCAAACTTACGAACTCTCAACATTACATTACATTCCTTATTCCATTGTACACAAAACAGTTCAATTATTATTTATACTTGATTACCTCTGATTTTATTTGTGATTTGAGGAGGGGTGTATTGTGTTCCTCGCCTGAAACTGACCAGATAAATATTTAAAGCAGAATAACTCCGTAAAATAGCCGTGTCCACTCACATATTACCTTTCATATTTACTTTACCAAAGGTAATTCGTTTTGTATTGCACTGTTATTTTCGCTATAGCTGTGTAAATATGTTACCCGTAAACAATTTGTCTCTTTCCTTTGTGATGTTAATAACGTGTATTTCTTTAGAAACATCCTGCCCTCCAAGGTTCCTTCTGTTACATATAAATTATTTCAGTATAATGATGGTTAATGTAGATAAACACACAGATTATACAGAGATAATAAGTTGGTACAACGTATGTTGTCTGTAGTGGGTGCGTTCACAATTTCTCAGACAAACTCTACAATAACAATAATAGTCAACTTCATTGCTTTTACTTAATAACTAGATTGTACCCGCAATTTCAATTCAGAAGTATATAGTTTGATAATTTTGATAAACTTCTGATTTTGAACCGTTTGATAATTAAGCAGTTTTGTTTAACATCACTGTTATCATCAATTGATAGCAGTCGTGGTGCTCTCCTATCGAAGCCTATGATTCTCTTTCCTACTTTACTTCTTCCACTTCGTACGGTCTATAACATCCTCAGATGCGATGGTTCCTTAGACAAACTCGTCAATAGTGACTACTTACATCTACGGCATCATACCCATCTCTGTAACAGGCACTTATGCGTAGATACAATGTAATAATCATCCTGAACTATTCTGAAACAGAAGTCCAGACGGACACACGGACAAAAACCTGATCTTATAAAGGTTCCATTTTTTTCCTTTTAAGGAACTGAACCCCAAAAGGACTTCGAAAGGACCGGAGCTAACTTTTCTTCTATCCTCGGATAATATTAATTGACTCATCTACCTGTTGCATCTTAAGTTAATACTTTTTCGATCTATTTTAGCTTTGCTGCGCAAACGGCTATTGCGATATCAATAGCCGACATGACGACAAATTTCATTTGATGCTATGTTTATACCGTGCTCCTGCGTGAATGGATTTAACTCTCTGCCTGAGGTTTTCTGAACGTCTATAGCTTAGGGTCTTCAAATAAGAGGTTTGGAAAAAAATTGTAGGGTTGGCAGATCCCTGATGTAGCAAAAGACCATAGACTACGGTGACCAATTGCAATTAGGTGAACTGTATACTTGTCTGCCACCTCAGTGGTTTAAAAAGCAATTTCACTTTTTATATATGTAAACACACCCCCGATCCGCACCATAGTCAATGGTAACCCTAACTAATTACAATGAAGGAACGGTGAATCGACTTCCTCAAAAAAAGGGATATCAACTGATTATGCCTCTTTCATAGCATAGTCCAAATACAACACTGGCAGCCGTTATGCTTCTGCTGACTACGCTTTCAATCAACAAAGCAACCTCAAAGTTTACACAATCACTATGCCTACATTCACTTAGATAAGTGATTGCACGAATGTACACCCTCTCATGTATACTCAGTATGTCGGGATCCGGAGCATCGAAGTGAGCTCCACTTCCCGATGTGGCATCTCTGTCTTTTCTTGCATACATCTTTCCATAATATTCACTCCATCTCTGCAGGACGTCGGTTTGGTCTGTTAGGACGTCATTGTTAACACTAAGCACTTTATTCATACTGCAGATTGCCGAACAACACCGGTGCGCGTCGCCTCGGGGGCACGCCCTAACATTGTTCGCCCTTGAGGTGCTCGTGTTGGAGTAGAATTGCAGCCGTAGCTGGCAGGGATGGCGACGTGCACGCTTCTACTCTTCATCCTCTGGTATCTTTAAAAGTATAAATAAATTATTCGAATTATATTCAGAAAAATCATATAATTTTTGGCAAACCTTTCAGGAATATGTTAAAAATTATTCAAAGATATTTAACAAACGTGTTATCTTGCTAAGTCAAACATCATTAAAAATAAAATTTCTAATTCTGTGAACAAAATAAAAATGACTTGGAACATAATTAACTCTGAATGCGGTAGATCTTTGGTGACTGAAAGGGATTTCTACTTAAAAGTAAATAGTTACCATGTTACAAGGGACCTGGAAGTGGCGACGGAGTTTGAACATTTTTTAAAAATGTAACTATTTTGACAACAAAATCTCTCCAAGCGTCTTCCAGTTCCGCTGAACATTTATTAGAAGAATCTGTTCTTTGTTGCAGGGATGCATTTGTATTCACAGATATTTGCGCTCAGGACATTGTAAAGACATTTAAATGTATCGAAATTCGGTCAAAACTGCATCATGTATAATTGAGGTCATTGCGCCCCATCTAGCAACTGTGTTTAATGACTGTGTTTCTAGTGGTACATTTCCTGATTTAATGAAACACAGCAAAGTCGTTCCCTTGTTCAAGGCTGGCAGGGCTACAGACCCGTCTAATTTCCAACCAGTGTCGGTGCTGCCAACTTTGAGCAATGTATTTGAAAAAATAATCTTGAATCAAATGATATCCCATTTTAATAGTCATAAAATATTTCATGGGAATCAATTTGGGTTTACGAAAGGGCGCTCAACTTCCGATGCTGGTGTTGAGTTATTAAAATGTATTCATGAAGCCTGGAAAGACAAGCACGATGCATTAGGTATATTTTGCGATCTACCAAAGGCTTTTGATTGCGTTCAACATGAAACGCTGTGCAAAAAATTACACCACTATGTAATAAGAGGCAAAGCTCTCGACCTTCTGTCTTCATATTTGAACAATAGAATACAGAGGGTCGATATTAATGGTACACGTTCTGTAGGATCCATGGTTACTATGGGTGTGCCGCAAGGCTTGATACTTGGGCCATTCTTGTTCCTCATTTATATTAATGATTTACCATTTTATGTAGGGGACAGGAATAGGATTGTTTTGTTTGGAGATGACACCTCATTAATTTTTAAAATTAAAAGACAATTAGATAACTATGACGATGTAAAAAATAAATAAATAAATAATAAATAATTGCGGCCAATGTTCAACTGAATGGACAAGTGTTAGAGTTTGTAGAATCAACTGTGTTCCTCGGTATAACTATTGATGCCAATTTGCAGTGGGGCTTACACATAGACAAGACAGCCTCTAGGTTAAGTTCGGCTGCATACGCTGTAAAAAAGATCAGGACTCTAACAGACGTGGATACGGCTAGAATGGTTTACTTCAGCTATTTTCATAGTATTATGTCTTACGGTATTCTCCTTTGGGGGAGTGCTGCAGATTTAAATATTATATTTGTTCTACAAAAGCGGGCTGTACGCGCTATTTATAATTTGGGCCCCAGAGTTTCTCTCCGAGAAAAATTCAAAGAAGTAAATATTCTAACCGTACCATCACAATACATTTTTGCCAATCTTATGTATGTCCAGAAAAATCTATCACAATTTTCTAAACTCTGTGATAAACATAATATAAACACTAGAAATAAAAATAATCTTTCAGTCCACCACAGTCGACTACATAAGATTGGCGATTCTTTCCAGGGTAACTGTATACGCTTTTACAACAAGCTTCCCTGTGACCTGAGAAATTTACCATTAAATTAATTTAAAATGTTAATTAAATATAAGCTTTGTGAAACAGGTTATTACTCCTTTAAATACTATTTTCAGGACAGCGACGTCTGGAAATGAACTGCTGGCAAAGTGAAATAATATTAAATTGTAATTAGGCCATCAAAAAATAGCCTTCATAAGTTTCTTGCCGGTTCTTCTCAGATGAGCCGCGTTCCGAACCTGTGGTCGCTTTAAATATTTTAAATAGTGTATGACATTTTGTAAGCGCCGTTAAAATGGTCTATGCAATTTTTTTTTTTATTTATAATACGCTAATATAAAGATTGAAATGAGACAGACATGATTTATTGATTTGGTTATATTGGGTGCCTAATAATAAGCTATAAACATAAGAATTAAAAATAAAATTAAAGCAATATTATTATATATTAACACTCTTTAAGTTTTTATAATTGTTTTTTTCAAATTCAAGCACTAGAAACACAGTCATTAAACACAGTTGCTAGATGGGGCGCAATGACTTCAATTATACATGATGCAGTTTTGACCGATAATTCCCAAAGGTCCGCGGTTTTCTTAATTTCCATACATTTAAATGTCCTTACAATGTCCTGAGCGCAAATATCTGTGAATACAAATGCATCCCTGCAACAAAGAACAGATTCTTCTAATAAATGTTCAGCGGTACTGGAAGACGCTTGGAGTGATTTTGTTGTCAATATAGGTATATTTTTGAAAAAATGTTCAAACTCCGTCTCCACTTCCAGGTCCCTTTGTTGTTGTTTAAATATCTTTGAATAATTTTTAACAAATTCCTGAAAGGTTTGCCTAAAATTATATGATTTTTCTGAATATAATTCAAATAACTTATTTCTAATTTTAAAGATATCTGGTGTTGCCCAGTCACTGAAAACAGGACGACCACCAATCTGTAGTGTTTTTGAGGTAAAAACTTTGCCAAACTCATCATTAATCATATTAAATAAGTGTTTATATGACTGGTCTACACAAGTGAAGTTAGGTAGATATGGTAATCTCTTTAAAACATTTTCTTTAAAATTATTCAAACGACTTTGGTTAATTGGTACATATTTAATTTGTTTTTTGCAGATTTTGTTACTACTTTTAGGAAACTTTATCCATTGGCCAATTTTAAGTTTATATTAATTAATATTAAAGAGCCTATACGTTTAGAATGTTTTCTATTGAAAGAGCTAGCAACCTGGTGATTTACGAAGTTCAACAATGTGATTTCATGATCTTTTAACCGGTGCTCTGTAGGACAAAAAATATTATTAGAATTTGCATTAATGTACAGCTCTAACTCTAAATCATTACCATTTATTAAACCTCTAACAATATGCTACACCAGGTTTATAAAAAAAATATTTTTACTAAGATTATTCTCAGGGGCCAAAGTCAACTGGCCAGATTTATTATCTGTTGTCCTATAAACTAGAATTTTGGAATTTCATTTTCCAAATGTGAAGTGTCAAAACTATCCTGCTCAATAAAAGCAGTTGTACTTGCCAATAATTTGGCTTGAAAAATTATAAAATTAGATAACAACAGAGTTACCTTTCAAGCGGCATTTATGCTCAATTATATTTTTTTTTTGGGTATATCTATGAGATAGACATAGATAAGTAATCTAAAAACAACATTCATTTGTAGAACAAAAATAAAAAACCATAAATTTACTGTAAAACAGCGTGGGGTGCTTGAGGTGGATTGTTATAAATATTTTTTTGACAGAAGGAGTCATTATGAAAACAAACATATTTTATAAATTTCAAATTACATCTTATTAGATAATTAAAAAAATACTTATAAGGGAATATCTATTATTTATTGTTGTATTATCACCGGAATTATAAGAATATAGCTACATAAAACCGAAGAATTCGAGTATATAATGAGACTTTCAGTTTTCTATAGATTGCCAGAAAGGATTACGAATGTGACCTCCATTGCATCTTTCAGTAAAATACTGACTAAAACTACTTTTAAAAGACTAAAAGACGACAGAAAAGACTACAGCTTAGACTAGTCTTACCAGAACTGCGATGTAAACAACCTGTTACTTAAGATTAGATTGATATTTAATATTGACTTGTAACAATCTGTTATCAATAAATGTATTGTTATGTATTGATAAGTGTAAAAAGTTTCAAATCAAACTGTCGTTTTAATAGGTGTAAAAGTCAAAGATTCCATTACTTAGTTACAGATATACAAAGCTTATTAAAGCGTTCTAATAATATGTTTTAGATACATTGAGTAATAATAAAATTTTCAAACTAATATCTCAGAAAGTAAAATACAATATTGAGACTATAAGTATCTAGATCACATTTTTAAAACGCTTCTCTAAGCTAGAGCTACTGCTTTAAATTGTTAATTCAGCATATTACTGAGTCGGTTTATTTAATCCGAAGAACAAATGTTCCAATGTGTTGTGTTGAACATATTGTTCATCATATAGTATTTATATTTTACTTGCTATGATAACATTGTCTTTTTTTTTTAATTATCAATATAAAAATACATTTACAAACTTATTTGTTACATGACATTACCATAAACCACTGAGATTTGTCTGCAATGTCTTTACTTAGCCTTTTTTTTTTTTTTTTTTTTTTTTTTTACGTGCGGAATCCTCATGGACTTCACATCGCCGTGAGCTAGCGGCGAGGTGGGCATGTCGGACTCCTACCGACTAAACCGCACGGTGTCTTCCAGTGCCTTGTGTGCACGAAGACCCGGGTATTCCCGTGGAGGATATCCCCAGGACCTCGAAGGCATGGCCGCTGGGGGTCCAGCGACTCCGGCTCATCGGGGGACGTTGTGGTCCTCACAGTGTGGAAACGCGTCCACAGACACAGTGCAACGCGCTCCGCCCTGGGCCTGTCTGTGCTAGGACAAGGTTATGTCTTTACTTAGCCTGGGTTGTACCCAATAGTGTTATTACATTCTTAATCTAAGTGAAGTAGGTGGGTGGGTTACTTAAACTAAATAGGCGAGTCGAAAGTAAGATCCAGACAAATGCAATCGCTAACTTTTAAACATATAAAATAGATTTTATAAATATTATTATATATATATATATACATATTTGTGTTAATGAATTAAAATATTGTTCTTTAAGTAGACTATATTTAACTTGAAGTTGGATTGGCAAGATTTTGCAGTGTTTAAAAAGACCTTATTCGTTTTCTCTAAATTGATTTTTAACTACGGGAGATACTATATGTTTCAATATTCTAAGCTATATACTGTTAAAATATGTCTTGTATGTACGACCGTATCTACTTACCCCGAATTAAGGTTCGGATAGTTCAGTGACTAGCACATTGCCCAGTTTAGGCAAAGGTCATGATTTTCTTGAAATAGTGCAAAAAAATCCCATACCATTTTCTTAATTAAATTGCCCACAATAGTTTTACAAAACACGCCATAGATAAGTCTAGTTACGAAATTGTATTCCTACATCACACATATCATGCCATTATGGCCCATTCTGCTTTGTGATAAAATCTATACTGGGATGATTGATACTGTGTGTATGTACTTACTATTGAGGGAGCACTCACGCCACGGAAATTGATACTAAATAATCGATTGATGTAATTATTTATGGGATTCAGGTACTTACATGCTCACTTTGAACCAAGTGGTCATATATTGAAGTTCTATGCTCCAAGTATAGTAAAATTAAGCTATGTTTATGGTATTATTAATTTAATTGCACACCATTATAGTAGTTAAGAAACTAAAGACTATTTATGATATTCCAATGTTACACACGGCAATGGGCTCACCGCCTATTACTTGGGACAGGAATACACACGGTGAAAAGTGGGCATACAATATGTATGCCTCTGCCACCCCTTCAGGGATAAAGCGTGATAGATAAATAAATAATGTAAATATTTGGAGACCGCCATTCACTTTCACCCATTCCAGCCATATAGACTGAAAAAACTAACTTAGAAAAGTTTGTAAAAAGGGCCTGCCGGCGGTAGGCATGGTACTACTGTGTTTTCTGCCGAAAATTAGAATAATCCAACGGCCAATGGTGGAGTGATGTGTTGTGCTTTGATCGATTGATATGCATACTCTGTAAGTCAATAATTTCACAAAATATTTTTTTCAGTGACACAATAAGCTCGTCTCGATATTGCCTTCTGCTATTAGGATTACCTTAAACGTTATACATATTGATGCAGACAACCTTATTGATGATCGCCGATTGCAAGAACAACAAATCTTTAAATTTAATCTAGTCTTAAGATTTAACATATTATACAATAAAGATAAAACTCACTAAATACTTTGACATCTTTTTCGTGGTAAGTAAGCAATACTTATAGTTTTACCTCGTGGCTGTCTGATCACAGCCAGTAACAGTACAAAGTATTAAAAAATATGGTAACATTGCTTCAAAAATATTGTAGACTCACTAAAACAATCGATTTAAAAATTTATCAATATTTAAGCTTCAGGCAGGATACTTAATTTTATCAGAAGCAATCACAAGTATTGGACGACGGAAAATTATAATAAACAAGTATTACAAGCAAAAATAAGAATTTAATAACGGATTGCCACAGTGCTTAAATATTTTCACATTCAATTGCACACATTAGGATTGAAACTAGACAGGATTGGGATAGGATCCAAATTGGTATTGATATCAAGAGTAAGTCTACTTGATAAGACATACAACTCACTTCTCTAATGTAAAAAGAAACTATTATGCATAAATATTCTGATACTTATCTGCAAATCCTTACACAGATAAATAAACATTGTGGGACACTCTTTACACAGCGCCATCCAGACCAAACAAAGCTATAAGCTTGTGCTATGGGATCTAGAAAACTGAAAAACATACTTTTATAATTTTAAATACATATATATTTTACATAGGAAACGCCCAAACTTCGAAATATACAAATATTTATAAATATTTATTATTTTTAAGTGTCCCACAATATATATTTATTCCGACCCGGGACGACAGCGCGGCAGTCGCTTATGCACACTACCAGACACGACCACTGACGCTATCGAGGTAGTCATCAATGTACGTATCATATAATTTTTTCCAGGTCAAACAATATACTAGATTATAAGCATGTTATTGCGGAAAAATACTTGAGGAGCGTCAAGTACATACACTTTTCAATATAACATCATATTGGATTTCCCATAGGTGACTAGCTACCGATATCATTGTGTGCAAACGAAATTGCTTCGGGAACGTTTCTTTTGTCTACAAATATCGTCATTACCATAAGAAATTACATTTTGCGCGAGTGTAGGATAAATAAACGCGCGATTCGAGTCCAAAATTCACAACAAAATCATTCACGAGTAACATGTGAAATATAATATGTTATTAAGTGCGACCAATAGTTAGAATAGAAGTAGTCCATGAGTTTAAAAAATACTAGCAATATTTTTATAATTTAATTTTAACTTTGGGCGAGTTTTGTTTAAGTGGTACTTAGCTATCTCTCCTACACCTATGGTAGGACCCCGAGTGGCCACAACAAACACATTAGTTTCTTGGCATGTAAACTTAACTAGCAATAGACGACCGTATGAAAAAAAAAATTCAACTGAAAAGCTTTTTGAACCACAATTTGCAGCTATGGAACGTTATTAATAGGTACCTTTACTTAATTATCTTCACACTGTATGCCTGGCGGGGTAGTCAATTAAGACCTACTTGTCTTTACTTATGAACGTGGACTGGAAACTGATAGGAACATAGCACAATGATTCGTTATGAGAACAATTATATTTATTATACGTACGCAGCCAGGTTCTGGGCAAGCAGGGGGGGGGCAAGTCAGATTTTCCTCAGAGCATAAAGCGGTCGTAATCCCGCTAACTCAGTGTTCTGTAAACGAACACTGCGTTAAATAACTGGCGCGATGGCGCCAAGGCTAGTTACGGATGGGTGACCACTTTGTGGTATTTTCCATTTACGAGCGTTTCCGTGCTTCGGAAAAAGGTTCATTAAGCCGTTGGTCCCGCTTGCCAGTAACATGCCAGTCGTAAGCCAAGTAGCTGTTTTAAAAGTACGGTGGACAGTCTTCCCGCTGTCCTTACAGAAACGGGCTCAAGATGACGCCTTGACGTGAGAAATTCACGCACGCCTCATGGTTCAACAAGCGGAATAACACCCAAATCAACCTCTAAGCAAGCGGGGTAACACCAAACCATCAGGCGAGGCCACGGTGGTAGCCAAGTCTGCCACATAATCCGGGACATAATTCCGAGGAGTTACCCCTGGCGCCTGGCGTTAAACGTTGTACAGTCGGGCAGAACATCCTTGGGGATTATATCATCATTAAAAGTTAAGATATCTATGGGATTTCCATACGGGAAAAATGTTATTTCACAAGTGACTTCTTAGGGCATTCGGCAGAACGGTTTATGACGTGTTCGTGGCAGCATAATATATACTTAGTGCTAATAAATTTTAATGTAGATGACCACAAATCAATCAAATCAGCCTACGGCAGTCCACAGCTGGACGTTGGCCTCTCCCTATTCACCCCACAACACACGCTCCTGCACCTTTCTCATCTATCTCATACGACCATAATCTATCTTTTTTTTTAAGATGATCTAGTAGTTATTTTACTTTTTTATATTTACTTTTATCGATAAAAGTAGATGACATGAACTGAATCCAGGGGGGGCAGCTGCCCCCCCCCCTGCCCCCCCCCCCCCCCCCCCTGGGTACGCCCATGTACGTACTGTTTATACAGTTGATTAAAATAAATAAATATTGTGTGATATTTTTTTTTACACAGTTCCGGCTAGCTCAAAGTAAGCTAATATAAGATTGTGTTAGGGGATCTAGACAACTGATAAACATACTTATATATTTATAAATACATACATTTTATACAAGGAAACACCCAAACTCCGAAACAAACATTTGTGGATCACACAGATATTTTATCCAACCCGGGAATCGAACTCTGGACCTCAGTCGCGGCAGTCGCATACACTACCACTGCGCCACCGAGGCAGTCAGATTGATGGCAATTGGTGGAACTTACTACACATTTTGAATAAAATGTACTTGTACTTTTACACAAAATTTTACTTTTTAACCTAAGCGGTTTCGCCTTAAGGTATTTTAAAAGTTTCTTCGAAAATGCCGTAAAGCGAACGTAAGTAAAAAGCTACTAACAGAATATTAGGTATTTACGAAAGCCCAGATACGACGCGACGCAAATAATAATCTAAGCACATTTTACATCAAACAGAATATGGCGCGTGTAATTTATTCAGAGGCTCTGTAATTAGAGCTACCCTGTTAGCTTTACATACGACATATTATTACTTAAAGAAAAAAAAAACATTCAAGTCTGCTTAGTTATTTTTATTAAAATATTTAGCAATGCTTGTAAGTTAAGTGTGCGTCTGCGGCACGAACCCAACATCAAGATTATTATTAGCATCCTCCGTGAACCAATCAAATCTGACTATGACTACGCTGGCTGTCGTCATACTGGAAGGGTGATATTTGGTTAGTTTAGGTTAGTTAAACAGAACATACATTTATACAATAGACTCAATGATATTTTTTCGATAAATACTAGAAATAAGCATAAATTAATAGCATAATACAATAATTTATACTATTTTCTTGTTTTGTTACAAGAAATGGTTACGCATTTCGACCTCCACAAGCAATTCATTTTAGTTAAAGAAGTTCGATGTGGAAAGCTACTAGAATGTTTGATTATGTCAGAGTATATGAGAGGTGGCTAAAGTGACATATATGAATACAGTTTTACTTTTATAATACTCAATTCTGCATTATGACCTTGGGACCTTACGGTTATTTTCAAATAGGGTTTAAACAACTTGATCGTTTTAATGCCCGAACACAGGCGTGTGAGTACTCTACATAACACTACAATATCAATGAAGGACAATCTAGACATCCTCGGCATAGACGTTTGTCGTGAGCAGAACAATACAAAATACATAGAGAGCTAAATTGGGTTAAACTCGCAGAAGTTTGGAGTCCTGAATAAGGTGAGGGGGATTTACACACCACACTAGAGATGTCTGTTATAGAAGCATGAATAGGCAAATGATTGGGCCGCCAACTTGACAGACCCTGTCTTTAGTCATGACACTATGAGAGTGGCCCTCAATTCGCTAGATGTCGCCATGGCTTTGCATTAAGCAATTGTCAAAAAAAAGCATCAATGCCAAGAATCGCAGCCCGATTATGGCGCGCCAGTGCTACCCACATGCCCCTTTACACTCGAACTGTAAAGTTAATATTAGCACGAAATGTAACGCAAATTCCAAGTAAGTTTATGTACAAACAAATTTACATTACAGTAAATAAATATATTAATGCGTCCACTAAAATATTAATTAAACGGGAGAACAGAAGTCTCATTGTAAACTTTTTGAGGTCACCCTCGTCCGCAGGCTACATCTTCAAATATTCAACTATAGTTGATATTACGAGCAATTGGTTTAACTTAAGAATAGCTTAAATCAAAATTTACCCAGCTAAGTTATAATTCGTTGGTCAATGTTCAACTTGGCACATACATGAACTGTATTGAAAGTTTCAAGTTGGATGTACAATTTTAAATAGAAGTAAGTACCTTGCCATTTTATTCTGATTTGAACATTTAAATTTCATGTTTTATGCTAATTAAAATATTATTTTTAGATATTTTCTAAATTTTTAAACTTTGAACTAAGAAGTTATGTATTTATTTATTACTTGTATACTTTATTGCACAGCCAGAAAACAAAAAAATAAACAGTGAAAATGTTTTTACAATCAAAGTTTGGTTTAGTACACTCTCGCCCCCTCGACCCCTAAAAAAAGATTAGTCTATTTGTTTCCACTCAACCCTTAAACATAGTTTACTCTCGACCCCCACGGGGTGAGATGGAATTTTCATACAAAACCAGGCATACCTCGTCCACTTTCAACCCCTAGTTCGGTAAGTACCAAAGAATAATAATTTCGTACAGTGAGGTACAATTTATAATTCATAATTAAATTTTATATTTAGTTCACACGGTGAAAAGTGGGCATATAATATGCCTCTGCCACCCCTTCGGGGATAAGGCGTGATGGATATTTTTTTTTTATTTTTTTTTAATAATATTTTACAGCTGAAGAGTTCGATTGTTTGGTTGAACAAGCTAATCTCAGAAACTACCAGTTCGAATTAAATAATTACCTATATTTTTGTGATGGATAGCCCGTTTTTCAATGAAGGCAATAGGCTGTATATCATCACGTTACTACCCAGAAGAGTGAAATAGTATTAATAAATATGAACAAATAGACAAATTTTCATTATTGTTAAACAAATTAATTAAGGGGTTGTATGAATTAAATGCGTGCTGGGGTTCGAATTATTTCACAAAAAAGTCGTGGGGCATAGATAGTATTATGCATATCTAAAATAGCTCAGGGGGAATTGCCTACATACATTAAGTTATGTGTTTACCTCCGAAGGGGTAGGTAGGCAGGTACATTGGGGGTCGAGAGAAAACTACGACTTTTCTGAAAAACTAAAATCCACTGTAGGGGGTCCAGGATAAACTATAGTTAGGGGTCCAGTGGACACTTTAATTATTAGGGGTCGAGGGGTCGAGAGTGGACTAATCCCAATATAATAGCATTACAAGGATAATAAAATAAAGAAGATAAAATTGCTAAATTCTATTCTACATTACCTTGTTTCGGGAATATCTAACTAACTAGCTTCACGCTGTATCCCTGACGGGGTTGTCAGAGAGGATATATCGCCAGGCTTCACGATCCATGCATACTTATCATTACATACATACATATTGTCACGCCTATATCCCCGAAGAGGTAGGCTGAGGCATATTAGACGCCGATATTTCACCGTATGCATTTTTGTCCCACGTAACAGGTGGTGAGCCCATTGCCGTGTTGAAAGGGACACCGCACCGACCTGCTGTTGAAATTTTTTAAGCCACCCTTAAAGCCTTTAACTTGGTTTAACGACTGCCATTTTATTGGCAACCGGGATCAACAGCTTAACGTGCCTTCCGAAGCACGGTAACAGGGTGGGTCTGAAGGGCCGAATAAAATTAATAAAATGGGTCTATTTAGATTTTAAATGTGGAAGAAATTTTGAATTTGCCTTTATAGTGAGGTGGTAACAAAAAGGCTAAAAGGTATTATGTGCTAGACACGATCAATTAAAGTCCTGGTAGACTCGGACTATATACTTATCTTTATACGGGAATATCTCATATTTATAAAAAACTAGCTGACCTGCCCGGCTTCGTCCGTGACGTACTTCGAACCCCGTGGCACCCATTTAATCCCTTCGCCTATTACTTTCCCAATAATGTATGAAAATTTCCCCGATTTGTTGACATTTATGATTACTGCTCCGCTCTCCTGTGTAGTGGCGTGATGATATATAGCTAAGAACCTTCCTCAATAAATGGGCTATCCAATACAAAAAGAATTTTTCAATTCGGTCAAGCCGTTCTCATGCTATGTCGTGACAACGTAAAACGGGTTTCATTTTTATATATATAGATATATAAAGTATTTGTATTTATATAATATATTTGAATGTTATGTAGACAATGTGTGTATGTGTTCGTAAATAAAAAATATTGCTCTTTTTCTATTAATTAGTACCTATGAGATTTGTACCATTATAACTTTCACTAAGCACCTACCTTGACTTATCTCTGTAACGCCTAAAGGTTGCCTGGTAGAAAATGCCTACGGCAATAACTTCGCCAGTGTACACGACTGTGCATAAAGTTTTATATAAATAAATAAATAAACAGACTAACACATTTTGTTTAGTTCCTAGTAAAGGTACAATTCTACAAAACAGCTTTATGTGTATTACAAACGTCAAAGGAGTTTCAGGTATATCTTTGAACTCGTGTGTCACACATCATGCTATTATATTTTATTTTATTTTACATTTTACAAGTACACGTCCTTTGCTCTATATATTTCTATTTGAATATCTATTCATTTCAGAAGTACTTGGAGAATAGACGTTGAGAGGTGAATCCGATTTGCTGAACAATGTAGGTACATAGGCACCTACACATAGTATAAACATAAATACAATTTTAAGTGTTTGGTTGTAGAACCATATTCACAGTATTTCATATAAATTTTAAGCTAGTTAAGAAATAGCATGTGTAACCTTGCATATATAGCTTGTTAAGTTAGGTAAATTAGGTACCTTAATACATCCTGAGGTTTTTTTAAAGTATACTTTTTTGGCGCGTTAGGGAAATATAACGACATTAAATTTTTACGTTGCGCACCCAGACCCTCACTAAATACCGACACCATGAAGTTAGCTGATAAGTGTTTCCTTATAGGTACATTCAAAATAGTTTTCATTCTTTTGATGCTTTTTTTTACTAATTTCTCATTTCTTTTATAAACAAAGAGTTGTGATATATGTGATGAAATCTTATAAGACTAAAGCAGTATAACTTTTTTCTGAAAATGTCATGAACTTTTGTGATCCACCATAGTACCACATCCATTCATCCTTCCTTTCCACTTGTCCGCAAGCAGATTTATGTGGCGAGAATGAATGGGCGAGCTGGTATGGGTCAACCTCGGCGTAGGTCAATACGTATGTCAATCAAATCGAAGATATTTTGAAAAAATGCCAGGTCAAGAGTACCCTTAACCGGCGAGCGTGTATGAAAACACAATTTAAAAAAAATCTTGATTCTCCAAGACATTGTTATAAATCTTACTTTCTAAGCAGTGTATTAGTTAATACATAGTATAAATATAAATTAAAATCTAATAATAAGGGCACTGGTGCCTAAACTAGACACAATAGTATTTGTATTTATAGGTCACCAGGGTTCTTAGGTCAGGCGATTCTCATATACAGGCTTACAAAGAGTGAGGACTAAATACCTAGCAATAAAAACTAATAAAAAAAATATAAGAAGAATGAATACACTATACTTACTACATTTAGATAGAGATATTATTTAACATTGAACCCGTAGAAGATTTTCAGTAATATCATAATTTAGCTGTAGTAACTAATCGGTAAGCACCTTCACCACTTATGAAAGTACAGGAAGCGAAAATTGTTATATCAGAATCGCAGTGAAAAGCAGAGTATCTGCTTACCCCGATGGGAGACAGGCGTGATTATGTGTATGTATGTATAAGTTAGAGTTATGCTTGGATGTATGAAGTATGCACGAAACCTGGTGATCTGTCTTCTCTGACTACCCCGTCAGGGATACAGCGTGAAGGTAGATAGTTATTTTTTTTAAGTTTATGGTATAGTTTAAAAGAAACGTGAAATGGCATATTTCTGAGATATAAAGCCGTCAACATGTGGGTTGCCATCGGAACCCTGCGGTCTGGGATAGCTGCTTTCAATCACGGGTCGCCGTCTTTGGCACCCATTAGGCGGGCGACGCCATTTATAGGTGCCAAATATTTAAAAAAAGTATAGTCAACAGACTATATGCTTTTAAAAAATATTGTAATCATATTTTAATTAATTAATTATCATCTTGAGATACCCTCTTTAATTTCAAATTAATGTAAAATTAAAGAATCTACAGCATTAGCATAGACAAGTGTTAGTCACTACTCGTAACTACACAAATTGCGATACTACCCTGGGGCACTTTATAATGACTTGTATTTTCTTACTTATTTTGTTTACTTAATTAATAGGTTCTAAAAATCCAACAAAGTAAATAATCTAGAGTACAATCCAGCTCGGGGCACTACCAGCGTTGTGTTACAAAGAAAAAAATAGCTACCCTTGTAACGAGTCTAAGCTTTGATACTGGATTTCACATTTATAAAAAAGTATATGTATGTTTTACGGATATTTTTCAAGGAAAAAGTCGTTTGGTTTTCGGTACCATTTCCCTTTCAACTCCAAATGTAACTATTTCATGATAAAATTCATGTCACATTATTACATTCCATACATAGTGTATATATGTAAATAGGTAGCTACACCATTCTCTGTGATTGTATTTAGCGCTAATGTATCTATTGATAAGAAAGCTCTTTCCCGCGTTGATTTCAGAAGACTTTTTTCACTTTAAATTCCACCAAGTGGACACCCATTCAAGGACCGCCTATAGCGAATGTTGCTTAACGCAGTCATCGTTAACAGGATACTGAGTCAGCGAAGCCACAAGCGCTTCTCTTAAACGACGTTGTAAGAAATGTTCTAGCTGTAAAAGTCTCTGGTACACACACATATTTTTTATTTGTATCTACGTATTTGTTGACAATTGAACTATAATCATAGATTACACGTGATTACAAAATCGTCCTACGTCTGCACTAAATTTACACATCTAATATTAATTAGATATTTTGTTATTGTATCATACAGATAAGAACTGATATTAGATTTAATATTTTCACTATTGTGTTCTGTTTATATTAAAGTATAGAAGTTGTATAGAAGAGTTGTTGTATAGAAAGATACAATGGCAGGTCTTGCATGTCAAATCGCTACTCATTCCTGTTACTGATCGGAAGTGCGCGTGACCTCCACGGGCCAACCCTGACCTAGGAAGATCTATTCTTTTCAACGCAAATGTCATTACACTTCACAGAAAATTATACCCTAACACTCGTTATTAAGATGAAATTTTATTTGAAGTGTTGGTTGGTTATGGCGTCTTGATTTGAATAATTATGGTTAGACTCTCTCGCTCTTGTACATAGATTAGTTTAAGTGATTGTGATAAGTGAGATAAAAAATAATCAGATAAGTGAATTCCTCCAGCAGTTCAATATTAGATTGACGTTATTTTCGAATTGGTTAGAGTTAGCAATTTAGAAGGTACTAGGGAAAACTTCATCACGAGTGCGGAGTCGCGGGCATCAACAAGTTTTTGTATATTTGAATGTATAATATAGTGACCCTATATAAAAAAGCACCAAACCAAGCTAAGGCTAAAACTATACAAATGTGATAGAATGCAATTTCCCCTATATCCACTAAAACCCGTTATAAAGATATATTGATGGATCTCATTGCACCCCTATGGCCATTACTTACCTAGAAGTAACTTCACGTAATAAAAGTATGCAAATAGCACATGTAATTTCAAATCACCTTTGTGTTTGTGTGCTATTTTTTAGCAATTGGATAGATTCATTTATGCAATGATCTCTTCGACTTTATCAAATCAACGTCATTGACCGTACCATAATATCGAAGATGCTCCAACATCATCACCTTTGCATTCGACGCCATGATACATAATGAAAATGCTGTAAGTGATGCATTAAGATGCGAAATATAAATTGAATGTGCATAGACATAAATATAGACACATTGTTACGCCTTTACCCATGAATGAAGCATGGAAACGCTCGCAAATGCCCGAGGACCAGCCATGTTAAAAGTGCAGATTATGATAAAAACCCAACTACCCCGTCAAAGTAACCTTAGCCACAATACAAAGAACCTAACGATGTTACAATAACATTCGAACTAGAAACGTATTTCCCATCTCGTGCCTTGGCGTCTCATTGTTCCACTAGGTTACGTATATAAATATTGCTTCTGTAACTTACTCTGCAAATATTGCTTCTGTAACCTTTTCATTTGTTCTCTATTAATTGGCGGTCCTATTCTACCGTAGCTTTAGCTTTTCTTTCTCTTTTCTCTATGAAGACTTAACAATACTCGATTAGTGGCTGTACGGAGACCATTTGCTGCCATTCCTCATACCTAGACCATAATTAAGTTATAAATGTTCTTATCATAAGGACATGTGCTTCGCAGAGCTGCATCCAGCTATATATTAAATTGCCAAGCCAACATGAAACCAGTCTGCACTTAAGATAAATGGATTAAGATATTAATAGTTTTAAATGGAACTTGTCCGGTTAATATTTTTATAATTTTTATTATCTGTACAATACTCTCATCTTTATTATAAGGATGTTTACTGTCTGGTGGCGATATGGCGGTGCGGCAATCTCATTTAACGACCCTAGCTATATCGAAAATTGAGGGCCATTTTCACAGTTTACAATAGTATTGATCGCTCAAGTTGGTGGCCCAATGATATGCCTCTTCGTGCTCTGCTTGAAGACCTCTGGGTTGTGAGAAGAGGTTTCCAAATTTCTATGGTACGACAGAGACACGATCTAGTCCATCGCTCGGTTCTAGCGAAGATTCCCTGCGCTGCAGAAGAGCGACACGTACGCACGTATACCCGACACGCGGGATTTGAAAATAAAAGAGTGACATTACTTTAAACTTCAAAACATTCGCCGTCGTAATTTCGGTAAAATGCAGCCAAAAAGCAATTATTCCGCAAACGTCCCTAACTCAAGACTAAAATCTGACCAGTTATTTGTCTACGTCTGCAAACTAATACATTATTATAATTTGGTATTTGCTCTCCCAACCTTTGAATTGACCCTATTGTATTTTAACTTTTAAAATGTGTTAATCCTTAAAAATGTCTCGAAAACAGTCAGAATTACACAAAAAAAAATACTGGAAAAGTCAAGAAGTATTTAAATTCAAGGTGCTTTTTACACATGACAGATAGGGATGTTTTTTTTTTTCAGTATATAATTTTATATGCAGTTAGAAAAATTATGTTAAATTTGGAATTACAAACAAACAAACAAACGCTTTTATTTATTTGTAAAGATTAAGTAGACTACCTAGTTATAGACCAACCGCTATAGAATCGATATAAAATTTAAATGGAACGACATTTTATTGAAAGAAGTAGAGTTGCCCCCCAGGCTACACTACTGTTAGTGCGGTTAGGAATATTTTATCCCTTCTAAACTACTGGCCCAGTTGTGTCATCGATAATATTGAAAGAAGGTATGTGCGTTCTTCCTTAACAATACTACATTCAATCATTATGGATTATAAAAATACTAGCGGTTTCACTACGCGTAGTTCAGTTTGACATGAAATATAGTATCCTAACCAAGATATAGAACTCAAATATAGTATCCTAACCAAGATATAGAACTTAAATACAGTATCCTAACCAAGATATAGAAATCAAATATAGTATCCTAACCAAGATATAGAAATCAAATATAGTATCCTAACCAAGATATAGAACTTAAATATAGTATCCTAACCAAGATATAGAACTTAAATATAGTATCCTAAGCAAGATATAGAAATCAAATATAGTATCCTAACCAAGATATAGAACTCAAATATAGTATCCTAACCAAGATATAGAACTTAAATATAGTATCCTAACCAAGATATAGAACTTAAATATAGTATCCTAAGCAAGATATAGAAATCAAATATAGTATCCTAACCAAGATATAGAACTCAAATATAGTATCCTAATCAAGATATAAAACTCAAATATAGTATCCAAACCAAGATATAGAACTCAAATGTAGTATCCTAACCAAGATATAGAAATCAAATATAGTATCCTAACCAAGATATAGAAATTAAATATAGTATCCTAACCAAGATATAGAACTCAAATTTAGTATCCTAACCAAGATATAGAAATCAAATATAGTATCCTAACCAAGATATAGAACTCAAATATAGTATCCTAACCAAGATATAGAACTCAAATATAGTATCCTAACCAAGATATAGAACTCAAATATAGTATCCTAACCAAGATATAGAACTCAAATATAGTATCCTAACCAAGATATAGAAATCAAATATAGTATCCTAACCAAGATATAGAAATCAAATATAGTATCCTAACCAAGATATAGAAATCAAATATAGTATCCTAACCAAGATATAGAAATCAAATATAGTATCCTAACCAAGATATAGAAATCAAATGTAGTATCCTAACCAAGATATAGAAATCAAATTTAAGTGTTTTGAAAAAAATGCCGACAAATTATAGTAATATTCTGGGACATTCTCAAACTAAGGCGAAGTCAAGCTCAAATTTAGCAATTATTAGCCTATGTTTTACATACAAAAACACCCGATTTTCAGAACAAGTATTTGTTCCGACCCGGGATTAAAACCCGAGACCTCAACACGGCAGTCGCATATATTACATACAAGGCGGGTAAACGAAAGTACTAATACTACTAAAACTGAAAGAATTTAACGCTTTCTAAAGCATATTTATGTATCAAGTGCAAACTAAACACCTACGTAATGAGATAACCTTAGATCATGCTCTTGATAAACTGGTTCAAGACTGTTCCATTGGAAAGTTCCATTGATAGGTCCAACGGGATTATCTAATCCCTTTTGTCTTCACTACTGTGAGAATGGGTCCAACAGGTTTTTCAAATAAAAATATAGTGATTTTTCCTTTTTGATTTAAGGTGCAATGTTTAGTATTCATTAGTAATTAAATACTGAGACAAGTATACTACGCATTTTGTTTCTTAAATTTGTGGTAATGTGTATCTATAGTCTAGAACTACGTTTATCTCTCCGTGAATGTATAACATTTACACTAAAATTATCGTTTTAAAAATATAAGAGTTTTTAGTTTATTATACAGATTTACAGGTTTGTATGTATTTGTATGCACATGAATCCGCGGCGACCTCTTTGAAAATTATTTTATTATTGACGTTTTTGACGTCAATAACCTAACTATTTTTGTTTATGACTATTTTTGCCAACTATACTGCTGAGCTCAGGGTTAAGCAGTATAGTTGGCAAAAATAGTCCCAACCCGGCCTGATCGGTAGGTCAGACTTTTTGCCATTACCGACGTTACTACTGGGTCAAAGTGCAGAAAGGATAAAATATTCCCTTTAGTAATAATAGGTAAATGATATCTGTTTAAAATAGTAATAAAAAACAAAATGTCTACTATTGAAACATTTAGTTTTTTGAATAGTCAATCAAATGATCTTAAAATAATTAAATTTAGAATATTGTTTGTGAATACTTAGATATTTTTAATAAATTCGTAGCTCAGCCTAGAATGTTTGGTGTGATTACTGCTTACTATCACGAATGTTAAGATCACAATTTATACACTAAGTATGTCGTAACATGTATAATTATCAATATTACTGTCATTTTATCATTACTCTTCGGTAATTCCTCTATTCTAACTAAAACGTTGTCATAAGAAACGTTTATGACATTATTAAAATGTCTCAGCAATCTGACAGAGCTCACGACACAGAGTAATGCGTATGCATACTGTGTTAACTGTTTTGTTTTGTTGTATGTATGAGTAACGCCGCGTTTATGTGTCTCTCTGTCTGTTCGCGTCAAATTAAATAAATAAAATAAATAAAAATATTGTGGGACACTTTTCACACAGCGCCATCTAGCCCAAAGTAAGCTAATATTAGCTTGTGTTATGGGATCTAGATAACTGATAAAAATACTTATATATTTCTAAATACATACATAATATAGATAAATAACACCCAGACACAGAATAAACCATCGTGCTCATCACACAAAGTTTTATCCTGGGTGGGAATCGAACCCACGATCTCTTGCGTAGCAGTCGGATGCACTCCCACCGCGCCACAGAGGCAGTCAAAATTCAAGAACTACTGCACTGATTTTCATGTTGTTTTCATCAATGGAATAAGAGGTTCTTGAGGAAGGTTACAGTATATAATTTGTAAATTTTTTGTATACATTGGCTAAAACATAACAATATTTGTTAGAGGTTTCGGAAAAAATAAGCCGTATGGCAGGTATCAACAAAAACGCCTATACCCTGAGATACATAAATACATACATATTGTCACACCTTTATCACAGTCACATTTTACCGAATGTATTTTTGACCCACGTAAGAGGTGGTGAGCTTATTGCCCAATGAGATATAACAAAATAATGTATGGTGGAATATGTAGTGTATCTCATACAGGTACACATCCGCTGCGCGCATCAGCTAATAATATCTAATAAAGTGCGGGTGGTTGTTAACTGTATAACCAGTAATGCTATTGTGGACTTAAACATTAGAAAATTTCAATATTGGGTTTGCGGTAAGCTTCAAACCTGATAATTTAAATCTCACCGCCATTTCATTGTTGACATTTAAAAAGGATTCCCAACGATAAGATCACTTCACTATAAGATAGTGTATTTTGTAATTATTTTATGGGCTTACAAATTTTATTAATTTCTTATGTCTTCTTATTCTTCTCATTATAGTTTGATCGCGACCGCTGTATCGCTCACTGCGTACAAGATTATACGCAGTGTGCAGTACAGCGGTCGTGGTCAAACTATACCTAATATATATTCGTCTTCTACGACCTAGTCAAGTATAATATTAAGTCAAAGTGATTCTTGCCTCAGAAACTTTAAAAGCGGGTGGACCACGGGCTTTCCCTAGTATAATAATAAAGTCTGTAGAATATAGACGTGTACATCACTGTTCAACTACAATTATATGTAGTGATTTCTATATGGTGACGTAGATATGTTACGTTAGTTTAAAATTCAAAATAATAAAGTGCAATTTACTGTGAAGCCTATAAGCATAATAAAAACGATAAGACAATAATTGCTCGGTAAATGCGGTGGAGGCTTTAATTTGGTTTGAATGATTTGGTGCCCTTTGACCCCATAAAATTTTATAGACGCCATTTTGTCAGTAAAATACCGCCATAAACTTTTTTATCACATTTTTACTAAAATATTTTTCAGTTTATTTTACAAATCTATAATCATTTTAACATAATGATAACATCGGACCTACTATTATTCAAAGAGTACTCTTTTTCTTAGCTCCACACTATCTTCTACCATCTATCCTTGTAAGACCAAGTAATAAATAAGTAAACATACATTACAATTAGGTATCTTTATAAATATCCGCATATTGTCAGTTCAACTCATCTACACCTCAACGATGTATCAAAGTATGAATGTACAAATGTTGATTAGCAAGGTAACTTTTTTATAAATAAAACTCGGATAAAAAGCGTAAATCCATAATGTCTCACAGTTATCTTTGTGGCGCAAAAAGTTCAAGTCCGAAGTATTACGTAACATGGCATTTGATTGTTGTTAGATACATAGATGTGAATTATATCTGATAGCGGCATTTCGTCAATAATTATGTTTCAATTAATAAGTATAAATTTTGCTCAAAAGAAATTGGAGCGTTTATTTTCTGTAAGATGATAATAGCATTTCAAATTCAATTAAAATTTCAATTTGATTCCATTAACGAAAAGAGTTCCCTCTTGCCGATACTTGTGGCATCATCAACATTATTTTTACATCTAAGGTGGCAAAAAAGCATACGATCCACTTGATGAAAAGTGGTTTCCGTGGCCTGTTGAATTTTCTATTGTCATCAAATTTACCAAGAAAGTCCCCTAAAATTGACCATATACAACGCCATTTGGACCACTAGTTATCAATATATACTAGATTAAATAGTTTTCGATAACATTACTAGAACTTTAAAAATCCACCGTGATGTATTGTATGTAACGTTTTGTTTAATACTTTAAAAATGGCTGAATTGTACTGGATCGAAAAGCTAAGTATCATCTTATCAAGCGACAAAGTCTTGTCTGAGTAGATATCGGAAGTCGAACGTCGACGTGAACACTAAAATTAAGTTTTTATTTATCTTTGTTATTATGAAAAGTCCATTACGCCATATTCTTTAAATTTGAAACAATCTTGTAAGCAAATTTTTCTATTAGCTAAGGTTGCGGCCTCGCAAGACCCTCCAAAGGAACATTAGGTACATCAGTTCCATTACAAAGGAATGATTCAATTTCCTGTTTACTCGGCTTTTGCAGAGAATTTTAATATTTTTACTATTAAGGTTACATTATACAGTGGTGGTATTATATTTCATTTCAAAAACAACAATATCAGAACGCGCACAAATTGTATAACTCTGACTAGCAAGTAGACCAATTACTTCCAGATACATCTATTTGTCGCATTTTTATTAAATTATTTTGTTACATTGTTTTATTAACTATTCATATATTTCAATGATTATAATAGCATTCGTATGCTGTGTGATTCTGTTGCTGTGGCTGTTGCCAACCAACGACAGCAGTACCCTATGTGTGATTTTTTTCTCTATTTTGTTCTTATGCAATGGAACAGTAAAACAGTCTGGATTAATTTGTTCATATTTTCTGTCGCAGTCGGTAGTAGAACAATCTTGATTAAATTTATCTAATTTGTTTTAACACATGGAGCCACAGAACAATCTGGATTAATTTGTCCATTCTGCTCTATCGCAGTGAGTAGTAGAACAGTCTGGAGCTTTTTGTCTAATTTGTTCAATCGTAGAACTAACAGTAGAACTAAATTGACTAACCAACCAATATGTACTTTGGTCGGCGCGGCGTAGGGTTGCAGACACAAGAGATACCTACGACTACTCCAAATGTAATTTAACCACAGCAGAATTAATAGCGTACTTTTATTAACACCCGCAGTTGGACATATGGATTAATTTCAAATTTGCTCAAAAAATATCAATTTACAGTTTTTAATCACGACTTGTGCTTGAATCGATAGCTACGACATCGACCTCGTTCTTGACAAAGTCCAAGGAAAAGTTGTAAAGTAGAAGATAAGTTGGGGGAGTGGTGACTATGTACCTCCTTATTTTGCAAGATAGCAGGTTAGGTAAATTAACTAGGTAGGTAGGTACTATAGAAACACAAACCTGGGTCATAACAAGAGACAGAGAGGTACAATCAATGAGAATGTTAGAAAAATCGGCACAACGGAGTTACGTCGCTACGGTGGCGCATGTACGGTATGCGACTGCCGTGCTGACGTCTCGAATTTGAAACAAATATTTGTGTGTATCCACAATGCTTACTACGGGGTGTGTATGTTTTTATATTTAATAAAATTGTTTAATATAGGTAAGCATTTAGAAATAAGTTTGGTTTTATCAGTTGCTAGATCCCCTAATACAAGCTTGTTAGGCTAGACCGCGTTGTGTGAGAATGTTTCAAAATATTTATAAGTTTCACTCTTTTAAAATTCTACACACAAAATCAATGACATGTCATTTATCTGTGAATTTTCGTGCTTTTAAACGTTTCTGCCATACATATTACTGGAATCAAACATAGCTCACATAGGACCCGTAATATACATTTACCGTGGTGCTTCCCTATTTCTATAGGATTTACACCTAGTTGCTTTCCAGGTCTCCCGCTTTGCAAAGGAGGGAAGAGTTCCTAACATTATCTTCTGATTAATTTCGTTGCGGGTTCCAAGACATGCTAACTTCTCCTGGGACATAACCGAGATCGAGCTCGGTGTAACTTTTCTGGTGTTTTGGTCATTGCTGTAGATCCTGGTTTACAGGAGTCACATTAATGGAAATGTGGGTGCGATTAGTCCCATTAAAAAAATGTCATTTATCTAAACGAAACTTTTCTCTTGAATCATTTCATCCATATCAGTAAACCGATATCTATAAAAAAAACTATAACCTCTTCACGCTGTATCCCAGACGGGGTAGTTTATTATAATTATATCCATACGTGAAAAATCGTTTGTGAGTTTATTATGTTTAGACAGACACTATTAGTAGAGGTGTCTCTTAGAGAGAAATTTAAAGAAATTGGCATTTTAACGGTTGCATTACAGTATATAATTTTGCAAATATTATGTTAGTTTAACAGAACATACATTTATACAATAGACACATACATTCGATAAATACTAGAAATAAGCAAAAGTAATTGGAACGCATCATCGTTTACAAAAGGTTCACGACTCTTTTGCAGGAATTGGCGTACGCCTATACTCGTATAATAAATATCCTTTAAACATTATGAATCTGCCGTTACATAAATTTAAGGCGGAAATTAAGACGCACCTCTTGAAAAGGGCCTATTACACAACTAATGATTATTTGAATGATAAAAATAAATGGAAATGAGTTACTTGCTCTTCGCTTGAGCTATTTAATTTAGGATTCGAATGAATCTTGTGATATGTCTTGAATCTGCATATATATGTTGTATTTTTACATGTCTACATTATTAATAATTTAAAACGTCTGACAACTAAAGGTTTCTAAATTGGCTGCGTTTAGTCCCGGTATTAACTAATATACAATGTAATTTGAGTTTGTTATTGTGTGAGCACCATGTAGACTTATTTATTACTTTGAAATTGACATGATAGTTGCTGTGCAGTTTTTGAGTATGTCATGATTGCCTAAGTGTCCTGGCAGTGGTGGCGTATGTATCGGGTCGCCTTATTCCCTAAAATACGGTTTAGTAGGGCGATGACTGATATAATGCGTCGTACCCGTGAACGGGTGCCGTCTGTTGGGACTGGTCAGCTCATAGCTGTTATAGCAATTATTACAAATAATCTTATTTATATTTAAGGCAAACTTAAGTTTAGTCCACTGTTCTCACATAAATCCAAAGGAACAATGTAAGTGTAATTTTAATGTTGTAAGCCATTCCTACATTTTAAAATGGCATCCATTGACTTTCTTGCCAGATTCTTCTTCTTCAAGGGTAGGCTGCCCTAAGAACCGGCAACTATAATCGCTCTAATTTTGATATGATTTTAAACACAACATTGATTTTGTTTTTTTGTTTGTATAAATTCATTATTAAATAATTGGTCAAATATCATGTTAATCAAACTAATGTAATTACTGGCGTTTAGAAAAGAGTGGCCATGAGTTTTATTGCCAGGTTCTTCCTCAGGCTCTACCTATTGCTTTGCGAATCTGGCAGTAAATATAAATGTATAAGCAATATTCTTGACTTAGAATAATAACTTTCGTGAGCGTTGTTCATTATTACAAACTACGGTTATACTCACGTGTGAATTTCGAGATAGCCCGACTAGTTTCGGACCTAACGGAGGTCCTTTTTCAAGAGGAGCGTCAAGCTACGTCGGAAGCTGCGCTTGCACTGAATATTGCACTATGTAGTGCCGTAGCATCCCGTAGGATGCAGGAGCACAAATTAAAAAAACATCTCATCACAGCTAATAAAAATATAGGGTCGGCAGCGCGAGTGCTGCACCTCTGGTGTTGCAAACGTCCATAATAGGCTGCGGTGACCACTTTCCATTAGGTAGGCCGTATGGTTGTCTGCCACCTCAGTGGTATAAAGCGCCTCTTTATACCACTGGCTGATGTAAACGTCATACCCGTGAACGGGTGCCGTCTGTTGGGACTGGTCAGCTCATAGCTGTAATAGCAATTATTACAAATAATATTATTTAAATTTAAGGCAAACTAAGTTTAGTCGACTGTTCTCACTTCAATCCAAAGGAACAATGTAAGTGTAATTTTAATGTTGTAAGCCACACCTGCATTTTAGAAGAGCATCCATTGACTTTCTTGCTAGATTCTTCTCAAAGTGTAGGCTGCCCTTAGAACTGGCAACTAGAATAGCTCTCATTTTGATATGATTTTAAACACAACATTGATTTTGTTTTTGTTTTGTATAAATTCATTACTATATTATTGGTCAAACATCATGTCATCATCAAACAAAAAATGTAATTACTGGCGGTTAAAAAAGAGTGGCCATGAGTTTTATTGCCAGGTTCTTCCTCAGGCTCTACCTATTGCTTTGCGAATCTGGCAGTAAATGTAAATGTAGAAGCAATAATCTTGACGTTCATAAGTGTTACTTTGTGACCTACATGAATAAAGATATTTCATTCATTCATTTCAGAGAAATAGTGCAGAAATAGTGCAGTGTTGTGTAAAAACCTCTCACTACTTCTTTACTACGGAGAGCATAAAAAGCTTGGATACATAAAAAAAATAACTCTTATACTCGTAAATACGAAGTGCAGCGTCATAAGTTTAAAAAGAAAATAAAGGATTTTAGCACAACTGCATGTTGCATTCAGTCTAGGTTTTACTTACATACAAACCTAAAAATTAAATACTCACTTGACTGCTTTTGTTTGACTGCTTCTGTGGCGCGGTGGGAGTGTATCCGACTGCTACGTAAAAGGGCGTGGGTTCGATTCCCAGCCACGATAAAACTTTGTGTGATGATCACGATGGTTTATTCTGTGTCTAGGTGTTATTTATCCATAGTATGTATACATATATATATATAGTGGTTCTGTGAACCGTAGACTTCGGAGTATCTTCTTTTTTATCAATTTAAAAATAAATAAATGAACATTGCTTTTTTTTCTTTTTGAGTGCTCTTGACAACCACTACCGGACCATTTCCCGTCCCCTGCCTCCATTTCCCCCTGATCGAAAATCCCCTCGCTAAAAGTTGTTGCCTACATCAAGGATTGTCCATGCCAGGTTGCATGCAAATCCGATGAAAAATGCGACCTGTAGACTGAATGGAAGGACGGTCGGACATCATTAGCATTTTTTCAGTATCAATGGAGTTAAAACTGAGTCTTTCGTCGGCTCGCTTCGCTCGCCTCCTTAGTCAATTACCAGTTATCTGGTTACCATAGTACAAGCTCTGCTTAGTTTGGAATCAGATGGCGTTGTGTCAGTTGTCTCAACGATATTTATTCTCTTTATTATTATTATTACTCACAGAATGCCATAGCTGAGCGTTGCTACGATTCCAGTAATATGTATGGCCGAAGCGTTTAAAAGCACGAAAATTCATCCCAGATGCCACGAGATCCGCATACCTACTATATATGTTCTTATTCATACTCATTTTACATATAGCTATAGATGTTTTACATGAAAAATAAAATGAAACCGTTGTTAAACGAGGAAATTATAGAACACGTCAAAATCTAACTGCAACTATCTAACGTACCTGCTCTAAAATTGAATAATTAAAGGGCCCGCAGCGGAATTTGATCTTGTTTTGTGACGGCCCTTGATTAAAGCCTCTGATGTTACCACTTTTGATTTACTATTTCGCGTCAATGTCACTGACATCACTGCGTATGACATAATATGTCGTATCAGCCTCACCGCGTCATGAAGCCAGTGAAATTTCACATTACATGTTAAGCACGGTTTAGATCCTTGGATTATATACTTTTATTGGTGGTAATACACAAATGAGCCCGTTCGTGTCACAGCCAGACGATATGCAGCAATAGGCAACTTTGGAAAGTATTTTTTTTAATAATTTAAAAATACTCAATATGTTTTTTAACATTAATATTTTCCTTCAGATGGCTTACTTTAGAAATAAACAGCGTGTACAACATGTGCCGAGGTTTTCGAATAGGGTTAACTATTTATCAGATTTCTAGTCAGTAATTGTATTATATTTTAAAAATGGAATAATCAAGTAATGTTACAGAGATAATTATGATATCTATACTAATATTATAAAGCTGAAGAGTTTGTTTGTTTGTTTGGTTGAACGCGCTAATCTCTGGGACTACAGGTTCGAATTGCAAAATTCTTTTTGTGTTGAATAGTCCATTTATCGAGGAAGGCTATAGGCTATATAGCATCACGCTACGACCAACAGGCGCGGAACATAAATAATAAATAAATAAAAATGTCTTTATTTTGCATAGACCATTTCAACGGCGCTTACAAAATGTCATACACTAAAACTAAAGAAAAAAATTGTTTATTTAAAGTGACCACCGGTTCGGAACGCGGCCCACCTGAGAAGAACCGGCAAGAAAATTAGGAAGGCTTTTTTTTGATGGCCAATTTACAATTTAATATATTATGACTATAATATTTTATTTGCCAGCAGATCATTTCCAGGCATCCCTGTCCTGTAAATAGTCTTGAATAGAGTAATAACCTTTTTCACAAAGCTTTCTTTTAATAAACTTTTTAAATTTATTTAATGGTAAATTTCTCAGGTCACAGGGAAGCCTGTTGTAAAAGCGTATACAGTTATCAGCAATGATAAATGTGGCAAAATCGGGGACAAAATATTCCTTTTGATAGCTTCCGTTGCGAATGCTGCGTAAACGATTAAAGTTACGCAAAAACTATGTATTACATAATTATTCCCCTTTAAAAGTTCTAAAATAAAGTCCGCGACAGCATATGTCTATCTTTTAAGGTTAACCTATTATAATTTTTATTGTGAAAAAAATTGGTCTTAAAATGACAATTGAAAAGATGGCCGATGATTTGCGATTTACGCATGCGCGACGTCGCGACTAGCCAATAGCGAGCGAGCTCTGCGAAGTCAGCGCGTCTCCTTGGTAACTATTATAATAATAATTTGACTGCCTCTGTGGCGCGGTGGGAGTGCATCCGACTGCTACGCAAGAGGTCGTGGGTTTTATTCCCACCCAGGATAAAACTTTTTGTGATGAGCACGATGGTTTATTCTGTGTTTGGGTGTTATTTATCTATGATATGTATGTATTTAGAAATATATAAGTATGTTTATCAGTTATTCTGGTTACCATTGTACAAGCTCTGCTTAGTGTGGAATCAGATGTCGTTGTGTGAGTTGTCCCAACAATATAAAAAAATAATAATAATAAAAAGTTAACTATACTAATGTGTGTTGGATAGCGCATTTATCGTGGAAGTCTATAGGCTATATCATCACGCTACTACCCTGAAGAGCAGGGCAGTAATTAACAAATCGGGCTAATATTCATACACAATTGTAAAAGTAGATAATAAACGACGAGATTAAATGGGAGCGACGGGAGATAAAGGCTGAGAAAAGACTGATAAAAGGCTATCTCATCACGCTACTACCTTGAGGAGCGGAGTAGTAATCAACAAATCGGACAAATATTTATACATTATTGTAAAAGTAATAAACGACGGGATTAAATTGGAGTGACGGGAATAAAGGCATGACTGATAAAAGACTATATCATCTCGCTACTACCCTGAGGAGCGGAGCAGTAATCAGCATATCGGGCAAATATTTATACATTATTGAAAAAGTAATAAACGACGGGATTAAATTGGAGTGACGGGAATAAAGGCATGACTGATAAACTAACGGGAGTTCGAAGTTTGTCACGGGCGAAGCCGCGCGGGTCAGCTAGTTATTATATATGTGCCAAGGCTTGGGTGGTGTTGTATGCTAAATGCTTGTAGTGTGTCTAAGGATAGGTATTTTTACTTTCTACTGATAACCGCTTAACGTTGCATTTTAGCCAATTACTCAATGCTTGCACACCTTCCTCGCTGACATACAAATACCTCTCTTTTACGTTTTGAGTATTATAATTTCAGGTACCATTAAACATAAAACAGTGGGATTGTTTTGTCACATAACAATATAAAAACTATTTTCTAAGGACGGTGATAATCAAACTTAGTAAAATGATTTTAGGCGCTTAAGATGGTCAATAACCACACTGTTTAGGATGTTTGTGTGAGATTACTTCATTTCACTTTGAGAGAAAACAACATACAAGAGGTGGCTGAAAAGGCATGAAAGAAAAGTAGCTTCGCAGCCACCCTTTTTTTTCGTGTGGAAATCCTCATGGACGCTATGCCGGACTCTTACCGACTAAAACCACACGGTGCACTTCCATTTGTCTATGGCCAGGAGTCCCGGGTAAGCCCTTCGGGAGGATAGCCCCAGGGCTGCCAGCAGACTTTATCCACAATCGCGGTAACGTCTTCTGAGGGGGGGTTCGGGTGTTATCCCGCTAATCTAATATCTTTGGGGAGAATTCGGGTGCTGTCCTACTTTCTTGAGGGGGTGAAAGACGTACGCGAAGTTCCACGTCACGCCACCGTCTAAGGCCTGCTTCTGTAAGGACACAGCAGCCCACTCACCGTCCTCAGGCCCCTGGTCATGGAGGCCGGTGGTCCTGGGCGTAGATTAGTCTGCAGCGACCCCGCCGCAGACTGCGGAACTCGAGAGGGAGAATTCTCTCTCGTTCCCTCTCCGCCACCTCTTTTGCGAGCATAACTTGCTCGGAAAAGGACGCAGCGGCGTCCCACTTGCTCCCGCTGGAGATCATGGCTCTTACCATGGTTTCCAGCGTGAGGACGTCCACACCCAGACCCGCAACGAGGTCCCGGCGCTGCAGCGCCCACGCTGAGTACTCCGCCAGTGTATGCAGCGCCGTATCCTCGCTGCAGTCCCCACAGTGCTGGCACTCTGGTGTTACCTCCCGGTTTATACGCCACAGAAACTTACCGAAGCACCCGTGTCCGGTAAGTATCTGTGACAACCGGTAGGTGAGGCAGCCATATTGCCTCTCCAGCCACTCCTCCATGACCGGCTTCACCGCCTCAATAGTGGTGTGTCCCCACTTAGGTTACTCAAGTCGCACCTTCCACGTCTCCATGAGCTCCTGGCGGAGCAAGGATCGCTGGGCGTCGATTTCTCGAGGCATCGGAATGTAATCCCGCTCCAGCGCCACCTTGCGCCATTGATACAATGACGCAAGGGCCCTCGCTTCCAGGTCCCGGCTAGGAGACATGCTGCCTCGACGGAGATCGCGCGGTACCCTCTAATCACCCTGACGGCCATCCTCTTCAACGGGCTATGTAAAATAGCCACGTTGGCAGCCGTCAGGTTTCCCGCCCATACGGGAGCCCCGTAAAGGGCCATGCTCCGCACGATCCCGAGGTAAAGTCTCATGCAGGGATCGTTGGGTCCTTTCAAATTAGGCAACAGTCGCGAGAGCGCGGCTGCGGCCCCCCTCAGCTTAGGGACCAAACCTCGGAAATGGTATCCGAAGTTCCATCGGCTATCGAGTACGAGCCCAAGATACTTCATCGAAGACTCGATGCCGATGCTAACGCCCCCTACTTGTATACTGGATCCCGTGGGGAGCCCCTTCCGAGGTCCGTGGAAGCATAGAGCCTCGGATTTGTTAAGGGCCACCTCCAGACCCAGTCGCCGTATTCGACCCTCGACTTGCTGCTGCCTGCTGTGGCCGTTAGGGCTGCGTCGCGGTGCGTTGCTCCCCGCGCCGTCACGAGAGTGTCGTCCGCGTAGCACGTTAGGTCAACACCTCTAAGCAACGAACCGCGCAACACCCAATCGTAGCCGATGTTCCACAGGAGCGGTCCCAGAACCGATTCCTGTGGAACACCGCACGATACTTCTCGCCGTCCCGGCCCTAGCCAGCTTAGGTAAGCTATAGCCCTCTCAGATAGGTGTGCCTCAACAATGCGTCGGAGGTAGAGAGGCACTCTGTGATAGATGAGCGCCTCCCTAACGCAGCGCCAGGGCAAGGTATTGAAGGCGTTGGCGATGTCAAGAGACACCGACATCACCACCTCACCCCGCGTTATTGCTCTCTCCGTCAGGGCTCTAACACGCATAATCGCGTCCACTGTGGAGCGTCCTCGACGGAAACCAAACTGGTTATCCGCTAGGTCTGGCCCCACGTGTGTAAGATGCCCGACGAGGCGCTCTGCTCAAAGAGCTATCACGATCATCGGGATAGCTCACCCTCGGTGACGTAAGGTACGTCGTTTTCGCCGCAATCCGCGTGGAACGCCAGAGACGGAGCCATACGCGGAGGAATATTTTCCTCCGCTCTTAATGGGAACAGGGAGCCTAAGACCCACTCCAGCTTCTCCGGCTGGAGACACTGGGTCAGCGGGGGCGCCTTAGGCCGAAGTTTGCCTCTAACCATAAGGTATGGGCGCCCCCATGGGTTCTGCTCCAGAGTCTCCAGAAGCTCTTCGCGGGCCAACTTCTTGGCCCGTTTTATGGCCTCCTGGAGGGTCCTTTTGGCCCCCTTGTAAGACTCGTGCAGCTCCGTCTCTCGGGTCGTCTCATCATCTGTGCGGCGACGCCTCCGGCGGAAACTAGTGTATTGACGGCGCGCGGTCACGGTCGCTACGCGCAGCTGTGCGATGTCCGGCGACCACCCATACACTTGCCTCCTTGCCGGTCCGGGCCTAGCCCTAGGCATCCCCACATCGTAGATTTGCGACATGGCTCTCCTGAACCACTCCGCCTCTTCATCAACATCGACAGGCCTCTTCCTTGCCGGGATCCAAGCCTGCACGATGGATGCCTCCAGGAGAGCCTCCCGATTTAGGCGTTTGAGCGTCCAACACGGTTCCGGGGGATTCGCGATAGCCGGCGGTAGGTTAGTTGGACGGTTTGACGACTCCACTTCCTCCACCACATGCCAGCCCTGGACGCGGCGGGCGAGATCAGGGGTCGCAAACGATATGTCTACGACCGAACTGCGCTCCCGCCGTACCCAGGTGGCAACGTTCCCCCGGTTTAGGATTTCTAGGCCACGTGCAGTGACCCAGTCCTCCAAAATCCTCCCCCTACCTGTGGTTTCCCGAGAGCCCCAAGCCTGAGACCAAGCGTTGAAGTCTCCCAGGACCAGGACAGGGCGAGGTTGGCATGCGGCAAGAACGGCGTCCAGCTCAGGGAGCCAAAGCTCGAACTGATGCTGGTCACGATTCGGCGAGAAGTAAACGGCCAGGGTGGCCACTCCATCGTATTCCGCCGCAACGCACCCTTGGCCCCTTGCAATGACTGCAAGACGCGAGGTGTCTGCGGCGGAACCCCCAAAGATACAGGCCAAACCGTCTAAGGCCACCGGGCTTCCCGGGTGAACCCAGTACGGCTCAGCAATGGCGACGACGTTAATGGACCACTGCGCGATGCTCTGGTACAGAAGATCCTGAGCAGCGGAGCAGTGGTTTTAATTCACCTGCAGGATGCGGATATGTGTGTCCATTAATGGACATCCATTCCGGCATCCTGCTGTGAACGTGACCGCTCCTGAGCGGCACCCCTCTCCCCACTACCCCGTGCAGACGAACGGGGCCTCGGTTTCGAGGCGGCGCAGGTCCTACTGTCCGCGCGGTGGTCCGCCATTTTGCCCTCTGCTACGCACTTAAAGCAGAGCGGCGGGGCAACACAAGAGCTGGCCTTGTGCCCTGGCTGACTGCAGCGGAAGCACCTGTTCTCCACGGTAACTTCCGCTGTGCACTGCACTCCCACATACCCTACGACCGTTTCGTGAAGCTGCAGGAGATGCACCCGCGCCTTTAGGAAACCTTCAATGAGGAGGCCCCGACCGTCTGCTATTTTCTGTGCCGCCGCGAACGGGCAGCTGGCTACCACTGATCCGTGACCGGTGGGGCCGAAACGAATAGCTCCGTCTCTCACCTGGTCACAAGGGCAGCCGCTCGCTTCCACGATAGCGGAGACGACTTCCTCCGTGGTAGCCGCGTCATCCAGACCCACCACCCACCAGACCGAGATGCGCAGACTAGCTCATTTATTGGGTCTGGTGACGCGGACGTCAGCTGCATCAAGCGTCTCTTTTAACTTAGCCGCTAGAGCATCAGCTTTAGGAGCACTAGTGGCGCCGGAGATCTCGAGGAGGCGAGCTCCAGTGCGAGTTGTCTTGCACCGGAGCCCGCCTGTAATCTCTAGGGTCTTGAGGTCCACAGAGACCTTCACCTGCCTCAATACCTCGGCGTATCCCACGCCCTTCTCCATACCCTCTGTCGTCACCGTTAATACGACGGCAATGGAGCGTGGGGCACGGAGCTTCTTTGGCGTCTTCGCCGCGGCGCCTTTGGCAGCCTTATTCTTTTTCTTCTTGACTCCCGCTACCTCCCACTCCTCTCTTCTGGAGGAATTATGTGATGTAGCGGGAGCGGCGGTTGCAGGGGGGACGATGACGCTCCTTTTCTCTTTCGCCTCACCCGACGTCATTTGTAAAGAGGAGGCAGAGGCCTTTCCCTTAAGGCTGCGAGCACTACTAGCCGCAGCCGCGTAGGATGCATGTGCTAGCGGCGGACGGTACGCCCAGTGCTCTAAGACGGCGAGACGCCTCTCCATAGCCTCCATCATCTGCGTCATAGTCGGCGCCGGTTTAGCCACTGGCTTCGGCAATGGCTTCGGAGCCGATTTTGTAGGCGTAGAGGGAGGAACTGCCTCGGCCGGGTGAATTTTCGGGGAATCCGGTGCTGTGTTACCTTCTGTGGACCCTCGAACCAACTTGCTCAACTCCTCTTGGAGTACCCGTATCTGTTCCCGGGAGTCGGCAAGCTTAAGCTTTAGGCTAGCCACCCGGCCCCTGAGCCTCCTCCTCGGAGAAGTTCCTTGCAAGGAGCTCCTCCAGCGCCTCGGTAGCGCCAGTGACGCACTCTGTCACCACCTTCTTTTTGCCCAAAACATTCGTAGCGTCTTTCAGGGCGTCAGAAATCCGGGCAAGAGCCGTGAGTAGTTCTCGCGCCGCTGGAACATCCTTGTCCCTACCACTGGGTAGTGGCGGAACATGCACCGGCGGCAGCGGCTTCGTTGCCCGCCCCTTCGGATTATTCAGGTCGGTTTTCCGACCTCTACCTGCGGTGGCAGCCGCTAATTTTGCTGGCGGATCGTCGTCCTCACTCGAGGTGGCCGTCTCCCGCCGTCCGGAACAGCTGTTCCGTTCACGAGACGGCCCACCCGGGCGCGCTCTCTTCCTGCCGAGACGCTAAGTCTCGGTGTCCATGCTAAGGACTGACTCCGCGTCTGAGTCTGAGGTGATCAACGCGACCTCTGCGTCTGTTTGGGGGGTGGTTTTAAGGCACAGCCCCGGGCCTATTGGGTTTGTTTTTGTTTCTGATTCCATATTTGGTCCCACGAATGGAGACGAAAAGAACAACTCCCCGGTTTTCTCAAAGAAAAGTGGGTTTCTCTAAAGCTCATTCCGAGGAGCGGGATGCATACTGTGAGGGGCTCCAGGTGCCCCACAGGTTTTAACGACTTCGCTGTCAGGTTTTAGAGACTGTCCTTGTCGCAAGCCGGCCAATTAGGGCAAGCCCCCCGGCCCTCAGGACCACCGCGTACCAACTGGTGCCACCAGTTGGGTCGGATGATCTTGAGGGTTACGAGTCGCGAGGGGGATGGCTAGTCCTCCCCAACACCGACGCTGGCACGTATGCCTGTAGGCTCCTGCGTGAGCAGAGAGCCTACACGTCCTGCGGTTTCTCCGCTCAGTACACTCTGCCCAAAGCAGAGTGTAGACGGAGCAACCCAAAGTGGACAATACGGCCCCCTCCTTGGTGGACTAATGGCCGTGGGCGACGATGTGAGCCTCAAACAAAGCGCACATCGTCGTCCACGTTACCAGGGTGTACCACGTGGAGGTTGTCCTACCCCACACCCCCATCACTCCACACACTCGCAGCCACCCTGTCTCTGCATCTACGGATACTCATGATGGCCGAAATCTTCATTTTTGGCACCAAATGCGTTGTCAGAGGCAGTGGTACAGAGGAGCCACATTTTTTTTATTTTCTTCCATTCTTTTTGCCTCACCTCTCTCCTCTCCTCACAAACGTGGAATCTCGCGCACTATCACCAGTAACAACCGGTTACACTAAGTAGCCATTGTGTGAAATGCCGTGTAATAAACACAACTAAATTATAGTTTTAGCTATCGGCATGTTCACTAAAATGTTCACATTTATGTTAATCAAGAAAATGAGCAACTGTGGTGCCCTTGCGCTTGTCATCTTGCGCTACCTACACAAGTACTCTTTTAAGTTATTTCTTTCAGGTCATTAACAGTTCCGACTATCAAACGAACTACAATTCATATGTAAATCTCGGTTTACCCTGACTCCTTCTACCTTCTACTTTTGCACAATATATATTCTTCGTCAATCGTTCCTCACTCATTCGTTGGACGTATCCAAACGAACGGAGTACGCCCTTTTCCAGCTTAACGCTGACAATTTTTTTCAAACCTGCCATAAAACATACCAAAAACATATATCACAATTAGAAAACTACATTATTTGTGAGTAACATAGGTCATATTAGATTTTCAAAAAGTTTCTGGTTCCGTACGACGGAAAACTACCACGCGGGCCAAGCTGCAGGCATCAGCTAGTTCAAGATAAGTTGTGTTGGCACCTTTACCCTTCCCAGTTGTTATAACCTTCATCCCAAACGACATCTTGTTGTCACCATAACGTAAATGAATAATAATAAACCCTCGAGGATAGACGTTATCTTTTAATAGGATTTACGCAATCCTATGAGGGCATAGTAGATTCGCTTTTTGAGTTATCCACTTTCTGATATCAATAATAAATTTATTAGAAATTTGAAAAGCACACATCTGCAGAGCAGCTTGTGGTGAGCTGAATATGCATCGCTCCCGGTTCCTCAGAGTTTTGTTGCCCTTCTGCACATGTATGCTATCAACAGGCTTATCTTGCCTATGGCGATTGTATAGGGGGCCCATCTAATGAGTTGGCAAGTCACTGTCTGCCAATATTTTGATCATTACATATTATAATGGCAGACGTCGTCTACATCAATATTTCAAATCTCCTAGTACATTTAACCCCCAACCCAATTTATAGTTAGCATATTCCACAATATTTTAACTCCCATTGAAGGTGTTCCATTACCGTTTTTCTACAAAAGGCGGGCGTAGTTTAAAATCAACTGGACAATTTTCCTAGTGATAGTCTGTGGTGCAACTCACATTTTCTACAGTAGTTCAGTTAAAACTTAGGGTTATAGTAGTTCAGATACAAGTAACTGAGTCACAGAAATATGTACTCCTCGGGATTCTTACGCCGAATAAAATATTTTTATCCAATGAAACTAATACTACACCAGTACCTTCTTTTTTGTATCCTTGACTATGCCGATTTAAGCTTCCATCTAAATCTCCCTTAAAAATTGAGTGATTCCAGAATTATTGCAATGGTTCATCATAACTTTCGTATACATGAGTATATTTCTGAATAACAAAAAGTCTCAAGTAAATACCAATCCGCCTTCCCGGAGTACATATACTTATATCCTCTCCTTTTTAAACAGTATCCTTTTCGTCTTGTCACTTCGTTCATATATAAAAGAACGGTTTGAATTTTTCAGTGACTTTTATTATAGATTTTTGCAATCACTGGAAAATAAGAAATTTAAAATGCTTGTGTACTCCACTGATTTCATAGACAAATCATTCACTGTCAAGGCGGCGCGCTGGTGGAACTAAAATCTTTGCAAACTTTAAATTCAGTAGTTAAAAATTACTAGCTACAAGTCATCGACTATGTATAAATCACAAGGCATATCTACAATATGTTATATACCTTATTGATCGTTAAAATCAGCCTATCGGCATTGAGCTGCTCGTCGTAGGCGTTTTCCAATTCATGGCACAATCCACGGTCCTTCGCATTCCGCATGCAGTCTCGCTATATTGAACATAGTGGTCTTCTAATAGATAACTTCGTTTCGAAGTTAAAATAAAATAATAAATATCCATCACGCCTTATCCCCGAAGGGGTGGCAGAGGCATATTATATGCCCACTTTTCACCGTGTGGATTCCTGTCCCACGTAATAGGTGGTGAGCCCATTGCCGTGTTGAAATAGACAGACGCAGGATGTGACTACCTGCTGTTGAAATTTTTCAAGCCGCCCATAAGGCATTCAACCAGGCTTAACGACCGCCATTTTACTGGCAACCGGGACCAACGGCTTAACGTGCCTTCCGAAGCACGGAAACGCTCGCAAATGTAAACGCCACAAAGTGGTCACCCATCCGAGGACCAGCCATAGTGAAAGTTGTCACTGAGACCGCGAGGCCACGAGCGCTTCGTTTCGAAGTTAATCCCTCAAAGACCTTGAGGCTGACTGCCTTGGTGGCGCAGTGGTAGTGCATGCGACTGCCGCGACCGAGGTCCAGGGCTAGATTCCCGGGTCGGAATAAAAATTGTGATATCCACAAATATTTGTTTCGGAGCTTGGGTGTATCCTATGTATAATGTGATTGTATGTATTAAGAAATATTTAAGTATGTTTATCAGTCGTCTAGATCCCATAACATAAGCTTATATTAGCTTACTTTGGGCTAGGAGGCGCTGTGTAAAAAAAAATAAAAGTGTACCACAATAATAAAAAAAATAAAAAAATATAAATATGTATATCAGTTTTCTAGATCCTATAGTACAAGCTCATAGCTTAGTTTGGGTTAAATGGCGCTGTGTATCAAAGAGAAAAAAATAGGGTCCCACAATTTAACGATAACCTTGTAAAATATGTTGTCTACACTCTAACTACGTCTCATGAGCTATATTGCGTTTTCATCAACTCGTGTTTGTTCGCACGTCGGTAGAGTAAAGAGATCAGCAACGATAAAAAAATGATAATATAATTTTGAGATTATCAGAAAAACACCTATCACAACAACAAACGTGACATTCGGCGAAGGGTGGCATAAGTATGAAATATTTAATTTAGACCGAGGTTTAAAGCAATTTCCGCGAAAGATCCCAGCCATAGTATACTGTGCCGCTACCGGTAGCGGTACCGTAGACCTAGCGGCCAAGTCTACTGTTTCAATCGCGTCCGTCAGAAAAGAATCGAAATCATCGTTCAATAGAAAGCCACTGGTACAATTTAAACTTATTTTCGTAGTCTACTAAATGCAATCGTACTTCTATCGGTCGGCCGATGAGTTCTACTAACACGTACCGCGCCATTGGCCGCTAGTCAGTTGCATTTATGATAGTCTACTAACATTTTGACAGCTAAAAACAGCGATTCTCGTTCTATTCCACGGCTTGTCAATAGTAGACTCGGCCCCTATATCACAGACATATATCAAATCTCATCAAATATGCTAAATCGCATTTTCACACTTTTATAGCCACAATAGATTGCTATGGCTTATACGAAAATGTATGCGAATTAATGCGAGTTATATTATTTAATGGCTCACTTAATACCGAACAACCTCTCTTTTATAAGATAGGGTCTAGGATTCTTCTAGGACATCTACGTGATTTTTTACCCAATTTGACAGATTTTTTGATAGAACGATGCTTTTACTCCGTGGATGATATTGGTTAATTCCTTTCTTTTTTTTAAATCCTTTATTATAGTTCATTATATTTATTTAGAGTCCGAGACTACCAGGACTTTAATTGGTCGTGCTAATTAGTGTCTAGCACATAAGACCTTTTAGCCTTTTTGTTACCTCCTCACTGAAAAGGCAACGGGTTCAAAATTTCTTCCAAATTTAACATCTAAAATAGACACATTTTATTTTTTTAAATTTATTCGGCCCTTTAGACCCACCCCAGTTCCGTGCTTCGAAAGGCACGTTAAGCCGTTGGTCCCGGTTGCCAAAAAACGGCAGTCATTAAGCCAAGTTGAAGGCCTTATGGGCGGCTTAAAAATTACAACTGAAAGGTCGCCGCAGCCTGCGCCTGTCCATTTTAACACGGCTTTGGTCTTACCACATGTTACGTGGGATAAAAATGCATACGGTGAAATGTGGGCGTTTAATATGCCTCTGCCTACCCCTTTGGGGATAAAGGCGTGACAATATGTATGTATGTATGTATGTATACAATTTTATTTAGCTTTCTGAATTATAATTATTATATAAACTGGGTTATTAACCATTTCGACACGAGAGGCTGGACACACGTGTGATCAGTTGGTGAAACTCCAAATAATATTTATTATTATTTCGTCATCTGGACACGCCAGGTTTTTTACGCGTGTCCACATAGTGAAACTTAAATTAAATACTTTAATGTTTTCGTCAACTGGACACACGTTCATATTTTATCTAAAATAATGACAAAGTACAGTCACGTAGATTAATTTTGAGTCGTAATCTTTGTATGTATCACCTATAGAAAAATCTAAATACATTAAAAATATATTTTACAATAATATGCTATGATTTGATGTTTATTATTATTAGCGACATACCTTAAAAAATAAAACAATATATTTTGATGAGTTACATTGTATTTCTGAAATGATTTTTCTATGACTGTGTGTGTACCGTGATGATTTTTAGTTATTAGGTATATTTAAATTACAATAATGTATATCTTAATTCGTTATTGCTGTGAAACTCGAAGTGATAGTTTAAATTACACAATTAATAAGTGTAGACCCCGGCTTTGCCCGTGACATTCTTCGAACATCCATTGCACCCGACATCTCTAACCCATGCCTTTTATTATTATCAAATACTTTCATACCAACCTTGATTCCCTATATTCCCTAAAGGGTAGAGTTTTGGCAAATTCTGAAGCATGTGTTTATTTCTTTTCAAAAGCAGGCATACATAGAAATTGGATATTACTTCTTTTTTTGTATGTTTTGTATGTCAAGAAATGTTGTAGGTAGAATTTTGCTAAACCGCTAATTATGGCAAACTGGTAGGTCCTAAAATCCTCTGGATCCGTGTAAAACTTGGTTTGACGAAGATTTTCCTGGTAGCTGCTTACGCGCCAGTATCTTCGTCGAACGCGAGTGAGCTAGAGGATTTCTGGGAGAGTATGAGAGAAACTCTAAATGTGATAGAAAGAAATGAAAGACTTATAGTATGTGGAGACTTGAATGGATGAGTGGGTACCGCTCGCGATGGTTTTGAGTCGGTACTCGGGAAGTATGGGGATAAAAGGGTGAACGACGCTGGCAAGCTAATACTGGCATTTTGTAAGGAAAAGGATTTGTTTGTGGCGAACACAATGTTCAACCACAAACAAATTCATATGTATACGAGGAGATGTAAGTCAAAGAGAAGCATGATAGATCTATTCCTAATGGATAGTCGGCTCCGTAAACAGGTGATGGACACAAGGGTTTATCGAGGCGCTGAGCTGGGATCAGACCACTACTTAGTCATAACTAGGATTAGGGGTCTGTTCGCGGGTTGGCGTCATCGTACCGAGTGTCCTGAACCTGAGCCGACTTATAGCATCAAAAGCTGGAAGCTGCAGGATGCATCCATTAGGGATAAATATAATGAAAGGGTAGCCGAAAAGCTTGGCGACGTCAATGTAAGCAGTGAGAATGTGGAAAGTGTATGGCAGAACCTTAGGGATAGTATGATAAATGCCGCTGTGGAAGTGTGTGGAGAAACGAAAAGAGGCAGTAGTAATAAGCGTGATGCATGGTGGAATGAGGAAGTGAAAGAAGCAGTTCGAATGAAGAAGAAAGCATGGCTAGACTACTTAGCCTCGCGAAATGATTTTAATATGAAAGAGAGATACAAGTTGCAGAAAGTTCACACGAAGGCACTGATAGAAGAAGCTCGTGAAAGGTGCAGAATGAAAGCGGATGAAAGGTTGTCGTCCAATTTCCGGCATAATGCCAAGCTCTTCTGGAAAGAGGTAGGCAAGACCCGGAGTTGTTCGGCAATCTGCAGTATGAATACAGTGCTTAGTGTTAACAATGACGTCCTAACAGACCAAACTGACGTCCTGCAGAGATGGAGTGAATATTATGGAAAGATGTATGCAAGAAAAGACAGAGATGCCACATCGGGAAGTGGAGCTCGCTTCGATGCTCCGGATCCCGATGTCATTGAAGTCATTAGTATGAAAGAAATAGAACAAGCGATAAGAAGTATGAAATGTGGTAAGGCTGCGGGAAAAGACAGAGTTACTGCTGAGATGATCAATTACGGTGGGTCGCGTGTCTGGGACACACTATGTCTGTTATGCAACTTGCGCTGGCGGACGGGTGAGGTCCCGGATGACTGGCGAGTAGCAGTTGTAGTACCTATTTACAAAGGGAAAGGCTCGCGCCTAAACTGCTTTAGCTACAGGGCGATCAGCTTGGTCAGCTTAGCTAGTAAGGTGTATGCAAAGGTTATAACGACACGAATACAAGAAAAGTCTGAAAGGTATTTATGGGAGGCTCAATGCGGATTCCGACGTGAAAGAGGTTGCATGGATCAAGTGTTTTCTCTCCGAATGATCGCGGAAAAGTTTCTAGCTGTTAGCCAGAAGGTTTTCTGCGCTTTTGTGGATCTAGAGAAAGCATTTGATAATGTGGTGAGAGAAACGCTGTGGGACTTGCTGCCCGGATATGGTGTGGATGGCTCGCTACTGCGGGCAATACAGTCGCTTTATAGGGACTGTAAGGCTTGCGTGCGAGTAGGGGGGGATGTGTCACCTCTTTTTGATGTCTGTACAGGCGTCAAACAGGGATGTGTCATGTCCGCCTGGCTGTTCATAGTGTATCTGGACAGTTGCCTGCAGAAGTTGAAAGATTTTAATATGGGTGTGAATTTGGGTGACTTTACAGTAAACTGTCTGCTGTACGCTGATGATGCGGTGCTCATGGCCTCATCAGAAGCCGACCTTCAGGCATTAGTCACTAATATGAAAGAGGAGTGTGAAAGTAAGGGTCTTCGCTTGAATGCAAGTAAAACTAAGGTTCTAGTATTTGAACGAGGTGACGTAAGAACTAAATGCGAGATTAGGGTAAACCAGGAACGTCTGGAGCAAGTGAATGTAATTGTGTATTTAGGAAGTATGTTTAGCGCGGATGGAAGATGTGATTTGGATGTAGAACGGCGAGTAGCTGCCGGAAACAAAGTTAACGGTGCTTTGTCCCAGTTAGTAAAGCGACAAAGCATCGTAAAAGAAGCACGCATGGCGATTCATAACGCAGTGCTAGTGCCAACTTTGCTTTACGGTAGCGAAACCTGGGTATGTCAGCAGATGCATGAAAGTAAATTGAATGCTGTGGAGATGCGATCACTTCGAAAATTGTGCGGCGTTACCTTGGCCGACCGAATACGTAACGAAGTGATACGCAATATGGCAGGTTTGAATGAAAGTGTCAGCGTTAAGCTGGAAAAGGGCGTGCTCCGTTGGTTTGGACACGTCCAACGAATGAGTGAGGAACGATTGACGAAGAATATATATTGTTCAAAAGTAGAGGGTAGAAGGAGTCAGGGTAGGCCGAGACTTACATATGAAGACCACGTGAGCAGATTGCTCAAAAACGGAAAGGTCAAAAGTACTCGGATACCCAGACGTGCGTGTATGAAGCGATTGATGAATCTCGAAGAAGCGAAAGAAGTATGTATGGATCGCGAAGCCTGGCGATCTGTCATCTCTGACTACCCCGTCAGGGATACAGCATGAAGATAGTTAGTTATAGTTAGCTATATCATACACTCACCATCTGTTACGTGGGACATAAATGCATACTGTGAAATGTGGGCGTATAGTATGTCGCTGCCTACCCCTTCGGGGATAAAGGCGTGAAAATATGTATGTATGTATGTATGTAATAATAAATAAAAAAAAGTGTATTTACTTCTGCCGGACAAACTGCAAGTGAAAAGGTTTCTCTGCAAACAGTAAGCTGCCTCTTCTTGTACCCGCGCTGAGGCACCGGCACAATGGAGAATGTATGGTTTTTCATTGACACAATGACACAATGCGACAATCACTAATATATTGCAAACTGTTTCAGTTATATTAAAAACACAACGCGTGTGAATGCGATGCCAGTGAAGCTAAATCCAAATGCGCTATCAAAAACCGATCAATGGGCGCTATTTTGGGATGTACATGGTGTAAAAATCTATTCTCAATTACCGTATACAAGTGCATGCATTAATAGTTTATCTTAACAGACAGAAGCGAATGGTAACTGGACACTATCAGGTGAATACCTCCAATCGTTATCAGCGCCATTATCAGCGATAACATACAAATTTGTGTGTAATACACATCGATTTTCTGACAATACTGAGTGGTATCAGCGAACGGGCGAATGATTACTGCAATCAACAACATGTTAGACGTTAACCTACATTTGCTTGTTGATACTTAGGAGAGAGACGATCAGGATTTGTTGTGTGTCTAATTTGGTCAATGTCTATGGATTACTGTAAAAAGTACAAATACCTCAATCTTTAAAAGGTGCTCTCATAGTTTTAACAAGTCTATTCCATCAGCTCTCCATTGTTTTATTGTTCTTTTTATTTGATTCTATCGAGAGCCCCTTGGTTTCACATGCGCAGTGCCCGATCCGTAATAAATACACAGATAAAATGTAGCCAATGTTACTTATTTTAACATCAGCTATATGCTAGTGAAAGTCCCGTTAAAATAGCTCTATTCGCTTCAAAGATTAGTCGAAACAAACAGACATAGAGTTTTAGTAATTTAAAAAAAGGGGTTTTTGGGTACAACCAGAAACATCGCTGGGATAATTATGATTAGATAATTGCATATCAAGGTCGTTCCCTTGTTATACTGATACACCTCTCAAACCAGTAAAAGATTAAATTAGTTAACTAGCTAGCGCAGCATAGCTCAACTTGTGTGTCGACAACTATCAACTTAATAGACATTTCCATTGGAATATACTTCAGATCTTTCATACTGTATTAATTAATTTATTAATAGCCGTATTTCTAATAGAAGTATTCAGGCAGGTACGAGTATGCATCATTTGTGTGCATAAAGCACACAAACCTGTGTTTTCTAACATTGGAATTAACTTAGTTAAAATCTATTTTATGTTCTAATCCAAAAATAGGAATATTATATGTTTGACGTGCATACTTATTGTACATGTATGCATGTAATATCTGTGGCATCATGCGTCCGGAACCGGGACCGAATTTAATGCGGTTTTGTCGTTCTCAGCAATTTTTGAAAGATTTGTTTAGGAGCCCTTGTTTAGGCGTAAGTTAATCATCATCTCAATTTGTAGTTACTGACGGGTATTCACAATCATCGACAGGTCTTTATTTTTATATTTAGCTCGTCAAAATGACGCTCGCCACCGATGGAAAGTCATTATTGCCACTGTAAAAGATGAAGAATGGCACCTACTGATAGGACAAGTCAAATTGGTGCTCGATAGGGAACCTCGTAAAAAATTAAATTAACAAAAGCTTTTAGAAGCGCGAGGCCGTTCTTGAATTAGGTACTTTGGTTTTTCCACTTTTAATGCTTTCGGGAAGGAAGTAAAATAGTCTTTAAAAAGCTTTAAAAAAGTTCACCCTTTATATATTTTGTGTGTCTCAAAATTAACACTAATAATTATTTTACTAAGCTTTTATTAATTAAAGGCGAATGAATTTATTTAATAAAACAGGTCCAAAGAAACCGCCACCTTTAGGCTTAAACATCACCCCTTCGTCTACCTACGCGCCGCAGCGCCGCCTGTTTGTTGCGTTAAATAACTGTTTACACATTGTAGACTTATGTATAGTCTAGATTGTTACAAAGTTGTTCTCATTCAGAAGTATTCTCATTCAGAACTACCACAATATAACGGTTTTAATTTAATATATTATGCATGCACCCGAAGCTTCCCTTAGTAGTATCTAATGTCCAATAAATCTTCTAGGCTCTGGGAAACTGTGTAGGGTTATAATTCAAAAGGGTTTTAGAGGGACAGGTCAGGTATTACAGAAGTCCATTTTTTTTATGTGAGGAAATCCTCATGGATGCTATGCCGGACTCTTACCGACTAAAACCACACGGTGCTCTTCCATTTGTCTATGGCCAGGAGTACCGGGTAAGCCCTCGGGAGGATAGCCTCAGGGCTCCCAGCAGACTTTAACCGCAAACGCGGTATCGTCATCGGGGAGGGGGGGGGTTCCGGGTGTTATCCCGCTTCTTTGGGGAGGATTCGGGTGCTATCCTACCTTCTTGAGGGGGTGAAAGGCGTAAGCGTGGTTGCCACGTCACACCAGCGTCTAGGGCCTGCTTCTGTAAGGACGGCGAGCAGCCCACCCTCCGTCCTCAGGCCCCTGGTCATGGAGGCCGGTGACCCTAGGTGAAACTCGAGAGGGAGAATTCTCTCCCACTCCCTCTCCGCCGCCTCTTTAGCGAGCATTATATGCTCGCAAAAAGATGCAGCTGCGTTCCACTGGCTCCCACCGGAGACCATGGCTCTCACCATGGTTTCCAGCGTGAGGACGTCCACACCCACACCCGCAACGAGGTCCCGGCGCTGCAGCGCCCACGCTGAGCACTCCGCCAGTGTATGCAGCGCCGTATCCTCGCTGCAGTCCCTACAGTGCTGGCACTCTGGTGTTATCTCCCGGTTTATACGCAGAAGCACCTGTGAGAAGCACCTTTGTCCGGTAAGTATCTATGACAGCCGGTAGGTAAGGCAGCCATGTTGCCTCTCCAGCCACTCCTCCATGACCGGCTTCACCGCCTCAATAGTGGTGTGTCCCCACTTAGGTTGCTCAAGCCGCACCTTCCACGTCTCCATGAGCTCCTGGCGGAGCAAGGATCGCTGGGAGTCGATTTCTCGAGGGACAAACGTCCATAGGCTACGCTGACCACTTTCTATCAGGTGAGCAGTATACTCGACTGCCACCTCTGTGGTATAAAAAATAGTTCAAATTATTCAGTGTCGACTAAGTCTAATTATGTTTTCCAGGGGATTATAACAAAGTATCGTAGAGGACTAAAGGCATTCAAACAAAAGGAATCTGGTTACAAGCAAAACCGAAAATGAATATCAGCTGCAAAATCCTTTGTTGATTAATCCGGAAAATATACCTAACCTTAAATTATGCAAGATAGGAAAATATTCCAAAATTTCCCTACATCATGTATGGAAATATAGGTATATGAAACATGCACATGTAACGTGTGTTGTACTGATAGTCTGGAGAGGTCTAAGTCTAGCAGCGGGTCTTTGATTCAGGGGGATTGATTAATCGACCAGCTGCGAACTAGTAAGTTGTAATCATTTTCTTTTACAATTTTTCATAATATTATTATTCTCTTAGGTGCCAATATTGTGACAGGAAAAATGTGTTTTCTTTAATTTAACGCCTTTCACATCGTTAAAAATCAATCAATTAACGTGAACTGTAGACCTGGAGATTGCCACACCTATTTTCTGGTCCCTAAAAGTTTTTTTTTGATAACTCAAGTCTAAAGCATCCTCTAGTATGTAACAAATGAAACTTGTATATTTGGTTGAACATTTATTTTAAATGTTTTTTTTTAACTGTGACCGTTCGGCCATTACCGTAACTGTCACGTTTAGGATTACCGTTGTTGTAAAGTCGACGAGTCTGTTAGTGATGGTCGGTACGGTACAGTGGGGCGCCAATAGAGCGTTACTGCTGTTAAATGCTGTCATAATACACCAACACGGTATTTACTGCGGTCGAGATATTAGCTCGGCTGGCCTCGCCGCCGCCGGACCATTCAGATATAACGAACAATCCTCAATGGCGCTAGAGGTGTACTCACTGACTTGGATTATTATAAATACAAACAATGCCATCAACGCGATAAAAAAACGTGAGAAAACAACTAGAAAAAGAGCAGACTGACAAAGCGATCGAACGTAACTCGTAACTATAATGTAGATAATCGCGATCTCGCATCCTTCGTGTCGTGTAAAATCTTGTGCAATTTTTCATGTGTAGTTACGTCATCAAAACAAACAAAAGATATTAACGGTTGCATTGTACTTTACAGTAGTGTCATGGGTACACAACCTTCAGCACGAGCGGCGGCCGTAAGGCACTAGAGCTCCGAGCTTGTTCGTGATAACAACACCGTGCTGATACACTAAGATCGTCAAATTTGCTTTGGGATGATGCGGCCTTGGCGATCACAAGTTGTTACCATGAAAAAATATAGTTTTACCCCAAATAAGTGTTCAACTTAACCTACATAACAAATCTTGTAAATTATCCCTACTTATGTTGATTATTAATTTTAGCAGTGGATGTTAGAAATTATAAGTATATACTTATATAAAATATACGAATTAGACTTACGTTTATGTGTGTGTGACGAGATGTGTTTGTGGAATAGGGAGTCACGAGTGGCGTGCGCTCGGATCGAGCGTGGTCGCGCGACTGCGAGGCTCGCGGGGTGATAACGCGCTGATAAGCGACGTCACTGCGCCCCGACGCCGGCGCGGCGCTGTGACGCTGCGTGGACGCCGCCGCGCCGCCGAGATTGTGACCTAGTGCGACAGTTACAGGTGTAGTGGCACCTGCGGGCGAGTGTGAGAGAGGCTCATTACATGTTTCAATACAGTTTATTTACCTTGTTTGTAATCGTTACTCGCTGTAAGATGTTGTGTCATTGTGGTAGATTTATTGTGATACTTAGGAACTTAACAAATGTATGTATATGTATGTATGTAACAGTATATCTTGTAGTGTATAAGATGTATATGTTCATTGTACTATGAAAGTCTGTAACTCCAGGGGCCTTTATAGATGTTCGGAAGAACCAAAGCGAGGAACTCGCTCCAGAATTCTAGCGTACGCGAATGATGCTGCTGCCCGACGATTCCGTTAAATTAAAAAAACGTTGACTGACATATAAGACGACGTGTGCGTCAATTATACGTATATCTTAATATTTAAGATATGAAATAGATTGAATTGAATTAAACTCGCGTTTCATGAAAGTTTGCTGCTTTTTTTGTGTATTCATGTTGCAAGCATTGTTCTGTCCATTTCTTATAACTAGTATTTGAGAAGAAATTTTACAGAAATTGAGAATCTCGGTATCTTATCATTTAGACTACTTATTTTACTTACTACTATCTTATTTTAAATATACATATCATTGAAAAACAATATTTAATGTTTTAAGTATTCGTTTTTGGCCGCGGATTGCTCGAAGAAGCGGTCCACAATGGCCGTGAGTTCGGGCAAATTAAATTTTCCATTGGGCATTTTCATAGGGCAAACTATTCGGGTTCTTAACTATATATATTTACCTGGGACAATATCTATAATACGAGGGTGGGTCAATAAGTCCGTGACTTTTTGAACTTCTGACCTCTTTACTGAAAAAGAAACACTGCTCCTGTCAACAGGCATCTGTCAGTCGACTCCTGTTAAAATTTGAACTTACTGCGTCCCTACCAAATCCACACTGAGTTATTGGCGGAGCAATAGTATCGCCACAAGAACAAAAAAAAAAAAAAAAACTTACTGCGTCAGTTAGTTTGTGTTTGGCAGCTATTTTTATCAGACTACCCAGCAATCTGAGAAGAAAATGGAAAAAAGTGAATTTCGTGTGCTTATTAAGCATTATTTTTTTCGAAAAAAAAACCATTACCGAAACCAAGGCTAAGCTTGATAAATACTATGGGGACTCTGCACCATCGATTTCAATGGTGAAAAAGTGGTTTACTGAGTTTCGTTGTGACCGTACAAGCACTGAAGATGCCGAACGTCCTGGACGCCCAGTTGAGGTGTCTACACCCGAAACAATCGAAAAAATTCACGATATGGTTTTGGCCGACCGAAGGTTGAAAGTGCGAGAGATTGTGGAAGCCATAGGGATCTCGCATGGTTCAGTGGTTTCAATTTTGAATGATCACTTGGGCATGAGAAAGCTTTCCGCAAGATGGGTGCCGCGTTTGCTCACAGTCGACCACAAACGCAATCATGTAACAACTTCACAGGAGGGTTTGGCGTTGTTTAACCGCAATATGGAGGAGTTTTTTCGCCGTTTTGTAACCGTGGACGAAACGTGGATCCACCACAACACACCAGAGACCAAACAACAGTCAAAACAGTGGGTTTCTAAGGGTGAATCGCGCCAAAGAAGGCCAAAGTGGGTTTGTCAGCCAATAAAGTCATGGCGACTGTTTTTTGGGATGCACGCGGGATAATCCACATTGACTACCTTCAAAAAGGAAGAACAATCAATGGAGAATATTATGCCAACTTATTGGGCCGATTCAATGACGATTTTAAAAAAAATCGCCCTCATTTGGCCAAGAAAAAAGTTCTTTTCAACCAAGACAATGCAAAGGTGCACACATCTGCAGTTGCCATGGCAAAAATCCATGAATTGGGCTATGAATTGCTCCCTCATCCGCCCTATTCTCCAGATTTGGCTCCGAGTGACTACTTCTTCTTTCCAAACCTGAAGAAATGGCTTGGTGGAAAAAGATTTGACTCGAATGATGAAATCATCTCACAAATAAAGACCTATTTTGAGGACCTCGACAAATCTTATTTTTTGGAAGGGATAAAAAAATTGGAGAAGCGGTGGACAAAGTGTATAGAGCTCAAGGGAGACTACGTTGAAAAATAAGATGATTTTTTAATCAAAAAAACTGTGTTTTATTCAAAAAGTCACGGACTTATTGACCCGCCCTCGTATCTATTTAGTTATTAATCACAAACAATTTTAACATTGTTTAAAAAAACATGCTGTAATTTTAACATTCATATAATAAGCAATACCAAACTACAACACAATAACCATCATCATCATTCAACACACAAGATAAAAATAAAAACAATTAAGAAATTAAAATAAAAATCCTTAAATACTTTAATTTAAAAAATAATGTCACATAGAATATGAGAAAAATAAAATAATGATATTAAGAGTAACATGTTCAAAAAAATATCTATAGACATAAAATTTATCAACTTATAGGCACATTAATTAACTTAAATCTTTATAAACAGACGAGCTGACCGGCGCAACATCGTTAGCGCTACATATTAAGGGTGAGTAGAGAGCGGGGCGTAAAAATCTATAGGATATACAATTTTAACTAACTAACTATCTTCACGCTGTATCCCAATTATTAAAAAATTAAATATCCATCACGCCTTATCCCCGAAGGGGTGTCAGAGGCATATTATATGCCCACTTTTCACCGTGTGGATTTACCTGTCCCACGTAATAGGTGGTGAGCCCATTGCCGTGTTGAAATAGACAGACGCAGGTTGTGGCTACCTGATGTTGAAATTTTTCAAGCCGCCCATTAGGCATTCAACCAGGCTTAACGACTGCCATTTTACTGGCAACCGGGACCAACGGCTTAACGTGCCTTCCGAAGCACGGAAACGCTCGCTAATGTAAATGCCACAAAGTTGTCACCCATCCGAGGACCAGCCATAGTGAAAGTTGCGTAACTCAGTGATCGTTTACAGAACACTGAGACCTCGGGGCCACGAGCGCTTCTTTTATTTATTTCTTATTATATTATTTATATTTATATTATATTATATACAATTATACATTTATTTATAATTTTAAAGGATCTGAAACTTTTTTTCTCCATTAGGTATACTCTTGACAACCACAGTCATAATATTAGTAGGAATACAAGTCCGTAGGAATACTGGGCATTCACTTTTTGGTGCTTATCTATGATACCAAAAGAATACGTTCACCAAATTTCATGTTTCTGTAATTTAGACTTATTTGTTTAGTAATTTAGACCGTTTGTGGTTTCATTCGCAGAGTTCTTTCCTCATAGGAATATCTGTAATTCATTTCTTGTATGTGCTTATTTATGGTACTACCTATAGAATACTTTCACCAAATTTTACGTTTCAATGTTGTGTGTGATTTCACCTGCGTAGTTATTGTTCCCGGGGAAATACCGGAAATTTCTTTCTTAGTCATTAGTCTCATCTAATGTTCGTACCTAAAGAATACATTCACCTAATTTATATCCACCCCTTATCATTTATAGGTTTGAAATATAGATAGTAGCCGATTCTCAAACTTAATATGCATAAAAAAATTCATAAGAATCGGTCGAGCCGTTTCGGAGGAGTATGGGTACGAACATTATGACAAGAGAATTTTATATATTAGATAATAAATCTTTATCATCAAATCATCATCACTTATCCCATCATTTGTGATTTAGTCTTAATTCAGTCATCAATCAATGACATTTTATTATGATAACTTAAAAAAAAACGTCTTTTAAATTTGTTTTGGAAAAAGTCCCTTTTGTACAGTAAAGTATTTTTTAGCTCAGTGTGAAGTCAGTTAAGGTAAAGTTTTACAGACATATAAATCATGCCATGCTTTCCAGTGCAAGCCTAGAGATTAATTTGGATGGATGGAAATCCTATTGTTTAGTAGCCTTTTCTTTCATCCGTCTCTCTTGTTCTGTTTCACGATTATAAAAGTTCCTACTTTTTGAAAAGTACTCACAGTACAATGACATATAAGCTTGGAACAGTTAATTAATGATTATTAAAATACTGCTTTCGTGACACCCGTTGTATATTCCGAGCGTATATAATACGAATCACTCTTTTTGAAATGAATCCCTCGGTATATTATACTGCTGAGAATAATATACGCGCCTGAGGTCCCATGTTCGATTCCTGGGTCTGAATAAGCATTTGTGTGATCAAAAAATGTTTTGTAGGCCATGGCAGCTTCTTAAGAAGCTACCACCTAGATTTTAGTGCTCGAGTTTGTTTAGCAATAGGTAATGATTAACTGTGTCCAAAGCTGAACTCAATTCCAGAAACGTGGAAAAGGAATGTATATAGTCAAATGTAGGCGTATAAAATGCCTTTGCCGCCCTTTTGGGGATAAGGCGTGATTGATAAACAAAATTAGCTTCCCAAAAATCATTGACACTGTTGGTAGGAGTGAAATGAGTCTATAGTTTTATTTTTTTCACCTCTTATCTATAAATTGTAATATGGCTATTCTTTAAATGAGCAAACTACAGTGAACACAACTCCGCTTGTCAGGAACCAAGAAGCACTACATTTTATTTAACACCTTTATGCCTTAAGTTGTCCCATGTATATAAGAATTTTCTAAAAACTTTTTTGACATATAATTTATTAGTTTTATAAACGTATTCATTCCTAATACGAGTAGCTTTCCAATCATGGAGAAGTAAAAAAGTCTAAAACAAGACTTATTAGCTACAATAAATTGTAACTACTATAAAAAAAATATTAAGATTGACCTTTAAGATCACCGCGATCGACGTTGTGCACAGCACGCTAGCGTGTCTATTAGAGAAGCGATTGTGATCACCTTACAACATTCTATGCAATCAATTGGCAAGTTGAATACTTAATAAGAAATATTGTCAATGCATGACTGGGTGTTGTTGCGTATAAATATAATTTAATTAGTAAGGGCCCTATCACTATCCACCACAAGATTCACATTACACTATCACATATACACTAGTACAGTTAAGTAGGTGTATCAGGAAATTTTTAACTTATCCATGAAAGTTATTAAGTTAGTACTAACTTTTAAACTTTTAAATTGCATAATAAAAATAAATATAAAATACAGGTATAAACGCGAAAGAACCGGCAGACCAACAAATCAGCTATTGCAGAGCACTTTTTATAATCACTGGATTGAGGTTTACCGTCCCCAAGTCCTCTCCGCTGACCGCCACTTTTCTTTAAGAGCAGTGCGTGAAGCAATTCCAATTAAAAAACATACAAATTTCAATAGAGAGTACGGTTTCAAATTATCTGCAACAACATAGATATTCTCCCAATTCCTTATCCCTAAAGCCACATGACTCAAAAGCCTCCAATAAATACAATTTCTTTGCCACTAGTAACTTTTCCTGTCTGCTTCTTCTCTTCTTGCCAACCCTAAATGCCACTGCATAGTTGGAAAATTATACAAATGTACCAAATTTTTCTGTTAGGAAATGCTCATTTATGCAAAGATAATGCAGTACGCTTGGCAAGCCCTCTACAAAAAGATCATATATATTTCATATTACGCCTCGTACATCTATCTATGCCACTTTATTTTCTTGTGCAACGTATTTAAATTGCTCATTGTCGCCGTTAATGCCATTTTTTTTATTCCAATGTTTGCCGAATGGTAATGGGCTTAACACCTGTTACGTGGGACAAAAATGCATGATACGGTGAAATGTGGGCATATAAGAGTAGTACGCCTTTGCCTGGCCTGATTAAGGCCTGACAATATGTATGTATGTTTGCCGAAAACAAATAGTTTCTGATTGAGATACATTACAAGAACCTGAATTTCCATGGTGGGCTTCAACCAACTAACGAACTTTTTTCACGCTGTATTCCTGACGGGGTAGTCAAAGACATACTTTTTCGCTTTCTGCAGATTAATCGTTTCATACACATACGCCTGGGTACGAAACGATTAATCTGGGTATTCAAAATAGTAAATAAAAGAGTACCAGAGAGACCACTGTATGAGAGTAGCACTTCTGCCCGGCACGCGTTGGAAAAGAAAAGGAGATAAAGACCTCTCCAGAACCCTCGCCGTTGGAAATGAAAAGACATGCAGCCAAGGAAGCTATAGTGAACCTTAACTTTATTCATAGCAGTGGCCTAACGTGCACTCTAAATCAAGCACTAGGCTTGATGCTATAATAATAATAATAACTTAACTATCTTCACGCTGTATGAGAGATGTAAGTCAAAGAGAACCATGAGAGATGAACCATGTTAGTAGTGAGAATGTGGAAAGTATATGGCAGAACCTTAGGGATAGTATGATAAATGCCGCTGTAGAAGTGTGTGGAGAAACGAGAAGAGGCAGTAGTAATAAGCGTGACGCATGGTGGAATGAGGAAGTGAAAGAAGCAGTTCGAATGAAGAAGAAAGCATGGTTAGACTACTTAGCCTCGCGGAATGATTTTAATATGAAAGAGAGATACAAGCTGTAAAAAGTTAATACGAAGGCACTGATAGAAGAAGCTCGTGAAAGGTGCAGAATGAAAGCGGATGAAAGGTTGTCGTCCAATTTCCGGGATAATGCCAGGCTCTTCTGGAAAGAGGTAGGCAAGACCCGGAGTTGTTCGGCAATCTGCAGTATGAATAAAGTAATACAATATGCTCAGTACTTACCCGTGGTACTACTGGTAGTACCACAGGAAATTATTTTTGCCCGTGGTACTACTATGACGTCTGGTAGTACCACGGGAGATTTTATATTACCCGTGGTACTACTAATTAAATAACATTCAAATATTGTAAAGTAAATAATTTATACTTAATTTAGATACATAAATCTCAACCTAAACAGGAGAAAAAAATAGAGACAAACTAAAAAATAATTTTATGGATTATATGATAGCTGGTGGCTTTTCTTGTCTGTATGGAATGTAAAGTTAGGCGTGTATTGAGCTAATTAACGTTTTGAGCCCGTAAGTATTTATAAATATTTTATTATGAATACTAGACAATATTCATCTCAACGTAGTTTTTCAAGTGCAAGCTCCAATGTTATTTCTTTGTATATCAATTGCATTTGAATGTGTCGTATTATATCATCACATTTAATATATTTAGTCCTTCTTTTAGTTTCCAGATTACAACCAGTTTCTGAAATTGATTCCGTTTTTAATGTGTGGAGCAGTCTAGTAGGCGTCACTGTACTCCTTTTCAAAATTTTGTTAATTTTGGAGTGCCATGACTCAAGAACGTTATTAGTTTTATGGCGTTGACCAAAAACACTTATTATTCCTATCAGTTTTTCTTTCATCCAAGTCCTTTCGACATAATGTATAAACTTATCCATTTTATAGAGTTTACTCTCGGATTTAATGTACATAAAACCTTCCAAAATTCGATCTGCAGGTATAAGTGCTAACGTTGATACTAATGATATAATGTGATTTTCGGGTTTGTTTACACATTTTAATACTTTCGCCTTTTTCCACATACATCTTTGCCAATGATAGTAACAACCAATAATATGAACTTTTGGAAAATACTTAAAATTGCATTTATCGTTGCAAGTTTAAAGTCGCAGTGGAAGAATTTTGGTTTAAATATTGGTATTTGGGATGATATTAAATCGAACATAATTTCATAGGTTTTTTGTTTTTTATCCAATAATAGTGCAAAAATTAATGGAACTACTTTAGTAGTTTCAGCAGTACTCCCAGCATCTCCGTGAATGCTATACAACTGGCTGAATGGAGGTGGACAAGCATAAAATGTTGCATCTCCAAAAATTTCTGTAAATTCGGGAATGTTCTCTTTAGCCTTCTGAGAACAGAATATTAATAAACGATTCCCCTCGTAATAATAGTCAGCAAGAATAAATGAATAGTAGTCTACGGGTACATGTACATCTTCAACGAAATTAAATACTGTTTTATAAACATTTGGTAACCTATTACGCATATCGTACAAAGTGTGTTGCACACTTGTGAACGCTGGCACATTTGCAACTAGGTTTAAACCATCGTCATTAACTTTTTTAAAGGCTTTCTTATACAGTTTTGGTATTGGTTGGTAAAATTCCGTTACCTTTGTCTTTAAATTGGAAACAGTTAATGCGATTTGATTCTTTCCATAATCTGGTTTGCACTGATTGTGTATTTTCTGTTGCAAGATGCTTTTATTCTAAAATAAAATTTAACTTTAATCTAAGAGTAACATTAAATGGGTACTTAAACTTAAAATGCAGAAATTTGTGATATGTGCATAAACTGAATTAAATTTACAGCAAGAAACGAATAGTTATATAGTTAGTCCGAGACTACCAGGACTTTAATTGGTCGTGCTATGTATGGTCTAGCACATAAGACCTTTTAACCTGTTTGTTACCACCTCACTAAAAAGGTAATGGGTTCAAAATTTCTTCCAAATTTAACATCTAAAATAGAAACATTTTATTAAATTTATTCGGCCCTTTTGACCGACCCCAGTTCCGTGCTTCAGAAGGCACGTTAAGCCGTTGGTGCCGGTTGCCAATAAAATGGCAGTCGTTAAGCCAAGTTGAAGGCCTTATGGGCGGCTTGAAAATTTCAACAGCAGGTCGCCGCACCCTTCACCTGTCCCGAACATTTAAGTTTTTTGAACGACGAGCATCTCCATATATTTGAACCAGTTGTATATGATTTCCATTTATAATATTGATAGCCTCCACAAAGCAGTACAATACCCCCTTTTCTATTTATAAAGACAACTTCTGAATCTAATGCGTCACACATGAAGACTGTATGATCTAGAAATTATATTCGTTGAATGAAATAGATAACTATCATAAATTACCTTAAAGCTATTATTTTAGTTTATGTAATAAGCTTAGATCTAAAGAACTAGCGTGGAAACCTTTCGTGAAAGCATAAAATTAATCATTGACAGTAGACATCAAATCATCAAAATTTGAACATAATTTAAAAAATGTAACTGACCAGTAAGTAGGTACTTTGATTTGAAAAAAAATTGTAAAGCACTCTATTATATATAGATATTATTAAATTAAGTAGATTAAAATATAAATAATATTAATAAGTAGTACCACGGGTAATATAAAATCTCCCGTGGTACTACCAGTAGTACCACCGGTAGTACCACGGGTAAGTACTGAATATGCTTAGTGTTAACAACATTGAGTTATAAGTTAACAATGACGTCCTAACAGACCAAACTGACGTCCTGCAGAGATGGAGTGAATATTATGGAAAGATGTATGCAAGAAAAGACAGAGATGCCACATCGGGAAGTGGAGCTCACTTCGATGCTCCGGATCCCGATGTCATTGAAGTCATTAGTATGAAAGAAATTGAACAAGCGATAAGAAGTATGAAATGTGGTAAGGCTGAGGGAAAAGACAGAGTTACTGCTGAGATGATCAAGTACGGTGGGTCGCGCGTCTGGGACACGCTATGTCTGTTATGCAACTTGTGCTGGCGGACAGGTGAGGTCCCAGATGACTGGCGAATAGCAGTTGTAGTACCTATCTACAAAGGGAAAGGCTCGCGCCTAAACTGCTCCAGCTACAGGACGATCAGCTTGGTCAGCTTAGCTAGTAAGGTGTATGCAAAGATTATAACGGCAAGAATGCAAGAAAAGTCTGAAAGGTATTTATGGGAGGCTCAATGCGGATTCCGACGTGGAAGAGGTTGCATGGATCAAGTGTTTTCTCTCCGCATGATCGCGGAGAAGTTTCTGGCTATTAGCCAGAGGGTTTTCTGCGCTCGTGGCCCCGCGGTCTCAGTGTTCTGTAAACGATCACTGAGTTACGCAACTTTCACTATGGCTGGTCCTCGGATGGGTGACCACTTTGTGGCAATTACATTTGCGAGCGTTTCCGTGCTTCGGAAGGCACGTTAAGCCGTTGGTCCCGGTTGCCAGTAAAATGGCAGTCGTTAAGCCTGGTTGAATGCCTTATGGGCGGCATGAAAAATTTCAACAGCAGGTAGCCACAACCTGCGTCTGTCTATTTCAACACGGCAATGGGCTCACCACCTATTACGTGGGACAGAAATCCACACGGTGAAAAGTGGGCATATAATATGCCTCTGCCACCCCTTCGGGGATAAAGCGTGATGGATATGGTGTGGACGGCTCGCTGCTGCGGGCAATACAGTCGCTTTATAAGGACTGTAAGGCTTGCCTGCGAGTAGGAGGGGATGTGTCACCTCTTTTTGATGTCTGTACAGGTGTCAAACAGGGTTGTGTCATGTCCGCCTGGCTGTTCATAGTGTATCTGGATAGTTGCCTGCAGAAGCTGAAAGATTGTGATATGGGTGTGAATTTGGGTGACTCTTCAGTAAACTGTCTGCTGTACGCTGATGATGCGGTGCTCATGGCCTCATCAGAACACAACTCCGACCTTCAGGCATTAGTCACTAATATGAAAGAGGAGTGTGAAAGTAAGGGTCTTCGCTTGAATGCAAGTAAGACTAAGGTTCTAGTATTTGAAAGAGATGACGTAAGAACTAAATGCGAGATTAGGGTAAACCAGGAACGTCTAGAGCAAGTGAATGAAATTGTGTATTTAGGGAGTATGTTTAGCTCGGATGGAAGATGTGATTCGGATGTAGAACGGCGAGTAGCTGCCGGAAACAGAGTTAACGGTACTTTGTCCCAATTAGTTAAGCGACAAAGCATCAGCAGATGCATGAAAGTAAATTGAATGCTGTGGAAGTGCGATCACTTCGAAAATTGGGCCGACCGAATACGTAACGAAGTGATACGCAATATGGCAGGTTTGAATAAAAGTGTCAGCGTTAAGCTGGAAAAGGGCGTGCTCCGTTGGTTTGGACACGTCCATCGAATGAGTGAGGAACGATTGACGAAGAATATATATTGTGCGAAAGCAGAGGGTAGAAGAGGTCATGGTAGGCCGAGACTTACATATGAAGACCACGTGAGCAGATTGCTCTGAAGGCGTTGTTGTATTGTATACGTAGGGTATTAAGCGCTGCACACAATTGACCCACAATGCACTTGAGTACAGTGAAGTGCAGTACGCCTTGAATAACATTATTTTTACACAGTTTGTACATCGAGCAAACCTACGGCTACCAGCATATTCGCCCTTATCGCCAAGGCCCTACGCTCCCGTTCAATATCCATATCGTCCTTGAGGTCGTGCGCAACAAAATGTCCCAGATATTTAAACATTTCTACTCGGCGAAGCGGTACTCCATATACAGTAACTTCAGGTACCAGGTCTGGACACTTACTGCCCACGGCCTCAAAGACCATGAAATCAGAATTTTTGACATTATATAGCAGTCCATGTTGGTTAGCATATTTCTCACATATTTTAAGCAGCTTTCTGAGTGCACTGATAGAGGGGGCCAGCAGCACCATGTGGTCTGCGTAACTTATATTATTGAAAGCTATTTCATCAATAAAACAGCCCACGCGTGTGCTGCTGAGCTCCTCTATCAGCGCATTTATATATAAATTAAATAATTTTGGAGAGGTTAGCCCCCCCTGTCGTACCTCACATTCCATAATATATGGCGCCGACATGCTAGATCCCCATCGTATCACGTTACTTTGATTTTGGTACCAATGGCCAAAAACTTTTAGCAGTTCCTTAGAGATCCCTGTTGCACGAAGTTTATCCTACAATATATCATAAGATACCAAATTGAACGCCTTGGATAGGTCCAAGAAGGCTGCGTATACTGGAGTCTTTCTCTCAGTATAGTACTTGACAGTGTGCTTAAGGCAGGCAATTGCACTCTCAGTGGACAACCCTGGCCTACACCCGAACTGAGCATCGTGAGGCTTAATGTATTAATCCAAATGTGAATTAAGCACACTGTCAAACACTTTTGCTATTATGGTTGCCAGCGAGATAGGTCTGTAGTTCGACAGGTCCGAAACGTCCCCAGTCTTATTTTTGACCACTGGCACCACCACCGTACGCGTCATTTCAAGTGGTAAATGTCAATGTCCCACACAGAGGTTAAACAGCAGCGCCAGTACTCTTGGCAAATGACAACCTGCATGCCGCAAGTGCTCAATGCTCAAACCATCGTGCCCCGGTGATATACCTCTCTTCATATTATTTATTATATGACGTACTTCTTTTGCGGTTATAAGTGTGGATACCGAGCCACTATGTGTCCCAGCATCAAACACGTGCCGCGCTACTCCTAGCGAAGACTTTAACATAAAATGCTCCTTAAAGCACTCAGCTATCATCTGAGGATCAGTCAAACCACCAACGTTCACAGGAAGGCTATGAGACACATTTAATTTACTTGTCGATTTCCAAAAGTGTTTAAAGTCCTGAAATATATAGAGCTATATATCGCTCCCATCATTTTGAATCTAAGAAAATTTTCATGGCTTTTTAACTGGCCTAAACAACGTATATTACAATCTAGTGGCTTACCAAAACCCTGATATTGATTATAGGCCACTTTTTTCATAAGCATACCCACGGGCGTAAGCTAGTTGGCTGATGTTAAAAAAGAGTTTTATAAGTGTTTATAAAGCGACTATCAAATTAAAATTGCTACAAGAATAACTACTCGTATTATGGCACTTACGCGCCCTGTGAGGCGCTATTTGGCAGATCCTTGTTGTGAAGTATCAGGAAGATTTGTTTGTAATCCTCTTTACTTGGATTACCTATGATATTTAATCTTATTTGGACCCAGTGTACCTTCCTTAGTGACCAGATTATCTAAAAAAAGAATAATGTGTATAAAAACCGAGGAAATTTTAATTTCTATGCGTTAAAAGCTGCTTTTTGTTATAGAATTTTGTAAATCTTTGATAAGCCTCTTTCGTATTCGCCTTGTAATCTTTCTTATAGAAAAAATACGTCTTAAATATTTTTTTATTATGATTTCGTTACCTTAAAACGTTGCAATTCTAATATTAGGTAGCTATTGTAGGTACTTGACTTATTAATAATAAGACTATACTTGACTATTCCGCTTGTAGCTAAGGAACCCCGACATCTATAATATTATAAAGGTAAAGAATTTATTTATTTGTTTGGTGGAATACGATAATCTCAGGAACTAGTAGTACGACTTTAATTTTTTATTGTGTTGGATAGCCTATTTATCGAGAAAGGCTATAGGCTAAATTCCATAACACTACTACACAGGAGAGCGGAGCAATTACTATAAATGTCAACAAATTATTGTGGAATGAAATCCCAGCCTGGGGTTTTCCGAACGTTTACAGTATGGGGCTTTTAAAAAAGCATTTTAGAAGGTATTTAAAGAGTCGGCAGCGCGAGTGTTGCTCCTCTGGTGTTGCAAACGTCTATAGGCTTCGGCGACCACTTTCCATCAGATAGGCCGTATGCTTGTCTGCCACCTCAGAGGTATAAAAAAAGTGTGTGTGTACTTACGTACACGCTTTATAAGTTATACAGCTTTGGCCTGATAAGATTTCATCACATATACTACAAATCTTTGTTTGTAACAGAAATGATTAATTTGTAAGAAAAATAAACATAAAAACAATGAATACTACTTTGATTGTAGTTATAAGTTGTCATGGAACACTTATCTGCCTGTGCGCGCATCGTAACAATGTAGTTATAAGTTGTCATGAAACACTTATCTGCCTGCGCGCGCATCGTAACAATATAAGTGGTCATGGAACACTTATCTGCCTGCGTGCGCATCGTAACAATATAAGTTGTCATGGAACACTTATCTGCCTGCGCGCGCATCGTAACAATAAAACTACTTTGAATGTAGTTATAAGTTGTCATGGAACACTTATCTGCCTGCGCGCGCATCGTAACATAATGTAGTTATAAGTTGTCATGGAACACTTATCTGCGCACGCATCGTAACAATTTACTCTCATAATTTTTCCCTAACACGCAAAAAGAAGTACAACTTCAAAAACAAGACGAGCAATTTTTTTTTAAATTATTGTCAAATAAAGAAATGAGTGGCGAGATTAAATAGGTGCCATGGGTTTGAAGAATGTCACGGACAAAGCTGCAACCGTCAGTCAGTAAATTCGTAAAGTAGTAGACAAATTCTGATCAAAACTATTATTTGTAAGTTTTTTTCGTCTAATGCACTTGAGTAACCTCGCATCAAATGCGAGGCCAGGATCGACAGTAGTCTATTTAAGAGGAAATATTATGATTACATAAATTAAATTATAAAGTGAAAAAAATTTTCAGTCACGAGCTGGAATAAAACCAGCGTCTTCTGGTTCAACGCACCAGACGCGTTTACCAACTACACCACCGTGACCTGCTCGAAACTGACGAATGAATCCACATCTTGTAGGTCTTAAGGCGACGTAAGGCGCCATCGTCCGGAACTTCGCGAAGTTGCGTCAGGTGCGTTGAACCAGAAGACGCTGGTTCGAACCCAGATAGTGACTGAAAAATTATTTGACTTTAAAATTTAAATTTGAAAAAAATAGCATACTAATTGCTTTTCAAAATTCTTTCTAATGTTTAAGCAGTCATCACACGCAGGTGTTCGTACCGTGCAACATTGCTAACTACCGGTCAATGGCGCCTAATATCCTGAAATATGTGCTTATATTGTATTTTCATTGTAGAGTACTTATGAGTACTGAAATTGAAGGTAAAAAAAAGAAAAAGAAGCGCTCGTGGCCCCGCGGTCTCAGTGTTCGGTAAACGATCACTGAGGTACGCAACTTTCACTATGGCTGGTCGTCGGATGGGTGACCACTTTGTGGCATTTACATTTGCGAGCGTTTCCGTGCTTCGGAAGGCACGTTAAGCCGTTGGTCCCGGTTGCCAGTAAAATGGCAGTCGTTAAGCCTGGTTGAAAGCCTTATAGGCGGCTTAAAAAATTTCAACAGCAGGTAGCCACAACCTGCGTCTGTCTATTTCAACACGGCAATGGGCTCACCACCTATTACGTGGTACAGGAATCCACACGGTGAAAAGTGGGCATATAATATGCCCTGCCACCCCTTCGGGGATAAGGCGTGATGGATATTTATTTATTTAATAGCATTATTTATTATCTCCCATACATAATTTGCCACCTTGTTTTGGGTGTTGCTTTAGGAGATGAATTTCGTAAATCAATTCTTAGTCTGAGACTACCAGGACTTTAATTGGCCGTGCTAAAGAGTGTCTAGCACATAAGACCTTATAGCCTTTTTGTTACCAACTCACTAAAAAAGCAACGGGTTAAATATTTCTTCCAAATTTAACATATGAAATCCCAGTTCCGTGCTTCGGAAGGCACGTTAAGTCGTTGGTCCCGGTTGCCAATAAAATGGCAGTCGTTAAGCCAAGATAAAGGCCTTATGGGCGGCTTAAAAATTTCAACAGCAGGTAGCAACAACCTGTCTATTTCAACACGGCAAGGGGCTCACCACCTGTTACGTGGGACAGGAATAAACATAGTGAAAAGTGGGCATATAATATATATGCCTCTGCCAACCCTTCGGGGATAAGGCGTGATAGATAAATAAATTCTTAGTGGATCTCAACATCACAAAAGAAAAAAATTACGAGCTTTTTTTCTTATTCAGTAGTGTTTTTATCTTCAGTAGTTTCGGCTGGACGTTAATGGCTCAGTCACAATCAGATGACAAATTAAGTCTGTCAGTTTGACATTACAGTTTGTGCTCTGATACAATAGGTGGCGTTAGAGAGCATCACGTCTAAAATAGAATTTTCTCTGTAATGTAACCACTGCGTATAAATTTAGCAATGGCTCGCATGCGCCGCTGTGTTTCATCTATGGTCGAACAGCTGCGCACGCGCTACACCTAAATAGTCGGAGGTCAGTAACTATTAGTTATCATTTAATATTAAATATCTTTTTCTTAATCTGCACTATTTAAATTGAAAAAATGAATTTATATAAAAGTGGTTATTAAAGAATTGGCATTCAGTAGGTACTTTTAAATGTGGTTGTTTCTACTGGGAGCATGAAAAATTATAAATAATCTATTTGTGATAAAAGTTAACTGTTCATGATCTTGTTTTACACTCGCAGTTGTATTGGTCTTAAATAGTTCTTCTAAATTTAAAGTTGAATTTTTTTGATAATATTTTACTCCAATATTCCCAGGATGGCGTTGGTTCATTTCTGTTGGTACGTTCGTTTCTGACCCGTGGTACATCAACGTAGTTCACCTAGGTGTTCCACGGTTAACTTTATGTACCTAGGTTAGATATATAGGTGCGTCATGGTTAGATATTTGTTCTCCACATAGAACGGCGATCGCCGCAAGACATGAATATACCATCAACGGCGACACTCTTGCAATTTATCTGCAATGTAACCAAACTGAAAGTTACGAATACGAAGTTGAGTTGAGAAAGATAAAATTTGTATACATCAACTTTTATCTTTAGCTTTAAATCCATTCGACACCTAAACATTGACTATTCTCTTATTGAGTGAACAATTAAAAACAACTTAATACACTTTCATTAAAAAAGAGACGAAGAAAAATGTTCTATAAATATAAATCACCTAGGTACTGAAAACTTGGCATAGAAAGCGTCATAGGTATGGAAGAAATTATGGAGGCATCGAATAGTATAAATTTGGATAAATCTGTTGAAATTAAATTACCCCGGTATATCGTATGCGAAGAATGTCAAGAATATTATTATTCAGATGCTCTCTAAAAAAAACGTGAAAGGCAAAACACTTCCATAAACATTTTGCCAAAATTTGAAAATAAAATACAAATGTTTTCGTTGTTTGGCGAGACACCTTCTGCATTTTCGAACTATTAACTGTAAATATAGGTATTGTTTTATTAAATAAAGATTTCCTGTGTAATTTTGAAAGGTGTAAAAATCATTTTTCTTGAATGTTCTGTATATCTTTCTCCTTTGCAATTTTACTTGCCTATAAATTACCTTTAAGAAAACTAAGATAATGATAATAAAATTAGAAATAAATTCGTTCCCCATCAGCTTGGTGAATCATTTATCAAGTGGTAGTTATATATGGACCTAGTGCAGTACTAGTTACGATAAATGAGCACCATTTGCACACCAACAAACCATTTCAGTAATCGAACAAACACAGTATGAATTTAAATGGAAAAATAATACATTACAAATAGGAATAGTATTAGGTATTTCTTTACTCGGTATTACTAGTATATATTTACTGACCCAACCCAGCTATAGCAACTCTACAGTTATATCAATACTAATTATCTTAGTATGAGTTTAATTTTATCTATCGTAGAACTAAAAGTAGAACTAAATGGATTAACCCTATTAGACTAGCACTGCAATATGAATATTAAATAATAAACTCGTAGATAGGTACGGTAAGTTGTTATTTATATCATTAGGTTCAAGATATCCTAAACCTAATGATAATCTAGAAGATCTAGAAGAAATAAGAACGAGAAGAGGTTACATTACTAATTCTTATGAAATTTTGATGATCATGTTCTAGGACTAAGAGGCTATTATTGCATTGAAGAATGATTTGTGTCATTGATTATTTGTATCAACTTTAAGCTATTAAGTTTTAAGCTTATTTAAGCCTTAGATTTGGTCTCGTCGTCCGAGTATATGTTTTGATGATAGAGTTTCAAATTCAAGTTCCCGTAAAGATTTTGTTTTTTTTTTGTGTTTTCATTGCTAATTTAACACGGTATTTAAAAAAAAACTGTGGACGGAAACATTGTTTTTCAACATTGTTGTTGAAGTCTTAACTATTAACTAATTAATATTTTCATAATTGTTTTCAATGGTCGGTTATTTAAAAATCAAATATGGGTATTCATTAGAAAATTGGTATCGTTTTTCAGGCTAAATCATGCCACGCGTATTTGAAGAAATAGATCCAGGGTATGCAGCCGCCTGCAGCGACATAACTCTGTGCTCCAACTCCAAGGGTTTCTTTAAGAGCCTGAGCGAGGAGCTCCTTACCATAGCAGACACGGACGGATGGCTGGGCACCTTCGAGAATGTCGAGGATGGGAAGAAAGTCGCGACGGTTCTTGGGAACAAATTGGTTTGTACAACTTATTCATAGCTCAAATACTGTACACAAAAAGGTAAAAAATTGTTTTAACAGCTTCATCTAAATAAATATTTATTTATAATATAATATACAAGTAAACACATAAATAAAATACAAAATTTTGTTCGTGTGTTAGATAGTCCATTTATCGAGAAAGGCTATATATTATTACGCTACTGCGTAAGAGAGCGGAGCAGCAATCGTAAATGTCAATTTAAAATTTAAACCAAGGAAAATTTCACACTTGCCACTTGAACATAGCCCACTATTAGCATCATGGTTGTCTTTGCAGCCTATCTGTGATACTCTTAATACTGGATAGGTAGCTGTTGTTTTCTACTCCTATCGTTTCTCCAAGGTATTGGGTGATTTATTGGATTTCAGAGGTAAATATCGACAAAAATCATGAAAAACGCAAATCGTTTTATAGGGATGAGTATTAGATACTTACACTTTCACATTACAAATCGAAAATACATACTCATGTCGGTAATTCGGGCTACAATCGGTTGACTCGATACAAATTGTACGTATGTCGCGCCTAATCACTAGCGACTGCCATTTGGAATATCTATAAATGGATCTCGTGTGTGACGTTTGAATGTACGGTATATCAATCGTTTAAATTCCACAGTCGTGTGGGAGATTTGAAGATTATCTTTAATGATATATCAAAGAAATGGGGGGTTTGGTTTTGGCACAGTAGTTAAAGTGGCTGATGTTGTACTTGTTTCTACTGCGTCTGATTGTCCTCAGATTCTTCTTTCAAATTCATTGAGTTAAATTCCCTTATAAGTAAGGCCTATCGGGGCTTCCAACAGCTGTAATTTACCATAGATTGACATATTAGTAACGTCGACGAAGAGGTAGAATTCATAGTGTTGGTGCTATTTTTCATCTTTTTATTGAGAAATATTAAACTCATATTCAAAGAATGCTGCTCTTTATCAGAGGCAGGAGGCAACCCCTACGTTCTTACCCTGCTCTAAGTGCCTATTGAGGCACTAAGAGCAGGGTAAAACTCTGACACAACAACATGTGCACATTGGTGCACATGTTGAGACAACACTTCGTTGCAAGTCCTCTCATAATTCTCTTCGCCACCAACTTGTCGCTCTATGGCGCGTCATCCAGAGCACGTTTTCTTCTTCACAGTCGTACATAATACATACATACATACATATCGTCACGCCTGTCTCCCATCGGGGTAGGCAGAGACTATGGCTTTCCACTTGCTACGATCCTGGCATACAACTTTCGCTTCTTCCACTTTCATAAGTGTTTTCATATATACACACGCCGGTTAAGGGTACTCTTGACTTGACCTTTTTCCAAAATGTCTTCTATTTGATTGACATATGTACGTCGAGGTCGCCCCTTACCAGTTTGCCCATTCACTCTCTTCTGATAAATCTGTTTCGTTAGTCTACTTTCATCCATCCTCTCCACGTGTACAAACTATCTAAGCATACCTTTTTCTATCTTACTACTTCTTCTACACACACAGTCGTAGATAGGCATAATAGCGTTGTCAAAGATGTCATCACTGCGCTTCTCTAATGTCCCGGCTTGGTGAGAGTCACATGTTGTAATCAGCTGACTCGCCAATCTTTTTCCACACAATAGCCTCTATAACACGTTACTAACACCAACCGTTATGATCGCCAGGATAATTATTAATATCTTGAAAGACTTCATCGTCGGCTGTGAAAATGGCTAATATGAAGATTTGGATTTTACTTCAGCTTTTATAAAAAGAGAGGTACATTAATATTCGATTTTCTTAAGTAGATGTAAATGAGATAATGTAAACCACATAGTATTATAGTATTATAAATTTGAAAGCGTGTTTATTTGTACTTCTTTTCATACATTATTTGGTATTGAAACAGTGAATTAATAAATATTTTTATAAAATTAATAAATAACTAATTGAATCAGGCGTTAATGGCGGAAATCCATTTTAAAATACTATAATGTTTTTAAATGTTATTTTTGCAATATTCCGCTTTTTTAGAATGTCGTACGATGTCGACACGTGTTTCGCCTACACACAAGGCATTATCAAGACTGGCTGCCAAACAGTCTTGATAATGCTTTCTGTAGAACCACAAAGGCGTAGAAAAATGAAACCTGTATAGCTACAGGTGATAATAAATATGTACGTGATTTGTGTTTTTTTAGGCGAATGGCAGAACCTCTAGTGTTGCATACGCCCATACACTAAGGTCATCAAGGAATGGTCAATTTAGAACAGGTGGGAATACATACACAAAGAGTTCTTTATTCAAGGCGCTCTTTGGTAAGCTACATCACCCGACCATCAACCTGCAGGAAATATCATAGTCAGCTCCGAACACCAGCTGTGGTTTCGTAACCAACTGTTAGAGGTGCCACGGGTACCAGCCGAATCCACCTGGCGTTTTGGATGCACGCATTGTGAGAAATCAACGGAGAATAAGATCTGCGTTATTTAACAGAAATCCGTTTAAGACATAAAGAAATAAATAGATTAGTAAGGAATAGGATTAAATTTGGTTATCAAATAATCAGTTTATCAGTCAGCCGTCAGTCATATAATGTGTAAAAAGAAATACAAACAGACAGGTTTTCCACTTCGTTTAACTATGGTTATAGTTTACCTGTCATACTCCTAACGTACTCCTAGATATCTCATTAGCATCTACGTAGGAACTTTGAATATTAATGAGCCTCCCCCACTATAAAAGCTGAAGTAAAATACAAATCTTCACATTCAGCCATCTTCACAACCACGATGAAGTCTCTCAAGATATTAATTATCCTGGCCATCATAACGGTTTGTGGTTGTGACGACGTGCTATCAAGGAAGGTGCGATTGTGTGGAAGAAGGCTGGCGAGTCAGCTGGTTACAACATGTGACTCTTATCATGCTGGAACATTGGAGAAGCGCAGTGATGACGTCTTCGACAACGCTATGATGCCTATCGACGACTCCGAAGAAGAAAACATGCCGTGGATGACGCACCACAGAGCGACAAGCTTGGTGGCGAAGAGAATGATGGGAGGGCTTGCAACAGATTGTTGTGTCAACATGTGCACAATTAGGCACCTCCTAGAGTACTGCCCACCGGATAACTAAGAATCAATTGCCCTCGATTTCGACCAAAAACTGCTTTTAAAACTCATTCTAACGTAAATAAGAGTAGGCGCTCAACAATTCGTTATCATCAGCGGAGCATTGAAGTTACGGAAACTTGACGTGCAGGATTTACAAGCGGCTACTGTCTGAGTGCATTATGTTTATTATAAATAATTAGTAATTGCTATTGTATAACAAATATGTTAGTGGTCTTAAATTTATAAATTAATCATTCTATTTGTTTCTTTGCCCTGTTCTTATCGTAGAAGCACAATTAATCACATCATCTATTTACGTGACCTAGGTTTTGATTGTTCCATACCTCAAAGGAAGAACCAGGTTAATAATTGTAGAAGGGGGGGGGGGGGGTAAAGGACGTGGGGGTAGATTCTGACTCTGATAAAGAGAAGCGTTCTTTAAATTGCAAAACTGAAATCAATTTTCTACTCACTAGGAGACACAGTGTCGACGGGAGATGACTGTAGTGTATTTTTTTACTCAAAAGTGTCGTAACTGACATAAGCAGAGAAACAGAAGTCAAAATGAAAAATAAAGAATTTCGAGTGCACTACACCAAGACATTATGCAAGCAGTCAACATAACTCTAACTTTTGATCAATTTTGTGCATATAGTTTTTCAGTTTCGGTGTAGTTGTAAAGTGCCACTCCGAAGCCTGTTAACTAGTTTGCACGTTAAACTCGTAACCCCGCGTCTCGTTGAAATTGGCTCTTTCTAACCAGTCCATAGCAACTCAGGGATTGAGTTTTTGCAGAAAAATTTAGGTCTTTAAAAACTAGAGGAGTGGGAACATGTTTCATACCAAATTGATTATTTAAAATGGTATGGATTGACACCTGAGACATAAAAAAGCTAAGCTAAGCAGCTAATTCTCTCAAACTGGAATGTATGAGAATTTCAGTCACTATTTCATTAACTTTTGAGATGTTATCTTCTGTTAAAGACGTTAATGGCTTATCAGAACGAAGCAAATCTACCATCACGTTTACCGCTTTTAATTAAATCTTTTCACTATAAACCTTATTGTAACACTATCTAAGAAATTAGATTTTTTTTATCGACCACGAAAAGATATTGTTGATGCAAAATTTAAGATCATCTCTGTACATGGTTTTGGACCTTTATAGGTACCTCAGTAGCAAGCGAACCACCACCACCGAACCACTTTTAAAGACTGGAGTAATAATACTTCACCACAAATGGATTTGGGTCTGCATGGGAGGATTACCTACGCCATTTCGACACTTTTTAACGAATTTTGTTTCGTCGATAACGAGAGGTGGTTAGGTACGTTTGATAAACTGCCCACAACGTGAGGATCCATCGCTTTCCAGGTTTCGTCACGCCATGCCAGACTTCTTGAATAACTGAAGAGGAGGAACACAAAATCTTACTTACAGTACTGTCAAGTCATCTGACATTTGAATACATTCACAAGCGCTTATCAAAATTCGGCGGCGGCATTCACCTATTCCCAACTCGACATAAACCGAGATATATTATCATATTTTCACCTAATACAGCTACACCGAAAATATAATATAATACTCCAAACGAATATATTGGTAAAAAGAACGCTCGTAGATCCGATAACTCATTGTTCTGTTAACTATCACTGCGTTAAACAAATCTCATTATTGCTGGTCATGGATGAGTAACCGATTTGTGGTATTTACATTTACGCGCGTTTCGGTGCTCCGGAATGCACGTTAAGCCGTTGGTCCTGATTGTCTGTAAAATGGCAATCGTTAAGCCAAGTTGTAGGTCTTGTGAGCGACTTGAAAAGCTGACTTCAAAAGCAAGTCGCCACAACCTGCGCTTGCCTATTTAAACACGGCACGTGTTACGTGGGACATAAATGCCAACGGTAAAATATGGGCGTACAATATGCCTCTATCTCCTTCGGGGCAGACGAGATTGATATAGAAAAATACAGTATTTTACTGCTACGTAAATATAATTATACACACCTTATTATAGTTATCTTGTAAATATCTGAAAACCCTTTTAATGAGAAATTATTTTTTTTAAGGGTAAGCTACCCTTACCTGCCTTACCTGTATAACCCTTATAAAAGATTTTAACTTATTTCTAAGTTGATTGAATTGTAATCCAACTTGAAATTACCAGGGCTTTGGAAATTGAAAGTACCTGTAGCTGATATTTAAATTTTGTTTTATGTTATAGAAGAGAAGCGATTGAGTATGGATATAATCTACATAAATAATATTATCGAAGCTTGCATTTGTAAGTCCTTTTTGTATTTTATGCCCCATTTATTGAGAAATGTTTTAGTTTAAATAACACTATGTAAAAAAATGTCAACAATATTTGTTATTACACACATATGGACTGTTTGATACAGCATTTATTAACAAAATTTATACATAAACTTGAAAAAAAATGTGTGTGTTTACCAAAGTACACAGGCCAGAAGTGAAATTCTTCACAACATTATTTTACAGCTATAAAATTTCTCTCATACGTTGATAAAGAAGTTTCACTTTTGATATAAAGAAGTTTCACTTTTGATATAAAGAAGTTTAACTTCAAAACCACATGGCACGTATCCGAAAAACGTAACAGTTGTTATTACAGTTATAAAATTTCTCTCAACGTCGATAAAGACTTCAAATATTAGGTCTTTACCTATGAAATTGCCGTTTTCTATGAAAAATATTTAACGAATTTTTTTCATGTATTTTATATTTGTATTAATCGTATTAGTCACTCATGCAATCAATGCATCTTTCCCAACGCAATGGCAGTTTATTGATGCCCTTCTTAAAGAAATCAGCTGGACTTGAGGCAGCAAATTCTTCAAAGGCATTTTGTACCGCCTCTCGGGTATTTTTTTTTTCCCGCCAAGAAGTTATCCAAATTCTGGAAAAAGTAGTAGTCTGTATGCGCAAGGTCTGGTGAGTAGCAACCCCAGTTCTTGCAACTTGGAGACCGTCTGCAGTGCAGTATGAGGTCGCGCGTTGTCGTGCTGGGGTAGCGGAGACGAGCGATTGATGCTGGATGGAGATGTGCCAGCTTCTTCATCATTGTGTTTAGTTCTTCACAGTATACATTTAGTTTAGTTAGGTAAGAAGCTGTGATGAATCATACCGGCGCTAGACCACCAAACAGGCCATCACTTTTCTAGGGGTAAGGTTTCGTTTAGGGCATCATTTAGGTGCTGAACCAGGATCCAATCAGCTGGCTGAGCGCTTCAGATATCAAACAGATTCCATTTTACATCGCAGGTAACAATGCGGTTCAAAATTCTTTCATTTGTGTGTCTGTTGAGCAGTGCAAGGCACGTCTCGACGCGTACTTCGCGCTGGCGACCATTTAGTTCGTGGGGCACCCATTTTTTACCTTGCCAATTTGACGCAAATGGACCAATATTGTTTTGACGCTAACGTCGAAAGCTGCCGCTAATTCAGCTGTAGATGGTGTATCATCAGCTTCCACAATCACCTTTAATTGGTCATTGTCGACCAAGTCTTCGGACGACCGCAAAGATAATTTTTCAGGTCGAAATTTCCAGACCGGAAGCGAGCAAACCAATAAAAGGTTGTGCGTTGGTTTGTAGTGTTAGCTCCGTAAACGTTGTTGATGTTTCGTGCCGCTTGTGCCGCGTTGCTGCCACGACGGTACTCATATTCCATAATTACTCAAATTTTTAACTTAGCCATTATGACGAAAAAGATTAAAATGCGATGAAAATGTAACACTAATCAATAAACAAATGACTACTTTTGAAAAAAGAATTTCATTTTATTAAAATAAAATTAATTTGAAATTAGAATTCATAGCCAAACAAAAATTATTTTGATTTGAAATGGCTAGTACTGCATAACGGCAATTTCGTAGGTAAAGACCTGTTATTATACGTTCCTTACTTCAAACATCGATAATGACTTGTGTTTAGTGTTTGCTAGATACATAGCAAGGAATGTTGCTAGCTCCATCTAGTTCGCGCCTAATATAGACGAAAATAATAAAAAATACCGCGTGCCAAGTTCACGTCAAATTGTTTTTTTAAAACACGCCTTATCTCCGAAGGGGTGGCAGAGGCAAATTATACGCCTAATTTTCACCGAGTGTATTCGTGTCCCACGTAATACCTGGTGAGCTCCTTGCCATGTCGAAATAGACAAACGCAGGTGGCCTCAACCTGCGTTTGTCGTATTTTAAATTTTTACTACAAATTGTTTGTAAAAATCGCATACACGACCTGTTGGTTGCTTACCATTCGTCTGTAATAATTAGTGTTATCGTAAGAGAGAAGGATGCACTATAACATGCATAGTTGTAAAGTTGAAATATATAGAGTAAGGTGTTTCTAGAAGAGCGCGCGTGAGTGACATTGTTTCCTAGCGGTACTTTACAATGTATCAAAATCAAATCAAATTAAATTTTTTTTTATTCATTTAGACAATGTAAGGCACTTACAATAACAACAATAATTAAAATGAGAGTAATTCTAGTTGCCGGTTCCAAGGGCAGCCTACCCTTTATGGAGAAGAATTTGGAAAAGAACTCCATGGATGCTCTTTTAGAATGTATGTACGGCTTACAATAATTAATTTACATAGTTCTTCGGAGTTACTTATGATGTATGAGTCGCGACGATGGTAGTTCAGAAGTGAAAGGAAGTACACTGAACGCGTTAGGTTGTTAATTTAAAATTAAACATAATTATCATATCTTACTGAACCAGCTCCAGCTCCTAAATGTAAACGTGTAGCAACTATATCATTAGTAATATAATATTCAAAAATATAAGGCGCATTGGTAGTGGAACAGTCTGAAAAAGTTCTTGATTCTAATACCCAATACACTATGAATTATTAACGATTTTGTGCAAATTTCACATAAACCATCTACTAAATAGTCCGAACAAAGCCTAAACATTTGGTTTGGATAGGTGAGCCCGTTCTTGAGTTATAAAATTACAATGAAAAGTGGCATTTATTTTTATATGTATTAGATGAAAGGCGTACGGCAGGTAGAACGCCAGAATAGCTAATTTATTAACGAATTACTTTCAAGCACACACACAAATTCTCAGTAAAGCATAATAATTTAAATGAAATGTGCTGGGTTCTAATAAACCCACTTTCTGCGATCTCATAGATAGATACACTAGTCGCTAGTCACTATGGGATACATTGGTAATACCCAAACTTGAAATTACCAGGAGGCCAAGTCTACTGTTTCAATCGCGAATAGAATCGAAATCGTCGCTCAATAGAAAGCCACCGGTACAGTTTTGACAGTTTTTCGTAGTCTACTATTACAATCGTACTCCAATAGACTTCTATAGGTCGGCCAAAGGAATTCTACTAACACGTACCGCGCCAGTGGCCGCTAGACAGTTGCATTTTTAATAGTTTACTAATATTTTGACAGCTAAAAACAGCGGTTCAATTCCACGGCTTGGCCCCCAGGGTTTTGGAAATTGAAATAACCTGTAGCTGATTATTCAATTATGTTTTATGTATGGAAGAAAAGAGAAGATATTGAGTATGGATATAATCGATACTTAATATCATTGAAGCTTGCATTTTAAAGTCCTTTTTGTATTTTCTCACCCATGAAAAATGTTTTATTTTTATTACAATGTTACTTGTTATAACGAATCTTAGCTTATATAACAATCCGAAACCAACATTGGTGGATCACACAATTAATATTTTTTCCGACCCAGGAATCGAACCCGGGACATCATGCGCGACAGTCGCATACACTACCACCGATGCAGTCTATACCATTAAATTAAAAAATTCTAAGTGGAAGCGACACAGAAGCAGCAAGGTCTTGGCATCATCATCATCATCCGAGCGTCTGTCCCTAAGGTCTTGGCATAGCACCCGGAAATAACGTTTGGATAAGTATGATTCTATATGGAAATTCTTGACACGTTTGTGCAAGATTTCCTTCAAAAATTGCTTGAAGATTGTTAAAGTGATATTTCAACATTGCAGCCAAGTATGGCAAACATACCCAACTTTTTTGCTCCTTGGGTTCTTGTACCAGTAGAGGAAACGTAACGATACCTCGAATTTGCCGGCTTGCAGTGATTTAACCTCAGGCCCACCCTGCGAGTCGGTTTAAGGTGAGGCGGAACACCGCGGGGTTTAGTGGGTAGGACGGCCCTCTCTCTCACGGGCCGGGAGCCCCACACACCGTTCTTACTGCCCCCGCAGCAGGGATGACAGGCGTAAATACACTCCCCGCGAAAAAAAAAAAAAAAAAACAATACCTCGAATATAAATCGAACGGAGACATCTATTGATAATCTTAAGTTCCAATAATCCACAAAATACATATATGAATGTTTATCTCCAGACAACACTTCAGATTCATTGTATTCCAAAACGTCACGAAGATTAGCATTTGAAACTGTGAACTTGTGTGACGAGCAAAATTTATTTAACCTTATTGGGAAAACGTTGTCAGCTTATTTCAGATAACATTTTTAGTTTTTTTTGGGATAATTACCTTGATTATAGTATAACTTTGTACTTAACTTTAAGAAGCCACTGTATTTCTGTAAATTTTGTCTTATTTTATTGTTTATTTTGAACTGTGATGATGTTAGTACAATAAAGCATATTATCTATCTATCTATCTATCTATATCGAAGCTCGTTCTTATTGGAGTCATAATAAATTTGAATGTTTAGTAAAACTGCTAGTAAAAACGTCACTGAAGAAAACTGCTTGTGAAAAGTAAGGCAAAATGGGGTTGTAGTATTTTGCAGTTGCAAATCTTTAGTCTGTATAAGCTAGACTCCAAGTTGAAAATATGGTAGGTAAGTAGTTTTGTTACAAAAATTAAAGAATCTTTAAAGTTACATTGCTCTAGTACTTAAAATCTTTTAAAAATATTATGTTCGTGAAATACTCTTTGAAACTCTGAAAACTGTGAAAAGTAAAGCACGAAACAAATTATCTTGATCTCTTGGATGGTGATACCCACAAGAATACTCAAGACTCTGACTCGGAGAGTTTACAAATATATTATCAAGGTAATTTCCTTTGTGCTAGCGCCGACATAAACAGCTGCATTTATTGTAAATCTGGGAAGGCCTAAAGGCCATTGCGCGTGCCGAGTCGTAAAGTATTTGGATTACTTTGAATGATTCGTTCATCACGTTTGCAATGTGTACTTAAATACTAATCAGGTATAATTTCCCGATATTTTACTTTCTCTTTCGATAGGTAAAATTAAAGTGGACTGTGTGAACCACTGGCAAAAACTTGGTAGTCACGGCATATGACGTGGGATCGATGTCAATATAGCAGGACGACGCATTAGATGCTACTGCTAAAAATATAATATTTTATGTTGACTACATTCATCATGATAACCTGGGTTATATAGAGGGGGATATTACGGAAACAACATAACTAGTGGTTCTGTGAACCGTAGACTTCGGAGTATTTTTTTTCTTTATTTTTTTTTGAGCTCTCTTCTTCTTCTTCTTCTTCTTCTTCTTCTTCTTCTCTCTCTCTCTCTCTTTAACCACTACTGGACCATTTCCCCTCCCCTGCCTCCATTTTAACCCTCGATCAAAAAACCCCCTCGCTAAAAGTTGTTGTCTACATCACGGATTGTCCATGCCAAGTTGCATGCAGATCCGGACGGACGGTCGGACATCAATAGCATTTTTCCCGTAGCAGTGGAGTTAAAACAGAGAATTTCGTCGTCTCGCTTCGCTCACCTCCTCAGTAGTTAATTGGTCTACATTAACGTCGTAAACTTGACAAATATAACGTTCTGCAGTCGCTGAGCTGTTTACTGTATGCAAAGATAATTGGACGTGACATTTTTCCGACTTCTATCTGATTAAAAAGATTTAGAGTATGTGTAATAAAGATGTTTGTAAATCGGTCCACTTTTGGGGAAAATATCGGTACATATATATGAAATATCATACAGTCAAATATGTATATGATCTCCTTCTTTTTTGTACTCGATAAATAACGAATAAGACACCTCGTCCATCAAGTAGACTGTAGACGCTTTCATTGTAAAAGTAGCAATACGCTCAAAGGTGTTGATTGCTGCTAATGTATGCACTTAGTCATTAAGACAGGTATTAACAAGTAACATAATAATATAATATTATTTACCAAATACTTAAGTCCATGACATGACAGTGAATCCTTTCAATGTGTTCTATATAAAGCTCCTGTTATTGTCTTGGGTACGCCTATTGAAACCTTTCATTACGTATCTGACTGACACATGCTTTGTGTTCTCTTAATGGGATATCCGATATGAGTACATTATCTAAGAGATAATAGATTTAGGGCGTCCACAAATGACTATTATATTTTTATCCTCAGTCTAGACATTAAAAACAATACTAATACTATACCTAATAAAATATGAGCTGTCTGCGCCTCATCCCTCTTTTTTGCATTCAAAGAAAAATAGAAAGTATAGATTTTCTAATTTCTATGTTTGCATTGCTAACGAAAAAGTGTTGTGGAGTTGTGGGTTTGGCAACTACGTGCAACAATTGTATTCTGAGCGTAGCTCTGTGTGATAGGTTTCGCTCATTATTGATAGATACAGCTGTATGCCAGCGGCACTATACATAGATGAGCTATAAGAAAAGTTCATGTAAACGTGCAAAACAGCCTACCCACACAGACGCACGCATCTACAAGTCCCAAAAGCGGAAATCGCAGTGCTGCGTGAGTCGACCAGTCGCGTTGGTCACAGTCGCAGGTCATGTTTTATTTATTGTTGTTTAGTTTTGTTAGATTAGTATTGTTACAATTGACAGTGATCATCAACTCTAATCTATGTTGCCAGAGCTGATTATCTCAGGGTAATTAGGTTTTATTATAAAAAATGATCTCGATTTTAATGTCAATTACACTGACAACCCTAACGCTTCAGTGGAGACATACATACATAATGAGATACTTCACTTTAGATTTAGGCCTGTTCCTATTTATTTGTTTATCAATCACGCCTTATCCCCGAAGTGGTGGCAGAGGCATTTTATACGCCCACATTCCACGTAATAGGTGGTGGGCCCATTGCCGTGTTCCAATTGTAATGTCCAACCTGTTGAACTACTACTACTCGTTGTCTTCGGTAGGAGCACCTGTCCGATCAGTATTTTTAGTTGGACAATCTGGTCAGCTCATATCTGTTATGGCAATTATTACAAAACTATTCGTCTAAGATTATTGCCAGGAACAATTTGCCATTTCCTTGTTGTCAAATAGAGGCCGCTCTACCTATTGCTTTGCGAATCTCTCAGTAAATGTAAATGTAGAAGCAATATTCTTGACGTTCATAAGTGTTACTTTGTGACCTAAATGAATAAAGATTTATTATTATTATTGTCTCTTCTTTTCTCGGGTATCTTCTTATATTATTATTATTACACAGCATAATAATTTTTATTTTCACATTTATGTCTTCGTACTTTATAATGCACAATAACAATTAAAAAATTAATATTTTTTTAAATGAAAGAGGTGGGTTCTGTTGACCTGACGCCCGAAATCCGCCCGAAACACAGGCTTCGTGCCTAGCTTAAGCATCAGACCAATGAAATCAGAAAACCCCTACTTAAAGCTAACGGTAGTTTTGCTTCGGTAACGGTACGGCTAACGGTAGGATGAGTGCCAAGGAGAAAACCGACGTTCTGGGTTCTCTCTTTGCCTCTAACTCGACTATGGACAACAGGGGCGCTTTTCCGCCTGGCATCCCGCTGTGTGGGACATCCATTTCGGAGATTAAATTCACACAGCGGGTGGTCCGTCGAGAGCTTCAGTCCCTTGACGTTCATAAGTCGAGTGGGCCAGACGGTATACCCGCGGTGTGGTCCCGAGTTCTGTCCGGTACTTAAATGTCTTTTCACGCTTTCATAATACATGAGACAAGTCCCGACTTCATGGAAGACCGCGAATGTGCATCCTGGCCTAAGATGGATGACAGGACCGATCCGTCCAATTATAGGCCGATAGCCGTAACCTTCCTTCTATCTGAGGTGATGGAGCGTGTACTCTTTCACTTGGTCCCACCCTCTCCTTTCCGTTTCCGAACATGACGGGCGAGACAGAGATGTCATTCTCACACTCTGGATACAATTGTGCCCAGAATCGAAAAATTCCGCAAGTCTTTCATGTGCCGCACCATAATAGTATGGTACTCTTTGTGTTTCCCTCAACTTACAATCCTGGGTCATTTTAGAGAAGCGTGAAAAGGAATAGTTCAGGGTCGTCAACCTGAGGGTTGCTATCAGGGGCCTACCAGCTGGGATAGCGGCCCTTAATCACTAATCGTCATCTATGTTTTCTGTCAGGTGGGCGGCGCCAGTTTGACGTGTAAAATATTTAAAAAAAATCTAAATAAAACGTCTCTAAGAAAAAATACCGTCTCTTTTGCTGCAGTAACTTATAAAGAAAATAATTGGGGACTTTGCAGGTGATGGAAGCACTTTCCGAGGTCCTGTCCAGGGTGCAACCCCTCTACCGTGGTAAAGACGCACTGGTGTCACGAGAACGTCGGCTGGCGGCCCAGAAGGCTCTCGAGACAGGTGACCTGAACAGAGCACTAGCCTTGGCTAGTCAAGCCGTTCTCAGAGCTCCTGCTACAGGTAAATTATTTTTTATGCACAAACAATTTAGCTTCATTTAGGCGCCGACTTTGGGTAAGACTGTATTATCGCAAACTTGATAAGAAATAAATATTTTTGACATTCTCATACAACAACGTCTAGCCCAAATCGAGCTTATGTAAGTAGAAGGTTTCGTAAGCTAGGTAATATAGGATCTAGATAACTTATAAATATACATTTTATAACCAGTATGCTTTCAGTACACTTTGTGCTATTTCCATTTACCAGCGTTTCCGTGCTTTTAAAGGCATGTCAATACGTTGGTCTTGGTTGGCAGTAACATGCTAGTTATTAAGGGTGTTTCCTAGGGGCTGCTTTAAAGGTTTCAACAGCAGGTAGTTCCAACCTGCGTGTGTCTATTTCAATACGGCAATAGGTTCACCACCTATTACGTGGAACAGGTGTGCGCACGGTGTATAATATGTCTATGACACCCTTTCGGGGATATGGCGTGATGGATTGGTTGATAAACACTTTCAGATTAATAATATTCAAATGAATCATGCACACATAACTTGTAAGTGTATGTAGTTGTTTGTTTGTCTGAAAAACCGTTTAGTTGGATATGATGATAAAACCAAATTAAATTAGGAGCTAATGGAATATTTGTATGTAGACACGTCAGAGACACGAATCAGAGCACTTTCTACACTGTAGAGTTCCTAAATTTACTCGAGCTATGAGGTTTAATTGAAAGCCGACGTTCCTATCACGCAAATTCGAAACATAGATGTTCCTCGCTTACGGGTCATTTATGCCACTATTTTACAGGTATAGCCGAAAATTATAATAGTTCCACGCATCTCTGTAATCCCTACAAATATTTCGTTTTAAAATAAATGTCTACAGATAGAATATCGAACCAATTTTCCAATTATTACAATAACTTAATAAAGCACGAGGGCAAACATCACAAGTATCGGGGATAAATCTGGGAAAAACATGCATTTCGAAGTTACATTGTTCGTGTGATTCCTATAAATCCAAAAACATCAAAAGGTTTTTTATGAAATGTACAATGTGTGTGTCTATTAGATATCATAATCGTTACAAGCAGAGAGGACAGATTCTTCACACTAGACATTTTGTATTCTTCTTGCATATTCTTTAATCGGTTTATACATGCACTTCTGTATATCCGAGCATTTGTTTTCTTCTCCTCGGCTATACTAACTAATATAATGAAACTTTTCAAGGTCGTTTGCTCAGCGTCTTAATTACATTCACACTTAATTACAGGGGGCGACGACGCAATCTGCGATGGTGGCGTTTCCCTCGCACTGGCTTTGTGGCTGAGGTCCGAAATCCTCTTGCGGTGCGGCAGACCACAGGCTGCTCTTGAAGATCTGAAGTTGTCTTTAAAAGAACGTTTACCTGCCAAAATGAGGGCGCAGTACTACTGGCGAATGGGGCACTGTTACCGAGGTACTTGATGTTTTGTGAGTGTTATCTTGGACTATTTCAAACATAGTAAAAACATTCTACTTCTCCTGGTTTTATACATCAATCAGATATAGCAGAATATATTATTTTAAAAACTGGACAACACTTTGATGAGAATATATAGGATATAAAGGACTAAATATATAGGACTGCAATAGCAATCATTTCACTTCCAACACACATCGCTAAATTATAATGTGCCTTCTTCAAGCTTTGCTGCAACTATAATCCTTACAAAGATGCTGATTAAATACTGTTGTAAGCTGACATAGTACCATTTTAATCATCCAACTCATACCAATATTAATACTTAATTATTTACTAATAGACAGGTATTATTAATTAATACCTGTCTCCTAAATAAGTGTTCCCTAGACTCCTTCCTTTGTGAATATTTCGTTTGCTTTAATTATAGACTACGGAGGTTTCAATCCGGTTTACCTCTATCTTTGTACACAAAGCACCACAACACGATGAAGATGGCAATTATTCCATGCGTAAGTGTGTTAAAACGGCTTTGAAACGATTTCGGAAGATATTTTAAATCATCCGATACGATTTTAATACTGGCGGCGGCGACTTGTGTTATTGAATTAGGTATCCATGACATTTTCTATAAAGACTATAGTGATTTTTTTTTATTTTACAGTACAAGTGTTTTAGTTCAAGATGTGTAGCAAGTTTCACCAAGTGCTATCAATCAACAGTGTAAAGAGACTATAGTGATTGTTTGTGTTAAATTAAATAATATATATGAATGAATATACTTTTATTAGGAAATATCATTAATACCACTAATTGTGGTTTGAAAATTGTAGTTTTGAATAGCTTGAAGACTTGAGGTTATTCGTCGACTGAACACACAAGAAAAATAATAAAATTAAAATGTACTATCTTACGCGATCGTACGAATTGACGAATAATCGACCACATTTTTAGAATACACGTAGGTATATATAAAATGCCCTCCGAGAAAAACGTCAGTTGTAAACACGCCCAAGAAACTGATGGCTGATGTCTATCGAATTACTTGGAGTACAGATTTCAATTATATGCTTGCTAACAGACAAAGATTTAGCTGAACCTTAAAGACGACCTTTACAGTACGGTTGTAAAGGTCGTCGTAAACGTAGTGAGCAAAAAGCGGATTTCACGCTACTAAATAAAATTAAAGCGCCACAATTTGGCAGAGCTTCTGTAAACGATTACTGCATTAGGTTTCTTACGACTTGGTTTATTCTGAGATGGGGACATTACCTTTTCCGAGGATTTCCATGCCTCCGATCCCAACGAACACAAAGCCGTTGGTTTTTGTTGACAGTAACTTTTGTTCCAATCTGGGATTCCAGTGGATGTCAGCACGGCAGTCGCATACACAAGCACTATACATCTCAGGCAAACATAAAGCAAGTGTACGTAACTAATATTACACGTAGGTATCAGCAAGCTCAGAGTGCACTGCCAAACAACTTTCCTATATTTTGTGGGTTAAAACTAAGGTATATTGTTATGTTAAGGTATTTTCCTGGTTACCTTGAGATAATCAACCAGGTGATGGTTCAAAGCACACACATAGACGCAAATCAACTCCCGAAATGCTTACACTTTACTGGTTAAAGGTTATGGAGGGGGTCGGTGACACTTTTTTTTCGAAACCTTTCCAGGTACTGGAGAACCTACCCGTGCCAAGGTGTCCTATGAATTGGCGGGAAGACTGTTGGGGAGCGATGAGGCAACTAAATCACAACTAGCCCAGGATTTACAAACATTAGACTATAATGCACAACCGAATATTACAGAAAAAAAATCTGGTAAGCTTTTTTCTATATATAAAGTTTTAACTATAATAAAAAATAATAAGAAAGTTAGCATACTTCTTGCTTTACTTTTTCCTTAAAAGGAGAAGACATCAATGGTATAAAAATGGCTGTAACACTGTTGATATCAGAGTTGCAGCTCGGTGAATGGCACTGGGTTAATATAAAACTCTTGAATGGCGCTTACAAAGACAGTAAAGAATTTTAACTTGTTGAACAGCGTGATACGGCATAGCCTTGAATACACGGGTTCTTGTCCCGTTCAGAAACGAGTTGTCTTTTTTACTTTGATTAAATTATAAAAAAGTATTGAACGTGTGTGTTTGTCCTTAACACACGTCAAAGAGGAAACAATGAATTGACATTGGCAGAACTACAAATCCGTTTAGTAAAATACTTTTGCATATGATACCCTGATATGAAATGAATAGGAAACTTTCGGCTTATTTTTTAGTTCTTTACATTGCTTTTAACCTCAAATCAGTTAGTCCAAATCTCTTAAAACTTCCCATAGAAATTCCAATTTTATTTAAACTATCAAATATCTTTTTTAGAGGGCACCCATAAATTACGTCACATTAATTTCATGATTTTAGACCCTCCCCTTGTCCTTGTTACTGGTCATATTTGTGATTCCTAGTGTGACGTCACATATTTTACAATTTTAGTTATTAATTTCTACTTGTACATTATGTTTGTTCTTATCAGCATAGGTGGCACTGTTAGTTTTAAAAAGTTTACGAACACGATTACCTGAATCTCTCCTATTGCTAATTTAAAATTTGTTTCATAAGTTAAAAATATTAAATACTAGAACTAAAAAAAACTATCTTGTTTAATTCGAGAAAGTCAATTGTCCATAAAATAGGAATATTTTTTTTTACGTGTGGAAATCCTATTGGATGCTATGCCGGACTCCTACTGACTAACACAACACGGTGCCCTTCCATCGTCGTTCTTAATGACTGGGGAAATGACCTGCTCACAATAAGATGCAGAAGCGTCCCACTTGCTCCCACTGGATACCATGGCTCTCAATATGGTCTCCAGAGTGAGAATATCCACTTCCAGACGCGCACAAGGTTTCGGCGTTGCAGCGGCCATGCTAAGCACTCTGCCAGTGTATGCAGCGCCGTATCCTCGCTGCAGTCCCCGCAGTGCTTGCACTCTGGTGTTACCTCTCTTATTTACCGAAGCAGCCTGGTCCGGTACGTAACTGTGATATCCGGTATGTGAGGTTGCCGTGTTGCCTCTCTAGCTACTCTTTTATAACCGGCTTCACCGCCTTAATCAATAGAGATGTGTCTCCACTTAGGTTGCTCAAATCGCACCTTCCACGTCTCGATGAGTTCCTGGCGAAAAGATTTTTCGGGGCACCGTCCTGGCACACTGGCCCCGCACCGGGGCCTGTGTCCAGGTCCAGCGCCACCATGCGCCATTGTTACAACGACTCAAGAGCCCTCGCTTGCAGGTCCCACGGAGAAGTCTCGGCTAGGAGACATGCCGCCTCGATAGAGGTCGTGCAGTACCCTCTAATCACCCTGACGGCCATCTTCTCTAACGGACTATGTAAAATAACTACGTTGGCGGCCGTCTGGTTCTCCGCCCATACAGGAGCACCGCGCGCGTGCCGCGTAACACTAGTAGAGCGAGTGGCCAACAATATAATTTGGAATTTTCTGATTATACAGATTGAGTTACAAATGTTTTTGGATATTTCGTTAATAGTGTACATTCGTCGACCTCGTCCGACCGTCGACCAAAAATCATATCACATGTTAAAGGGGAGGGCCTTTAACATGTGATATGATTTTTGGATGTCGCCTTATATCAAAATCATTTTATAAATCATTAATATAGACGCAACCCAAGTAGACCAAGTAGAGTCTAACACTTTATTCGGGCAGTAAGCTCCAGTATAGCTTATAAGCTACAAGTAGAGTGAAGTTGACTCTCCATTAGCTTTTGTAAATAACAATAAAATTGGCGACACATGCCTCTTTCCCAAATTCAAATTTAGTGCGAATTAGCATTAGCTTTGTATAACAATAATGTTAGGTTCCTATAGCCCCTCAAGTTCGTGCTAAACTTCTGTAAAGGAACCTACTTTTTTTTTTATTTTGAATTATTCAAGTGGGTAATGGTGTGATGAACGATTGCGTCCATTTATTATAATTAAATCGCCCAATAGTGATTCGTTCACCGAACAGTGAGGAATCACCGCTCTGCTGATGGACTACAGCACTGCGCTTGTGTGGACGTTGATTGATAAATTATACGTTTTTCTTTTAATTTCAGGCGTAGCACTAACGGGAGGAGCTAAGCAAAACATGCCGTCTCTTTCTAAGCTAGTAAAAATAATTGAAGAGGAGAATAAGGTAATACATATTATCTGAAAATACAATCACGTGTATTTCCTGGGGCGCCAACGACCAACTAGCTGTGGTTACACGTTATGACGAATCCATTTGCCCTATGCGGTATTCCAGAGATTTAAACTATAGACCTGATTGCTGTGACTGTTTGAAAAGCTACTATGTATTTCGATGTCATTAGATATTTGGTACAGAATTTTGTGGGGATTTGCACACGTTTCAAAAAAAAGACAACCTGGCACGTAACTTGTTTTAAAAATACCGTCTAGTCGTTCGAGTGATTAGTTGGACTAAGCAAAAAGTGGAATAAATTCAAATGAAAACTTTATTTCCAAAGTAATTGTGCTACTAACTTGTTGGTTTCGACTGTGACGTAATTCAAACCCCGTAACACTGTGCTTAACCAAAATCAACTTTTTTCTAGTTTTCTTTAATCTACTAAATTGGGCCGGGGTGAGCCGATTCCTGTCCCTTGGGTAATATCCTAGTTTGCCCCAGAGTGCCAACCAACAAGAGTCAACCCTCTGGGATCTTTATTTGACTAGTTAGACTATAATTTGAACGATGGCGGAGGTTGGCATCCCTTGGTGTGGAAATTACCGGATATTGAATTCAGCAGGAGGTCCAACGAGAGCTTTAGTTTCAGAGTGTGCCGACAATATTCCCGTGGTGATACTTAAGCAGTGTCGTCCCAAGTTGAGTCCGGTACTTACATGTCTGTTCAAACTTTCATATTTTATAAAGCATATCCCAGCTTCATGGAAGACCGGTCATGCAGGTCGTGTGCCCAAGAAGACTGACTGATCTGTGGCAAGATCGACCCGTTGAATTACAAGCTGATAGCCGTCATTATCCTTTTACAAACAATTTTGAAAAGCAAGTATGCTAACTATATTCCATATATGGGATATAGTTAGCATACTTGCTTATCAAAATCGTTTTTCAAATTTTTTTTCCACTTTAAATATATTTAAAGTGGAAAATAATTTCAGGCTGGAGCTGTATTTGAATCAGTGTCTTTTGACTTAACGCGACAGACGCCTTTACCAACTAGACTATCGATGCCCACTTGATACTAACGAAGTAATCCACCTATTTTCGTCTTAAGGCAACATAGGGCACAATCTACCGGCACTTAGCAAAGTTACACGATACAAATAAATAAATATCGTTAGGACAACTCACACAACATTGACTGCCTCTGTGGCGCGGTGGGAGTGCATCCGACTGCTACGCAGGAGGTCGTGGGTTCGATTCCCACCCAGGATTAAACTTTGTGTGATGAGCACGATGGTTTATTCTGTGTCTGGGTGTTATTTATCTATAATATGTATGTATTTAGAAATATAAAAGTATGTTTATCAGTTATCTAGATCCCATAACACAAGCTAATATTAGCTTACTTTGGGCTAGATGGCGCTGTGTGAAAAGTGTCCCACAATATTTATTTATATTTAGATGGCGCTGTGTAAAAAGTGTCCTACAACATGTATATGTATTGTACATTATACCTACAATCACTCGTTTAGTGAGGACACCAGTCTAAACGTTTGAAACAATTTTAAAAAGCCATTAGTGTGCTAACTATATCCTAAATTTATTTCCCCTTTATATAAATACTGGAATATGTAATCGATACAAAGCTTACCTACTCAGTACAGTTTTTATTGTACTAAATTTGCTGCAAATCAATAATATGTTGTCTATTGACGGCGTCCATGCGGATGTAGAACAGACCATCAGATAACTAACGATATGAAACGATATGTCTCTCTTTGTAGAACAAGCAATCCTAATTTCGATTTCAATTTCACACACTCAGTCTCATTCACCGCACTAATAACATTATGAATTAATTACATACAAAACCTTCGACTGTATCACAACCTGCTACTAATACTATTTATTTCGTCAATAACGCCGTATCGATGGAATGTCATGTCTACATATAGGCTCATTTTTCCAATGGGTACCTTCAGTGATCCATTAAAAATATGCCTTACAGCGCACCGTTTGACGACCTCAGGCTGGTCGGTTATGGAGCGCCTTAAATTCTAACGTTATGGCACAGAACAGATCTTTTGAATATCTCCTTGAGTATATTATTTTCTTATTTGTATTTAAACCTATCAACCAGATGCTAACATTGGCATTGTTTCCAGGGTCGCTTTGCGGTAGCCAATGCACCGATCTCAACTGGTGATGTGCTGCTGGTCGATATGCCCTACGCTGCTTGCCTTGTTGGAGATTTTTATGGTAGTCACTGCTTACATTGTTTCAAAAGGTAAGGCATTGATGAGGGCTTTAACCAATATGTCTGAAGCCTCAACCTTGCCTTCTAGCTTTTGGTCTTGCTGACTAACATCATATACAGACGCCCACTAAAGGTTGGAAGATCAATCGAAATTCCATCAATGTTTAAAAGTCACGGAATTATCCTCGAAGCGGTGACAAAGGTTGCCTATAAGCTATTGCTCTTATAAACTTATTGATCATTTATCACTTCCACGAAAAGTAAAACCTGGCTTATTTTTAGGTTGGAGGACAATGAGAATGAGGCTCCTGTTTGGTGCCCCAAGTGTTCTGGGGTAGCGTTCTGCTCAATCCAATGTAGGGATATTGCAGTTTCTTCCTATCATGCATATGAGTGTCAGTTTCTTGACTTATTCACAGGTATATTATAAGTTTATACATTCGTAGCTACCAGTCAAATTCTAATAACATTTATTTGATACACTACACATCTATTATTTCAGGAGTTAAACAATGAAATTTCCGTTTTGAACTGAACTATTATAACAGGATATTTATACAAATAAATTTTTAAAGCAATTAGTATATTAACTTTCACATCTTTTTTACTAAAGTGAAATAGACAAGTTGGTTCGAAATGGGGATTGAACCCGTGACCCCAACTACAACTAAAGCAGTCTTATTTCACTTTATTAAAAATTTTAGGTGAAAGTTAGCAAACTAATTGGTTAAATTTTTTTCCATAGATTGAGTGGAGTTCATCGCATCAATGTTTAAAAATACTTGTAACACTGTTCATTGGTATTAGAGTTAAGTAGCTTTATAGATGGCTCTGGTCATACTCTTAAATAACAATTAAAATATAGTGAACAATTTCAACTAGTTTCGGTACGGTTCGGGTAGTTCAGTTACTAGAACACTGCCTTGGTTCGGCAGGGGTCACGGGTTCAATCCCCTTTTTTCACTTTAATAAAAAATATATAGGATATTTATAATATTTTAATCAAAGTATTTACCCTATCGATATCTGTACATTTCTGCTAATCTATGGAAAGAGCATTCATACATTTACCGGACAGAATCCGGTGAATAAGAAGAGTAGAGGATTTTGTGTAACTGCTGATCTTGTAGTGTTAAAACTGCTTCTCGATTAGTATGAGCTCTGACCTTATCAAGAAGGAGTAAAAATGTTAATTAATAGATGATTCTGAGCTTTTTTACTGCGTTTTTGTGGCGTTAGGGTTTAGTCATAGCGTTTAGCGCTTAACATTATTGTATAGAATCCCCTTATCGCCACTCGTCACAATCGCACGCACAACTCGTCACGGTTTGAAATCTGTTTATTTCTGTACCAATTCACGAAGGAAACGAAAGCTTCAATACGCACTACTCCAACCAGATCAATCAAATATTTAAAAAATAGGTTTTAATTTTTTTTTTGGATTAGAAAGTATTATTCTGATATTAGAGACAATGCAGATTAAAAGTTGCATTTAAAATGGCCTGAAGGTTCAAACGGTAATTTCATAGTATAAGCCCCTATTAATATTATGTTCTATTCATAATTATATTTTTGTCACAGAGCCTAGTTTCATATTGTTATTAGAAGATATAATGATACTTAATTTTTTCAACGTGTACTCTCACTCATCATTCATCTGAACAAATAGCACATAAGCCTACTTAAGTAAACTGAGCTTTCAACCTAGTGATTAGTTTCATATATAATTTTTTTGATAGTTTAGAAATATATTAAGTGTAGCAAACAACTCGTTTCAGGATCTGGCATGTCGGTGCTAAGCCATATTGCTTTACGTATGGTCACTCAGGCAGGCTTAGACACAAGCTTATCAATTCATTCAAAATACATTAGTAATGAAATGAAAACTGTTGAAGGAGCAGCTCTGAATGATATTGAAGGAGTTGCAAAGAAGTCTAAATTTAAAAGTAGAAAAGAGAGATTAAATAGATCCAAAAAAGGTATAAAGAGTTTTGTAGAAAAGAACTTTAGAGATGAGGACAGTGAAACAAAAGTAGATGATAAAATGAGTTTAGAAGAAAAGTTAGAACTGAAAGCAGCACAGATATATTCTTTATGTACTCACTCTGACATGCGGAGAGGTAGTGATTATTTCAAAAGAATTATAATGGCCTTATTCCACACTGAGTGTTTGAAAAAAGCAGGATTCTTTAAAAACTGTGTTCAAGTGAACATAGATAAAGGTAAGTAGTACACTATACTTTAATATAAAAGTTTTGACATTTAATTTAGTCTGAGATATTTGTGTGAAGGGGCTGACTGAGACTTAGCATACGATCAAACTCACTAGTTATACCTACAATGTTGTCCAATTACTTTCTTTTCGATTATATTGATTTGGTCACTGAGCTAGCTCAACCCGGGCCAGGCACACGCTAAGGAGGGTCATCACAGGCTGAATATCTCTGTTCTCATTCCTCAGTCGACTTACTTAACATTTCAATATGTTGTCCAGTTCATTCATTTCAGCTTCTAAAAGAAGGTTAAACCGTTGCAGCACAAGTGTCTATAACGGAGCTGATAGTGCGCAACATGCAACTGCTTCAGTTCAACGCGCACGAGATCTATGAAACTTTCCGCGGGAACCACATGTTCACCGGATCTAAGCCCGTCTACGTGGCAGTCGGTATTTACCCTGTGGGGGCGTTGTTCAACCATGAGTGCTATCCAGCGGTTGCTAGGTATTATTTATTTGTTATTTTTAATTCTCAATTTATGACTCATTTTATGCCTAACATCTAAAGTGGCTACAAAATATTTCAAATATGCACTTATGTACATTTTTTTAATTTTATGATTCCACTAAAAATCCTTCTTCATGACCTAAGTACCGACAGTTAATCCTACTTTAAAATATTTAAATTATGTTGCATAAGGTTATACTCCACTGTATAACAAATGTGCTATCTGTATATACGAGTATGTGTCATACACAGACAGCACATTTGTTTATAGGTGCTCTACATTAGGTAGTTGATTCTACTAATATGTCTAAAACATAGGTGAGTTTAACCTTGGTCACCAACTTTCTTGCTTGTGCCTTATACACTATCGTTATATCGTTAATATCTTTGGGACAACTCACACAACGCACACACACTAAGCAGAGCTTTTACTATGGTAACCAGATAAATAAAAACATAATTACCTATATATTTCTAAATACATACATATTATAGATAAATAACACACAGAAACAGAATAAACCATCGTGATCATCAGACAAAGTTTTATCCTCGGTGGGAATCGAACCCACGACCTCTTGCGTAGCATTCGCATACACTCCCACCGCGCCACAGAGGCAGACATGACATTTGATTCGAGTGTGGACCCGCCTTGTTGTATTTGTTTAAGGTACCAAATTCACACCGAGTTACTGGTTCAGTAACAAAAACACCTCAAAAAAAATACTCATTTTGATTAATTAATATGTTTTTTAGATACATTGAAGGACGTAATATTGTATTAAGAGCAATCCGCCCGCTGGCTCCTGGAGAGGTGGTCTCCGAGAACTATGGGCCGCATTTCATGCTGCGAGGCGTCAAGGAGAGGCAACGCGCACTGGCCTGTCGGTACTGGTTCAGATGCGAGTGTCCCGCTTGTAAAGAAGATTGGCCCACCTTAAAGATGATGTCAGGAGACACACCACCTTATATTAGGTGAGTTTAATGATACTCTTTCTCTCTTCCACTCCAAACATTTAATACTTATTTTTACTACTACTTAATTTTTCTATACGTATAATAATAATGTATGTGTATTTTACTGCTAATTGCTAATATGTATTTGTATGTATGCATTATTTTGTTAACCCTAGATTCTACCTAGTTCTCTTTCACACTTCTACCTTTTACAATTATTTCAATTCTTACTCTCTTCTCCCCGGCCTGTTGGGACGACTCGACTTCTTTTAGAAATAAGCAGTGTCACTATACTCTTTTCTCCTAATTACGTTTTATTATAATGTGTATGTGTTTACATAAACGGTTTGATAATTAATAAATAGATGATATAGAGACCGGATAAAGTTAACAAAATTTATGTTTGAATGTCCGTAGACCAGGACCCATTTCTCGTTACGTGGACCATTTCCATGTTTGCACTGCGCCCATAGAATACCATGAAGCATATCCCATTAATTTTTTTTTTTATACATACATACATATTGTCACGCCTTTATCTCCGGAGGGGTAGGCAGAGGCATATTATACGCCCATATTTCACCGTATTCATTTTTGTCCCACGTACGAGGGCGGCACTGAAAATTTCGGGAATCAAGGAAATTACACAACATTACTATTTAAAAATGTATTTATGCTTTTCGAAATATTCTCCGCGGAATTTGACACATTTTTCCATACGATGGAACCAATCATTGAAGCAACCATTCCATTCGGAAGTTGGGGTATCCAAAATGGCCGTTTTGTAGGCGTCCACAGCTTCTTCAGGTGATGAAAATCTCTGACCACGCAATTTATTCTTTATTTTAGGTAAAGTATAGAAATTATTAGGGCTTAGGTCAGGGCTGTACGGGGGATGGTCTAATAATTCTATGTTTTATTTCTCTAAAAACTCTTTTGTTCTGTGCGCGGTGTGAGAACTCGCATTGTCGTGATGGAGGATGATGCGTCGGTTGTAGTTCTCTTTACGGAGTTCAGAAACGACCTGTGGCAAACAAAGGCAAGCATACCATTCTGCATTAACCGTTCTTTGTCCCTCAAGAGGAATAGTCGCAACATGGCCGGTTTTGGAGACCAAGGTGACTCCGTGAACGAACAATTTTTTTTGGCTTTAACTCATTTTCGAACACCCAAACTCGTGACTGGTTTTTTGTTTCGGGTTCGTACGCGTATATCCAGGATTCGTCACCTGATACGATGTTGCATACAGCATTTGAGGATCCTGCGTGGAATCTTTCGAGAGTTCTGACGCACCAAGTAACGCGAGTCGTTTTTTGCTCTCCACAGAGCGAATGCGGTATCAATCGGGAAAACAACTTTTTTACACCTAATTGTTCATGCAAGATTATTTGTATTTGACTCATGCCAATGTCTAAAGTTGCCTGAATTTCGTGCCTTCCAAAGACGGTCTAAAGGGCCGAATAAATTTAATGATTTTTTTTATTTACTATAATATTTATAATTTACTAGCTGACTTGCCCGGCTTCATCCGTGACATACTTCTAACCCCGTGGCACCCATTTAATCCCGTCGCTTATATTATTATGAAAGTTTCCTCGATTTGTTGACATTTATGATTACTGCTCCGCTTTCCTATATAGTGGCATGATGATATACAGTTAATAAACTTTTTCAAATTAATGTGCTTTCCAATACAAAAATAATTTTTCAAATCTGTCTAGCCGTTCACGCGTGATGGCGTGACCAATGGAAATAGGGATATATTTTTAATTTTATAGATGTTAAAAGTCGGTGTTCCGTCCATATTTGTCACAGAAAATCCCAAATAATGCAATAAGATTTTCCCCGACTTCTACGAGTAAAACAAGCCGCTGTGACTTATATGCCCGGATATATGTCAGGTACCTGAATATAGGTCAGGTAGTTTTTAAAACATAAAATGCTGAAAATTGCTATTTATGAATTTGTTTACCATCTCTCCTCATTCCATTCCTCTCATAGCCCCATATAATTGCCCTGTCTAGACGGCTCATCCACACTCTGTATGTACTAACGCCATGGCTTTACGTTGTGGCCTCAGTTCACCCAGAAGTCAACCAGTCTGCTTCGCTGGTAACATATGGGTCTGACAAGATACGTTAGAAAAAATGTCGCCAATGTATGATAAAGGATGCGTCTCTTAATATATCACTTTACATACTTTCAGATGTCCAAACATTACATGCACGGGCAAGTTCAGAGCGAATCTACTATCTTTACCAAGTAGATGTTCCAAGTGTTCTACAAATATAAACAGGGAGCTCGTAAAAATCAACATGGAAACTGTAAATAGGTGTATCAAACAATATCAGGTAAAATACTTTATGTGGACATTTTTAAAATAGCCAAATTGGCGACATAATTTGCTAATAAGTTGTGACAAAACTCAAAAAGCAGTAAATTCACGTGGATAAAAAGGCTCGCAATTTCCTCATGCATTTCTCAATGTAAAATGAGGTTTATAAATTTTATTTTTCCGCGAAAAAAAAGTACATAAGAGGTTTGCTTATCTACTTGTTAGTGGTTGTCTTTAACTTCAGGGCATAGTGGGAATGCATAGTTGTTATCTTGAGGTTTACTGGTATTCCAGAAAATAGAAGTAGTTTTGCTTGGATCCAAGTCCTCCTTGAAGCACTCTTCAATATACACTTTTCGACGCAGTAGTCTTCAAAGATCTTGTACAGATGATTTTTAAAATATAAAAATTCTTCTATTCTAAACAGGAAGGAGCCAAACTCATGGATGATGAAAACTGCCTAGAAGCAATCAAGGTGATTAGTGAAGCGATAGATCTATTCCATGAGATAGCGCGCGTCCCGCATCGGGACACTCATCTGGCCCAAGAAGCTCTGAGGTCTTGCTACGCGGCCACCGGCAACATACATGTGGTACGAGAAAATGTGGGGACAGATACTCCCTGAGGGCTGTTATAAACTGGACTTAAAAATTAAATTAAAATTTCGTTTAAACTAGCGTTTTTACTGTCCTTTTAAGTCACGTATAACACTACTAATGTCACCTCGTACATCAGTGTTAATGATTGAGGAGTGAAATCAGTATTCATTCCTACTAATATTAAAAATGTGTAAGGATATAAATATGTATGGAGCTTAGATTTTTTTTTCTAAATCACGTTCAACCCTAAGATTTAATTTAGGTAAAACTTGGTATACAGATAGCGGACACCCTGGATTCACATATTTTATCTTAATATAAAAATACTATTTGCCTTTCTGTCCCCTTATTGACGTGTGATATTCACGATAAACTTATCAAGCACTGGATTTCATTAAAAGAGTAAACGTTTGTAAAGATGTTTGGATATTTGTTGGGATTTGGCTAAAACTTGGTATAAATAGTTTATACCATAGATTTCATACATAGTCTACTTTTTATTTTCAATACAAGTTCCTATGGGAAATGGGTACTGGTTAACATCACCACTGGTTTCTTTCTATGCCACTGAGGTGGCAGACAAGCATACGGGCCCACCTGATTGAAAGTGGTCACCGTAACCTATGGACGTTTGCAACACCAGAGGTGTAGCACTCTCCCTGCCGACCCTTATAGTAATAGACCCTAGTGTTTAATAAGTTGTATATAATAATATACCTACATACTATTCAGTATACCTACATACAGGATAATTTTTTTAAGGCAATAATTTAGCTAAATTGCTCATAATTTTTTAAATAAAGTGGAAAAGGTCAACTCGAGCCTTACCAGGGCAATGTTCTAGCCACCTGAACGAACCGAACCAACACAGTCTATGGATAATATTAAAAAAAATATCCATAGACTGAGTGCAGTCCATTGCATCAATGTTTAAAAATGGTTGTAACACTGTTCATCGGTATTGAGTTGTTCATTAGCTCGATAGATGACTTTGGTCATACTCTTTAAATGACGGTTAAAATATGGTGGTCAATTTCAACTTGGTTCGATACGGTTCAGGTGGCTAGAACATTGCCCTGGTTAGGCAGAGGTCACGGGTTCAACGACACGCCTCTATTCGAGTTGCCTTTTTCCACTTTATTTTAAAAAATATGAGATACCTACATACTATTCAGTCAGTTAATCTTATACTAATCATTGGTTAAGAAGTGTATAATCGTTACACAGCTCTTGAGGTCATTTATAATCACGACCTGCTCAGTGACACTTCGGCTTCCATCACGGTCCTCTCACACCGATGGGCGAAGGCTATCGAGAGTCCAGGAGTTTCCAGCATTGAGACTGTGTTCAGATATAATGGGTAATAATCTATGCTAACTTCTGCCACCTATTTACAATTTCATTCTTTATACTAACAAATCTATTCCGATACGGTTTAAAAGCCCAGTCTTCCTTTTTTTTCTTGCTGGTTTCTGATCTTTAATAGTACATTATTGCAAAGGCCGGGAAATAGGCAATTGCAGATCGACTATGAGTTTGAAGGCCGAGCCGTAGGCGAGGACTTCACTAAATTCGAGACAGGCAATTGCCATTCCCGCCGAGGCATATATAGTGCTTATCTCAAAAGAATGCATGAAAATAAAACAAAAGTAACAGACATTTCATTTAATTAATATTAAAAGTTCCATTAGCCATATTGGGCAATTATATACTAAAGGAAAATATTGTTGACTTCTCTTCAGTGGATTCTGAGCAGCAAGATGGAAAATCTGAAAAAAAATGTATATTCGAATGCCGCGCTCAGCTCTAGGGTTCGATTCCCGGGCTGGAACAATTTTTGTGTGACCCATAAATGTTTGTTTCGTAGTTTCGGCGTATCCTCATATACATATATAAGTATGTATTTAGAATTATTGAAGGTTCTTTATCGGTTGTCTAGATCTCATAGCACAAGGTGCCCGTGGCAGTACCTTTCAGTGCAGATATATGAAGTAACCCTATCGGGCCACTTTCTTAATTAAAACTGTTCTTAATAGCTGCAATGCCTGTAACCTCCTCAAAACTATTATTTATAATAGAAACATTATCTATACATATCAATTTTACTTAACTTAATATTAACATTAAATAAAACCTTAAAAATATGATACATAACTAAAATATATTATTAAACGAAGTCCCTTTAGGCAAAGTTCCGTAGATACTCTTACTCTTCCGTCTCCTGTGATGTAGACTAACCTTTTCCCTATTTCCTTAAAAAAGCCTAATAGCGCTAGGACCCCACGGACTAAGAGCCTCGACACCGAATGAGACAAAATAATATTTGGAGCCTAGACCCCTGTATTTGCCTGCTTTAGCTTTTCAGCAGCTTAACAAGCCGTACCAGCTCTGTTGTTGGTTCCATGTAAATGGGAAGGGGCCAGCGTGTCTGATCAGGTTGCATCCCATACCAGCACCCGGCCCATCTCCATGGATTCAAACTCATACCGTCATACATTATTTATTTAATTATTCATGTCTCAGGGCTGTGTTGTATACAGAGCGGTGCCAAATTGACTATCAGGACGAGTGCATAGGAGTATTGAAGTGCTAGTATCATAGTTTCACAATATCTGTTTAAAAAAACAGAACCAGATCTCAAGATCAATCCAACAACACAGAGGAAAGCTTTCTGCAATTAAAAGATGAGTCTTGTTCTATTCAAATGAATGTGATCTGTCGGGTTCTGGATCAGAAGGGACTCGGCATAATGTAAAGGTGAGTATCTCACACGTGTTCAATTTTTCGATGATACAGGTCTTAACTTTTCAACCATGACTACTGTACCATTGGCAAGTCTTTCATAAACATTTGCCCTGGAGGAACAAGCGTTCATGTCGAGTCCATGCCGATTACGATCGGAAAAATGATACTTGAAATTCACAACAATTAGATCTATCTAAGACAAACCATTTAATTAAGATTGCAGCTTCGAGAAAGATGGCATTGGTCAAACTAAATTAACTTAAGTAAGGTCGGTCAGCCTCGTTCTGAAATATACAGAAAATAGTTTTGTACAAAATACGTCAATGACTTAAGGACAGAGTGTTACCAGGGTTGTAACATGTGTGTTCCAGTGATAAAACTGAAACACAACGGAGACTTGGCTGTTGTGGCGCCAAGAGTGATCTAAATTGTAACGTGAATATCCGATAGCAGACCTAATTCACCAACCTTGCGAAAAGAATAGTGTATTCTGAAATGACAGTAGGTGGGCTTTGCTCGTTTATTATAATTATCGAGCAAAGCCCACCAAACCACCAACTTAAAATTCATCAAGCTATCTTGATAAACAATGATATTGAACTTGTTATGCCTTTGATACATTTAATGAGCTCTTGTCATAATAAATACAATGAATATTCTGGAACTGCAACAAGATAGTACATTACGACACGATAATTATCCACGTATTTGAAAATAGTAAACAACTGTAATAAAATAAAACCGTAGTCATTGTGCTACGTAATTTCACTACAGTTACGTCACATGTTTACTGAAATTGAACTTCACTTTTTTCCACGGAGGTGGCAAAGAAGTATGCGGCCCACCTGATGGAAAGTAGTCACCGTAGCCAATGGACATTTGCAACACCAGAGGCGCAGCAGTCGCGCTGCTGACCCTGTAAAAACCTTCTAAGACCCCTTTTGAAAAACCCCATACTGTAGACGTTTGGTAAAGCCCAGGTCGGGAGCTCATTCCCAATCTTAGCTTATGCCTCTATCAGAACTTACCGTGTGCGAGCGCTCCGGATCAGACTCAGAATTTCATATATTAAGACATATAGTCATGATTTTTTCTTGGAATATAGGCAGAGACCCACTATACGACAAGTTATAATTTTAACCCACATAATAGGTTAGAATAAGAATACATGTATTTCCAATAAAATTATAGAATAATAATACTTACTTTTTACACGATATCTTTATCTATCACTTATAAACATGTCGTTAAAATTAGTCAGTTATTATACTTAAAAAGATAGCTCAATGTGCATAAACGTATGGTGGTGAAACTACACGAGTAGCCGTGTTGAAAAAAGACAAGTGCAAGGTGTGGGCTCCAAAGTTTTCAAGGTCTTCAACCTTCTAAACACCTGCCATGTTATTGACAGTCGGGACCAAGGCGGCGACGGCTTAGTGAGCCTTCCCAAGTACCGAAACATATAATACCATAAACGGTCACCCATCTTTATAACTTACCGTACCGTAAGATGCTTACCGCGTACGTTTCAGAACACTGCGATTAATGTGAGCTGCCGTAGCTTCGAGTGCTCGATTAATTCTTTATTTCAGAATTGCTTTATTTTGTATCGATATATGTCGGGATAAGTCACTGGAACTACACATAATATAAAAACTATTTAAAATTTGGCTGTAAAAAATGTAAAATACATTATTAACATTATGTTAGCATCAAGTATCAAAACAAATACTTACCAAGGCCGGGGTCATAAAACTCGCAGGTGAATGCATAATCAAAAGTCAGTTGTTTACAATTTATTCTCAGAACCAACAAACGAACGTAAATCACGCCCTAGTCAATTTTATCGTTCCAGGAATTCCTCCTAGCCTAGTCTACCGTAAAACCCTCATTGCGTACCTTCAACTAAAGTTTCTTATTTGTAACTGGTTCAGTTTTATCAATTAAAAAAATAATAATAACCAGTATAACGTTGAATAACGAAACCCTTTTATAGGTAGTATCCACTGTGTTCTTAGTAATAACTCTGAACCATCGTCAGCTCAGTATCGTAAGAATACAGTAATATGAAATCTTTGTCAAAAAATAAAGTCTCCAGATGCTAGTAGAATACGCTGATTTGGCAAAAGTAAAAATTTTGTGTGCCATGATGTTGATAAAAAAGGGAGTTAAAAAGGAAAATGGGTGTCCTTGTACCGGTGCTGAAAGAGACTAAACAAGGCTCGAACTCTCCAAAAGCAGACAGATAATGCGAGGGGCTGGTACTGCGGGCAAAACGGCCCACGGTTGCCCTGATGCAGTTGACAGGTCTACTCCATTGTCCTCGTCCGGCACGATGACTTTTACTGCGATTATCTGAGGTATTGCAACAGGTAGACTTCTCGTTGAACGAATTTGCGTTATGTACGTAGGTAAATAATCGACTAAAATGGACTTATTTGAAGGGAGTGTATGTAGATACTCTCCCTTCAAATAAGTGCATTTTAGTCGATCCATAACATATTGAATTGTAGATCTAAAAAAAGAAAAATGTTTTATACAGTGGGGTACAGTTTATTCAAAATTTATGTAAAGAAAACCTATTAATAAAAATAATCTGATCTGTCTGTGATCTTGGGGATTTAGTTGAAGAAACCACATTTAACTATCATCTTCAAGGTTTTACTTTATCCTCATGGTAAAGTATACCCATTCCTTGATCCCGTTGCATCTAAAGTGAAAAGTGAGAATAGAGTTTGTACTATTTCTTCCTAGACGTATTATACTTTCGACACTTCTAACTGATTGGAGTGTTAGATGAGCTTTCACGACATTGACACTGTTTCGATTTAAATAATATTTTTATTCTTCAAAAGCACTATACCGTACTTACTAGTTATAGTGTGGTAGCACAATAGTCGTACTTGCTAGTTATAGTGTGGGCCCCAGAATATCCATCCAAGAGAAAATTTAAGAAATAAATATTTTAACATATCACAGTACATTTTTGCCAATCTTATGTTTGTCTAGAAAAATCTATCACAATTTTCTAAACTGTGTGATAAACATAATATTAATACTAGATATACAAACAATATTTCAGTACACCACAGTTGACTACATAAGATTGGTGATTCTTTCCAGGGTAACTGTATACGCTTTTACAACCAGCTTCTTTATAACCTAAGAGATTTTCCATTAAATAAATTTAAAAGGTTAATTAAAAATAAGCTTTGTAAAAAGGCTATTGCGCGGTTAAAGAATATTTACAGGACAGGGACGCTTGTAAATGATTAGTTGGCTTCGTGAAATAATATTAATTTGTAAATAGGGCATTGGTAATACTGCTTCGTTTATAGGGTGAGTTGATGAAGAGAATTGAGAAGATAAACTTGCGAAAAATAACATATTTATTGAAAAATATTTTTCAGTATTTTGAGTTTCAATATTCAGGCGTGAATGTGTAGGTATATTTGTGTAAAAGCTTCTTACTTCGTCCATAGATCAAGCGCTGTGATTGGTCGGCAATGACGCGATTCTTTGATGCGATTAGTTCAATATCACGTCATAAATGGTAGGTAGTTATCGTCGTCACTTCTGGTGTATTTGCAGCTTGCCCAAGCTTGCCTTAACAGACGTAAAAAAAGCCTACCAAAGTTTCTTGCCGGTTCTTCTCAGGTGCCACAGAACCATGTGGCCGATGGCTTGGCTGGTGGCTTGAACCACCAACTGAATTTATCTTCAGATCTAGTGTTTTACAACACGGCAATGGGCTCACCACCTGTTACGTGGGACAAAAATGTATACAGTTAAATGTGGGCATATAGTATGCCTCTGCCTACCCCTTCTGGGATAAAGGCATGACAATGTGTATATATGTATTTTAGTTCCAGTGTATGACGTTTTGTAAGCGCCTTTAAAATGGTCTGGTGCAGAATAAATATTTTTTCTCAAACATGCATGGATATACTGTCATTATTTCGAAAAAAGAATACCTACGCGAAGCATTGCATTGACAGACAAGGAAAATGAAATTCATTGGTGGAGTGTTTTTTGAATTTAGAACATTACACCGCTCCAGCAATGTTGTATGAAACGGCGCGCTGGGGTTATTAGGTACTCTTTGATTGGATCTCTTTTATCATTCTTCTTCAGTAGACGCTTACGGTAAGTATATTATTTTCGAAAATAAGTGGATTTATCTTATTTTATGTGTGGGAGTGGTGAATTCTGGGACGTAAAAGTTGTGTCATCGTGCTATAAATAATAAATAAATATTGTGGGACATTTGTGGGACATCTTTTTGAAGTGAAACCTTCTTTAGCGGCGTTGGGTATAAAATCTTAAACTCGCGTCAGGACACGTGTCCTGATCGAAAAAGCGTAAGATTTTATCATCATCATCTTTACGTCGATCCCGGTCAATTTTTGAAAGAAAAACTTCTTTTAGCGCGGTACGCATATTTTTAGATGAGATAAAATCTCTGGACTCGCGACCATAATCATCATCATCATCTAACGTTGATTCCGGTCATCTACAGGTCTTATTAAATAACGCTGTGTAATCAATTAGGACTCTTTCAGTGTAGAATTATTTTTTTACATCATCATCTTTACGTCGATCCCGGTCAATTTTTGAAGGAAAAACTTCTTTTAGCGCGGTACGCATATTTTTAGATGAGATAAAATCTCTGGACTCGCGACCATAATCATCATCATCATCTAACGTTGATTCCGGTCATCTACAGGTCTTATTAAATAATGCTGTGTAATCAATTAGGACTCTTTCAGTGTAGAATTATTTTTTATCATCATCATCTTTACGTCGATCCCGGTCAATTTTTGAAGGAAAAACTTCTTTTAGCGCGGTACGCTTATTTTTAGATGAGATAAAATCTCTGGACTCGCGACCATATTCATCATCATCTTCTAACGTTGATTCCGGTCATCTACAGGTCTTATTAAATAATACTGTGTAATCAATTAGGACTCTTTCAGTGTAGAATTATTTTTTATCATCATCATCTTTACGTCGATCTCGGTCAATTTTTGAAGGAAAAACTTCTTTTAGCGCGGTACGCATATTTTTAGATGAGATAAAATCTCTGGACTCGCGACCATAATCATCATCATCATTAAACGTTGATTCCGGTCATCTACAGGTCTTATTAAATAATGCTGTGTAATCAATTAGGACTCTTTCAGTGTAGAATTATTTTTAATCATCATCATCTTTACGTCGATCCCGGTCAATTTTTGAAGGAAAAACTTTTTTTAGCGCGGTACGCATATTTTTAGATGAGATAAAATCTCTGGACTCGCTACCATAATCATCATCATCATCTAACGTTGATTTCGGTCATCTACAGGTCTTATTAAATAATGCTGTGTAATCAATTAGGACTCTTTCAGTGTAGATCTATTTTTCATCACCATCATCTTTACGTCGATCCCGGTCAATTTTTGAAGGAAAAACTTTTTTTAGCGCGGTACGCATATTTTTAGATGAGATAAAATCTCTGGACTCGCTACCATAATCATCATCATCATCTAACGTTGATTTCGGTCATCTACAGGTCTTATTAAATAATGCTGTGTAATCAATTAGGACTCTTTCAGTGTAGATCTATTTTTCATCACCATCATCTTTACGTCGATCCCGGTCAATTTTTGAAGGAAAAACTTCTTTTAGCGCGGTACGCAATTTTTTAGATGAGATAAATTTGGACTCGCTACTCCCCGTTACGATACGCAGCTATAGTGTGTGCATATATGCATGTATAGATAAATAAATTATTAATAAATTGAGTTTTTTAAGTGAAAACGCCTCTTAGCGTGGTACACATATTTTTAGAGGAGATAAAATCTCTGGATTTGCGACTATAATCATCATCATCATCTAATGTTGAACCCGGTCATCTACAGGTCTTATTAAATAATATTGTGTAATCAATTAAGACTCTTTCAGAGTAGAATTTTTTTTTCATCATCATCATTAACGTCCATCCCGGTCAATTTTTGAAGTGAATATTCTTTTAGCGCGGTACGCTTATTTTTAGATGAGATAAAATCTCTGGACTCGCGACCATTATCATCATCATCATCTAACGTTGATTCCGGTCATCTACAGGTCTTATTAAATAATGCTGTGTAATCAATTAGGAGTCTTTCAGTGTAGATTTATTTTTCATCATCATCATCATTAACGTCGATCCCGGTCAATTTTTGAAGGAAAAACTTCTTTTAGCGCGGTACGCAATTTTTTAGATGAGATAAATCTCTGGACTCGCTACACCCCGTTACGATACGCAGCTATAGTGTGTGCATATATGCATGTACCAACGCGTCTAGATAAATAAATTATTAATAAATTGAGTTTTCACTTCTGTCGGCACTCCCGGAGTGGTTAGGTTAGGTTTTTTTTTTTACACAGCACCGTCTAGCCCAAAGTAAGCTAAATATAAGCTTGTGTTATGGGATCTAGACATATATATACTTATATATTTCTAATTACATACTTATTATACATAGGAAACACCGAATCGAAACAAACATTTGTGAATCACACCAGTATTTTTACCGACCCGGGAATTGAACCCTAGAGCTCAGCGCGGCAGTCACATATACTATTTTTTTAAAATTTTCCAACTTGCTGCGAATAATTCACTGAAGCAAAATCAAAATTATTTTCTTCTATTAGGTAATTGCCCAATATGGCTAATGTAACTTTTAATATAAATTAAATTAAATGTTAATATTTTTGTTATATTTCCATGCATTCTTTTGAGAAAAGCACAATATAAGCCTCGGCCGGAATGGCAATTGCCCATTTTCCCGGCATTTGCAATAATGTACTATTTTCTCAAATATTGCAGGAGCCTTTTTTGAATTTGGCTTATTTAATTGATTAGTACATTGACAAGAAGTGTAAAAGTGTACTAAAACCAATATTGGCTTTTATGAAATTTTATTTATTATTTATCTACCACGCCTTATCCCCAAAGTGGTGGCAGAGGCATATTATATGCCTCTTTTAACCATTTTTCAAACGGGTTCAATTTCTTCCGAATTTAACATCTAAAATAGAAACATTTTATTTTTTTAAATTTATTCGGCCCTTTAGACCCACCCCAGTTCCGTGCTTCGGAAGGCAAGTTAAGCCGTTGGTCCAGGTTGCCAATAAAATAGCAGTTGTAAAGCCAAGTTTCCTTTTTCCTGAAAAATTTACCATTAAATAAATTTAAAAAGTTTATTAAAAACAAAAAAAAAAATACTAACTATCTTCACGCTGTATCCCTGACGGGGTGGTCAGAGAGGACAGATCGCCAGGCTTCGCGATCCATGCATACTTCTTTCGCTTCTTCGAGATTCATCAATCGCTTCATACACGCACGTCTGGGTATCCGAGTACTTTGAAAAAAAAACAAAAAGCAAGCTTTGTGAAAAAGGTTTTTACTCCGTTACAGACTATTTGCAGGACAGGGACGCCTGGAAGTGATCTGCTGGCAAAGTGAAATAATATTAAATTGTAAATAGGCCATCAAAAAAAAGCCTTCCTAAGTTTCTTGCCGGTTCTTCTCAGGTGGGCTGCGTTCCGAACCGGTGGTCGCTTTAAATATTTTAAATAGTGTATGACATTTTGTAAGCGCCGTTAAAATGGTCTATGCAAAATAAAAATATGTTTATTATTTTTATTTTTAGTTGAAGGCCTTATGGGCGGCTTAAAAAATTCACAGCAAGTCGCCGCAGCCTTCGCCTATCCATTTTAACACGACAATGGGCTCACCACCTGTTACGTGGGACAAAAGTGCATATGGTGAAATGTGGGCGTTTAATATGCCTCTGCCTACCCCTTCGGGGATAAAGGCGTGACAATATGTATGTATGTACTTTTAACCATGTGTATTCCTGTCCCACGTAATAGGTGGTGAGCCCATTACCGTGTTGAAATAGACAGACGGACGTTGTGACCACCTGCTGCTGAAATTTTTCAAGCCGCTCATAAGGCCTTCAACTTGACTTAACGACTGCCATGTTACTGGCAACCGGGACCAACGGCTTAACGTGCCTTACAAAGCACGGAAACGCTCGCTAATGTAAATGCCATAAAGTGGTCACCCATCCGTGACCAGCCATTGCGAATGTTGCTTAACGCATTGATCGTTTACAGAACACTGCGTCCGCGGGACCACGAGCGCCTCTTATATGAAATATAGTTCTGTAAACGATCCTTGCGTTCGCTATAGCTGGACCTGGATGGGTGACCACTTTGCGAAACAGCTGGAGACATGTTTTCCCGTTTCAGTTTCCCACTGGAATTTGATTCCAGTATAAAAAACATCTTATGTGTTATGTTATTCTGATATGTAAGCTGTAATAATATAAATTTAATCAAAATCCGTTAAGCAGATTTTGCGTAAAAGAGTAACAAACCTACATCCATACAGTATTACAAACTTTCGCGTTTATAATATTAGTAGAATGTATGTAGCAGAACTGGCTGGACTCTTTTTTGTAAATGGAGAATTAAACACTGAAAATATGTCATTGCTGACATTCTCACTGACCTCATGTACGTCTATTTGTACAAACCTTTGACTTCGATTACTCGTAAATGTATGACAATGCGCAGATGCATGCAGCGAATCACTGACTACTCGTACTTTGCAATTGAAAACATTCGAGTATTGCCGTGATTTTCAATCGCCTGATTTCATCCCCATCGAGCACGCATATGTCAAACTCAACATATATGAGCAATGAAAAAAGTGATTATGACCCGATAAGTAAAAAAAAAATAGAAATAAAATAAAGTACTCGGATACCCGGACGTGCATGTTTGAAGCGATTAATGAAACTGCAGGAAGCGAAAGAAGTATGCATGGATCGCGAAGCCTGGCGATCTGTCCTCTTTGTACCCCGTCAGGGATACAGCGTGAAGATAACTAAAAGATTTGCTTAAATTCCATTGCGAGCAATTGCCTCAGTGTAACATAAACAAAATCATTTATTCTAATTATAATCAGTGCCGACAAATTTTGAACAATAGAGGAGGCCACACATAATATTAAGTTATACAATTCTTTAGGATACCTACATTCATTTGGGTTATTAAGTTTGTTTTTCAGGTTAAGTTGCTTCAATATCTTAGTTTTTAGGTACTAAGTATGCTACAGTGCACATTATAAGGCTATATTCTTATTAAAAAAACATTTTACAATACAAGTTGATTAGCCTAGTTGAAGGCCTTAAGGCTTAAAAAATATCAACAGCAAAAGCAACAATCTTTGTCCTGTCTATTTCAACACGACTATGGTTTATGATGCTTTGAAGCAATACCCCTGTATAATTACTGTTGAAAGGACCTAGAACTATAAGATTCATACCTCACAGGGGGTGAAGCACTCGTAATAGCATCTGCCTACCTCCTCGAGGTCGAATACCCAATCTCAACGACACTCAGGATCTTGGTGGCATACAGCAGCCAATAGAACAAGAAGATCATCATAGGCCGTGCTGCCAATGTTCTTGCTGCAGTATCTAGTAAGTTCATCTTTGCGAATATTTTACATAGATAAAAAACCAAGGTTAGTAGCATGGCGCTAGTAACAAACCAGGTCAGCAATTGTATAGCTGACTAGCAAGTGACGTAAATGGTCTCAAGTTGGAACCAATAGGTACAAAAGCTTCAAATACACTACAATCCATAAATTTGAAAAGTCCAAGAAGGTACCCTAGAGATTGACTTCACTAGCCAGCATACGAAAAAGGTCATGCGAAGGTCAAGCTAGAGGACCGCAAGGACCAATAAAATTAAACACTGGATATTGAGTTTGTAGCAGAAAGTTCTTACTAACTCTTGGAGAGCACTTTAGTGGAACTTTGAGTTGGCGAAGCTACGGAACGCAACAAGCGCCGCTTTCAACAGCGCAAACAAATCAAGCGCATTTGTGGACTATGCGATATAACGCTTAATATATTTTGAACACAGAATAATAGTAGTTTATGATACTGTTGCATAATAAGGGTTCTTATAACATGAGTGTGTTATAAGACCAAGTTATGTACAGTGTCATACACTACTTTATCTACTCTCATACTATAATACGTAAAACAATATTGCAAATACAATGAAGAATATAACAACAAGTTTATTTTTTAAATGTCAAATGTTGGCGCCAAGGCGCAAACATGGATTGCGCATGCGCGCTTGCGTCGCGGACTCGTTCATTGAAACCAATGATAGAAACCTTTTTTTTTTAAGTAGAGGTTCTACCTCCTCGGTCCAGCTGGAGGTTGTATAGGTGTATCGTTATGATTAAAAAGTTATATTATGATACAGGTGTCCATACAAGACCTGTAAAGTAATTAAACTTTTTTTTTATTATTTTTGGCCTGTACGTAATGTTTGTCATAAGAATTTTGTTATCAGTTTGATAATCTTTGTATTATAGTATCAGAGTAGATAAAGAAGTTTTAATAAACTCGTAGTTTAGGTTTGCTATAGAACTTAACTAGTAAAGCACGCATTTGTACATGCTATTTCCTTGCTTGTTGTTATCATGTATCAAAGTATAAGTTTATACTCTATACTAACAATAAAGCTGAAGAATTTGTTTGTTTGGTTGGTTGGATGAACGCGCTAATCTTAGGAAATGCTACTCAGATTTGAAAACTCATTATAGGATAGCCCATTTATCATCACCCTACCCTAGAGAGCGAAGCAGTAATTGTAAATGTTGACAAATCGGGCAAATTTTTATGCATTATTGTAAAATGTATAAGTGAAGGGATTAAATTGAATAGAATATTAAAAAAAATACTATTCTGAAACCTCTTTGGGCTTTCTCAAATATTTGGGCGAAGTCGTGGGGGTCATCTATCTAGTAAATAAATAAAACTGACAAAATAAAATAGGCTGTGCGCAAGGCAAAAAGAATGGCATGCAGATACCAACTACGACAATATCAGTAACATACCGGAGAGCATGCGGCTCATGAAGGCAATGGCATTAACTAAAGCTAACCATTTAACGACTCTTCACTTACGGGGAGACTTAGGGGGCTTAAACCACAAGTAGTTCAATGAGTAGTGATAGAGTGCGGCTTAAAAATCCATAGTAGGGAGAGGGCTCAAGAAATTAGGAGAAATGCAGGCGAATACTGTGCAGGTTACAGTCAACCAAAGTATGTACATTTATACCAGAGATAATTGCATGCTGGAATGCGGTGACAATATGGGAACATCCAGATATGGTATACAGGCGGATCTGAGAGGGGATCTTGTTCAGGTGCAGAGGTATATAGTGACAACTGCAACATATGCCAGAGCATGGGTAAGTATGCAGCGATCTTCGGGGACCTTTGTCATATTGACGTGTGTGCAGGGATTGATTTAAAGAGGAGTCAGAGGACAGAAATCATGTGAATGGCACTTAGTGCTAGAAGATTGCGTCTCATAGGGCAAGTATATCCAACAACCTCCTAAAAACATACTCAGGTACACGGAGGTGCCGGGAGAGTGACGAGTGCTGGGAGGATAAGTTATAAGGAGGGGTACAGCACAAAGCAGCAGTATTATTATATTTATGAAGAGACCCTTTTCATTTAAGTAGCGTTGTAGTTAGCGTGAGGCAAAGTAACTTTTAAACAAAATTTGAAATAAGCAATAGCGCGGTCCCAATCACAAGGCTAGCGCTGGTCGTACAATAATATAATTTAATTATTTTAGTTATTAGTGTAACTGTATTGAAATGGACTTTTTATTTAAAAATAATAATAACTATATAATTCAAGCAATAATGTCGCGTTACAGATAATATCTTTAGTATTTAGCTTTCGAATATTGACATGCATTGTAATTTCGGACCGCTGCTTTAAAATAACCCGTATAATCAAAAATACAAAGCGGGAATTTATAAAACCTAGATGGTTTTGATGAATCAACTTGTGTTTATGATTAATTGTGATTAACTTCAGATAACAGTATTCTCGCTGGAGAGATGAAAAGTTGTATGTTTCACACGAGAGCAAAATTTTATAACTCGTGCATTTAAATCATTCACTGCACTCAGTAGTCTAATTGAGAATCACTTGCTATGCTTGTGATTCAATTTTAGACCCCCTTGCTGGTTCGTGATTTAACATAATTCATTTAACTCAATACTTTTGCTCACATGTTGAACAAATAACTATTGGATTTCTTTTGATTGAAAGCTTATATGAATAAATGCTCACCCGGCGTGCAGTTTGTGTTGGAATACTTACCGAATGCAACACAACATCAAATAAGTACCTCGTGAAATATTTACGTTTGGCTATTGTTTAGGCGGCCAGTGCACATTGCCCCTGCTCAAAATCTAGTTTAGTCTATAGCTTGTTATTGCACCTATTTTTAGAATCATTATAAAAGCAATTTTATTTTGTAAACAGATACATTCTGCTTTCCGCCTTCGCGTAATCAGTATAAAAATAAATCAACTTAGTACCTATTCGCGTATTGTGCAAGTGGTAAATAACTGCGACCGAGGGAAACGACCTTAGACCATATATTTACGGTATGACGCGTTCGAATGTATGATAGGTGAGTAAAGCAGATAATAACTTCATTTATTGTTCTAAACATGAAGTATATTGAGTAACAACGTGTTCTGTAAACGATCACTGCGTTAAGCATCTTTTGAAATGGCTGGTCACGGATGGGTGACCACTTTGTGACTTTTAAATTTGCAAGCGTTTCCGTGCTTTGGAAGACACGTTAAGTCGTTGGTCCCGGTTGCCAGTAACATGGCAGTCGTTAAGTCATGTAGAAGGCCTTATGGGCGGTTTAAAAAATTTCAACAGCTGGTAGCCACAACCTGCGTCTGTCTATTTAACCACCACATGGGACAGAAATACACATGGTGAAAAGTGGGCATATAATATGCCTCTGCCACCCCTTCGGGGATAAGGCAGTTGGGGGACAATGCATATTAATCATTCTAAACCCCTTTCATAAGGATAATTTTTGCAAACTTTCATATTTTATTTTATTAAAGTGATAAAAGATAACTTGGTTTTGGACAGAGATTAAACCCGTGACATTTGCCTAACCAGAGCAATTTTCTAGCCACTGAAGTACCCGAACCGTACCGAAAGAAGTTGAAATTCTTTATTCTCTAAAATACACTGGCCTGCAGAGTTAAAGGTTTAAAATAGAGAGTATTATTTTTTTATCAACTTTCTTTGAAACTATAAGTTATTATTATGACTGCCTCTGTGGCGCGGTGGGAGTGCATCCGACAGCTACGCAAGAGGTCGTGGGTTCGATTCCCACCCAGGATAAAACTTTGTGTGATGAGCACGATGGTTTATTCTGTGTCTGGGTGTTATTTATCTATAATATGTATGTATTTAGAAATATATAAGTATGTTTATCAGTTCTCTAGATCCCATAACACAAGCTAATATTAGCTTACTTTGGGCTAGATGGCGCTGTGTGAAAAGTGTCCCACAATGTTTATTATTATTTATTTATTAAACATTAGTAACATTTATTAATATTATTATTATAAAAAAAGATAAAAAAGTACAAACAGTCATTTTTAGCTTAGTGTCATAAAACTCAATTAATATTTACAATTAAAGTGTATTGCCTCCTCAGGGCTCTGCTTACAGCTTCAAATCGAGTTTGCATATTAAACACGAGGTGGAGCCAATGTTGGGAAATAGTTTCCCATTCTTCAATCAGGGCCAGTTTTAGTGCTCTGAGGGTGGTAAGTGGTGGTCTGCGGCTTCTAACTAGCCTCTTTAGCTCATCCCAGACGTGCTTAATCGGGTTGAGATCAGGATCAACCTCCTGAATATACTCTTGTACATCAGTATCGATCCATCACCCATATTTACTAAATATGGCCCTGTATACTCATGGAGAATCTCTTGGGCATAACTTTTACCAGTCAGTGTCATTTTCTATGGCCACTAACTCTGTGGGACCTGAAGATATGCCAGCCCGTACATGTACACCGTCACCACCGTACTAGACCCTTTCTGAAAAGCTGGCTTGAAGGTATCGCTCACTAAGTTGTCTGTAGACACTTCGCCTTCCATTAGAAGTATAAAATAAGAATCGAGGCTCATCTGTAGTCAAAATTCTTGACCATTCTTCTTGATCCCACTGTTTGTGCTAATGAGTGTATCGCAGCCTCGCTATTTAATGCTTTCTCTCGAGTTTGGGGCCACTCGCTGGTCTTCGGGGTTTCAGGTTTGTTTCAGCCAGTCTTCTTCTCCCTATATTGGCACTAATGTAGTCCCTTCGGGTCTCAAGAAACTATTGCTGGATTTCAACTGCATTTAGGTGGCAATTTCTCAACACAGTGGAAACTATATAACGGTCTTCTCGGGCACTAGTCCATCTGGGTCTACCATTACCAAGTCTCCTCCAATGGTTTCCAGTCTTTTCGTACTTTCATTTCAACTTCTGGACCGTTCGTAACGTCATACCCACCGTACTTGCAGTAGGACGCATATGGATGCCTAATTCCAAAAAAAACATGATTCTAGCACATTCTTCAGGTGAAAGAGGTATGATATATAAGTTTTTGTTGTAATTCGAAAAGGATTACTTTAATTTCAAAGTTATAAAACCATGGAGGACAGAAGGACTGTTATTTTCTACTCCGTGTATAAAATCTCCAAAGTAATCCTTTAAAAGTGTATGCAGTTTTTATGTACATAATTAAACTTTTTTCCGAGTATCTTTTGTACTTAAAAAGTTATTGCAATTTTAAAAGTGTGACACGTAGTTTTGCAGGCCAGTGTAGTTCAATCATGGAATTATTAAGTACTACGTACAACAGTACTTAATAACTCCATGAGTTCAATCGATTTTAATGATTGTGTGTTGACAATTAGGTATTTATGAAGTCATAAATAAGTTTTCACGTTCCTACTCACTCCATTTTTTAATCCGATTTTAGTAGGTATTTTTGTGTAAACAATATTGCAATAATTTCATTGTCATTTATGTAAAATGTCACGTTAGTTTTTGCATTTGATATGTATAACAATATACTCGTAGTGCGTATATTTACCAATGTTTATTTTAGTTGTCGGGTCAGTTGGTGTAAATATAAATATATTCATTATTGCTCTACAGAAAGGAGCCACGAGGACGACACACACTGTCTTGAAGCAACCATGGTGATTAGTAGATCTGTTCTATGAGATAGCACATTAGGACACACATTTGGCCCAAGAAACTCTGTGGTCTTGCTACGCGGCCACCGGCAACACACGAAGACGAGGAGACAGACACTTCCTGACGGGCTATTGTTGTGCATAGAGAACTGAAAAATAAAATAAAAATTTCGTTTATTACTCTTAATAAACCAGCTCACATTAAGATAATGTCAAAATGTATGCATGATTTATGGAGTTGTCCTTTTTCACTGATTTCTTTTTATGTACTTTCACCAATTTCTGTCTAAATTGTGAACCGTTTCCCAAAACTCTTTTTTTATTAATATACTCCTGAAATGGCAAATCATCGGCATCAAATCAGAATCTGATGAAATTCAAATTTTATAAGTGTTAACAACCATTGATTGATATTTGAGTATGGTAACCAAGATTTTATGAAACTGATCGTATAATGGTAGGTTAGGAGTTAAGTCATTTTTTATTCTTGATATATTGTTGTTCATTGATTCAGCTTATTCCTCATCAACCACCATTCATACGATTAAGGGGCGTTACGTCATTAATACAGGCGTCCAATGTGCGATTTATACAACTTGGCTCTGTCTATTACCTTTAAATAGTGTGAAATTTGATTGTCGCACAAATATGTTTCGCATTAAAATTAGCTTTTAGCAATCACCAGACGTACAACATCTCAAGTATATAAATCACGCCATTCCATTGATACCTTTTATAAATGATAGAAACTAAATGAACAATCACACATTCGCATTAACAATATTAACAGTGAGTATTCTAGTGGACTATGGATATGGCAAATTTTAGTCCTAATAATATTATTAGGACTAAAATTTAGGTACAATTAGGACATATATATGTCCTAATTGTACCTAATATTTCTTACCAAAGTTCTTGAAATTATATTTGTCTTAATATTATTTCAAGAACTTTGGTAAGAATCGAAGTGAAACTGAACTGCTTTATAACAAATGGAATTAGGAATTAATCAGCGGAAGTCCCCGTAGAACGAATCGCGAGCGACTCCTAGCTGCCAATCTGTCTTGAGTGTTCTTGCTTGTGAATTTAATGTGACTTTGCGAAGCAGAGTAGGTATTGGATATCACAAATAATCTGGGACGTAGGGTATCTACTCCACTTCCTTTGGGTGATTTGGTTTGATTTGTCAATGGTCCATTACCGCAAGTTGCGGTTAATTTCCGACTATTGTGACTTTCTTATTGACAATCCATTTGTCGCATGTGTAGTGGGCTTTCATTTGACCTGCCCGCTTTTATCATCGTTTAGCAACTTTGGATGCAACAAGAGTTAAATATAAGACACAAAATAATTTTACATAAGTTTAAAATAATGTACTCTATTACATTGTACAAAATAATTTAATGAAATACTACATAATGTTAAGAGATTTAAAAACAGGTCAAAATTTATTTACAATACATATATTAATTTATAAATTAAGACTTAAAATTCAACCATCTATAATATTAGTTAATCTATAACAATCAATCTATAAAAATCTATATTAATTTAAAATACAGACGATAAACATCTAAATAAAACAAATATACAAACATAAAAAATGTAATAAATGAGGTTATTGTTTATCCGTTGTTTGGTGGGCAGTACTCTAGCAGGCTCTGAATTGTACACATGTTAATACAACACTCCGTTGCTATTCCTGATATCATTCTTTTCGCTCTACGCCGCGTCATAAATGGTTCGCTTTTTTTCTTGAAATTGTCAAAATTGTCAACGCTACGCTTCTCTACCGAATTTCCAAATTGGTAAGTATCACATATTGTTATTAATTTACTCGCCAACATCTTTCCACAAAAACGAACCTTTCTCAATAATAAGTCAGAAGAACTGCCCATTGTTAAAATGGTCAGTAAAATCATCATATTAAGAAACTTCATCGTTGTGGCTGTGGAAGGTGCCGAATGTGAGGTTTTGGGTTTTACTCCCGGTTTTATAGTCAGAGAGGTTCATTAATATTCGATATTTTTATGGAAATTTATGTTAATGAGATTGTAACGTGGTATAGTTGATCTAGATAAGTGACCAATCCGTTCCCAGTACTTAGCTCGGTAAAGTGTTTATCAGTTGTGGGCTATATCTAAGCTTACAACAGTGCGCCACCAACATTAAGACCACCACAGATATTAGGAAAATGCAATATAAACTAAACAAATTTAGACTTTATTATTAGAAAAATTATAAGTATCTACTTGTACACCAATACACATATTCGAAGACATTTATCCTATATCAAAACCTCTATTTATACTTATTCTTTTCAGCTTCTCATCTCGGAAAGAGTAATATTAACAAGTCTTTTTTATCCGCTAGAGGATAAAGCAAATTGAATTTAGAACATCGTGTGCACTAAGTTTGTGAATTCAACACATCATTAAATCCTATTTACTCCTACCTCCATGGTCCCGGTTTTATCATACAACCTTTTTCATTTGTCAAAAAGTCAGACTCGGAACCTTCTTGTTGTACTTTTTTTTAATTTGATTTGCTTTGTTTAAATGTGAAATTTATAGAGGATAAAGCAAATTGAATTTAGAACATCGTGTGCACTAAGTTTGTGAATTCAACACATCATTAAATCCTATTTACTCCTACCTCCATGGTCCCGGTTTTATCATACAACCTTTTTCATTTGTCAAAAAGTCAGACTCGGAACCTTCTTGTTGTACTTTTTTTTAATTTGATTTGCTTTGTTTAAATGTGAAATTTATAGAGGATAAAGCAAATTGAATTTAGAACATCGTGTGCACTAAGTTTGTGAATTCAACACATCATTAAATCCTATTTACTCCTACCTCCATGGTCCCGGTTTTATCATACAACCTTTTTCATTTGTCAAAAAGTCAGACTCGGAACCTTCTTGGTGTACTTTTTTTTAATTCGATTTGCTTTGTTTAAATGTGAAATTTATTATTAATGTATGGATGTAGGGTTGTGACTCTTTCACGCAAAAACTACTGAATAGATTTTGATTAAACTTTATAATAATATAACTTATACATCAGAATAACACATATGCTACTTTTTATCCTAGGTATAAGTTCCTGTGGGAAACGGGAACGGGAAAACTTCTCTACGCGGGCTAAGCCATGGGCGTCAACTATTTTTTTATATTTGAAAGATTATTCTGTACTACTTGCCTATCGTAATGTACTAGTTAAAACCTAAATTCAAATAAAAGTGTCTTGTGATTGTAAATGTTTTAGTAATTTCCTCGCTGAGGTGATGAAAAGTTAGGTGTGGCACTCGACAGCAAAGATTTTTAACCTCGTGCTCTTACATCCCTCGCTGACGTCCATTATTATAATTTTAGAATCCTTTGCTTGCTCGGTCACCAAAATTGAGCACGCTGTTAAAAAGCAACTTTACACTCTTGTATAAATCATAACTATGTTATTTTAAGATGGGGTTCAAATTTACGCTAGTTCTAACCAATTAATCTATAGATACTAACATCTAAGTTAAGTGTTTTCACATTCGCTTCCAAATAATACCTGGATATCAATCCTGGGGTCCACTTTTAGCTGGCTGCTAGGAGCAGCTATTGTGTGGATTATCGTCTGATCTCTCAACACCGCAGTGGCGACATTTCCGTAGGTCAGCAGGTGCAACGCTAATAGGCGCGGTCACTTGGGCCCCCGAGATCACAGTAGGGCCCCTTACACCCACTATCTATTACTATCTAAACGGTTTTACTTATGTTTAAAGTTCGGGATAGCCTTAACCCGACTAGTTTCGGTAATTAAGGAGGTCCTTTTTAAAGAGGTACCTTACTTTTAATTTCACGTTGAAAGTGCTTTCTCTTTGAACTCAGAAGCCCCTCAGAAGAAGAGCAGGCTGTGGTTGTGTAGACGCCTGGTCTGTGTAATGTCGCGGATGTGATAATTGCTGTGGTGTTTGCTGAAGGCGCTGCCGAAGAAATGGCACACACCGAACAAGGTCTATTGTGGAGAGGTGTTTATCATCATCTTCCTCCAACGTGCACTGGATCTTACCGTGTACCAAGTAAAGTAGTTAGCAAAGCACGAGTAGATTGATTGGCACCATTAAGTTTTTGTGAATTAATAACATATATTTGATAATTAAAAAAATGTTTTAGGTCCGCCGGAGTATCACTAACGTAGCGCCACCAGTATCGGAGTTCTGATCTTGTTGTGCTCGTGCCCGTTCCACCAACACGTCAATTAATATATTTGCCAACACCGTGGCAACTTATGGACACTATCTGCCTGTAAAAGTGTGAAAATTTTCACCAGAACTGTGTGATCCAAAAGATCGTGGACCATAGAAACTTGGAATGCTCTGCTAGCGCACGTGTTTCCGTCCTCTTACATCCCTTAGCGGAGCGTGAAGAGGCTGGTGGCTTTAAAATACTCACTTTCGTCGTCACGGTCATTCTCGCCACGCCAAAAATCGGGTTTACCTTCGTGTATAAATGTTTCGCATCCAAAAGTTAGTTGTAATAATGCCCATGTTATTACAATAAGTTCAAGGGACGACAACACTCAGTATCCGCGCAGTGAAGAAAAATACATTAGCTTGGTAGGAGAGGCGAAGCTGTGATCGATGGTGGACGCAGCCAGATATAGCACACAGCGGATGGCGCACACCGCCCGTGTGCGGCGTCGGGCCACTTTAGCAACGAGCTGTGACTTATAAAAATAATGCCTCAGACTTCTGGAAAGTCGATGCACTGAATATTAATTCAATTTTCACATAGAAACTCTACTTGTGGCAGTTTCAAGAGGAAAAAGGGACTAGGCTTCAGAAATCAAGTCCTTTATCCAATACAGTCCAAAATATTTTTAAAAATAAAATTGGTTCTCAACGCAGAACCAGAAACAAGAAAACCATAGTTTTATTTATTTATCCCTAACGCAACAGGCCAGATAGAATTCTGACTATGCAAATTGCAAATGGTCAATACCCTAACTCAAATGTGAAAGTAAGTTGGTTTCGGAGTTTGGGTGTTTTCTATAATATGTGTTTAGAAATATATAAGTATGTATATCAGTTGTCTAGACCCCATAGTACAAGCTTATAGCTTAGTTGGCGATATGTATATAGTGTCCCACCATGTTTTTTTATTTAAATTCTTGTCAAAGGCACTTTCACTTTAGGATGGTGAACTCCGCGTGACACCATCAACAATAAAGGGTCAGTCTAACAAAAAAAAATGTCAGTTCTTTATTAGAATGTATCATTAAAACTCATTACTGGTTTCATTAAAATAGCAGCGTTTCAGCAGCTCTTTGAGTTTCACGCTGTGGAGGAAAGTGCTCAACGACTTGTCGACAAATCTGTCTGATTGGGGTAGACAAAGCGTAAATTAAGGGTCAAATTGAACAAGGCTAAAGTTTGTTTAATCTCTGCTAAAATAGCCCTTGTCAAAATTGTCAACGCTACGCTTCTCTACCGAATTTCCAAATTGGTAAGTATCACATATTGTTATTAATTTACTCGCCAACATCTTTCCACAAAAACGAACCGTTCTCAATAATAAGTCAGAAGAACTGCCCATTGTTAAAATGGTCAGTAAAATCATCATATTAAGAAACTTCATCGTTGTGGCTGTGGAAGGTGCCGAATGTGAGGTTTTGGGTTTTACTCCCGGTTTTATAGTCAGAGAGGTTCATTAATATTCGATATTTTTATGGAAATTTATGTTAATGAGATTGTAACGTGGTATAGTTGATCTAGATAAGTGACCAATCCGTTCCCAGTACTTAGCTCGGTAAAGTGTTTATCAGTTGTGGGCTATATCTAAGCTTACAACAGTGCGCCACCAACATTAAGACCACCACAGATATTAGGAAAATGCAATATAAACTAAACTAATTTAGACTTTATTATTAGAAAAATTATAAGTATCTACTTGTACACCAATACACATATTCGAAGACATTTATCCTATATCAAAACCTCTATTTATACTTATTCTTTTCAGCTTCTCATCTCGGAAAGAGTAATATTAACAAGTCTTTTTTATCCGCTAGAGGATAAAGCAAATTGAATTTAGAACATCGTGTGCACTAAGTTTGTGAATTCAACACATCATTAAATCCTATTTACTCCTACCTCCATGGTCCCGGTTTTATCATACAACCTTTTTCATTTGTCAAAAAGTCAGACTCGGAACCTTCTTGTTGTACTTTTTTTTAATTTGATTTGCTTTGTTTAAATGTGAAATTTATAGAGGATAAAGCAAATTGAATTTAGAACATCGTGTGCACTAAGTTTGTGAATTCAACACATCATTAAATCCTATTTACTCCTACCTCCATGGTCCCGGTTTTATCATACAACCTTTTTCATTTGTCAAAAAGTCAGACTCGGAACCTTCTTGGTGTACTTTTTTTTAATTCGATTTGCTTTGTTTAAATGTGAAATTTATTATTAATGTATGGATGTAGGGTTGTGACTCTTTCACGCAAAAACTACTGAATAGATTTTGATTAAACTTTATAATAATATAACTTATACATCAGAATAACACATATGCTACTTTTTATCCTAGGTATAAGTTCCTGTGGGAAACGGGAACGGGAAAACTTCTCTACGCGGGCTAAGCCATGGGCGTCAACTATTTTTTTATATTTGAAAGATTATTCTGTACTACTTGCCTATCGTAATGTACTAGTTAAAACCTAAATTCAAATAAAAGTGTCTTGTGATTGTAAATGTTTTAGTAATTTCCTCGCTGAGGTGATGAAAAGTTAGGTGTGGCACTCGACAGCAAAGATTTTTAACCTCGTGCTCTTACATCCCTCGCTGACGTCCATTATTATAATTTTAGAATCCTTTGCTTGCTCGGTCACCAAAATTGAGCACGCTGTTAAAAAGCAACTTTACACTCTTGTATAAATCATAACTATGTTATTTTAAGATGGGGTTCAAATTTACGCTAGTTCTAACCAATTAATCTATAGATACTAACATCTAAGTTAAGTGTTTTCACATTCGCTTCCAAATAATACCTGGATATCAATCCTGGGGTCCACTTTTAGCTGGCTGCTAGGAGCAGCTATTGTGTGGATTGACGTCTGATCTCTCAACACCGCAGTGGCGACATTTCCGTAGGTCAGCAGGTGCAACGCTAATAGGCGCGGTCACTTGGGCCCCCGAGATCACAGTAGGGCCCCTTACACCCACTATCTATTACTATCTAAACGGTTTTACTTATGTTTAAAGTTCGGGATAGCCTTAACCCGACTAGTTTCGGTAATTAAGGAGGTCCTTTTTAAAGAGGTACCTTACTTTTAATTTCACGTTGAAAGTGCTTTCTCTTTGAACTCAGAAGCCCCTCAGAAGAAGAGCAGGCTGTGGTTGTGTAGACGCCTGGTCTGTGTAATGTCGCGGATGTGATAATTGCTGTGGTGTTTGCTGAAGGCGCTGCCGAAGAAATGGCACACACCGAACAAGGTTTATTGTGGAGAGGTGTTTATCATCATCTTCCTCCAACGTGCACTGGATCTTACCGTGTACCAAGTAAAGTAGTTAGCAAAGCACGAGTAGATTGATTGGCACCATTAAGTTTATGTGAATTAATAACATATATTTGATAATTAAAAAAAATGTTTTAGGTCCGCCGGAGTATCACTAACGTAGCGCCACCAGTATCGGAGTTCTGATCTTGTTGTGCTCGTGCCCGTTCCACCAACACGTCAATTAATATATTTGCCAACACCGTGGCAACTTATGGACACTATCTGCCTGTAAAAGTGTGAAAATTTTCACCAGAACTGTGTGATCCAAAAGATCGTGGACCATAGAAACTTGGAATGCTCTGCTAGCGCACGTGTTTCCGTCCTCTTACATCCCTTAGCGGAGCGTGAAGAGGCTGGTGGCTTTAAAATACTCACTTTCGTCGTCACGGTCATTCTCGCCACGCCAAAAATCGGGTTTACCTTCGTGTATAAATGTTTCGCATCCAAAAGTTAGTTGTAATAATGCCCATGTTATTACAATAAGTTCAAGGGACGACAACACTCAGTATCCGCGCAGTGAAGAAAAATACATTAGCTTGGTAGGAGAGGCGAAGCTGTGATCGATGGTGGACGCAGCCAGATATAGCACACAGCGGATGGCGCACACCGCCCGTGTGCGGCGTCGGGCCACTTTAGCAACGAGCTGTGACTTATAAAAATAATGCCTCAGACTTCTGGAAAGTCGATGCACTGAATATTAATTCAATTTTCACATAGAAACTCTACTTGTGGCAGTTTCAAGAGGAAAAAGGGACTAGGCTTCAGAAATCAAGTCCTTTATCCAATACAATCCAAAATATTTTCAAAAATAAAACTGGTTCTCAACGCAGAACCAGAAACAAGAAAACCATAGTTTTATTTATTTATCCCTAACGCAACAGGCCAGATAGAATTCTGACTATGCAAATTGCAAATGGTCAATACCCTAACTCAAATGTGAAAGTAAGTTGGTTTCGGAGTTTGGGTGTTTTCTATAATATGTGTTTAGAAATATATAAGTATGTATATCAGTTGTCTAGACCCCATAGTACAAGCTTATAGCTTAGTTGGCTATATGTATATAGTGTCCCACCATGTTTTTTTATTTAAATTCTTGTCAAAGGCACTTTCACTTTAGGATGGTGAACTCCGCGTGACACCATCAACAATAAAGGGTCAGTCTAACAAAAAAAAATGTCAGTTCTTTATTAGAATGTATCATTAAAACTCATTACTGGTTTCATTAAAATAGCAGCGTTTCAGCAGCTCTTTGAGTTTCACGCTGTGGAGGAAAGTGCTCAACGACTTGTCGACAAATCTGTCTGATTGGGGTAGACAAAGCGTAAATTAAGGGTCAAATTGAACAAGGCTAAAGTTTGTTTAATCTCTGCTCAAATAGCCCTATTTACTATGGCATTGCATTGCCAGGGCACAACTCCTTCCAAATTCAATAGTATTGAGATCTTTGATGTTGAAATCTCTGGTAACGTCCATTTCTGTAACTCGAAGCACTCAATAGGGCGCGGCAGCTTTACTGCGGTGCACACATTGTTTTTCTATAAGTCGCAAGTGCGACCACAGATGCAATACTGCTGTTACCTTTGGGCTGGTGCACCCAAAGACTACAATAGTATATCTGATAGATGCACTTGAATACCAGTTTCGCTCGTTTGATTCGGTATAAAATAAACTACGAGACAGTATAATTTGATAGGGGTTTGCTTCTTCTTTTTTCGGTGATTGATTTCGTTTTCCTGAACATCTAAAATATGGGATATTTCAAAAGAAGTATAAGAAGATTTACAGTGTCGGCAGCTCAAGTACCGCACCTTTGTACTGAACTGAGACACAGACTAACTTACTTACTATACTTACGTTTAGTTACTTAACATACTGATTAGTTACTACTAAAGAGTATATTTGCTTTGTAACTGAAATTGTGTCTAGAAGTAACACGTCAAATGTCTTGACTTGCTTTCGAAATTCTCCTCCTAGAGCATCGCGCTGCTGATCTGCTACGCTGATGGCTACAATTTTTATAGCTACTATGTGCATTGCTACGCACAGATTTCTACATAGCGCTACGTTTTAACTCGCCACATAATAGTCCGGTCAAATTAAACCAAAGAATAGTCACCCCTAGGGTCCACCATAGGTTACAAAAATACGCACCCAGCTGAAAATTTGTAGGATTGTCTTTAATGATAACACTTGTACTATTTCACATTAAATTTTAAACCTGACGCGGTTTTGCCTTACAGCATTTTCAAAGGTTGAAAATACCTTTTTTGATCTTTTTTACCTTTTTTATTGCCAAACCAGAACCCTAGACTTAGGTTTCGACACAGACAGACGTGGATCTCAACAGAATAGACAAACCGGTACTCGATTACGTGTAAAAATCGATTCTCAGTTAACTCGATTAGTTACGATAGTCAAATTGCTACTAGAGTGTACAGAATGATAGTCAGTCATACAATTCAGTGATTACATATGATATACATGATATAAATAACGTATGAAGAAACCGGTCAGGTTCGGTTCCACCAAGTGCCATCAAACAGCAGGATAAACAGTTTGTAGGATTGTTCAAAACACCATTATAAATGAAATGTTAAAAATCTTCATCGACCCAAAACCTGGATAAAAAATTTGGACTTTAATTGGTCGTGCTAATTAGTGTATAGCACATAAAACCTTTTAGCCTTTTTGTTACCACCTCAGTAAAAAGGTAACGCCCATCAGCCGATGTCATTGAGGAGCGTCATTGAGGTGTAGCTGCCGCGGGTATTAGTTCTCTCGACAGTGGTCGTTCCGGTGGGTGACGATGGTAAGGCGCTAGCTCCCGCAAATGGCGGAAGGTGGGTCCCTCAGTGGGGGTGACATGTTGGCACTCAGGCGACCGATAAAGTCGTCGAGGCTCTCCATGCGTAGATGGTGCTATTCCTCGCGTAGCGAGGAGCGTCTACAACGGTGCGCAGGGAGAGCGATTGCTGCGCGCGCAACTGTTTGCGGTGTGTTTCCGCAACCAGCACTTACCATGCTGGGGAGGCATATGTGAGGCGCGGACGGATGTATGTCTTGTAGACGCCCAGCTTTGCACGCAAGGGTAGGCGGGACGATAGCACTGGACGCAGGAGAGCCCGAACGGCTCTCGCTTGGCTAACGATGTTCTTCACATAAGGGGTAATCGTGAGACGACGGTCTATGGTCACACCTAGGTATTTCACCGTTGGGGACCAGTTGACGTGGTGTCTGAGCATAGGTTTGTGGGTTCGAGTTTGCTTAGGTTAGTGTATGGGGGAGTTTAGTATGCTTTAATAAAAGGGCCCAATCCGTCCAAATTCAACCACCATGAACACGGATAAGAACCCATCAAAATTCGTTACATCTCTATTGAAAGTTCATCGGAAAAGCGATATTATAAGTTACTAGTAGAACGCCCGCGGCTTCGCCCGCTTTGAGAAGTTTTCCCGTTCCCGTTTCCCACAGGAACTTGTTCCCGGGATAAAAAGTAGCCTATGTGTTGTTGTGTTGTATAAGCTATATTATTGTAAAGGTTCATTAAAATCCATTCAGTAGTTTTTTACGTGAAAGAGTAACAAACATCCATACAAACTTTCGCATTTAAAATATTAAGATTAAGAAGGCATATTATATGCCCACTTTTCACTGTGTATTCCTGTCTCACGTAATAGATGGTGAGCCCATTGCAGTGTTAAAATAGACGCAGGCTGTGGCTTCCTGCTGTTGAAATTTTTCAAGCCGCCATCAAGGTTTACAACCAGACTTAACGACTGCCATTTTTGGCAACTGGGACCAACGGCTTAACATGCCTACCGAAGCACGGAAACGCTCGCAAATGTAAATGCCACAAAGTGGTCACCCATCCGAGGACCAGCCATAGTGAAAGTTGCCTTAGTGATCGTTTACAGAATACGAGAAGAGACCGCGAGGCCACGAGCGCTTCTGTACGAGTAGATATTATAAGTAAACCTTATTTTCCGTGATTCTATCAGCCAATTAGGACAAAAATGCATACGGTGAAATGTGCGCGTATAGTATGCCTCTGCCTACCGCTTCGAGGATAAAGACTTCACAATATGTATGTATTAGCCAATGGGTACAAGCTTAAATTTATTTATTCCGTATGTGACATTCAATAGAAACACGGGAAATAAGTGAATAATAAAAACAAGATGTAAATTATACAACACGTTTAATTGAATTTCCTTTTTAGAATGTACACCTTACAAATGATATGTTTACCAAATTACTTGACATAGCTATGTTGTTTCAATTATACCACTACTAATTGTAACATTATAAAAATATTGAGAAATATATAAAACTGTGTTGCGAAAAAAATAGATCCTTTTTATCGTACCAATTAATATCACGAGTAACACCCGAGCCCGTTACTGTGATGATTGTCACGTGGTACAACATAAATCAGTGATGCGTAGCGTTGGGGAATCGTGGGCGGAAAGTAAACTGTTATTTATAAATATATTAATAGATTTTTTATGAGAAAGTAATTTGGCGTAATTGAAATCAATTTTGAAGTGAAAATCGAATAAACAATATTATGTAATCGAACGTAGATCACATTTCGGGATTAAAAAGACATTATATTCACTAGGCTTTGATAGTTTATTGGACAAGGCGTTTAGACATCTGAATAATCATAAAGAACAGCAAAAGTAAAAGGCCTGCAAAAAGAATAAGACCAGGAATGGGGAAAAAAGAATTGACCAGGAATAAGGGATTAAGAATAAACAAAAATAAAATAAAAGAAAGGCCGATGGAGGAATGTGGGAATAAATGGCCAGAAATTCGGAAAATATTAATAGGATTTGGAAAAAGTTACCAAGGACCACCAAAAATTGGAAATGGAAATAGGAATGCTAAATCATTTAAAGGATAGTCAGGGATGGGGAAAGAAAAGGTTTGAAATGGGAACAGGAAATATTTGGGACGGGAAAGGAAAAATATGGGATCAGAAAAGAAAATTGCGGGAAAGGGGAAAGTTAGGAATGGAATAAGGTAATGGTGCTAATTCTGTTGTTGAGATCACTAAACTAAATTTCTCTAAAATTAACTAATTTTTATTAAGAGATTGCCAAATGCTATTCTGTTATTAAGTCGAACTAAAGTTGGTGATATCATAAATAGCACTTAATTTTATGTGATAAAATTGAACAAGACGTGAAAAATGTACATAGACAGTCGAATGAAAATACATGCCGACTAACTTAGTGATTGGTATCGTTACTGCCTATGTACATTTTTCACGTTACAACGTTTTAAACGTTTTCACGTTTCAAACGGTTACTAAAATTAATAAACGTCCCACTAAAATTAGTCTTTTCACTAAAATTAGACGTTACCTATTTAGGTAATGTCTAAATGATAAAAAAAGGTGATGTCTAAATTTTGTGTAAAATTCATATGTGATAAAATTCAACAAAAAATGATAAATGTACATAGACAGTTCAATTACTAATCTAAATACATGTTTTGTTGAATTTTATCACATAAAAGGAATTTTAGTGATTTCAGATACAAATTTAGTGCTGTTTATGATATCACCAAGTTTAGTTCGACGTAATAACAGAATAGCATTTGGCAATCTCTTAATAAAAATAAGAAAATTTTAGAGAAATTTAGTTTAGTTGTTTCAACAACAGAACTAGCAGCAATGGCTAGAAATGGTCACATGGCCAGGTATGAGAAAGAAAATACACAGTATTTAGAAAAAGAAAATTGTAAAACTAAAGAAACGGAGAAGGAAATTGTAAGAAACAAGAAATATAATTTACATTACAGAAACAGGATATAAAAATGAACAGAATTGGGTAAAGTAGACTGGATTTTTAGAAGTAACCGAGTTAAAAGGAAATGGTCGGGAACGGGGGAAATCGTACTTATCGTTTCTTACAACAGATCCTGTCTATTTTTTTGAGGTTTGGGAAAAGGGCATTGTCAAGTTTGACAAGTTTGGAGAAAGATAAGGGAAGCAAAGGAATTGGATTGTATCAAGGAAAGGGACAGGATCGTTGAAAGGTAAGTCAGGATCGTGGAAAGGTAAGTCAGGATCGTGGAAACGTAAGTTAGGATCGTGGAAAGGTAAGTCAGGATCGTGGGAAGGTAAGTCAGGATCGTGGAAAGGTTAAGTCAGGATCGTAGAAAGGTAAGTCAGGATCGTGGAAAGGTTAGTCAGGATCGTGGAAAGGTTAGTCAGGATCGTGGAAAGGAATCGATTTGGGGGAAGGAAACGCAGATTTGGGGGAAAATAACAGGACCGGGAAAAGGAAACAGAACTGGGAAAAGGAACCACAGAATTGGGGAAAGGGAACAGGATCTGGGAAAGGGAATAGGATCTGGGAAAGGGAACAGGATTTGGGAAAGGAAACAAGATTTGGGAAAGGGAACAGGATCTGGGAAAGGGAACAGTATCTGGGAAAGGGAACAGGATCTGGGAAAGCAAACAGGATCTGGGAAAGGAAACAGGATCTGGGAAAGGAAACAGGATCTGGGAAAGGTAACAGGATCTGGGAAAGGAAACAGGTTCTGGGAAAGGAAACAGGATCTGGGAACGTAAACAGGTTCTTGGAAAGGAAACAGCATCGGGTAAAGGAAACAGCATCGGGTAAAGGAAACAAGATCTGGGAAAGGAAACAGGATCTGGGAAAGGAAACAGGATCTGGGAAAGGAAACAGGATCTGGGAAAGGGAACAGGATCTGGGAAAGGGAACAGGATTTGGGAAAGCAAACAGGTTCTGGGAAAGGAAACAGGATCTGGGAAAAGAAACAGGATCTGAGAAAGGAAACAGGATTTGGGAAAGCAAACAGGATCTGGGAAAGGAAATCGATATGGTCAGTTTTAGGTACTTGATGGCCAGGATTAGAGAAAAAAAATGGTGAAAATCGGCAAGAGCAAAAGTTCTGTTTTGGGGACTGATAATAGTCAAAATTTGGCAGCAGAAATGTTCAGTACCGGTAAAATAAGTTATTAGAAAGAAAGGAATAGAAGATAATTTTTCTGGTACTTTTATAGTATCACAAGTAACACCCGAGCCAGTTACCGTGAAGTTTGTGGTACCACATAAATCAATGATATGTAGCATTTTCGTGAACCATGGGGGCATTTTCAAAGGGAAAGATTGGCAAACTTGCGATGAAGAAAGTATACTGATATTAACAGACAGCTTATCAACTAGCATAAAATAGTCCAGAGAGATTTTTAGTAAAATGGATGGTCAGGATTAGAAAAAAATAGATTAGGTAAACGAGAAAGTCAGAATTATATAATCAGAATGTCAGGATCAGGTAACGGAAATGGTCATGTTCAAGTTCGGGGAAAATGTTCATGATTGGCGGAAAGAATATGATCAAAATTGGGAGCGTGCTTTCAGAAAAATTGTCTAAGATACATCTAATATTTTGGAACTTGTCGGTTTTAATGAGATGCGTCAATAGTTGAAATGAAATGTATTTATAAGCTGCAAATATTTCAATAACTTTAATTTCCAAAAATGTTCGATGTCAATTAGGCCACCTATCAATGAGACAATTTAAGCATTTTGAAATACCTTTCAACATGCAGGAATTTTACAAAAAAAAATAAACAAGTTTTTGTAAAACTCCTGCGTGTAGACAGTAAATAACACGCATATTGAGAGACGATTCTGTAACTACGGCATTTTCTAATAATATTAGACACTTAAAACTATAATATTAGACATTAATGAATTCAATTTCCTGCTAACCTACATAGGAATTTTCTTGTGGCAAATTCACTTAGTTTCTTATTAGCCCCAAAAACGTACGGTCGTCAATTTGTACATCCAAAACATCACATTACATTTTATCAAATACTAATAATTTGTGGTTTATATTTAATGTGACACAAAATTTAGGATGAAGCTAATATAATTTTCAGTCTTAATAACATGCCACTATGTGCTAAAAATTCGTAGGTACTACCAATAAATTCTTTTAAAAAAATATGTAGCTACCCTTTTTAATAAATTTTGGTTATGTACTAATTATTTTAGACAACATATGTGGTGAAATATGTATACCAGTATTATACGGGAAAAAAGATGTGTTACCAAATTAAAATAGAGAAAATAAATAAATTCTATTTCACTTTAACATTAATGAGTAAGTAAAAAGTAAGCATTATAGTTTCTATTGAGAACTGCAATAACTAAGATCTTGTCTAAGCGTTTATCTGACGCCATTTAGTAAGACCATTTTTTTAATAATTTGCTTATGCAGATGTATGCACATGAATTATTTAATACAATGTCCATTAAATTAATCTCTCTATAAAATGTATATGCCTAATAGGTCTCATCATTGGTATAATTGAGTTGTAGTAGATTCTAGTTGATGTATATTAATGAGATATCCATCCGTATCTAATGGAGTAGTAATAGTAGTAGTTGTACCAGAACTATCTCTAGTTATCATCAAAGAAGGTTGCACATGTACATTCTTGGTTGTCACCGTCACCTTCACCCTCTCCAGTGCTTGAAACCGTTCTCCTAAGTGTAGAAACTTGCGTCTGGAGGCCAAGGATACGCAGTTGTGCCTGGGCAAAGTTGTCGTTCAGCCGTTTGATCTGGCACTGCATGCGGCATTGGATCTATAAATAATAGAGAGTTACCTCTTAGAAACTTCTGTGGTCCAAATTTTAATTATTAAAGTTTCCTTTAAATCAATGCATTTGGAATTTGCGCCCTGTATTTGCAAAGACTTAAGTACAATGTTTAGGTTCAACGAGTCTTAAAAAAATCTTACTTCCTCGCGATCCTTCTCAGCAGTCTTCACTTGAGCCCTGGAGGATGCTAGCTGTCGTTCCATCTCAGCTATGGTGGTTTGCATGCATCTAGTTGAATTAAAAATAAATATGTTTATGTATCCCGAATATCATACAATTTTTAGGAATTAGTTAACATGGAATTAGAATTAGAATTGACAGTAATTAAAAACACTATGATCGACCTTAAATACCTGCATTGAAACGTATTGAATCGAGTGTCGTCAAAAACGCAAGTGGTCAAATATGTCATCTCTTAGGCTAGTCCAATTAGCAATTTGCCAACTATGAAACTGAACAGACATGCAATTGCAGCTAGACAGATACACAAGTCCGTTTATACAGTGATTTTCATTTGAAGGAATGGCATGGCAATGGCAGCCCAAAGGTTAAAAGCCACTATCACAGCAGGAGAAGCCGTGAACATTGACCCTCAAAGTCGACGCCCTAGCAAAAACTAATAAAACTACAAGTTTAATTTATGAAAATTTTAGCTTCGATTGAAAAATAAAAAGTACACAAGGCAACGAACGTTGCTTGCTCCTTCTCGATTGCGTCCTAATACAGATGAAAGTGATAAAAATACCGCCTTCTTATATGCTTATAAAATATAACTGCACTTACTTGCGTATGGTCTCTGTTCGCTCATTAGCTCGTTGCAAAGCCCTAGCGGCTTCGTCTCTGATCCGATCTAGCTCTCCACCTAGCTGAGCGCACTCATGCATCTTTTCTTGAAGACGCTTCTCATTAGCGAGCACAGCCTCTTCCATGCGAATCACGTTAGACCTGTAAATCACCGTAAAAAGATTAAAGTTTATAAAATTAAAATAAGCACACCTAATGCTCCAAAGGTGTTAAGCAAGCTGGTAGACCGTTGCAATAACTTTCTCGTAACCCCGGATCTCATCTATATCTATATATATAAAATAAAGTCGTGTTAGTAACACTATTTATAACTCAACATCGGCTGTACCGATTTGGCTGAAAATTGTTGGGGAGGTAGCTTAGAGCCAGGAGACAGACATAGGCTACTTTTATCCTGGAAACAATTTCCAGTGGGAAACGGAAACAGGAAAACTTCTCTACGGGGGCGAATTACGACGGGATTAGATGGTGCCACGAGGTTCGAAGTATGTCACGGACAAAGCCGGGCGGGACAGCTAGTTATATATAAAAGAAAGTCATGTATTATTATTATATTATTACTTTTTTGGAGGTTATACGCTGATTACCGTACAATGCAGACGTGTACGTGATAATTAATAAACATAAATAGAAAATAATTGTGACTCATATAACAAAGTGCAGTATAAGACTAAAAAGTGTGTCGTGAACGTAGTTGATTGAAGTGAGCTGATTTTAAACTTTGTGCAATATGTACTCGCTATAAAAAGTGTGTTAATCGAGAAAACATGGCAAATGCAGGATCTAGTCCATTTGGTTGCAACCAATTGATACAGCGAAGTCCTCCACCGACGCCATCTCAATCACTCGATGCTGCTAAACCCCCTCCACGCCCTGAGATTGCACTACCCACGGAAGTGAAATCTACCTTGGACCTCCAGAGATGGCTGGAATTCATTGACGGAATTGTTCATGAGGTATGTACGATTGTTGGGGACGGCAAAATGAACTCAGAACAAAAAATACGAGTCATTAATCTTTGCCGTAAAGTTACACATGTGACGTCCAACAGAGCAGTAATCTACCTGTCGTTAAATCCAGGCTCACGACACAATAAGGCACCTGCAGGATCAACTAAATTTGCAAAATTCTTTTGACCATTTTACAGAGATCGTGGAATCTAAAGTTAAGACACCCGAGAAGAGGGAATCTCTTACGCAAATATGGTTAAGAAAGGCTCCGAAACCCTCGTCCGTCCAGCAAACATTAGTGCCGTTGTCATTTACCCGAGCGACAAAACCAAAACCAGTGACGACAAAAAGGCCCTAGTACACAAAATTATATCACCTGAGGAGCTCAAGTTGCAAATACGTGGCCTTAGAAAAGTTCGGAATGGTGGAGTTATAATTAGCACCGACGGAAAGTGCGATATAGAGACGTTAAAGAACTCTGCCATATTAGTTTCATCTGGGCTTACAGTTCAAGAACCTATAAGCGCCGACCACGTATCGTGATAATTGGAGTCCCTGTAGCTCTAACTGACAAAGAGGTATTTGAGTGTCTGTTTGAGCAGAATTTGACTGAGAAGATGCCGAGTCTCATACGAGAGTCTTTCTTAGAGACAACAAAACTCAGTCACAAATCAGGCAAGAAAAATCTGCCCACCTGCAACTATAAAGTTGAGGTATCCTCGGCCATAAGAAAGGTATTAATAAATCAAGGCCGTATATTAATCAACTGGACCTCATGCCCCGTTAGAGATTTCACATCTGTGACTAGGTGTTTTAATTGCCAGCAATTTGGACACGCAGCGAAATATTGCCGTGAAACTACTCCGACCTGTAACCACTGTGGAGAAGTTCGACATTCTCACAAGGTGTACAAATAAATCGATGTCACCAATATGTGCGACGTGCAAAAGATTTAAAAGGAAACGTGACCATCATACAGGTGCTGAAACCTGCCCAGCACGTAAATACGCCGGGAGCTAATTACATTAATTCTATAGATTATTAAGGCGTCTAAGAGCGCCATTAATTAATGTGTAAGCATTTTTTAGTTCTATTAATATGCCATCTAATGAACCGTTAAATGATTTAGACAGCATTTCTGTGTCAGAAACCTATTTCTGTAACGTGGAAGATTGTTAACGATTCCTTCCACTAGAAGGCAAAATGCTAACATTACAAACTCAAAATATTCGTAGCATAAATAAAAACAAACGTTTTTGAGGTGGTCTTGCATGAATTGGGAATAACATGTGATATCATTGTACTGACGGAGTGCTGGCTGGAAGTTAACAGAGGTAATTTGCCCTCTCTGGATGGCTATGCAACACATACATCCAGTAATTACATCAATCAAAACAACGGTCTAGTGGTATATATCAAAAACAATTTAAATACAGTCGTGGAAGAACCATTACTTCAGGAGTGCAATTGTTTGTTGATTAAACTGCAACCTGACACATTAATCATTGCAGTCTATAGACCGCCATCACAGAGTGCAGAGAGAATTTTAGATTCACTCGATATGCTACTAAAACAATTATCATACTTTAAAAACATTGTACTCATAGGAGATATAAACATTAACATAATACCCGAGCATATTGAGAGAGGCACAAAAACAGAAGTACCTTAACATATTTTCTTTTCATTTATTGCTACCTACTCATTATGTCACAACGTTTAAAATTTAGAAATCAAAAAACAAACATTTTAAAAACTAAGAAAATAACACAAACACTAATTACTAATTCTTGGGTTACCGATCATCGCACAATTTTGCTAGCAATACAAATGAGTGTGCCTAGAAATAACTGCACAAGCAATTTTACCAGAGTCAATGCGTCGAGTCTTGATAAATACATACACTGCATAAATTTTGACTCGGTTTACATATCAGACGACCCTAATATTTGTATAAACAGGCGCGTGCGGTCCATCATCATCATCCGAGTGTCTGTCCCAGTTACGTCTCGCGACGCCCGGGGTCCGCTTTCATTCATTTCCTCCTCCACTTTGCACGGTCGTTGGCATCCCCTGTAGTGAGATCATTGGCACGCATGTCATCCCTTACGACGTCAAGTCAGCACTTCTTGGGTCTGCCCCTCTTACCGGGACCCGGCGGGGCTGACATGGCCAGACATTTGTTTCCTACGTAGCTGTAGGTTATCGCAAGACGTGACCATACCAACGAAGGCGACACTCTTGCAATTTGTCTGCAATGTCACGGACATGAAGGCTGCCACGGATGCGAGAGTTCCTCACGCAATCCATCCGTGTGACTCCACACATCCACCGCAGCATCTTCATTTCCGTGACACGCAGCTCCTGCTTGTGTCGCTCCAATATTGGCCACGTCTCACTGCCATGTAAAAGGACAGGTCTAATGGTTTTGTAGACCTGTCCCTTAGACCGGATCGGCATTTTAGGATCACAAATGACACCGGTCATCTCCCGCCATTTGGCCCACGCGGCAGCAATGCGTGACTTGACATCGCAATCGATGTCACTGGACGTATGAAAAACAGATCCCAGGTATTTAACCTGGTCCGTCTGCTCAACCAAATCACCGCCTATGCGGACGGATGTGGGATCTGTCGAGTTTAGTGCCAAGTACTCGGTCTTCGCCACATTTAGTTTCAGACCGCCGTCCTCAAGCGTCTTCTTCCACACCTTCACACGTCGCACCAATCTGCTCCTGTCCGCGTCTGCCAGCGCAATATCGTCAGCATACTTGAGCAACCATGGAAGCTGCTCATGCGAGTTCCTGATGCTGTCCGACAATTCGTCTAATATTACGCTGAACAGAAGAGGACTAAGGACCGAACCCTGGTGTACACAGACGATGATGAGGAAGCAGCAGTCCGAACCATGGAATCGGAGTCACAGTACATGTCCCGGATAGTGTCAATATAGACCTCGGGAACCCCTTTGGACCGCAGTGCCCAAGAGATCATCGCGCGAGGAACACAGTCGAAGGCCTTCTGCATGTCTAGAAAGATACAGTGCAGAGGCGTGTTCTTCAACCTGTATTTCTCTGCGACAACCCTCAGGGCAAAAACAGGGTCCGTGGTCCCATGACCAGGGCGAAACCCATATTGGCACTCCGAGAGAGTACACTCCTGCCGGATCCGAGAGTCTATAATCCTCTCGAAGATCTTCATGGTGTGGGACATCACTTTTATACCGCGGTAGCTCCCGCACTCCTGCACTGACCCCTCACCTTTGAAGACTGGAGTAATAATACTCAGTCTCCATTGGTTTGGGATCTGCCCGCTGAGGAGTATGCGGTTAAATAGGTTTACTAAGATGGCCACACCGCGAGGACCCATCGCCTTCCAGGCTTCGATGGGGACTCTATCGGGTCCGACAGCTTTCCGATTCTTCATGCGGCGAAGCGCAGTCAGGACTTCTCCAGGCGTTACCGGTGGTACTAGTCCCTGATTCGGAGGGAGGTCCGGAGGCTGCACCTCTTTATGCTGTTTATTAAGCAGCTCGCGAGAATATGAACGCCATCTCTCCTTTACCGCGAGGTATTCGCTTAACAGGTTGCCGTCAGGGTCTTTTACACAGCGACACTTGGATATATCCTATGCCGCTCTGACCCTGGAGCGCGCCAGCTTATAGATGACCTTCTGCCCCTCAGACGATTCCAGCTTATCATACAAAGGTTGTAAGTGGTCTCGTCTGGCTCTGGCTACAGCACTATTTGTGGCGCGCTTGGCAGCCCTGTACGCGTCGCGGTCTTCGGGAGATCCGGTCGCTTGCCACTTTTTAAAGAGGGCTTTCTACTCCCTGGTCTCCCTCAGGACTGCGTCGTTCCACCACCAAGTTTCCTTGTCACATTTGCGTCCACCCTTAGACTCACCGAGCACCACCTTCGCCGCTCCAAGGATGGCCACCTGAACTTTGTCCCAGTAATCTTGAACTGGTTCGCCTTCAGTGTCGGTGCACTTGTTACCGACAGCTGAGACGAACTCCTGGGACCTAGTTTCATCAAGCAACCACCATGTGATGCGACGCTGGCACCGCTCGATGCGTTTGCCTTTGGGCTTTACGCAGTGGTCCATGACAAGGAGATGCGTGCGGTCCATAGAAGCAAATTAGCACTGCATACCCTAGCCCACAATCCCAATACTACAAGTTGTATAAATAAATAATTCCCTATACAATGAAATATGTTTTAGTGCCATCTATTAGTATTTTAGGGAACTACTAACCTAACACCTAGCAGTATGTATGAAGGTCAGTGCCTTATCGGCGAATCGTATCGCGACTGCGACTAGCAGCGCTGCGCGCGGATTTATGCAAAGCTGATGTATGCTTTTTGAAATCATATTTTTATAGTGCAAATCATTTGTATGTGTCAATTTTACGATTGTGTGCGAAATTATGAGTCGCGGAGTAAGCACTGCCTCTGAGTATAAAGCGACATATTTAAGTAGTTGTCAAAAATAGAATAGTTGTTTCGAATATAGATCTATTTTTTTAGGTAGTATAATATGAATACGCCATTTGTAATTAAAATATTGTTTCACTACTAAGAGCTGTCGAGTGAATTTAAGCGCCGTGTTTGATTTCTAATTTATAATTAATTACTTAGTTTACTAGAATTACTGTGAATTATGGAATATTATAGCTGTGAGATCTGTGCTGGTGATGTGTGTTTAAATAAATAAAAAACTCGTGTTTTCTCGACGTTGTCGTTTGATGAAAAATACAATATTATTGTCAGAGGACGTTCTGTTCGCGATTTAAACCTATTCAAAAAAAAGGTAATATCATACGTCAATTTAATAAAAAGTATTACGAAAATTATAACTGGATAGCGGGCTGTGTACACACACAAATAAATTATTTTGTTTTCCTTGTATATTATTTTCAAAACAAGATAAAAATAATGTTTGGTCTTATATTAGGTATTTAGATATAAATAATTTTTACAAAGCGGCTGCTAAACACGATTTGTCGAAAAAACATAGATACTTGTTTAAAATTTCAAATTTTTGTAAAAGGTACAATAGAGTCTAGTTTGAATAGCCAGTTCAAATTAGACGTTGATAGGCACAACGCAAAAGTTGATAGGAATAGAAATATTTTTAAACGATTGATAGACGGAGTTTGCCTTCTTGGTAAACAAGAATTAGCTTTTCGTGGACATGATGAACACGCTTCATCATATAATAAAGGTAATTTTTTAGAACTTTTAGATCTGTTAGCTAAATATGACGGTAATTTAGAAACTCATTTACAATCGACATCTGGTAGCTCATTTACGGGGTTGTCGAATAGAACTCAAAATGATCTGATTTCTAGCGTCGCGTTTTAAGATATTTTCGCGACTCGAAAATTTTCGAAATAATAGATCGATGTTAGTTCTGATCGGAGAGCTGTCACTTTAAGCTCGATTATTATCAACTTTTTAGAGGAATTTAATTGCCTAAATAAAGTAGTTACTCAGTTTACGATGGGGCGTCAGTTTTATCTTCTGAGGTGAATGGAGTTCAAAGCAAAATAAGACAAAAATGCCCACTCGCGACGTATGTCTGGTGTTCAGCACATGTACTTAATCTTATTCTTTCCAAGTCTTTTGAAAGAGTTTCGATAACCAAACGTTTTTTCAGTATTGTGAGTTAGTTGTTTTAAAAATATTACAGCGAGCAGCGCCCGCGGTTTGTCTCATGTCGTTTCTGTTAACGTGGCTACATTAGGATAATAAGTAGATATGTTAATCCAGGTCTCTAGCTATCTGCATACCAAGTTTCAATGCAATCCGTTGCTGTTTTTACACAACAAACATTCATCCATCCAAACCTTTACATTTATGTTTATCAATCACGCCTTATCCCCAAAGGCAGGTAGAGGCATATTATACGCCCAATTTACACCGTATGTACTCCTATGTCACGTAATAGGTGGTGAGCCCATTGCCGTGATGAAATAGAGAGACGCAGGTTATGGCTACCTGCTGTTGAAATTATAAAATCGCCCACAAGGCCTTCATACTTGGCTTGACGACTGCCATGTTACTGGCCCCGGTTGCCAGTAACATGGCAGTCGTTAAGCCAACCAACGGTTTAAGGTGGCTTCTAAAGCACGGAAACACTCGTAAATATAAATGACATAAAGGCCACACCAATCCGTGACCAGCCATAGCGAAAGTTGCTTAACGCAGTGATCGTTTACAGAACACTGAGTCAGCGCCTTATTTCTTGCGAGGATTTCGGGTAGTTAGGGCATGCATACCCTATCCGAAATCCTTGTGCACGCCACTGTGTATAAACTACTTCATTGACTCATTGTAATCGGCAATAGTGAAAAATTCTGTCACGGTATCCATGCCTACTAAATATAATAACATCAAACCCTGGATTACCCCTGGTGTCGTTCGTTGCATAAGGCATAGAGATAAACTTCACCAAAAACAAAAACAAGCACCTGATAATGAAATATACTGACTTTAACTTATAATAGATATAGAAATTATTGCAATAACCTTTTGAGAAAACAAAAATACAATATAATAAAAAGCAGCTCCAAAGGGCAGTGAACAGTACTAAATTAATTTGGAAATTTATAAAAACAAATTCATTTAGGTCAAAGCCCATTGAGTCACCACTTGACCTATTGCCATCTAATGTAAATCCAACTGATGCAATTAATAATATTAACAATTTTTTTATAAAAGCTGGAAATAATATGGCAGACAGCACCATAAAATATATTAATGGTTTCTCTGACTTGACCCTCCCTAAAGCAAACACACCACTTCATACCTTTGTCTTATTCAGTACCGATGCTGAGGAAATAATAAGAATAATAACCGGGTTGAAGGACGTTTGTGCTACAGGATGGGATAATATTCCTAATTATATACTGAAAAGGTATAAATATCTCTTTGCACCTCATTGAGCTCATATTTTTCTACTTTGTTTTAACACTGGAGGTTTCCCATTATCACTCAAAAGGGCTGTGGTCACATCGGTTTTCAAATCTGGAGACAAAATCAGAGTCGATAACTACAGACCAATATCCGTTTTGACAGGTCTATCAAAAATCTTAGAAAAAATTATAAATAAGAGACTAATAAAATATCTGGCAAATAATAATTTACTTTCAGAGTGCCAGTTTGACTTTAGGCCTAAGAAATCCACAAGCCAAGCTGACTATACACTAACTGATTACGTCACTACTAATCTGGATAAAGGTATGCACACCATTGGGATCTTTCTGGACCTTGCAAAGGCATTGGATACTATATCTTCTTCTATACTATTACGGAAGGTCGAGTCTCTTGGAATTAGAGGAACGCAGTTACTCTTATTCTCTGATTATCTCAGTGATCGCCAACAATAAGTTAAGATAGGAAAGTATACAAGTGCAGAAGCCAGAAATAGTTGCTATGGAATCCCCAGGGTAGTGTGCTGGGAGGAACACTATTTTTAATATATATTAATGAACTATGTAGTTTTCAGCTGAAAAAAGGTATTGTAATTTCATATGCCGATGCCACAGCGCTTTTGTTCTCAGCAAATTCTCGGGAAGAGGTTTTCGAACACGCCCAGAAAGGTTTTAATTCTGTTACTAAGTGGCTGCAGAATAATCTACTAACATTAAATACATATATATATATCATACATACATACATACATATTGTCACGCCTTTATCCCCGAAGGGGTAGGCAGAGGCATATTTAACGCCCACGTTTCACCGTATGCATTTCCGTCCCACGTAACAGGTGGTGAGCCCATTGCCGTGTTGAAATGGACAGGCGCAGGCTGCATCGACCTGCTGTTGAAATTTTTTAAGCCGCCCATAGGTCCTCCAACTTAGTTTAACGACTGCCATTTTATTGGCAACCGGGACCAACGGCTTAACGTGCCTTCCGAAGCACGGAACTGGAGTGGGTCTAAAGGGCCGAAAAAAATTAATAAACTGTGTCTATTTTACATGTTAAATTTGGAAGAAATTTTGAACCTGTTGCCTTTTTAGTGAGATGGTAACAAAAAGGCTAAATGGTCTTATGTGCTAGACACTAATTAGCACGACCAATTAAAGTCCTGGTAGTCTAAATACATATTGTTTACAATGCGAAACTCTAACAAACCCACTACTGACATAGATTTATACGCACATAACTAATTTAGCTGACACTGCATGCCCTTGTCCAATTTTATTGAAAACTGATGATATAAAATACCTAGGTGTTACGATTGACACACATTTAAATTTTCGTAAATATATTTCCTTGCTTTGTTCCCGAGTGCGCAAATTGATGTACATATTTAAATATCTACGTACTGTAGGAGACCTTCAATTGATAAGACAGGTGTACCTTGCACTGTGCCAATTCGTTCTTACATACTGTATCACTTCATGGGGTTGGGCTGCGAGCTCAATCTTGCTCACGCTGGAACGATCCCAAAGAGCAATCCTAAAGGTAGCCACGTCTCGCCCTTTTAGATTTGCCACTCATTAACTATATAAGGCATGTGAGGTGCTGACGGTGCGCCAACTATTTATATTAAGCGCCATATTAATCCAGCACTCTAAACTACCTATGGCTATAACTAAGCCGGAAAAGAGGAGAAAAGGTATAGTTTGCTCAAACCCACAAGCTAAACATGCTTTGACAAATAGATTTATTTTATTTATGGAACCATATCTTTATATTAAACTTAACAGAATACTAACCATATATAGTCTAAGCTACAGAAAATGTAAGATTAGAGTAACAGAATATTTTCAGACTCAACTACTCGGACACAGAAGGGCTGTTGGAAATTCTAATATGAAGTATGGTATAGTTAGTTAGTTATATAGTATATGGTATAGTTTTGTTATATTTATATAATAGTTGTTACATGTAGTATTGTATGTTATACACGTCATTCATCTTCATCCCATCATTCTGATTAGAAAATTTAGACAATTTATAAATAATAAGGTAGAACAGCCAAATCTGAAACACAGGTTTAATTAATTAAACCTAGATCAGTCAAGTCGCCATCTACAAGTTACGCATTAATTAATGACTCCTTTTAGATTTTATTTGCTCTTGTTAATCATAATTCATTTAGTATTACTTATTTTACGATTATTAAATATTATAAGCCTACTTGTGTGTGACATCCCTAATGATAAAACAATGACATATATTGAAGTAAAAATTTTTATTTAAATAAATTAAATATTATTATTATTTTCTTTATTTACAATACAAACATATAAATTACATTTTTAAATATATCTATAAAAACAAATACATTTCAAATATATACAAAATAGTAGCCCACCGGTATCGAGTACAGGGACCAAGCTACCGGTGGTTATGGTTCCAGAGACAGGAACCTCCTCACAATGCGTGCCGTATCGAGGAGAACTGCCTCCTGCATCAAGCCCTTGACTCAGCTGCCTAACTCGAGCCTCGTAAGATCTTGATCGAGGCTCTTGGCAATCAACCCATGTGCTGATACGAATATCGGGACAATGATTGCCGAATCCACATCCCACATGTCGACAACCTCGTGAGCCAAGTCCAAATATTTTAATTTTTTCTCTTTTTCTGCTTTCACGAGATTTTCGTCATGTGGAATGGTAATATCAACAATCATTGCGCGACGCTCTAATCGCTCTATCACTACTGTATCAGGTTTATTGGCAACAATAGTCCTGTCAGTAATGATAGATCGATCCCAGTACAAAGTGATACGACCATTCTCAAGAACTGGGTCGGATACATACCTGTAATAGGGCACCTCCAATTCCACAACTTTATATTTAAGAGCTAGTTGCTGATGGACAATCCTGGCTACTTGATTGTGTCTATGCAAATACTCCCCATTAGCAAGACGAGAACAACCAGAAATAATATGTCTAATAGATTCTCCCGGACGATGACATGCCCGACAAATGTCAATCGTCCCATCCTTCAGAATATACTTCCGATAGTTATTCGTCATTACTACTTCGTCTGTAATTGCACAGACAAAACCTTCAGTTTCTCCAATGAGGTCACCAAACCGTAGCCAGGAAACAGATGCTGTTAAATCTACGTCGGACCCATATAGGGCCCGGAAAAATCGTCCATTCATCTCCTTGCTCCTCCATATCTCCCAGCGATCATCAGTAGTGAGTACCACAGGTTTGCACCAGTTCTTTTTAGCCAGATTAAGCGGGGTAAGTCCATAAATAAAAATTACATATATTATTATTATATTATCATTCTATATTATTACTATTTATTTTTTATTATTACTATTTATAACTCAACATCGGCTGTACTGATTTGACTGAAAATCGGTGGGGAGGTAGTTTAGAGGAGGAGGACATAGGCTACTATTTATCCAGGGAAGTGGGGAACGGGAACGGGAAAAAATTTCTACGCGGGCGCGGGCGAAGCGAAAATCAATTAGTTTACTAGATAAAGAAGGACGAGTTTAGCTATATTCCATCCGACTAAAAATATTAAAATACCACACCAAAAACTCACTTGAGTCTATCGATTTCGCTCTTAAGGCCAGCGTTAGTCTCTGTTAGCTGCGAGATCCTCTGCTGCAACAGCTGCATCTGCTTGTCCGTGTTCTCTTTGTCCGAAGTTTTCTCCGGTGGCTTAATCACGTTGTGTAAGAGCATGTGAACCTGAAAAAGAATTAGTAATAAAAAAATATCGTCGTTGTCAATTCCTTTGGCTGCCATGCCAACTGTGTCGCGATACTTCAAAGTCGGGGACTGGGGACAGTAAGACAATAAGTAGTTGCCTGACCTTTTCTCTTGCACAATTGAGTTCCCTCGCCAGTTGTTCGGCATTGTGCTCAGCGAGAGCCTGCGACTGCTGGGCGTCCTTCAATCTCATCTGCGTGGCTTTCAATAGATCAGGGATTGGCGCCAGCTCTTGCAACTTCTCTTGGAACTTCAGCTGTAATTACAAAATAAAGTTAGTAGGCAGAAAAATAATTGAGAAGGGGATTCCGCTATGAACCCTTCCTTAATGCAAAGAATAGGAATGACTTCAACCTCCAAATTTGATTTTTGTCATATTGTATAGAGAATCTCCATCTTTTACTAATATTAACGTATAGTATAAGTAATATTACTAAGAAAACTATATGTATTGATTTGCCAAAATATCTAGCGACACATTTTGAACTGTCTACGAAACATACGACTTCGATCAAATTCCAGCAAGAGAAGAAAAAGTATGGTAGAGAACAGTATGTGGAGTTCCAATAAGAATGCTGAAGACCGAGGGTCGTGTATCGTAATAGATAGTAAGAAAGCGAAACTAACTTCGAAGAGAACCGATCACCTCCGACACAACCACGACTAGCACTCTAAAGGTAGTGAAACCGATGAACGCACCTTGACTTTTTGTATCTCGAGGTTGATCTGCTCACTGATCCTGGTGTTGTCCATGTCCATCATATCCATCTGCCTGCGTTGCTCTTCCACCAGTTGTTGTGCTTGCATATACTGTCACATTGAAAATAACGCGTAACATTACAATAAATATCATAGTTTTGCTAAACTATAAAAACACGTCAAATAAATATATTATAATAAATACGCGATTATGTAGCCAGCGAAATTTTACTAGTTTTATTTGCTTTATTTTCTACTAATCCTCAGATCCTCAGACTTCAAAGTTGAAGCATTTAGCGGTGTCAATAGAACGACCACACAATCCTACATTTACACGAGTAACAAGGCCTCGCGTCTTGCTAGCTCTTAGTTTTAATTAGCCTACGCTAGCTAGTTTATATTCGGCAGGTAAATTTTTATACTACCAAGGTAGTATATATAAACGTACATACATATTGCCTTAATGCGAAAGAGGTAGCCACACTTTGCCACTTGTAGTTGGTCTTACGTAATAGGCGGTGAGCATATTATTATAACAGTACTGAAATGGACAGGCGCAGGTTGTAGCGAATTGTTGATATAGCCACCCAGAAGGCCTTCAACTTGACTACCGTGTCACTAACAACCAAGACCAATGGCTTAACTTGTCCTCTGAAGCACGGAAACAATTTATCGTGTTATCATAATCAACAAACCTTAACCCTGTAATCCTGGAGCTGGTCGTTCTGTTCTTTCATCAGTATCCTGAGCTCATCGATTTCTTCTCTGGCCTCCCTGTAGCATTGCTTCAATGCTCTAACGTTGACCTCTTGCTCCATGGCCTGCTCTTTAGATCCCAACATCATCTTCGTGTGCGTGTTAAGACCTTCGAATTTCATTTCCAACTCACGAAGTTTGTTCTGAACCTCACGATGCTGGCATCTCTCCTTTTCTAACTCTTCTTTCTTCTTCAGTAGCTCAGTTCGGAGCATTGCACACTGTAATAGTAATGTGTTAATTCGTAGTTCACCCTAATATGTGCTTATTTTTACTGTTTTATTGGTCCCAATGCAGCTTTACTAGAAAGATAGTAGATGCACCTACTAATCAACAATCGAGGTTCTGCTGCAAGTTTTCGACAACAGTTTCCATTCAGAGGAAATAAGGCAAATGCGATTTGCTTACTTTGGGCTAGACGCTGTTGTGTAACAAAAAAATATGATACATACTTCCGTGACTTTAGTTTTGAAGTTTTCTTCTGTCTGGCGCAATTGAAGTGTAAGTTTCGCTACCTCCCGTTCTGCTGGGGTCTGCAAATTGTAACAGGACACATTAAGAGAGAAGTGTTACTAGCCGTGTTGAAACTGTCGTATTAAAGACAGTAGTTAAAAACTTGTTGAGTAACAATACTTTTTCCTAAAAAACCCTCCGATATTTTATGTAAAATGATCACAGTAAAGATATAATGCCCAATTCTTACTGCTAAAATAAAGGCGAAAATAACTCTGTCGCGCTTTCACGCCAAAACTACTGAACCGATTTAAATGAAGGTTTAAACTTTAAATCATTGTGATGGATAGCCCATTTTTCGAGGAAGGCTATCATCACGCTACTACGCTAGAGAGCGGAGCAGTAATCATAAAAATTAACAAACCAGGCAAAGTTTCATACATTTTTGTAAAAATATTTTACGACGTGATAAATGGGGTGCGATGGGGTCAGAAGTATGTCACGGGTGAAACCGCGGAGGTCAGCTAGTATATAATTGAGTATTTCACTTACTGGTGGTGCATTGGGGTTGCAGGGTGCTGGGCAGGGTGGGCACACGCCGCACTGTAATTGAAAATCGAATGACTATTATGATAAGGTCAAACTCAATGAATTTAAAAAGTCATCAATCTAATTATCTCGGCCACCGCTGCGTATAGGCCTTAACCGAACATCAAATATGGGCCACCCCCGTATTGAGTAGGTTATAGAGATAGTCAGTATTAGTGCACTTTATTGAAGTAATACTTCTTTTGGCGGGTTAGGGAAATTTGATAAGAAAATTTTTACGATTCGCGCGCAGACAGTTACGAAAAACCGACACACTGAAGTTAGCTAATAAGTGTTTCCATGTCAACTTATAACTACATTCAAAGTAGTTTTCAAAATTATAGATTTTTTCTAGAAACGTAGAATAAAGCGAAAGATAACTTTTAAAAAAGTATAAAGTCTAACGAGTGTACATAAGTACATACACTTTTTTAAGTTTTGTATTATTTTTATTATTATCCTAACTTTGTAGGAATAGTCTCTATCCCGGGAGTAATATATTGCTCTCTCAGCACATTAAAAGCCAACTGGTCAAGATGGGCACAAACTGGAGAGTAGCCACACACATTCAGCTCACCACAAGCTGCTCTGCGTCTGTGTGCTGTTTATTAACGTTTGCGATTCATTTTTTTGTTATTATAAAGTTGCTTCAAAAATCGAGTCGACTATGGCCACATACGGTTGTGTTAATGTTATAATGATCGTCCTCTAGGGTATTATTATTATTGATCAGATGGAAATCAATTAATGTTTTTATAAGCGCCTGCCTATAAAATACAAATTATTCGAATACGGTTTTGCACATTAAATTATTCAGGCGCTTAGATATAGATTGATATTAGAGCTATGCTTTCTAAAACGACGAACAGTTCTGGAAAATAAATGTGTAGCAGCTAAATTGCTAGCGCAATTTATTCTTATTACTAACTAGATAAAAATATCAAAAATATAACGAATTACTGAAATGATGTCAAGCCTGGCGATCTGTCCTCTCTGACCACCCCGTCAGAGATGCAGAGTGAAGATATTAACACGTTGTAGTCAGTGCACAAATAGACATCGCCCGATATTTAGCGAATGATTAGTACGAGTCGCGTGAACAATCTCAGCCGATGTGCGTGCTTCAAAAATCTAATTAAAATGCTAAATGTGGATGTCAAGGGATGACTACCCGGTGGAGGCAGATCATCCACTCCAGTTGTCGGTTCATCTTATGACATCGCCATAACGTTCTCGCGTATAAAACATGAGATTTTCTAAATTTCTTCATTCTCAAAGTTTTTTATTTTCATCTAAGATAGCAGACAAACAAAACCCATCTGATGGAAAGTGGTCACTTTGTTCAAGGTTTTTATTTCAAATGTTTAACTAATCAATAGCCATGAATCCTTTTTAAGCTAATTATAAGCCAAATAGAAGAAAAATATTTTATTTTAATAATATTTTATTTCAATAATTTTAATTAAACTTAATAAAAAGCACACTAGGTGTTACGTCCTTTTTTTTCATTTTAGTTTGTTGTATTGGATTCTTTTTTTAGACGAGTTGATGCAGGTAGTCAGTTTTCTACATTTTGCAAATTCTACTTTATCGGAAGGAGCGCAATTTTATACCTTGACTGTACCATTTGAGATAACTGTTTACGTTTTTCCAAATAACTCGACGATTACGTTTTATCTTGACGCTGTATCCCTAACGGGGTAGACATAGACGTTAAACTTGGTATTGTTATTCGGTGGTTTTTTAACCGGACAATAATCTATGTACTACTATTTTTTCAATTTTACAGGATAATACAATAAAATGTCAGTGCTTTGAAGGCTGTTAATTTCGGCCAAAATCGTCGGTGTAAATATTTAGTCGAGTATTGCCTTATGCTTGGGTTAGTAGTTGACAAAATGGAAAATAATTAAGTGGGAGGTTCCTCTCGAGTAAAATCGTATTCTTATTTGCTCGAATCCACCCTTACGTCATTTTAGACCAGTGTCGTCAAACCTATTATTTCGATACAAAAAATATGGAGAGCAACCAGTCATTAACGCAAATAATGATTTCATATTTAATAATTAAAAAAAAAAAAATTCATAACCAGTCATTGACGCAGTAGATATAATAGTATTCTTGACTAAGTATGCCTCTGTGACTGGTGAATTAGTGTAGCGGATTATAGGAATATATTTTACTTTGATAATACTTACAGCTTTAGTCATCGGTGGTATTGGAGGCCCGCCAGCCTAACGAACAGAACACATTATTACTAAAAGGACAAGCGTTGATTTTTGATATGAAACTTATTTTTAAACATTCAAATGACTGATTGAATGTCCAAAAATAGTTTTATCCGAAGTGATTCAAATACTCAATTTTTTTTTCTATGTAATGTTATTCATTACAACTTTTTTTATTATTATTATTTATTTATTTTTTATATTTTTGTGAGCAGTGTATAATTTTTTTAAATATTATTTGCAGCTATACGAAATCAAATGACAACTAAATTATAAATTTAGAACAGAAAACATACCTAACCTAAAAAACACTTCTTGAGAGTATCGGGCAGGACTGTCCTTCGCCCGCTCTGGTCAAAGAACCAACCAGCTTCCTCATTGCTGCCAAATCCTTTAAACTTGGAAAGTACTCTGGTTTCGAAGTTATTTCTTCTTTTCCAGCTGTTCCTTATAAAATATTATTATTGTACGCACCGGTTGCTGAAAGCAAGTATTGGGGCCACTACCACCGCCTTTGCAGGCGCTGCCGGGCGCGGGCGTTCCACCTTTTTCCTTTCCCTTGTCCATCTCTGTCTTGATGAATCGAACCTCTTCCTCCAAACTACCCAATTGTTTCTCCTGCAAAGGTATTATAGGTGTAAAGGTAATGCCAATATATATTATTACCCTTCCGATAATTGATTAAGTCCGTATGGAGCTTTGTTACTAAATTGAAATACATAAAGGCTTCCTGTATACCCACCAAATCTATGGTAGAACTCTTGTACTTTTCTAGCTTGTTTATTAATTCTTCGGATTGCTTTGTGTTCTCGTTATTCTGAGAAAACGTAAGTGTTATTAGCATGTAATCTGAAATAATATTGAACACATTTCTACAAAAGTCTTCTTAAAAAGGTACCTGATGAGTCGCATCGGAGTCAGTACATTGCGAGTTCACGGCTGATGCATCACCCTGCGAAAATAACCCTTTATTTACTTTGTCTATTTTGGTAGATTTGGTTGCAACAGATTTTGTCTAGACAAAATCCTATTCGTGCGTACTGTCTGTGGTATTTAGGCATATCAGTCGCGATATCTAGACTAAAGTATCATTGCTAGTATAGTAAACGCGGACACATCTCACATGCAAGGTACTATATCACACAAGTTTGTGTAAAATGTCATTTTAAGTTATGCGTATATGTAAGAGCTAATATGAACGAGAAGTGTGAAAGTAAGGGTCTCCGCTTGAATGCAAGTAAAACTAAGGTTCTAGTATTTAAAAGAGATGGCGTAAGAACTAAGTGCAAGATTTGGGTAAACCAGGAACGTCTAGAGCAAGTGAATGAGCAAATCGTTCTTAGAGAATGTATATGTATGTCACAACAAACCGGCAATGTAAGTTAAAGGTATCTATTTGTTTTTTGTTTTCCGATCGTTAGCTACGTAGTGGCGGACTGCTGTTACCGCATACTTAAAAAGGGTGGGGCCAAAGTGTGTGCTTTTTGAGCCTAATGATATTTTTTTTTTTTTAAGATTTTGTCTAGTGTTTAATATAATTGAATAACGTGTGTAATGGGTAATTTAGATTTCAAAGTCGACAATTTACGTATACTTCAGATTAAAACTATCGAAACGATACAATTAAATGTCATCAAGATGTTTAAGGCCTTAACAAGCGGCGCACCTGCCAAATGTTGACGAGGCTCCGTCGTTATAAGATACCCACGGGGTGGCTTTAACTCCCATACCAGTGCCAGGTGGCACAATGGGTTGATCCGCAAAGTTACCGTTGTACAGCTGTGTCAAGTCTCCAAAGCCCAGGTGGTGCCGCTGGCCACCCGCGGCATAGTACAATTACCCAAGTATACTATTCCGCGTACCATAAATAACCATCTCACGCAACTATCCCACCACGACGTGCAAAATCTCGATATGAATCGTCGTGCCAGATGGTAACCGGTGCGGGTTCCCAGCGGTCACGCTCGAGGATACAGGGTCCTTCTGTTCGGTGTGACATATACTGCATGTGTAGTGGAGGCGATGATTATGACACTACTTGTCGGCAAACTATGACGGTCTTCACGACATTTTGCATCCCAAAAAGCGTTGCTTTGCAGAAAAGACCCCATCGGATAGCGCCTCTGTTATTACTGGCAAGATCTGAGTACGCAGAGGTTGTTCAACAAAACAGTCGGTGAGTTAGGGCTCGGGTGATGCGTGATATAATATGAATAACCTCAAATCGGCATTTAACATAGCCAATAGGGCCACTGTAGGCCTTCAAGATACAGCCGTAAAACTCCCTACCTACTAACGTAGCATCTAACGGGCAGCACAGTCGTGGATACTGACAACTGACCAATGCTATGCAGGTCAAGTTTCGTCAATTCTTATCGCCACAGCTGCGTTACCCGGATGAATCACTTTCTCACAAGGCCCAAGAAAAAGCTAACAAGACCCTGAACGACAAATGTAGTTTGTAGCTACCATCGCTATTGGTGCCAATACAATGCCTGAAATAGTGATCAGGCAATGCGAAGTACGGTAAAAGCTACGGTTACTCGACACACGGCGCGGTGCGTATTTTTTGGCTGAAGGACATTTGATACAGACGCAACACTTATCGTAATACACCAACAATACCTTGTCGATGCTTGAATTAGGGATCAACAACGCTCGGACCTTATTGAACATTCAAACATCGAACCGTCTCTATTTCAATCACAAATTCATTAACCACTTTTTTTTTTCAAAAAACCAATTTCTTTTAAAGTTTTGTGTTGACCCGGGACTAACGCTCAGATGACGTTGAATATTCAAACATTGAAGCCGCACTTGTTTCAAACAAAAATTCATCAAATACTCAAAAAGTTGTTATGGTTTCATTTGCAACCGGGACTAATACTCGGATGACGTTGAAGATATTTTAATCACAAAGATGGTAGATATTCCAATCACTAATTTTAACCGAAACCGTGGAAGGGTTTCGGTTGCAACCGGGACTAACGCTCGGATGACTTTGAATATTCAAACATCGAACCGGCATCTATTTCAATCACAAATTAATCAAATACTTAGAAGAAACGTAAGAGTTTGACTTGCAACCGGGACTAACGCTCGGATGACGTTGAACATTCAAACATCGAACCTGCACCTATTTCAAACACAAATTCATCAAATACTCAGAAGAAACGTAAGGGTTTGACTTGCAACCGGTACCAATGCTCAGATGACGTTGAACATTCAAACTTTGAACCCGCACCTATGTCAAACACAAATTTAATAAATACTTATTTTATTCATTAGAATTCGTTAAGGTTTCGGTTGCCACCGGGACTAACAATCGGATGACGTTGAACATTCCAACCATCGAAGCAGCATCTTTTCCAATTACAAATTCATCAAATTCTCAGAAATTCGTCAAGGTTTCGGTTGCAACCGGGACTAACGCTTGGATGACGTTGAAAATTCAAACATCGTACCTCTACTCCTAATAAATATTTATCAAATACTTAGTTGCGTGGTTTTTGGTCGCAACCGGGACCATCGCTCGGATAGTGATAAACACAACCCACATCTACTGCAACTACAAATTCATTAAAAAATACTCAAAAAGGGGCGTAGGTAACAGGCGCAGCGGGGACTTATGATGATGATGATAATTAAAAAGATATTGTGACATAATACATTAGGTACATATAGGTACGTAAATCATCTACTAGTTCAAACATTACAACTATCAGATTTCTGACACTCGCAAACCACCCAATTTCAGTTCCAAGTTCAAAACATCGCCGAACAATAGAAATTCAGACCGACGTGCTCTCACCTTGAATTTCTGGACGGCACTGAATTTTTAGTGGTCGCGAATTCTAATATAAATCCTATAAAGTGGAGGCTACTTTTCCATACTAAAATGTATGAACATATTTCCACAAGAAAATGAGGTATGTTTAGGCTTAGATTGTTGATTTTAATTTGAATCAATAATAAAACTACTGTGGTAAATGAATGTCTCATTTTAACTAAAAATGTGTTCAATTATAACAACGATTTAGCTGACAGAGACAAAATATGAATGGTAGATTTTGCCGATTTTATCAATGTTGTCGATTGGATACCTCAAAAAAAAAGGTATTATTTTAGGTAAATCGCGCATGGTGTTGTTTTAGATCTATTTTATAAAAAACCGAAAACAATAAATTTTGACAATCTAACCGAAATTTTGAAAACCGATCGCGAAGCCTGACGATCTGTCCTCTCTGACTACCCCGTCAGGGAAACAGCGTCAAGATAGTTATATTGAGACAGGTCTTCAACAGCAGACGTAGCAGCTTTATGTGCGTGGCGGCAGGCCCACGACATACTCGCATGCAAGCCTCCCTATAAAGCGACTGTATTGCCCGCAGTACCGAGCCATCCACACCATATCCGGGCAGCAAGTCCCACAATCTCACACGGTCTCAATATAAAAATAAAATATCACCTCAGGATTATTTTTACTGAGCCTCTCGTTAAGTAGACTGTTCTCTTTGTTCATCAACTTGAGCTCTCCCTGCAGTCTTTTGATCTGAGCTCTACACGTCTCCAAATTTTGGTCTTTTGTCATCAGCTCCTTGTATAATATATACCTGAAATACGTACCTGGATTTATTGGTCTGATTCATTGTTTCTAGTCTATTTATTGAACATCTTGAAAAAAAATGTGTTAGATTGTGAGCATTTGTTTGATTGTGAAACGAGTTGGAAGTGATCTGTCAAACTGGGTTACGGTTTCTAATTTTGAAATTTGACATATCTGTCAAATAGCGATAATATATTTAAAGGCTGTACGCATAAAGTTTTTATATCTAAGTGTTTCCTTAAGTCTTACACATTGAAGTGGTAGGCAAATAATAGCAGCGATTGGTCGAAATGTTGAAATGCTCATTTTCGTGCCTGAAGCATTAGACATTTCCAAAAATAATTATTTAGGGAATTAGGTAGTCTTTTTGGGCTTACCACCTATTACGTGGGACAGGAATACACACTTCGGGGATAGGGAATGATTGACTTTTTCATGCTGTTGGGCACTATCCGACTAAGCTTTGACGTGCCTCAATAGTTCGATATAATTTTGAAAAGAAATTAGTATGAAAGTAAATTGAATGCTGTGGAGATGCAATCACTTCGAAAATTGTGCGGCTTTACTTTGACCCACCAAATACGTAACGAAGTGATACGCAATATTGCAGGTATGAGTGAATGTGTCAGCGTTAAGCTGGAAAAGGGCGTGCTCTGTTGGTTTGGACACGTCCAACGAATGAGTGAGGAACTATTGACGAAGAATATATATTGTGCGAAAGTAGACGGTAGAAGAAATCAGGGTAGGCCGAGACTTACATATGAAGACCACGTGAGCAGATTGCTCAAAAACGGAAAAGTCAAAATACTCGGATACCCAGACGTGCATGTATGAAGAATTGATGAATCTGCAAGAAGCGAAAGAAGTATATATGGATCGTGAAGCCTGGCGATCTGTCCTCTGACTACCCCGTCAGGGATACAGCGTGAAGATAGTTAGTTAGTATGTGAAGTCAAGTGAGAATACACGGGTTCGAGTCCTACTCGAGGTTGAAAACGTATCCAATTTTCAATAATAGTTGGCTGCAATGTCTTCTGTGGTTGCTTGACTGTGATTGGCTCTGAGCACGGAGATCTGCTTTCTGTTAGGCAAACTTCCTATCATAACGTAGGTGAGAGGAATTTAGGTCATACTCCGCCATACACTCGTCAGGATTACAAAGCAAATGCGACTTCACTCGGGAAGAAACAGTATAAAAAACCAATCTAAATTACTACTATGTACTTACCTGTTATTTACAGAAGAGAACGAAAGCACTAGTTAAATTTCTATAAAAAGTAATAAAACACCCGCATTCTTTATTATTGGAAATAGACATTTTTGGATACCCAAAATATAAGAGATTAAAATGGCGCGCATATTATTTTATGCCGTAGCTACGTACCCTAAAATTACTACCTACAGCCTAGTTTTTGATATATATACTGACCTAATATATTTCATTTCAGTAAAATAGTCACTGTTAATATTGTAGTCAAAACACCTACAGAAGCGGGAGGCGTACAACTCAGATCGATTTCCTACTCACTAGGCGACACAGCATCGGCAAGGTGGCCAACTGCAAGGTCATACCCGGTGAGAGTCTTACTGCACAACACCGTCTCCTTGTCATGGACCTCTGCGTGAAGCCTAAAGGCAAACGCATCGAGCGGTGCCAGCGCCGCATCAGATGGTGGCTGCTTGATGAAACTAGGTCCCAGGAGTTCGTCTCAGCTGTCGGTGACAAGTGCACCGACACTGAAGGCGAACCAGTTCAAGATTACTGGGACAAAGTTCAGGCGGCCATCCTTGGAGCGGCGAAGGTGGTGCTCGGTGAGTCTAAGGGTGGACGCAAATGTGACAAGGAAACTTGGTGGTGGAACGACGCAGTCCTGAGGGAGACCAGGGAGAAGAAAGCCCTCTTTAAAAAGTGGCAAGCGACCGGATCTTCCGAAGACCGCGACGCGTACAGGGCTGCCAAGCGCGCCACAAAGAGAGCTGTAGCCAGAGCCAGACGAGACCACTTACAACCTTTGTATGATAAGCTGGAATCGTCTGAGGGGCAGAAGCTCATCTATAAGCTGGCGCGCTCCAGGGTCAAAGCGGCACAGGATATATCCAAGTGTCGCTGTGTAAAAGACCCTGAGGGCAACCTGTTAAGCGAAGACCTCGCGGTAAAGGAGAGATGGCGCTCGTACTTCCACGAGCTGCTTAATAAGCAGCATAAAGAGGTGCAGCCTCCGGACCTCCCTCCGAATCAAGGACTAGTGCCACCGGTAACGCCTGGAGAAGTCCTGACTGCGCTTCGCCGCATGAAGAATCGGAAAGCTGTCGGACCCGATGGAGTCCCCATCGAAGCCTGGAAGGCGATGGGTCCTCGCGGTGTGGGCATCTTAGTAAACCTTTTTAACCGCATACTCCTCAGCGGGCAGATCCCAAACCAATGGAGACTAAGTATTATTACTCCAGTCTTCAAAGGTAAGGGGTCAGTGCAGGAGTGCGGGAGCTACCGCGGTATTAAGGTGATGTCCCACACCATGAAGATCTTCGAGAGGATTATAGACTCTCGGATCCGGCAGGAGTGTACTCTCTCGGGGTGTCAATATGGGTTTCGCCCTGGTCATGGGACCACGGACCCTGTTTTTGCCCTGAGGGTTGTCGCAGGGAAATACAGGTCGAAGAACACGCCTCTGCACTGTTTGTTCCTAGATATGCAGAAGGCCTTCGACTGTGTTCCTCGTGCGATGATCTGGTGGGCACTGCGGTCCAAAGGGGTTCCAGAGGTCTATATTGACACTATCCGGGACATGTACTGTGACTCCGACTCAATGGTTCGGACTGCTGTTGGCGACACGAAACCCTTCCCCATCACCGTCGGGGTACACCAGGGTTCTGTCCTTAGTCCGCTTCTGTTCAGTGTAATATTAGACGAATTGTCGGACAGCATCAGAAACCCGCATGAGCAGCCTCCATGGTTGCTCATGTATGCTGACGATATTGCGCTGGCAGACGCGGACAGGGGCAGATTGGTGCGACGTGTAAAGGCGTGGAAGGAGACGCTTGAGAACGGCGGTCTGAAACTAAATGTGGCGAAGACCGAGTACTTGGCACTAAACTCGACAGATCCCACATCCGTCCGCATAGGCGGTGATTTGGTCGAGCGCACGGACCAGGTTAAATACTTGGGATCTGTTTTTCACACGTCCAGTGACATCGATTGCGATGTCAAGTCACGCATTGCTGCCGCGTGGGCCAAATGGCGGGAGATGACCGGTGTCATTTGTGACCCTAAAATGCCGATCCGGTTGAAGGGACAGGTCTACAAAACCATTATTAGACCTGTCCTTTTACATGGCAGTGAGACGTGGCCGATATTGGAGCGACACAAGCAGGAGCTGCGTGTCACGGAAATGAAGATGCTGCGGTGGATGTGTGGAGTCACGCGGATGGACCGCGTGAGGAACTCTCGCATCCGCGGCAGCCTTCACGTCCGTGACATTGCAGACAAGTTGCAAGAGTGTCGCCTTCGTTGGTATGGTCACGTCTTGCGGCAACCGCCGGGCTACGTAGGTAACAAATGTCTGGCCATGTCAGCCCCGCCGGGTCCCGGTAAGAGGGGAAGACCCAAGAAGTGCTGGCTTGACGTCGTAAGGGATGACATGCGTGCCAATGGTCTCACCACAGGGGATGCCGACGACCGTGCGAAGTGGAGGAGAAAATGTAGGAAAGCGGACCCCGGGCGTCGCGAGACGCAACTGGGACAGACGCTCGGATGATGATGATGAAATAGTAATAAAACACCCGCATTCTTTATTATTGGAAATAGACATTTTTGGATACCCAAAATATAAGAGATTAAAATGGCGCGCATATTATTTTATGCCGTAGCTACGTACCCTAAAATTACTACCTACAGCCTAGTTTTTGATATATATACTGACCTAATATATTTCATTTCAGTAAAATAGTCACTGTTAATATTGTAGTCAAAACTAAATAATGGTATGAATATAAACATTTTAGCGTTTATTGAAGTGAAAACTTATTTTAACGCAGTACGCATATTTATAGATGAGATGAAATCTCTGGACTCGCGACACCGTTACGAGACGCAGCTATAGTGTGTGCATACAATGTGTTAAGGAAACCCTGTCCGACCCGAAAGGGGCACATAGGCATATCAATTAAATAAATTTAAAAAAAATTAAAAACCATATTATTTATATGATTATCATGAAACAGTTATCATTTTTTTAAACGCCTGTTTTTAGTATCAGAATCAGTCTAATTTCTTTAAAATATAGCAAATTTTCACAAACTGACATCACCTATTTTGACATGCAGCGATAAGTGTATGTGATATCGAAAGAAGCCGCCGGCATGTGTAAGCTGACCTTTTAACCTTGCATTTCCGAATAGCCCTTTTCCTGTGTTGCCATGTAAACTACCACATTATATTAATTTTATATTAATTTTTAATTAATTTCATTCATACAATAAAGTTTTGGGGTAATTTTTTGGGGTAATGTCTAAAAAGGATTACACGAATAAAATCACATCTCGATACCTACCAATACCTTCACGGATCGGACAGGGTTTTCTTAACATATTGTATATGCATGTATATATAGCAGATCGCGAACGCGTCTAGATAAATAAATTATTAATAAATATAGTTTTCACTTATGTCGGCACTCCCGGAGTGAAAACCTGATTTAAAAAAAAATCATGCAGTTTCTATGACAACCCTTTGCTGATTAAAAAGAACCAAATCGTGCTGTTAAAGAAAATAACTGAACTATTTGGGTCTATAACGCACGCGTGTTTTATGAGCTACTTTATGTATCTAAACCCGGTGAAATAAGATCCACTCTACGGGCAAGTGTGTTGAAAAATCTTTAATGACCAACCCGATCTAGGTCACTGTAGTACGTACCTGAATTTTTGACATTTGTAAATTAATGTTTATCTTCAAATTCCTATACATATTTCCACTAAAATTAAGTATAAGTGATATTTTAAATTGAGAAAATAACTGATTTGGCTTGAATAGAATTTGATCAGGTGATGTTTGATGCCTACTATTGTGCCCAAAAATATTAGCCAATATCAAATTCACGCTTCATATCTCTCCTAGGTATATCACAGTTTCGACAAGCAGTCGGTCAAAGGGGAACCTCACGTAGAAATTCATGGAGCGTGTGACTGAATGGGAGTTTATGTTATGATATTGACTCACTTCAGGAAGTCTCGGGAGTTCGCCAGCGGTTTAGTAGTTAATTTAGTAGTAGTTAAAGATAAGACTTCAAGGCACATATTATTGCCCCGTGGGCCAATTGATGGGAAATAACTGGTCTCATTAATGCTTTTTCTGACTAACTACCGACTTTACGTCAGGTATACCGCGTGTTTATCACAACTAGCGACCTCTGTTCGCCTAACTACGCAACTTGAGCACATAGAACCTAACGTGGACGCACAATAATGCTTTAATACGACTACACCACCACAGATGTCACTTATTTAGAAAAAAAATGTAATCGTGACAAATGTTAAGTGCGACAGGTACCCATAAGCCAATAAGCCCATAACAGCATACAACAAAAATAACCTCTTGACTTCTAAGTCTGCATTATCGGCAGCGAGTTTCTCTTGCATATCGTAGCTCTCACTAAGCTTGCGTGTCAGGTCAATCTCCTTGAAAACAAAATGCCAGTTTAGTTATAATGATATTATATTTTGATAATTTAGTACATATTTATCCATTTATTAACACATACAGATTTGCTCCGGGTGGATGGTTCACAGACGATGAGGCTAGGGTTATGAGCTGGCCTGGACCCCGCCAGTAGGACTGTTGGATGACCCATCCTCATCTCGTGGTGTAGTGTCGGTTCTAGAACGCAAAAAATAACTAGTTGTATAAAATTTTTTAGACCAAAATGTACTTGGTCATTACAAAGTTTAATTTTTTTACATTTTAACATAATAATCAAAAAGAAGAGAGTCGACCTCTAAGGTGACAAACAAACATATCGCCCACCTTAACTAAAGCCGTTACCGTAGCCTATGGACGTTTGCAACACCAGAGGTGCTAAATTTACACTGGCCAAGGATCCAGGATCCATCCTTGAATATTCGTAAAGGACTATCATGTAGTTAAAATTGGTTGAGTCCGAAATGCTCATTGCTAATATTACTGTTTATTACGCGGTCAAACTTCAATACGAGTAAGTAGGTATCCTATCTGTCAAATTGTCACGCCTTTATCCCCGAAGGCACAGGCATACTATACATTTTTGTCCTACGTAACAGGTGGTGAGCCTATTGCCGTGTTGAAATGTACAGGCACAGACTGTGGCGACCTGCTATTGAATTTTTTCAAGCCCATAAGGCTTTCAATGAGGCTCAACGACTGCCGTTTCACTGGCAACCGGGACAGACGGCTTAACGTGCCGCGAAAATTCCACAAAGTGGTCACCCATCCAAGGACCACGTATAGCGAATGTTCCTTAACGCAGTAAATGTTTACAGAACACGGAGTCAGCGGGGCCACGAACGCTTCCTATCTGACATACGAATATTGTAAAAAAATGTCTCACCATAAATACTACCAGGGAGATACTCCATAAACTTAAGATCATCTTTCTTTTTGGTTCCCTCGCTGCTGCCGCTGACAATCCTCTGAATATTTCTCGTCATCTTGTCGAATCGCTCCATCTCTCTGAGGAGTAGTTCGTTGCGATCTCCTATCTCCTTGACATCAGACTCTGTTATGTTAACTTTCTGTAAATGATGTTGTAAACTAGATAATGATGCTTAAGGCAGGCTTCTTACACTACACTTTTCCAGAATGGATTTAATCACCATAGAATATAGACCGGAGATAACCTCGCATGCGCGTGGATATCCATTGAAGATAGAGCAAGAAGAATTGTACAATATTATAGAACATGTCAATATCTACAAAAATGTATGAGAGCATATGTCCGACTATTACAGTTCCGTCGTTAGTACCTTTTATATATACTCGTAGAAAGATATTAAAGATACCGGTCAACTTTAAATATGTCTTTGTCGGGAAGACAATTTAATTAGGATAACGTAGCTTTTGCTAGCTTTTGAGTTATTGGAATATGACTATAGTTCATTCAAAGATATGGTAAGTAAATTCTAATACAAACACCACGAGGCACAATTGGCTCGTAATAATATCAGTTTATAGTTGTATATAAATTTAAAAGCCTACTTCGGCGCTAAAGTGTAATAGACTGAAGCTGCATATTGTGCAGACGAATATGCTGTAGTGGGTGTGAGGATTTGCGCCGAAGAACATAAAGAATATCCGCGTCCGTGGTGGACTTCGTGTTCGTGATAATTATTGTAGACAAACCGCAAGGGAGTAGCCTCTAATGACATGATCACATTATGCGAACACACCCAAATACGTAAATAAGGAACCAGTAGGAGATTTTTTAGAGGCAAGAAGAAGATATCCGTTTTCTGTCTGCTATGTTTGATTTAAACTAACGTTCAAACGTGCGTAGGCTGGGAACGGGTCGAAACAATGAATGAACTCAAATACTACTGGACCAATTTTCAAAATTCTTTCACTAATTGAAAAAACAAACAAGCGTAAAAATTTGGTAAACATCTATAATGTTTGAATTTGCAAAGCTGGGATGGGAGGTTAGTACTTTATTATAGTGCTGTATATGTATACAGGTGCACTTGTGTTATGGTTTTAGAGTCGTGTATAATATTTCTAAACTATATATTTCTATTAAGCAGATAATATGCTTAAAATCAAAGCAAATGTATTCACTCTTAGAAAGACTTACAAAATTTTACTGATTTACTTTGTCCTATTAACTGAGAATCTGAGAAAGGTGTAGAAGAATCTGAGGAGTACCTTTTGTATTTCCAGTAACCTTGCCCTTGAGTCCCTGATGATTCGGGTGCTCTTCCTGGCGTCCATGTTTATATCTCGGATTTGGCGCATCAAGACATCATCCACGTCGCAGTTCAAGGGAGAACCTGGATTAAAACTCCAAGTCAAGGATATGTTTTGCGACTATGGTGGTCGGAGGCTAAGTTATTTTAAGTATGTAATTTATAATAAGATGTTATGTGAAAATGATATTTTGATAAAATTATTATCACTTTGTTTGCTATGCAACCTTTGCTGGCGGACTGATGAGGTTCTAGATGACTGAAGGATAGCAGTTGTAGTACCTATTAATTAAATAAAATGACTCTCGCCTAAACTGCTCCAGTTACAGGGCGATCAGCTTGGTCAATTTAGCTAATAAAGTATTTAAAAAAATAATAAAATAAAATAAATAAATAAATATCCACCACGCCTTATCCCCGAAGGGGTGGCAGAGGCATATTATATGCCCACTTTTCACCGTGTGGATTTCTGTCCCACGTAATAGGTGGTGAGCCCATTGCCGTGTTGAAATAGACAGACGCAGGTTGTGGCTACCTGCTGTAGAAATTGTTCATGCCGCCCATAAGGCATTCAACCAGGCTTAACGACTGCCATTTTACTGGCAACCGGGACCAACGGCTTAACGTGCCTTCCGAAGCACGGAAACGCTCGCAAATGTAAATGCCACAAAGTGGTCACCCATCCGAGGACCAGCCATAGTGAAAGTTGCGTAACTCAGTGATCGTTTACAGAACACTGAGACCGCGGGGCCACGAGCGCTTCTCTAATAAAAAAAATAATATCTGCAAGAATGCAAGAAAAGTCTGAAAGGTATCTGTGGACGGCTAAATGCGGAATCTGATGTGGAAGAGGTTGCATGGATCAAGTGTGTTCTCCCCGAAATAAGCGCGGAGAAGTTTTTGGCGGTTAACTAGATGTTTTCTGCTTATTGTGAATCTGACCAAAGTATTTCATAACGTTGTGAAACTATGTGGGGCTTATATTGCCCAGATATGGTGTGGACCTCTCGCAACTGTGGGCAATACTGTCATTTATATAGGAAGTATAAGGCTTGTGTGCGGTCACTCACCTGGTCCATTTTTCTGGAAATAAAAAAAAACATTTCATCAATATAGAGAATATCAGTAATTTAAGAAACTAAATAACTCAGTAAGCAATATATCCAGAAACTAACGCATTACGGTTGGACTGCTTGACATTTCTACGATCAAACCGATTGTATCATCTTTGAATAATAATGAATGCACATAAGCACATAAGATACTTTAGGTTTGGGCTTTGGGAAATATCGGAAATTAATATTATCTAAGTGTAAAGTGCCACTCACATCAGAATGCTAATGCTCCACTTTGAATTGTTGCTGAATGCATTGTGGATAAAATCAGTAATGGCTGCCAACCGCTGTATGGTTGTCATGTCAGTCAACAAGTAACCCTAGCTTGTAGATGTTAGTGCGGGCTCAAACTGGGACGACGCCATCATTATATAGATACATTATTGTTACGTGGTTGAAATAGATAGTTACACACCTTCAGATGGGAATTCCATTGGTTTATAACATTTAAGTTAAATCTGTTCAATGTCTGTTCTTCCGACAATACTCAAGATAAAAAGAATAGATTGTCCTACCTTGGGTATACCTTGCTTGTGACAGCATTTCGTCTTCTCTCGGCACCCTTTGAGGACTTCGCAACACTCAGCCTTATGCTTGACGTATTTCCTTGCTTCTTGAATGGTCAAGGCATCAGGCTGAGGTACGCTGATGCACTGGTCACCGGTAGCCGCAGTGGTATTCATCAGACGAGGGGAGGATACTTCATCTTGAAAAGCAGTGATATGCTGGGAGATGGGCGAGCAGTTAATGTAATGCCTCTAAACTTGTTTAGATCAATGTAAAATATAGTACGGAGTTCAATCGCACGCCTATTTAGTTTATCATTGGGTAATATATCACAGTTGACTCCAATCCACTGATCAGAAAGGTTAGGCTCAAGAATTAAGTTCAATGTCACGAAAGTTACTAAGTCATGGATTTTGTTAGTATAGTCATTGTAAGCGTAGGGAAGAGTCGAATTTTCGAGTGTTTCTCACGTAATGTTGATTCTATAATATCTCGAAAAATGAATACTATCCTATACTTGATCTGTACTAACCAGTCGAGACTCTGAGGCGGACTGTCCATCAATCGTTTGAGTTACTTCAGCTGGTCTCTTTGTCGAATACGTATTGCTATCTCGAAATTCGGGACTGCTGGCGGTCTTGTCTACTGATAATTTCGTAGGGGAGTGATCCGTTAAAGTATCTCGCTGCTTCAAATTAAACTTTGAAGTCTAAAAACCAAAATGTTTAAACACTGATAAACCAAAATAACAGTATCACCTGATCACGTTGAAAGTTATAAACATTTCGGAAATTTTTATTTCTCGCATACAAAAATGTTGTGTGTTTATTTAATCTTATCATTTTGCATGACCTATGCGATTTGAAACAATTGACCACTTTTCATTGTGTAGCTTTGATAGTTATTTCTACGTTTATAGACCTCACTAGATAACCAGCAAGTACAACATTATATCTGCGAAACATCAAATATCATACAAAGCTTATTAATAGGAAAGGATCATAAGAGAAATCCTCACACTGTGTTTGCTGTACTTTGTGCTTTTCAGTATTTTAGCATTAACTTTAAACTTAACTTTAAAACACAAGCTCTCAGCAACTCAATTTGTAAACAGTACGCCGTACTGGGTAACAACAATTTCTCTAATTTAACAAGAAGGACTATTTCTGTACATATTATCGGACAGACTGTATGTTACAACAACAAAATTATGTTTGTGTATTATGATATTTTACTACAACGATGTTGGGATCGATGCCGATGGTGGCAATATGTTGTTTCGAATTACATCTTTTCCTTTAGAGTAAAGCAAAAAGGGTTTATGCTTAGGTTTAGAGAGTAACCCACGGTAATTTCAAATTTAGCTTTAGATCCCGAAAATAAATATTATTAAAATTACGGGTTAGATCACTCATCTATCAACGCCCAGCTAAAATGTTTGCATCTAGGAACTTGAAATTTTGAGGGAAAGCTACTAGGTACGAGTACTACTAGAAACCCACTAAGAAGACTATTTCAATATCAAAATTTTAGTTTTAAGAGGGGTAAAATAAGTTTTGTTACTGTTTACACGTCATTCGCAGTTTTGCCTAATTTTATATATAGGTGTAAAATAGGGGTTGTTCGAGGGAATAATTGCCATGGGTCACGTTTTTGCTGACCCCGTGATACAATACGGCCGCACAAAGTGCGCCATGAGTTCAGTGCATAACGGAAAGCGACCGGGTGTATTCATTTTCATCGTTTACTAGTTTTAGCAATAGCTTAGTTTATCCGTTACAGTAAACTTAGCAATAAATCTTTAAAGTTAATAAAGTGTTTTTAAATTAGTTGCGTAGCGAACCCCAATAGGTCCCACGCAAATCGCATCCTACAGGGGTCCTAAATATATATAGGAGATTCTCCATTTTTAAAAATAGCTGCAGCAATCTTAGTACCCCTCCCTACTTCGCATTTAAAATAATGAAAGACGTGTTTCAGGTAAAAATATTTGATGAATGATCTACCCTTAAAAGTGTAAAAATAGTGAGGCGTTATCTAAAATTTATCCTTAAGGGCGTAAAACAGTAGTATTTAAATATTTATTAGAGGCATGGGCAATGTGTAAGGTGCAACGAGTATTGGAAGAAAGTCACGAGTGAAGCCGGAGGACTAGTCTAACAATATAATTACAATACTAATAATAATGTTATGCATACGGTGAAATGTGGGCTTATAGTATGCCTCTGCCTACCCACTCGGGGGTAAAGGCGTGACTAGATAAGACAAGTTAAATCTGATGTAGTGTCTCGAGAAGAACCAATTACAGTGCCTCACATATCCAACTGTTTTCTGATCGTATTTCTCTCACAGTTTCATCCATAGATCCACTGTTAGGTGTCAATAAAGTAATCTCAGAATGTTTTTGTTACATTGTTTCACAAAACTAGCAAACCATAAACTACATAATACATTGTCGTTCTAACGCATTACAACAACCTTGAGAATCACGCAGAACTTGTTCTACAGCACAAGTATCTGCTACAGTCTGAGCTAAAAGTATGTGTCATTATCCTTTTTTACGTCTGCAATCATGAATTGACAAGATGATTTAAAAAACTTAGATAGTTATAGCGCTGGAGAGTGCCATGGCTACTTTTGTAACTTACAATTTTTTTAAATGAATTCTATTGCGGCGCTTGGAGTGTATCTGACTGCTACGCAAGAGGTCATGGGTTCGATTGCCACCCAGGATAAAACTTTGTGCGGTGAGCACGATGGCTTATTCTGTCTGGGTTTTATTTATCTATTATATGTATGTATTTAGAAATATATAAGTATGTTTATCAGTTATCTGGATATCATTGTACAAACTCTGCGTAGTTTGGAATCAGATTGTATTGTGTGAGAGGTCCCAACGATATATATGATATTGAAAGGACAATACATTTTCAGCCCACGTGTAAACGTTTGTTGGATAACCAAATATTTTGGTATTCGACAGTAAAAACGGGTGACACGGGCGTGTTCTAATATTATAACTATTTTAGGTATAATTTCAAACGCGCTTACCTTCATTTCAAACGAACAACTCGTTTACAGAGTTCAATTCTTCAAGGCTTTTGTCTTGCAGTTAAAAATAAATAATATAAATATGCATTTATGTCAAAAATATCACCTCGAAAATGATAATGACATCATATTTTTCAACTTGTTTACTGTTACGACTGCGAAAGAGGTTTTGGAAAACTACCAAAGAGGTCTAAATCGAAGTTTAGGAACCTTTTTTGAGTACCTAGTGCTTTCTAATCCTAGATATCTTTATCTATATTTAGTTCAATCCGTGATTAAGGACATAGTTTCAATACTAAATATGTACCTATCCAATACAATGCTTTCGTTTATCAATAAATCAGAAGCACTCGTAACTCCGCAAATTTATTAATCTCAATCAAGACAGTTACTGCGTTAAGCATATTTCACTATGGCTGTGGGCCCTTGACATTATATTCTGCCGTAGGACTTTTTTATTTAGGGCACTGTCTTGGTTTTACATTTTTAGGGTGCCAGAGGAACTTCAATAAGAAAATAAAACGGAATCCTTATACTCGTAAGATCTGATTTTGTCGGAAAGTGTGGTTTTCAAGTTTAAATTTATACCAGACACTAAGGTGTATGTAAAATTATTAAAAGTGCCTTTTAGGCTTATTTACATTTTATTTTTATAAGGGCTTTTTTATTTATCTTGTTCTTATTTTTATTGTTTGTGCCTAATAAATGTGTTTCTTACTTTCTATGGTCATATCAAGGTAGTGAGTCAACACGATAAAAGGCTATGGGCAAAATTTAGGATTTCGTGAAAACTTGTAAGTACCACAGTTTACCTTAATTTTCAACATATTCTAGTTTTAGTAATTTTCCCTTTACTTGTGATATAAGACCTTAATTTTTAACAAATTGAAATCTCTAGGTTAATCGGAAGTACGCTATAGGTTTTGGGTCAAAAACCTAAATGGTAGTTCCCGTTGACCTAGAAGCACGAAATTTGCCTTTCAGCACCCATACATACAAAGACAATGTCCAATCAACATAGACCTCTGAATTGTATCGTCGCTAATACAATTCGGAAGTCTAGCTTAATTGGTACTTAGCTCAAATAATGTACTAATTTAATTATGGCAATAGTACCCTCAGTGCACGAGTTCGACTCGCACTTTACTGGTCTTTAGGGTACAGTACCTCAAAAGAAAAAAGTGGATCACTTTGCTGTCCGACCGTCTATCTGTCAGTCACGACCAATTTTCTCAAGAACGCGTGGAAACTGAAATTTATATTAAATGCAAATCTACTGTCTCTTGGAGCTGTGAAAATATCGAACTTCTAAACCAACGCTATCAAAAGATATCAAATATATACAACAATTATAAAATAACAAATTTATAAGAATTTTAGTATATAAAAATAGCTAAACAAAAAATAAAAATAAAACACCCAGTCATTATACACAGTCACTACCAAAGACAAGACAATTAAACTCTTTGTATTATTTACTAATAAACTGTTGATATAATTAATTGCAAGATAAGTCTAGTGTGGTTTAATCCGGCTCATTAAGCTGCCTACCTTCGCGTGATAGTCTTAACAAGTCAAGCTGAACCCATAATGGACCCACTGCTTAACTTAGCTTATAAACGGCTCGCCTAGCTTAGCTTATAAAACTTCTACCTAGTACAAAAACTAACTATCTTCACGCTGTATCCCTGATGGGTTAGTCAGAGAGGACAGATCGCCAGGTTTCACGGTCCATGCATACTTCTTTCGCTCCTTGTAGATTCATCAATCGTTTTATGCATGCACGTCTGGGTATCCGAGTACTTTTAAATGTTCCTTTTTTTAGCAATCTGCTCACGTGGTATTCATATGTAAGTCTCGGCCTACCCTGACTCCTTCTACCCTCTACTTTCTTTATTCTTAGTCAATCGTTCCTTACTTATTCGTACAAAAACCACACAAAAACTCATTAGTACAAAAACTCTCGTAAGTAATGTAGGTAGACTGTTTTATTTATTCTTCGAAGATGATACAGGTAAATAAATAAAGTACCTCTACATACTCTGACAAGATTACCTTCTCGGGCCTCGCGATTTAATTACTTAATTACACTTGCTTGTCGTGTAGACTCTAGTCTACTATAAGTAGGTACCTAATATATAAATAAAAAAAACTATTTTTTTTATTGATGTATTTACGGGACAGGTATGAGGGTTGTTAACTAAATAAATAAATATTGTTGGGACAAGTCACACAATGCCATCTGATTCCAAACTAAGCAGAGCTTGTACTATAGTAACCAGATAACTGATAAACATACTTATATATTACTAAATACATACATATTATAGATAAATAACACCCAGACACAGAATAAACCATCGTGCTCATCACACAAAGTTTTATCCTGGGTGAGAATCGAACCCACGACTTCTTGCGTAGTAACTGGTGAGTTACTTGAAATATAAATGAAATATAAAAGCAATAAAACAATGTAATAAAAAACGGTTTGAGCTCAGAGGGTATTGGAATTCCAACTCCTCTTGTACTCAAAAATTTGTTAGCACATCACCGTCCCCACAGTGAGAAACGAGCCCCAAGAGCAGCGCTTGAATTTTGGGTTCTGTATTAATCATTTTGAGAGTAATAATTTGAAATGAAAACACACCACCACGCTTGTGTGTCTTATACCATTAGTCAAATGGTATAAGCTGAATGGTGACGATATAAGGAACATTTTATATACTACCACCTAGCGATTCTGTAGAATAGAAAATCTTGAAATACATGATATGAAATGAAATATCTTTATTCCTGTAGGTCACTAAGTAACACTTATAACCGTCAAGATTATTGCATTTACATTTACTGCCAGATTCGCAAAGCAATAGGTAGAGCCTGAGGAAGAATCTGGCAATAAAACTCTAAACTTATACCAACCCATTTAAAGTACCTAGGTCAGAAATGCCTAATCCAGTAATAAGTTGATAGATATTTGGGAGAGGCTTTTCTGGCCAGTACTGTGCCTCCGTCGGTCAAGTGATGATGATAACTATCTACACAGTAAACAACCCTAAGTATTTTCATGCGCTCTAAGAAATCTAATCTCAACAATACATTATTTATTCTTATAGCTTAATAAGTAGGTACCTACTTAATACCATTTCATAAAGTTAGAAAGAAGTGAACATGTCTGAAATCTAGCCTGTTCTCAAAGGAGTGTCCGACTGGGGTATACTTACCAATTTCATTCTATCAAAAACACGATTTTTTATTCAGTGCTAAGACTAACAAAATCCATTTACTGTTTTGGGATATTTGGTGTTGAGATCTCAAGATCTATCATAGTCATAACTTCAACCGCTTCGGTGGCGTAGGGATACTATATACTAATATTATAAAGCTGAAGTATGTGTTTATTTGGTTCGATGCACTTCATCATCATCATCATCCGAGCGTCTGTCCCCGTTGCGTCTCGCGACGCCCGGGGTCCGCTTTCCTTCATTTTCTCCTCCACTTCGCACGGTCTTCGGCATCCCCTGTAGTGAGACCATTGGCACGCATGTCATCCCTTACGACGTCAAGCCAGCACTTCTTGGGTCTTCCCCTCTTACCGGGACCCGGCGGGGCTGACATGGCCAGACATTTGTTTCCTACGTAGCCTGGCGGTTGCCGCAAGACGTGACCATACCAACGAAGGCGACACTCTTGCCACTTGTCTGCAATGTCACGGACGTGAAGGCTGCCGCGGATGCGAGAGTTCCTCACGCGGTCCATCCGCGTGACTCCACACATCCACCGCAGCATCTTCATTTCCGTGACACGCAGCTCCTGCTTGTGTCGCTCCAATAAACTCTCACTCACACTCCACGTCTCACTGCCATGTAAAAGGACAGGTCATGATGGTTTTGTAGACCTGTCCCTTCAACCGGATCGGCATTTTAGGGTCACAAATGACACCGGTCATCTCCCGCCATTTGGCCCACGCGGCAGCAATGCGTGACTTGACATCGCAATCGATGTCACTGGACGTGTGAAAAACAGATCCCAGGTATTTAACCTGGTCCGTGCGCTCGACCATATCACCGCCTATGCGGACGGATGTGGGATCTGTCGAGTTTAGTGCCAAGTACTCACGCACTTATCTCAGGTATTAACGGTTCGATAAAAAAAATAAACCTATTTCAATGAATTAGGAATTCAACGAAATAGATTTTTTCATTCCGTTTGTTATCGAGGAAGAATATAGGTTATATAATATCTCACTTCGACCAATAAGGTTTGGAATATCAATGAAATATTATTATGTACCAAATAGATGAAAGGATTTTTTTTCTGAAGTCTTCCGTTGCGAATACTGCATAAACCATTAAAGTTACGCAGACATTATACATGACAAAATCATTGTTTACCTTTAAAAGTTCTAAAATCAAGTCCATGACAGCACATATCTACTGACTATCTAACTGACTATCATATTTTTATTGTACACTAGCTGTTGCCCGCGACTTCGTTCGCGTGGAAATTATGATATGACGCAAACTTTGTATTACTCTCTAACGAGTCCCTCGGCAATACAAATAGTAAAAATCGGACTATTCGTTTTCGAAGACCAAATTTAACACACAAACAAATTGAAAATTTAATAAGCTACTGTTTTGAGGTTGAATGTACTCAATGGTATAGATACATACAACTTTGTTAAAAATATTCAATATGTATTTAAATACCCTATACTTATTTTTTTGAGCCGTTCGTCTCTCCCCATTTGGATGGAAAAAAAAGCCAGATTGTATGACTATGTTGCCGTGGAGGAACAGGAAGTGATTGGTGTGGGATGCGACTTGTGTCAGTACATTCGCCGCAAGTCACCTAGCTCGATACCTTGTGGTGCCAGTAGCTGTGGAAACGATAGGTTGCTGGGGGGAAGAGGCTTAGTAGTTGATCTTGGAGATTGGGCATAGGTTAAGGGAGAAACCCCTTGACTTCTTCGCCAGGACGTACCTTACACAACGATTGGCCATTGCAATTCAGCGCGGCCATGCTGCCAGTGTTATGGGCACCTTTGGGTCGGGTACGAACCGGTGCAGGTTCTTTGATGTTTAGTATCTTGTATTGTAATTATCCTATACTTAGTCCAGACATATAAATATATTTGTGTGGAAACACTCTTAACTACCTCGCATAGCATAGGTAAAAAGTTTGTTGCAATATCAGTGACTAAAACTAATCCCCGTGCTGAACCAAGTTGTATTTTTACTTTTTGTTTGCAAAAGCAATTAAAATTATTTGAAAGTTAGCTTATTGCTTTAAAAATGTATCCATGGATTGAGTGGAGTCCATCGCATCAATGTTTTAAAATGGTTGAAACGCTGTTCATTGATATCAGAGTTGTTCTGTAGCTGATACATGACTCTGATCATACACTTAAATGACGATTACAATATAGTTACGAATTGCAATTTGTTTCGGTACAGTTTGGGTAGTTTAGTGGCGCAGAACATTGCCCAAATCATTGTCAAATCATTCATCGTATGTGCGCGCTATCGTTCGGACAGAACCTCTGTTACCTGATACGTAGTAGGAAAGAGAAATAGATCGCCAACCTTTTTTCATTCTCTTGCATACCAAAGTAATTATAGTTAACGGAAGATGAAGACTTGCTCGGAATGTAACATTCACTTCAGTGACGGTGTCCAGTGTGCTAGCTGTAAACGGGAATTGGACTTCGGGTGTGCAAGTATCTCCGAGTCGGGTTGGTAAAAATTAGTAGCGGACAGAAGGGCACAGTGGAAGTGTCCTAAGTGCCGGATCTCTTCCCCGGTTATGTCAAACCCTGAGCTCGGGCTGGTTGAGCTAAAATATAGTTATATCAAGCATAACGAAAAAATATTTGATGAGACAATGGCAATATTGGGCGTAAGATTAATTACAACCTTCCTAAGAACCGCATTAACTACATTTCTAGGGTGCCTATCTATAACTCTAATGAAAAACTAATTATAGTAAGCTTCCTGAATCGGTACATAAAGGAGGATTTTGTAGCAGCAGCACGCTCGGTTAAAGACTTGTCGGACATTCAAGGAAGCTCACGTATCTATGTAAATGATCATCTCAGTATGGACTCAAAAAAGTTACTTACCAAAACTAAAACTATTGCCAGAGAAAAGTACTATAATTACGTTTGGGTTAAACATGGGAAAATTCACATACGTAAGAATAATAATTCAAAATCCTTAGTTATTAGAAAAGAATCTGATTTAAACAAGTTGGTATGAACTGTTATTGTGCTGTATATTTAATTATTGTAACTCACCGCAAACTACTTATATTTACTATTTTATATTTTACTAAGTTGGATTATACACGTACTATTATATGTTGTTGTAAAAGGTTTAGTACCCCTGGCGCGCTATTGTACTTGACAATTTATTATTACCTACTTTACGCCGCCTATGTTGGTCATTATCGCACCGATTGCATTGAATGCACTAATTGTGGAATCATACTTTGCCTGCTCGCACTTGCAGATGTAGCATACTGTCTTAGTTGCGCGCATATGCTGGCTCGCTCAACGACTTGTTACTGGGCACAAATATAAGTCAGGTGCTAATCCTAGTTCACTTTTAAATGCTAATAATCAAGAACTATTTACAGGTAAATTTTGTACAGGGTGTAAGGGGCCCCACCAAGATCTTCGGGGCCAAAGTCAACCTCCCGTGCTAGTGCGTGCACCTGCTGACTAACGGACGAGGCTCTGGCGCTGGCTTTCCCCTCTGGGGTTGGGAGGTCTGAGGGCGTCGCTCCCACAAAAGCCACCCGCGGAAACAAAAAAAAATGAACAGTCAGAAAAGGAATGCTGCTAGGGATAGGGCGCCGCCGCAAAACGGCGCGCAGGAGCCCCGCCCGACTCCTGTGGCAAGTGGGCTAGGGCTGCCGTGTATCGGGCCAGCACGGCTAAAGAAGTTAGCCCCAACCCGAATCCGCTTCGCATCTTGGAACATTGGCACGCTGACCGGGCGTGCGGTAGAGTTGGCCGAAGTTCTCTCCAGGCGGAGGGTGGACGTGGCGTTCCTGCAGGAGACTCGGTGGAAGGGCAACAGAGCCCGGCCTTTGCAGAACGGCTACAAGCTGTATTACACGGGTGCGCCTGGTGGGGAGAACGGGGTGGCCGTGGTGCTCTCCGAGGGGCTGCAGAGCGGCATCTTGGAGGTGAAATGCTGTAGCGACCGGCTTATGATCGTGAGGGTGCTTATCGATGGGATTATTACCCACCTGATAAGTGCCTACGCGCCACAGGCCGGTTGTAGCGACGCCTATAAGATGTCATTTTGGGGTCAACTCGAGGGAGTGCTTCGGAGCATTCCGTTGTCACAGGGAATCGTTTTGGGCGGCGACCTAAACGGTCATGTGGGTGAGGGGTGTGAGGAGTTTGAGCGTGTTCATGGTGGTTTTGGATATGGCACCCGCAACGCTGAAGGAGAAACTATCCTCAGAACGTGTGCGGCTGCCGATCTGGCCATTGTGAACACGTATTTCAAAAAGAAACCCGAACATCTCATCACCTACAAGAGCGGGAGGCGTACAACTCAGATCGATTTCCTACTCACTAGGCGACACAGCATCGGCAAGGTGGCCAACTGCAAGGTCATACCCGGTGAGAGTCTTACTGCACAACACCGTCTCCTTGTCATGGACCTCTGCGTGAAGCCCAAAGGCAAACGCATCGAGCGGTGCCAGCGCCGCATCAGATGGTGGCTGCTTGATGAAACTAGGTCCCAGGAGTTCGTCTCAGCTGTCGGTGACAAGTGCACCGACACTGAAGGCGAACCAGTTCAAGATTACTGGGACAAAGTTCAGGCGGCCATCCTTGGAGCGGCGAAGGTGGTGCTCGGTGAGTCTAAGGGTGGACGCAAATGTGACAAGGAAACTTGGTGGTGGAACGACGCAGTCCAGAGGGAGACTAGGGAGAAGAAAGCCCTCTTTAAAAAGTGGCAAGCGACCGGATCTCCTGAAGACCGCGACGCGTACAGGGCTGCCAAGCTCGCCACAAAGAGAGCTGTAGCCAGAGCCAGACGTGACCACTTACAACCTCTGTATGATAAGCTGGAATCGTCTGAGGGGCAGAAGCTCATCTATAAGCTGGCGCGCTCCAGGGTCAAAGCGGCACAGGATATATCCAAGTGTCGCTGTGTAAAAGACCCTGAGGGCAACCTGTTAAGCGAAGACCTCGCGGTAAAGGAGAGATGGCGCTCGTACTTCCACGAGCTGCTTAATAAACAGCACAAAGAGGTGCAGCCTCCGGACCTCCCTCCGAATCAGGGACTAGTGCCACCGGTAACGCCTGGAGAAGTCCTGACTGCGCTTCGCCGCATGAAGAATCGGAAAGCTGTCGGACCCGATGGAGTCCCCACCGAAGCCTGGAAGGCGATGGGTCCTCGCGGTGTGGGCATCTTAGTAAACCTTTTTTACCGCATACTCCTCAGCGGGCAGATCCCAAACCAATGGAGACTGAGTATTATTACTCCAGTCTTCAAAGGCAAAGGTAACTTCAAAGGTAAGGTCAGTGCAGGAGTGCGGGAGCTACCGCGGTATTAAGGTGATGTCCCACACCATGAAGATCTCGGATCCGGCAGGAGTGTACTCTCTCGGGGTGTCAATATGGGTTTCGCCCTGGTTATGGGACCACGGACCCTGTTTTTGCCCTGAGGGTTGTCGCAGAGAACTATAGGTTTAAGAACACACCTCTGCACTGTTTGTTTCTAGACATGCAGAAGGCCTTCGACTGTGTTCCTCGTGCGATGATCTGGTGGGCACTGCGGTCCAAAGGTGTTCCAGAGGTCTATATTGACACTATCCGGGACATGTACTGTGACTCCGATTCAATGGTTCGGACTGCTGTTGGCGACACAAAACCCTTCCCCATCACCGTCGAGGTACACCAGGGTTCGGTCCTTAGTCCGCTTCTGTTCAGTGTAATATTAGACGAATTGTCGGACAGCATCAGAAACCCACATGAGCAGCCTCCATGGTTGCTCATGTATGCTGACGATATTGCGCTGGCAGACGCGGACAGGGGCAGATTGGTGCGACGTGTGAAGGCGTGGAAGGAGACGCTTGAGAACGGCGGTCTGAAACTAAATGTGGCGAAGACCGAGTACTTGGCACTAAACTCGACAGATCCCACATCCGTCCGCATAGGCGGTGATTTGGTCGAGCGCACGGACCAGGTTAAATACTTGGGATCTGTTTTTCACACGTCCAGTGACATCGATTGCGATGTCAAGTCACGCATTGCTGCCGCGTGGGCCAAATGGCGGGAGATGACCGGTGTCATTTGTGACCCTAAAATGCCGATCCGGTTGAAGGGACAGGTCTACAAAACCATTATTAGACCTGTCCTTTTACATGGCAGTGAGACGTGGCCGATATTGGAGCGACACAAGCAGGAGCTGCGTGTCACGGAAATGAAGGTGCTGCGGTGGATGTGTGGGGTCACGCGGATGGACCGCGTGAGGAACTCTCGCATCCGTGGCAGCCTTCACGTCCGTGACATTGCAGACAAGTTGCAAGAGTGTCGCCTTCGTTGGTATGGTCACGTCTTGCGGCAACCGCCGGGCTACGTAGGTAACAAATGTCTGGCCATGTCAGCCCCGCCGGGTCCCGGTAAGAGGGGAAGATCCAAGAAGTGCTGGCTTGACGTCGTAAGGGATGACATGCGTGTAATGGTCTCACTACAGGGGATGCCGAAGACCGTGCGAAGTGGAGGAGAAAATGTAGGAAAGTGGACCCCGGGCGTCGCGAGACGCAACTGGGACAGACGCTCGGATGATGATGATTTGTACAGGTGAATCTATTTGTGAGACATTTTCCTCGTACTTCAAATCAATTTTTTTGGATCACAGCACTGATGATAATGATAGGTTAATTTTATCTCTTAGCACTTTTTCAATCAAGTCATTGGCGAACATTCGTTGTATTGAGGTTAAAACGGAGGTTGTGACCAAGCTGCTCCAAGATCTACATGTTTCGAAAAGCACGCGGTCAGACAATATATCTCCACAACTTCTAGTAAGATGTTATTTTTATACTTTCGCGGTGTATACTCATGTTTTATATACTACTAGAGACTTCAAGCAAAACAAAATTCTACTTACATTCACCGACGTTTCGAACGCGTTGCAGCGTCCGTGGTCGCGGCTGGACTGACGCCAGTCCAGCCGCGACCACGGATGCTGCAACGCGTTCTAGTAAGATGCGCTGAAACTTTATTCTTACCAATTTCGCTTCTATTTGCGAAGTCGTTGTCTTTATGTGCTGTCCCCGAACTATGGAAGTCGGCCTATATCGCCTGTGCATAAAAAGGGCTCTAAAGTGAAAATAGTAAATTACAGACCTATATCGAAGCCCTGCATTGTAACCAAAATATTTGAGTGAATAGTCTATAATCAAGTGTTTCCTGCAATTTCAAGTTTCTTGAAACCTTTTCAGCATGGGTTTCTTAAGGGTCGTTAAACAACTAGTAATTTAGTGTTGCTGAACGAATTCATTACGTCCTCTATGAGTAATGGTAAGCAGGTAGATGCCGTTTACACCGACTATAGTAAGGCTTTTGACAGAATTCACCATTTTACACTTATAAACAAATTGCACAACATCGGAATAAATCGGATCTTCTACGGTGGTTCTCCTACTACAAAAAAATAGGTCACAGGCTGTAGCTATGAATAACTACAGATCCACTTGGGTCTCTGTGCCCAGTGGTGTTCCTCAAGGGTCCCTGATCGGCCCGTTTTTATTCGTTATTTACGTTAATGACATTGACCAAACCTGTTATATTTCGCAGATGATATGAAGGTATTTGCGAGCATATCATCGATCGATGACGCGTTTGCACTGCAGGGAGACTTGGATAGATTGCAAGAGTACTGTCATCTTAGTAATCTACATCTAAACCCTGCAAAGTGTTCCGTAATGACATATACGATAATACAACATGTTCTGAATACTACCTATACTATGGGGGGTCAAACTCTGCCTAGAAATACTTCTATGCGTGACCTAGGAATACATCACGACAGTAAAATGCAATTTGATGAACACATCGATGTGATAGTGAGGAGAGCTTCTAGGTCGCTTGCTTTTGTGATGCGGCAGGGTAAAACTTTTAGAACATCTAAAACGCTTAAAATTCTGTACTGTACGTATGTGAGGAACCATCTGGAGTATGGGTCACAAATATGGAATCCATGTTACGCTAAGCACAGCGATAGAATTGAAAATATACAAAAGCGGTTCATAAAGTATTTATGCTTTCATCAAAAAATACCGTACTGGTCAAGAGATTTTCTGCAATTGTGTAAAAGGTTCCACCTTTTACCCCGCTCCACCCGTCGTGATATTGCTGACTTTACCTTCCTCCTCAAAATTATTAATCATGACATTGACTGTTTTGACTTATTAAGTAAAGTAAATTTCAGCGTTCCATGTAAGTCGTTACCGTTCAATCCTATACTCCAGGCGCCTCTCGCGAAAACTAACTACAGGCAAAATAGCTATATATGATAGTAAAAATTTTAACAACTTGTGTAAACGGTATGATATTGATCCCTTTGTGGCTAGTGTGTCATCGGTAAGAAGGTGCTTAAGCCTTGATTTTTTCAAATAGTGCTATATAGTTATGTCACTGAACCTTTACTTTATATAGATAATGCATATTTGATTATAGGTGTAAAATGCATAGTTAGTTTATAAATCTAACTTGTGTAACCTGTGTGTAAACTTTTGTATGGATAACGTGTATCTATTTAGTTACCAATAATTTTGCCTTGTGTGATCCATGTGTAACTGTAATACCGAGTTTATACTGTAACGTAACTACAGATACTGTAATGGCTTTTAGATAGCTAAACATAATAACTATTCTGTTATGTGTAGTTGTAAGTCTTCCATGCATTAAATAAAAAAATAAATAAATGTGAATACACAAATAAAAGTAAATTGTTTATAAAAACTTCTTAATATTCAAAATTTTCGTTCAAATCATTGCTCATAGTACCCAAAATCTATCACCCGCTAAGCCAGACTGGTGACGAAGGAGAAACTGACAATTGTGTGAATAACTGAACACAGTTTTCTCAATGTGTGAATAGATGCAACTTAACCTCAAGTCGAAACTAGAAGCTGACATTCAAGTGCCTGCCCCTGTGTCTTGCTAAGAATCTCTGTAAAGCTTATGCATGCAGGAACTGCACGCGCTTTGATTAGAAAGGGGTGATTGTGGTGAACGGCGGGAATCAGGAAAAAATCACTGTTTCGCCGAGACGCCACATCTCATCGGAATTACTAAAGTTGAGTTGAATATAAAAGTTACTCAATTTCGAAAAAAAAAATTTAGAAGAAGCAACGATATACCGATCTACGTTGGTGGTGTGCGCCAGAAGTTCACTTCTTCTTCTGTAAAAGAGAATAGAAACTAACGATTGATTTTGTGTCGTTATTTTGACAGACTATAGTGTCTCTAAACCACTGTACACTATACACAATTTCCAAGAGAAAAAGCTATACCTATCTACTTATCAATGTACTCTACCAGAGGACAGCCTCTGGTAAAGTGCCTTTGCAAAGACTTTGAAGAACTTCTGAGAATTCATGAGCTTACGAATTTCAAATTGTTTGAACAAATCTGTGAGACCACCAACCAATTGTTCGTTCCTACGGATTTATCGTAAAGTTCTCTAAATGTTTACACTGCTTTTCTTATAAGACATCGAACATTTCATCCCAATTTTGCGATTTGAGGGCAATCCTTGAGCACGTGTCTCTTATTTTTGCTGCATTATAAAGGAGTTTCGATGCTCCTTTTTTTTCCTTACTATGGGAGATTCTGTAAAATGCAGCCAAGAAAGTTATTGTTCTACGCCAGAGTCTCCAGGCTGCCCCTTACCCCAGAACAATCATAATGCGAATAACACGTCATGGATAGCGGAGCAAGTGCACTAAGATTTTTGAGGAGTAAAGACGTATTCGAAGCAGGGTCTAAACTGAGTCTTGGAGAACACTTCTAGTGCTGCGAGAAGAATATCCTCAGGATTCATAGCTTCCGTGAGTCTAGGCCACACCAACTTTTCCCGGACTATTTAAAAAATTGTCTTTGATCTGAGGTGTTGACCTCTGAGAGATTCAATAAAGAACAAAACTATCGCTTACTAAGGCAAACATGCTGTTACACATAGGCTACGGGTCGGTATAGCCTAGCTATTATCGCGTGATAATATGTAGCCCCTATGTAGATCCAATGTCTTGGTGTTATTCGTGTAAGATTTAAACTTAATTCATCGAGTTGTTTTCGCGATTATCGCAAAGATATATATGTACATAATAGTTCTCAACCGAGCCCCTAGGATATGTAGCGTGATAATATGTAGTCTATATGTAGACCAAACGTCTTGTTATTCTTCGTGAAAGATTTTAGTAGTTTTTGCGTTTTGCCCTGTTAAATATGCGGAATTTAATTGTTCTCTGCCGAGCTCTTTGGTTACCTATATAGCGTAATTATATATAGCCTATTTGTAGACCCGATCTATTGTTAATATTCAAACAAAATTTCAAATAAATCCATTTAATTTTTACTGAGTTTATACCTAATTGTTCTCTGCCGAGCTCCTAGGTTATGTAGCGTGATAATATATAGCCTATGTGTAGACCCGGCCCACTGTTAATATTCGTGCAAAATTTGAATAAAATCCATTAAGTAATTTCCGAGTTTATCCCGGACATGCGTTTATAGCTAATTGTTCTCTGCCAAGCTCCTAGGTTATATAGCGTGGTGACATATAGCCTATGTGTAGGCCTAACATATTGTTAATGCTCATGCAAAATTTGAATTAAATCCAGTCAGCAGTTTCTGAGTTTATCCCGGACATGCATTTATAGTAAATTATTCTCTGCCTAGCTCCTAGGTTATGTAGCGAGATAATATATAGCCTATGTGTTGACCCGACCTACTGTTAATGTTCATGCAAAATTAAAATTAAATCCAGTTAGCAGTTTCTGAGTTTATCCCGGACATGCCTTTATAGTAAATTGTTCTCTGCCTAGCTCCTAGGTTATGTAGCGAAATAATATATAGCCTATGTGTTGACCCGACCTACTGTTAATGTTCGTCCAAAATTTTAATGAAATCCAATGAGTAGTTTCTGAGTTTATCCCGGACAAAGGTACTAAGGACAAACAGACAAATAGACAAACAGACAGACAAAAATTAAATAAATAATATTTTTGGCTTTGGTATCCTTCGGTGAATACACAGCAAGTGTTTTTTTGTATAAATATTTAATGTACAGTTTTTACATTGTTACGATTTTATTATGTATAGATAAACGAATTTGTCCTAAAATAAAGTGTTGTTTATGAAGATGTTCTTATAACCATGACATTAATCCTTATCAAAATACATACGTTATTCATCAGTATTTAATTTTGAACACTATTGACGTTGACGTCATTAGATATCAACGAATATCTTAGGAACTATCCGAGTATACCTAGGTAACACTGAATATGTTTAGAACTGGCCAGAAAGAAATATTGCTAATGAATACTATTTTTTTAATTTCAATAATAAAACTATTTGGTAACCTAATGTAATATATTGCATTCATTTGTCATTTGTTTTTGTGAATTGGCGGCAAATGTAAAACTCTTGTTAAACGTGAAAATAAACTTAACGCGAGAAAATTTTCGTTCAATGATTTATTATGACTTTCGTTGTGGGCTTACTCAACAACAAAGCTATGATCTGCGATTAGCATTTCATAATGAAGCCCCATCTCGTGCCACTATTTACAATTGGTTTAACGAGTTTAAGCGTGGACGTAGCAATCTCAGTGATGATCCGCGTGAGGGACGTCCTTTAACAGCGACTACTGAAGATAACATCAGTGCTGTGCGACGTATGATAGAGGAAGATAAGAGATTGACCTATCAGCAGATACGGGCAAGCCTAGGCATTGGTATGAGTCAAGTTCAAAAAATATTACACGAACATTTAGGCGTCAGGAAGCTTAGATGAAGCGTATTAGATGGATTCCCCATACTTTAACCGACGACCAGAAACGCCTTCGCATGGACTGGTGTCGCGAAATGCTAGATAAGTTCAACGGCGGTGACTCAAATGCTGTATTTGACATCGTCATAGATGATGAAAGCTGGATATATTGCTACGAACCCGAAACCAAAAGACAATCAGCTCAGATGGTGTTTCTTTTTGAGGATCGGCCAACTAAGGTAAAGAAAGGAAGAAGTCAAGGAAAATAGATGATAGCCTAGTTCTTTGATCGGAAAGGTCATTTCGCGACAGTTATGCTAGAAGATGGAAGTACAGTTACTGCAGACGTCAATCGCTGTTTAACTGTTGTCTTGGAAAAAAATCGACAGCAGCGCCCTCGAAACAGGATCCTTCTTCACCACGACAATGCTTCAGCGCACTCCGCAAAACGGACTGTTGAATATTTGACTATGGCAGGTGTCGAGATAATGAGTCATCCGCCATACAGTCCCAACCTGGCGCCCTACGACTTTCATTTATTCCCAAGAACTAAAGATAAACTTCGAGGTATTCGCTTTACGAGCCCTGAAGATGCAGTGAAAGCGTACGAAAATGCCATAGAAGAGACCCATAAGGAAGAACGGCTGCGGCACCTGCTGTTGAATTTTTTAAGCCGCCCATAAGGCCTTCAACCTGGCTTAACGACTCCCATTTTATTGGCAACCGGGACCAACGGCTTAACGTGCCTTCCGAAGCACGGAACTGGGGTGGGTCTAAAGGGCCGAATAAATTTTAAAAAATGTGTCTACTTTAGATGTTAAATTTGAAAGAAATTGAAACCGTTGCCTTTTTAGTGAGGTGGTAACAAAAAGGCTAAAAAGTCTTATGTGCTAGACACTAATTAGCAATAATAATAATCAATAATCATAAAATATCTAAAAATCGGACAAAGTTTCAAAGTAATAAAAAACGGTAAAATGGGTGCCACGGGGTTCCAGAGAATGTCTCTATCACCTAATAGACAGTGAAAGAATAAGTCAATAATAATACCATGTGCCAAGATTAAGTCAAACTGTTGGCGAAAATCGCTGTAGTAATTAGCGTAATCATATACGAGAAAGGGGTAAAGTGACGGTCCCTGACACACGCGACTGTATTAAAAATATAGAGTAAGGCGTCTCCAGTAAGTTTGGTGGCCGCGAGTAACATTGATTCGAGTTCGGGGTATGTCACGGGCAAAGCCACGGGAGTCAGCTAGTATGTAGATATTTTAATATAAGTACTCACGTGTGTCAGACCGGATCCTGTAAGTTTATATTAGGTCTTTACCTATGAAATTGCCGTATTGTATGAAAAAAATTAAACGAGATTTTTTCATGACTTTTTCATTTTATTAATTGAAGTAGTTACCCATGCAATCAATGCATATTTGCTAACGCAGTGGCAGTTTATTGAAGCCCTTCTTAAAAAAATCAGCTGGACGGGAGGCAACAAATTCTTCAAAGGCATTTTGTACTGCCTCACGGGTATTGAATTATTTTCCCGCCTAGAAGTTATCCTAATTCTGGGAAAAGTTGTAGTGTATATAGTTGTGGTCTGGTGAGTAGGGCGGATGACGGAGTTCTTTTGCTTGGGCCCCGGGGATCTTGCTGGAGCCCCTTCCGCCTTATACCTCCCGATTGAAATCAAAACAAATCGTTACTTGACTGGAAAGTTCGAGTTTAAGTCATTCTCATCTAACAACACAGCGCTCATAAAGGCGTTAAGGCTTGCTTGTGTTCTCTTCGCAGGCGCTATCTTGACTCGCTACGCTTAGCAGACTGCATCTGCGGGCCTGTTTATCCGCTGACAACCGTGGCGTGCCAGGGACCCTGGTTGGACTTGGCTGCAACGTCACTACCGGTGAAAACCCCTGAGGTTATTTGCGAGCCAATGAGCTGTGGGCAGCGAATGGTGTCAGAGCTTCGTTTCAAGTCGAAGACAGTGAATTAAGGTGAAAATAGGAATCGCTACTCATATCTTGCTTCAACGTTGTAAGTACTCTACTGTTTACGTACTTTACTTTCTCGCCACTTTACTCGGTAGCTGTAATCAGGCAATCGGAAGAGTGGAAAATACGGCTTCGTGCGCTCACTACACTACATGACAGAATGACTGCCCGAGTAATTGCCTTGCCTTGCCCAACTATTATTTGTGATAAGCCTACTTTGGGCTAGACGGCACTGTGTAAAAAATGTCGCACAATATTTTTTTATCGTTACGTAGTCAACAGTCAACGTACATCTCTAATTAAAAAGCAATAAACATTTATTGATTTAAGTACCTGGATAGCATTTAGTCAATCGGACATATTAACGTAATTAGTTGCTCTGATATTTGCTTTATTACCTATTTACTAATACCTACTGTTCCGCTAAACTACATACCTCCTGTTTGTAGACTAGTCAAATATTAAGTGGTTGTCAAAATTAGTGAAATTAATTACAAGTATCAAGGATTATTTTCCTAAACACAACCAACCAACACACATTGCATAGTTTTTAGATGTACCGTGCTCCGTGACCACAAAAAACAGTTGATTCTGTGAGAATAAGTAGGTACACGTTAGCAGTCAAAAAAATAAGTTCAAAGTATATTTCAAAACATGTTCTTTCATATAGTTTGAAAACAAATTTAATGAAATTTTATGACCTTTATTCTGTAAGATATGTGAGTATTAGAGGGGGACCTTAGTGGACAGTAATGCTCTATAACATACATGCAGGATGAACACAGGCATCTTTATCTCTACAGTAGTACGAAAACATATTTAGGAATGCAAACTAAACTGCATTCATAGATTTCGGGATAAAGTTACCGTTTTGGCAAGAAATGCCGTATCATCAGCAAAAAAATACCCATCGATATAAAACACTAACTAAAACTTAACTTAATATAAACAAAAGAGTAAATCACAAAAACTAAAAAAATGACGGGAAAATGACCGCCGGCAATGTTTATATCGCGTTTGCTTTGAATTTTGATATTGTGACATGTAGATATTAAACCTCTAATACACGGGCCTTCTACCCACGATTCTAATAGTATAAAATTTATTAATTAAAACCACAGACAACATTGTTGAAAAAGGTTTTGAAATGAGGTCAGTTCTAAAAAAGAAAAAGCATAAAAAGTCAGCTGCTTTAGCAGCTTGAACTTTTGAGTGGTTAAAAGCACGAAAATTCACCCTCGATGCCACAATATCCGCATAGTAAACTACTCCCGACGTTACTTGTAAACAATTAAGCATATTATATCGCTCATTTTGCCAAATGCTACACTCTCACAGTATATGATGGGCGGTCTGATCGTATTTGGCGTCAGCAGTTGAACACTGACAGAACGGTGACTCAACCAGCTTAAACGAATGTAATTTGCTCCTAAAGTTACCATGTCCCGTAAGAAATTGAGCAACACAGTAATCAACCTCCAGCCAGGACATTTCCAGGCGTTCACGAACGTCTGGGAAAAACTGGTAGAGGTGGCGCCCTTTGATGGAAGTGTTCCAACGCAGCTGCCATTCCTCTAAAAGTTCTTCACGTACATTATCACGATCCAGTCTGGCAATTCTATGGCGATCTCTTTCTAACAAAAATCTATCATCCATGCCATCCTTAGCCGAATAGTATAAAGCAACGCGTCTCTAAATTTCGAGATTAACCGGGAGGACCCCAGCCATCACCGGTAGAGCCTCCGTGCTAACCGTCCTGTAGGACTTGCATAAAAATATCAATGCAAGGCGTTGACTTTGCAGTAACTTTAAACATGCAGCACCAATAGTAGCCTTATCGAACAGTAGTTATTGAACAGCCCTCCGGTAATGGTAAACTGAAAAAGTCATCAAATCCTAAGATCCACAAGTGTGGGCCTAGCACAGACCCCTGAGGACAGCCTATTGTTAACGTTTTGGTAGCAGAATAATGACCTAATTTTAAAGTTATTGTACCTTGTGAAAAATATGAATAAATAAGAGATATATTAGAGATATATTATAATTATTTATTAGATATATATTTCTATAGCAACCGCGAGACTTTAATTTCATAAAAAAAAGTTATCGAAAGCTCCGGAAATATCTAGGAAGGTGGCCAGCACATATTGAGAAACCGATGAAGTGGCAGTCTTTCGCACTGATATCGCTGCGTCAATAGTAGATTTTCCTACTGTAAATCCAAATTGATTTTCGTGAAATGTAATACCGCCCGGCAGGAGCCGAGGGCGGGATGAGACGCTCTAAAAGCTTTCCCAAGGAGGGCAACAATGTGATCGGTCGGTATGACTTAGGGTCATCTGGCGGCTTGTCGCCTTTTTTAGAAATAATCCGAATATAGCCACATAGCCAAATAAGGGGGAACACTCCCTCGTAAATACATCGGTTAAAAACATTTAATATTACTTCACCCGACAGCTTGCACGCCTCCTTTATCATTTTGTTAGATATTTTATCGTCACCGTAGGGTAAGGCGTAGGCCTTACCTATGGACAACGACCTAACAATTTCGAGGAACTCATCAGAAGTTGGTAGGTCTGACTAGGGTGAGTATGGTGGCTCAAGAGCCCACTGTCTTATCTGTCGGTAATAATCACTATCGTTCTCCGAGCAGTCGTCGGGTATTAGAAAATCCAAGAGGTAATCCGCGGTTTCCTTCAGACCTATAGTATGCGAGTTGTTAATTTTGATATTTCGTACATAGGCAAGATCAACAGAACGGTTAGCCCTAAACTCATGGTATATAGGCGACCACGGACCCTCAGCTTCTAGCCCATGCACTAGTTTACGTAGCAAATTACCCTTTGATTTTTCAACAGCCGCCCTGTAATGGGACCTGGCAACTCTAAGAGCAAGTAAAGCGCTGTTGTATTCCGCACCGACACTAATTTTATGCTTTTTAAAATAATTTAATTTTCTACGAGCTCTCCGGAAACGCCTTCGAAGCTCAGCTAAACGATCACTCCACCAATCGCATCTCCGAGTGTTGTTAATAGATCCACGACCAATGGCCACGTCGGCGCAGTAGGTAAAAGTTTCTGACATTAACGAAGCACTCTCTTCGACAGACAGGTTACCACGACCAAAATTTTTAGCGTGAGCCGCAAACCAAGAACCAAAGAGCTCCCAGTTTGCGCCTCTACTTTTATATTTGAAATTACCAGTAATACTTTGCGCCTCTCGTGCATCACCGGGTAAGAGCTTGTAAACGATTAGACGATGGTCACTACAGGACGCATCCGGGAGGACACGCCTTTCGGATATCGAGACGTCGCCGCGTGAAAGCGTCACGTCAATAGAAGACTCACCCATAGGGCCGCAAAAAGTAGGTGGTGCATTGGGACAATTGTGTATAGATAAATTAATTTCTGCAATGAATTCTTCGACGGCACAGCGCCGGTCCCTCTCGAATACACGTAGTTTGCCATACCATAATGTAGAAGAGGCATTGACATCAGCGCCTATGATTATACTTTGACTCGCAAGAGACTGCAGGACGTGACGAAGATGGTGTAAGTGAGGATCGATATGATGTGAATATTGAAAGTAGCAGCTCACAACAAACACCCTATAGGCCGAGGAAGTAACCTCAGCAACAGCACAATGAGATGTCATGAGGTTGCTCACAGATGTTTCAGTAAAATTTGTACTAGAAACACAAGTCCCAGCTCGTGCCTTGGCATGTAATTGTACCACTCTGTTACGCAGGTGGGCGCTCTGATATTGTTCCTGTAAGAGGACAATATCTAATTTGTTCTCTATCACTAGGCGGTCCAGTTCCGCCGTGGCTGTCCTATCGTTGTGTAAATTAAGCTATCCTATAATTAGATTTTTCATGTTTCAAGATTTTTTTTATTAAATGATCGATGATATATTATGATCGTACTACTGAAGCGTTTGACTCGTACTTCATATCACCAAAGACAGAGTGTTCACCCTCACACTTTGCATCCGAAGCGCACGCACACGGTTAGGTCCGATAGAGGCTTTATTCCACGTTCGCTGAAATTGTGGAATGAACTCCCTGCCTGGGTTTTCCCGAACGTCTACAGTATGGGGTTCTTCAAAAGGGGTCTTAGAAGGTTTATTAAGCGTTCATAGGCTACGGTGAACACTTTCCATGTGGTGGGTCGTACGCTTGTCTGCCACCTCAGCGGTATAAAAAAAACATTCACAACTCGGTATCCGAGTACCTACTTTAGACACTTTAGACCTTTTCGATTTCGATTTAGATCGATCAATTCAAATCGTCTTCATTTATAAGCTTCAGCCTACCCTGTCTCTTTCTACCAACTTATTTTGCTAAATAAAATATATTCTTTCACTACTATGTCTAGACATTTAGTTCTAGTCTGAGAGAGCAGATCGCCAGGCTTCGCGATCCAGGCATACTTTTTCGCTTACTGCAGATTTTATAATCATTTCATACATGCAATGCAAGTCTGGGTATGCGAGGATTTTGACCTGTTAGTTTTTGAGCAATCTGCTTACGCGGTCTTCTTATGTAAGTCACCTTGACTCCTTTTACATTTTAGTGCTCTATTTTGATGCCCTACGTGCCCAAAAGTTATTGTATTCAATATTAAGGTTTGTTTACGGTTATTTACACCAGGGTACTTGGGTGATGAATTCCCTTTATTTGATATATCATTTATAGCAGTCCGTCTAACTGTAAGGTCTATTGAAGGAAACACTGAAAACATAATGCTTGTTGGTGCAGTTGGATACAATAGCTTATCTACGCAAATTAATTATAGTAAATTCTAAATAACCAGTTGTAAAGCTATTCAAGAATTGTACGAAAGTACTTGAATACACTATCGTGACAGGCAGCGCGGTTCGCAATACTGTAACGTCCTAATGGATTTAGATAATTCATTTAATGTAATTAGTGGCTTGCTATGGCTTCTGGGACCAGAAGCCAGTGCAGCATTGTAGAGGCACGCAGCAGGCACGCTCGCAGAAATGGCTCAAGGTAAGGATTTTCTATTTATAACCGTTTATTCACTTTTTTTTTTGATAAACATAAATGTGCTACGCGATTTTTCCTTATCTTTTAATGTATGTATGCTTGAAGAAACTCTATTTATCTTAAAAATTAGGAGATAATTATATTACAGGCTGCTTAATTATTTAAGAATAATCGTTGTTTGATGTTCGTGAGCATTAATCATTATATTCTCGGCTCTAAAACGAATAGGTATTACTTCAAACATTATTAAAATTATATACTTGTTATTTGTAAGATTAAATTCAACCGTACAGTAAGATTAAACCGCTTCATAACTATATCTACCTAAAATTTTTTAACTTTTATTTAAACGAAAACGTTAAAGGGTGTAAGCGACTGGACTATAGACTACTGTATCCCAAGATGTAGATCCCCTGAAACCGAACAGGCGTGATGTTATGTTCTGGAATGGTGAATATAATACACCATTCCATAACATATGTAAACTCACATAAATCGGGAGATTATATTACTGTTTATTATTTATAATCACATAAATATAATGTGATCACATGAAAATATTATAATGCTACTTAGGTAGTATTCATTTGGTCATTAACCGAGTTTATTACTAACGAAGTAATTTAAACACGCATTATTTAGAATGAAAGCAAAAAGAAACCTATAATTCCAACTAAATCAGATCACCCAGAGAAATAACCTGTTTTGAAATTATAATAGAATAGAATAGAATAGAAATATTCTATATTGTACACCAATTATTAATATTTAGAAGTATATGAAATACAGGTTTTGAAATGTACAATGGGCGGGCTTATCGCTAAGTGCAATTTCTTACAGGCAAGATGGAGATAAATGTTAAAGAATAAGTTTTAAATGGGTAGTTATAATATTAGTGTTATAAGAAGATAGTACAATTACTAACAAATATTATAGTTTTAAATTAAAACAAAAACACTATGACCTACTATGCTAAAAATATATACACAAATATATATATATATATATACACACATATAGATAAACATGCAAACATACATACACTAATTTACATATATAGATTTATACATACATAAATAATATTTATACATACAATAAACATATCTATAATAATGAACTATAGAATGGTTGAATTATGATGACAAATAGTGCTCTTTCACCATTGTCTTAAAAATGTTCAATGATTTTGCTCGTCTTATGGTTAAAGGCAATGCATTCCACAGTCTTATAGCTTGCACAGTAAATGGCATGTCATAAAAAGTTGTCGAATGCCTAGGTACCGCTAATTTCAAAGATTCTGATGACCTCAGAGTTCTTAAATGTGTGTCATTGACGAACATAAAACGTTCTTTTAAATAAATGGGAGAAGCTGGAATGAAGAGGATGCTGTAAAGCAATGAGAGAATATGAGTATTCCGACAAAGACGAATCAGGAGCCACTTGAGTTTGTTGCGGTATTCAGATACGTGATCATATTTGCGTAATCCAAATATAAATCTAATGCAGAAATTTTGGAGGCGCTCAAGTTTATCGAGTTGCTCCTCAGTGACATCGAGATATGCAACATCAGCATAATCGAGTAGAGGTAGGAGGAGAGATTCTGCAAGTGCAATTTTAGTGGCCGTCGGCAGAAAATTGCGCAATCTACGCAAGGCACCTGAAGTAGCAAACATTTTTCTACTAACTTCACACAATTGTGCACGCCAGGATAGCGTACTATCAATCAAAATGCCTAAATTCTTCACGTTTTCACATATTTGCAATGGAACGCCATCAAACAAGATATTTGGAAGAGTTGTCCACCTGCGCCAACATTCGGGGGCTACCAACAACTATAACCTGTGTCTCTGACGGATTGACGACCAAGCCTTAGTGCTTGCTCCATTGACAAGTGGGCCAAATCCGCATTAATAATAGTATAGGCTATCGATAATTCTGCCATTGGAGCCTGTGTATAAATCTGAAGATCATCTGCAAAAAGGTGGTAGGCAGAAAATAAATAATTTGAGATAGAATTTATAAAAATTGTGAAATGTATGGGAGAAAGCACGCCACCCTGTGGTACGCAGACAGTTGTACTACACCAAGGAGAAAAGGAGTCTTCAACACGAACCTGCTGTCGGCGTCCAAAAAGGTAACAACGAAACCATTCAATTACTGGTGGAGATATGTTAACAGAGCGCAAAATGCCAAGCAGAAGATGAAAATCTACAGTGTTGAAGGCGTTGCTGAAATCAAATAATGTAAGAACTGTGGGATTTCCATTCTCCATGCCTAAACGCACATTATCGGTAATTTTAACCAATGCGCTGGTCGTACTGTGGCCTGGACGAAAACCTGATCGTTGAGGATTTAGGAGTTGGTTTCTCATCAGATATGAATTTAATTGGGTATGGACAAACCGCTCCAAGATTTTTGATAGAAAAGGTAATATGGAGATGGGAAGATATTCAGAAAAGGAGTTTGGGTTTGATTTTTTAGGTATAGGAATGATTATTGCCTCTTTCCAGGATTTTGGAAATTCGGAGCAGGAAAGGGATTGGTTTAAAAGATGACACAATACAGGTAAGATTTCATCAATAATAGGTAGTACCATATTACGACTAATGTTGTCACTTCCAACTGCATTGGAGCTGATCGACATTATACTCTTTTTAACATCACACGCAGATAATTCATTGAAAACGAACGGTGAGTAGTTTATAATATATATTTGTATAATATATATTTATAGTAGATTATAATATTATCAATAGGTTTTTTTATCAATCATGCCTCATACCCGAAGGGGTGGCAGAGCATTGCCGTGTTGCAATAGACAGACGCAGGTTGTGGCTACCTGCTGTTTAAAAAAAACTTACAAGCTGCCCATGAGGCCTTCAACTTGGCTTAACGACTACCATGTTACTGGCAACCGGGACCTACGAATTAGCGTGCCTTTCGAAGAACGAAAACGCTCGCAAATTTAAAGGTTTAGTTTGTAGCAATGTTTTAGTTTGAATAAAAATTGTATTACAAATATGACTATAACTGCTATAACCCAAGCTTATGACAAAACATTGATCTGACGCACTTATGTTTTTCTAAATGTCAACGAAGGGAGTTTGAGAGAGGCATCAGTGTTAAAGGTAGGGAACTGACTGTCTTGGTAAAGGCATGTGATGAGAAGGAATAAGAGTCACTAAAAGAACGGTGAATATGAATTTTAAAGGATGGAGAGTCAGAGGAATATCCAAAACCACACGGTCTCCAGAAATCTGTCTATCGCCGGGCACCCCGGGTAACTCCTCGGAATGATGACAAACATTAGTGGGGATAGTTTGGCTCATGCTCACTACATACTCGTATTATAAAACAAAGCCGATTTTCGCTGTCTGTCCCTATGTATGTTTAGATCTTTAAAACTACGAAACGAATTACAATGCGGTTTTTTAATAGTTAGAGTTATTCTTATAGAAGGTTTTTTAATGTTTAATTTGTTAAGTTTTCGTAAACATTGACCAGATTATAACGATATTGGTTGGGGATGTCGGAAAAATAAGCCATCTGGGAGCTTTCAACAAAAAACGCTGCCTAAACCCTTTGAGATATAACAAAATAATGTATGGTGCAATTGTGTATTTAATGTAGTTCTACAAAAAAATACCCGACGATATATGTCTATTTCTTAAGAATAACATACTTTATCCATTGTAATAATTTAAAAGACCATTAATTATAAAGGGCTAATTTGAAGGCTGTTTGCACTAATATGCTATTAATCCTTATCATTTTTACTACGTTGGTTAGCTTCAGCATTTCATGAAAATTATTTTGTCCCTTCACACCTTGCAAATTAAATGAATATCTTACGAGTTACAGCAAAATCAAAAAAATGCGCAAAGAAATTAATTTCGTGTGACCATAATTCGACCAGGCAGTGCTGGAGAGCGGAGAAGTAATCAACATATTTCGAAAATGTTCATACATTATTGTGAAATTAATAAACGACGGGATTAAATGGGTGCCACGGGGTTCGAAGTATGTCACGGGCGAAGCTAGGCGGGTCAGCTAGTTATTACATAAAGTAGCAAGTTTAATACGACTCTGCTTTGAACCTTTACACATTTTTTTTTATTTTGTTACTTAGGTAGATACGTAAGTAGGTATATATTATTTACACCCTGGCTCCTTCTCATCTTCAAAGCACGGCGGGATGCGCTTGTGCTGCTGCTGCATCTGCCCAGACTCTCAAGTGGCGCAAATATAATAATTTAATAGGTAATTATATTTTTGAGCCGTTTGGGGTCGAGACACTGTGTTCGTGGGTCTTAAGTGCTTGCTCGCTATACAGTGACATCGCAAAGCAACTGGTCGACTCTTCTCGTGACCATAGGGCTGGTCTCGTTATCGCTCAGAGAATAAGCATTGCCATACAACGTGGCAATGCGGCCAGCCTTATGGGAACCTTACAGGTTGATTTTGATGGGGAGGAATTCTTCGACACCTAGTCGGGGCACCATTGTCAGTCTTGTAATAATCCCCACCACCTCTATATATTTTGTGTACTGGGTTCTGTAAATATGTTAAATTTTATATAATAAGTTAAATTACTAATATAATCTGTATGCTTAAGATATTGTTATTTACAACAAGTGAGTTCAAAGGATGTAAATGCATGGTAATGTTAGAACTTTCAAGTTTCAGAAATGGGGTTTGCATGTATCTGTTTGTTCGATGTTCACCAATATTCTTACTATTTTCTTTTGCTGGGTGAAAACAGTAGGTACATTGTAGGATATTCCCCCACAAAAAAAAATCCGTAGCTCAGACAAGAGTACCCATACGCGTAGTAGGTGACTAAAGCTGTTGCCATATCGTAGTTTTTTTGACTTCACACAGGATTTCAATTTCCATAAAAAATTCTATGATCGTGTTAAGTATAACGATTTATTACAACGATAGTTAAAAAAATATATAGAAATAGGCATATTAGTGTGTGACACTAACAACAATTATTATAGTTAAAGAAGTGGAAGAAGTTTCTGCACACCTCGATGAGAGATGGGCGTGATTTAATATATTTTTGTCTTAAGTAGATAAATTTGTCGGAAATTTATAATTGGTATAAATATTTGATCAAACAATTTAAATCATAAACCGTTTCTCTTTTTAGCCTAGATTAGACAAACAATTTACTCGGGCCATCAAAACCTCAATAAGCTCTTAAAAGATTTGCTAAAAAGAGTAGAATATTTTATGTGCCTGACAGTACTGAGACTAGTTAACACGTGCCGACAAATCGCGGTGTTGTGTGCGGCTGAGCACTAGTGTTTGACTACTCCTGCGTCCACGCTCCTACACTTCTGCCCTTCAGCCCTGTCTCCCCACCAAATAGACCTAGTCTATGAGTTCGGCGCATTTCCTTCCACTTTCTTACTGAGCTCAACATTTGCCGCGCGACCTATACTAACTATTTTCCCGCTGTATCCCTGACGAGGTAGTCAGAAAGGACAGATTGCCAGGCTTCGCGATCCATGCATAATTCTTTCGCTTTCTGTAGATTCATTAATCGTCTGGGTCTCTGAGTACTTTTGATGTTTCGGTTTTTGTGCAATCTGCTCTCGTGGTCTTCATAATATATGTAAGTCTCGGCCTACCCTGACTCCTTCTACCCTCTACTTTCGCACAGTATATTTCTTAGTCAATCGTTCGACACTCATTCGTTTGACGTGTCCAAACCAACTCAGCACTCCCTTTTCCAGCTTAACGCTGACACTGTCTTTCAAACCTCCCATATTTCGTATCACTTCGTTACATATCCTTCATCCTTTGTACTAGGTAATTTACTTTAATGCATGTGCTGATATACCCAGGTTTCACTACCATAAAGCAACGTTGGCACTAGCACTGCGTGGCTATGAATCGAAAATCGTACTTTTTTAACATGCTTTGTCGCTTTACTAATTGGGAAAAAGCACCGTCAACTTTGATTCCGGCATCATCGCCGTTCTACATCCGAATCACATTCCTAATTACACAATTTTATTTACTTGCTCTGGACGTTGCAATGTTGTTTTTAAACTTTCACAGTGTAGTTTTAATGTACCTATCTACTTTTCAGTTTACTTTAAGCTCGGGACTTGGCGCGGGAGTTACAATTACACCGCGATAGCAATATCACCACCGAGACTTACTCGAATCTGACGACGTAAAGAGGTGGATTAGTTCTTCAGTTGTAATTGGTGTCGCGTCTGGTGTTTTAAACTTGAAGACGCTGGTTCGAAAACTGTTTATACTGTTGATTAATGGCACTAGGTGGAACTTGCGACACATTTTGAATCAAATACTTGTACATTTAACAAAATTTACTTTTTGACCTGACCGGTTTCGCCTTACGACACTTTCAAAATTACAAGTGTTTTATTCAAAATGCGATACGGAAAACAGTTACCACTTAAAATTTAGTATATAATGAGTATAAAAAATACTTTTCTAAATTGTTACTATAAAAGAAACAGAACCTCAGAGTCCGATATAGTGATAAAATCTTGGCAAAAATAACGAAATGCTTGGTAAAAATAAAGAGAGCAGTAAAACTTCGAATAGGGTATGAAATGCAACCGTTATGCCGACGCGCCGACAGCCTAATGTTCGATTATTAGATGTGGCGTGACAGACTCGATAATTATTTACATTATATTTAAAGTAATATTTTTTCTAGAGGTGGGCATAAACGATACGGCGCGCCTTGCGGCTCTTACAGCCCGCTAATCTCGTTTAGTGCAACATACTCGAAAACGTACGGGACACCGGCGCCGGCGGGTGGACCGTATATCTTGAAAGATTTATAAATAATTCTCAGATGAAAGCCAGTTTGAAAACACGTTTTGTAAAGAAAAGTTATTAGGATTAAAAGGTGCTTGAACTTGTTATTCGTATTCTCGACAAAGTAGGCCATCACAACCTAACTGGTAATTCTTTGAGATCTTTGGCGAAAGCTATTGACAAAAATTATTAAATTATTCGGTATTTATGTAGTAAGATCGTATTATATTTACGCGTTGTATTTAATAAAAAAATAGTAAGCTTTATTTTTTATTTTTCTTGTTTGACACCGTTGGGGCGTTGGACAAGCATGGCAAATCCTTAGCCATCAGCATGGAATCTCGAATCGAATTGTCTTTTTCCACTTTATTAAAAAAAGAATTGCTTTAATTATGAGAAATTTAGCAAAAATAATTGCTTTAAAAATTTATCAGCAATACCTTTCGTAGTGCGTATTTATGGTACGAGTACTACCTATAGAATACGAGTACTAACACCATATTTTACGTTTCAATGTCTAATAGTTTATGCTGTTTGTGGTGTCACCCGCGTGGTTACCGTTCCTGAGGGGATATCTGGAAATTGGTACTCATTTAAAGTACATAAAGATTAATTTAACCAAATATCACGTTTCTATGTTTAATAGTTTAGTGGAAATAAGATGTTTCCCGGTAAAAAAGTTCCCAGTATTAATGATAATTCAGGAAATGTTCTATCTATATTCCGATTTCCATCTAAATGTGATTCAATAACATACATACATACATATTGTCACGTCTTTCTCCCCTAAGGGGTTGTCAGAGGCATGTTAAACGCCCACATCTCATTGTATGCATTTTTGTCCCAAGTAATAGGTAGTGAGCCCATTACCAGTGTTGAAATGGACACGCGCAGGCTGTGGCAACCTGCTATTGAAATTTTTCAAGCCGCCCATAAGACATTTTACTCGGTTTATTGGCAACCGGCACCAGTGGCTTAACGTGCCTTTCGAAGCACGGCAACGCATGCAAATCTAAATGCTACAAAGTGGTCACCCCTCCAAGGACCAGCTATAGCGAAAATTGCTTAACGCAATGATAGTTTACAAAATACTAAGTCTGCGGGGCCACAAGGACTTCAAGGATTAAGGGCCGGTTGGCCAAGTCGCGTAGGCACCACAACGCTTCCTCAGCCCCCGCCAAGATAGATCGACGATGTATTTTCTGCTGGCACGCCACAGTAAAAATGATTAGCAGTAGCAATTGAAATGGAACATCTCTGTTATTGTGTTGGATTTTTTATTAGGTTTATGATATACTAGTTGACGCCCGCGGCTTCGCTCGCGTGATGAAGTTTTCCCGTTCCCGTTTTCTAAAGGAACTTGTTTTCGGGATAAAAAGTTGCCTATGTGTTATTCTGATAGATAAGTTATTATTTATATAATATATAGATATAGTAGAGTTTATTTAAATTCCATTCAGTAGTTTTACGTGCAAGTAAAAAACATCGATACTTACAAACTTTCGTGTTAATAATATTAGTAGAAGTTAATGATCATATATTTAATAACAAATTTAGGCTTATTGTACAAGTACGAAATAAAATGTCCCTTAAACATTATACTTTTTTTTTAATTAATATTAAAATCTAAAAATCATAATGTTATGTTCCTGTCTTCGGCAGCTAGTCATGTTGTTCTTCAGAACATATCTTCCGTCTGCGCTAAACATTCTCCTCAAGTACACAATTTCAGTCAATTGCTCTAAACGTTGCCGGTTTACCCAAATCTTGCTTTTAGTTCTTACTTTTACTTTTTCAAATACCCGATTCTTAGTTTAACATGCAGCGAAGTCCTTTACTTTTATATTAGTGACTAATGCCTGAAGGTCGGCTTCTAATGAGATCATCACTACCGCATCATCAGCGTACAACAGACTATGTACTGTAAAATTTCCACAATTTTACAACACATTATAATCTTTCCCTTTTGCAGCCACACTTTTGCACAACTATCCAAATACACTATGAAAAGCCAGGCGGACATAACACAACCCCGTTTGACGCCCGAACAGAAGTCAAAAAGCCAGGTGAACATCCCCCTTGGTCGCACGCAAGCTTAACAGTCCGTATAAAGAGACTATCACCGTCCACACCATATTCTGCCCGGATATGGTGTAGACGCCCAGCCAGGCCACACGGAGGAGTACCACAGAGTTTCTCTCACAACATTATCAATTGCTTTCTCCAGATCCACTAAAGCGCAAAAAACCTTCGCGTTTATATGTTGGGATTATTAATTGAATGAATGAATGAAAAATCTTTATTCATGTAGGTCACAAAGTAACACTTATGAACGTCAAGATTATTGCTTCTACATTTACATTTACTGCCAGATTCGCAAAACAATAGGTAGAGCCTGAGGAAGAACCTGGCAATAAAACTCATGGCCACTCTTTTCTAACCGCCAGTAATTACATTAGTTTGAGTTACATGATGTTTGACCAATTATATAGTAAAACATTTATACAAAACAATAAAACAAAATCAATGTTGTGTTTAAAATCATATCAAAGTTAGAGCTATTCTACTCGTAGTTGCCAGTTCTAAGGGCAGCCTACACTTTAAGAAGAAGAATCTAGCAAGAAAGTCAATGGATGCTCTTTTAAAATGTAGGTATGGCTTACAACATTAAAATTACACTTACATTGTTCCTTTGGATTTATGTAGGAACAGTCTACTAAACTTAGTTTGCCTTAAATTTAAATTTTATTATTTGTAATAATTGCTATATTATTATTAAATAATTAATTATTAACAATACATTGTTTAAGGCTACTAACATAAAGTAAAAACATAAATAAAAAGCGCTCGTAGCCCTTTTTATTTATGTTATATAGGTAAATATAGGTAAAGATCATTGATTTAAGAAACTCTCCCGGATTTTGGATGGATGACCGCTTTGTAGCATTTTCATTTACCAGCGTTTTCGCGCTTTGAAGGACACATTCCCGGTTGATAGTAACGTTGCAATCGACACTTGTTAAGTCAAGAGAATACCTTTTGAGCGAAATAAAAATTACAACAGCGAGTCGCTACAATCTGAGCCTGTCCATTTGAATACAAGCATTGGGCTCACCACAATATGCCTCTGCCACACCTTCGGGGATAAAGTCGTGGCTAATACATGTATAAATATACTTAAATAATTAATACTGACAACATAAAACAAAGGTCTTGGATACAATTTTAATAATTTATGCGAAGCCAAGCTTCAATATAACAACTGCACTGATTACTTCAGTGGCAGTCGGTATGTTTAAGCTCAAATTTGTTTATAGGTAAACATTTGAAAACAGTTATATAACTGCCTTCTAACCTGTGGGTACCGGGTTCGATTTTATACTACTTACAGGGATAATTCTAACGCTTCTGCGAAGTGTAGGTACTTCATTTTATATTAAAACTCATATATTTTATTAATCTATCACGCCTTATCCCCGAAAGGGTGGCAAAGGCATATTAGTATATGCCCACTTTTCACCATGTGTATTCCTGTCCCACGTAATGGGTGGTGAGTGCATTGCCGTATACAACTCTCATATATATACACTATATAAAGCTAACTTTATGTCTATAAATATTTAGTAGCTATAGTTGTGTATAAAAATTTCATGAAAATTATCTGTAGTTTAGATTTGGCATTGAGAAAACATTTCGAAAGGGGGCAACTTTGGGATGTTTTTCTACCAAGTGAAGTTTATTAGATTTTGTTACAGAAAGCCATTTTGACTAGATTAAATCCTTAACTAACATCTATCTCTTTTTCAGAATCAAAAACCCTTTCTTCTACGATACGCATTGTTTTAAAAATCTCTAAAGCGTAGCCTCGGCAGGAATAACAAGCCTTAAGTAACAAACATTCAAATATATAAGAATCTTCACAAACTTTTACATTTATATGTAATATTAGTAGGATGACATTGCCGTGAGAATTACTTTCGTGTGCCCATCTAAGTTATTTAAAGAATATTTTCATAAAATTTCAGGTATCATGTCTACCCGCGTAGTTCTCGTGGGTATGTCAGGATTTCTTTTCTTAGCGTAAATATAAGGTAATACACAAAATTTTACACAAAGAATAGATACTGTCACAAAAATTATGTTTTTCACGGGAAACATTTTTTTGTGCAATAACGAAAATCCACGCGACCGGAGCTGCGGGAAATAGCTAGTAGATACAAATGATAATATACTGAAACATATATTAATATTTTAGATATGCAAATAATATACTGTTGTGGTAGGCAACTCTCCTTGCTGACCGTACTAATTAATATTGAAAAAAAAAAATTGTACCCAAATAAATGATCGTGGAATGACCTCCCTGCCTGGGTTTCCCCGAACGTTGAAGAATCCACTAAAAGGGGGTATCAGATGGTTTTCAAAGAGTTGGCAGCGCGAGTGTCGCACCTCTGGTGTTACAAACGTCCGTAGACTATGGTGAACACTTTTCATCAGGTGGACCGTATGTTTGTGTGCCACCTCAGTGATATAAAATACATTTAAAATTACATGCATACATACATATGGTCAAGCTTTTATAATCATAGGGGTAGGAAGAGGCATACATTTAAATTTAACGAGAATTGTATAATTTTTATAACCCTTCACATAGCGTTGTCTAGGAGGTGATCTATTTCAAATTCAAAGTCTTTTTAAGTTAAGTTTCTGAAGACATCTATATGCCATGGTACGGATAGTTCTAACTACGAGTAGACTGCATTATCTATAAGGCAGGTACTGCATTCGGTCACTGGGACATCTTTCCGAGGAGTTCCCGGGGCGTTCGGCAATAGACAGTTAGGCAGGGACCGCGTGGTTTTAGCCGGTTCGAGTCCGGCATGACATCCAATGGGATTTCCACACAAAAAAAATAGGTACCGCATTCGGTAAATATATAATCCGGTGCTAAGCGTTTTGTTCCATCGATCACATCGTACTTTACGTTTTCAGCAAAATATTGTATCTGTATTTTTCTATCCGTAACATAAGTAAAGTCTTCGTGTAAAAAATCATGCTGGAAGAACATTCAGAACATTTGCTTCAGCTTTCATTGATGATTTGTGCAAAATACGCTTAGCAGTGAGTACAGCATAATGTACTGTGACTTGCGATGCATAGAAACGCTTCAAAAGGAAATACCATAAACGTTCACCGATCTTATATATAAATAATAATAATAATATAGTTGGGACAACTCACACAACGCCATCTGATTCCAAACTAAGCAGAGCTTGTACTATGGTGATAACTGATACACATACTTATATATTTCTAAATACATACATATTATAGATAAATAACACCCAGACACAGAATAAACCATCGTGCTCATCACACAAAGTTTTATCCTGGGTAGGAATCGAACCCACGACCTCTTGCGTAGCAGTCGGATGCACTCCCACCGCGCCACAGAGGCAGGAACGACCGTAGCGTAAAATGCTTAAATCAGAGTTTGTTACCAGAGAACTGAGTTACTGCGGCAAAGAGCACTTTATATTGATGTTTGTGGTATTAATTTCTTGTCTAGACAGACCAGCAGTACACAAAGTTAGGAGCTGTAACCACTTTTCGAAGTTGTACAAATCTATTACCTGAATCAAATCCAGTGCTACAGTTCAAACTACAACATATAATTATTCCTTTTAATTTCATTCAATGTCCAACTCCTATGTTTTTATCACATTTACACAGTGAATATGTAACATCTTCAGTAATAATCTCATTTTCTTCATAAATCCGATATATCCGGGTTTCCGAGAACTTTTGACCTTACTATTTTTGAACAATCAGTTCACGTGATCTTCGCTACCCACACTCCTTCTATCCTACAATTTACTCTACATGTCCAGATCAAATTGTTGCAAAAAAAGCAACCTCTTTATTCCGACTTCGCTACCCTTGACTCTCGGTCAAGCACACTACTAATTGTCACTTCTAATTGTCGTTCAATTCATTCATCTTATATTCCACTCCACCCATACCATTTCACGCATCTACCCTGCACTTCATCCTCCATTTCCCGACACGATGAGGCTTCCTTGTAGTTTGGAGTTCCTCTCCACCGCTCTGGCACTCACTTTCCTCACCAGCAGGGACAATCGGTGCGGGTAGCCTCGGGGGACACCCTAACTAACTAACTAACTATCTTCACGCTGTATCCCTGACGAGGTAGTCAGAGAGGACAGATCGACAGGCTTCGCGATACATACATACTTCTTTCGCTTCTTCGAGATTCATCAATCGCTTCATACACGCACGTCTGGGTATCCGAGTACTTTTGACCTTTCCGTTTTTGAGCAATCTGCTCACGTGGTCTTCATATGTAAGTCTCGGCCTACCCTGACTCCTTCTACCCTCTACTTTTGAACAATATATATATTCTTCGTCAATCGTTCCTCACTCATTCGTTGGACGTGTCCAAACCAACGGAGCACGCCCTTTTCCAGCTTAACGCTGACACTTTCATTCAAACCTGCCATATTGCGTATCACTTCGTTACGTATTCGGTCGGCCAAGGTAACGCCGCACAATTTTCGAAGTGATCGCATCTCCACAGCATTCAATTTACTTTCATGCATCTGCTGACATACCCAGGTTTCACTACCGTAAAGCAAAGTTGGCACTAACACTGCGTTATGAATCGCCATGCGTGCTTCTTTTACGATGCTTTGTCGCTTTACTAACTGGGACAAAGCACCGTTAACTTTGTTTCCGACAGCTACTCGCCGTTCTACATCCGAATCACATCTTCCATCCGCGCTAAACATAATCCCTAAATACACAATTTCATTCACTTGCTCTAGACGTTCCTGGTTTACCCTAATCTCGCATTTAGTTCTTACGTCACCTCTTTCAAATACTAGAACCCTAACATCAGTCGTTCTAATGGCAATTTTAATTTACAATTAGGACGGCGTAAAAATAAACGGCATTAAGATCAACACCAATGTCACGCGCATCGATTAAGTAATGATAATATGACATATATCATTAATGTAATAAATGAGAGTCGAGTGATGTATCTTTCACTGACTATTAAAGTAGTAACACCCTCATCACTGCTCCGATTTGACCGACGCCGGGCACACAGGCTTGCCTTGTGTAAAATCCATCAAGGAATGTTTTTAAGTTGTCATGATTTGTACCTGACTAAGGCTGTAGTAAAGGCTTACTACACGCAATTACAGTAGGATTAAAGATTCTGATATTCAGTAGAAATAGTCTCTCAGATATTGGCAATATGCGTGCCGATAAATAGACGACTTAAGTATAAGTCGTTATAAGTAATTCGTTTCGAGTAAATGTGTAAATTAAATAGTAATACAATAACATACCGACCGTTAATTTTTACTCTTATCGTCTGATATTATTTTGGTTGAATATAAAACCGGACTTTTTTAAGTAACATATTCAGAGCGTGGCTCCATTAGCGCATCGACGCCCGACGGGTACGCAGCCACAGCTATGGCGCCGTTTAAATATATGGAAATATTATTTGTGCTGATTGTAGTCTTAGGTGAGTTTACTTTTACGTTTTTAGTTAGTTAGTTAGTTTTCAACTTAACACATATAAGTATTCACATTATAATATTAAGTTGAAAGTTGATGATGCTGTTCCACTACTGGTCATACTTTGACTGCGATGCTTGGTAGAAAATACCGGTTTTTCTAATTGGAGGGATGGAACTGATTATAGATAGAGACGCAACCATTTCCTATTTCATCATATTTTGCAATTTTAATCGATATAACACGCAATATCTAACCCGATACAAACTACTTTAGGAAATCAACACGTGTGTAATTTTCAGTTTTAAATTCTGCTGAATAAAACATTATTGCACTGAAATTTACGATTGATGCTAAATTAGTATTTGAATTATTTCAGTATTAAATTTAATGAGGAGATAAAACCGTAGTTATCTCAGTCATAAATTATAAGACTGTGACAATTAATTAATAATATGTCTTAACAAATTTATCAAAATTAAGTGCTCAATATTGTAGAAGACTCTTATTTGTTTGTGTGATAAAAATTGTTCATTATAAATTTTGTTTAGAAAGTAGCGCTAAATACCTACCAATCTAAATCAATAACCGTCTAATTGTAAATGCAATTAATGATTGGTTGAACTGTTCAAGTTCAGAACACCACTTGAAGTTGAGGTTTTTTATTGTACATTTGAAAATACGACTTAGCTATAAGAGTAAGCCTGATGCGCCTCCATACTGTTGTCATCTATTTCTTTTTTTATTCTCTGTTCGCTCTGTGTATTTGTTACTTATAACTTTTAGGAAAACTTACAGCCTAACAAAGCAAATAACAAGCAACAAGCAAATGGCCAATTACAAGTTTTCGCCAATGCATTCGCCTGTAAACATCACTGCAGCTAACGACAATAACACACAATACACCACAAAATACACTGTTAAAATTTTGCAAAGAACTTTAAAGTCACAGTTTTCTTTAGCTTAATTATGCAAAAACATTGACATCAAGTTCTAATCCTCTACACTACTCGTTAAACATGCGACACACTCTTACGAGGTATGCGTTTTTTCTATAAGTTATCGTACATCCAGGAGATTGGCATTACAGGGGATTACAGGGGTTTGCCGTCCACCTTCTTTCACAATATCGACTTCTCGTAAAATTTGATAATATTTGGAAATTTTGGTTGCTTCTACTCTAATCATGTCACGAGACAGTGGATACCATGGAAGAAACAAGATGGACGGCAATGAATATGAATGTCACCGAAAGCTATTTATTAAAACTTGCATTTACTCTCTTAAAATTAAGTTGCTGAGCGGTAACCTAACTTTGTTTTTTTAAAGAAATAATTTACTTACAAACAAAATTATTTATACGTTTCTGTTAGTTGAAATATCATATAATCCTGGACAATCATCTCCACCCAAAGGTTGCCGATAAGAGATTGCATCTTAGCGATAAGGGCGCCCGTTTGTACATTTATAGAACAATAATTCCCACTCGTATATACGAGTGTTGGTATGCAAATAGTTTACGGTATTCTATGATGCACGTGTTCTGACACAGTAATAATCAGGTTGGAAACGTGTTATGTACACATTTTAAATGGACTGGAGGATGAGTAACAGGCATTAAACAATGTCACATTCCAAGCACATGCTCGTGCATAGTTAACTTACAATATACCTATTTACTTACTATTATTAGTAGTATGTTTAGCCGTGAATAAAGTGCCTTATAAATCTTAAACAAAATAAATTATTCGCTTTAATTTCATCATAATATTTGCATATTATATCATAAAAACATATGATAATTACCTTAATGTTACCGCTATACGTGAAATTCGATATAAATAACCCTACAAATTAGGCCATCGGACACGCGATTGTTTTTATTAAAGGTTGTTTTGGAAACTTCTCTTAGCCACGTTTCTGATTGGGGTAGTACTACGTACTAATAATTTGGAAAGACTGTTAAAATAACTGATAGGTTTATTGGTACTTTTTATTAGTTCAAGATGCCTGTAGCGGCTCTTTAAGCCTAGAGCCTTCATCTCCGCTGAGGAAAATAAGGAGATTGAACATCCGGTGAAGGGGAATTTTATACAGATTAGTACGATTAGTTTAAATATTTATTCCTTCCTTACGTGTATTATCTCAATGTCAATCATTATTCATTACCTGTTTTTTCCTGTTTTGTTATTTATTTCTATAATACATTATTTCCAATGATACTGACGTTACTTACGAGACTCTTCTGGTTGGTTTGGTTCTGAAAAAATGATACCAAAAAAAGTTAGTGTTATTTGCCTACTACCAATTTAATACATAAAAATTACAGTTCTATGTGTGGTACCTTTTAGTGAAATTACGCAATTTTACGAGTATTATGGATGAAGGCTTTTTGTACAAAATGTGATATAAAATTTAAATTAGGGTTATTAATTATTTAGCAAAAAATAATCAAGTTTGTGCTATTATAGTGCTTAAGGAAAATGTTTAGTTGTTTTAACCGCTAGCCGGTCCGGTCCAGATCTGACACTACACGTTTTTGGTACCTGCGATATGATTATATATTTTAATTTTCAAAGAAGGTACGTGTTTAATGTGGCCACGTCTATCTTTTTTTTAAAAGTCATTAATTTAGCACCAATCAAAGCTTAATACTGCTGTGAAGTGCTACCGCCCCCGATTCTGCTCATCTAGTCTAATTTCCTAGATGACACTGTAGAAAACTACGGATGTCATTACTAAAATATTGATTGTCGGGATATTTACCATGTCTACTTTCATTCGAGAGTGTCCGATATTTGGCACTGTATATTGCGGCATGGCTAACCTGGCAACATGGTTTCCTTCCTCTTGCAATCCCGGGTTCTTCAAGCGGAGTGTAGAGAGACACATCATTGGGCCGCCAACTTGAGGGACGCTGTCAGTAGTCATGTGGACTAACGGCCGGTCTCAATAACCAATCTATCTTTTACTATTGTCTAAAATAATGTCTAAATAGTTGCCATCGGTACGTATCGATGAAAATCGGTGTCAATAACCAAAAATAGATAGAAATATTTATGGCGGCTCTGAAAATTACGGGAATCAAGGAAGTGACACAACATTACTATTTAAAAATGTATTTATTGCTTTTGGAAGTATTCTCCGCGAAATTTAACACATTCCATACGATGGAACCAATCATTGAAGCAACCATTCCATTCGGAAGTTGGGGTATCCAAAATGGCAGTTTTGTAGGCGTCCACAGCTTCTTCAGGTGATGAAAATCTCTGACCACGCAATTTATTCTTTATTTTAGGGAAAGTATAGAAATCATTAGGGCTTAGGTCGGGGCTGTACCGCGGATGGTCTAATAATTCTATGTTTTCTTGCTCTAAAAAATATTTTGTTCTGTGCGCTGTGTGAGAACTCGCATTGTCGTGATGGAGGATGATGCGGCGGTTGCAGTTCTCTTTACGGAATTCAGAAACGACCTGTGGCAAACAAATGCTAGCATACCATTCTGCATTAACCGTTCTTTGTCCCTCAAGAGGAATAGTCGCAACATGGCCGGTTTTGGAGACAAAATGGCCACCATTTTTTTGCAACACTCCGTGAACGAACAATTTTTGTTGGCTTTAACTCATTTTCGAACACCCAAACTCGTGACTGGTTTTTTGTTTCGGGTTCGTACGCATATATCCAGGATTCGTCACCTGATACGATGTTGTATACAGCATTTGAGGATCCTGCGTGGAATCTTTCGAGAGTTCTGACGCACCAAGTAACGCGAGCCGCTTTTTGCTCTTCACAGAGCGAATGCGGTATCCATCGGGAATACAACTTTTTTACACCTTATTGTTTATGCGAGATTATTTGTATTTAACTCATGCCAATGTCTAAAGTTGACTGAATTACGCGGTATGTCACATGTCGATCTTCCTCAATCAGCTTACGCACAGCATCAACGTTTTCTTGGGTGACTGCAGTTTTTGGACGACCTTGACGGGGATAATCACTGAGCTTGACACGTCCACGTTGAAATTCAGCAAACCAGCGATAAATTGTGGTTTTGGATGGGGCTTTATCACCAAATGCATAAATCATCCAGTCAACACACTGTTTTTGTGTTAAACCACTTCGAAAGTCATAATAAATCATTGCTCTTGAATTTTCTCGAGTCAATTCCATTTTTGCAACGACTAAACAAGTTTGACAAAACCTTGTGACAAGACCGAGATTTTTTTTTTTAATAAATAAATGGTATTCGATTTTCAAAACCAAGGAGTTTTCAATTAAAAAGATTTTAATATGATAGAAACAATGGAAATGTTCCATTCCCGATACTTTTAGTGCAGCCTATGTATCTGTCACAAAAGATAAAAATTCAACGGTTTATCTGTGGTAGCAATCTACATAATTCTACCTGAAGATAGAATACAGCAACCGGCCAGTTGAGAGTGCCCCTCAATTCGCTAGATGTCGCCATGGCTTTCCATCAGGCGGACGGCGTCATTTTGGCGAGCTAAATATTACATACAGGTGAGGGAGACGATAGCGATAAGTCTGTAAATTTAAAGATCTGTCCCGTCACACTTCTTGGGCACAGGTTATACATATGTGGTCTCAAATCTGGGAATTTCCACCCGTTCTTTTCCACCCGTTCCTCGATGGCAATAGAGTCACGCCCTACTTTTTATGGTGTCTCTAGCTGAGATCTCATTGACCTGTTTGATCATCCATTCTTATTTGTCTATTTTTCTGGGTAAAGTGTAAACCAACAAATTATAGTTCTCAAAAAACGGCCAACTATCTTTTGTGTGTAGTGTTACTAACACGATTTCGTTTTATATATACATATAAAGATAAAAATTTCTGTCTATCTTTGGTTATTGACACCGATTTATAGATCAAACAGGGATGTGTCATGTCCGCCTGGCTGTTCATAGTGTATCTGGACAGTTGCCTGCAGAAGTTGAAAGATTTTAATATGGGTGTGAATTTGGGTGACTTTACAGTAAACTGTCTGCTGTACGCTGATGATGCGGTGCTCATGGCCTCATCAGAAGCCGACCTTCAGGCATTAGTCACTAATATGAAAGAGGAGTGTGAAAGTAAGGGTCTTCTAATTTCTAGTATTTGAAAGAGGTGACGTAAGAACTAAATGCGAGATTAGGGTAAACCAGGAACGTCTAGAGCAAGTGAATGAAATTGTGTATTTAGGGAGTATGTTTAGCGCGGATGGAAGATGTGATTCGGATGTAGAACGGCGAGTAGCTGCCGGAAACAAAGTTAACGGTGCTTTGTTCCAGTTAGTAAAGCGACAAAGCATCGTAAAAGAAGCACGAATGGCGATTCGTAACGCAGTGCTAGTGCCAACTATGCTTTACGGTAGTGAAACCTGGGTAGCAGCAGTATCAGCAGATGCATGAAAGTAAATTGAATGCTGTGGAGATGCGATCACTTCGAAAATTGTGCGGCGTAACTTTGGCCGACTGAATACGTAACGAAGTGATACACAATATAACAGGTTTGAATGAAAGTGTCAGCGTTAAGCTGGAAAAGGGCGTGCTCCGTTGGTTTGGACACGTCCAACGAATGAGTGAGGAACGATTGACGAAGAATATATATATTGTTCAAAAGTAGAGGGTAGAAGGAGTCAGGGTAGGCCGAGACTTACATATGAAGACCACGTGAGCAGATTGCTCAAAAACGGACAGGTCAAAAGTACTCGGATACCTAGACGTGCGTGTATGAAGCGATTGATGAATCTCGAAGAAGCGAAAGAAGTATGCATGGATCGCGAAGCCTGGCGATCTGTCCTCTCTGACTACCCCGTCAGGGATACAGCATGAAGATAGTTAGTTAGTTAGTTATAAAGATAATATATTTCTTCTATGAAATTCTACTAATAATCGTGAAAGTTTGCAATAATGTATGGATGTAGGATTGTCACTCTTTCACGCAGAAACTACTGAATGAATTTTGATAAAACTTTAAAATAACACTGTGTAATAATACACGTCTTAGTTGAGAGACATCACCCCGCAGACGCAGCCGCGGCCGTTTAGTTTATTAGTTTATATTAAAAATCAATTCTTAACAAAGAAATAAATATTTTCCATACAATACAATTGTAGCAAGGTCGTTTCTCACAAGTTTTAATTAATACTTCTCTTGTGCTATAAATATTAATTCTCGCGATACTAAGGTCAATAAAATCTCATCCTTGTTATATTGAGAGCAGTCGGTCGATAGCTGCGATTTTACCCCAAATCTAATCAAGACTTATTTCTAAAACTTGTGACATAGATTTTTCATTACTTCATTATATTTTTATTCATATGTACCGTAACCACCATAATTATTAAAAAAGTAGTCCACACACACTGTTGACACTTGTATTTTACATTATATTGTGTATTTTATAATAACACTATTACCCTGGGTAGGTAATGTATTCCGAAGTATTGCCTCTTACGGCGGAGCAGTGTACTAAGCTTGTAGGTATATATGGTTATACTGACCCATCAATACAAAACAGGCAAAGGCGTCTATCGCGTGAAGTAACTTAGCTTTTTTTTCCTCAATTATAGCAACTAATAAATTGTAATGTCTTGCAAAGACATAACTCATTGTCGTATGTATTGATGGGCCGAGGCTGCTACAGATCACGAGGGTCGGTGGCGTGCCGCACGGGCTTGGCCGACAGTTATTGAGAGAGGAATTAATTATTAGGAAAAAAGCCAGTTTGACCGCAATCACTATTTCTGAGAAGCGACTAAAGAAATATATTAGTAGAGACGTATCGAGTTGATATTTATATTGATCACTATCATAAGATACGGTCATTGAAGTAGTAATACTCATCAAAATCGGAAACAAATCATCATCAAGTTGATGTAAAGTTACGAAATTTGGCAAGAAGTGTTAAATATCTATCGATTTTTCACACGAATGCTCAGTTCAAAGGTTTATTTGTATAGTTTCATGCGGTTGAAGTCTGAGCAGATTGCTAGTAAGGCCAATTCTGAAATTATAAGTAGGTACATAAAATGGGTGACACTTCAGTATCGTCTTGACACACACACACATAGTCATCTTATCTGTTGTTAGCTTGCGATTTGTAAAAAGAAGGCGTAGCTCCTACCTTTAGACAAAAAACATCCACAATTGGCATTGGTTACCAGTAGTACTGAAAAAAATCAAAACCACAAGTCAATAAGTAATGACAAAGACATGACTCAGAGCCTGGAGTTTGCTTTGATTGAGGGCTTGGACAGGATTGAAACATAACATACTTTCACGCCTTTATCCCGGAAGGGGTAGGCAGAGGCGTACTATACGCCCACGTTTCACCGAATGCTTTTTGCTTTTTGTCCCACGTAACAGGTGGTGAGCCCATTGCCGTGTTGAAATGGACAGGTGCAGGTTGTGGCGACCTGCTGTTGAAATTTTTTAAGGCGCCCATAAAGCATTCAACTGGCTTAACGACTGCCATGTTACTGGCAACCGGGACCAACGGATTAACGTGCCTTCCGAAGCACGGAAACGCTTGCAAATATAAATGCCACAAAGTGGTCACCCATCCGAGGACCAGCCATAGTAAAGGTTGCTTAACGCAGTGATCGTTTACAGAACACTACGTCCGCGGGGCCACGAGAGACGAAAGAATATAAGGTAACATATTGAACACCACTCTTTGAAAGTACCGATATAATCATAGCCTGTGGGCAACATGGTAGGGAGGATTTATGCAAAACAAAAACATCATCACTCAGCAGAATGTTAAGTCATATTTAGAATTACAAAACAGCTAGATTCGAACTAAAAAGACTAGAAATACTTGTCTCTTTTCAATACCTTTTTTTGTGAGAAAATATTTCAAGAAAAAAATATTGTAAGATACTTTTTACACTGTGCCATCTAGCCCAAACTAAGCTTTACGCTTGTGTTATGTTCTAGATATCCGATAAACATATTTATATATAGGTGTTTCGTTTGTATATTACTCGTATACAAACGAAACACCCAAACTCCGAACCAAACATTTTAGATTACACAAATATTTATTCCGACTCGGAAATTGAACCAGGGACTTCGGCAGTCGCATACACTACTGCTTACACCACCGCAGCAGATATCGGCACAAACATCCTAAGTGAGGCTGTCTTTGTAAATCAAGCCTTTACGTGTTGGTGGCAGTAGCTGCCGTGCAGCGGCATAATGCTGAAATGCAACCTTCATCGTTATGCAAATGTAAATTCTTAGGATATTATTTATTTTTTATGTTGTTGGTTAATTCCTACTACTCCTAGCCGTAATAACTGTGGTTACGGTATAAATGTGCGTTACTGATGCAGAACTAAACGTGTTTTCTTTTACTTTATCGGTTTAATACAGCGCATTCAATTTACTATAATAATGTATTAATGATACCTACCACTGCTAACTTCTTGAACATTAGCTCGGTACATACTCGTACGTGCATAATATTGCGTGTAATTATTCTAGGATCGAGTCTACCGTTTGTGTCTTTTGAATAATAAACGATAAAGAGTTGAATACTGCGTCGGTGATGTAAGTGGTGGTTTACGTTTCTAAATTAATACTATTAACGGGATATTTACCATGTATCATTGAATTATTGAGTTTTCGATACGTCGCCACTGTTGCAAGCGCCATGATCACGGATACTTATATGATATTGATATGCCATGATATGATACTGACTGGTAGTTTGCGACTTCCGCCCTGAGGTCTTGTGTTCAAATCCCGGGCCGAATCATTTAAAAATACTTTCACTTTATTTATGATAATTATGAGGAAAAATTGGCAATTCGAAATAATTATAGTACTCATAACATAAATACTTATATCTGACTTACTCAATCTTAATTAATTCCCGCATGAAATATAATCGTGTAGCACAAAATATTATTTTTAGTAGTATAGTATGTTTTATAAGCTAAATACTACTTATTTCCTTAAATGCAGTTCAGAATCACTACATAATATAAATTAAAATCGTTTCCCGCTGTCTGTCTCTATGTATGGTTAGATCTTTAAAAATAAACAACAGATTTTGAGCCGGATTTTTAGTCGATAGAGGGATTCATAAAGAAGGTTTTTATGTACAATTTGTTAAGTGTTTGTATGTATTGACTAAATTATAACGATATTTGTTGTGGGTGTCGAAAAATATAAGGCGCCTGGGAGCTATCAACGCAAAAACTGCTTAAACCCTTTGAGATATAACTAAATAATGTATGGTGGAATTGTGTATCTAATATAGATCTACAAAAATGTCCGCGACGTTATATGTCTATCTTTTAAGGATAACATACTAAATCCATTTTAATACTTTTAAAACCAGCAATAATAAAGCGGAAATTTGAAGGCTATTAACACAAATACATTATTAATATTAATCATTTTTAATACGTTAGTTGGCTTCAGCATTTCATGAAGATTATTTTGTCCCTTAACACGTTGCAAATTAGCAAAATTGTAAATTAGGAGTTATAGCAAAATTAAAATAATGCGCAAAAAAACTTATTATGTGGTACCATAAATCAACCGGGCCGTGCGGGCGCACTGGAGAGCGAAGAAGAAATCAACTAATTTGGAAAAAGTTCATACATTATTGTGAAATTAATAACCGACGGGATTAAATGGGTGCCACGGGGTTCGAAGTATGTCACGGGCAAAGTCGGGCGGGTCAGCTAGTATCTTATAATATATTATTATTACAGTAATATGTCTCATAAGACCGTTTTAAATAAAATAAATAAATAAATATCCATCACGCCTTATCCCCGAAGGGGTGGCAGAGGCATATTATATGCCCACTTTTCACCGTGTGGATTCCTGTCCCACGTAATAGGTGGTGAGCCCATTGCCGTGTTGAAATAGACAGACGCAGGTTGTGGCTACCAGCTGTTGAAATTTTTTAAGCCGCCTATAAGGCCTTCAACCAGGCTTAACGACTGCCATTTTACTGGCAACCGGGACCAACGGCTTAACGTGCCTTCCGAAGCACGGAAACGCTCGCAAATGTAAATGCCACAAAGTGGTCACCCATCCGACGACCAGCCATAGTGAAAGTTGCGTACCTCAGTGATCGTTTACCGAACACTGAGACCGCGTGGCCACGAGCGCAAGACCGTTTTCTTATAATTATTACGGTAAAATAAAGTTACCGTCCTTGCTGCCACAACTCAAGCATCCACCCTGTATACATACTTTCATGAGTGTTTTCATACACGTTTGACGGTTAAGGGTACTCTTAATCTGGCCTTTTCCAAAAGGTCTAGGCAAGGTAGGTGAGTATGTTTATGAGTTGTCTGGATTCCATAGTACAAACTGTTGCGTGGGACAAATATGCATAGGGTGAAATGTGGGCATATAGTGTGCCCCTTCGGGCATAAAGGCGTGACAATAGGTTTGTATGTATGTAGCTTTTACTAGACGGAGCCGTGTAAAAGATGTACCATACTATTTATTTAGCGTTCTTTATTAATAGCGATGAGTCACAAACTCTATCTGTTGCTAAAATAATAATATTTTGAGGTAGGCAACTATTGAGTTCTGGAATCGACATGTTTAAAGGATTGATTGAAGGACTGGAGAAACGTACAAACTCTGAAACACACATATTTGTCGATCACACAAATATTTGTTTGAGCTGGTCATCGAACCCGACACCTTAGCGCCAGAATCGTTATATGTATATTATATACCTACAAAAATGTGGCTGTGATCTGTGAGATAATTTTTTAGCTTAGAGTTATTTACAAAACGAATATATGCCTGCAAGCATGCTTGTCGGTAAGAGTGTTTGTTTCCTGCTTTCTTAAATTTTACGAGTGTATTAATATCAGGCAGTTTTCACGACTACAACACATAATTGGAATCGCTACCTAATATAAATGTCGTCTCTGACTACCTCGTTCGTCAGGGATACAGCGTGGAGATAGTAATATAAATGTAAAACAACATTACAGCATAATTTTATGATTACATTATATAAGATAAAGGTACGTCTATGACATCTAATATATCTTTATGTCAATATAATGCTATATTAGGATACATTCAAAACATTTTCACAAGTAACATACGCAACTCTTGTGAGCTCAACATTTTGAACGAACAAGAGATGAAGCACTAACTGGTTCTAGGCAGTTTGTACACAAAAATAAAATAAAAGGTACTAAAATTATTTTAAGTCAGTACTAGTTTATCCCATACTGATCACAATACTGATTAATTAAATTGGTATCAAGTAACAATAATTATTATTACTACATAAGCAATTGCGTGATTCGGATTCATTTAAATGATTAAAATCCGCATTAATTTGCATATTACTCGTGGAACATTGCCGGTCAGGCAAGAAAGGGTCAGGATTGACATCCGCGACCGCGTGCCGGTACTCGGTACGCCTTTCACGTGGCGGACTGATGACCTCATAAAGGTCGTGATTTATTTTCTTCTTCAATCAGATGTTCTGTTATCTTGATATATACACATATAGGGGTTGACATATAGTAATTAAACAGCCCGTATCGATTTGGTTCTCAGTAAATGACCTTAGTACCTTAGTAACCTTCATTTATTTACTTATTAGAACACCACATTCTTGCATAATTTATAAGTAGGAGAAGGTTGACATCAGTTGCCAACCGCTCTTCTCACAAAAGCAAAAACGACTTAATAAATATATTGTTATTATTAAAGGTAGTTGAAATAAAGAAACGATGAAAAGTGATCCAAATGTTGCTTCATAATTTCATTTCACCGGCGCACTGACCAATGTTTCGTAATTATTACTAAATTCACCTCATGATAGTATTTCCTGAACCGCTAGTTTTGAACCCTTTTTATTTAAATATCTATGTTTCAAATAAGTAACTTAAAGTTATAAATATTACTTTGACTGTATTTGTGTAAGTAAGCATCAGTTTGTGCCATTCTAGCTCTTAAAAGAATGAACCGTTTAGCAGTTTTTCACTGTTTGAAATATAAAGTGATTGAGATGTTTCTCGGCTATTATTACTGTAAGTAATTGCGACTGAAAATTATTAGCCTAGCCGGCTGCCAAACAGTCTTGATTGCCTCGTGTGTAGTCGAAACACATGTCGACATCGCACCTACGACAATTGGGTTATTCACCATCTCGACACGGGAGGTTGGACACACGTGTGATCAGTTGGTGAAACTCCAAAAAATAATATTTACTATTTCGTCAACTGGACACGCCAGGATTTTTACGCGTGTCCACATAGTGAAACTTAAAATAAATACAAAAATGTTTTCGTCAACTGGACACACGTTCATATTTTAACCAAAATAATGACGAAGTATAGTCACGTTGATTAATTTTGTTTGTATCACTTATAGTAAAATTTAAGTAAATTAAAAATATGTTTCATAATAATATGCTATGATTAAATGTTTATTATTATTAGTGACAAACCTTAAAAAATACAACAATATATTTTGATGAGTTACATTGTAATTCTGAAATGATTTTTCTATGACTGTGTGTGTACTCTATGTGATAATTTTTAGTTATTAGGTATATTTAGATTACAATTATGTATATCTTTAATCGTTATTTCTGTGGAACTCGAAGTGATAGTTTAAATTACATAATTACTAAGTGTAGACCCCGGCTTTGCCCGTGACATTCTTTGAACACCCATTGCACCCGACATCTCTAACCCATGCTATTTTTTATTATCAAATACTTTCATACCAACCTTGATTGCCTATTTTCCCTAAAGGGTAGAGTTTTAGCAAATTCTGAATTATGTGTTTACAACATAGAAATTTGATAATATTATTATCATTTTAATTTAAAAAATTTCCATTTGCACACAAGTAGGTAAAATTTTGCTAAACCGTTAAACACGTTTACCTGTAACCAGATATAGGTATACATACTTTCATAGTTCTAAATATGGAAATTACGAAGTTAGATATGACTGTTTATCACTTATTAATACCTTTTTTTTGTTTATGCCTTCCTTTAAGGGCATATTTTTGTAAAAAATCAAGTTTCTAGGTGTAAATCAAGTTTCATCTGAGCGTAGAAAAATGAATGCTTCACCTCACAATTTTATAAATAGTTTAAAATATATAACTAGTTGTAAAACTAGTTATATATTTTAAACTATTTTCACCGGCGTACTTACACGGTGTACGCCACGGGCAAAGCCGTGAGGTAACTCCCGGCTTTGCCCGTGGCGTACTTTTAACTCCCTTTACATCCCTCTGACCTATGCCCCTCATTATTTTTCAAACAATTTGTTTTTTTTTATTAAATATGTCATTTATCCTGAAACATGTGTTTGTTTTTTTTAATCATAAGCAGGTATATAAAATATGATATGAAAGTTTTGAAAATGAAGGAATTTCTATATAAACTTACAACCTTTATTATTTCATCCCCGTAAAACCTCGATACATCTGAACATTGATTTGAAACCTTGAATAAACACATGTTACATCCTCCAGACGTCTAATTCATGCCCTTAATTAGGTTCTACATATTTTCATACAAACTTTGCTCCCCTATTTTACAACCTTAATTTTTTTTACAATATTAAAAATTCTGTAATATATATTTCTATTTGTTTATTAGAAGCAGGTATACAAATTTTGATGCTAGTTTCTTTGAAAATGAAGAATTTCTCATTGAAATAAGAACCTCTATTTTACCTTCTTACATGTAAAATATTCAAAACCACGAAGCACGAATAAATTTATTCGTAAACAGAAACACGAGCGCATATACTGATATTTCTAACTTTGATAATCTCGAACTTCTATACAACAGGTTTCCAGGTTTTCCCTTATTTTACCCTCTTTAGTGAGTGCCTACATTATAAATACAGCTTACCCTGTAAATTTCAACAAGGGCTTCGGCTGGGCGTTGCTTGTAAAATAATGAGTCACCCAGTAATTTTATTAATAAAGACCTTTTTTTACCTTCTTTCATTTTATTTGAAATCAGGAAGACATATGCGTAATTTCATGTTTCCAACTTCGATATTTATGACGTTTGAATAATTTTTCATTAACTCACCTCATTTCTGATATCAATGAATGAAACTATTCTTAACATGACTGTACCTACCTTTTTTCCCAAGAATCTAAAGTATGTCCAGTTGACGAAAACATTAATGTATTTAATTTTAGTTTCACTATGTGGACACGCGTAAAAATCCTGGCGTGTCCAGATGACGAAATAATAAATATTATTTTTTGGAGTTTCACCAACTGATCACACGTGTGTCGAACCTCCCGTGTCGAGTTGGTGAATAACCCCGACAATTTAAAGAAGCGGAATAATGCAAAAATAACACTTAAACCCAAATAATTATAGTTTTTTTAAATAGATTTCGTATAAGCTAAGTAACGCCTGATTCAATTATTTATTGAGAGGTATTTATTATTATGACTCGGAAGCCGTAAAATATAGCTATATACTCGTATTAAACAGACTTTTGAAAATTTTTTGACACAATTCTAATACAAATATACGATTATTACAAAGATTTGTATGACAATGTTTATACATAAATATAATAAAATAATATTAATATAGATAATGAACCGAATGGTCATTTATCACTTTATTAAAAATATGGGTACACTAAATGAAAAAATCTTGCCAAACGTTTAAACATTTTTAATGAATATCTACGTTGCAAAAACATCATAAATATGCTTAAAACCTCTGAAATGTAATCGGGTCCAAAACTATATCTTATTTATAATTCTGAGTAACGTTGATCCTTTACGAATTTACTTTATAATATAAAAGTTAAAGATTAATTTTTGTTACAAAATCAACTTCAATTTCCATTAATTCAACGTCCATTATTTATTCATTCCTAATGGTTGATCTTGTTTTTGGATATATTTCTTAACTAACTGATCAACAATTTTGATGTCAAAGGGATTCCTCAAGAGGCTACTAAAATGAGGCACCGCACCATTCATCTGCAGCACACGGAATGGTGTGTCATGGATCTCTCTGAAATGTGCGAAATGTGTTGGTATGTAGCAAAAACGTGAAATGTTGTAAGATTTATTGGTATCAGTTTAACTTAACGCCTCTTCTAATTGCAGCTCACTCTAATTCCAAACTTTCTTGAATGAAGTTATGTAGGTACCCTACTTATCTTTTATATTCTTGCACCATTTTTCTGTAGCTAATCTTCAATCAGATTTAAAAGAAAATAATGCAAAGCAACATAGAAAACAAAAATAAATAATACTTAACGCTAACAAAGAAGTCGGGCCCGATAATATTTCCATGGTGACAATGTAACCACGGTTTATGGTAGTTTAAACTTTAAGATGTATCATAAATACAGTTTTAGATAGGCACATAGACTTCTATATTCTTGTAGTTTTGCTGTAGTCGAGTAATAATGCGGTAGATAATAAGTGTCAGTACCAACTTATTATACATTATGGTATACTAGTATATGATAATTATTTAAGAACGATAATCGGTCTGTTCGTCAACATCAAGGGGATACATTGTTGAACGACACACTTAGTCGAATTGTCGACTAAGTGCCACCTTGTAAAGGGGAATATTGCAAAAGTTTTGACAACCTGGAGGGTAAGGTTTCCTTTTACCTATCCTACATCCCTTTCCTTGAGGAGTTCAGTTCGTCATTCCTCCGTTACAATTAGTAGAGGTTATCCTTGACCATTGTGCGTTAGGATTGACGAATCGAGGGTGTGTGGTGGGATCCTCCTCCCCTCCTTTATTATCGTTCTACGATGGATTTCCGCCATGTAACGATTCAATTAGTTAAATGATAATTATTTATTCACTTATCTATCACGTCTTATTCCCGAAGGGGTGGCAGAGGCATATTATATGCCCACTTTTTACCATGTGTATTCCTGTCCCACGTAATAGGTGGTAAGCCCATTGCCATGTAGTATATGATAATAAGTATAGTTATAGCGGTGTGTAATCATAACAACCAGTCTTAAATTTATAATTATTTTTACAAAATATTTTTTTTCTAATTGAAAATCACTAAACAACATAGCTAATATAAAAAAATATTATTTATTTTCTGGCTTCACGCGTACCCTTCGTCAAATACAGGAACTTTTCTTGAGCCTGACACGCTCCGAATCGCAACCTGTCTACGGCTTGGGGTTTCAGTCTGCGCTCCTCATAAATGTCCCTGTGGCAGTGATGTCGACAAGTTAGGACATCACGGACTGTTATGCCAAAAAAGTGCGGGCCGCTCCTCGAGACATGCCGCACTTAACGATATCATGCGCCGGTCCCTTGCCACCGTCAACGTGCCAAGTCTACTTGAGCCGACTGGTATTGCAAGAGACGATGGCAAGTTTCACCGGACGGTATGAGTTTGATTCCATGGAAGATGGGCCGGGTACTGGTATGGGATGCAACCTGTTCAGACACGCTGGCCTCTTCCTATCTACATGGAACCAACAACAGAGCTGGTGCGGCTTGTGAAGCGGCTGAAAAAGTTAAAGCATGCAAAGACAGGGTTCTAGGCTCCGAATATGATTTTGTCCCATTCGGTGTCGAGACTCTTGGTCCGTGGGGTCCTAGCGCTATAAGGCTTTTTAAGGAAATAGCGAAAAGGTTAGTCGACGTCACAGGAGACCGAAGAGCTGGCAGCTACCTCGGACAAAGAATTAGTCTAGCTATTCAAAGGGGTAACGCAGCCAGTATCTTCGAAACCTTGCCTAAAGGGACCTCTTTTAATAATATATTTGTTATGTATCATATTTTTAAGGTTATATTTAATGCTAATATTAAGTTAAGTTTAGTTGATATGTATTACTATATTAACTACATGTATATTTTAATATATAATACATTATTGTGAACATGCTAATATTTAAATTGTTGTTGTTGCCCGCAGCTTCTCCCGCGTGGTGCAGTTTTCCTGTACCCGTTTCCCAAGTGTGTTAATCATAAGAGTTAGTTCTACCGTAGAACTGTTCAGTAGAACAAGTGGGAACGAACCAGATATATACCATCGCGGACTTTTCTTTAGACCTATATAGGGTACACAATTCCACGATACTTTATTCTGTTATATCTTTAACATACTTTATATTTGAACATTGCGTGACCAGAAGATGTAGTGACTAAGATAGATAAAGTTGGGACTCGTGGAGTGGAGAGGATAAAAATAGACTGACGAAGCAGATTTATGTGGCGAGAGTGAATGGGCAAACTGGTAGGGGTCAACCTCGGCGTACATAATTATGTCAATCAAATCGAAGACCTTTTGGAAAAAGGTCAGATCAAGAGTACCCTTAAACGGCTAGCGTGTATGAAAACACTCATGAAAGTAGAAGAAGCGAAAAAGGTATATCAGGATCGTAGCAAGTTAAAAAGTTGAAATAATTTACAATAATACAGGTATTGAAGTTTAATTTCATACAATAAACCTAAGTCTTCGGTAGTATAGTGGTAAGTATCCCCGCCTTTAATGCGCTAGAACGGGGTTCTTTTTGTGATTTATATCAATTCCAATTTAAAAATTTTTGTTTTTTGACTTTTGTTCATTTTATTTATATTTTTTATGTTTATTTATATTTTTTGATTTTTTTATCTATTCTCTCTGACTGTATCCTTGTCGGGGTACAGCGTGTATTATAGTTATCTTAAAGTTTTGTCCATTTTAAATTTGAGGCTTTAGGAATACAGTCAAGTACTTACTATAATTTTTCTTTGGTAAAATACCTACTTGCGTTGAAGTCAGTAGATAATTTTATCTGAATTGTATATTTTTTGTTGTTTTGAAAACAAAATGAGCTATATTGCCGCTAGAAGTTCCCATGGTTAAATGCGACCGTAAACGCAATGAAATTATAATTACATTCTAACAAAAACCTGATGATGTCATCGTAGGTATTAATTCTTGTCATAGACAGTTGCCGGGATCTTCCTCAACCATTCTTACCTTGTAGATAACTTTATTTTTAACCCCTACGCAATGTGAGGACTAACATGTTACGAAGGTGTGTGTGTATGTCTGTGATGTTATAGCTGCCGAGTGGATGGGTAAAGCTGAAAAGCTTCTTCGACTATAAAGTCGAAGAAGAACAGTGTCGAGATTGTTTTAGAAGATTATGAAATGTTGATGGTTATTTTAGATCATATCTTGTTGTTGAAGACTTCATAAAATGGTGGCTACGAAAGTTCAGTTACGACGAATTTGGATGAAAGGGAGAATTACCTGACCGAGTTCGTTTCATGTTCGGATTCAAATCTTTAATAAACATTAATTTAATCATCAAATAAATAAAATCAAGGTAACAAAATATGTATAAAATCCATTCTCTATTAAATTAATATAATTATAATATCATTAGCTAGCATTTAAGTTATAGTTTACCAAATTCCCAGTGCCGAATTGTGATTCAAATGACGTTTTAAATCATGTTTTGAAGATTTATCAGCAAAAAATATTGTAAATAAGCGCCTCAAAACACCAAACTTTATCTTGGAGACCTTTGAGACACAGATTTTTTTTATTTTTTTTTTGTTTTTCGGGGAATGCATTTACGCACCGTCATCCCTGCTGCGGGGGTAGCAGGGACGGTGTGTGGGGCTCCCGGCCCGTGAGAGAGGGCCGTCCTACCCACTAAACCCCGCGGTGTTCCGCCTCACCTTAAAACCGACTCGCAGGGTAGGCCCAAGGTTAAATCACTGCGAGCCGGCAAGGGGCACCCCAGAACGGAGGGGTCCGTCTCGGGGCGGTCGATAAGCTCCCTAAGGAGCTGAAGAACTAGCCCGCACCTCCACCGCTCTCGAGCGCTCCTCTGTAAGCAGAGGAGGTGAGAGCGGCCGGTACGGGCGTGCGCAAAAAGTGGGCACCCCCTGGAACACAGAAAGGGTGCCCGTCACCAAGTGGCCAGTTGGGCGGGGTCCCCCGACCTTCCGCCCACGGCCAGACACTATTCGGGGGCGCGCATGTAATTAGCACGTCGACGCCCCCGAACCGGACGGCGGGGCGGGAGCGTCTGTCCCGTACGCTCCCGCACCCGCAACTCCTCACGTTTCGCCGCCATCACCTCACTAGCAAACGAGGCGACGGCGGCCCTTGAGACACAGAATGTCCCAGATACCGACGGCATCGCGGAAGTTGAGTAACGGGCTAAGTCATAGTGTTATCACAATAGTATAAACATCCAACGATTTTATATTTTTTCGTCGTAATTAACCTCCAAATGTATTAAAAAATACGAAAAATACAAATGACAAGACCTGCGGTGAGCCTAAGCGATTTCATCCACGAGTTTGTGCACCTGTTGATTACCGCACGGGGCAAATAAGCAGGTGAGGTCGCTCGGGACTTTAAGCGATTAGAAGTTTAGGCAGCAGTCTCTCCCTATTGGGTGAGACTCTCGCAATATTGCATTATTATGCCGAAAATCAAAAGTCAAACGTTACTGCTCTTAAAAACCAAAAGAAAGTGGACCCCAGTCTCCAAATTCAGGTAAGTTGGAACTGGGAATACGATAAGATAAAGAGAAGAAGACGAAGATAGCGTTAGAACTGTAAAAGTGTCGTGACGTGACAAGCAGTGGACTCGTAGCTTGCCCTCGGCAGTGAACAAGGTCACTAGTTGTATATCAACAACTCCGATTATCTAAAGGTTAGGTACAAGTCATAACAACTTAGCGATAAATTATTGGAATTATAATTATTTGGAATATTCAATTCATTACATCGACGTAATAGGAAACTTGTAAATTTGATCTACACCCGTAGTAAGGCCGTTTTGTATCTGTGGATCACATGAGATATCATCTCACGATTGGATAGACTGATGTTGGTCCAGGAGATGGTTCTACTGGTGGTGTTTAAATATTTGCTTGCTCGGAGGTCCTTACTAACTCCTACAGGCCCAGTTTGAATTAAATGTCTTGTTTGATTTTAGCTCTTGAATTTAATTAGCAATAACCTGCTGGCAGTTTGATGCATTTAGAAAAGTTTAATAGCCCTTCTGTCTATGAAAGTGATCTTCAATGATAGACGTTTGCCGTCGACTCCCTTGCGACTTCTTCGATACCTAGATATTATGATTTCGACAGATTTGTACATTGTTTACTCACACCCTCCGTTATTGAGTTGAGTTGAGTGTTGGAAAATTACTCTATGAAGCTTTACAAGTACAGTGAGAACTCAGAAATTAGACCACTAAATACCTTAATTTATTTTCCATTCCGTAAAATGCCTTTCAGAAGGGTATATATATTGGTAAGTAATGAACTAGTAAAAAAATAAATAAAGGTATGCCAAATATTCAATTTCGTGAACACCTTTTTCTTGTACCGTACTTTTTTTATTTGTTGTTTGTAAAGTGTATAGTGTAATCAACTCTACATAATTATGGCATAGTAGTTATTCGACCTATTCACGAAATAGCCTGTAGTCGTTTATGGAGTTATTCGCAATTCCGCGAATTCGAATTTAGAGTATTCGTGAAATAACCTATTCTGCTTTGGACTCATTCGCAGAAAAAACCTATTCATAGAAAGACTAATTATTTATATGTCATTTAAATGTTACTACTTATTTTTCGGTTTGTAATGAGTATCGCGTTGAGTGTAATACTTAATTCGATCACTTTTTGAGACGTTGGTGTTGGCGCAGTATGTCTAAATTCCATACTGCAAAATGTTTTGGCTTGGTTTTTATGGTCGGCCGCCAGCCTGAGACCAACCCTCCAATGCTATCGTTTGGTGGTTTGCCCGCCACCACTCGGGTGCCTTTCCAAGGCTTTCAGTACTCCGAACCTTTACAAGGGGCAGGTTGCTTTTTCACAGGAAAGGTTCTTCTTTGGTATTAGTAGTCCTTGTCTATACAATGCGTATAATAAACCAATTAAAGGTCAGAATTATAGAAAGAATTCAAGCTAAAAGCTGTTTAAACTTTCCTTTTAGCATCTTCAAAATAACTACAGTCTTTATCCAAGAATATACGCCTTATCCCCGAAGGGGTGGCAGAGGCATATTATATGCCCACTTTTCACCGTGTGGATTTACCTGTCCCACGTAATAGGTGGTGAGCCCATTGCCATGTTGAAATAGACAGACGCAGGTTGTGGCTACCTGCTGTTGAAATTTTTCATGCCGCCCATAAGGCATTCAACCAGGCTTAAGACTGCCAGCAGACTGCCATTTTACTGGCAACCGGGAATATACGAGGCATATAATCAAAAACTGTTTCAAAATTTGTGTTGAGTTGGTCTATTTTAATGGTTCCGTTGAAAGAAGGAACCGCTATAGATTTTCCCAAGTGTGTTAGCCCGTCCATCTGAGCCAAGGTTTTCTATCCTTAGTACTTACTAGTACAGAAAGTTGTTTAACAGTATGAGTCGCCGAAAGATTAGACTATGTATCATACCTTGTACAGTGTCATCATAGACTATGATCTGCAAAACTACTAACAAATGGCAAAAACCATTGACTTTGGTTAAACCAGTCCAATCAAAATGTGGTACGCATAAAAAAGCACTGATTAGTTATTATATTGTTTTTGTAAGTATAACGACGTGTGGCTGGGTTTTGCTTGAGATTTTATCATTTAAGGTATTAAGTCGGGTAGTTAATTACATCGATGACATTTCGAATAACCTACTCTATTACTTTAGGTATTATATACATAGATATTAAGTAGGTCAGTACGGTTTTTAAATTTACTTTTATTTTTCTAACAATTCAAGGACCACGTGAGCAGATTGCTCAAAAACGGAAAGGTCAAAAGTACTCGGATACCCAGACGTGCGTGTATGAAGCGATTGATGAATCTCGAAGAAGCGAAAGAAGTATGCATGGATCGCGAAGCCTGGCGATCTGTCCTCTCTGACTACCCCGTCAGGGATACAGCGTGAAGATAGTTAGTTAGTTTAGTTAGTTTTAATTCAAGGAATAGAAGTTAGTATAAATATAATATCTTTTGGGATTAAAAATAACTATAACGATCAAAGACGTCGGACAAAACTACCATTTTGAAATGAAATACAACTTGCAATAGAAATAAGAATGATACTCCGTAACCTACAAATATCATTGAAGCACCTACCAGTGATGGGTTCACGAAAACCAAAAGCTAACTATTATCATGGGAATATTAAAATAACCGTTCGTTTATGTAGAGAGTTTTAGTATAGACATATTATAGTACATTACTACAATATTATGTCTATACTACTCTGTTGTAATACTGTAAAGGGGCAATTTTAGCATAAGAAGTAGTCTTCAGGACCAATCCAAAATGATTTCCCCTTATGCAACATACACTATTCGGATGGATAAAAGCTTATAGGAGGGATTTTTGAGACGAAGCAGCAAAGGCAGTTACTTTAGCCGGTTAGTTACAGGAAAACGTTATTTTTAAGCGGACGCATTTCCATTGCCGTAGAATTTTTTTTTCGTGGAAAAGTTTCCATTTTAAAAGTGGCAATAAGTAGGTTAAATCTAATATTTCATTCTTCTTAATGAAGTGGTTCAAGAGCTACAGTTTATTATCTAAAGTAGACGCTTCTCACAGTTGAAAGTTTGTGATGCATTTCGATTATGGATCAGTGGGCCAGTGATTTTCGTGATATTGCAAAAATCAAGGCTACGATTAACACTTATAAATATTATACAGACGTCATTAAGATGATAAGATATACAAGTAAACTTTTCAAACGGGTAAATTATAATAAGAACTTGTTTTGATAAGCGCTTGTGGCCTCGCGGTCTCAGTGTTCTGTAAACGATCACTGAGTTACGCAACTTTCACTATGGCTGGTCCTCGGATGGGTGACCACTTTGTGGCATTTACATTTGCGAGCGTTTCCGTGCTTCGGAAGGCACGTTAAGCCGTTGGTCCCAGTTGCCAGTAAAATGGCAGTCGTTAAGCCTGGTTGAAGGCCTTATGGGCGGCTTGAAAACTTCAACAGCAGGTAGCCACAACTTGCGTCTGTCTATTTCAACACGGCAATGGGCTCACCACCTATTACGTGGGACAGGAATCCACACGGTGAAAAGTGGGCATATAATATGCCTCTGCCACCCCTTCGGGGATAAGGCGTGATGGATATTTATTTTATTTGTTTTGATAAGTCATTCCTTTTTAGGTCATTTATCTCGGGGCGGAACAAATATTTGTGTGATCCATAAATGTTGGTTTCGCAGTTTGGGTATTTCCCATGTATGATATGTATGTATTTAAAAATATATAAGTAAGTATATCAATTGTCTAGTACCCATAGCACAAACTTGTAGCTTAGTTTAGGCTAGATGGCGCTGGATTTATTTATTTATTTACATACCTACTATTCGTTTACGTTTTTGTATGAACTCCAAATTGTATGTGCGCCCGTACAACTCAGTGGTCTATGATGGTCTTTTGAGGTACGGAAGCCTAAAAATGGAAAAAAATCGCAGAAGTGCTGGCTAGGTAGGTAATTATACTTACCAAATACAACAACTTATTCAAATGACAAGTGCTATTAATTTAAGTAAGAACTCAAGCACATTGTCACGGACATGACAAATTACACTATGTTCACGGACGCGACCACCCATTGTGTACCGCACGTTTAAGTCAATATGTATTACTCATAGAAATCTTTGTCTTTACATAATATAATTAAAATGTCTGTTTGTTATGCCAAATTAGCAGCTCTTACTTACTCTTAAATCTAATGTTTTCTATGTTAGTCTGTTTGTCTGGGAATTTGTTCGTAAGTGGTTTATCTTATAACACAAGTTTATATTATAGATTTATTTGGGTTAGATGTTATTGTGAAACAGTCTACAAAAATTTAATGAATTTATTTATATACTTAATCCTCGCATTTTGATTGATTAATTTGCCCTCGTTCTCTGACTTTGACCCCTTAACACATACACACACTACTATTTGAATGGCAATTTTGGTTTAGAGATGCATAATTTGATAAATTTTCCCAAAATGGTACATGAGATAATTTTTAAATTAAATATTTAGCAGTTAGATTAAAATCTTGTTTTCGTAATATCATGTTTAGCATTGAATAAATTATATTTTATAGTTATTTACATTTTTCTCGACCGTCTACTAATAAAATTGTCCACTAAAACTACTAAACGTTTTGTTTTCTGCCTACCCTCATGCCCTGAATAAACTGTACTGATGATTACATGTCGTATTTTCCGCTACAAATTAGTTACACTATAACAAATTGGACTACTGGGGAGCTACTTAGTTACCCCCATCGCTGTTGGGAAGACTATAAAATATCTGGGTCTGGTTCTCCAATCATCCGTTTCAAATATTGATGTCTTCGCTATTTAGGTACTAATTATAGTTATACTCGAAACTATAAAAGGATCGCAAGTTTGTCTATAGACTATAGTTGAGTCATCATAATAGGCCACATTTGCCATTTCATTAAAACCACCAACGTAACTTTGTAACGGAGGGCATAAAATATTATTGTGTGTACATAAAATATATATTGGCCGATGACATGTTGTTAAAATTTTGAAGAAAGTATGAAGCAGTAGAAGTATGAAATTTTATGATGACCCTAATAATTTCAAATGATATATGTTACAAATACTTCAAACATTGTTTTTTTTCTTTACTTTGAATAAATCGGTATTAAATTAGTAATATGGACATGTGTTTAAAATGGGTCTTAAAAAATTAAACAAATTATTTTTCAATAGGTAGGGATTATAGCAAAAGAGAGTGTCAATCCATTTGAATTATTTTCATGGCCTTTGTGCTTTTAACAGCAATTCGCCAGCTTCCGGTGTTATAGCTAGTTAAGAAGGAAATTTGTCAGTGCCCCGGAGTTTGACTTGTAGCCATGAATAAGTCGATGTGAAGATATTTTCGGCAGAACATAACATGAAGGCTTCATGGGCGGTTTAGAAACATTTCGACAGTCAGTCGCCACAACCTGCGTCTGTCTATTTCAACATGGCAAAGGGCTTACAAATCTATTACGTGGGACAGAAATGCATACGGTGAAATATGGGCGTATAATGTGCCTCTGCCACCAATTCGGGGATAAGTCGTGATTGATAAACATATAATATTATTTACTTTCTCGAAGAACTACACAATTGCTGATTTTTTTAAATTACGATGACATCATTTTACTGCCTAAATGACCAAAAAAGGCAATTTTTCTTGATGTTGTTCTTTTGCCAAGTGAGAAACTGTTTGTAACACAACATGACTATATGCTTAGATAAATAAAAAAAATAATGAAGATATTTATATATTTATATTTATGTATGCTTATATATGTAATTGTATTTATTTTAACGTACAATGTAATTGAATTGTATTTAAAAATTTAATACTGTTGGATTAATAAACTTTATATTAATTATATCGTTGGCCTTACATAAATGCGCCTACCTCGTATTTTTTTTGGTTGAATGGTAGAGAAAGCCGTCCGCCAATGTACTATAATAGTAAAGCAATATAGCAATATTTTGTACATAAAGTTTAAATAAATAAACTATTGTAAAGAAAATAAACAATTTATGTTAAAAAAACTGAACTTCGTTGCAACGTTGCGGCTGTTAACCCTTTTCCTTTTTAAACATTAATGAAGTATGACATGTCACGCTCCTTAGTTCTCGAGAAGTGACACGTGTCTTTCCGTTATTAATATTTTGTCTTAATTTGGTACGACGCTACCCTCTATCGACGTGTTGTTTTCATATTCGTTTTTTTAACATAAAGCATAAATACATAATATTATAAAAAAAGAGGATAAATTTTCCTGCATCGAATATATGACTACGTATCTCAAGAATGCTACCATTTTCAAAGATTTGCTTTTAAAGCCTTACATATATCAACATTCGTGATAGTAATTAAAACTCTGTATATTATATTTATTACACAATGAAAATTACAAATACAGTGGCAACATGTCTATTAAATTGTACGTCATATTAACCCGTCCCGTATGGTTCCCGACGCAAAGGTGCCCATGACACAGGCGGCATTGCCTCTCTGAATAGCAATGGCCATCCTTTGCCTCAGGAACGACCCGGAACGAGATTCGCCATTATTTTGTCGCATCCGCCGGCCGATTTCTGATATGAGGCCCTTATCCTCTGATCCCTAACTGCCCAAAGTCTCCACCGCCACCGGCACAAAATTATATTGTGTCTCCATCGTCGCATACTTAAACCGCTTTTTACTAGCGGCGTCCTCCGCCGCCGCAGCCGGTGCGTGGATGGTACGACCAAGGTGCGAGGCTGCAACATTGCAGACGTATATGGCGTCCCATAACAGACACCTACCCTTTGTCCATGGCACCAAAGTTAAGCCGTCTGGTCGTTTTCCATCTGATCTGCTGAGGCCCGCGGTTCCAGCACACGATATTGATACTCATAATAATAATATTTTTTTTTATATATAATATTTAAATAATACTTTTCTCGTGTGAGACTTGAATATGGAAAGTAAATCAGCACTCCTGCTGACACTTCTTCATGTTTCAAGTAATGCTAAATATAATACTGCCGTCAGGGGTCTGAATATTTAAAAATGTGTTGTCAACCTGTCTATTGCTTTTATCCTATACTCGTAGAACCATTGAGTTCAATTCGCATAAAGTTGCATTCTCAGCAAGTTGATTTCCCAGAATGTAGAATCCCATAAAAGTTGAACTCCCAACATGTTGAATAATTCATATTTTGTATACTACTCGGGACTTAACGCGAAATAATTTTGTACTTACATTCACCGACGTTTCGAGCGCGTTGCAGCGCCCGTGGTCGCGGCTGGATTGAATGTAAGTACAAAATTGTTTCGCGTGAAGTCCCGAGTAGTATACAAAATATGAGTATAAACCGCGAAAGTTTAAAAATAACATTAGCAAACCGTTATGTTGAATAATTATTTCCCAAAATGTTGATTTCCCAGAATGTTGAATGTGGAATGCAATTCGTTACTAAGTTTTTAAGGAAATGGGGTCCGGCCCTTGTAATATATTTACAGAAGATCTAGTAGACGTTTGATTTGATCTTTTCAAAATTCTCAATTATTCGAATTATCCATAGTTTTATTTATGAAATTATGTGTAAAGTTGTCGGCTGCTATATCGTATATCGTACTATGTCGTTAGGAGGCTCTGAATCGCCCGGCAACGGCTTCATAGTGGCTCAATCGGTGGATACAAGGTGAATTTGCTTATGGCCATGGTTTCCTAAAATGGGGGAGACAAAGCACCATTAGATTATCATAATTTTTGTAGTGTACTTGAGTCCCCGTTTTGTTTAGAATAAATTAATGGTTGAAACGGTGTCTTCTAACTTGTATGTGGAATAAAACGTTGTTGAATTTTGAAAAAATATTTACCGTTAGTAAACCATTTGAATGTGGAATGATCTGTCGGTCTAAACTGTAGTTATCAAGTTTAATCATAGAATGCAGAATAGAATCGGTTGAATGTGGAAAATATATTTGCCGGTCGAAAATTAACCAGTTATTTTACGATTATGAGACTAACGCGCTGCCTATTACGCTACCAAGGCATAAATAATCAGTTGAGTGCAGAAGAATGTGCAGATTATCACAGCAGTGACGTCACTTACCTGTCAAAAACGCATATCAATCAATACACCTTATATACAACCATTACGCCTGCAGACTGCCCTCTATTTAAACTTTATACTTGTATATCTTTCTACCTACCGAAACTAAACTAATTAGAAATATTCAACCATATTGTTTTATTCACCGCGAACAATGATATTATCCAAAAATATGATGATAAAATAATATTGTTGTTGTCTTTTCAGTTATTTTTGTTTCCTCATTACAATATATTAGTAAGTCAAGCTACGGGCATGTACAAGGTTACTATTAACAAGCGGCATATTGGATGTTGAGGCATAATGTATAGCTCTTATATTTTCGTCATTTGTCATCAGTTTAGTTCAAACACACTGAGCTGAACTATAGGTTTTTTTTTTCTTCTCTTTGTACGTTTTTGGCTTGTCCAATGCAATTCAAATTACTTGACTCTGTCAAGCAATTTGAATCTTTCTTGTTATGTAAATCTCGTTTTCATGCCGAATGAATAAATTTTCTGAGGTTACATTGTTGTAAATAGTAGCATGTAAAGTTTTCAAAGTTCTACTCCAGTAAAGTGATGGTATCTTTACTGCTGCTATATGGGGATATATGAAGGTTACAAAAAATACTTATATTGAACAAAAATTGTGCACGTTCTCGAAGCTTTTATATTTAAGAAACTACTATTTTTACACATAAAACTTCGAAAATACACTACTTTTGAAAAAATTATAACGGAGTTTCGACCACGTTCTTCACTGTTCTCGCCATAATCCTTGGCATGGTTTGGACATTATAAACTAATTAAACAAATAAACTTAATTATAAAATCTAAAATTGTTGTTGCAACCAGGACTAAATGTGCCTTCTGTAGTACAGAAACCCTCGTAAATAGCTATGCTACAAAGCAGTCACCTGCCGATATAATGTGTGTTATATTTTGTGCCTGATTATCTGAGTGCCTGAGTATTCTGATATAAAGACCATGTAATAGGTGTATGTTTTGCAAAATGAATATTATACTAATTGGTTTACTGTTGATTAGACGTCGCTGTTGGACATTTTATTACTTATACTCTGGAGACCACAAACTGTGTGTCTGTCTTCATGGGGAGATATTTTTCGGTTCAAAAAAAAAAATACACCGTTTAACAATGTCAGTCGGTTAGGATATGATGTGTTTACGGATTAGAAAGGTTTAGATATCCTTCGTTCTGGTCCTATTGAAACAGTTTTTTGAGTTATTGAATCTGTTTCGCTGTGAGTTTTAACGTTAATTGTTCGGAGCTCTGAATAGTAGACATGTGCCATGTTATTGATGATCTAAAGATCTGCATCTGTGAAGGTTGTAGTCAAATACATCATGAAATATTTCATAGGTTTATCTTAGCCTTATTTAAGGCAAAATTGTGAATGCATACTTTAATTTTGGTACTTAGGACTTTACGCGAAGTTCTATAATTTACACAGTGTTATGCTGATGACCTGTTGTCATTGCTCTGTTCACTTGTAATTGTATTATCGTAAATAGGCCAATTGTAATCATATACGACACAAATTGTTCAAAATTCCTTTATTTCTGAATCTATTTAACAAGTTAAGATACGTTTTAACACGCGCTGCTATCTGCAGATAATTCATTAATCTATTCTTTAATGAGAATAATGATAATGATTTTTAATATTTATTTATTATTTATTTTTATTTATTATTATTATTGTTTATTTATTTATTTATTTTTATATTTACAACTTACAGCTACTATAAACTTTACACATAAACACATCAACACGGTCTAGGGATATTTCATACTCAATTAAATAACTCGAAAAGTACTGGCCGCATTGGGATCTTTTATATACCGATTTGTTTGTAATTTATCTCAGACTAATTCCAAATTCAAATTTTTGAAAATTCTTTTGTTTCGGTGGCATAAAAATGTCTTGATGTGTAGGAGAGGGAATTTCCATTTGTGCGAAATTTAGAAAACAATACGAATTACGTTTAGTTACAGTTTTTTTCATTTTTAAACGAAAGATAAAGTTAAAATTGAGGTATTGTAGCCATGCAACGCCATCATTTGACGAGGGCGGAGATGTTACGAGCTGTGGGAATGCTGGAAGCTGGGTCTGTTCAGCGTAATGTTGCTGAGGCCATAGGGACCCACCAAAATGTAATTTCAAGATTGTGGACACGCTATCGTGCCACAGGTGAAGTAGCGAAGAGGCACCGGGGGCCAAGTCGCATCACTACCCCCAGACAAGACCGATTTTTGCAAATTACTGCGCGAGCTCAACCAAATGCAACGGCGTCTCAATTGGTCCAAAGGCTGCGAGTGGAACACCAAGTGCTTGTGAGTGACCAAACTGTAAGAAGGCGACTGCATGAAAGCAATCTACGCTCTCTTAGACCACTCCGGGTCCCACCTTTACGGAGAGGCAATCGTGGACGACGATTAGAATGGGTTCGAAACCACGTGGACTGGGGCCGTGAGCAATGGTCCAATGTGCTGTTCACGGATGAATCCAGGTTCGGCTTCCATCCAGATTCACGAAGGACGCGTGTTTGGCGAGTTCCTGGACGATGGAGCCGTCTTCAGAACCCTCAGGAAGTTCACCCATACCAAGGAGGAACAATTATGGTTTGGGCAGGAATTCGTCTTGGAGGACGGACGGATCTCGTTTGGGTGCGGGGCAATATGACGGCAGAACGATACGTCCAACAGGTGCTGGGGCCCGTAATCTTGTCCCACAGAACACAAATGGGGCAAGATTTCCTGCTCATGCACGACAATGCCCGGGCACACACGGCGAGAACGGTAGCAGCTTGGTTACATACACACAATGTTACGGCCTTAGACTGGCCTGCTCAATCGCCAGATCTAAATCCCATTGAGCATGCGTGGGATATGCTGCAAAGAAGAGCTCTGAATGAAGTTCCTGAAAATCTGGCTACAGACGATCAACTTTTTGCGCACCTCAGAAGGCCATGGGACAATATTCCGCAGCAAGACATTGACAACCTTGTTCTGAGCATGCCGAATCGTTGCCGATGTGTTATAAACATCATGGGCGCTTTCTCAGACTACTAACTTCAAGTTTATAAACACAAATTAAATGATTTTTCTATTTTTTTCAGTTTTTACTCATAAATTAAAAGTTAATTCATGTACGGTTTCCGTCTATGCTTCATTTTTTTCCATAAAATCCTGAAATTTTAATCGAAGTACCTTAACCATTATTAAAAAATGGTAGAATATTAAATAACGTATCTTTTAAATATATACATGTCATATAAATAATTAACGCATTGATAGTCATTCGCTTTTTAAAAATATCCCTAGACCGTGTTGATGTGTGTATTACAAAAGGAAGGTAAGGAATATTTACAAACTTATATCAAAAATAAAAAATAAAAGAAATATTTAGGCATCTAAAAACTCTTCCACATCGCTGTCAGCCACAACCGTACCCAGAATGCTGGCAGCATTGCCACGTTGAATTGTAATGCTGAGCCTTTGACCCAAGTACAAGCCAGCTTTCTGATCATGAGAACCATCGACCAAAAGCTTAGATAGAGCTCTGAAAAGAAGCTTTGTACTAGGACCCCACGGACCCAGAGTTTCGACCGCAAACGGCTCAAATACATAATTTCCTGCAAGATTTGTGTATTTGCGCCGTTTGAGTGCCTCAGCGGACGCAGCAGCAGCTCCCGCACAGCTAGCAGTGCCAGGAATATGCGAAGGTGCCAGGGTGTCCACACATGTCGCATCCCACACAAGAGGCCTTCCCATCTTCCAAGGCACCAATGACATCCCGTCAGGTCTCTTCCCATCGTCTCGCACCAAGCCCTTGGGTTCAAGGACTGCTGGTACGCCGGCGGCAGAAAGGGCGCGACGGATGATGTCATGTCTGCAGATTAGATCTACCCACAATCAGAATTGTAGATAGCTTTACCAAAAAGTATTCTAGCAGAAGCATATTTTTCAATATTGTCGATAACTAATTGATATTCAAATCATATTGACAAATATTCTCATCATTATTATTCCCAGATAAACCAACATCCTAATTCCAATTGAAATCTTGGACTTCATCAGCAAACAATCCAACCACATTTCGTGACTAGCGCGACTGAAACTTAAGCAAAATGTATCCTTGATATCAACCTATATTAGTCACTTCGTGCGTTGTGACTCGACAGTGTAACGCAAACCGTGTCGTGCGATCTCAATCTGCGTCGCTCTTAGAATATTATAAAAACAGGTTTTGACGTAAAGTATAAATAATAGTGACAGTAGATCACAGATCGGTTTACGAGTTATTTGTGGAGATGAGGGAATTATATGGTGAGATATCATTTTAATTATACCTGTATCATCATCAAGAGCATGAACATTAGGCTTGGTAGCATTCGCTTTACTCTTCGCATTTTAAACGATCTTCAACATCCATGCCGTTACAGCTAGTGAGAACTAAATCATCATCTAAGTGTTATTGCTGGCTGCATGCGAATTTCTTCGAATCCCGGTATCAGCTTTCCGGCTATAATGTTTTCATTCTCAGCCTGCTCAGTTGAGATCTAATTACATGATTAGATCCTTATTATAGCAGAAAACAAAATAAATTAAAAAAGTCTTTATTTTGCATAGACCATTTCAACGGCGCTTACGAAATGCCATAAACTAAAACAAAAGATAAATTTATTATATCTACTAACGTGATCAACGGTTCGGAACGCGGCTCATCGGAGAAGAACCGGCAAGAAACTCGGAGGGTCTTTATGATGTCCTATTTACAAATTATTATTATTCCAGCAGAACAGTTACTAAAAGAAGAGAGGGAGAAGAGAGGAGAGAAAATATATTATATATTTACTATCCTACTCCTACAGTTATTTTGACATTTGACAATAGTATGGCACGCTGTTATATGCGCACAATGTCATTGGGCTCGAAGTATTTTGTCACGGTTCTCCGCGGAGAATATATAATTAACTTTAAAATAACGAGGCGAAGACGAAGACACAATGTGGGATGACGCTTCCGCGGGTCTTCACGAGTATCCAAATAAACATTAAATCGAATTTCAGAAAAATGATACCAAACTGTCGTGCTGGGGAGAAATGATATACAGCGAACGTATGTTGACACAGCTATAATTTGTATGACGTTAAAAAACTAACTAACTAACTATCTTCACGCTGTATCCCTGACGGGGTAGTCAGAGAGGACAGATCGCCAGGCTTCGCGATCCATGCATACTTCTTTCGCTTCTTCGAGATTCATCAATCGCTTCATACACGCACGTCTGGGTATCCGAGTACTTTTGACCTTTCCGTTTTTGAGCAATCTGCACACGTGGTCTTCATATGTAAGTCTCGGCCTTCCCTGACTCCTTCTACCCTCTACTTTTGAACAATATATATTCTTCGTCAATCGTTCCTCACTCATTCGTTGGACGTGTCCAAACCAACGGAGCACGCCCTTTTCCAGCTTAACGCTGACACTTTCATTCAAACCTGCCATATTGCGTATCACTTCGTTACGTATTCGGTCGGCCAAGGTAACGCCGCACAATTTTCGAAGTGATCGCATCTCCACAGCATTCAATTTACTTTCATGCATCTGCTGACATACCCAGGTTTCACTACCGTAAAGCAAAGTTGGCACTAGCACTGCGTTATGAATCGCCATTCGTGCTTCTTTTACGATGCTTTGTCGCTTTACTAACTGGGACAAAGCACCGTTAACTTTGTTTCCGGCAGCTACTCGCCGTTCTACATCCGAATCACATCTTCCATCCGCGCTAAACATACTTCCTAAATACACAATTTCATTCACTTGCTCTAGACGTTCCTGGTTTACCCTAATCTCGCATTTAGTTCTTACGTCACCTCTTTCAAATACTAGAACCTTAGTTTTACTTGCATTCATGCGGAGACCCTTACTTTCACACCCCTCTTTCATATTAGTGACTAATGCCTGTAGGTCGGCTTCTGATGAGGCCATGAGCACCGCATCATCAGCGTACAGCAGACAGTTTACTGTAAAGTCACCCAAATTCACACCAATGTATGACGTTCTCGTACAAAAATATATCTACCTACTTATTCCATACTTAACTATAAATCTACCTACAAATTCACCACAGAGAATAATAATGTAAAATAAATAAAATTAATATTATCTTAATCTTAATAATATTATAAACGCGGAAAGTTTTTGTAGATGTTTGTTACTCTTTCACGTAAAACTACTGAATAGATTTTAATGAAACTTTACAATAATACAGCTTATACATCAGAATAACACATAGACTACCTTTTTAATCCCGGGAACAAGTTCCTGTGGGAAACGGAACGGGAAAGCGGGCGAAGCCGCGGGCGTCAATTAGTAATATTATAAATGCGAAAGTTTGAATGGATGTTTGTTACTCAATCACGTAAAAACTCCTGAATGGGTTTTAATGAAACTTTACAATAATATAGCTTATACATTAGAATAAACATAGGCTACTTTTTATCCCGGGAACAAGTACCTGTGGGAAACGGGAAATCTTTTCTAAGGGCGTCAACTAATGTTAACAAAATAATGTGCATGAGTCGCAAAGCCTGGTTATCTGCCTACTCTGTCTCTGTCAGGGATAGGGCGTAAAAAATGAATAAAATTTGAGGTCTATCGTGTATCTATAAGTAATAGTGAGTTCATGATGTATTAACTTAGCCACACATGATCCCGGTTTCTTATTGTAAAGTACTAGCTAACCCCCGCGGTTTCACCCTTTACATATATCAAACCCCCGTCGAATTTGAAAATAATGTATTCAATTCAATTTAGTAGTTCCGGAGATTTAGTTCGTTCAACCAAACAAATAAACTCTTCAGTTGGTCCCGGTTGCCAGTAAAATGGCAGTCGTTAAGCCTGGTTGAAGGCCTTATGGGCGGCTTGAAAATTTCAACAGCAGGTAGCCACAACCTGCGTCTGTCTATATCAACACGGCAATGGGCTCACCACCTATTACGTGGGACAGGAATCCACACGGTGAAAAGTGGGAAAATATGCCTCTGCCACCCCTTCGTGGATAAGGCGTGATGGATATTTATTTTATTTATTTATTTATTCTATTTATTATGGGTCTGTTTAACATATTTGTGTTTCATGGAACTTGTATTGTTTACAATATTTGCATGCCAACGTCTTTGGTGAAATGCGCTGAGCTACCATAAAATATTTTATATTGTACCTAATAACAAAACCATTACGGAGTCATTCTTTCTATCTAGCAAAGTGTTAAGCAGGGTAAACTGAAAGTGCGTAGGTACTAAGTTTTACTATTTTACCTACTCATTTCATTGTTAAATCTGGTATAGATGAGAGAGGCGAACAAACATATACCAGACTAATTGAATGTTTGCAACACCAGCAATGTTACACTAACGTTGTCGGCTCACATAAAATTTATGCAGTTAAGTTTTTTTCCCGTACGATTCAAGGTGGCTTTTTATATATTTATTCTTACCTACTCTCGGAATCAAATTTTCTTATTAAAAAAATAAATAAATAAATATCCATCACGCCTTATCCCCGAAGGGGTGGCAGAGGCATATTATATGCCCACTTTTCACCGTGTGGATTCCTGTACCACGTACCACGTGGTGAGCCCATTGCCGTGTTGAAATGTACAGACGCAGGTTGTGGGTACCTGCTGTTGAATTTTTTCAAGCCGCCCATAAGGCCTTCAACCAGGCTTAACGACTGCCATTTTACTGGCAACCGGGACCAACAGCTTAACGTGCCTTCCGAAGCACGGAAACGCTCGCAAATGTAAATGCCACAAAGTGGTCACCCATCCGAGGACCAGCCATAGTGAAAGTTGCGTAACTCAGTGATCGTTTACAGAACACTGAGACCGCGGGGCCACGAGCGCTTTAAATTTTCTTATTGCAGTAAAATATTTAGCACTTACTGTTATTGTTACCATAAGAGTAATTATATTTTTATATTTAATACTTTTAATTTGTTGCGCTTTACAAAACTGGCGCTGTGAAAAACGTGTCCAACCATATTTATTATTATTTATATGAATAATAATGAGCTCGTAGTTGTCTGTCCTGCCAGCGGGCCAAGTCTACTATTTCAATCGCATCAGAAAATAATCGTAATCGTCGCTCAATTGAAAACCACCGGTACAAATTTGACTTTTGTTAGTAGTCTACTATCACAATCGTACTTCAGTAGACCCCCCATAGGTCGACAGATGAGTTCTACTAACACGTATCGTGACAGTATGGCCGCTAGTCAGTTGCATTTTTGATAGTCTACTAACATTTTACTAACAAAACAGCGATTCTGGTTCTACTCAACGGCTTGTCAATATTAGATTCGGCCCCCAGTTGTATAGCTTACATTATCTATACTTATTTTATAAAGCTGTGTGTCTAAAGAGTTTGTTTGTTTGATTGCTCGGTTGAACGCGCTAATATCAGGAATCACTGGTCGGATTTGAAAAAATATTTTGTGTTAGAACACCCATTTATCGAGGAAGGCTATAGGTTATATATCATTACGCTACTACACTGGGGAGCAGAGCAGTAGTCATAAATGTCAACAAATCGGGCAATTTTTTATGTATTAAATAGGTGCGACGGGAAGTGTAAATATTCCATGGGCGAAGCTGTGGGGGTCATAAAGTTTAGAATAAAAGGTACTAATACTGTACACGAATATGGGTTTATCACACCCGGCTTCGCTTCGTTTCACGTGAGTGTTTCAATACCTAATTATCAATAGTAGCATACAAGACTTTATCTACACCCATAATATAAATCCTCTATAGACGATTCTGAAACACCTTACTAATAGGATCCATTAGTGAGTATACTTCTACAACATTATTGTAATATATTCATCATATCACAAGGAAAATAACATTATAATCCAGTAAGTAACTCCATAACTTTATCGCTAGATATTACAGTTGATTAGGCGCTTGGTTTCAAAACCTATTTATTTCAATTTCTTCCCTGTATAGCCTTTGAGATATCCACCACGCTATGATTAATATTCAGCGACCAGCGTACTTGTAGGCTTTGAGTAAAAATCCGTTCGGAGGAACATTGCAATTTCTCTGAAAGGTCTTGAAAATAAACTAAAAGCACTTTTTCAAAAATGATTTACTTCCCCTTGATATTTTTTAATTTATAAAGGTTTGGTACTTTTTTCATAACACTTTCGTCTTTTATCCAGTAGATACTAGTTTGTTGGAAAGGTCCTTTGCAGCGTTTAAAATATCTGACGTTGTGCTGTCATTGTATTGCTAATTTCTTTTATAAACAAAACCTAAATATGTAATAAATCCAACATTTTTTACTGTGCGAGAATGATCATCATCATCCCAGCGTCTGTCACAGCGCCCGGGGTCGGTTTTGCTACTTTTTCTCGTCCACTTCGCACGGTCGTCGGCATCCCCTGTAGTGAGACCATTAACACGCATTCCATCCCTTACGACTTCAAGCCAGCACTTCTTGCGTCTTCCCGTCTTACTGAGGCCCGGTGGGGCTGACATGTCCAGGCAGTTGTTTCTGCGTAGTTCGGCGGTTGCCACAAGACATAACCATACTGACGAATAATTTCATAATAACACTCGTTTATATTTCGACCTCGAAAAAGAAACAAAGTAGTATTTGCACGCAATTCAATTCAAAAATTCAATTCTATTTCTATATATATTTCTATCTATATAGTATATAAAAATAAGGGTTATTAGGATATTAAGTGTTTTAATGTTGGCAATACATATATACATATTATGACGCCTGTTTCCCGGTGTTTCAGAATCTTTTTTAAAGGATTGAAATCATGGGTGTAGATAAAACAATTAACACACAGACATAACAACTTCTAACTGATATGATACTAATAAGCATAATCTTTAAAACTTGGAAAATTAACTGTAGATATTTTACTGTTACACTCGCCCGCATCCAATTCAAACCCCAAGGTGTATTTACTATATTATAAATGTTATAATTGTTATGTTAAATACGTTCAGAGGTTTGATCTGCACCCGTTACCTACGTACCCGAGGGCGCCGCACCCGTCTTCCACTAGTACATAATAACTTATATGTTATTTACGTTGTACTGATGTACCTACACTTTAATTTAGAAGATATTTTTCTTTATAACCATAAAAACTTAGAACGCCCTGACATTGCAACTGTTTCCCAAATCATTGGATCGCCGCCAGCTGTCCTACAAATTGTTGTTTATTTGCCCTTCGGATTCATATCAACCAGCGTACTCCAGGAAAACGGGGGAGCCCGAAGGTTTTGTATTAACTACTAGCATGCTATATACTTTATGCTAATGCGATCTAGCTCTTACCATTGCTTAAGCGCAATAGCGACTGTACTATCTATCTCTGTACTCTGTGTTGACCATCTTAATGCTATCGTATTTTCTGTTTTAACATACTCATAGAATATTTCATGAGCAAGTTATTTTGTATCGTAATTTAATTCAATGGTAACATAACCGAGAATAGTTAGAATAGTTTTATTTTTTTATTAAAGTGATAAAAGACAACTTGGTGACATTTGCGTAACTACTCCATTGAGCTACCAGAACTGCAGTACCTAAACAAACTGATATTCTTTATTGCACTGAGAGTCATCTATCGAGCTTCTTAGCATCTCTGATGTCTATAAACAGTGTTACAACCATTTTTAAACATTGATGCGACAATTTTTTTAACAATTAGTATATTAACTTTACTGATGTAAAAGTACGATTACTATACAATACAGTGAAGAATTTCAGCTTGTTTCGGTAAGGTTTTGATAGCAAGTAACACTTATTGTATATTACTGTCATAAATATCACAAACAGATAAAAAAATGGGTGCTTGAACTGTTGAACAGTACAATAGTGTCGCACATTGAAAAGCTACGCAGTAACTTGGCGGAAACTGGTTGTCTCTTGACTCTACTCACAGTGGAGGAATTTGCGCGTAGCCAATTCAAATAAGCTAAATGAACAACGTATTTGTGTTGTGTGGTATGTTTATATATATTTAGCGGGTTTGTAATTGATATCATCAAGCAAGCAATGTTGATTGTGTGTTAATATATATATATTGGATTATATACTGTGACTCGACAAACTGCGCGCGTTCACTGAATCCAAAATATCTGTTACTAAAAGTTTATCGTACAATTGTAATGTACATTTTGGTATTTTAGAAAAAATAGAAACGGGGTTGTATTGCTGTGTTCGCACACGTCTTTGTTTTACGGGCAATGGCATCGATCAGGTAGTCAGAACCACAATGGAATCTGCGCTTAAAGAGATTAGTTACAAGTTGCCGTTTCCTTTCCTCGATATCGATACGCCCTTTGAGGACGGGCATAATTCCATCCGTGCAAAATGATTTCATGCAGTACTCCCGATTGACGACAGTCATTGATAAGTGAGAGAGTAGGTAACATCAAGACCCTTATATCCCAGCGGAAGCCGTTCACCAACCTCCAAAAATCCAAAAACCTGGCAGCCAGGACCCGCATATGACTCCCGTATGGCTAAGCTATACAACTGACGCAGTATATCATATTATGCTGGAAGCTGAAATTTCATTCGATTACATTGCGAATTCAAGATTTTGACGTTTGTTTTACGTTCATGTTATAAGTGTTGTGTTCAAATTGTAGAAACTAATAATTATAAATATTTCTAAGGGACAGGATTATCCTATATGCCTACACGTAGAAAATGGGAGAGATTTTTTTTTTATTGTTTGTTGCGGATTTATATACTCAATGTATGTAACATGTAGTTCGTGCCCCCGCTCGCGGTCCCGCTAACTTAGTGTTTTGTAAATGTACACTGCGTTAAGCAACGTTCGCTATAGCTGGTCCTTGGATGGGTTTACAACTTTTGTGGCATTTACAATTGTGAGCGTTTCCGTGCTTCGGAAGTCACGTTAAGCCGTTGGTTGGTTGCCAGTAAAATGGCAGTCGTTAAGCCCAGTTGAAGGCCATATAGGCGGCTTGAAAAATTTCAACAGCAGGTCGCCACAGCCTGTGCCTGTCCATTTAAACACGGCAATGGACTCACCAGCTGTTACGTGGGATAAAAAATGGCATACGGTGAAATTGGGCGTATAGTATGTATGTAACATGCAGCTATACAACTCTCGCAGGCCCACTAACTCGGCGTTAAGTAGACGATCACTAACCGTTTAGTTATGGCTTAATGGTCGACTTCAAAAAAATTTCGAGTCGTGCGTGTACCTGTCCATTTTATCACGGTAATATGGCAGTTACCTACCTAGGTATGACGATATGTTATGTAGGATGAATATGTTTTAATATAATATATTTATCAGAATATGAAAGAGTATAGTTACTAACTATAGATTAAATAAATATCCATCACGCCTTATCCCCGAAGGGGTGGCAGAGGCATATTATATGCCCACTTTTCACCGTATGGATTCCTGTCCCAAGTAATAGGTGGTGAGCCCATTGCCGTGTTGAAAATAGACAGACGCAGGTTGTGGCTACCAGTTGTTGAAATTTTTTAAGCCGCCTATAAGGCCTTCAACCAGGCTTAACGACCGCCATTTTACTGGCAACCGGGACCAACGGCTTAACGTGCCTTCCGAAGCAAGGAAACGCTCGCAAATGTAAATGCCACAAAGTGGTCACCCATCCGACGACCAGCCATAGTGAAAGTTGCGTACCTCAGTGATCGTTTACCGAACACTGAGACGGCGGGGCCACGAGCGCTTCTAGAACTATAGATTATAGGTTGTAAAGAACTCCTGCTGTGTCGGAAATACATACTACGTTATGCGTATGCTTGTTTGTCACCTTAACGGTACCCAAATTCTGAGGTAGATCAAAGTTTACCTGGAATAAATTAATTAGTGGACCACTCATTAATTTGTTCCAGGTAAACGTTTCCTTAATTTTTTATTTATTCTGTTTTCCTAGGTAGAGATATACTAAATTCAATTATTAAGATATAAATGGTATAGGTTACTTAACTTTACTGTTATTTAAATTATCTAGTACAATAATTATCAACACATTTTAACTGTACACACACAAATAGTGACTCACAACATTCAAGGTTATTAGGCCTTGAAAGGTGTGTGCCACTATTTTATAAATCTCGTACTACTTATGCCACATTTTCGTATTAATAGTCAAGTACTTGCATACCGATATTTGAAACGACACTACTTTAAACAACAACATTGTATGGGCTCTCTGACATGAAAACACTGCGGAATGAAACTAGTGAGAAAAGTCACTTGGTTTTCAAATAAAAGTAGTTTAGTAGCCCTCATAGTTTTGGGCATCCTGTATATAGGAGGCTGCTACACGGGGTGCCCGGAGTTATAAGCAGGATTCGTGATGTTTTAGTAGCTTTGAGCTCGACATAAAACCCGTGTGAGGTTACCAAGTGTCATAGAATTTTAATAGTATTTAATATAGTACACTAATATTATAAAGAGGAAAACTGAGTTTGTTTGTTTGTAATGAATAGGCTTAAAAACTAATGGACCGATTTTAAAAATTCTTTTACCATTTGAAAGCTACATTATCCACGAGTAACATAGGCTATATTTTATTTAGGCAAAAAATTGGGTTCCGTAAGATATTTGGGTTTTTCGGACACAAGGTGTAAAAAATCAACCAGAAAAGTTACTTATTTTGCGTACGCTGCCTAAACTATAAAAGATAGATCCAGAAACGTTCTAAATAATTGTAGATCTTATAAATATCTACAAAAAAGTCCGCGACACACTATACCCATCCCATATACTATATCTCATCACTATACCTATACCCATAACCACTTTTTTTTTTTAATCTTGAATTTTTTTTGGACTACATTTAAACGCGTTTATTTTACTCATGCTATTAATCCTTATCAAAATAAATTATTTCATCACTATCTATCTATCTATCTATGTTCAGGCTGTATCCCTGACGGGGTAGTCAGAGAGGACAGATCGCCAGGCTTCGCGATCCATGCATACTTCTTTCGCTTCTTCGAGATTCATCAATCGCTTCATACACGCACGTCTGGGTATCCGAGTACTTTTGACCTTTCCGTTTTTGAGCAATCTGCTCACGTGGTCTTCATATTATTCTGTAATTCCCGGCCTACCCTGACTCCGTCTACCCTCTACTTTTTAACAATATATATTCTTCGTCAGTCGTTCCTCACTCATTCGTTGGACGTGTCCAAACCAACGGAGCACGCCCTTTTCCAGCTTACCGCTGACACTTTCATTCAAACCTGCCATATTGCGTATCACTTCGTTACGTATTCAGTCGGCCAAAGTTACGCCGCACAATTTTCGAAGTGATCGCATCTCCACAGCATTCAATTTACTTTCATGCATCTGCTGACATACCCAGGTTTCACTACTGTAAAGCACAGTTGGCACTAGCACTGCGTTATGAATTGCCATTCGTGCTTCTTTTACGATGCTTTGTCGCTTTACTAACTGGGACAAAGCACCGTTAACTTTGTTTCCGGCAGCTACTTGCTGTTCTACATCCGAATCACATCTTCCATCCGCGCTAAACATACTTCCTAAATACACAATTTCATTCACTTGCTCTAGACGTTCCTGGTTTACCCTAATCTTGCATTTAGTTCTTACGTCACCTCTTTCAAATACTAGAACCTTAGTTTTACTTGCATTCAAGCGAAGACCCTTACTTTCACACTCCTCTTTCATATTAGAGACTAATGCCTGAAGGTCGGCTTCTGATGAGGCCATGAGCAGCGCATCATCAGCGTACAGCAGACAGTTTACTGTAATGTCACCCACATTCACACCCATATTAAAATCTTTAAATTTCTGCAGGCAACTGTCTAGACACACTATGAACAGCCAGGCGGACATGACACATCCCTGTTTGACGCCTGTACAGTCATAAAAAAGAGGTGGCACATCCCCCCCTACTCGCACGCAAGCTTTACAGTCCCTGTATAGCGACTGTATTGCCCGCAGTAGCGAGCCGTTAACACCATATCCGGGCAGCAAGTCCCACAGCGTTTCTCAAATGCTTTCTCTAGATCCACAAAAGTTCCTTCCACGTCGGAATCCGCATTGAGCCTCCCATAATTATCTTTCAGACTTTTCTTGCATTCGTGCCGTTATAACCTTTGCATACACCTTACTAGCTAAGCTGACCAAGCTGATCGCCCTGTAGCTGGAGCAGTTTTGGTGCGAGCCTTTCCCTTTGTAAATAGGCACTACAACTGCTACTCGCCAGTCATCTGGGACCTCACCCGTCTGCCAGTAGAAGTTGCATAACAGACATAGTGTGTCCCAGACGCGCGACCCACTGTACTTGATCATCTCAGCAGTAACTCTGTCTTTTCCCGCAGCCTAACCACATTTCATACTTCTTATCGCTTGTTCTATTTCTTTCATACTAATGACTTTAATGACATCGGGATCCGGAGCATCGAAGTGAGCTCCACTTCCCGATGTGGCATCTCTGTCTATTCTTGCATACATATTCACTCCATCTCTGCAGGACGTCAGTTTGGTCTGTTGGGACGTCATTGTTAACACTAAGCACTTTATTCATACTGCAGATTGCCAAACAACTCCGGTTCTTGCCTACTTCTTTCCAGAAGAGCCTGGCATTATCCCGGAAATTGGACGACAACCTTTCATCCGCTTTCATTGTGCACCTTTCACGAGCTTCTTCTATCAGTGCCTTCGTGTTAACTTTCTGCAGCTTGTATCTCTCTTTCATATTAAAATCATTCCGCGAGGCTAAGTAGTCTAGCCATGCTTTCTTCTTCATTCGAACTGCTTCTTTCACTTCCTCATTCCACCATGCGTCTCGCTTATTACTTTTGCCTTTTTTCGTTTCACCACACACTTCCACAGTGGCATTTACCATACTATACCTAAGGTTCTGCCATACACTTTCCACATTCTCACTACTTACATTGACATCGCCAAGCTTTTCGGCTACCCTTTCTTTATATTTATTCTTAATGGATGCATCCTGCAGCTTTCAGCTTTTGATGCTATAAGTCGGCTCAGGTTCAGGGCACTCGGTACGATGACGCCTACCCGCGAACAGACCCCTCATCCTAGTTATGACTAGGTAGTGGTCTGAACCCAGCTCAGCGCCTCGATAAACCCTTGTGTCCATCACCTGTTTACGGAGCCGACTATCCATTAGGAATAGATCTATCATGCTTCTCTTTGACTTACATCTCCTCGAATACATATTAATTTGTTTGTGGTTGAACATTGTGTTCGCCACAAACAAATCCTTTTCCTTACAAAATGCCAGTATTAGCTTGCCAGCGTCGTTCACCATTTTATCCCCATACTTCCCGAGTACCGACTCAAAACCGTAGCGAGCGGTACCCACCCATCCATTCAAGTCTCCACATACTATAAGTCTTTCATTTTCTTTCATCACATTTAGAGCTACTCTCATACTCTCCCAGAAGTCCTCTAGCTCACTCGCGTTCGACGAAGATACTGGCGCGTAAGCAGCTACCAGGAAAATCTTCGTCAAACCAAGTTTTACACGGATCCAGAGGATTCTAGGACCAACCAGTTTGTACTCACACATACCACAGGCCAATCGCGAGGACAGCAAAATTCCAACCCCCCCAACTGCCATGCTCGCTCTCTGGTACTCCAGACCAAAGCGCGAGCACCCCACCCGGGAGCTCCAAGACTTCGCTGCCCTTGCGCTTGGTCTCTGTCAAGCACACTACATGGCGGCATACCGTGGCGGTCCCTTACGCCGCTCTGGCACACACTTTTCGCACCAGCGGGGACGAACTGGTGCGCGTCGCCTCGGGGGCACGCCCTAGCAGTAATCGCCCTGGTGGCACTCGTGTTGGAGTAGAATTGCAGCCGAAGCTGGCAGGGATGGCGACGTGCACGCTTCTACTCTTCATCTTTCATCATTAAGTAAAGTTTATGTACATAATATTTACATATTCGACCAGCCCGTGCGGGCGTAGGTAGGTACTGGAGAGCGAAGAAGTAATCAACGAATTCGGAATATATAAACGAAAAATATTGTGAAATTAATAAACGACGGTATTAAATGAGTGCCATGGGGTTCAAAGTATGTCACGGGAGAAGCCGGGCGGGACAGCTAGTGTCTTATACAGTAAGATATTGCGATACAACAAGAAACCACATCCCGCAAAATTAAACAATTTTAATTAATAACAATAAATTTAAAATCAAGATCCTTGAATAAAAAAAAACTCGTACACTTATTAATATTATTGAAAATTTTAAACCAGTATTAAAATATCAAATTTATACTAAATTGTCGTTCGCCGCGTTAGAAAGTCCTCGATGAATTCCATGTTTGTAAAATGTGAGAGTGCTAAAATTGGTGTTAACTATCACCGGTTTAACTGCCTGCGTCGATCTAAAAAATATTATTGACCTCATTTCTACCAGCCAATCCAACCATGAATTAATATGGAAGTTTACATTATTTATCAAACATTAGGCGTATTCGAAATGCAGTGTTCTAAGACCAGTTTTACACGAGACACTCCTCATGCGCTTCACGCCACTTTACCACAGGACATGAACCGGACCCAGTACTTTTTCACGGCTGTGTGACTCTTACAGTACCCCGCTAACTCTTACAGTACAGAGTAAGTAAGAAAAGCATCGTGGCCTCATCTTGTGCACAGATGGCATAATATTTTTTTTACAAAAGTTACATCAAGGTCCGCCATAATAAATAAAGAAAAGAACTTTTTAACCTGAACTAGCCTGAAAGAATGACTTGTGGGAGGCGGACATCGTTCTGGCATCTCCAACACCAAATTGTAAATAGGCCATCAAAAAAAAAAAGCCTTCCTAAGTTTCTTGCCGGTTCTTCTCAGGTGGCCGCGTTCCGAACCGGTGGTCGCTTTAAATATTTTAAATAGTGTATGACATTTTGTAAGCGCCGTTAAAATGGTCTATGCAAAATAAAGATATTTTTATTATATTTTTTTTATTTATTTATGTAATCTTAATATATAAAAGGCAAAGTCCTGACTCACTGGTGACAATCAACGCCCAGCTCATACCCTTTTATATAGAAATCATTTCAGAATTAATAAACATAGAAATTTGCCTATTGGTTATAGGTAAGAAAATTAAAATAGACATATTTCACGATTTTCTGAAATTCTACTCTTAAGGGTGAAAAAAAGGCTATGAAAGATTGCATGGAAATCCGTACTTCTTAAAGTAATATACTTTAAAAAATGTAAATGAGCTATCTCTTAGAATTAAAGATGGAAGTATTTCAGAATTTTCCGACATTTTAAAGGAGAAAATAATGTTGCATGGAAATCCATCATTTAATCTAACTTATAAAATAAAGTAGAGAGGATGTAAGCCTGCATGCATTTGTACAGCTAATAGTAAGCTATCTTTAAAATTAGACACAGACTTTGTGTAGAACTATAATTAAGAAACATTATATTGTTATAAAATGTTATAATATTTCTCAGGATTTAGGCAATGTTTTCGATAAAAGCCCTCAACCGGCTTAATTTTTCCGCAATATTCAACAATTAATGCAATATTTTAACTAAATCTTGACAAATTTAGGTATCAACTAAACCTTTCTAATGAATCACTTTAGTGCATGGTAATATTTTCAGTAGCTTTTAAATTTATCGGGAACGACAGACACAGCGAACGACTTTGTTTCACATAAGTTTAGTGAATTTTATAGTTTACAAGATGATATTAGAGACATCAATATTCGTTATACTTACCTAGAATTCAAGGGTTTCTTTAAATGTAGAACATATTCGAAACCTGACGTATTTGCAAGTAATGTTGTGAGTATGTGTCGTTGTAAAGGAGTAATCTGAGGATCTGCTGAACCGATTTTGAATATTCTTTCACCAATAGAAAGCTAAATTATCAGCGAGTGTCATATGCTATATTTTTTTCCTGTATTCGCATGGGAACGAGGAATACGTGGATGAACCACAATTAGCTTAAGTTATTAAACAAAGAAATGTGGAATTTGGTGCAAGTAATCATTACATACTTAATTAAAAGTGGCTAAACCATGAAATAACCTAAGCAATTAAACAAAGGAGCGTGAAATTTGGTGGATGTATTCTTTAGATTATTTTGAATAAGCACTAGGAAAGCAATTGCCGGTATTCCACGGGAACTGGAACGACATTACTAATACCAGGCACAGTCCTTTAGATGAGCACCAAGAAAGGAATTCCCGGTATTCCCACGAGAATGTAATCCTACTACTATTTCTAATGTGACAGTTTGTGAAGATTTTTTTTATGTTAGGATGATTGTTATAATATTTAACATGTGGGGAGTTTTTTCATACCGAGAAAATATCTTATTCCTACGGGATCCACTTTTTGTGTAATAACCAAATTTCACGCGAGCCGCGGGCATCAGCTAGTTGTATAATAGAACGGAAAACTAAATGAATTAAATATATGTTTATTCATTTATTTCAAGGTTTACTTTTTATTTTTATTGACATGTAACTCTAAAAAACATATTTAATGGTAAGTAGCTACTGTGACGTACCTACACACAGTACCTACACAGTAACGATAACGAGTAGCTGTTAATTGTGAGTTCATTTCTTTACAAACCATTGCCTCTGCTATCGCATACAGAATAAGTGCAATCGGTTTACTTTAGTGAATAGAATAGAAGAGAAATATACTCGTACTTTATTGTATCAATTATTAATGCTCTAGTGCATGGGAGTAGATTGTTTCTTTTTGACATGCAAGAGCACGATATGGCAGTGAATAGTTCTGGATTATACATTGGTAAGTTCTCACCAAATTCAATATCTTCTACTCTTATATGAGTACGGCTAATGAGTGTTGAGGAACGAGTGATGTTTCTCAGACTAGACATTGTAAACCACGTCTTTGTATAGTCGTATGTATAATTATTCAGCGCGAGAATTCTTATAGTGCGATACAAGATTGACAGTGAGAACTTCCATATCGAGAAGTAGGATTATTAGTATTTGATAGCTCTTTAATATGTGGCGCTGGTCGCTCCACGAGTATGTAAGTACATATTGTTAGTAACACATATTTGTGTTAAATTCCATCGTTCAAGAATCGTCATCAACATTACTTTAGTTTCCGGTCAGAAACTACCACATGAGTTCGTCACTGAGGTGATACAAGTCGCGTAAAGCCTGAAATTTTAATCGTAATTTTAATAAGTCCAAGTCGTATGGACTATGAGACCTAAAACTAAGTTAGTGGACCAAGTGCAGTTTAGGATTGTAACAACAGCAAATCGTATTAATAAAATCATGATCTTTATCTCCTCTTTATCACAGTTGTTTGTTTTGGTTTGGTCTGGTAGCATATTCAACAGGAAGTTTGCAAAATTATGACTCTAGGCAAACCAGAAAATAAATATTTAGGACTTATACTCATTAACTGCCACCTGGACCTATTTAAGTGGTGTGTGTTGACAGATGCCACTCGTGAAGATATGACCCTTGATAATTAGTGGATAAGCGTTTTTAAATGCAGCCCACGAATAATTAAATTAATTTAATTTAATTAAGTTATTGATCATTGACTATTTATAGTAAATGATCAATAATTTAATTAATATAAACTTAAAATATCTTAATATAATGGCCTAAATAAAAGGACAACTGATCAAAACGTTAACTTTCTTTTCTTAACAATTTTTTTTGTATAAATTATTAAATTTTTATATTAAGTACAGAAGCGCTCGTGGCCCTGCAGACTCAGTGTTCTGTAAACTATCACTGAGTTACGCAACTTTCATTATGGCTGGTCCTTGGATTGGTGACCACTTTGTGGCATTTACATTTGCGAGCGAAGGCATGCTAAGCCGTTGGTCCCGGTTGCCAGTAACGTGGCAGTCGTTAAGTCAAGTTGAAGGCATTATGGGCGCTTGAAACATTTCAGCAGCAGGTAGCCACAAACTGCTTCTGTCTATTTTAACACGGCAATGGGCTCACAACCTATTACTTGCGACAGGAATACTCATGGTGAAAAGTGGGCATACAATAAGTATGCCTCTGCCACCCCTTCGGGGATAAGGCGTGTTAGATAAATTAAGTCAATTCTCGTTTCAGGTCGAACTTTATCCTTAACGAAAGTGAATTCTGAAATCTATGCTTTTCGGCCACGGCAGTGTAATAAAATAATGCGAACGGTTCAAACATTCAAACGTTCCAACATTTTTTTACATTATAAAGTATGACTTGATAAAAAAAAACGTTTTAGCACCAGTCCCGGTTTCATCTACAACCTTTACTTCTCAGCAAGGGTCCCCTTTCCATTGGTTTTAACGTGTTAGACTATTTTTGAGGAGTGCTACTACAGGGCTTTAAGCCGTTCTCCATTTCCATTCCATTCTCCATTTTCCAATATCCATTGCTTCAAAGGTCATCTATCATTTATAAGGTGAAGTTTGCTGGGGCTCCATATATCTCGATTGCTATCTTTACTATAATATTTAGACAATAGAATGTTATGTATGGCGTATTATGATGATTAAGATGTAAAATTATGCATTTTAAAACTATTGCTTTTAAAAAAATAATGCTTAGTTTAAAACATTGATCATTATTCTCAATACATGAATTAAATATATCTTTACTCATGTAGGTCACAAAGTAACACTTATGAGCGTCATAATTATTGCTTCTACATTTACATTTGCTGCCAGATTCGCAAAGCAATAGGTAGAGCCTGATGAAAAACTAGCAAATAAAACACAATTTGGGCTTGACCGTTGTCTGTTCTTGGTTACAAATGTAGGAATGGCTTCCATTAATTTACTTACATTGTTATTTAGAGTTAACCAATCGTAGACCAAACTTAGTTTGCCTTGGGGCTCGAGGCTCGACATCCACGTTGGATCCCTATTTTCCCCCGGGCATGCTCGAGGACAGGAAAAGGACCGCTTGCCAGCAACCCCATTTCACGAAGGGGTCATGGAATGGCGTTAATTCGGCAGCTCCTGACCTGGCCGATAGAAGCGTAAATGTGATGTGATGCTCTCGGCTATCGTTAGTAGTAGCAAAGTCCTGTGGACTCGTGATGATCCCATTACAGGGGAAGATAAGGCTCGCGGAATCGCGGAAGTACCCAGCCTAGCCGGTGGAAATGTTGAATGTGCATTAATGTGTCGCACCACACATTAATGCGCATTTTCACAGCAAAGCTATGAACTAATAAACTCCATATCTTCTGCTTCCTTTTCTTCATCGCAAATTGTTAAATATAAAAATATCTTCTTTTTACAATTATTCATACCTAAAGACTGGCTGGTACAGTATGCGCAAAATTCGCAAAACATCCCTCGCTGGTTTTGTTTGTGCAAATATCTATCTGAAGTTAATGTTGAGGAACACTACAAGGGGTGTTATGTATACGAGTACAATGATTTATTATTTTGTTTTTAGAGTGCATGAGTATTTGCATGTTAGAGTTTCATACAAGAAAGTACTTAGGTACTTTAGGTATGGAAAGAAGCCTGGTGATCTGTCCTCTCTAATTACCCTGCTGTTAAGGATACCGCATGAAGATATTTGGTTAATATACTTTGTCAAATTTCTGTTATTATTGTTATTTTTTGAAGTATGGTGACTCCTACACATGAACATCCTTCATAATTCAGCAGTTGAAGTTTACTGATGATTGAATATTTTAAATGGTTATTTTTACTACTTACTTTAGTACATCTCAGAAGTAGATGGATTACTACTGACTATGTACATCCCATTTTAGAAAAGGTTTACATATCCAAAAGTTGACCGTGATTAAAATGCTTAACCGCAATAACCATTACTGTCAGTATCTCTTTACGTGGGTTTTAAAATCTAGTCTACTCTAAGTTTCATGTAATGCAACTGAACATTTTTAATATATTTTATCGAACACGAATGCCAAAATAATGGACGCATCTTATTTAGATGGACTTAACTTTTTTGTTTATGAACTAATTAAAATAAAATAAAGTAAATATTAAAAGTGAAGTAAAGAGTTGCAAAACATTTTACTGAAAACCGTACATCGATTGGTTTAGCCGTTTCAAAAATGAGCGTTTACATATACCTACCTAGACAGACAAACAGAAAATAATACCAAAAATGATTGTCTATTGCCTTAATAAAGAAGACCCCCAACATTTTTCTATTTCATTTATCTTCGATGTAGAGACAGCGACCAATTACAGATTTACTATAGTATACATGAATAAAAAAGAAAATACGATTGTTATAGATGATTTAGTGACTTAATTCCATGCATTTTTATCATATTCATACTCGTATAAGTACCTATTTTAAGATCTAAAGCTGAAACTAAATACTCTGTTATGTTGTACACAGTTAATTTTAATTAGTATAAATACTCAATTAAAAGGTTTTAATGTGGGTTTTAAGCATATCTTTGAAATTTTAAAGGGACTTCCCACTTCATAAAATAGCGTCCAATGGTAGCGCATTTTACCTACAGTTGTACCGCCACAATAAAAAACCACAATTCGAAACAGGTTTATTAAGGTTTTTATAAATATTAAGTACCTACCTAAATTGTCCTCAGTTTTTCTAACACACATTAACATAAAAAAATCATATCTAAGAATTCATTAAAGTTATGTGGGTACGTAAATCCTTATTAAAATCAGCTAAAAATTTTACAAGTTATTCGTTTTGAATATTTGTGATTCTTCTCTAGCTGCCAAAAGCATCTCATTTATAGAAGAATTTATTTTCTAGGTGCATCAGGTGTGAAGAGCATCGGCCGGCGGAAGGCAGTTCCTGTGCTATATGTGCGGGGGACGCACTATGAAGTTGGCTATGATGTTGTAAGTATCATGTAATAGACAAAAACAGCGCTACCTACTGACAACATCTAAAACAGAAAATAACAAAAATTACTTCCTTTTAAAAAAAAAACTATTACAGCGCCACCTTGTGTATACTACAGCAACTTTTTCGTTAGGCACTTGTGATAATAGTTACACTATAGTAGCCTAGATGGCGCGTATTAATACTCGACATCCTTGTTTGTAATATTTTCGTTAGAGCTTTCCAGTGTCACATTTCTTAACAAGTACCTAAGTCGTTGGCATATACAAAAATTAATTCAAATAAAGTTAAATAAATAAATAAATATCCATCACGCCTTATCCCCGAAGGGGTGGCAGAGGCATATTATATGCCCACTTTTCACCGTGTGGATTCCTGTCCCACGTAATAGGTGGTGAGCCCATTGCCGTGTTGAAATAGACAGACGCAAGTTGTGGCTACCTGCTGTTGAAATTTTCAAGCCGCCCATAAGGCCTTCAACCAGGCTTAACGACTGCCATTTTACTGGCAACCGGGACCAACGGCTTAACGTGCCTTCCGAAGCACGGAAACGCTCGCAAATGTAAATACCACAAAGTGGTCACCCATCCGAGGACCAGCCATAGTGAAAGTTGCGTAACTCAGTGATCGTTTACAAAACACTGAGACCGCGGGGCCACGAGCGCTTCCACTTCAAATAAAGTTGAGACAAATGTAGCATTATCATTAATTAATTTTATTTTTTACCAGCTTTGCTGACCCCACAGCTTCGCTAATGACACAATTCGAATTAAACTGTATGAAAATTTGTCCGATTTGCTAACATTTATAATTACTGCTCTGCTCTCTTTTATATTAGCGTGACGATTTATGGCCTATAGCCTTCCACGATAAATGGGCTACACAATACAAAAAAAAAACTTTTCGACCTTAATAGTTCCTGAGATTAGCGCTTTCAATCAAACAGACAAACACTTCCGCTTTATATATTAGTAGGTATAGATAATGCTACTTTAATCAAAAGTCAAACGTACCTAGTGTTTTTTTAGTTAGTAAAGCCCTCGTGACTAAAAATTAGATGTAAGATAGGTGCTAATTTGGAGAATAATATAACCAACACGTGTATCCTTGTCACCAGGGACGCACATTCTCTTCGATCATCAAGAGCTATCTCGCGAACTATGATCTCTTACGGGTCTTCGAAAAAGAATACAGGACGGAGGAAGGCCGAAAGTCGTACGACTTGACTTTCGCTAACATGAAAAAGAGGTTCCCGTACTATGTGAAGGAGATGCAAGGCGTTGCGGATGGCGCCAATGTACCCTTCTATCAGGTAATAGAATATTTGTAACTATAGCTATAACGCTGTATGATGGATGGCGACACTAGTATGATAAATCTATACATTTTGGCCCATTTAAAACGGTCAGATGGGCTACTCTGAAACTATAAGATACAGAAAAGCTCTTCTAAGAAACCATGTCACTGATTTTGATATCACTTGATATCAACAATATTTATTTATTATAAATTAAAGATAAATAGATCTTTCAATGTCTTATATCTATAGATTTAGAGTTGGCCATACCACCACCACCCTGTCTATAGATTTAGAGTTGGCCATACCACCACCACCCTGTCTATAGATTTAGAGTTGGCCATACCACCACCACCCTGTCTATAGATTTAGAGTTGGCTATACCACCACCACCCTGTCTATAGATTAAGAGTTGGCCATACCACCACCACCCTGTCTATAGATTTAGAGTTGGCCATACCACCACCACCCTGTCTATAGATTTAGAGTTGGCCATACCACCACCACCCTGTCTATAGATTTAGAGTTGGCCATACTACCACCACCCTGTCTATAGATTTAGAGTTGGCCATACCACCACCACCCTGTCTATAGATTTAGAGTTGGCCATACCACCACCACCCTGTCTATAGATTTAGAGTTGGCCATACCACCACCACCCTTTCTATAGATTTAGAGTTGGCTATACCACCACCACCCTGTCTATAGATTAAGAGTTGGCCATACCACCACCACCCTGTCTATAGATTTAGAGTTGGCCATACCACCACCACCCTGTCTATAGATTTAGAGTTGGCCATACCACCACCATCCTGTCTATAGATTTAGAGTTGGCCATACTACCACCACCCTGTCTATAGATTTAGAGTTGGCCATACCACCACCACCCTGTCTATAGATTTAGAGTTGGCCATACCACCACCACCCTGTCTATAGATTTAGAGTTGGCCATACCACCACCACCCTGTCTATAGATTTAGAGTTGGCCATACCACCACCACCCTGTCTATAGATTTATCATGCAAGTGTTGATGGGTCAGTGATTGACTCGGTAATTTTATTTACCCACTTAAAACCTAACACCTCGACAATCGAAATTTTTATAATAAGCTACTCTTATAAGGAAGGCACTCATTAAGACAAGACTTTTGAAAATTTCATCTCTATGAGGGTAAAGTAGAGGATAACGGTATGAAAGTTTATTATTTTCTTAATTTAACTTAACTATCTTTACGCTGTATCCCAAGTATGAAGCGATTGACGAATCTGCAGGAAGTGAAAGAACAAGTATGCAATTATTATTTTTTTAAATGCATTTTAAGTGAATGACAGTGAACTTACAGCTAAATGAATAATGGTCAAATTTCGACCAATGGGCGGGGCCGGCGACTAGTTGATAATAAATATGAATAAATGTTCCCAGCTGTTCCTGCTGCAAATGGACGACATCATCGAGAGAGTGAACGAGAACAACATCTCGCGCAACGACACCGGCGGTTGCAGCTCCATCGCCATCAAGACTCCTCAGGAGGTATGCCATAGATAACATTACAATACTGTGATACTGCCTCAAATGAATGTGCGATCACCTTGACACTAGAGATACTGTCCCTTATGCAAACTGGACGGGTGCAAGCCGAGAAGCATGAATGTCTGGGATGCATGCTGTGTACACAAGTTCCTTTCTCCTGACCATCCGGTTGTCCGCAGTCTAGCTTAAATATCCTTAGGAGGATCGTTGATTTTGTCTATCAACAATGTTTTTATTCTATTTTATTTTATTAAAGTATTCGTTTGTGAAATATTAGCTTTTTAATTAAGGCATGTTTATGTTTATGTGTAGTAAGTATATAAGTCCGATAGGTTTAAGCTCTGCTAGCTGCGAAGACATTGATCAATAAATCACAAGATTAAAAACGATTTTTTTTAAATTTAATTAATATGCTATATCATGGCTAAACTGCCAGAGTATGGTAGTGGTACCGTGCAGTTAATGTGAAGAGGACTGCTTCCCATTAAATTCACACTGCCACGTGAAAACTGTAATTCGTTTCTGTTTTAGACAATTCTGGGGCACACGGAGGACGCAGCCAAAGAGACCCTAAACCACTTCTACATCATGTCAGCTCACATCATACCTTCACCCGAGGATAAGGAATTGGGGGTAAGAGTATCTGTTTTGAATGGATAATAAAATAGTCAGTCTTTATACTCGTAATTCAGCCAAACTTTAATTTAGGTAAAGTAGTAGGGTGATTTAACGTTTTATTAATTAAACATGAATAAACATAATAATGTATTAGAATTTTTAGGCTGTTGAGGAAAGATTTACTTCGCTCTGCTATGCGGGCTGGATGCCTGGCTACACAATGGGCTTTAACCAGAATGGACTGGTTTTCTCCATCAATACTCTTAGCCCTATGAATCTTAAGGCGGGCAACACACGTAAGTACCCAAATTCAATTATAATATTTACATAATATCATCGTTATGAATAAAATTTAAAATCTCTTTCTCTCATTTTCAGCAAGAACCTTTTTAACTCGCGCTATGCTCGCGTCCAAAAACTTCGCGGAAGCCGAGACCATCCTACGTGACGAAGGTCTGGGTATAGGGAACGGGTTTTCCGTAAACATGATCTGGACAAACTCTTGGAATGAACACCAGGTGTACAACGTGGAGGTAGCGCCAGATGTCCGGGCAGAGAGTTCCTTGGTGAACGTCCAGAGATATGATAAGGATCCCCTGGTGCATTGTAACAAGTGAGTGTACCTCCTCATAACCACCCCTTTCAAACATCGCTATAGCGTTCGGCCTTGTACCACCCGCATCCAGCACTTTCCTGTAAGGTTTCGTGGGCTTTATGTATACCTATAAATTTTACCGCATGAAATTTATTCTATGATACAAATATCAGAACTTGACTGTGCTCGCTTCGTTGATTTAGAGTTTTATAATGACGCTTAGTTCACACTAACACTAACGATAGCCACAACACTATGGATTTTAATTTAACAAATTAAACCTAATTCATTTAGATATAATATCTATGCAGAGCACATTATTGCACATTACACTAATATACAATTTAGTATAGAGCGGACCCTAGTTGTTGCGATACACAGCCTTGACCGACGCTTGGATGATGATGAGTTTAAGCTCTGAATTTTTGTAGATATTTCTCAAATATAAAAACGTTTTGCTCAAAACAATTCATAACATAGGTATTATGTATTAAAGACAGTATTTGATACAAGGCTGCCTGGCTATCTTGTACAATGGGCGTCAGGTTTGTCATTTTGAAAGATACGATACATGGCGTAAAATATTATCTTGACTATTGAAAATACCAACAGTCCTTTCTAAAAGTGTGTTGTTCTTGAGCTGTGCATTTTAAGGTTAAATCTTCAAATGATAATTTCAGATACCAAAGAGCGAACGTGTCAGAGGTGACGGGCGAGATAATCAATAGCAGCGTGGCGCGGCTGAAGACGATCTCGACGTACCCCAAACCGCGAAGCCGGCAGGACATTGCGGAGATCCTGTCCGACACCAGCCGGCCTGAGTTCAACCTGTTTCAGGAGAACACTGCTGACATCATGACCATTGCTGCAGGTAATGTTTTATATATTACTAGCTGATTCCAGCGGTTTCACTCATGACATACTTTGAGCCTCCGTAAACCTATTCTACTCCGTACCAGGTGGGTTCAGCTGCTAACCGACAGATAGAGTTCTGTCGTAGTTCCAAAAGTTTGCTTCTCAAAAAGTGCCAAAACTTCACAGCCATAATAAAAATTGAGTCACTATTTATTATACAATAGAGTCCTCCACTGTGTCTGTTCGCGATAAACTCTAAAACCACTGCATCGATATTCACGCTGCGCTGTGCCAATGAAAATAGAGGTTCTTGAAAAGTAACATACATACATATTGTCACGCCTTTATCCCCGAAGTGGTAGGCAGAGGCATATTAAACGCCTACATTTCACCTTATGCATCTCTGTCCCACGTAACAGGTGGTGAGCCCATTGCCGTGTTGAAGTGGACAGGGGCAGGCTCTGGCGACCCGCTGTTGAAATTTTTCAAGCCGCCCATAAGGCCTTCAACTTGGCTTAACGACTGTCATTTTATTGGCAACCGGGACCAACGGCTTAACGTGCCTTCCGAAGCACGAGGCTGGGGGCGGGTCTAAAGGGCCGAATAAATATATATTATTTTATATTTATTCGGCTAGGTGGTAATAAAAAGGCTAAAAGGTCTTATGTGCTAGACTGACTAGACTAATTAGCACGACAAATTAAAGTCCTGGTAGTATCGGACTTGAGAAACAAAAATGTATATAATTTGTTAAGTATTTTTATACATTGGCTAAAATATAAGGATATTTGTTGGAATTGTCAGAAAAAAGGAAGCGTCTGGGAGATTTCATCGAAAACGTTGCCCAAACTCTTTGAGATATAACAAAATAATGTATTGTGAATCTTATATAGATCTACAAAAAAGTCCGCGATGGCATATATCTATCTTTGAAGGATAACTTACTATGACACTGGGGGAAACGAGAAAAGGTAAACCCACCACTCGGGCAAAGCTAGTAGGTAATAAGTCTCAGTGGAAGCTCTTTAAAATTTATGACGCATGCATGTATTAAATGAGGTTTTCCATTTCAGCTATATTCGACATGAACAAACGAACTTGGAGCATCTACATCAATCAGCCGAAGTACTCCGAGCCGGTCGCAGTGATCCCCATCACCTTCACCTCACTTGATTTCTAGTTATAAACCTACAATACGAGTATATCACTGTGTTCATATTCTATGTACCTCTGAATCAAATGTTACATTAATGTTGAACCGGTGTTATATTAAGGGTGAAATTATAAATAAAGTTAGATTATGATTATATAATTTTAGATAAATAGAAAGTTAATATAAATAAATCTACATAGTAATATGAAAGTACGTGACCGTCGGTATTACCCTGTCACACTTCGTGTGCTGGATTAAGATGAAAGGGGTTGATGATTATTAATGGAGCATGGCCTTTCTACCAATCCCGCATCTTGGTGATTGTTGACAACAATAATCACTGTACGGCAGTCAATTGCTGGCCATATAAGTTCTGCGCCACTCCCTGGGACTTTTATAAAGTCGTCATCCATATGTCATGAGGAAGCCGAGATAAATTCAACGAAATCAATATAAACGGAAAAGTAAAGGCATGGACTATGAAAAGATGATCAAGAGACGCCATGACCAACTTGGATTGCTAATATCTCGGCAATGTGACATTCTACTACGGATGGTATTTGAATATTTTCTGTTTAAATTGCGTCGGCAATCGATGAATGTAGATACCGTGGCTGGCCGCCATTTTGTTTTTTCTAGCCAGTAGATATAGTATACCACTCTTGTGAAAGGAATAACACGATAGGCTGGTTTTGGTCGCGATAGCTAGGAACTAGATCCAGTACCCACGGATTACTTATAAAGTTACATCGTCCTACAATATTAGGTACTTAATCTATAATCTAGTAATTCGTCTCCACTTTTTTGATAGCACAGGCTGTGCTGTCTTTTGGCGTACAATAATGCCTATTCTATTCTCTCGCCTCACAGAGCTCTGAGCTCAACAACTAAGTGGTCCCAAATGTCCTCAACTTGTACAGAGGGTGTTAATTTTATTCGACCTACATTAATAGAAAGCAAATACTAAAAGTAGTACCTATTTTGCGATATAAATAGGATTGACTATTTTTTTTCAACAAAAGTCTAATGTGAGTCATCTCTATGTAGAAACAAAGGATTTGTGAAAATTCTTGATCGTTTCTTCAAAAACAAGGCTATTTGTTGTTGTGATTGATGAATCAATTAAATTTCATATTTATATTTACTAGCTTACTAGGTAAACATTGCTCTGCCATATAAAGGTTACCCTTATCACCTAGGGATATAATAACAACAAAAACAATAGTCTACGACCGTATTCTCAGACCTAGCATATATACACAAAAATATTTATAAAAATCGTTCAAGCCAACAAACACTGATACGAGATTTTATATATTAGATATATATATATACATACTTTTATTAATAGTAAATAAGTACACAAAAGATTCAGCGATATTATAGTGATTTTTTGAGCCTTAAAGTTTTTTATTTACGTTTGAAGTTCCTATCCATATTATATAATTATTATTAATGATTATTCACACAATCTCCATGCATGTCTGTGTATAAAATAGCACAGATTTTCCTTAAACACTAGAGAGGATAAAGCTAAGTTTGGTGACTTCCACCATCTAACCTAAATCTATATCTTACAAGAACTACTCTAGTTACCAATTTAATAACGATCTAGCTGAATTCTAAAACTATAACGCACATATTCAAAAGCGTCCTTGTCCTATCACGCCTTTTCCCCAAAAAGGCATTTTGTAGAGGCATATTATATGCCCACTTTTCACCATGTGCATTCCTGTCCCACGTAATAGGTGGTGTGCCCATTGCCGTGTTGAAATAGACAGACGCAGGTTGTGGCTACCCGCTGTTGAATTTTTTCAAGCCGCCTATAAGGCCTTCAACTTGATTTAACGACTGCCATGTTACTCGCAAATGTAAATGCCACAAAGTGGTCATCAATCCGAGGACCAGCCATAGTAATAGTTGCGTAACTCTGTGATCGTTGTCAGAACACTGAGAACGCGGGGCCACGAGTGCCACAAATGGAACGTTGCAGTAAGTACCACGCCGTTTATTCTACAGTGTAGAGTCTTCGTCTCAATATTTCTTATCGACCGCCTGTACAAGGTGACGATATCTATCGCTTTCCCAAGTCTAAACTCATAAACACTGCTGTTTCAATATTACCGAATCGTCGAGTTGAGGAAATATTAAAACTTATTAATACGCAATAAAGAGCCGAAGGCCATAATGATTTTTGTACAGTGGTTATTTTAAAAAATGTGCAGTAATAGCACTACTGAGATCTTTAGGACCCGAGTCAATCCCGCCTGCAAGCAATGCACCTTATGAATAACGGACTTAGTCATAGCGAATGGAACGAAAACTTTGAACAAAGCCGATACAGACACTGAGGTGGTACAATAAAGATCAATACTCTCCTAAACTTGTATTACTTGATTACACTATAACTAAATAAAATAAATATCCATCACGCCTTATCCCCGAAGGGGTGGCAGAGGCATATTATATGCCCACTTTTCACCGTGTGGATTTCTGTCCCACGTAATAGGTGGTGAGCCCATTGCCGTGTTGAAATAGACAGACGCAAGTTGTGGTTACCTGCTGTTGAAATTTTTCATGCCGCCCATAAGGCATTCAACCAGAACCAACGTCTTAATGTGCCTTCCGAAGCACGGAAACGCTTGCAAATGTAACTGCCACAAAGTGGTCACCCATCCGAGGACCAGCCATAGTGAAAGTTGCGTAACTCAGTAACGTCACGAGCGCTATAACTACAATATTATAATAACCATTTTAGATTAGACGTTTAGTAGAAAAATTTACATGAGTGCAGTGTATTTCGGTTTATGATCTACACCGTTCATTGACACATAATGTAACCAGTAATTTATTTTTACCATTTGCATGAGGAATGAAAGGACGTTCATTCGGCTGTCTTCTTACCACGCACAGCACAATTATCGTAGGCGGACAACCTCACGCTGTAAGACAATTAACAGAACTGGAGTTTCCAGTGCGCGTGCGTTAGAGAAGTCTAACTTTTTGGGTGTGTGCGAATACGTGCGAATAGGGAGAAATGGCGGTATAGGGTGATAATGCATATTATTATGTAACTCCTAACTACATCTGATCGCCTGGTGTAACAGTTCGAAATGCGTGGGCGGAAATTTGCATCTATGGATTTCACAGTGGAAATTGATATTAGTCAGATTTTCTCAATTTAATAATATTTAGGGTCGGCAATGTTGTATGTTGTGTGTTGCAAACGTACATAGGCTACGATAACCACGTTCCATCAGGTGGGCCGAATGCTTGTCTGCCATCTTAGTAAATCTCTTCATCACATCACTAATTAAATATGGATCCTCTGTTGCCAAATGCCATTGTGAAGAATAATTCGTCAGTTTCTTTGATTTCTATTCATAAATAAAGGGTCATTAAAGGGATCTGGATTCTCTGTCGCAAATAATTGTGTAATTAATGTAATTTTGACGTGTTGAGTCCCTTGATATCCTTTACGATTCTTTTTTCAATTTCGTCCTTCTTTAAGTATTGTACAAACATTTTTTCCACCCTCCTTGTATTATTTTAAAATAACCGTCACTCTTTCTTTTTCATGACCACATTTTAGTGTTACTTTTATGTGGTACGGTCAGCAATAAAAGTTGCTTAGCTTAGAAGAGTATCTATCTAGAAATGAAATATCAAAATACAAGAGATTGAACAATTTTAAACAAGTAGACAATTTTCTTAGTCCATGCATCAAATTACCAGTAGTTTCTTAAAGTCGAAGCTAAGTTATGGATTGACAGAGATTAAAATGCAGGTAGACGTAGTGAGTAGAATGTAAAGTGCCATAGGCGTTTTATTCCGAAAAAGTCTCTACTCGACTAATACCATACGGTTCCCATACTCCCAACCAACAAGGTCTTGCACCGAAGTTTCCATGCGCCCCAAGTACCTCCGATGAGATATATATTAATTGCATAATAAAAATATAAATTTTAGGATTGTGACACTTGCAACTTTACAACTTACTTAGTCAACTGAAAATGATGGAGTATAAATTACCGCTGTGCTGTGTAATTTTTGCGACTTATGTAACCTAATAGTATAATTATAATTAATTCATCTCATAATGAAGCGCTTGTAGCCTCGCAGGCACAGTGTTCGTAAAAAATCACAGCGTTAAGGTTTTTATGCAGTAATAATAAATCTTTATGCATTTAGGTCACAAAGTAACACTTATGAACGTCATGAATATTGCTACTACATTTACATTTACTGCCAGATTCGCAACGCAATAGGTAGAGCCTGAGGAAGAACCTGGCAATAAAACTCATGGCCACTCTTTTCTAAACGCCAGTAATTACATTAGTTTGATTAACATGATATTTGACCAATTATATAGTAATGAATTTTTACAAACAAATAAACAAAATCAATGTTGTGTTTAAAATCATATCAAAATTAGAACGATTATAGTTGCTGGTTCTAAGGGCAGCCCACCCTTGAAGAAGAAGAATCTGGCAAGAAAGTCAATGGATGCCATTTTAAAATATAGGAATGGCTTACGACATTAAAATTACACTTACAATGTTCCTTTGGATTTATGTGAGAACAGTCGACTAAACTTAAGTTTACCTTAAATATAAATAAGATTATTTGTAATAATTGCTATAACATCTATGAGCCTGAGTCCTGGGATATATCCGTTTTTGAACGTATAATTTGAGAATGGTGGAGTATGAATGAATAAAATCCTTTCCTTTATTGTTTCCCCCAAGTCCCTACCACTAAACCAACTCATTGGGAGTATTTAGTTCTCTTCGTGTAGTTTTACTTTATAATTAATACTAATTAATACTCCTACTATATATGATATCCTAGTTCTCGCATCGCACTTCACGCCACTTTCAGGTTGGAACATTCTATCAGGAACTGACTGCTATTCTACTTATACTATCTCATTTATTATTCTTGAACTCGGCACTAACTTCAAACACTTTATTAACTACGTACTTACTCAAATACTACTAATTTACTCAAATAATATATTTATAAGGTTTTGTTTCTGATAGAAAGGTATAATATTTAATTTAGTTTAATTATCCCTACTAATATTATAAATGCGAAAGTAACTCTGTCTGTCTGTCTGTTATGCTTTCACGCCTAAACCACTGAAATAATTTGGCTGAAAATTGGTGGAGAGGTAGCTTAGAGCCAGGAGACGGACATAGGCTACTTTTTATCCCGGGAATAATTTCCTGTTGGAAACGGGAACGGGAAAACGTCTCTACTTTTTACGTTAACTAGTATTAATATATTTATCGCTTTTTACTATAATTTGTGAAAGAGCTCTCCCCCCTAAGATCCGCAGCCTGTATTTTTTTCACATTTGGGAAAGAAATCGATGGACATACAGATTTTTATAATTTTTGGATAAATTTGGGATCATGAACGACCGCGAATTTACAAAAATAAACACCGCCAACAATAATTTTACAAAAATAATATACTATCTTTATGACTATTACGCTTGAGTCCAATATAATTTATGGCACAAAGCAAAGCTTTATACTTAGCGACTGCCGTCAATAGTTCTATGTATCTTAGTATGTCACACACATTGAGTTCCACGGGTCTCAAAGTCGTGCAAACACCGCGCAAATATAGGTGGGCCGATTTTGTGATCCTTGCTTTGTTGGATTTGTCTCTACCCTGAATAGCAGAATAAGTAAGAAAACACAGATAGTCATTATGAATTTCCTAATGTCAGAACAAGTATTATTTTTAATCTATTCATGCTGTTTTTATTTTCACTTAAATTGGTGACATGCTTCTTTAGAACTGATCTTTCTACGTCTTTTAGTTTCAGAGTTGCCAATACTAACTGTTTTAAATGGACCATACTATAAAATAAAAACCAGCTACATCCTTAAAGCTATACATTCCTGGTAGTTACTACATCCCACATACTACATGTTTATCTACACACTTGATGAGCTCATAAGTGCCCATGTAGACGAATATTATAAAAATCAGTTTGGTTGAACGCGTTAATCTCAGGCTCTACTGGTTGGAATTATTTTTGTTGGAATTGTCGACGAAGGCTTATATCATCCTACTAATACCCAAAGGAGTGGAGTAGTAATCACAAACCAGGCAATATTTTACACATCATTTTAATCGTTCAGCTATTGATTCCGGTAACATATTGCCATATTTACATGTTGCCAGTAACATAATATCGAAAAGCCAAGTAAAAAGGATTCCTGGGCGGCTTGAAAAATTTTAACAGCAGGTAGCCACAATCTCCGTCTGTCTATTTCAACATGGCAAAGGACTACCCCTTCTGACGTGGGGCAAAACCTGCCACACTTTTGGGTAAATAGATTAAGGTGTGACTAATAAACTGTTAAAATTTATGGAGTGCAAGCTAATAACTCACCGCCCTAACTTGACACACTAAACTGCTACACTGGTGTGACTATGGATCGTTTTATTTATCTGTACCCACACTGGTGTGACTATGGATCGTTTTATTTATCCGTACCCACACTGGTGTGGCTATGGATCGTTTTATTTATCCGGACCCACACTGGTGTGACTGTGGATCGTTTTATTTATCCGTACCCACACTGGTGTGACTATGGATCGTTTTATTTATCCGTACCCACACTGGTGTGACTATGGTTAATAAATCTCATAGCACTCGGCACGCTGTTCTCAAAATCCTCAGTCCAAATGTCATATTCAGAACGTAATGTGTGCATGCAATATTACACTCGCCTTCACTCATCAAAATGAAATTTCAGAGGCCTGCATCAAAGAACATCTATGACTATACAACATAGACATATTGTCACGCCTTTATCCCCGAAGGGGTAGGCAAAGGCATACTATACGCCCACATTTCACCGTGTGCACTTTTGTTCCCCGTAACAGGTGGTGAGCGCATTGTTGAAATGGACAGGCATAGGTTGTGGCGACCTGCTATTGAAATTTTTCAAGCCGCCCATATGGCCTTCAACCTGGGCTTAACGACTGCCATGTTACTGGCAACCGGGACCAACGGTTCAACTTGCCATCCGAAGCACGGAAACGCTCGCAAATGTAAATGCCACAAAGTGGTCATCCTTCCGAGGAACAGCCATAGTGAAAGTTGCTTAGCGCAGTGATCGTTTTACAGAAAACTAAGTGTTCTGGGAGACATTCAAACCCAGGTTCGATTCCCGGGTCAGAACAAATATTTGTGTGATTCACAAATGTTGGTTTTGGAGGTTGGCGGTTTCTTATGTTTGTATTTAGAAATATATAAATATAGGTAAAAAAATAAATAAATATCGGTGGGACAACTCACACAAAGCCATCTGATTCCAAACTTAGCAGAGCTTGTACTATAGGAACCAGAAGTATGTATATCACTTGTCTAGATCCCATAGTACAAGTTTGTTTGTTATATAGCTTAGTTTTGTGCTAGATAGCGCTGTGTGCAATGACGTTTGACAGTAATATGAGCCCGAGTACATCCAAACCAGTATTCAGACGATTCCAGTTGCAATTCGTACTCTTAGGGCCGTATTCCATATCGTTTATCAACACTCAAGAAATACTTGAGAGTAGATTTTATAGGGCAAAATCTAGTCTCAAGCGTTGGTCGAGTATTGAGAAACGTTCTGGAATACGGACCTTAGAGAGAGCGACCGCGCCGTTCTCCTTTTGAATTAGACTGATATTCATGAATTAAAACTTTAAGGCCCACTTGCGCGATCTTGGGTTAATGTGTATAAATCGGAGGTATGGACTAACCCCGTGTTAAATCATTAATTTATCTCGCATCACCCCGAGTTAATGGTATACCTAGGGTTAAATCGCTAAAATTTTAACTCAACGATTTCTGAAGGTTAATTCGTCAAACGTTAGGTTAGCAGCTGACAGACAATGTAGTGGCACTTGACACATGCGTGACACGGACTCATCAAAGTGACATGCCGCGCAAATATAATACGATAAAAATAAAATGCACTCGGCTGTCATTTTACATTCATTCGTGTAAGAATAAGTCTTATGTGGCAAACTGTAGTGTAAAAGAGATAGACATACCTGTTTCATTCTTTGTTCAATCATTAATGTTTGGTTGGATGACATAGAGTGACATAAAACACTGGGTTAGTTAACCCGATGATATTTTCTATGGTGCAAGACATGATTAGGGTTAAAAAGTTATTTACTTAATTCCGAGTTAACAAACTCTATAATTATTTATTTAACCCCAGCATTTATGCAGTGGGCCTAAATGATTTACGGGGTCTTTATTGATTTCTGAAGGACATTTGTTTATGTTCCCTTTTCAATAAAATAAATGTTAATTCAAAAATAAAAAGAGTCTTTCTTATCAAGAAAAGAAGTATATCGAAATCCAAACCATGCCTTTTCTACTAATAATAACAAAAACCTCAATATATTTGTATTGAAACGTCGACTTAAAAGTAACGTGTTAAGGCATCGAACAGTAAGGGAATTGCTGACTAGAAGTTCACCTCGCTATTGCGTCAGACATCAGTCACGAGCTTGGACACGAGGTGCTGACGCAGCGACGCTCAAGTTCTCATGCAATCGCAGTTACTCAAGTTGCACTATTCGTATCTAGCATCGAACGTAGTCGGTTCCTTTAGTTCGTAATTTTGTATTAAGTGTAATTTCTGTTCAATTAATTAAATTAGTTTTAAAAGTAAATTTGGTTTTTTTTGGAACCATCGGCTGCAAGTTACTTAATTGGCGCAGTCGGTAGGATACTCGAAGCAGTGCGCGGCGCGTTCAAGGACTCTCATATCGAATCCTGTCGGCTCCGCAAAGCCGCTGCGCGTGGTCCACGGCCCGAATCGAGTATCAAGAACCTCAGTAAGCAGTAGCCGGTGCATCCAGACATTGATGATCCAGATTACCAAATGATGAGACTGTAAGTACATTAGAATCATTTTTCTTGTGTTGCTTCCTTTTGTTCCACTCCAGTCTCACTAAACCTTCAAGATTTTTCACCCAAGGCAATCTACTTCTGATAGAGTTGCGAGGGAGGATAAGCGTAATAAGTTAGACTTAAATAGGGATTTAGGTAGCTTAAGGGAAGAAGAGGAAATGAGTCTGTCAGGTCAGCCAGCAGATTTCCCTCCTCGTAGGGACCCCATAGACGCTATTTTTAAGGCTCTTAGGTTAGTCCCAGAATTCGATGGTAACCCCAACATACTCACTAGGTTCATTAGTCTATGTGATGAATTAGTCAAGAGATTTTTAAACCCTGCACAGGGACACGAGTTAGAAAATCAATCCTTACTCAACGGCATCCTTAATAAGGTTACGGGTAATGCCGCGAGGCTTATAAATACGAATGGTATACCGACGGACTGGAATGGAATTCGTACAGCCCTGATAAATAATTTCGCAGATCAACGTGACGAAACAGCGCTGTACAATGATTTGTCTTTACTGACCCAAGGTCATAGTACTCCTCAAGAATTTTACGAACGTTGCCAGAATTTGTTCAGCATCATTATGACGTATGTTATGTTACACGATGATCTGTCCAGCACAGTAGAAGCTAAACGTCAACTCTATAAAAAACTAAATCTCCAATCTTACTTACGCGGTTTGAGAGATCCGCTGGGCGCACGTATTAGATGCATGCGTCCCGTATCTATAGAGCAGGCACTAGAGTACGTACAGGAGGAAACTAACACCCTATACTTACAGCAGCGTAACGATAATTTCTTAGATAAGAAACAGCCACATGCTAATTTTATGGGCATGCACCAAAAGCAGACTAATAATTCGCATCCCCCATTCCCTCTCGCTAAAACTATAAACTACGGCATGCCTAAGCCAGGACCTTCACAGCAACCACCTACACAGGGCCATTCAGCCGGCCCCTGGAGACCAATTAACCATGGACCTCAACCGTTCCGAGGACCAACAAGAACCCAACAGGTATTTAGGGCTGCTCCACCTACAACGAACGTAGTAACGTATTTAGGTTACCTCCGCGAAATGCACCCATCGGGATGGGTCCGCAAAGGTCAACCCCCATGAGTGGCGTCAGTCACTACGTTAGTAGGCCGATGCCAATTCGAGGTCATGATTGGAACAAGTCCGGCAACCCACCGCCGAGTAATTATTTTAAATCACGCGAATTAAATTTTAACGATTGCCCCGACTATGAATACGGCCCATGTTACGAACAGTACACGGTGTCCGATTACTTTGAGCCGGAATGCTACGAATACTATAATTGCGATAGTAATGAGTATTATCATCAATCTTCTTATGACAATATGTCACAGACAGTAGACGAAAATTTACCGGGCAGTTCAGCACCTGCAATCCAGGAGGATTTTTGCAAGGACACTCAGTCCGACAAACCAAAATAGAAATTAATACCCAAACTCAACGTCAACTTCCTTACATCCAAATACGGGACCCGCCTTTACAATTACTAATCGATACTGGGGCCAACCAGTCGTTCATTAGCCCAGAAGCCGCTCAGAATTTCTATTCGCATTTACCTCTAGATTACGAGCCGTTTCAAGTTACAAATATCCACGGCACCACAAGTGCCGATCATACCATAACTATACCGTGTTTCTCAGAATTCAATGATAGAGATAGTATTAAGTTATTCGTTTATAAATTTCATAAGCACTTTGATAGGTTAATAGGTTCCGATTTACTAGGTGAATGGCAAGCAAACATAGATTTCAAAAATATGCAGCTTAATACTAAGTATGCTATGAACACAATTCGTGTTCATGACTCCCGTAATGTCAACCTCTACGAGGATATTATACCAGCAGGGTCGTCAAAATTAGTTAAATTGCCGATTAACATTCACGATGGTTCTGCATATATACCGGAGCAAGTAATTTTTTATTGTAGAATTAGCGAGTGTCTCACGTCAGTTATTAACAGCCGCGGAGTAATAGAGGTGGTAAATCCAAGCAAACACGATATCATTTTCTCTGTTGATCGTCAAGTCACAGCTGAACCATTCAACGCCGAGTGCGTACGCGACCCCCTACTCTCTAGACGTGCCCAGGAAGTGATTTCTAAATTACGTACCGATCATTTGAACCCAGAGGAGCGTGCTAACCTCGAAAACCTCTGTGGATAATACGCGGATGTGTTCTATGTGGAAGGCGAGCCTTTAACCTTTACCAACCAAATTAAACATAGGATACAAACTACCGATGAGACACCTGTTTACACATCTATCGCTATCCTTTTATACACCGGGAAGAAGTTAGGAACCAGATCCAGAAGATGTTAAATCAAGGGATAATCCGACCGTCACACTCGGCTTGGAGCTCACCTATCTGGGTGATACCCAAGAAATTAGACGCTTCAGGTAAAGCTAAGTGGCGTATCGTTGTAGACTTCAGAAAATTAAACGAAAAGACATTAGACGACAAGTATCCAATACCCAACATCGCCGACATTCTTGATAAGCTAGGTAACTGCCAATACTTCACAACCTTGGATCTAGCAAGTGGCTTTTATCAAGTCGAGATGGATCCAAGGGACATCCCCAAAACAGCCTTCAATGTAGAGCAAGGACACTTCGAGTTCTTAAGAATGCCACTAGGAGTCAAGAACTCACCGTCTACCTTCCAAAGGGTAATGGACAACGTTCTCAGAGGCCTTCAGAACGTCATATGTCTCGTGTACTTAGATGATATTATAATCTTCAGTACATCACTTCAAGAGCATATGAACAACCTGGAGAAGGTTTTCCAGCGACTGAGGGAGTCCAACTTTAAAATACAGCTTGATAAATCAGAGTTTCTTAAGCTGGAAACTGCTTTTCTTGGTCACATCATCAGCAACGAAGGCGTAAAGCCAAATCCTGACAAAATAGCCGCTATTCAAAATTATCCGTTGCCCAAGACACCCACGGAAATAAAACGATTCCTAGGCTTACTCGGCTACTATCGTAAGTTTATCCCTGACTTCGCTCGTTTGAAGAAAACCCCTCACTCAGTGTTTGAAAAAAGGCTCAAAAATTGCTTTCACTCCTGAATACACAAATTGTTTCGAGAAATGCAAAACCCTCCTTATAAACGACCCCATACTTCAATACCCTGACTTCTCAAAAGAATTCCTTCTCACTACGGACGCTTCCAATTTAGCCATTGGTGCTGTGCTGTCACAAGGGCCCATAGGGAGTGACAAACCGATAGCTTATGCCTCACGAACCCTCAACTCCAGTGAAATCAACTACAGTACCATCGAGAAAGAGTTACTTGCGATAGTTTGGGCTACGAAGTACTTCCGCCCTTACTTGTACGGACGCAAATTTAAGATCATTACAGACCACAAGCCATTGCAGTGGGTTATGAATCTCAAAGAACCTAACTCTCGCTTAACTCGTTGGCGATTAAAGTTGAGTGAATATAACTTTACCGTTTTCTATAAACAGGGCAAGTCAAACACCAACGCTGACGCCTTGTCAAGAATCGAAGTCTGTAACGAAGACACTAGCTCAGTGGCAGTTAATCCCTCCGTTAACCAGCCTATGTTGGACGAATCTAGGACCCTTACAGCTCACACGGACGCTGAAAATCCCATATTGGAAATACCCATCACAGATGAACCCTTAAATAAATTCAATAGGCAAATAGTTTTTACTGTTGTTGGTGCTTACAGGTCCAAAACCGTTGTTACCAAACCTTTCGATACCCATACGCGAACAGCTATACAATTACGCAAACCCATACTCGAATTAGACCTTGTAGACGCAATCAAAGAATATGTCCACCCGACGGTAAAGACAGGGATATTGATCAACCCACCTTTAGAGATGTACAACATCATTCCAATCGTCCAAAATCATTTTAAAAGTTCTTCCATGAACTTAGTCCTAACCAAAACGGAGGTTGAGAATATCAAAGAGTATTTACGTCAGCAGGAAATAATTCAGAAGTACCACGACGGAAAAACCAATCATCGCGGTATTAACGAGTGCTATTCTGCATTGACGCGACGTTACTACTGGCCCAAGATGAAAGAACAGATTACGAAGTACATCAATAAATGTACGATCTGTGGGCAAAGCAAGTATGACCGTAATCCCATTAGACAACAGCTTCACTTAGTGCCACCACCGACAAAGCCTTTTGAAGTTATTCATATTGACCTATTTACTGTGGAAACAGAGAAATTCCTTACCATCATAGACTCTTTCTCAAAGTATGCTCAAGCGTACCATCTGAGGGATGGAACCGCCATGAGTGTAATTCAAGCTTTACTTATCTTCTGTACTCATCACGGTGTATCCAATAACGATAGTAACTGATCGTGGAACCGAGTTCACGAACCAGTTATTCCTCGAGTTTACACGATTGCATCAGATACAGCACCACAAGATCTTAGCTCACGCGCCCAACGAAAAAGGAATGGTAGAACGCCTACATTCCACCCTTCTAGAACACCTTAGAATACTTAAAATAAAGCATCGTACCGAGTCCGCTATTAACCTGATGCCCTATGCCATTTTAGCTTACAACAGTACCATACACAGCTTTACTAGGTGTAGACCTTTAGAAGTCATAAGTGGCCACTTTGACCCACGTGACCCTTTAAATCTAGACGTAACTGAACATTTAATGCAACAATATATGCAGGATCACCAGTCGAAAATGCGTAAAGTCTACGAGATAATTAATGTAAACTCTATTAGGGATAGGACAGACATAATAGACAATCTAAATAAAAATCGGGAACCAGAAGAAAGCTACATCCCCAATCAACAGATATTTATTAAAAACCCCCTAGCTTCTCGTCAAAAGCTAGCCCCAAGATTCACACAAGATACAATACTCGCAGATCTACCCATACACATTTACACTAAAAAGAAACGTGGTCCCGTCGCCAAATCCCGTTTAAAAAGGGTACCTAAGGCAGCACGATTGTTACAGGACGATCCTGATGTTCCTTCTACCAGCGGTAGCCGCCCAAGAGATAACACTTGAAAGCATCGACGATGGCCCAGGACTCCTACCCTTCGACTTAGGTCCAACTAAGATAATTTCTCAATACCACTCCTTCCTACAATTCGTTGAAATTGAAGAGTTAGCGTCTAAAGTCACAAGCGTCAAAGATCAACTAGACACTATTGAACCCCAATTAAATAACAAGACTTTTTCACTGTATGAAGTCCATATCCAGTACCTTCGTACCAAGATAGATAAAGAAACAGAACAAATAGAAACTTTCACTTCAAGTCGTGTTAAACGGGGATTGATAGACGGATTAGGCTCTGTAATCAAAAGTATCTCAGGTAATTTAGATTATAACGATGCCATACGCTACGATAATGCTATAAAAGTACTAGAAGGGAACCAAAAAGAGTTAAGTTTGCAGTATAATCATCATATTAGCCTAAGTAAGGAATGGATGTCCCAACAGTCTAAAGTCATAGATAGCCTAACCAATAACCAGAATAAAATCATCGAGATGGCCAATACTCTGATAAACACCTCCAATATAGCCAATGTAGGTTTAACTACACTTGCTCATCTATCTCAACTATTAACTATCATGAGCGATAATATAGAAGAGCTCTCCGAGCAAATGCTAGGAATGGAAAATTTATTAGCTTTTATTCATGCGAAAAGTACTCACCATTCAATGCTTAACCTAAAAGCATTAACAGCTATGATAAATAGGGTACGTAACCTTTACGATAAGGACGAAATACTAGATATAAGTATTAGGGATTATTTCGATATAATTAGTTTGGGCTCTTATTATAGTAACAGTAAAATAGTTTTAGTATTTAAAATACCGATTGCCTTACCTAAAACCGATCATATCATCTATACAAACTATCCGTCGTACCTAACAAAAACCATGAAGTCCTTATTCCATCCTCACCTTTCATAGCAATACATGAGTCTGATTTTATGTACATGGAGGCAGAATGCCCGAAGGTAACCGACTGGTATATCTGTGAAAAATTATCAAGCTTCAATCACCACGTTCAAGAAGACTGCATCCAACGGGTCATTACAAAACAGACGTTAGACTCCTCCTGCAATCTCACTCCAATCTCACTTACAAAGGCAGCCTTCGAGCGACTAGACGACAAGCACTATACAATCTCTTTCCCGAAACCTACCAAGGTGCAGACATCGTGTGAGAGAAACATCTTCAAAACGCTTCAAGGAAGTTATCTAGCCGTCTTGCCTCAAGACTGTTATCTAAAGACTTCTGAGTTCACTATAGCTAATACCAACAATCGTTTAAAGGGACAAGCTACGAAGATAATGGATCTACCATTAAACTACAACAGGAATTCATCCTTGCAACCCACTCTCACACTGAATTCAATAAACCTAGAAAATTTACACGCCAGCCATACCAAGATAATGATGCAGCCTCCGGTTGATCTACCAGCGTTGCAAGACACATCATTATACCATACCACATTACCCATGTATGTTATTCTGTGTGCTGCAGTCGTCGTTTTAACCTACGTCCTTATTAAGAGGCACCTTCGTCGAACTATCAAGATATCAGACCATGAATTAAGCCAACCTACAAGCCAAGATGGCAAGAAGACAGACTCTGAACCATCGCAACATCCAAGTCATACTCCGGATCATTATTCAGCACTATTCTCAACAAAAGTTCTCAAATAGATGCTGAACTACGGCGGGAGGTGTTAAGGCATCGAACAGTAAGGGAATTGCTGACTAGAAGTTCACCTCGCTATTGCGTCAGACATCAGTCACGAGCTTGGACACGAGGTGCTGACGCAGCGACGCTCAAGTTCTCATGCAATCGCAGTTACTCAAGTTGCACACTTCGTATCTAGCATCGAACGTAGTCGGTTCCTTTAGTTCGTAATTTTGTATTAAAGTGTAATTTCTGTTCAATTAATTAAATTAGTTTTAAAAGTAAATTTGGTTTTTTTTGGAACCATCGGCTGCAAGTTACTTAATTAACGTAATAAAGTTCAAAATAAACTAACGCTACTAAACAGATTACACACTTTTGGTGCTGCATGTTTTCAGTTACTGCTTTTTCCTCCTTATACATCCCTAGTAATAAAGCGTCGCGATCTCCATGCTCTGCACAATTTACTACCGTGTGTACACCTACGTCGCCAGTCGATGGACTGCCGCTTAGGACAATTTAACCACGTTTAAAATTGGTAAACCGGCCTAGACTGCCGCCCAGTTACTTAGTTTTATTTAAACTGTGATTCTACTTACTCCGTTTTCTGTAAACGATCACTGCGTTAAGCAACCAAAACAAACACATACACACACACACACATTGCTGAATTCACAGTTGCGAGCGTTTCCGTTCTTCGGAAGGCACGTTAAGCCGTTGGCCCCGGTTGAAAGTAAAATGGCAATCGTTACGCCTGATTGAAGGCTATATGGGCGGCTTGAAAATTTCAACAGCAGGTCTCCACAGCCTGCGCCTGTCCAATTCAATATACCTGTACAATATATTCATAGCATCGCTGACATAATATATTAATAGCCAGAAAATTCTTGACATCAGAATACCAATAATTTTTTTAAAATTGCTTTATTTTAATTCGATTAGAATTGTTAATTTTATTTCTAGAGACAGATACTATACACATTAAGCGTAGTTTATTTTATGAATAAATCTGAAATCTTAATAAATTCTTTTATATCAGTTTCTATTATGTCTATTTCTACTATAAATACACACACTGTAGTTTATTAAATGTAATATGTAGTTAAACGCCCTCTAACAAAAATATAAGTTACTTTCTGTACACTTACCTTAGTAAAGATGCTCTACACATCGCTGCGCGCCGGTTTTTGGGGACGCAATCACACCAATGCTAGGTGAACTTCGTAGCTTTCATTCGGCATCAAATTCAATTTTATAACTTAAAACTTCAATTTTTTAAGGGAAATCTAGTTGATTCGTGAACAACATTAACTAAACCTTTCTTTTCAATGCAAGTTTATAGTGCAACGTGTCAAAAATGATGAATATTTTGAGTTAAAAGCTGGCATGTAACCAAACCATTACTGTTTTTACGGATATATAACAACATAAGTTTTATTTGACTGTATGGAAATTTGGCCCATAATGTTTAGAAGTATAGCTGAAAATACTTTGAAACGCCAAAAGTAGTTACGCATCTTTGTATTTACATTTTTTACCTTATACAATTTCTCCTATGTATGCTTTCCTAATACTAGACTGACGGCCATCACTTGCTTTGCAAATCTTTGCTTCGAACGAACTATATCATAAGCTAATTTTCCTTTATTTTATTTTATTTTTACTGACAAAACATTTATTTTTTTATGGCTTTTGTTTATGTGTATTAACTATGTCTCTGATTTAAGAATGCATAAAATATTTATTTTATTATTGTGTTGCCTACCACCTCCAGAGGATAGGCGTGATTATGTGTTCGTAAACACGTATTACTGGAAACTTTGTAGTGCGTGTATCACGGCATGCGTTGCTGTACTGTCAATCTGGAGTAATCCATACCTACTAGTATTATAAGCTTGAATGTCAGTTTGTTTTTTTAACGCTTTCACGCGAAAACTACTAAATTGATCATCATGAAACTCACATATTCTTGGAGGTATTAGAAGTAACATAAGATAGTTTTTGTTTGAAAAAAAAAATGTTTGTTAATAAATCCTGTTTCTCCGTCTTAAGTGACAGCTATTTACATTATAACGAATTGAAAGGAAATTATAGAAATAAATTATTACTTTGCAGTATAAAAGAATAATCTCGTGTAAATATTAAGTAACATTGTGTCCTAAACAATAAGTTCCAGTGAAGTATTAACGGCACAACAAAAAATAAGCCGTAATAATTTTTTTTGATAACCTTCTAATTGGAACTATGGATGTATACTCGTAGTAGCGCCTATGAGTAGTAAGAATTGGTATCAAACGGTCTGCCTGTATGTGACTAGTAGTGAGAATACTTTGCTAGGCGAGTCCTAAATTAAGCGTAAACTTAACATCCATTGATCATTGTAAACCAGGTACCAAGAATATACAAGAGGTATCATTTTTGACAAGACATTGCTGTTTCTCTTTCGTCTATAACTGTTTCTTTCACTCGTGTATGAAAGGCGGGACTCAGTTGACAGGGAACACGCATGCGCACCTATTACTCCAAGAATATGAATGGGAGGAACTTTTAGAGTCGAATGTCATTTCAGTCTCTTTCAAGGTTCGGCCGGATACTCATTGAAGGATTATTGAATGTATTTTTCAAGTTTCTAGTATTTGAAAGAGAGGGTAAGAACTACGACCGAGATTTGTGTAAACCAGGAACGTCTATAGCAGATAATAAAATTGTGTATTTTGGGAGTATGGTTGGCGCGAACGGACAATGTAATTCAGATGTAGAACCAACAAAACAAAAAAGAAACAAAGTTAGAGGTGCTTTGTCTCAATTAGTAAAGCGACAAGGCATCGTAGAAGAAGCACGACTCGCCATTCATCACGCAGTGCTAGTGCCCACATTGCCTTTCGGTAGCGAAACTTGGGTATATCAGAAAGTGAATGAAAGTAAGTTGAATGCAGTAGAGATGCGATCACATCGAAAATTGTGCGGCGTAACCTTGGCCGACCGAATACGTAACGAAGTGATACTCAATATGGAGGTTTGAATGAAAGTGTCAGCGTTAATCTGAAAAAGGGCGTGCTCCGTTGGTTTGGACACGTCCAACGAATGTATGCGATTAAGTCGCTTTCTTTTTCTTTTTGTATAATTATGTGTGTAGACACATAATTATACAAAAAGAAAAAAATATAACAAAGAAACATAATAAATATAATCCGGGTTTGATTCCCGGGTCGAAAAAAATATTTGTGTGATCCACATCTTTGTTTCGGACTTTGGGTGTTTCCTATGTATAGTATGTATGTATTTAGAAATATATAAGTATGTTTATCAGTAATCTAGGTCCCATAACACAAGCTAATATTAGCTTACTTTGGAAGAGACGGCGCGGCGGCGGTTGTTAAAAAAATTCACAGAAAAAAATGTCCCACAATAATGTAATAGACAATTTTGTTTAAAATTAATCTAATTATATTCATTTTAATTATGTAAACTAAAACAAAGTGTAATTGCTGGCGATTAAAACAGAGTGGCCATGAGTTTTATTGCCAGGTTCTTCCTCAGGCTCTATCTTTTGATTGTGGATCTGGCAGTAAATGTAAATATAGAAGCAATAGTCTTGACGTTCATAAGTGTTACTTTGTGACCTAAATGAATAAAGATATTTTCATTTCATTTCATTTCATTTCACTATATTTAATTGTTTTAGTGAAAACTGCATAATTTGATTTGAGAACTTATCGGTATTTCCACGATTTTGCAAATAAAATGGCATATTTTTAGAGTAACAGTGTAATAACAGTGGCTTGTACTAGCATAATTTAGCAGAATAGAGGGTCCGGTTCATAGATAGTGTCACAAGTTGTCTGGGTCAGCAAAGCGGTGCAATATTTTAGGATACCTAAATATGCGAAAGAGCTGTGGCAAAGAGAACTGATAAAAGTTGACCTGCACGGCATTGGTCGGTTGCCGGTATCCTCAACTGTGCTGCCCGTTGGATACTACGTTATCATGAGCTTTTAACGAGCAGCGCGTTTTCACCGTGACAGCAGTCCGCCACCACGTAGCTAATTAAAATATATTGCATGTTTTTTGTGACATTCACATACGAAACACTTTCCGTCCATTTATTCAAATTCAACTGCGTGATGCGTTTGTGTAAATGGAAAATAAGAAGTGTGTTTTCAATCACAATTTCCCACGCCCGAATACCACAATTCCAGTCAAGATAAAATAAGATAAGAAACGGCAAAGGCGCGCACTTGTAAGTTCAGAACAATGAGTGATCGCCGATATCGTCTGACACTAGGAATACAACAGTATGAAGTCGTAACAAGGAAAACTGTAAAAGCGAAAGTGCGTAACTATTTTTTACATTTCAGTGTATTTCCAACCATATGGTCAACGGTCTTAGCATCATATTTCTACGTAGAAATATGTTATCTTTGGTGTTTTGTATCAAGTATATATTGGAATGGATTGGAGAGCCTCATCTTTTCGGTCTATATTCTCACATATTTTGACATAATGCCTTAAAAATTTGTATTGAAAATGGATCCTTAGTAAACGTACTTCGTGTAACAAGTAAGTTACCGTGAAAAAATTAAAGTTTTAAGTCAAATTTCAATTTGATCAAAAGCTGTACGTAGCATGGCGCTATCTGATTTGTCAATGTGTGCATCGTGACTGGATTCGTCTGGTGTGTAGTGAGAGAGTGCAAGTTACATAAAGGTGCCCCATATTTGCCATTAGACGTCGTTATTTAAGTCATTTAAAAACGTAGCTGCCCGCTCCATTATGCAATCTTACTTACGTTAAAACCAACCACAAAGTGCTGTTGCCAGGTTGACAGATAGGCATACGATTCTCTTGATTAAAAGCACTTACCGCGCGTAGTCTCGGTGCTTCGCCAGCGTGGTAAAGTTTTCCCAGCCAGTAACCTCTATGTGAATCCAGTGTCTAAGCCTATAGTTGACCACGACCATCTAACTAAGCTTTGGTATGTATACCAAAGTTTCAGACAAATTCGTCCAGAAATTAGAGCATGATTGAGTAACAAACATTCAAACATCGTCACAAACTTTCACCTTTTATATAAGTAGCATTTACAAGTAGTTTTCTTTTATACTTTTCAGTGTGACTGATAATAAATAAAATACACACAGGATATATATTCAACAAGTGATTGCCGCTAGTTTATCACTAGGAAACCATAAGAGAATATAGTTGTAACAAGAAAATTCGAAAAAGCGAAAATCGTAACTATTTTTGTCCTTTTGCAGTATTATCAACCGTATTACCAACAATTTACTCCGTATTCCTACGTGCAGAAATTATCCTTTTGGTGTTTTGTATTCGGTAATTATGGGTAAATATTAGATAAACCCAGTTATTTAGTAAAATATTTCACCCATTTTGACCAACAAGACCACAAAAATTTGTATCGTAAAGGAAACCTTAGAATATGTTCTTCGCGTTTCAAGTAAATTACCGTAGCAAAATTGAAGTTTTAAGTCAAGAAATCCAATTTGATCCAAATATATTGACAAAACAGTGAGCGCCATAGCTCATATATGGCGCCGTCTGTTTTGTCAGTGTGTGCATCGTATCACTTAATTCGTCTGTACTACTACGAAGAAGGTATGTAAATGTTCAAGTACAGCCCATTCATAGTACGTAAGTATGTGTGCGTTAGGTAAACTCACTGACTGTACAGCGATAGCGATAGCGACAATTTATTGTATCTCTTTCGAGCTCTGATTTCCTAATGTAGATGCGGGTTCGTAGTACCAGTTGCGTATTTCAAAGTAAGCCTCATTTTGTGTTTTTCCAAGTGAATATAAATATTTTTTCACCTCTCCAGCAGCAAAAGGGCACTTTTAATTCGTGAAATCTCGAATGAAAAGCGACTATTGCTGCGAGCGTGAGGCAAAGTAACTTTTTAATTAAATTTGAAATAAGCAATAGCGTGGTACAAAACTCAAGACTAGCGCTGGCCGTACAATTATGTAATTTAATTATTTTAGTTTATAGGTGTAACTATATTGAAAAATAATAATAACTAATTAACGGCAGACCGCTGCTCTAAAATAATCTGTTAAATCTGTGTAAAAATCTAGATGATTTTGATTATTTGACTTGTTAATTGTGATTAACTTCAGGTAACAGTATTCTCGCTGGAGAGGTGACAAGTTGTATGTTTCACACGAGAGCAACTTTTTTTATAACTCGTTCCTTTAAGTCACTCACTGCGCTCAGTAGTCTAAGTGAGAATCACTCGCTATGCTCGTGATTCAATTTTAGACTACTTCGCTGGTTCGTGATTTTACATCAGCACTCGGTGCAAAAAATCATTTTGCTTACTTTTTGAACAAATAACTATTTAATCCACTCATCTCTGAAAGAGTATTTTTACTTTTCGATATTATAAAGTATATTGTATTTCGAACATCGTATATTTATAAGGGTGTAGATGTTCTTTTCTTTTTTGTCTTTCGGAGTATCGGAGCTGTCTTTAGTTGGTTTTTCGGCTCCGCGCTAGGGGTGAATAACTGAGATAACAGGCGTTCACTTTCTGGAGCTTCAAGTACTTTGTGTGTGCTTTGGAGGATCTGGCTTTGTTGTGACTCCACTTTGTCCTCTACACCGGTTGTTGGTTTAGGGGTTATCATCGCAGTGGGTTGAGTATACATTGATAAGGCTTTTCTATAGGTGCAATTAGATTCTGCCATTAACTCTCTAATACGTCTTTCTTTTTTATATATGGGGCATATTTTATGCAACGCCATATGATTGCCAGTACAGTTAGCACATTTAAAGGTAGTCGTTTCGCAATTTTCGTGGCCCTTGCTGCATTTCGGACACACAACTTTTTTTGATGGACTCATTCTCCATGCATGCCCAAACTTCCAACAACGGGAGCACTGCGTCACAGGAAATATATATGGTTCAATCTTTATTGTCATATTATCAACATATACGTAACCAGGTAGTGATGAAGTTTTGAAACCGAGGCGGATAGATTCACTTTCAATCCAATTACGATTAGGTGTATTAGAAGACTCATTAATATTTCGCTTGTTTAGGAATACCAAGCCTTAACAAGAGTTTCCGTGCTACGAGAGGTTTTTTTACCCGCCTGATAGTAACACCTTAAGTTAAGTTAAATGGCCAGTTTCAGAAATTCTACAGCAGATCAACGTTTTTATGACAATAGTCTCACTCCCAATGTGGACGACCTCTGACTACCTCTTTAGGGAGAAATTGGTTTATAGTATAATTCTAAATGGTGGGTAAACGCTAGTCACAGGTCAAATCCAACAATAAATTTTCGTCCAGTAGGGAATTCCACGTTGGTCCGTTTGTCAAATTGATGGTACGGGTGTGACAAAATGTAAAGTTTGGAGAGTAGTAGGTACTAATAATTGGTTTGGTTCTAAATATCGTCAACCTACCGACGTAATTGTCAGTTGCACGAAGTACACATAATATCAATACCTGAACTTTACTCACCTTAATAACCAGGATACCATAAAACATGACAAGTTGTATACAGTTTATCTAATGCATAGAGCACGAAATCAATGAGCAGCATTCCTTGTATTGCTCTGTGATCCCAACTCTTGTAGACGCTTGTAGACGATTTTGAGGGTCTTTGGAAGGCTATAAATGTCGATTTGTAAAAATATAGATAGTATGTCGCGATGTAAAAAGTTATAGATGATACGGAATGTATTGCGAATGTTTCTTCCAAATGTACAATAAATACCCTAACTTTACTAAACTTAATAATCAGGATTTCATAAAATGCGGAATCTATTTTGTTCCCAAGTGACATATATTTAAGATATACGTACGTTCAGCGCCATCTAGCTCAGTAATAAATATTGTGGGACATTTTTGTTATGTTAAGCATCTTACACTAGAGCTGGTTCTGTGATGGGTGGTCGCTTAGTCCTATTTTCGTGCTTGGTAAGGCAACAGAAGGCAAAGTGCTCTCAATCTGTTACTTTGTAAAAATGCTAATACTGAAATAAGGGCGCATAGTATGTCTCTACCTACCTCTTCGGGGATAAAAAATAACTTTTATGCCCGAAGGAATTGGCAGACGCTATACGCCCACATTTCACCGTATGCATTTTTTGTTCCACGTATTGAGTGGCGAAGTGGTGAGCTCATTGCCGTGTTCAAATAGACAGGCGCAGGCTGTGGCGACCTGATGCTGAAATTTTTCAAGCCGCCCTTAAGGCCTTCTACTGGGTTTATCGACTGCTATTTTACTAGCAACCGGCTTACTAGAACGGCTTATCGTGCCTTGAGTGTTGAGTAGGCATGACATATTTCATTCAGTCAAGTCTGAATTTTGACTACTGACTTTTCTAAGTTTACGTTTAAGTGCGCGGGTGTAGTGGGTGGTTGTTAGAGGTTGCAACATCCTCATCAACTTTGGAAAATTAAAAAAAAAATTGAAGCGGTCGTGGCCCCGCGGTCTCAGTGTTCTGTAAACGATCACTGAGTTACGCAATTTTCACTATGGCTAGGCCTCGGATGGGTGACTACTTTGTGGCATTTACATTTGCGAGCGTTTCCGTGCTTCGGAAGGCACGTTAAGCCGTTGGTCCTGGTTGCCAGTAAAATGGCAGTCCTTAAGCCTGGTCTAAAGCCTTATGGGCGACTTGAAAAATTTCAACAGCAGGTAGCCACCACCTGCGTCTGTCTATTTCAAGACAGCAATGGGCTCACCACCTATTACGTGGGACAGGAATGCACACGGTGAAAAGTGGGCATATAATATTCCTCCGCCACCCCTTCGGGGATAAGGCGTGATGGATATTTATTTATTTATTTTATAATATTTTGGTAAATTATGAACAACACGTTCATTGCAGAAAACTGTTCTGTAGTTTTTGAGTTTATTGCAGCCATCTAAGCAGCCAGATTTGTCATCAATTATTTACAAACTCTCAATATTCTATTTTATTTGAAAATTATACATTTTGAGGAAATCTCATTGTTCCATGTCAAAATCTGAATAAGAATCCCAGGGACATCAACCTTTTCCCAGGGAATTCAACCCTGAAAGTTGAAAGTAACAATTGTCTTACCTACATCTATATATATAAAAATTAATCCCTATTTCCCTTGGTCACGCCACCACGCGTGAACGGCTGGACCGATTTAATTTTTTTTTTGTATTGAATAGCTCATTTATTGAGGAAGGTTCTAAGCTATATATCATCACGCCACTACACAGGAGAGCGGAGCAGTAATCATAAATGTCAACAAATCGAGGAAACTTTCATACATTTTTGGAAAAGTAATAAGCGACGGGATTAAATGGGTGCCACGGGAGTTCGAAGTATATCACAGGCGAAGCCGCGCGGGTCAGCTAGTTTTAAAATAATAAACTAAAATGCGAAGGGTAGCGCTTAGCCACCATGCCATTATACTACACGAAGATGCTTTATCCGTCAACACTAACCGTGTCGGTTGAATTGCACATTATCCAGGTAATTTGAGACGTTCTTCTAAAGTCCTACGAAATATCGTAGCACAAGGCTGCCCATTGTTTGAATATGAATTTGTTAAGAAGTTATCCTAATAAAAAAAGGATTTATGTAGTATTTCTGTAATGTCAGTTAGGTGCGACAGTTTTTTTTTGTTCCAAAACATGCTAACTTCTTCTGGGACTTCACCGAGATCGAGCTCGGTGTAACTTTTGTGGTCTTGATCATTGCTGTAGAACCTGGTTAACAGGAGTCACAGTAATGGGAATGCGGGTGGGATTAATCCCAACTTTTTTCTTTTTTTTTTTTTGCAAGGAGATATCCGCTTACAGACTACCCACTGCTGGCTAGCAATGGGCTTGTGTGGGGGTCGCCCAGCACCCGATCGTGGTGGTGCTGGGAATACCCACTAAAACTCCTCGGCCACCTTTCTGCCCTAATGGAGGTGTTTTGGGGCCTTTTAAAACCGACCAAAACACATCTGGGCTGCCCGGCCTTGCCGGGGTACCGCGCCGGTGGAGGATTATTTGGGTATGCTCAGATAATCCCCAGACGAGGTGGCCTGTGCAATGCACATGTTAGTGCCACCTGACGTGTGCAGGTCACTCTTAGGGGTGGACAAGACCAGCGGTCACAACCACCCGCCTTCTCCTGCCCACCCGTCTACGCCGGATGGAAACGGCCAGAGCATCCTCTTCCCGCTCCCTCTCCGCAGCTTCCTTCGTCTTCATTATTCTCTCGGCGAAAAATGAGACCGCTTCCCATGCCATGCCCATGCAAGTGCTACCCCGCCGAGCGCCACGTTTAGTTCCTGACGGTCGTTTTGCCAGGCTGGGCATACAACTATGGTGTGCTCGGCTGCATCGTCAGGGGCACCGCAGTGGTGACACATCGGAGTCTCCTCACGACGCGCGACACGGTACAGATAATGACCGAAACATCCATGTCCGGTCAAAACCTGCACCAAATGGTAGGTGAGGCAGCCCCCTTGGCGACTCACCCACTCCTCCAACATCGGACGGATCGCCTCGATCGTCCAATGGCCAGCACTTGGGTTGGACAGTGCCTCGCTCCATTGGCGCAAAGCATCCCTCCGGGCATGTGAGCGGACCTGCTCGATCTCCTCGAGATCAGGCTGCTCACCCCGCACTCTGGATGCGACTCTATGCCGATGCACCGCCGCAAGTACAAGTGCATCGATTTGCCAAGGAGGGGTGCCTGCCAATACGCAGGCAGCCCCGTGGCTTACCGTACGATATGCGCGTATAGCCCTGGTCGCGATCACCCTTTGAGGTTTGCATATGAGGGCGCGCGCACGAGGACCGAGGCATTGCGACCATACTCGAGCTCCGTATAGGGCCATGGATCTTATGACCCCATGGTATAATCGGCGGCAAGACGTGCCCGGCCCCCCGATATTGGGGAGTAGGCGTCCAAGTGCAGCTGCCGTGGTACACAACCGAGGAGAAAGAAGCTCGAAATGTTTCTCGAAGCTCCACCGGGGATATACTTCATGTGCACGTCAACTGGGATGTGGGGCGTCCACACACAATACGGAAGGCACGTTAAGCCGTTGGTCCCAGTTGCCAGTAACATGGCAGTCGTTAAGCCCAGTTGAAGGCCGTATGAGTGGCTTCAAAAATTTCAACAGTACGTCGCCACATGGCTGTCTATTTCAACACGGCAATGGGCTCACCACCTGTTACGTGGCACAAAAATGCATACCCATATAATGCGTAACAATATGGATGTATGTAATAAATATTTTCAGGGATCAAACAAATACAAAACAAAGTTAACTCGGGAAACAAATACTTTATTATTAGCAAAATTATAAATACATAAATAAAGACGTTCACTCTCTCCTACATTAAGAATATTAGTTATACAATATTAGTTCTACATAACTTTTAGATTAAAGGTCTATGACTACGACGTCGTGTCGTCCCTTATTAATATGACTACAGATACTAACTAATTTGCTATGGTTGAACATCACCTGACTATTCTTATGATCATAATGAAGATCTTCCCACCAATATTATTGCTCTAATATTAATTATAACTTATAAAGTCTCCTTTAGGTAACTAGGTTATAATAACCTTCATGTCGCCCTTAAGCATAAAGAATCACAAAATCACCAGTTTTTGGAAAAAATATTACAGTTTTCAACAAACAGTTTCTCTAACATCAAAAACAAATATAAATCTTCAGAGTTTAATGACACGTTGACTCCATGCATGCAACAACCAGCATTTCAGTTAATAGCTGAGTTAAGGCCGGGGGCTTACAGAGTCCTGAAACAAAAGACACAGCATTACTATTGTACGTATGATGCTACCAATTAATTTTTGGGCTCACAGAAATGATACTGTGTATAGGGCGTTGTTAAGTAACAATATATACAGTTATATAGGTACTAGAATAGGTCTACACCACCCTTAAAAACCAACAATTTAGAGAGAAGCGCTCGTAGACCTGCGAAATAGTAACACAGTGTTCTGCAAAATATTCACAGTAGTCGTTTGCATTGAATGCTATGTCTGGTCCTCAAATGGGTGATTGTGTGGCAATTCTATGTACAAGGGTTTTAGTGGCTCGAAAGGCAAGTTAAACCGTTGGTGCTGGTTGCCAATGAAATGTTAGCAACTAAGCCTAGTAGAAGGCTTTCTGGGCAGATTGAACATTTTCACCAGCAGGTCGCCACAACCTGCGACTGTCTATTTCAAAACGACATAGGCTCACCATCTGTTACGTGAGCCAATGTAGCCTATAGTATGGCTCTGCAGGTGATAATGGCATTACTGATATCGCAATAATGTTCCGATGAGTATATTAAGTACTTGCTGCGTTGGGTATATACGAGTACGCCAAAACACAAAATGTGACACCAGTGTGTAATATTATGTAGATAAGCGTAAAAAGAACGGTTGTAAACTTTATGGTAAAAGAGTGGAATAAATTATACCAATTTATTATTTTCATAATACACTTGCATTATTTACTAAGAACCGTAATTGGTAACTTCAACTTGGATATATTTTAAAATTAATTCTTAAACTGGGAGCATTATAATACTGAAATACGTATGAAATTATCACGGTCTCAAAATCATTCATATTTAAGTGTAACTATAGCGAACACAATGAAGAATTCATCAAGGTCTTGGTAAATACTGTAAGCGTAAATTACACAACAGTCTAACTCACGTAATTTATTAAGTTTATGCAAACGATACGTGGAAGTTATACGACGGACGTATTTTGCTCAATGTTATCAGCCTAGCAATTTTATCAATGACAGAAATAAAGGATCAGTGCGCATGCTTAAATTCTGTCATAAAGCTCCTCCCTTTAAATACTAGAGAAAGAAAGAGAGGATAATTAAAGTTAGAAAGGAATAGATATATAGTACGGAGCCTCCTAGCGTCTGACTGAGTACCTCTTTTTCACTTTTGGAAGCCTGGTACAAGAAGCGCGATCACCTGACGATTGGGATACTGGCGTGCGAGGAATGTTTGCACGCCAGGCAGTGCAGGAAATCAGTCCTTGACTTGTCTGATAAGCTGCACCACAGAAAAAATAATAATCCGGATATTAGCTACATTTTGAAGCGAAAAGATCAACATTGAAATGTTTTCCTCCGTACCCGACGGAATAGCGAATATTGATGTACAATTTAAACTTGACCCATGTTTGGTACATATATATATGCCATTTAAGTTACTGAGAAATATACTTAGTTGTCTATAAGTACCCGTCCAATTCATTATTATATCATCTACATATCTATAATTATATGAAATGGCATTCACCCTAAAATTAAATTTAAATTAGAGATAGAACAAAATAATTTATTGAACTTCCTAGACCTATCAATTTCAAAAAATGGCACAAAGCATAGTTTTGAAATATTTCGTAAACCAACTTATACAGATACTACAATTCCTTTTAATTCTTGCCACCATTAGCCGCCATTTTGTGAAGCCATGGGGGCTTCACAAAATGGCGGCTTTCCATAGCATTATTCATAGGCTATTAAATGTTCCATTAAGCGGAGAGGCATTTGACAAGGAATTGAATATTATTTGCTGCATTCCACAATCTAACGGCTATAGCTCAAAATTAATACACTCACTTTTATTAAAAAAGCAAAATAATATGATTAAACTCCTTTTGTACCCATCAACTAAAGAAACTAAAAAGTATACTTCTAGTCTCCCATACTTTGGGCGTATCACACATCGTGTGGCGATATACTTAAGGAAAATAATGTTTTCTCGGCCTATAGACCTCAAAATACCTTAAAAACATTATGTAATGGTAAAGATAGTATTAGTAATAGCAAAAAATCCGGTATTTATAAGTTGAAATGTGATGGTTGTAGCAATATATAATAATAATATATAATATAGGCCAAACAGGTCGTTCATTTGATACCAGATAAGGAACACTTAGGAGCATTCCGAAACGGTCACACAGATAAATCACATTTCGCGAAGCATTTGCTGGACACCGGGAACAACAGTTTTGAAATTTTACATTTATGTGAAAAGGGTCTAAAAATGTCCGTATTAGAGCAGTTAGAAATTATAAAACGGGACGGGTGTACTTTGCTGAACGAACAAACAGACTTCCACACTTCGGTTTTGCTTAGTTTATTCAAAAATAGACAAAGCAACTAGAAGTCTACATCGCGCTATCGTTTGGTTGCGTTCGAACTACAAAAGGTTGAGGTGAACGCGTAAGTATTTTTGCTGCCAAACAGTCTTGATAATACCTCGTGTGTAGGCGAAACACGTGTCGACATCGTACGACATTCTAAAAAAGCGGAATATGCAAAAATAACATTTAAAAACAAAATTATTATAGTTTTTTAAAATGGATTTCCGCCATGCAACGCCTGATTCAATTAGTTATTCAAATTATTTCTTCTATATAATGTATGTACAATAATTATAATAAATAAAATAAATAAATATCCATAACGCCTTATCCCCGAAGGGGTGGCAGAGACATATTATATGCCCACTTTTCACCGTGTGGATTCCTGTCCCACGTAATAGGTGGTGAGCCCATTGCCGTGTTGAAATAGACAGACGCAGGTTGTGGCTACCTGCTGTTGAAATTTTTTAAGCCGCCTATAAGGCCTTCAGCCAGGCTTAACGACTGCCATTTTACTGGCAACCGGGACCAACGGCTTAACGTGCCTTCCGAAGCACGGAAACGCTCGCAAATGTAAATGCCAGAAAGTGGTCACCCATCCGACGACCAGCCATAGTGAAAGTTGCGTACCTCAGTGATCGTTTACCGAACACTTAGACCGCGGGGCTACTCATTATAATAGACAAACATAATCGAAACGTCCTTAGTTCGGCAGAAAGGATGCAGTTTATTTTTATATACTCCAAGCAATAAATCTGCATGCATGTGCATGTATGAAGCGAATAATAAATCTGCAGAAAGCGAAAGAAGTATGCATGGATCGCGTAGCCTGGATCTGTCCTCTCTGTCTACCCCAGGTACAGTGTGAAGATAGTTAAGTTCTTTTTTCCTGATGGGACTAAGAATAAACCCACTGCTCACTTAGGCAACGAATGCACATTTGCCCCAGTAGTAGGGCAAAGTCTAAAAAAGACTTTATAACTAAGTTCTGTTGACAGAATTAATGAAAACTATTTTCTCCGTAATTGATTTCTAAAACTACCTAGTTGGTATAAAAGGTATGTAATAATGATGGAGGTTGAACAGAAAACGCATATAATTATGCTGTAAGGCCGCTAATAATGGCAATCATGTTAATATTTTAACAATATACCTCTCTATAGTATCCTTGAAAATCACAAGGTGCCACGTCAGATAAAAGACTTGTCGGGTCACTTGGTTGGTGTTGAGATTCTGTCGACTGTGTACCAATACCAATACCTTAGACTAAAAGAGGAGAGCTTTTCAGTAAACGCTTTCTCAATTAACATTATACCTTAAACCATCTTCACTATTTAACCCGTCAGCCAACTACGATAAAATATTGAAATCGCCTTACCTACATTATGCACCTAAAACGTATTGAAAAAAAAACCCTTGACATTTGTTCAAAATAGGCTTAGATATTATCACAAATATAAATTAAACATTATTACAAACTGTATTCGATTACCAATTTGGCTACTAGTTAATTAAATCAGGATAACCACTATATTCCTAAATACTAACTGAAAAATAAAAAAAAATACTACCCAATACGTATCATTAAAGAAAAAGAAATGATTAATTGAGCTTTCAGTGATACCGATAAAGACAAGGAGATGTGTTTCCTATTCCTTTACCTTTATCGGTATGAATAACCTGTTGAAACCAGCTCTTTTATATCAAGCCAGCGCGCATGCGAAAGGCCTGTAGCGTGTCTCATCCCTTAGTTACGATAGGGAGTGAAATTATGTGGACCCGCCTCCTGACGCGAACAACAATAACATTAAACTCCTGAATACCTCTTTATTCCTGGTGTATGACGCCCAGATCACGTGTTGCTTGGATACCGACACGGGCAATAATTTTCAGCGTGCAAACTTTTCAGTGGGCATATAATATGCCTCTGCCACCCCTTCGGGGATAAGGCGTGATGGATATTTATTATTTATAAATTTGTGCAACTTGTGATTTCGCGATGGCATCGTTAGAAATTAACTAAAACTAACTTACTAACTAACTATCTAACTATCTTCACGCTGTATCCCTGACGGGGTAGTCAGAGAGGACAGATCGCCAGGCTTCGCGATCCATACAAATAGAAATTAAGAAATGTATTATCATGAATTCATGTCAGCGTATTGTATCAGCATGGAATGCATCTCGTCGGAGATCTTAGCAGCGAACTTAGGGTATTTATAAGCGTATACATTTAGGCGGCGAACTTTTATTCCTCAGAGCTACATTTGATCCCCGAAAATTATAAAATAGATGATAAAGTATGGGTATGTATACTTTAGCGGGTACTAACATTGATAGTAGAGTTGACGAGATAGTTCAGTTCCTCCATTATCGTTCCACCTGCCACAATGCGAAATAACTGAAACACAAAATAAATCATAGTTAATATCCCATCAACTGTAATACTGAAAAAAAAAAAAAAACTAACTATCTTCACGCTGTATCCCTGACGGGGTAGTCAGAGAGGACAGATCGCCAGGCTTCGCGATCCATACATACTTCTTTCGCTTCTTCGAGATTCATCAATCGCTTCATACACGCACGTCTGGGTATCCGAGTGCTTTTGACCTTTCCGTTTTTGAGCAATCTGCTCACGTGGTCTTCATATGTAAGTCTCGGCCTACCCTGACTCCTTCTACCCTCTACTTTTGAACAATATATATTCTTCGTCAATCGTTAAAAATAATAATAATAAAGTAATACTGAAGGATGCAAATAATTAATTCAACTATTTTTATAGCTTTTGTGCTCTTAGTAGTAACTCGATTATGTAAATAATAATATGGTAAACGAAGTGTTTGGTATCTGGTAAATAAACAAAGTCATACTTTTCAATGAAAAGGATGGTGAGACGTTACGGGTTCAAGACCCACCCGTAACTTAATATATTTTAAACTTCTAATAGTTACAAATCTAAATCAGAAGTTTAGAAGTTTAATCATGAAGGTTACAATTCACATTATTTACTTGTTCCCGTTATTTACTTTTTAACCTGATCGGTTTTGCTTTGGGCTTTGAAAATGGCGTAAGGCGAAACCTGACCAGTTAAAAAGGAAAAAATGTGGAATAGTACAAGTGTTATCATTCAAGATGTGTAGCAAGTTCCACCAAGTGATATCAAGACCAACAACAAGTCCCAAGAAAGTTAAAGTGTCTTGGAACCCCCATCGAACTTAATCAGAAGATAATTTGAAGGAAGTTGGCAAATAATAAATTAACGCCTCTTATGTCGCAGTATAGTAGACCTGGAAGACACCTAGGTGTACATCCTATACAAAAGGGAAGTATCGCTGTAATAGTACATTAGGGATCCTATAAGAGGTACTCGTATGTTTGATTCCAGTAATAATCTTAATAATATTATAAATGCGAAAGTTTGTATGGATGTTTATACTCGTAGATTGTAATGAAACTTTACAATAATATAGCTTATACATTAGAAAAACACATAGGCTATTTTTTATCCCGGGAATAAGTTCCTGTGGGACACGAGAAAAAAGGAAAACTTTTCTACGATGAGCAGTTTGATCCGTTTATTGCCCGTGGTCCACCTGCATATTTGGCATCAGCTGTTGAAAACTGACAGAACGAACGGTGACTCGATTAAATATGTATAACATATTTAATCTGGTCGGGTCACTCGGGACTCGACCAGATGAAATATGTATAACATATTTTATCTGGTCGAGTCACCGTTCGTTTCAATGGTTTAGGACTGTTGGTTCCATTGGAAAGTTCCATTGATGGGTCCAACGGGATTTTTCAATCCCTTTTGTCTCCACTATTGCGAGAATGGGTCCATCAGGATTTTAACAGTACTCGTGTCTCCATTATTCAAAACAAATGGAGCTATCAGGATTTATGAGTATTATTGTCTCCACTGTTAAGATACGGTGTAGGACTGTTGGTTCCATTGGAAAGTTCCATTGATGGGTCCAACGGAATTTTTTAATCCTTTTATGTCTTTTTATTTCATGTCTTCAAAGAAAATATATTATAATGTAAGTTGCATTGAACTAATATTACTAGCATAAGCGTATGTGTAGTATCGCCTACGCTCTGTGAGTATGTAACACCAGGCATTTAGAAGTAGTAAGGAGTTTTACATTTATTAACACCCCGCCACGTGATAACCATTTGTTCATTTATTCACACATTCACATACGCCCCTATACGCTAAACGGGTGCCCTTTCGATCGCATAATTTTTTTTGCATAATGTAGTTTGGCGTAACAGTTTCAGCATAAAGTATTCTCGCATAAATTATGATAAGCAGAGTGTTATAAAAGCATAATGGTTTTATTGACATAACATTAACTTACTCTAATTTTTTTTATCATAATTTTAATCAGCATAAATGTAAAGGGTATATAGAATAGAATCACTCGTTTTTATCTAACTACTTTCTTTTTGTATTTTATTTATATGTATATACTATATATGTGTTAAAATTTTGAACTTCAATATAGTGACTATCAACATTTTTAATCAGTGGGCATTTCTTTCATTCTCTTAGACAGTTCAAGCTGAGATATAAAAATAAAAATATGTACTCGTTAACATTATGGTATTCTATATGTATGGTTTGTAATCTTTATGCGAGAGTGAGTGATATGCTAATAAATGTTATGATTAGTAATCGTTATTATAGAAAAAAATATGCGTAAACATTTTATGCGGGAATATCATTATTATAAAAAAGTTATGGGAAAATAAAGTATGCCCAATGATTTATTCTATTTGAACGTTATGCGAAACGAAGAGTATGCCAAAAAAGTTATGCAGTTTAAAGTTATGCCTCTAAAATTTATGCAACCCAATACGGACCCCTTAAATTTTACAACCCCTTTTCAGCTATCAGGGCTGTAATTTTCAAATAAAATTCTTTCACTTCCGTCACTTAAGGAATAGTTGTACAAAATTTAATGTTTATTGATCCAGCCATTTCAACTGTGCGTTGTTTAACAATCAGTAAGATTATTTTATAATATATTATTTTTTTTGTACTAAGATGGTATTTTGGTATGGTATTTTGTAATAAAACACCATCTTAAAGACTTTGCACAGGACTTTGGTTCCACCGGCTCCGAAACCTCGTGTTCATAAACGACTTGTGCCAAATCTACTTGAATCTGTAAACTGAGCCCAAAGTTAATCAGTTATTAAAAAATAAATAACATATACAACATACTTTTAAATGTTAATTGAGTTTTTATTATTAAACTTTTTTAAACTTAAAAATTATAATTTTTAAGTTTAAAAAAGTTAAATATAAACTTTTTTTAAACTTAAAAATGTTACTAATGTAAAGTTTACTATAGTTTCAAAGAAAGCAGATGAAAAGAGCTATAAAACGGTTTTTTTTTATTTTAAATCTCTAACTTGTATAATTTCTAATACCTGCACTATTTAAGACTTAAACAGGGCCACCAAAGAGCGGTCCTGGGATGAAAACATTTTTCATTTTATTGCCATTGATACGAAGAAGAAGATTTTTTTCTTTATTACAATCATCACAGGCTTAGGACTTTAATAAATAGCGCCTGCTGATTTCATACCTACTCATTAAATTTTACAGTCATTAAATTATAAATTAAGCTTTCACAAAATCTAACATAGTGGAACAACCAAAATGGCAGACAAGTTATTTTTTATCTACTGCAACACTATAGGTATCAAATGAAAGGGCATGCTGAGAATAACTCTAAAAATACAGTGACATCATAATACATCCAGTAGGTATAGCGAACCACTAATCATGCCTGTCATGGTTTTTCCTACAATATGGGTATTACACTGACTATAAATTTCGTAGCTGGTCACGAAAGTTCAGCTACGAAAGTGAATGAAAGGGAATAGGAGGTTGGCCAATCTGATGTTTGAATGGCCTATTATAGGTAGTTTATAAGACTAGGCTTCGCCCGCGTAGAGAAGTTTTCCCGATCCCTTTTCCCACAGGAACTTGTTCCCGGGATGAAAAGTAGCCTATGTGTTATTCTGATGTATAAGCTATATGAGACAAATAATATATTATACAATATTAATAAATATCAAATTAAATTAACTTAATATTAACATTAAATATAACCTTAAAAATATGATACATAACTAAAATATAGAGGTAAAGCTATATTATTGTAAAGTTTCATTAAAATCCATTCAGTAGTTTTTATGTGAAAGAATAACAAAAATCCATACAAACTTTGGCATTTATAATATTATTAAGATGTAGGCTAGCATTATCAGACGATTTGTAGAAAGTAAAAGCCATTACGCAAATACTTTGTTTAATGATTTTGATTTAAAATAACGTCGACGCTCCCAATCTTCTGCTATAATATGCAATTTTGGTGGAGAGTAACCCACCAGATCACGTGCATGTGTACCATGCACCAGGTAGTTAGAGGTAGTTAGGAGTCTTATCTTAGAGCGTTTTCACATTATCCGATCCGATATCGGAGTCGGACGACGATAGCCGACATCCGATAGCCGACACCATGTGCTATTTTCACATATTTCCGACTAAATCGTTCCGATACGGCCATTTGCTCGATAGCTTAGTGCGGGCAGGTCATCATGGCAGACTATAATAGAAAACTTTATTTGCTGTATCTATTATATTTGAGACGCAAAAAAAAGATCTGTCCACAGACAGAGTATTGGATACATCCCATTGTGGAAGCTAGATATTCAGAGGGAGCATTTTATACTCTTTTTAGCAAGCTACAAAACGCACCTAGAAAATTTTTTAATTACTTTCGTATGAGTGAATCCACATTCAATTATTTGAGAATTCAATAGAATTAAAATAATTAAGCTCAAAATGGCCGCCGCGCATCGGGCTCTACGCACACAGAGACAATTTAGATACACGTATAGCATACATACAAACATAATCGCCCGACGGCTTACGGGCGTCCGATGGTGCCGCCAGCATATCGGTGTCGGCTCCGATATCCGATATCGGGCCGGACAATATGAAAGACAGGTACATATTTCATACATTTTACTTACCCCGATATCGGATCGGCGTCCGACACCGATATCGGATCGGATAATGTGAAAACGCTCCTACGGTCATTTTTATATCTATCTCATTCTAATAACTTATTATCTATTCACTCTTTCTAGCGTTGCTATGACGATAGAAATCACGCCACGCATGCGTGATTTCTTTCGTCATGGCAACGCTTATATTTATGACCATCCTTGATGAATCCTTGAGAGTCAATATAAAATATGTATATTATATATATATATATCACTAAGGCCTTGCTACTAAGGCTGGTGAATGATATAGGAGCTCAAAATAAATAAACGATATATCCAATAATAAATTATGCATAGCTACATTAGCTACTAGTTACTTGAAGCTTTGTGAAATTATGATATTCCAAGAAGGTCTAATGTTGGTCAGCTTGTAAAAGTAACTTTTCTCAAAATATCAAAAATATAACACTTAAATATAAAATCTAAACACTGTCACTTTTTACATTTTTTTATTTTTGTCCGATTTGTGAGAGTTTGTTTTCTAAGAGTTTCGTAGTTTTCAATGTGTGGTGCGTTGAAGTAAGACTCCTCTGAGAGGAGTATTTATGAACGTACGACAATGGTATAAACTGACTGTGAAGAAATGTCTATGATAAACATTTTTTTTGTTACTTGTAACTTGTAACATTTACTCGAAGACAAGAGTCGCTACGAAAAAAAATTAAAACTCTGAATATTAGATATTGCGGCAAGCATAAAACTGTATGTTTAAAACGCTCAAGTAGTCAGTGAAGGGATTCCCAGAGTTCTTGACTGTTCAGATTTAAGTTAGTATATCCTGGGAGGCAGTCAATAGTGATCAACTTAATTATTCATTATAATTAAATTCATCACCTTGTTGGCATTCAACTGTAAAATCAAATATATCGTTCTTGTATGCGTCCTTGCATTGATATTTTTATGCAAGGCCTTCAGGACGGTTATCACGGAGGCTCTGCCGGTGATGGCAGGGGTCCTCCCTTGACTACGAAATTCAGAGACATAATGGCATGGATGATAGCTTGTTGTTAGAAAGAGATCGCCATAGAATTTCCAGACTGTATCGTGATAATGTACGTGAAGAACTTTTAGACGAATGGCAGCTGCGTTGGAACACTTCCATCAAAGGGCGCCATCTCTACCAGTTTTTCCCAGACGTTCGTGAACGCCTAGGAATGTCCTGACTGGAGGTTGTTCTATTTCTTACGGGACATGGTAACTTTAGGAGCAAATTTCATTAGTTTAAGCTGGTTGAGTCACCGTTCTGTCAGTGTTCAACTGTTGACGCCAAATACGATCAGACCGCCCATCATATACTGTGAGAGTGTAGCATTTGGCAAAATGAGCGATATAATATGCTTAATTGTTTACAAGTAACGTCGGGAGTAGTTTACTATGCGAATCTCGTGGCATCGAAGGTGAATTTTCGTGCTTTTAAACGTTTCTGCCATACATATTACTGTAATCAAACATAGCTCACATAGGACCCGTAATATACTATTACCGTGGTGCTTCCCTATTTCTATAGGATTTACACCTAGTTGCTTTCCAGGTCTCCCGCTTTGCAAAGGAGGGAAGAGGCATTACGTTCTTTTCTTACTTCCTCACATTATCTTCTGATTAATTTTGTTGCGGGTTCCAAGACATGCTAACTTCTAGTGTTTTGGTCATTGCTGTAGATCCTGGTTTACAGGAGTCACAGTAATGGGAATGTCGGTTGGATTAGTCCCAATAAAAAAAATAAAAAAAATATCGTTCTTGTACAGTAACTTTGACGAGTGTCAGTAATATTTTTGTAAATAGTTATTTTAAGAATGCCATGTTGTTTTATGATTTTGTCTATACTAATGTTATATCAGGAAAGATTTGTAAGTTTGTTTGTAGTGAATAGGTTCAGAAACGGAAATGAACCGATTTAAAAAATTCTTTCACCATTAGAAAGCATTCCTTGTAAGTAACATAGGCTATATTGAAATTTGTAAAAATTAAGAGTTCCGTTCAATATTTCGAATAAGAAAACTTCACGACGGGGGCGAAGCTGTGGGCATCAGCAGGTACGAAATTAAATTTTGGGAATTAGAAATGCCCCAAAATAGTCTCCGTCTACAAAGTCAAGATTATAGTAAAATTAATCCAATTCTAGTTTATGATATCCTAGTCATCTGGGAACATTTTCAGTGGTTTAGTGATAAGAGATAAATAATAAATAGGTGTATGTCTGATAGTCAGCAATAAGAGATCCCGCTAGCTCATTACGAAGGAAGCATATTTGAAAGAAGTCGCAATAAGAAATTTGTAAAAATGCAACTTCTATTACTGTTGCGTGATATTTTCAATCATGTTACTAACATTTTTAGTCCATGTTTCTATGTAGGCATATGGCGCTTATGTTATTTTGTACCGGGATGTAACAGGATGACGTAAGAACTAAATGCGAGATTAGGGTAAACCATGAACGACTAGAGCAAGTGATGAAATGGTGTATTTAGGGAGTATGTTTAGCGCGGATGGAAGATGTGATTCGGATGTAGAACGGCGAGTAGCTGCCGGAAACAGAGTTAACGGTGCTTTGTCGCAATTAGTAAAGCGACAAAGCATCCTAAAAGAAGCACGTCTGGTGATTCATAACGCAGTGCTAGTGCCAACTTTGCTTTACGGTAGCGAAACCTGGGTATGTCAGCAGATGCATGAAAGTAATTTGGATGCTGTAGAGATGCGATCGCTTCGAAAATTGTGCGGCGTTACTTTGGCGGACCGAATACGTAACGAAGTGATACCAAAATATGGTACGTTTGAATGAAAGGATCAGCGTTAAGCTGGAAAAGGGCGTGCTCCGTTGGTTCGGACACGTCCAACGAATGAGTGAGGAACGATTGACCAAGAATATATATTGTGCGAAAGTAGAGGGTAGAAGAAGTCAGGGTAGGCCGAGACTTACATATGAAGACCACGTGAGTAGATTGCTTAAGAACGGAAAGGTCAATAGTAATCGGATAACCAGACGTGCGTGTATGAAGCGATTGATGAATCTTGAAGAAGCGAAAGAAGTATGCATGGATCGCGAAGCCTGGCAATCTGTCCTCTCTGTCCACCCCGTCAGGGATACAGCGTGAAGATAGATAGATAGATAGGGATGTAACAAGAAAGTTTTGGAAACAGTCATCTTTATTGGTAAATTATTCACCCCAAATCGTTCTTATATAAATGCGCCTACCTCGTATTTAGCACTGCTCCACCCAGATAATGCTTTAGGCATTAAGTCCGCCAATGTACTATCTTTGTGCATAACGTTTAAACAAATAAACATATAATTTATTTGTTTAATAATGATATTGATCCCGGTGCACTAAGGTGTTTCTAATATTCTTATCTAAGTTTGTCATATCACACAAGTCAGTAGCGTGCACAAGGATTTCGGATAGGGTATGCATGCCCTAACTACCCGAAATCCCCACGAGAAATGAAGCGCTTGTGGCCGCACTGACTCAGTGTTCTGTAAACGATCACTGCGTTAAGCAATTTTCGCTATGGCTGGTCACGGATGGGTGAGCACTTTGTGGCATTTATATTTGCGAGTGTTTCCGTGCTTTGGAAAGCATCTTAAACCGTTGGTTGGCTTAACGACTGCCATGTTACTGCCTATTGGCATGGCAACCGGAATTAGTAACATGGCAGTCGTTAAGCCAAGTATGAAGGCCTTGTGGGCGACTTTATAATTACAACAGCAGGTGGCCATACTGAAAAAAATTTGGTTTCCGAAACTCTTTTAAAAGACTTGGAAAGAATAAGTTTAAGTACATGTGCTGAACACCAAACATACGTCGCGAGTGGGCATTTTTGTCCTCAGAAGATAAAACTGACGCCCCATCGTAAGTTTGAGCAACTACTTTATTTAGGCAATTAAATTCCTCTAAAACTTTGATAATAATCGACCTTAAAGTGACGGCTCTCCGATCAGAACTAACATCAATATATTTTATAAATCGATCTATTATTTCTGAGTCACGAAAATATCTTAAAACAAGAACTAACTGTTCGCGACCGCTGACATCCGGAGTTTCGTCAACAATAACAGCAACAAAATCAGATTGAGTTATTTCATTTTTTATCTCATTATACATTACAGACGCGACGCTAGAAATCAGATCATTTTGAGTTCTATTCGACAACCCCGTAAATGAGCTACCAGATTTCGATTGTAAATGAGTTTGTAAATTACCGTCACATTTAGCTAACAGATCTACAAGTTCCAAAAAATTACCTTTATTATATGATGAAGCGTGTTCATCATGACCACGAATAGCTAATTCTTGTTTACCGAGAAAACAAACTACGTCTATTAGTCGTTTAAAAATATTTCTATTCTATTAAATATTTCTGTTCTATCAACTTTTGCGTTGTGCCTATCAACGTCTAATTTGAACTGGCTATTCAAACTAGACTCTATTCTACCTTTTCCAAAAATTTGAAAGTTTAAACAAGAAACTATATGTTTTTCCGACAAATCATGTTTAGCAGCCGCTTTGTAAAAAATATTTAAATCTGAATACCCGATATAAGACCAAACATTATTTTTATCTTGTTTTGAAAATAATATACAAGGAAAACAAAATAATTTATTTGTGTGTACACAGCCTGCTAGCCAGTTATAATTTTCGTAATACTTTTTATTAAAATGACGTATGATATTACCTTTTTTGAATTAGATTCAAATCGCGAACAGAACGTCCTCTTACAATAATATTGTATTTTTCATCAAACGACAACGTCGAGAAAACACGAGTTTTTAATTTATTTAAACACACATCACCAGCACAGATCTCACAGCTATAATTTTCCATAATTCACAGTAATTCTAGTAAACTAAGTAATTAATTATTAATTAGATATCAAACACGGCGCTTAAATTCACTCGACAGCTCTTTGTAGTGAAACAATATTTTAATTACAAATGGCGAATTCATATTATACTACCTAAAAAAATAGATCTACAACAACTATTCTATTTTTGACAACTACTTAAATATATCGCTTTATACTCAGAGGCAGTGCTTCCTCCGCGACTCATAATTTCGCACACAATCGTAAAATTGACACACACATACAAATGATTTGCACTATAAAAATATGATTTTAAAAAGCATACATCAGCTTTGCATAAATCCGCGCGCAGCGCTGCTAGTCACAGTCGCGATACGATTCGCCGATAAGGCACTGACCTCCATACATACTGCTAGGTGTTAGGTTAGTAGTTCCCTAAAATACTAATAGATGGCACTAAAACATATTTCATTGTATAGGGAATTATTTATTTATACAACTTGTAGTATTGGGATTGTGGGCTAGGGTATGCAGTGCTTATTTGCTTCTATGGACCGGACGCGCCTGACACAAGTTCGATTCTCTCATTGGTCCCACTAAGAGCTTCGGACCCCTTTCAAACCTTTTCGAGGTTGAGTGGTCAGACGGCTCCCAAAAATGCCAAAAATTTTATGTCAAACGATAGCCACTCCTAGCTGCCAAATAAAAGTAGACAGACTCCAATTCTGGGTTGGATTGGAAGCAGCTGGGAATACGCTAAGATGAAGATAAAGACTTTATATGTATTTTCCACGCAACACTAATTAACTATTTTACATTTCGCCATCTAGCCCATTTCGCGCTAACAAATGTATCACAACAACACAACCATTAGTACTAAGGAAAATTGCCGCCAAAACATTAGCAATAGAGATGGGATCGATTGGTAAACAGTATACAACGTTTTATGAAACCCTGGTTTTTGCTGTAAGTAAAGTTCAGGTATTGACTATACCTGGTCAGTGATATTCTGCTTCGTTAGAGCAATGTTAAACTAAGCAACTGTCATCACTATGAACTCGGGTTCTAATCCCAGTTCCGCATTAATATGTATCAACAAATGATCATTTCCAACTTTGGGAGCCTTTAAATACGGGTGTAGGTTGTGGCTACCTGCTCTTGAAATTGTTCTTACCTCCTATCGGGCTTTCAACTTAGTAAACGACTACCATATTACTATGGCTGGACACGTTAAGCCCCAGTTGCCAGTAACTTGGCAGTCTGTCTGTCAAGACCCTTTTTCTCAGGACCGCGTGGAGGTATGAAGCTGAAATTTATATCAATTCTTCAAGTTTACTGTCCCTTGAAGCTGTGATAAAATCAAACTCCTAAACCAATGGAATCAAAAGATACAGCCGTCTATGCCGCAAATTTCCGCAAATTTTAGACACTCGCAAGAGAATCAAAATCCTTCAGGGTACTTTGGTACAAAGCAACGTCTTATAGCACAGAAAAATAAAAATTTCAAAATATTATAAAACCCCCTATTCCATCTATCCCTACTAACTTATCCTGACTGGTAGGGACACTTGGATTTTTTTTACAAGTATCCCTACTGGTAGGGATTCTTTTCCACCTATCTCCACTAGATAGATAAATGCACATTTGCGGATAAAATCAAGTAGTTTAAACATATTGAAATGCTTGTATCATGATAATGAACCTCTTTATATTATGCATGGACATATGTTATTAAAGTATTAAAATTTATAATTTATTGATGTTGTCATGTGGTTTGCGTTTTCATATTATCCAAATAATTAAAATAAAATCTAATAACAATGAGTGAACTTATATTTTTACAAAGGGGTCGAGGTATTTCTTTATTGCGTGATGGGCATCAGTACCATTGGAAAAAACATGCGCAAACAAAAATGAATACTGGAAGTGCATCCACACAAAAAAAAACTAAGTGTATCGGCTCACTTACGATCAAAGTAACCGTAAGTACTTGTACCACATATATCGACTGTTTTATTCTTCTGACTAACGTGGAATTTCATAAATTTTGGTGGTGGTAAGTTCCCCCTTTATATTTTACAGGCTCGGAAAACTGTTGAAAAACGAGTTGACCATTTAGTAACATGTTTGGCTGATGTAGCCAAAAATAAAATAGATATTCGGGTAAACAAGAGATTATTTTCAATCCTTCGGTTCCGATACTTCCAAGGAAGATACTTTAGATATGGTTGCAGCTGTACCGGATTTTCGGAATATCAAGTCAACTTTATATAATTGTAGAAATAGAGCAATTGGAACAAGTATAATGTTTTTAAAAAATAAAAAATAAATATCCACCACGCCTTATCCCCGAAGGGGTGGCAGAGGCATATTATATGCCCACTTTTCACCGTGTGGATTCCTGTCCCACGTAATAGGTCGTGAGCCCATTGCCGTGTTGAAATAGACAGACGCAGGTTGTGGCTACCTGCTGTTGAAATTTTCGCCCATAAGGCCTTCAACCAGGCTTAACGACTGCCATTTTACTGGCAACCGGGACCAACGGCTTAACGTGCCTTCCGAAGCACGGAAACGCTCGCAAAATGTAAATACCACAAAGTGGTCACCCATCCGAGGACCAGCCATAGTGAAAGTTGCGTAACTCAGTGATCGTTTACAGAACACTGAGACCGCGGGGCCACGAGCGCTTCGAAAAAAAAACGAAGAAGTGGAAGTACCACTCGTATACAGTATTTTTTTAAATTTCTGATTATTACTACAACGGCGATCGCATTTTTATATTTGGAAATGAGTGGTCCATGAATATGCTAATAACATACAAGATTTCCATACCATTTACTCAATTAATTACGATTCATTGCGATATCGGAAGCAGATCAAAGTACACTAACATTTTGCCGGTCCTATACATTCTGCTTCCGAACAAGAAGACTGATACGTACAGCATAATGTTCCAGCTTATAAAATCTAAAGTTAAACAATTCACTAATCAAGATTGGGATCCAGCATACGTAATGGTCGATTTTGAAGCAGTTAGAGCAAAAGCTTTATCGTCGGAATTCCCAAAGGTAGAAAAAGGGGGCTGCTATTATCATTTCTCTCAGTATTCGGTAACGATACGGTACGATCACTGAGGTAAGCAACTTTCACTATGGCTGGTCGTCGGATGGGTGACCACTTTGTGGCATTTACATTTGCGAGCGTATCCGTGCTTCGGAAGGCACGTTAAGCCGTTGGTCCCGGTTGCCAGTAAAATGGCAGTCGTTAAGCCTGGTTAAAAGCCTTATAGGCGGCTTAAAAAATTTCAACAGCAGGTAGCCACAACCTGCGTCTGTCTATTTCAACACGGCAATGGGCTCACCACCTATTACGTGGGACAGGAATCCACACGGTGAAAAGTGGGCATATAATATGCCTCTGCCACCCCTTCGGGGATAAGGCGTAATGGATATTTATTTATTATTTATTTGGAAAAAAGGCAAAACAATATAAATTAACATCTAACCGTGACAAGAGAAGAATATTACAGCTGATTGCATCCCTGCCATTGCCGCCAGTAGAAAAAATCGACGAAGACGGGTCATACGTTGAATCCCAGATATTAGAAGAATTTGGAATGAGAAAATATAAAAATTATTTCCTAAAATTTTGGCTTAAAAATAGAAATTTCCGAATACAAGTCTTTGGTCGGAAACATAGAACAAATAATTTTGCCGAAGCGTGGCATTACAAAATCAACGAGAAAAATAATCGCAAAATTAGTTTGTACACTTTATTAAAAGTATTGAGCAAACAATCAATCGTTCAAAAAAACCGTTACAATGCGTTGATATACGGCTTGAAAGCCCCGACACCTCGCCAAAAAGAGTAAGTGCTACGTGACTATGTTATTCAAAACGCTCAGATGCCACTTGTTACGGGTGAAATTACTACAGGACATTTTTTAGACATGCTACGATAAAGAATTGAAATTAAAGACTAATTATAGTGGATAAATATTATATTCATATTTGAATAAAAATCAGCCTGAGGCTGATTCAATTTTATCCATAACAGTGCAATTACGCAGTGTAGATATTTGGACATGAAATTTCCAACTATCCCTACCAGTAGGGATACTTGGAAAAAAATCCAAGTATCCCTACCAGTGGGGATAAGTTAGTAGGGATAGATGGAATAGGGGAAAAAAAGGTTGAAAATTATCGGGTGCCCGATACTAATAACACCAATTAACATGGACCTCTGAGTTGTATGGGCGCTGATACAATTTGGAGGTCTAGCTTAATTGGCTTATATCTCAAATAAGCTACTAAATCTACCGCAACCTCGGCGCACGATTTCGACCCGTGCTTGATCGTTTTTTGGGATTCCGTAACTCAAAAGAAAAATAAATGAACCCTTATAGGATCACTTTGTTATCTATCCGTCCATTTATCTGTGAAGACCCTTCATCTAGAGATTGCGTGAAAGTTAGTTGTAATATTTAAAAGTTAGAAATATATATGGTCTGCCGTCCCTTGAAGCCTTAGACAATAAAACTTCTAAGTTAAAGTAAATACAACGTATAAAAACAATTTGTGAAGCTATAATTTTATATAGTGCTATATAAGTGCTATAATATTTATATAATTTTAATAATGATTGTTACTAACAAAATATGGGTTATGCCTGAAATAAATTCTTATTATTATGTTTCTTCTTTTCACGGGTATCTTCTTTTTTTTTATGAAGATACCCGGGCTTTTGATAGGCGTACATGGGGACATACTGGTCCAACACGCAGAGGTCCTTTGAGAATTTTAATCTAATAGGAAATGGGACCCCCACTGCAGACAGTCCACGCCCGCCTTATGTAGAAGAACGATAATGGACCACCTCCAATGGGAGTTAAACTATTGTAAAATATGCTAACTATAAAATGGGCTATTGGGTTGGGGGTTTGATGAACTAGGTGATTATAACTATGGATGAAGGCGGCGTCTGCCATTTTAAATATCTAATTATAAAAATTTCGGCAGACGGTGACTCGCCAACTCACTAGATGGGCCCCCTATACAATCGCCATAGGCATGATAAGCCTGTAAGGCGACAGAGGGCAACACCGGTGTGAGCGGCTTGGGGTGTCGAGCGGTGCGGCGCCGGTTTCACCTTCGCGGGACAGGCCCGGAGCGGACACTTCCACCCCCGAGCATATAGCCCTGGCTCCCTCCCTCTGACCGACCAATTAAGGCAAGCCAAAGTTGAGATTTGCTGCACTCCCGGGAGTAGCACTCTCACTGCTCTCCCGTTAGCCCAATAAATCCTAACCGGTGCAGAAAGGCAACAAAACTCTGAGGAATCGGTACCGATGTGTAGCCCCGCACATTCAGCTCGACACAAGCTGCCCTGCGGATGTGAGCTTTTCAAAACTTTCTGATACATTTTTTTGTTGATATCAGAAAGTGGATGACTCAAAAAGCGAATCTACTATACGGTTCGGCGTATATAGGGTTGCGTTAATCCTATAAAAGATAAAGACTGTCCTCGAGGGGTTTAGTATTATTATGTCTCTTCTTTTTTTTCTTTTCTTTTTTTTATGTATTATTATTACACATATATACACATAAAAATTACATTTTTAAATAAATTATACATATTAAAAATCTATTTAAAAATATAAAAAATAGTATCCCACCGGCATCGGGTACAGGGACCAAGCTACCGGTGGTCAGGGCTGCAGAGACAAGAACTTCCGCACAATACGTGCCGTGCCCAGAAAAAAAAAATTATAATATAAATTCATTAAAAAAATATGCGGTAGGGGTACCCCCCGTCAGTATTCTTATGTTTTTAAAAAGAAAATAAGACTGAAAATAAATGAATTATATTATTAAAAAAATAAAATACAAGAGAATACTTAGTGAAATACTTCTTTAAATAAAAGTGTGTGTGTACCTATGTTTACACGTTAGAAATTATATCTTTGTCGTAACGAGATAAAAATCGTTGTAAAAATGTCCAAGACTACCAGGACTTTAATTGGTCGTGCTAATTAGTATCTAGCACATAAGACCTTTTAGCCTTTTTGCTACCACCTCAATAAAAAGGCAACGGGTTCAAAATTTCTTCCAAATTTTTAAATGACTCATTTTATTAAATTTTAAATTTCCGTGCATCAGAAGGCACCTTAAGCCGTTGATCCCGGTTGCCAGTAAAATGGCAGTCGTTAAGCCTGGTTAAAGGCCTTATGCTTGAAAAATTTCAACAGCAGGTCGTCACAACCTGCACCTGGCCATTTCAACACGGCAATGGGCTCACCACCTATTACGTGGGACAATTTGGGCGTATGGTATGCCTTGGTTTACCCCTTCGGGAATAAAGGTGTGAAAATATGTATGTATGTAAAAAAATATCTTTCGCTTTATCCTACGTTTGTACAAAAAATCTAAAATATTGTCTAGAGCTAACTTCAAGGTGTTTGAAAACTACATTGAATATAGTTAAAGGTTGTCATGGAAACATTTAACGTTTTTCGTGACGGCAATTTACACTCATTATTTTTCCCCAACGCGCCAAAAGAGTATAATTTCAAAAAATAACAAATAGAATCTCTCTGGCGGGAAATCTGATGCCGGTGTTTCGCGTGATAGGCGGGATACTGACAAGTATACTGCCGAAGAATTAACAATTGAAAGTAAAACAGGGAATTTGTATCTACACTAAATAAAAATACAAAATTAAATGTACTTGTAGTAGGCTCGATACACTCACACATACTCATAGTTTACGGCACCTCATTACGTGTCGATTTTTACTAATTCGCATTCCCCGTAAGCCGCGTTAAGGAAAAATTACTTTCATTACCGATTTTCTTTAATGAAAAAGCAATTACTGATATCTTTCAGTGATACCGATAAAGGCAAGGAGACGTGTTTCCTATTCCTTTAACTTTATCAGTATGAAGAACCTGTTGAAACCAGCTCTTTTAAATCAAGCCAGCGCGCATGCGAAGGCCTTTAGCGTGTCTCGTCTCTTGGTAACGGAGTGAGTGAAATATTGTATTAGATGTTGACCCGCTTCCTCTTGCAAACAACAATAATATTGAACTCCTGACTATTTATTAATTCCGAGTGTATGATGCCCACACGACACAGTCATTCTAACCATGCCAAAATTTAAAAATATTCTGCAGATGTGCGATGACTTTCATAACATAATCACAAACACAAACTGACAAATACTCGTAGACAAATTATAAGAGTCGCTATACAAAATTCATAACTCTAAAAATAATAGAGATAGCAACATGAATGTATGTTTAAAACGCTCAAGAAGTATCAAGGTAGAGTCTAATCCCAGTTCAGATTTATTGTAATATGAATACGGCCCTAAATCATCTAGCGGATATAAACGTATTATTTCATTATTTATTATAGATACATGAAATTGCTTTTGGAAACGAATTGAGAAAATATTAGAGAATAATCTTGCACCATTTTATTAAAACTTATGTTATTTTCGTAAAATTTAATTATACTTATTAATTCATACGCAAATGGTTATTAAAAAATAGCAATAAAGAAGATAACAATGTACAAAGGCCTACTTATTTCCACAGAAATCTATTCCAGGAGGTCTGAGATAGGAGATGTTAAGGTGAGATATAATTAATATGTGTGCAGGTTAACGAAGATATATAAATAATAATGGCATACATATTCAAATACATACCTACATATTAAGTAAAATATATAAAACATACTCAGGTATACTTACATAGATAAGTAATAATAATATTTAAGTCAAGATGGGTATGGCAAAGAGAAACAGTTTGGCAAGATTGTATTTTTGTCGGGAGAGAGTGCCATAGCCTTATTGCATGAACATTTAAAGAGTGAAGGAATAGAAGTAAAATCTGTTTTGTGAGATGGAAAAGAAAGGCGATGTTTAACCATTTGCGGTGCGATCTACAAGGAGCATCGGGTGTACGCTTATAAGAGAAGCGCTCCCGTTGGTAGGAAGGATATAAGAGATTGTGCTGGACATTAAAAAGGACACACAATATCCGAGTATTCCTATGGAGTTGAATTGGGAGCCACTTGAGTTCCTTACAACATGCCAAGACATGGTCATACTTGCGTAGATTGAAAATAAACCGTATGAATAAGTTTTCAATTGCTCAAGTTTATTTAATAGCTCCTCAGTAGCATCCAAGTATCAGGAAGCCCCATAGTCAATTATGGGCTGTATTAAAGTTTTTTAGGAATACACATTTTTTTTTTCAAAATGTTTGTATTATGGTATGGATTCATGGTTTTTACAGAAGAAAATGATCAATATCCAGAACGAATAACAGTAGATGTTATGTGTTGCACCAGCCGTCCTGTTTACGACAGAATCTTGAAATGGTGAACTATGAATAAGCTAACCACGAGTTTGTATTTTTTCATTTTCATTTATTAGAATTTTTCCTTGAATTGTTTTTTGTATTTTCGATTTTTTTAGTTTTGTATTCGCTAAGGTAGTTCTACGGTACCTAATATTTAAGAAGCACCCTCTAACTACTACGAAGTTAAATAAATCTTGATATTGAAGATAACAGCTGCAATTGCCTGTAAGTACTTGAATAAAAGTATGCCTAAGTGGTTTTATTTTTGGAATATCTTAATGTTCTCCTATTGGACACCGAGGATCAGGACATATATTATAAATCTTCTTGCTCCCACTAGGACGAGAATTTTATAGGAGCACGAGACTGATGTCGAATAAAAAGAACTTGTTGTATCAAGTTAGCGCGCATGCGAAGGTCGGTAGCGTATCTGTCTTTTGGTAACGGAGTGAGTGAAATATTGTATCAGATGTTGACCCTTTTCCTCTTGCGAACAATAATAATATTGAACTCCTAGCTACTTCTTAATTCCTGGTCTATGACGCTCAGATCACGTGCTGCTTGGATACCGACACAATAGGTCACACTCTAACCGTGCCAAAAGCATCCTGCAGATGCGCGATAACTGAGATGATGAGAGTTACATAATCAGAAGTATACCTTCGTACCTTCTTTGTTGAACTCCGCACATGCATCTCAACCTATTGTACTACGACAAATTGATCAAGGTATCAGGGTGCCTGACTGTTTAATGGGATTCGATTCCCATGCCCACCTAGGACAAATCGATGACAGTATACAAAGACTATTGTGGGACACTTCTCACACAGCGCCATCTAGCCCAAAGTAAGCTAATATTAGCTTGTGTTATGGGATCTAGATAACTGATAAACATATTTATTTCTAAATACATACATATTATAGATAAATAACACCCAGACACAGAATAAACCATCGTGCTCATCACACAAAGTTTTATACTGGGTGGGAATCGAACCCACGACCTCTTGCGTAGCAGTCGGATGCACTCCCACAGCGCCACAGAGGCAGTCAATAAATATAATAAATGTCAGTGTAATATACTCGTAAACAAGTTATAAGCTTGCTCAAAACTGTATGTTTGAAACGTTCAAGAAGTCAGGGTAGGGTCTCCCAGAGTGCTGGACTGTATAGATTTAAATTTGTATCTCTTATGAGCTTACACATTGATGTTTAACTTAGATTTATAAATACATATTTTAATCCAATATCACAATTAAAGGTACATTCAATGACTCATTAGATAAAAAATTACAATACTACAAGTCATAAGTTATTGCAGAATATCCGTTATATATTTAGAAATATATATTTATACAATTCAGAGTGTCTTTATGCAGTTATTTTAATTACGGACTAATCTAAACACATAAATAAAATTGAAATGTCTGTTAACGAGATAATTATAACTTATTACAGTCACTAACAAAACAAAAACAGTTTTAAATTAATCTTAGTAAAAACAATTAAAACTGAACCTAAATAAAAACTACCTAATCTATTTATCAAAATATAAACTGGGATCCCTCGGTAGGGTACCCATTATGCAGGCAGCATTCCCTCGCTGAATAGCTAAGGAAATCCTTTGCGCGAGAAAGCTTCACGAGGATCGCCGATCGAAGTGAGGATAAGAAGGTGGGACACTTTTCACACAGCGCCATCTAGCCCAAAGTAAGCCAATATTAGCTTGTGTTATTGGATTTAGAGAACTGATAAACATACTTATATATTTCTAAATACATACATATTATACATAGGAAACACCCAAACTCCGAAACACACATTTGTGGATCACACAAATATTTGTTCCGACCCGGGAATCGAACCCGGGACCTCTTGCGTAGCAGTCGGATACACTCCCACCGGTAGGTCACTAGTCTAAAAGTTGAGTGGGAGGGTCTGGAGGATGCTTGGACCGCAGTGCAGTTATGGTCTCCTGTGTGTCAGTGCTGATGTATCATCACAGAATAAAAGTTGCGTTGATTTTCTCCATCGTTAATTTTCTAATCAATTTTTAGGATAATATTTAAAGGATGTTTACGTGGTTTGGGAGCTGGAGCGAAAATGAGCAAGGGATTATTTGCAACTTTGTTTTATTTATTTTTAGCGTTAATTAATCAGTTACCTGTAATGCTCAGAATAGATAAGGTTCATACATAATGAGTCTACTTCATGGGTTGTATAGAGCGGTAAGAGGGGTTTTAATTGAAAATTAGTGGCCACATTTTTGACGTTCAACTGCAGAGTCTAATGCCTCGTCCTTGTACAATAATTTTGATGCATGACAGTAATATTATTTTAAATAATAATTTTACTAATAGAAAGTAAGTATTGTTATTTATGATTGTATACAAAATTTAATTAGTTTATGGGAATAAGATGAAACCTCGAAATAAAAAGTCACGAGTAGAGTAAAATTTCCTTTTACATTTTATGATATCCTAATTATCTGGGGACGTTTTCAGTGATATTTTCAGTGGTTCAGTGATAAGAAATATATGAATTAGTAGGTAAATAGTATAATTAGTAGGTAAATAGTATAATCGACGCCAAAGAAGTCGTAACAAGAAACTTTTGGCCGCTGCGTGGTACATATTTTCAAACCATATAACTAACTCCTCCTATAACTAACTCCGTATTCCTACGAAGATATTTAATATTTTTGTCATTTTGTAACGGAACGTAACAGGAATGTTTTGGATACACCGATAATTTTTGTTTAATTGTTCAATTAATCCCCTAATTTGACATAATGCACCAAAAATGAGTTTAGTAAAAGGAACTTCAGTAAGTGTTCTTTATGTATTAAGTAAATTCCTATGGCAAATTGAGCTTAAAAAAAACTAAACTCTGCTTTTCACTTCGATTGCGAGGAAAGTGCTTATTTGTGGAGTATAGGCAGCACAAAATACAATTTTGTGCACAAAATCGTTTATCCAAGACTTTTAGATAGTAATGTTGATTGAAAATATTTTATTTTTTTTATGTTGAGTAGCCTATATCCTACACAAATAAGCACTTTCAGAGCATGAGAAGTGAAAGAGACGTTATATTTATTTTCCAAGCAACACTAATTTGATATTTTACATAGCGCCATCTAGCCCATTTCACGCTAACAAACGTGTCACAACAACACAACCACTGTAAAAAAGTACTGACGAAAAATGCCCCCAAAACATTAGCAGTAAAGATGGGATCGATTGGTAAACCGTATACAAGGCTTTCCACGTTTTATGATACCCTAGTTATTGCTGTGAGTAAAGTTCAGGAATTGATTGTTACCTCATCAGTGATATTCTGCGTCGTTAGAGCAATGCTGAACTAAGCAACTGTCATTATTATGAACTCGGGTTCTAAACCCAGTTCGGCATTAATATGTATCCACAAATGGTCATTTCCAACTTTGGGAGCCTTTAAATACGGGTACAGGTTAATTAATTTAACCCTACTGTTGATATTGTTCTAGCCTTCCATGGGACTTTCGGCTTAGAAAACGACTACCATATCACATATTACTGGCAGCCTGCACCAATGACTTGACGATCACTGCGTTTAGCAACTTTCTCCATGGCTGGTCACGTTAAGCCGTTGGTTCTTGTTGCCTGTAACATGACAGTGTCTGTCGGTCAAGACCCTTTGTCTCAAGAACGCGTAAAGGTATCAAGCTAAAATGTATTTGAACTCCTTAGATATACTGTGCCTTAAAGATGCAAAAAAATCAAACTTCTAAACCAAAGGAATCAAAAGATGCAGCTTTATGAAGCAAATTTCCGGTAATTTTCGACACTCGCAAGAGAATCAAAATTCTACAGGGTTCTAAGGTACGAAGCAACGTCTTATACTCGTAGCACAGAATAAGGAAAAATTGTAAAATATTAAAAAAAATGTTGAAAATTAAGGGGTGTCTCGATACACACATAGGAAATCCAATTAACATGGACTACAGAGCTTAATTGGCATTTAACTCAAATAAGGTACTAATTTTACGGAACCTTCGGCGCACGAGTTCGACTCGTGCTTGACTGGTTTTGTGGGATTCCGTAACTCAGAAGGAAAACAAGTGGAACCCATTTTTTTTCATCACCTTTATCAATTCATCACCTGGGGATAATTTCAGTGATATTTTCAGTGGTTCGGAGATAAAATATTAGCAATAAATGATCACGCTTCTTGATTTCGAAAAAAAAAACTAAAACGAAATCGTTACAATAAATTTTGTAAAATCGCAGGTGCGTAACGACTTTTGGCCGTTGCGTGTAATTTTCAAACATAAAACTGTTTTAGTCCGTATTCCTACGAAGGTATTTGATACCTTTGAACGTAACAGGGATGTTTTGGAAACACCAAGATTTTTTGTTCAATTAATCTTCTATTTTGACATAATGCAACAGATATAAGTAATAAGTTTTGTGAAAGGAACTAGTGTACTTTATGTATTAAGTTAATTCCAGTGGCAAAATTGAGATATCAAGTTGAGCCAAATTTGAGCTGCGGCGCTCTCTGATTTATGAGTGTGTGTATAGAACAAATTCGTCTGCTCATATTTGCAACAAGAGGACTATAGAATACATTTAACGTAGCATTACATTGTCTTTGAATAAGTAGTAGAGCTCGTGAATGTTTTCCTAATTTACAATGACATCCTAAAAATTATTACGAAGAATGTAAACGGCCCTTTTGTCAGCCTCTATGACAAAAACGCTGCAAAGTTAGTAGTCCATTAAGTCTGAATTTAAATTATTCAGTGCCATCTACTCGTGTTGTTTCATTGTTTGTTATGGGTACATTAAATAAAGACGCGTTTTAAATCGAATTGATGTAAAGCTTATGTAGAATTAAAAAAAAAAACTTTGCTAACTTTGCTTTACGGTAGCGAAACCTGGGTATGTCAGCAGATTCATGAAAGTAAATTGAATGCTGTGGAGATGCGATCACTTCGAAAATTGTGCGGCGTTACCTTGGCCGACCGAATACGTAACGAAGTGATACGCAATATGGCAGATTTGAATGAAAGTGTCAGCGTTAAGCTGGAAAAGGGCGTGCTCCGTTGGTTTGGACACGTCCAACGAATGAGTGAGGAACGATTGACGAAGAATATATATTGTGTGAAAGCAGAGGGTAGAAGAGGTCAGGGTAGGCCGAGACTTACATATGAAGACCACGTGAGCAGATTGCTCAAAAACGGAAAGGTCAAAAGTACTCGGATACCCAGACGTGCGTGTATGAAACGATTGATGAATCTCGAAGAAGCGAAAGAAGTATGCATGGATCGCAAAGCCTGGCGATCTGTCCTCTCTGACTACCCCGTCAGGGATACAGCGTGAAGATAGAATTAAATAATTCAATTAATTCAAATTGGTTGATAAATGAGGCCTTACTAAATTTATTTAATTTATTAACCTGAAAAGCTGCAAATGTTTGTGCGATTGACACTAAGCCCTCCGTATTTTTAACCCCAGTGGCTAGCGTCTCGTCGTGAAATTCAATCATAACTATATTGTTTTAGACACCATTCGTAGGCCCATAGCTTATTAAAAATATTACAATTTAATAAAAGACAAAGCAACGAAATGTTATAGTCTACTTGAAATAATACTAAAAATATCTACTATCGCTTACATAACAATCTATTACAGACACTAAAAAGCAGAAAAATAATAAAAACTACGTTTAAAGAAATCCAACTTTCAAAACTGTTTACTAACTTTAATATTTTTAACTAGTTTTTATTATTATTATATACTCATTTTATTTACAATATTAGTATTTATTACATTACAAATATTTTTTACTAAATTACACTAGTTTTGAAAGTCATATTCCATCCATATCCACAATGTATCTATTAGGAAAACCGCATTAAAATCCGTTACGTAGAGTTTAAGGTCTAAGCATACATGGGACAGACAGACAGCGGGAAGCGTCTTTGTTTTATACTACTTAGTAATTATAATTATTGAAATTTTATAATTTTTTAGTATCTTTAATAATTTAAACTACTGTAAAAGATCTATTAACATATGAATTACACAAGATCCCATTGAATAAGAATACAAAGCAAGTCAGCAAGAGTCGTAAATAAAAGTGAACCTTATACTCCAAATGCAGTAAGGTTTGTAATTGGGAATACCATAAATATCTTTACTAAAGTTTAGTAAAATTATTTAAGATAACAGTGTATTAAAGAGATGAAGAGAGACTTCGTAGACTGATACGACGCGTAGCGCAGATGATTTTGGCGTAGACATACCATAAAATAGATCGTTAGTCCGATAAGGCTTGTTGTTAACCGAAACTAATATAAATAAATAAATATCGTTGGGACAACTCACTCAACGCCATCTAATTCCAAACTAAACAGAGCTTGTACTACGGTAACCAGATAACTGATAAAAATACTTATTTATTTCTAAATACATACAAATTATAGATAAATAATACCCAGACACAATAAACCATCGTGCTCACCACACAAGGTTTTGTGTGATGAGCACGATTACACCTCTTGCGTAGTAATCGGATACACTCCCACCGCGCCACCGAAGCACTTAAATCAACGGTTTCGTTTCCTGAGACACATATAATAAGCATACGAATATGTAAGCTTCGATAAGAGCCTTTCGATCTATGTTTCATATGCTAGGATCAACAATAGTTTAGTTGCCGTACTTGACAATCTTCTCTCACCTCCAATAGCAATGCAAAATATGTCACATCACAACATTTAGTACTAAGGAAAATTACCCGCCAAAAACATCAGCAGTTGAGATGGGATCGATTCGTTAACCGTATACATAGCTTTCTGCGTTTTATGATTCCCTGGTTATTGCAGTCAGTAAAGTTCAGGTAATGATTGTAATTGGCGTAGGAAACAAAAGTCAAACTGACAAACGGTGATAGAAATTTGCCATTCTTTAGAGGCGGCACTAGTTCGGTCAGTCACGTGTTGTACTACCAGGAGGTTAGAAGGATAAAAGAGTTATATTCTTGTAAAGAGAATGTGACTTCGCGTCAGTATAATCATAAAAAGGAACTAATATTTCTTCACGCTATAAAATGTATGAAAATGTAAATAAATACACTAAAATGGAAAATTGCTTGGCATGATTATAAGCAATCTGCAATAAGCGAAAGGAGTAGGTATGCATGGATCGCGAAGCCTGGCGGTCTGTCCTGTCTGAATACCCCGTGACGTGTAAAAATATTTATTTAAATGTCCTCCGACATTTACACACTTTTTTTACATGTATGTGTTATATCGAACATGTATCTCCAGGAGTTGCCAATTTACCCCAAGATGAATCTATATCAGTTTCATGTGCTATTTCACGAGAACCCACAACTAATTAACAGTACTTAATTTTTGTATCAATTACGATGATTTGTATTCAAAATATACGGCAAGGTTCATCAAGTTCCATCAATAAACAGTATAGACAGTCGTTTATGTTGGTGTGCCATAATTAGGAGGGTCAACCTTACTTTATCTCGCTGTATAACTAATCAGTCACAAAAAATAGGGGTTTTAAATACCATACTAACATAATTATTTGTTTAATATATCTCTGTAAAAATTTAACCATGGTTTGGTTATATTACAGATACAGTTCGAAATTCGAACATAATTTCTATAGGTTTTTTAATTTGAGCTAATGTAACACAAAAATATATTTTGGGGACCTTTTGTCCACTGCGTTATTTATACATATTTATATACATATTGGTTGAGCGGGCGAGATAAATAAATTCAAAGTGGACTGTATTTGTGGGCAAAGACAATAATGAAATTTACATGCGGTTGTCGACGGAAAAGAATGGAAAACAGGAATGGGCACACTACCAAGCCTTCAATCCGTGAATCTGTCAGCGGCGTTTTAGATCGCGCGTAATACAGCTGTCTCGCTCTCCTTTTATGCGAGACAAGGTAGGTGCGAAAGAGAAATGGAATAAAGGGAAACGGGGTGGGAATGTCGACAACTAATTAATTAAAAACAAATGTAGATCGGCGATGCAACATAGAAAAAATAACGCGGTTACTCTGGAATCGTATACCGGCGCAACCACATATTTATTTATTTAATTTTTTCAGAATAGTTTCAATATATGTATCGCCATAACTCATTGAGTTCTCAGCCTACTTTTATGATTTTTTGATTAATTTAAATCAACAAGACTAGGATCAGATTGTAACGGAGCCCGAATTATGAATTTTACAAGACTTATTACAAAAATAAAACGTCATATGTATGGGATTTCGTATTTAAACTATTCATAGAGTGTCTATCACCTGTTTTAATTGTTTATTATTATGTTTCTGTCGCTCGTAGCCCCGCTGACTTAGTTCTGTAAACGATTACTGCGTTAAGCAACATTCACCATATGTGGTTCTTGGATGGGTGACCGCTTTGCGGAAATTACATTTGCGTGCGTTTCCGTGCTTCGGAAGGCACGTTAAGCTGTTAGTCCTAAAATAGCAGTCGTAAAGCCTGGTTGAAGGATTTATGGGTGGCTTGAAAAATTTCAACAGCAGATTGTCACAACCCGTGCCACAGCAGACAGCAATCAGCAGCATGCTAGGTTTTTCTCCTACTTATTACTTTTACGTAAAGGCGAATCAAGTAGTCCTTTTTGAATAGATGGGATTAAAAGTTTCTTTCTTGATGTTTTTATTTACTAATACATATTATGACTTCGTAAAATTCACGAAAAATATTGCGGCAATAAATAAAATTATGCCTCGAAATATATTGCTGCGTCCCTCTATCGAGTCAATAGTAAATACGCGGCGCGATAGTACGAAGACTGTTTAAGCCATAGGGCAAAATTATTCACTTTATATTTCATGACTTCCTAGTCAACTGGGGATGAAATCAGGTATTGATTGGTGGGTACGGTAAATTTCCTCCATGTGCTGTTCGTCCCCAGACAGGCACGCAAGATGGCCAATAGTCTATCACTAGGAAAGCATAAATAAAAACTGTCGTAAAGTGAAATGTCGTACAATAGAGGAAACGTAACTACTTTTAAAATTACGCGTTATTTTCAAGCTTATTACTACTAGCAGTTTAGTCCATACTTATACGTAGACAAATGGTACATTTGTTATTTTGTATCGGTGCAGAACAGGAATGGTTTTATAAACCTCTAGCTTTTTTGTCCAATTGTCACCTATTTTGACATAATGCACCAATATTTTTTATTCTAAAAGGAGCTTTATTAAATATTCTCCACGTATCAAGTAAATTCCCGTGGCGATATTGAGGTTTTAATTCATAAATTTCAATTAGATCCAAAAATGAGCCCCGGCACTCGCCGAATTGTCAGGGTATGCTTTATATAACTTAATATTTGTCTAAGTACTCATATTTGCTTGTTTTACGAAATTTTACCTACACATTTTACTGACTTTGAGGGAGTATTAGACTTCTTGCACGTTATAATAAATTTATTTATCATTGTGTGCAAAAACGATATTTATTATTAGATTTATAAATCTGTAATGAATTTAGTAGAAAATTAATGGCTTTTGATACGTTTTACGAAAATTCATGATAGTACGAAATGAAGTATGCTGCATACCATCTACTCATTTTGAAAAAATAAGTTTACTATTTTAAGCATAACCGGGCAAGTGTGAAGTGTACTTGCACAGAGAGAGTCTTGTCCAATAATAATATTAGAATTAAGAACAGATTTGCCCCAAATTGAATCAACGAATGTACACGTGCAATATTTGCAAACGCGTATAACATTGAAAGAACCATACACTTGATAGAAGTTTTGCTATATCTATATGTTAGGGACTACATATTTCTGTTTGCTTTAGGTTCGAATTTTTTAACCCCCGACGCTAAAAGACGCGTGTTATACGTTTGAACTATGCGGCAATGGGCTCACTAGCTATTACGTGGGATCATGTCCCGATCATGTCATGAAGCGCTCGTGGCCCCGCGGTCTCAGTGTTCTGTAAACGATCACCGAGTTACGCAACTTTCACTATAGCTGGTCCTCGGATGGGTGACCACTTTGTGGCATTTACATTTGCGAGCGTTTCCGTGCTTCGGAAGGCACGTTAAGCCGTTGGTCCCGGTTGCCAGTAAAATGGCAGTCGTTAAGCCTGGTTGAAGGCCTTATGGGCGGCTTAAAAATTTCAACAGCAGGTAGCCACAACCTGCGTCTGTCTATTTCAACACGGCAATGGGCTCACCACCTATTACGTGGGACAGGAATCCATACGGTGAAAAGTGGGCATATAATATGCCTCTGCCACCCCTTCGGGGATAAGGCGTGATGGATATTTATTTATTTATGTCCCACGTAATAGCTAGTGAGCATACACATGATGAGAAGTGGGCACATAATATGCCTCTGCTTCCCCTTCGGGGATGAGGCGTGATTAATAAACATAAACAACATTACATTATAAGCTTCACTTCGATGTCTGTGTGTGTGTCTCTCTATGGCATCATAGCTCACAAACGGAAGGGCCGATTTCATTCATCGAATGATGATTGTTGTAAGACATTTTTAGCTTATGATTACTCCATTATGTGTTTAACGCGTACCAGTATAATCGCTGAAAGATCTGATGCTGTACCCAAAATGGTCTCGACATAATCTGACTCTTCGAAAATTCACAGCAGACATATCGTATTGGGGTTCAATAGATTAGTTTCAATGAGTGGAGGTTGCAGGTTATGATCTTGAAATACGGTCTAGTTGACCTGGTGCAATCAGGATGGTCTTCAGACCCTTTGCTTCGATTGTTACTAAAGCATTCTTACTATAGCCGTAGCTGTTATCTTTGGTCGTGAATATTGCGTTAGTTTATATAATTTCCTTATCGATTAACAAAATCATTAGTTGATAAACACCAATAAAAGACCGATTGCCCTCTTGCATTTATTATTTTTTACCATACTGATGCGGTAGAGAAGCCTATGTAAATTTGTAACACCAAAAGTGTAACCGTCGCGCGCACAAACTAGTGTTGCTGGTCAGGAATAGGCTACAGCGACTTACTGTCAAAATACGTCAAGGCTTTTAACTCGACTCAATCACTGTTCTGTTATTGTTTATCTTTGAAATAGACAGTCGCAGGTTGTGGCTACTGCTGTAGTAATTTTTAAGCCGTCCAAAAGGGCTTTCAAATTGGGCAACTGGGACCAACAACTTAGCGTGTTTTCCTAAGCTCGGAAACGCTCGCAAACGTAAATGCCTCAAAGTAGTCACCCATCCATGAACAGCTATAGTGAATATTGCTTGACGCAGTGATCGTGTACAGAATATTGAGTCAGCGGGACCACAAGCGCTAAAACCTTTCGGTAGACAAAGATTCTTACGATGAAATGTGAACGTTTGTAATAATATGCCTCTGCCACCCTTTCGAGAATAAAACCGTGAATGTTAAGTAAATTATTCAATATAGTTAGTTTTTGCCCACGTGTAAGAAAAGAAGGTCATGTCTACTGCCCCTGCTTTTCCTAAACGTAGTGAGACGAAGTGGCACTCGGCAGGTTCACAGTTTGAAGGGGATAATCACGCATGCGTCTCGCCACTCTAGCCGACTGAATCCCGCCCCTTCATGAACGTGCGAAGGAAACAGAGATAGACTAAAAAGAAACAGCAGTGTCTGGCAGATATTGCCACCTCCTGAATACCTCTTAGTGCCTTGTTTACAATGATCAATGGACATTAAGTTGGCGCTAAATTCTGGAATAAATTAAAGTACTGCACTGCAGCTCACCACATGAGGCATATTTTACTTGGTTACTTTGAGTCGTCGCGCAAAAATGTAGAAAAGCGGACCCCAGGCGTCTCGAGACGCAACTGGGACATACACTCGGATGATGATGATGACATTGAGTCGTCGCGCATATAACAAACAAGGCAAATAGGGGGCCTCCATTACTGGGACATATTTTCCAGAAGTTACCCAGGCGCTCAGCAATGGGCAGATAGGCAGGCACCGTTAGAGCTTGTTCATTTCCACACTTTAAAAAAAAGGGGGCGTACATTACATACGTGAGGAACTTTTGAAATTTTTATTACTCCCTTTTAAAACCTATTGACATTTAATGAGATTTATCTCGCTAATCTCCACCCAGACCCAAAATAAAACGATTTTTTTAAAATTAAGATTTAATTAATAATAAACATAAATTAATCATTATTATTTCTACTGAGAATAGTGTTCTGATTGTTTATATTGTAAGCTGAAATTACATTTAAAACATTAAGGCAAACTACAAACTACTAAAATTAATAAGATTATATATTAATAAGAAACATTAATTTTACATAATTCAACCCAACACTTTTACATCTTCCCATGGATTTAAAAATTAAAGAAATGTGTCTCTCTACCTCACGAGAGATTTACTGAATGAAAATGAAAGCTCCCACGGTAATCTTTTTTGTATTATATGTATTCTTGTTCTTCATCATAGTCTGTTCTCAGTTATCTCCAAATCTTCCAGGGTATCGAGTCTGGAGTCATTACTTACTTGGCTAATAGGAACAGTTGTCGCAGATTCTTGATTTACGCCATCGTTAAGATATCGAGAGGGTTCGTTCGCCGTTAGTTACGGAGTTAGAGTACATACGTTAATTTTTCTGTTCTTGTTTCACATACTAGAGGACGGCAGGTGGACTGTTTCTTCCGCCATTTTTACACCTAAACTCCACCAAAAAAGCGGAATCACACCTGAACACCCCTTGGATGACGTCGCTAATCTAGCTAGTCAATGACAAAGTCTATCAAGAACTCTGGGGTTATCCGCTCGAGGTCTCACTCGAGACTTCTGGCCATATGCATATAGAATAGGGCACCCTGTGGGTTTAGTCGACGTAGCATCCATGAGAATTTCCAGATTTCCATAAACCAAAATAACTGAGCACCATATTAGCTCTTTATTACTAACTAGTTGAAGACAGCGGCTCCGCACGCATATTGAAGCTTTCAATTTTTTGAAATTTTTCTCTTTATGAAATCCTTCCTTAGAGTTTAAGTAAAAAGTCAAAAAAAGAAATTATTCAAATTCGTCCTGCTGTCTTCAAGTTTTGTACTTATTTGCAACATATTTTGCGATTCATTTTTATTAATATAGATCAGCAGGCGTGACTCATTTCATTGCCAGTTCACTCAGATTAATAATTTCACTATATAACAAAAGCAAATGAAAAATACTAAATTGATTGTAAAAAGTAGCATTAATGATCCTTTGCACGTTATGCTGCTTCGTCATTAAGAAGCATTACTACTTCTAATATAGTTTACTGTATTAAAACCCTGTTTAACTGATATAACCATTCATTTAAGTTGAATTGTTTACAATACGCAACATGTGAAGACTGGTTAGAACTAATATTACAATATTTATACAGCTCTAAAAAGATCCTTTCGGAACCCCTTATCCGTTTACCAAAACATCCATTTCTAAAACGTCAACTTCAATAAATAACAGTCCCTTATAAAAAAAACGTCTTTTGCGCGGGAACTTGGCGCAAGGCGGTCTTTTGCTGTATATATTATTATCTAAAACTATTTAGCATTAACTGGGACAAGACTGACTTTGACTTAAGACTTATACTTATACTTGACTAAGCCGTAGAAGACCAAGTTCAAGTAATATGGAGTTTAAGAACTAAGAAGTACTTAAAAAAAATTGGCTTAAAGGTCTTAGATACCAGGCCTTAAAATAAATTTAAATAAATCCTTTTAAAAAAAAAATAGTAAAAAAATATCTACAATTTAAAATATAAAGGAATTTGGTGCCCATTCTTGGACATGACGCACACTGTTGCCGTATTTTATTTAAGTGATACTATCGAACATGATACGTAATATAAGGCCTTGCGATCCGTAATCGTCTAGTGGTTAAATTTATAAAAAATAATTGTTTGATAATATTTTATAAAATCTCTGAAAAACACAATGATCGAAACATACAAAAGATGAATGGTGAATTGTTATCTTAAAGTAAAGAATAGTTTGTTTACTGCAAATAAAGTCTCATGCATTCTGACCTGATATAACTGGCACGAACTAATTTCTACTTGTAGGTGATTCGGGCTCGATTCTGGGTCCTGTAAATTTTAATTGACCTATGTGACTAGCCTTTGTCCATACTACATTACCCCAATGTGCGTCCCGTCAAATATAACACAATATAAGTTTATTCCGACAGATTTTGGTCTAAAAGAATATTTCAAGTAGAAGTCGCAGAATGAGTGAGTGAGTTGTTTGATGTGAAAATTTGTAGTCCTCTTGACAGCAGGACGAAGTGACCAGAATAAATGTACTCAACATTAAATACTGTTTTTGAAGCATAGCACTAACATGTGCTGATGAGCAATCTAGGGTATCAATATCTGTCTGGAGTCTAGTAGTTTGATATGGAATGATAGGTCATATTGACTGAGCGTACTAAAATAGCTTAATAAACATAGCTTCCAAAGTGTCATATTTGAATTCAAAGCATGTGTGTAATTGGAGCTCAAAGTAATTTTAATCAAGTTCATCATGACTAAGCCAGATAACATCACAGCAAGGAACTCCCCTCGTTGCAAGGATTTTCGTCATCACTACAGAGCGGCCAAACTGTGCTAGACTTTCCCCGGATGTATTTGTTTAACCCCATAAGTCGTCCTGTCGTGTGAGTACCATTAGCGTCGAACACCATGGCTAGAGAAAAATTAAATGAACTCGCATTACTTCACAGCCAATGAAATAATTTCGAGTAAAGTTGTATATACGCTCTGCCATCTATATCGCCTCGAAGTGTGACTAATATCTAGTAGAATTGACACTGATTAAATACATTCAGCATTTAATTCAGTCTTTATCTGAAGTCTAGCACTTACACGTACTAGCGTGAAACTTAGAACCTCATATTAATTATGAAAGGTCATAGTTGGATAGTTGGATGTATGAAAGGTCATATAGAAGACTAGCGCATTATAGCAGCTTAAATAAATTAAGCTTACTAAATAATACATTTGCAGTCTAGGCACATCTGTAAGCTGGAACTCTGGATCATATTCATCAAGTTAGTCATGACTAAGCCAGATAACATCACAACTAGGAACTTCCCACGTTGCAGGTTCAATCATAGATATCCCCCGAGAACTTATTTACAGCCTCATAAATCGTCCTGTTTGTGTGAGTATCGTAGCGTCAAACGCCATGTTTCATTAATATTAGTGTGTATTCGAATTATATAGGTTTGGAGCCGTTGAATAGTTGTGCACGTCGACTCAAATAGTAGTGTCTGATGGTGATATACGCTGGGTTATCTATATCTCCTCGAAGTTAGCCAAAATCTAGTATGATTCAACACTGATTAAATGTACTCAGCATTTAATTCAGTCAAAAGGAACAATTTTGTAACGTATGTAGTACGCTACATTAATTCAGTCGTCATTTGTAATCGGTAGCACGTCGCATCGTCAATAATACTTGTTCTTATAATGTTTAGACCAAAACCAATCCGGATAAAGTATATTGAAGTTATCTAATTAAATCAGCTAATCGTTCTGTCGTTAAGATACATTTAATTATTCCTTATTTACTAACCCTTTTTACGATGTTGTAAATTATTTAATCAATGTTTTAAATTATATAAAATCTGAAGTCCAAAAGATTACAAATGTATATAATATGCAAATAGATATCTAAAAATAAATTCTACATGCACAACCTCTTATCTCAAATCACACACATGCACATAAACAAATTTCATACATTTCAGTACATATGATACATATATTTTATTATAATATAATCTGTTTATATCTGACCTGTTGAGCCTCATAATGATGCTCAGTCAATGATATCTTCGTATTTAATTAATTAATTTTAGTATTTAACTTACGTCCATGAGAAAATTCATAATCAAACACTAAATAATCTCAGCTTATTAATTTTATTTGCACACTGAATTATCTACATATATTTTAATAAATCAAAAACAAATCTATTAGTTAATCTTAAAAGCATTCAAATAATAATCCATCTACCAAGTAATAATTAATTTAATTTGAATAAAAGAATATCAAAGAAACATTAGATGATTTCAATAAGTAACAAAATATATTTTAATAGGAATAATTATAAACAAACGGCAGTCTCATTAAGTAATTATACTTAATCTCAATAGACACAAAATTACCTAAACTAATAGTAATAAACATAATCAAAAGACAGTCTCATTAAGCAATCATACTTAATAGAAATAATTATAAACAATCGGCAGTCTCATTAAGCAATCATACTTAATCTCAATAGACACAAAATTACCTAAACTAATAGTAATAAATATAATCAAAAGACAGTCTCATTAAGTTATACTTAATAGAAATAATTATAAACAATCGGCAGTCTCATTAAGCAATCATACTTACTAGGAATAATTATAAACAAACGGCAGTCTCATTAAGTTATACTTAATAGGAATAATTATAAACAATCGGCAGTCTCATTAAGTAATCATACTTAATAGGAATAATTATAAACAAACGGCAGTCTCAATAAGTAATTATAGGTACTTAATATGAAGAATTATATTATATTATAGAATTATATAATTATATTATAGGCAAATCTCAATAATTAATCATACTTAATAGGAATAATTATAAACAAACGGCAGTCTCATTAAGTAATTATACTTAACTTATAGGCAGCTAGCTAGTTTCACACAAACACTAGACCTTTTTCGGAGGTCTTACTCATAGTTAGGCAGAAGTGCCTCGATACGCGCCCGGTTTGCAACTGAATAGAACTTTTCATGATTTGAACTCATGGTATTTTGGCCCTTTGTCCTCAGTTTTGAACAGAACAAAAAAGGTATCCCTTTTTTGTTTACAAAAATGCGCGCGTCCTTCAGAGAATATTATTTTAACACAAACATGTGTCAAGTGGTCACAAGACAAAATCTCAGATATCAACACAAAAGTTTAGCAGAAAAACTGTTTAAATGGTTTAGTTCCCACTTATGCGACCAATTTTAACTAGAATTAATATCATTGTACCCAAAGCACTTATGAACTGTCACCCGATATTACTATTTATGTGCGTATTTTTAAATGAATACCTCTTAGCATTCGTCTGACCCAAAGTTAAAATAAGTATAAAAAATATAACGATTTATGGTCCGAACCGCACTTGTATGCAAACCCAACGAAGTTTTCGTAACAACAAAAAATTATAAGCCATTTATGTATTCCACTAGTTACTTTATTTATTATATAAAGGGGGTGGTAGAGGCCGTCACACTATGACTGAGAACTTGACATCGACAAAGGACTAGACATGACTAAAATTTAATAATAAGAAAATATAAACACTGAAGACAAGGCTGTATGGACTAAGTTTCCTTTGCCAACCCAAGATGGACCAAGACAAACAACAACAATCAAAATATAAAACAATCAACTAAAGGCCATGGAATTGCGCCGCTTTAAATACAAGGAACACATAAACTGATAGAGTTATAAAAAGACATTTGCAAAAAGGAGGCTGTGTGCATTGCTTCTACCAAACCACTGCATTTTCAACCTTATAGAAATGGATTTTATATCTAAAGTCGTATAGTCCCATTACAATAGGTTGTTACCTTGTAGTAAACTTTGCAATTATATAACAATAACACCTGTATGTTTTAGAACAAAAATTGAAGGTTTATGAATTAAAATGCAAAATAATAGTACAGTAAAAATGTCGTTCAATTAATTCACAATATCAGACTTATCAGTGAAACGAATTTGAAAGTGTATTTGTGTCTCTCTCGATATAAAATATTCTAACTGTGCGGTATTACAGTAAATTTAAAAGCATTTAGCATATCGTAACATATTGTCACGCCGAATTTATCCCCGAAGGGGTAGGCAGAGGCATATTAAACGCCCACATTTCACCGTATGCATTTTTGACCCTCGTAACAGATGGTGAGCCCATTGCCGTGTTGACAGGCGCAAGCCGTTGAAATTTTTAAGCCGCCCATAAGGCCGTCAACTTAACGACTGCTATTTTATTGGCAACCGGGACCAACGGTTTAACGGGCCTTCCGAAGTACGGAACTGGGGTGGGTCTAAATGGCCGAATAAATTTAATAAAATGTGTCTATTTTAGATGTTAAATTTGGAAGAAATTTTTAACCCGTTGCCTTTAAAGTGAGGTGGTGACAAAAAGGCTAAAAGGTCTTATGTGCTAGACACTAATTAGCACGACCAATTAAAGTCCTGGTAGTCTCGGACTAAAACCATTTAGATAGGTCTCTTAGGGTACATGACATTGTATTTGTAATTTGTATCTTTGTATTACCCTTTTAGAATTCAGTAGTAAGCAAGTAAACCTTATTTTTGTACATTATACGGTGACAAAAGTTTAGCAGGTTTTTTTTTTTTTTTTCGTGTGGAAATCCTCATGGATACCCTTCTATCTGTCTATGGCCAGGAGTCCCGGATGAGCCCTCAGAAGGATAGCCCCAGGGCTCCCGACAGTTCAGGGGGGTTCGGGTGTGTATCCTGCCTCTTTGGGGAGTTCGAGGGTTATCTCGCTTCTTATTTGGGTTATTTACCACTTCTTTGAGGGAGTGAACCACGTGCGTGTAACCCTCACGCTACGCCACCTTCCCTGGCCTGCTTCTGTAAGCAAGGCCAGCAGCCCACCCACCGTACTCAGGCCCCCAGTCACGGAGCCCGGTAGTTTTGGGCGAATAATAGTCTGCGGCGGCCTCGTCGCAGACTGCGGAACTCGGGAGGGAGAGTTCTTTCTCGCTCTCTCTCCGCCGCCTCTTTTGCGAGCATCCCACTTGCTCCCACTGGAGATCATGGCTCTCACCATGGTCGAGATTTCGGCGTTGCATCTCCCACGCTGAACACTCTGTGTATGCAGAGCCGTATCTGCTGAACGCTCGCTGCAGTCCGTACAGTGCTGGCATTCTGGAGTATACGCCGCAGATACTTACCGAAGCACCCGTGCCCGGTAAGTATCTGTGACATCCGGTAGGTGAGGCTGCCGTGTTGCCGTTTCGTTTCGTGTGCGTGTTTCGCCCATACGGGGGCCCCATATAGGGTCATGCTCCGCACGAAAGTTTAGTAAGGTACTGTAAAGACGGGAAGTGTTCTATGGAAGACATTCTCGTTGCTAAAGCGCTTAAAAAGTTTTTCAATAATTATCGGACTAAATATCCATTACACGAGCAATCAAAACAAACATAATGGAAAATAAATACCAACTAAATTGCGACCAGCTACAACCATTTTGATGAAACGTGAAACGTCAAAAGATTTGCTATTTTGAAGCGTTTTTTTTTAATTTTTTTTGGGGATTTCTTCAACTAAATGAAGCTAAATGCTAAATAGGAAAAAAGAATCCCTTTCTTTTCCGTTGATCTGTAGACCAATCATTGAATCAATTTAGACTGATGTCAAATATCTTTAGCTCCTTTGAGGGAAAGAGAGAAAGAATTGTGATTGCACCTCTCCCTCCTAACCCAACAGTACCATACGAAACGTAACTCTCTCTCTTTCTATCCTCACTAATTTATAGCGCCTTCTCAACTTCCACCCTTAGACTGTCACCTTAAAATAAGAAGTAAAAATTATATATTTTATTATGAAAAATTTTAAAATCTCCCGATACAAAAACTAAATTCCTGTTAAAAGAAAAAAATAATAAATGGAACTCAATTTTAAAGTACTAAAAGCTGCACTCAGAGTCGTTCATTAAATTAGAGTAAATTGTCATTTAACTAATTATGATTAAAATAAATAATTAGCTGTTGCTCCTAGAGACGAAAATTAATGGTTCATTAGTTAATGCCAACTTAAGTAAACGTAGGGCGGTGCGCCATATTGAAACTTGGGCGGTAAAGTGCAATATCGTTACATGCCTAAGGATTTTTTTATTTGTCTTCTCCCATCTTAGGTAGGCAATGGAAACTTAGTCCATACAGCCTAGTCTTCAGTATTTATTATTTTCTTGTTATTATGTTTCAGTCCTGTCTAGTCGTTTGTCGATGTCAAGTCCTCAGTCCTAGGTCCCAGTCCGTACCCCAATAAGGCAGTGTGTCCCTTTTTGCAGCTCTCTATGGATATTTAGCACTAACACAAACAACACCGCAATTCATTGCAATATATCACTTTCTTTAACTAATGCACTTCCGAACTCATTATGTATAATATTCCACCATTATTAAACATAAAACACGAATTTTACACTAGTTCTTAAAAATAAAATACGACAAACGTGCGTCACTGCTCATCTTAGCGCCAAAAGTCCGGACATTTTTATAATATTATAAAATTTAGTAGTTTCAATCCCAACCACACATCAAACTTATAACACCCCTCATTTCGCGAGCGACGGGGGTTAAAAATATTGGTCCCCAGTCCACACGTTATGAGTGCAGAGTAGGGAACAGGTGTTAGCCATAGGTAAATTAGTAAATTCATGTCATTGTCAAAATGACCAATTGATATCCGCAGGCCATGTTCCCTCCTCACCATTTAGTTGTGAAAGAATTAGATGCAATGATGAATTTTCACCAATTAAAACTGTGTGCAGTGTGGATAATAGTATATTAAGTTCAAGTAGTACTTGCGAGGCATCTATAATAGAAAAGTTGCAAATAAAAAGTGATGCATAGACCATAGTCTATTGCGATGAAATAGGTAAAAATTTTGGACATTATTTATCACAGTTAGGTCATTCTGTAATAAATCATACATATCCAGGAGCTTCATAGTCTCAAATTATAGATTTCATATTGACTGGTACACACTGCATGCAGTTTACTATAGTGGTGCTGGTTGGTAGAAGAGGCAATATAAATAGTGACAAACTTTTAAAAATTTTTGATAAGTTATCTAGTCTGCAAATAAAGCAAGTAATTTTGTCCACCTTGCCATACAGCACTGCTATGAGCCACAAGGAAAATCACTTAAGATACAAATTAAATATGAAACTACATACCATGGTATCATATTTATAAAAAAAATTGAATTGTTCGATTGGAACACAATTTTCAATAATTAATAGTTTGTTGACATTAGATAGATATTTTCTATCAAAATTTTTACAACGAAAGGTAGCTCTGTTGCTATCTAATTTTTTAATTTTTCAAGACAAATTATTGGCAAGTACAACTTCAAAATGACCAATTGATATCCGCAGGCCATGTTCCCTCCTCACCATTTAGTTGTGAAAGAATTAGATGCAATGATGAATTTTCACCAATTAAAACTGTGTGCAGTGTGGATAATAGTATATTAAGTTCAAGTAGTACTTGCGAGGCATCTATAATAGAAAAGTTGCAAATAAAAAGTGATGCATAGACCATAGTCTATTGCGATGAAATAGGTAAAAATTTTGGACATTATTTATCACAGTTAGGTCATTCTGTAATAAATCATACATATCCAGGAGCTTCATAGTCCCAAATTATAGATTTCATATTGACTGGTACACACTGCATGCAGTTTACTATAGTGGTGCTGGTTGGTAGAAGAGGCAATATAAATAGTGACAAACTTTTAAAAATTTTTGATAAGTTATCAAGTCTGCAAATAAAGCAAGTAATTTTGTCCGCCTTGCCATACAGCACTGCTATGAGCCACAAGGAAAATCACTTAAGATACAAATTAAATATGAAACTACATACCATGGTATCATATTTATAAAAAAAATTGAATTGTTCGATTGGAACACAATTTTCAATAATAATAGTTTGTTGACATTAGATAGATATTTTCTATCAAAATTTTTACAACGAAAGGTAGCTCTGTTGCTATCTAATTTTTTAATTTTTCAAGACAAATTATTGGCAAGTACAACTGCTTTTATTGAGCAGGATAGTTTTGACACTTCACATTTGGAAAATTAATTTCCAAAAACTAGTTTATAGGACAACAGATAATAAATCTGGCCAGTTGACTTTGGCCCCTGAGAATAATCTTAGTAAAAATATTGTTTTATATAAACCTGGTGCACCATAATGTTGGAGGTTTAATAAATGGTAAAGATTTAGAGTTAGAGCTGTACATTTATGCAAATTCTATAATTCTATAATATTTTTTAATATTTTTTGTGCTACAGAGCACTGGTTAAAAGATCATGAAATCACATTGTTGAACTTCGTAAATCACCAGGTTGCTAGCTCGTTCAATAGAAAACATTCTAAACGTGGAGGCTCTTTAATATTAATTAATAAAAACCTAAAATTTAAAGAACGTCTTTACGTTCTTTAAATTTTAGGTCTAAAATCTAAGTCTTTACTAAGTAGCCCTCTCCATTAAGCGAGTTATTGAGATTGCCAGTATTGAGTTTGAGCATTTCATCTTGTTAAGCGTATACTGTCCCCCTGATGCTTCTTACATTAAATTTGAAGAAAAGCTTGAAGAAGCACTGTTCAAATGCCAATGTTCTAAGAAATTTATAATTGTTTGTGGAGATTTTAATGTTGATATATTAGATACATCATTAACTCCATCAGAGAGAAATAAAATGAAAAATTTATTTAAATCCTTTAATCTGCATAGCATCTGCATTACAGCCACCAGTGCAAAATGTATTGATAATATTTTTACTGATATTAAACCTACAGATAAAGGTATTGTGGATCCTGTAGAGTCAGATCATCGTGGCTAATGGATAAAGTTTCCTAAAAGTAGTAACAAAGTCTGCAAAAAAACAAATTAAATATGTACCAATTAACCAAAGACGTTTGAATAATTTTAAAGAAAATGTATTAAAGAGATTACCATATCTACCTAACTTCACTTGTGTAGACCAGTCATATAAACACTTATTGAATTTGATTAATGATGAGTTTGGCAAAGTTTTTACCTCAAAAACACTACAAATTGGTGGTCGTCCTGTTTTCAGTGAGTGGGCAACACCAGGTATCTTTAAAAGTAGAAATAAATTATTTGAATTATATTCAGAAAAATCATATAATTTTAGGTAAACCTTCAGGAATATGTTAAAAATTATTCAAAGATATTTAAACAGACGTGTTATCTTGCTAAGTCAAACTTCATTAAAAATAAAATTTCTAATTCTGTCAATAAAATAAAAATGACTTGGAACATCATTAACTCTGAATGCGGTAGATCTTTGGTGACTGAAAGGGATTTCCACTTAAAAGTAAATGGTTGCCATGTTACAGGGGACCTGGAAGTGGCGACGGAGTATGAACATTTTTTCAAAAATGTACTTTTTTTGATAACAAAATCTCTCCAAGCGTCTTCCAGTTCCGCTGAACATTTATTAAAAGAATCTGTTCTTTGTTGCAGGGATGCATTTGTATTCACAGATATTTGCGCTCAGGACATTGTAAAGACATTTAAATGTATCGAAATTAAGAAAACCGCGGACCTTTGGAGATTATCGGTCAAAACTGCATCATGTATAATTGAGGTCATTGCGCCCCATCTAGCAACTGTGTTTAATGACTGTGTTTCTAGTGGTACATTTCCTGATTTAATGAAACACAGCAAAGTCGTTCCCTTGTTCAAGGCTGGCAGCGCTACAGACCCGTCAAATTCCCGACCAGTGTCGGTGCTGCCAACTTTGAGCAAAGTATTTGATAAAATAATCATGAAATAAATGCTATCCCATTTTAATAGTCATAAAATATTTCATGCGAATCAATTTGGGTTTACGAAAGGGCGCTCAACTTCCAATGCTGGTGTTGAGTTATTAAAATGTATTCATGAAGCCTGGGAAGACAAGCACGATGCATTAGGTATATTTTGCGATCTATCAAAGGCTTTTGATTGCGTTCAACATGAAACGCTGTGCAGAAAATTACACCACTATGGAATAAGAGGCAAAGCTCTCGACCTTCTGTCTTCATATTTGAACAATAGAATACAGAGGGTCCATATTAATGGTACACGTTCTGTAGGATCCATGGTTACAATGGGTGTGCCACAAGGCTCGGTACTTGGGCCATTCTTGTTCCTCATTTATATTAATGATTTACCATTTTATGTAGGGGACTAGGATTGTTTTGTTTGCAGATGACATCTCATTAATTTTTAAAATTAAAAGACAATTAGATAACTATGACGATGTAAACAATGCAATTGCAAGAGTAGTTCATTGGTTCAGCTCAAATAATCTTTGCCTTAATGAAAATAAAACTAAATGTATTAAATTTACTCTACCAAATGTAATACAAGTTGCGGCCAATGTTCAACTGAATGGACAAGTGTAAGAGTTTGTAGAATCAACTGTGTTCCTCGGATAACTATTGATGCCAATTTGCAGTGGGGCCCACACATAGAAAAGACAGCCTCTAGGTTAAGTTCGGCTGCATACGCTGTAAAAAAGATCAGGACTCTAACAGATGTGGATACGGCTAGAATAGTTTACTTCAGCTATTTTCATAGTATTATGTCTTACGGTATTCTCCTTTGGGGGAGTGCTGCAGATTTAAATATTATTTTTGTTCTACAAAAGCGGGCTGTACGCGCTATTTATAATGTGGTCCCCAGAGTTAAAATGGTCTATGCAAAATAAAGATATTTATAGATATTTTTTTATTAATTTTATTAATCGTCAAACCGAACAAAGAAATTAATTTCGTGGAACCAGAATTAGACCGGATCGAACCAGCGTACTGGAGAGCGGAGAAGTAATCAACTAATTAGGAATACGTTCAAACATTATTGTGAAATTAATAAACATCTGGATTAAATGAATGCCACGGGGTTCAAAATATGTCACAGGTGAAGCGGGGCGGGTCAACTAGTTCTTTAATAAAAATTAATATCTATACAAATAATATTATATAATATTATTTAAATTTAAGGCCAACTAAGCTTCGTTGACTATTCTCACATAAATTCAGAGGTAATGTAAGTGTAATTTTAATGTTGTAAGCCAAACCTACATTTTAAAAGAGCATCCATGGACTTTCTTGCCAGATTCTTCTTCTTAAAGGGTAGGCTGCCTTTTGAACTGGCAAGTAGAATTGTTCTTATTTTGATATTATTATGATTTTAAACACAACATTGATTTTGTTTTATTTTTGTAGAAATTCATTACTATACAATTGGTCAAATATCAAGTAAATCAAACTAATTTAATTGCTGGTGGTTAGAAAAGAGTGGACATGAGTTTTATTGCTAGGTTCTTCCTCCGGCTCTACCTATCACTTTGCGAATCTGGCAGTAAATGTAAATGTAGAAGCAGTAATCTTGACGTTCATAACTTTGTGACCTACATTAATAAATATTTTACATTTTCATTACATAACACTACCATGGATTTGACATACAAAGAAACAGATACGAATACTGAATTTAAAGTCAATGAATTAAGATCAATTTTCGTCACCACTAATGGAACCAATCCTTTAGTATAGATAAATAGATGGTAGATCTGCCCACTCATTGTCATGGAGAAAACCGCGCGCTTCCACCAGGAAACTAGAACTGTGCACACGTTATGTAATCGTTCTGACCTCTTCTAACAGTTTCAAAGGGGGCGTGATGTAGTCATCGGTGACACATGCGCACTAGTTAGTTTAGAATACAATTTCATTGATAAGTAACGTAACGCATTCAAAGCTCCCGCCAGTAAGCGGTGTAAACAAAGTACGCTCCTAAAATGGCTGGCTTTTTGTGAATACTCTATTTCAGATAAAGATTCTCTTTTTATCTTTTCTCGCGAAGCCACTGATCCTGACTACCAATAACATGGTAGTTGAAAGTAAAATAAATTCTTACATTTGGTTTAAAAAAAATAGAAGTTCAATGTTTGTTGCATTATAACTATGAAATAGTTATAATATGAAAAGAATAATCTATGTTTTTGAAATCAGAAATGAATTGAATCAAAAAACCAGCAATAGTGAAATCGACAAGCAAAATCAAATTTTACTTAATAACATAACAATAGTTCATTGTGATGTTAATTAAATATTGTGTTTATAGTCTCCGTTTTAACTCCACTGGTACGGGAAAAATGCTATTGATGCCCCGACCGTCCGTCTGTCCGTCCATTCAGGTCGGTCTTCGAGGTCGCATTTTTCATCGGACTTGCATGCAACTTGGCATGGACAATCCTTGATGTAGACAACAACTTTTAGCGAGGAGGTTTTTCGATGGAAAATGGAGGCAGGGGAGGGGAAATCGTCCCGTAGTGGTTGGCAAGAGCGCTCAAAACAAACAAAAAACTTTATTTATTTTTTAAATTAGTAACTTAAAACTTAACTTAACTATCTTCACACTTTATCCCTGACGGAGTAGTCAGAGAGGACAGATCGCCAGGCTTCGCTATCCATGCATACTTCTTTTACTTACTTACTTCTTCACTTTTATATTGTACTGTGATAAAATACCACTATATTTTTATTAAGCAAGCATAAGACATGAAACTTATACAATCTAAAATATCATTGACTACCTAAGCAGATGTTACCAACTTCAACTTAAATTATCTGAATTATATTTTATATACGTATAATTATAAAATAAATATAAAAATAATTATCTTATCTGAATTAAAACAAAAAAATAAACATAATTGTTATTTAATTACTTTCTGTTTAAAGTACATATCCTGAAGCTCATTTAAATATTACAATTTAGCTTTTCATGTCATAAAGCTTTAGAATTAAATCCAGAAACGAACAGGTCATATTTGGCCATGATTGTCAATTTTCTGCAAGGTTACAACTGAAGTTATCTTATGTATGATTTAAGATATAAGCACTTGTAGTACTACGGTTGAAAATACCGTGGAATGTTAGATGTCGCATACATACCCTTCTTTTTGCTAATGTATAATATACCTCCATTGGTTTATGTAATCCGTGTATTAAGAGCAGCGCGATGTCTTGGCCAGTCAGCATATGGCTAGCATTTATACTTTGGCCCCGGCAGGTTTTATATCCAGCTTCCATTGAAAATCTACATTGTACTTTTTCGAATTGTTTTCCATTATTTGTTTTTTTTTTACTATTCTAGGAATAGAGAAAAGCCAAAAAATCAAGTATCATAACAATCGGGCCATCCGTTCTTGAGTTAAAGTGGTGTAACTAACCTGCATTTGTTTAAAAAACCCAGACGAAAAACAATGAGTGTTAATTTACTTTAACCTATGAATCTGTAGATTTGTGTATCTTTTTGTCGGTCTGCGGTATCATTGCGACTGAACAGATCGACAAGTTTTATGCGGATTTTTTCAAATGCCGATATGATGAATATGGTTCTTAGCTATAAGTGTTGAAGATCACTAGTTCACTTTCTAAGTGATGAAGGAATCTTACTAAAATCCACAAGTATGTTTGTTTTTTTTTTATACCACAGAGGTGGCAAGCAAGCATACGGTCCACGTGTTGGAAAGTGGTCACCGTAGCCTATGGACGTTTGCAGCACCAAAGGTTGAGCACTCGCGCTGCCGATGCTTTATGAACCCTCTAAGACCCCTTTTGAAAAACCCCAAATGTACTGTAGACGTTTTAGAAACTTGGATTGAGTGGTAAGAAAATTTGCATTTGTAGCTAAAACTGCGATAGCCGCTAGTTATATTTAGGAACAAAAGATAAAAGAAAATCAAAGATACACACAACACATTAGACTTTTTTGTTACTAATGACAACAAAATGTATGACTAAGCCTCACGTTTCAAGAAGCTCCTCAACAACCAAGCGCATAGCCAAGGTCGCGATTGTAACGAGTCTGCCGTGATAACTATGATTGGTTCTTCTACGGCGTGACCCGGGGTGCCAGAAAGACGAAGGTATTCCCAACTGAAAGTGTTGGTATTGTGCAATATAGTTATTTGAATTTTAACGCCATCTTACTGTAATATTAGTTACTTCGTGTACATTTACTTAGCTATAGCGAAAGAAGGAGTCCATTACCGACCTCTACACGCCGCGCTGTAGCGCTGCCTAGATTGTGTAAGATATGGGTAGGAAATACCAGAATTAGTTTCACTCCTCATAGTTTCAAATTATTTCGTTATTATTTCTTCCATTTATACATTGCTAGTGGAAGATCAACGACGACTTGCTGTGCTAAAGGATCTTTCTTTACGACTTACTCTATCTAATAGATACTCTCACATTTATCAAACAAAAGCTTTTATATTTTTGTCTCTTTTATCCCGGAAATAACAACTCTATACTTGTATTTGTGGTTAATTATAAAAATAAATAAATCACGCCTTATCCCCGAAGGGGTGGTAGAGGCATATTATATGCCCACTTTTCACCGTGTGGATTCCTGTACCACGTAATAGGTGGTGAGCCCATTGCCGTGTTGAAATGTACAGACGCAGGTTGTGGGTACCTGCTGTTGAATTTTTTCAAGCCGCCCATATGGCCTTCAACCAGGCTTAACGACTGCCATTTTACTGGCAACCGGGACCAACGGCTTAACGTGCCTTCCGAAGCACGGAAACGCTCGCAAATGTAAATGCCACAAAGTGGTCACCCATCCGAGTACCAGCCATAGTGAAAGTTGCGTAACTCAGTGATCGTTTACAGAACACTGAGACCGCGGGGCCACGAGCGCTTCAATTATAAAACCACTTTTTTACACACGCGAATACTCGTGATAGTGAAGCTGGTTAATTTGATTTTAAACTTTCTTTCGCTTTTTCTTTTTCAATACGATCACAGTGCTATGTAAATATCAATGAACTTACTTACATATAACAACCCCACGTTCACGTTGACCGTGTATATAATACTAGCCATATCGTGCTTCTCTTAATACAAGGTTTGCAGAAACTAATAGAGTTTAAATCATTAAGACATTAGGAAAAATAAGGCTGTGTATGTTACTTGAACCACAATGCTTTATATCTTAAATTGTAGTTCAGTTACCTTCAGTAGTTACCTTGTAGTAAAATTGGCAAAGAAGGACAAATATGACATAAAAAGTTTTATATTATTATACATAAAGGAGCACCAGAATACGTAATTTGAGCAGAAAGTAAATAAAAAACTACTTTATTAAATTTTAAGTTATAATTCTTCATTTCTATTTAGACAAAACTTGCGCAACGTTGAATGAATGGTGCACATCTGGTGTGTGTGTGTGTTGATCTTTATGAAAGACGCATGGCGCAAGTTTGTGTGTAATAAGATAGCGAACCACCGAACTTGCTAATCAATATATTAAAATAAGTCCCCGAATGACTAGCAAAACATAAAATATAATGAGATTAGGTATCATTCTAAGTTCTACAGACTTCCTACTACATTTTTTACAGAGTATAGTATCGAACTGATTAAAACCAATTTTGGCAAACACAGCTTGCTGTCTAGAGCAAATAACCCAAGAGTTGGTAAACTTTGATAACCACCGTGGCCTCACCTCTCTTCTTCTGGCTGATGTGTTTATAATATACCACTTATATTTTAAATTTATTGTTATATTAGGTTTAACGCCATCTGACTGTAATATTAGTTACTTCGTGTACATTTACTTACCTATAGCTAAAGAAAGAGTCCATTACCGATGTTCTACACGCCGCCGTAGCGCTGCCCGGTTTGTGAGGACGGGACTTTAACACTAATAACGTGGTTTCATTTTGCATCAAATTCAAATTTATCACTTAAAACTTCAGACTTGCTACGGGAACTTACTTTATAAATGAACACTATTTACTAAAGCTCCTCTTTCAATGAATATTTTTGGTACATTGTGTCAAAAACGTTGAATATGTTGAGTTACAACATGAGGTGTAGCTGTACCATGCTTATATATACCAATATGTAACATCAAAAGCTCCGTTTATCTGTATAGAAGTGTGATCTGTATTTGTTTGAGATATGGTAGAAAATACCGTGAAATACCAGAATTAGTTACCATACTCTTATTTTCAAATTATTCCGTTATAATTTCTTACATTTATACATTCCTAGTGGAAGATCAACGACGATTTTCTCTGCTAAATGATATTTCTTTACAATTCTATACCTTAATATACACATGTTTAATAAATAAAATACTTATATCGAACACAATATTTCATGTACCCACAGTATTCGTGACTATATTTATGTGCTTTCTTATCGCTTTCTTGTAATAATTTGATGTTTCACATTGACACATAATGATAAAATTATTAAACTAATGTTATGTATGTACTAGCTTTTGCCCGCGGCTTCGCTCACGTGGTTTAAAGTTTAAAACTAGTCGGCATCGATTGACTTGATTGACTAATTATTCTGTAGAAGGTAATCTGAAAAGTGTTTTAGGTTAATGCTCCACATCGAGCCAGCCAAATAAGTTTTTTTTTTATTAAGTAAAATAAATATCGTTGGGACAACTCACACAACGCCATCTGATTCCAAACTAAGCAAAGCTTGTACTATGGTAACCAGATATCTGATAAACATACTTATATATTTATAAATTTCTAAATACATACATATTATAGATAAATAACACCCAGACACAGAATAAATCATCGTGCTCATCACACAAAGTTTTATTCTGGGTGGGAATCGAACCCACGAACGACCTCTTACGTAGCAGTCGGATGCACTCCCACCGCGCCACAGAGGCAGTTAGTACAGGATTTGAATAAAAGTTTTATTTGTCTTAGCCATGACCTCGTCTATTAGTAAGTAGGTACACTACTTCCAGATAAAGCCGTACTGGGCCCAAAAAATCTTGGTAGTAACCGCTATGCACCCTAATGTTAACCTTCTTTTTGCTTCAAGTTATGCGTTCTCGATCACTCTCATCGTTCTACATTCACTCAGTATAAAACGATTTCTTTTAGAGTGGTTTGTTGAATTTTTTGAGAGTAGAGCCTCCTTGTTCGTTGACCGGTCTCAGCTCCTATCAAAGGTCATTGATGGTCGTTTTTAGATTTTAAATGCAAATTGGGTAACTACCACTTTACGCGTTGTATTCCTTAGTCCACCCGGAGTCCCACGTGAACTTCGAAAGGATAGCCCCAGGGCATCTGACGGACCACTGCGGCGTCATTTTTGGGGTATTCAGGTGCTATCCCACTTCTTTAAAGGGGTAAAAGATGTACGTATAGTTATCACGCCACGCCACACTCTAGGTTCTTCTGTAAGAACGGCGAGCCGAACAGCCACCCACCGTTTTCACGCCCCTGGTGATGGAGGCCTTTAGTCTTGGGAGAAAAAATGTCTGCGGCGCCCGAGCTGCGGAACTCGAGAGGAAGAATTTTCTCCCACTCCCTCACTGCCGCCTCTTTCGTAAGCATGACTTGCTCGGAAAAACATGCAGCGTCGTCCAACTCGCTTGTGTAAACGCTGCCCTTTTAAATCATCTTTAGAATTCTAGGCAGCTAACGCCATTGCATGTTAGGCATCATGGTATGTTAAGTGTGGCGCTCCCGGCCTGACTGGTAGAAGCGAGAGACAGAAAGTGTTTGCAGCATCGTTGGTTTGAATGTATCTTAGCCGGCAAGTTTTGTCACGGTGAGGGCACCGTGACAAAACTTGCCGAGGGCGTTGGCCGGTGAGGTGATGGCATGACGGGAGGATAAAAACACTACAGGTACATCCCGTCGTCTGTGTTGAGGACGCCGCCTTATAGCTGTTATTTGCGATCACGACTGGAGTGGACGTGGTACCACGTCCAGCAAAATTCATATGGGACCCCGTGGTTCGGGCGTGCATTTTAGCGCACGCTTACCCGCTTTCCATCACCTTGAATCATAGTGACTCAACTTCTAGCATATATTGCGTCTCGAACTCTTTGGTGGTTTAGTGGTTAGTCCGCTCTCCACGACTGGGACTTCATCACAAAGCCACTCTGCTGCTCCTTGCAGCAACTAAGTGAAGGACCCTGATGCATTCCGTCACTTACGGAAAAGAAACTTCTAAACTAACTTCAATCAAAAATGAAGTTTGAACAAAATTGAAGTTAATAATTATCAGAAAATAAAGTAATGACAGCGATTCGATATTTATACCCAGCTCGTGGCCTCGCTAACTCGGTGTTCTATAAACGATCATTTTGTTGGGTAACTTCCGCAATAGATTCGGGTCCTTGGATGGGTGACCACTTTGTGGCATTTACATTTGCGAGAGTTTTTGGAAGGCAAGTTAGACCATTGGTCCAGGTTGGCTTTATCGGCGGCTCCGCGCTGCCTGCGCCTGTCCTTTTCAACACGGCAACAGGCTCACCTGTTACGTGGAACAAAAATACATACGGTGAAATGTGGGCGTAAAGCGTATAGTAGGCATACCTCTGCGTACCCCTTTGGCGATAGAAATAATATGTTATTATTATTTTTTTTATTAATTAATATAAAACACTTTTATAAATTGGAAACGCAAGATAGCGAGTCACTGATATTGCAAATCAATATATGAAAATACGTCCCCGAAAGACTAGCAAAACATAAAATATAAAGAGATTTGGTTTCATTCTAAGTTCTACCACAGTATAACGAGACTACTATGATCTTTCGGCTGTGGTTCTACGGACTTCCTAGTACTTTCGAAGTGTAGTATCGAACGATTAAAACCACACTCGATCCCGTTTTTCGGCCTACTTCTGTATGGAGACAAGTAGACCGACTCGTTCCCTGCCCCACAGAACATTTGCAGGATCTACTTTTAAACCTAGCGAAAAGCACTCGATGCCCGCTACCTCAGTGTACTGTAACAATTACTGATGAGATGGGTACCTTGTATCTTTTCCATATTTAAGCGTTACCTTGCTTCAATTCAGGTACGTTTCAGTATTAGGTTTCATTAATAATTTCTATATGCAACATTATAATTAAATTTCAACATTAATTTAAAATGTTTTTCATTGTAAGTCAAGGTGAAACGTCTAATTATTACAAGAACGCACGTAAATATAGTCACGAATACTATTATGGCTGTGGGTATAAGAGGCCCCAGGGAGAAAGGAGCTTCACCGAGATTTAAGGGACCTAGATCATTACACATTAAACGTTGTTTTGCCATATAAAGAGCTTCCCATTTCACTTAGGGATATGAAAAGTAAATTATGCCTGATTCTTTGACCTAGCAACATAAAATTTCATAAAAATCGGTCAAGCCATATCAATATTGCAACAAATACTATGACACGAAATAGTTTTAGGTTACATTTAATGGATAAAATATTATAAACAATTTTGAAAAACAATGTATGCTAACAAAAAAGCCACCACCACACAAAGATGACCCGCTTTCTGTGAATTCCAATCAAATATTATAACTTAAAATTTGGGAGGATTCTCGTCAATCTTTCTACATAAGGTAAATTTTCTGACCAAGTTTTATTATTTTTAAGCTTTAATGTCAACAATATCTAAATTGTATGCCTCGAAGCTTTATGTGCAAGGTTTTCACAACTACGCCAATGTTAATGAAAGGTAATAATGGACGACAATAGCCCTATCGAGGGGACCCAGTTTATATTTTGAACTATTTATTATTATTAAATTTAATTTAAATAGGTAGTATTTATTTACGTATAGATTTTTTATAAAAAAATTAAGTTACATAAATAAAGATGGACTAAGTACATTTATAGGGTAAATGTAATAGTTGAGCGGGCGAGATAAATAAATTCGAAATTTACACGCGGTTGTCGATGAAAAAGAAATGGAACCCAGGAATGCGCACACTACCTTGCTACTGCTGCGAGATGCTGAGGTGGAGGCTGCCGGGGACGTCCCTGGACTTGGATCCCTGGCTCCATTGCACAAAAACACTATTGATCCATGGAAAACACAACTATTGCGAAAAGTTGATGCGAACGTGCGCGCGGCCATTGCAGTTCTATTTTTCAGAGCGTCGTCGCTGCTTGGGAGTGGCCAGCGCTGCGGTGGAGTTTTAGATAACGCGTAATACAGCTGTCTCGCTCTTCTTTTATGCGAGACAAGGTAGGTGCGAAAGAGAAATGGAATAAAGGGAAGAGGGGTGGGAGTGTCGACAACTAATTATTTAAAAACAAATGGAGATCGGCGATGCAACATAGAAAAAATAACGCGGCAACTTTCGAATCGTATATCGGCGCAACCATGTAAAATAGGTTGTAGTTAGTCAAGTTAATTACTTAAATAATAATGTATTTTCATAACGTACTAAAAATGCTTCTTTTATCACATTTTTATGCATTGTCGTCCAACTCTGACAGACCTATGATCCAAATTTCAAGTATTAATTGGGAAGTCAGTTTTAAGGTAATTACAAAATTCTGTTAAAATTTCAACAAGAACATTGTAAAATTTAACGGATTAAGCCTCCATTTTTACATAAATCGGATTTTTTCATAGTTTAGAACTACCAGTCTCTACATCTATTGCGCTTTAGTCGCAGTAATTCCCGGAATGCAAACAAACTGTAGCACACAAAGATTAATCTTCGTATACTCTCAACTATTAGCCCTGGGTGGGCATGGAAATCCCATTAAACAGTCACGGCACACTGATCACTACGAGTAGATGAACATGCTGCTACTTCACGCTGGAAAGAACGTACTTTTTTAATTTTATATTTATTTCAAAGGGTACAAAAACAGACAACAGATTGAGTAAAACATAAACTTCCTTCTATCACTTATCATGCTAAGCCTGAAGTGCAATTACATAATCCTTAATCGTGAAAACCTATTATTGGCATTCTGTCACTTATTGCTTAGTTTATAGGCTGAAATATTGCTGTTGGTTTTCCTATTGAAATAAATAAATGAAATAAATAAGTACCACAGCTTTTCTGAGACATTCGGTTTTGTCTAATTAAAAACTAACTAAATAAGTCATCGCAAGTCAGCAGAATAGATTTGGCACGGTTAGTATAACCTGTTGTGTCGGTATCCAAGCAGCACGTGATCTGGGCGTCATACACCAGGAATTAAGAAGTAGCTAGGAGTTCAATATTATTATTGGTTGCAAGAGGAAGAGGGTCAACATCTGATACAATATTTCACTCACTCCGTTACCAAGAGACGAGACACGCTACAGACCTTCGCATGCGCGCTGGCTAGTTATAAAAGAGCGGGATTCAACAGGTTCTTCATACCGATAAAGGTAAAGGAACAGCTAGCACCTCTCCTTGTCTTTATCGGTATCACAGAAAGCTATCAATTATTCTTTTTTTACATTAATGATAGGTAATATATAGTAAAAATGATTTCTGTTTTAAAATTAAAATGCTTTTTGTGGTTTTGAATTCACAATATTTATTCTGTGGACATGTGGCAATATCTATGCCAATTTTGGACAAATGTTAAGTTATTTTTCATGCTTGGTTTCAATAGGTAACTACATGGTGTACGAGGTGTTATCTGATCTATATTTTAGGTGCTTAGCTGAAAGGTTAAATAATAACTTTATTGTGAAAGTGTTTACCCCAGAGAGCTCTCTTTATGTTCTCAGCAAACAACTCATGATAAATAAAGGTAGTAGCCAGTGACAGAATCACAACTCCAACCAAAAGACATGGTTAGTCTTTTCTCTGCCGTGCCAGGTTTCTACAAGCGTATCGTGAAGCGGCAGTGCTTTAGGTCGACAATTTGATTGCCACTCGTAATGTTCTTTCTTGCTGTGTTAGAGGTTCTCAGTCTAGTCTAGAGCAAGCTTTATCTACATCTAGTCGTCGCCAAGATTTTTCATAAAGAGGACTCCACAGATAAAATGTATATTTATGAAAAATATGATTTAAAAATAAGTGAGCATAATATGCTCAAAATATTGTAGGGAGATGTAAAACTAGACGGACTGTAGCAGTACTACTGTGTCTAATGATAACTATAATGCAGGCTCTGCTTCAAAGGTTTCGATAAGGGAAAGGGTCGAATAAAATTAGATCCCAACGTTGGCTAAAACAACTGATCACAGCTGTCCTCAATAACTTATGAAAGTGTTCCTTGGTAAAAGGTCACAATCGAAGCTTGTCACTATATTAAGGGTTAAGGTCAATGAAATAAAATATATTTTTATTCTAGTAAGTGACAAAATAAAAATAATGAACGTCGAGATTATTGCTTGTACATTTACATTTACTGCCAGATTCGCAAAGCAATAGCCTGAGATAGAATCTGGCAATAACACTAATGGCCTCTTTTTTTTAATCGCCAATGTTTACACTAGTTTTCTTTTACATAATAAAATGAAAAGCTTTTTAAAAAAGAAATCAATGTTAGAGAAGTCCGCCTTTTGGTCAACCACCATTTTTAAATCTGTTATAATGACTAAATTCGTAAATTCAACTAAGAAAACAACACAATGTATACAATACTAATAAGAACATTACTTTGTGACCTACATAAATTAGGATAATTTATTTATTTATTTTTCTAGAAAACAGAAACGTTTTTGTATGTGTGAACATAACGTATAAGGCAAAAGTAAACTAAAATATTGATTGTGTTGTTATTTTGTACCCATGAAATAAATAATAGCATAATTTTTTTTTACACCATTGAGGTGGCATACATGCATTATGGCCCGCCTGATGAAAAGTGGTAGCATTAGTTTGGACGTTTTCAACAACAGAGGTGCAGCACTCGAGCTGCTCACACTTTAAAAACCTTCTAAGAGAACTTTTGAAGAACCACATACTGAACCTCAATTTACAATAAAATCTTTTAGTGAAACAATATGTCTCTAATGAAACATTATGTGTGAACTTAATTTGATCAATTAGTTTGTTTATCCATCACTTGTCAGACGCATAAATGTGCTATTTAAGGTAAAGCCATTTATGTTCTTGCATGGGATGAAGTCAGAAACTACACTTGGGTGCAATGTAAGTGGTGACACATTGCTATGAACAATTTTTGACTAGCAGGATAGGTAGCAGGGATACACAAAATTCATTTAATAAACGTAATTTATCCTTGATAATCGTCCAGGATACTTGCTTTTCTTAACAAAATTTATAGTTTTTTCTAAATCTATTATTTTAAAAATGCTGTATAACGCTATCTGTGTGAATCATAATGAACTTTTACAACTTCGGAAACTTTTTCACCAGGCATATTTGATGTGAGGTGCTAGCGAAAGAGCGCATGTCATTTTATCACTGAATTTACTAATCAATAGCTAGAAATACGCCCCCAAATGACTAGGAATACATAAATACTAAGAGATTAGATTTTACTTAAAAGCTCAGCAGTCTTCCCACCAACCTATGCTAGCTGTGAGATAGTTGCAGGATACTTTTATCCATATATTTTTAGAATTTTAAACACAATAGTTTAGGAAAGTCTTATTTATTAAACAGTATGGTTAAGTCTTATTATTAAACGGTTCAGCCTGTATGTCTTTCCATCCGTTTGTGCCCATCTATTTCTCAGAAACCATAAGAAACAGAGACAAACAGTTTGTGGCATTCGATTCAACCATGAATAAAAATTCAAAGTTCACACACTTCAGTTTTTAAAACTGATTTTGGTTTAGAAGTCGACTATGAGTATATCCTTCGCTACGAAAGCACAGTACATAATATACTTTCACGATAGTTAAGGGATTGGCGATAACGCAAATAAATAAAATAAAATTAATAATAGCCTTTAGATTTTAACCGACATAAAATCATCATCAAGTTTAAAATACATATAGTACCTGATTTGCATTAAAACTTATCATACCGAAAAAGACTCTGTGCAGTTCCATAAGTAAAGTAAATGTGACTGGCGCATTGAGGACTAAGGCTTTTCGTTTTTGAAGTGAAATCTTTTTTCGCCGGATCAATGTTGCCGATCTAGCGACTGTCGGACACTTGGTCATACATTTTTTCCCAATGTCGCGGTCTTAGTTAGTTCTCTTTTTATGCTACTGAGGTGGCAGACAAACATACGGCTCACCTGATGGGAGTGGTCTAAGACCCCTTTTGACGAACCGTTAGCCGTTAGTCGTAAACTTTAAAAAAAAATTATACATATATATTTTCAAGTACATAGCAAACATCCAAAGTCCGAAACAAACATTTGTGGGTCACACTAATATATATTTCAAAAAAATCAAAATTTAATCCTATCTTTATTTTAGAATGTTTATCTATACTAATCTATAAAGCTGAACGCGCTAATCTCAGAAACTACTTGTCCGAATATTTTTGTGTTGTTTAGTCCATTTAACCAGAAAGGCTTCTACCCTGGAGAGCGGAGCTGTAGCCATAAATATCAACAAATCGGGTTATTTTAGGTGCACACCTACAAAATGGGTATACAATTAAAAGACGATATGAATAAAACTGAAGATGTTGCCCATAAAATCATGTTAAGCCGACGATGCCATTGTCTACTAGACTCGAAAAGCTATTCACTGCTGGTCTACTTATTATACGGCAAACGACCTTGTAACATTGATGCTTTTAATGTGATGACCAGACTAAGAAACTTTACTGCAGAGCAAACACTGCTCCTCTATAAGTTGCAAGTGCGGCCGCACATGGAGGCTGTCACCTTTGGTCTGATGCACCTGAATACCAGCTTCGACCTTTTGACTCGGTATAAGGGCGTGCTATGAGGATTGTCAACGATCCTCTACTAGCAGGCGGTGTTGAACTGCTTCGTGATAGGAGAGACTTCGCCTCCTTATGTGTGTTCTATCGCGTGTGAACGGCCTGGCTCAGAGAAATTGTTTGATTTGATGCCCACATCTACCTACTATTATCGCACCGCTCGCCATAACAGGGTGTTCAATATCACACTTTGCATTCAGAGCGCTCACATACGGTTAAGTCCGGTAGAGGCTTTATTCCGCGTACGCTTAGATTGTGTGTACTCACCCCGTGTACACATACCCAAAAGTCTACAGTATGGGGTCAAAAGGGGTCTTAGAAGGTTTTGAAAGGGTCAGCAGCGCGAGTGCTGCACTTCTGGTGTTGCAAAAGTAAATAGGATAAGATGACAACTTTCCATCAGGTGGGCCGTATGCTTGTCTGCCAACTCGGTGGTATATAAAAAATGATAACTTAAAAGTAGTTAAAGGAAGTAAAAAAAGGATAAAAATCTTCTTTTTTTCTGTATGGTATGTCATGGTAAACGGGTACTCTACTGTTTAATCAATAATTGTTCCAAATGCGTGCGAAGGTGCCCCAAGCCTTGTTCCGAACACAGCTTACCCTGCTCTTGTACTAGGCAATCATGACGTACTAGGAGTTCTTTTAAAGTGATAAGAATATTAATGTGTGTGTGCGTGATATATCTATAAGATACACACTAACAAACTTTATAGAACATATTCATATACCTACGCATGCGCATCGTCAGTCTCCAGGTTACATAACATGACATGACATATTGTCACGCAGGGGTAGGCAGAGGCATACTATAAACCCCCATTTCACCGTATGCACTTCTGCCCCACGTAACAGGTGGTGAGCCCATTGCCGTGTTGAAATGGACAGGTGCAGGTTGTGGCGACCTGCTGTTAATTTTTTTCCAAGCAACCAATTAGGTCTTCAACAAAGTTTAACGAGTGCATTGTTACTGTCAACTGGGACCAACGGCTTAACGTGCCTTCCGAAGCACAGAAATGCTCGCAAATGTAAACGCCACAAAGTGGTCACCCATCCGAGGACCAGCCATAGTGAAAGTTGCTTAACGCACTGATGGTTTACAGAACACCAAACCTGCGGGGCCACGAGCGCTTAATAAGTCACTTAGTATGCTTAATAAGTCGGTCTTCTACCGCTTAATACACAATGCACGTGGTTAAGGCACAAAAAATACAATGTTTCCTCTAATTTTTGAAACCTCTTAGGGGTTAATTTTTACAAAGTCTATCGGGTGCCCTGGGGCTATCCTGCCGAGGGCTCACCTGTGACCTCCTCCTGGCCATAGATAGATGGGTAACGTGTGGTTTTAGTCAGAAGGAAGAAAAAAATGTGATCATTTTTTAAAAATCTTTCTTATTTTTACCTGTATTTTCAATCGTCACTAAAGAAATATTCGTACAAAATTTCACATAGGCTTTTAGAGCTACAGAAATATTATTTTATAAAACAAAATGAGTGAGGAACGATCGACGAAGAATATATATTGTGCGAAAGCAGAGGGTAGAAGAGGTCAGGGTATATATGAAGCGATTATGAAGCGTGTATGAAGCGATTGATGAATCTTGAAGAAGCGAAAGAAGTATGCATGGATCGCGAAACCTGGCGATCTGTCCTCTCTGACTACCCTATCAGGGATACAGCGTGAAGATAGTTATTATTTTATAGTTACAATAAAAATCGCCAAGCGAGCAGAGCCGCGGGCGTCCGCTATTGTTGTAATCAATACTTGTTCCAAGGGGCAAGCGAAGCGGTGCTGGGAAGGAAGGGCTTTGTTCGGAACACAGCATAGCACACTCTTTTACTAGGCTATCATGACGTACTAGGAGTTCTTCTAAAGTGATAAGACCATAAATGTGTGTGTAGGTGTACTTACAAGGCACACACAAACGGACCTTATCAAACTCCTCCTTATATCTACGCATGCGTAACGTCAGTTTACAGTTTGAGGCCGCCGGGTGGTAGTATTTTGTGTGTATCTTTGTTTAAAAGAGCCTTTGAGAGAGGTGAAGAGAGAGACTTTACCTAAAAGTGTGATGATGACATTGAAAGAAGGGTTTTGGCTGGCAATCAAGTGAATGGAGCAATGTACACCTTTATGGGCACCCAGAACGTGTCTAAAAAGGCAAGACTGGCTGTCTTGCCTTTTTAGAACTCTTCTTTCAATGTCATCATCACACTTTCCATCTCTCGCAAATTTTGAGCCTCGGTATATAAATTCTGCATAGAGGAGTGCTTGTCCCTACACTAACATATGGCAGTGAAAGTTGGGTATGGCAGAAGAAGCATAGGAGTAAAATTAATGCAGTAGAAATGAGGAGTCTGAGTAGTATAGCTGGAGTGAAATTGATAGATAAAGAAAGGAACAGCGTGAAGGAACATTGCGGTATGACGGAAGACGTAGTGACTAAGATAGAAAAGGGGATGCTTAGATGGTTTGGACACGTGGAGGAGGAGGATGGATGAAAATAGACTGACGAAGAAAATGTATGCGGTGAGAGTAAATGGGCAAACTGGTAAGGGTCGACCTCGACGTACATATACCGATCAAATTGAAGATCTTTTGACAAAAGGCCAGGTCAAGAGTACCCTTAATCGGCGAGCGTGTATGAAAACAATTATGAAAGTTGACGAAGCGAAAGTTGTATGCCAGAATCGTAGCAAGTGGAAAGCCATAGTCTCTGCCTACCCCGATGGGAGACAGGCGTGATGATATGTATGTATGTAAATTTTGGTACTTATTAATTTAGTACTATTAATTTGCCTATAAGCTAGGTTCACAAGTTCCTGAGAAAATCGATGGTGACACACGTACAGAGATACAGTCTCACTTTGTTGTCCAGCCATGCGTCTTTCAAGATCCTTTATCTTAGGAACGCGTGAAGGTATTAAGTTGAAATTAAAACAATACATTAAAATGATATAAATATGGTGGAGAATTTCAACTTGATTCGATACGGTTCGGGTAGTTCAGGTGGCTAGAACGTTGCCCTGGTTAGGCAAAGGTCACAGGTTCAACCCCTGTCTCGAATCAAATTGTCTTTTTCCACTTTATTATAAATTTATGAGAAAAGAGTGTCGCCTTCGTTGGTATGGTCACGTCTTGCAGCAACCGCCGGGCTACGTAGGTAACAAATGTCTGGCCATGTCAGCCCCGCCGGGTCCCGGTAAGAGGGGAAGACCCAAGAAGTGCTTGACGTCGTAAGGGATGACATGCGTGCCAATGGTCTCACTACAGGGGATGCCGAAGACCGTGCGAAGTGGAGGAGAAAATGTAGGAAAGCGGACCCCGGGCGTCGCGAGACGCAACTGGGACAGACGCTCGGATGATGATGATGAAGAATAAATCGAATTCTATAGCGACTACCTATACCACACAAAAAACAATGTTTCTTAAACCATTTACTCCCCTCAATGTACTGAATATAATAAAAAATCTTAAGAATACAAACAGTGTAGGGTACGATGAAATCAGTACTAGGGTAATAAAATACGTGGCGACTAATATATGCCGTCATATCAGTCATATCCTAAATTTGTGTATAGTGGCTGGAGTATTTCCATCCAAATTAAAAACCGTTATAGTTAAACCTATTTATAAAAAGGAAAACATTTATAGACCAATAGCCCTAGTACCTATTATTTCCAAAATTTTTGAAAAATATATATGTGCGGAGTTAAACTGTTATTTAGAAACTAACTGTATTCTGGCGAACGAGCAAAAGGGTTTTAAAAGCAACAAATCAATTAATATAGCGATATACGATTTTTTAAGTTTTGTAATGAAGAATGTTGATAATAGGACACCTGTCTGTGCCATATATAAGGATATGACTCAAGATTTTGACCATGTAAGTCATGGCACTCTGTTAGACAGATTAGATTCTTATGGAATAAGAGGTATTGTGTTGGAACTAATTGAATCTTATGTTAAAGACCGTAAACAGTACACTGAAATCGTAAGAATCAATACAAAAACTAAAATAGAAGAAACCTACCGATCTAGCTCGCGACTAATACGATACGGTGTGCCACAGGGTAGCGTTTTGGGGCCTCTGTTATTTTTGCTGTATATTAATGACCTACCAAAGGTAACCAGGAATCCAGTATCTCTGTATGCAGAGGATAGCACAATTTCAATTAAATATAACACTAGAAATACATAGGAGTCTGATATAAATGGAGCATTGAACTCTGTTATCGACTGGTTAGACGGTAATAATTTGAGAGCCAACATTAGCAAATCCATGTTAATGCAGTTTAGTCAGCGTATCCCCAAAGCACAGAACTGGAAAATATGTGCAAATGGTCAATTTTTAACCGAAGTGGAGTCAACAAAGTTTTTTGGTTTAATAATAGTTAGTAAACTGACATGGAAGGAGCATGTAGAAAAGTTATGCAAACGTTTATATAAATCTGTATATGCACTACATGAACTTACACAAGTTCTAAATACAGATGCACTATTAACTGCGTACCATGGTCTAGTAGCCTCTGTTTTGCGATATGGTGTAATATTCTGGGGAAATTCGGTACATAGACATGATATTTAAGGCACAAAAGCGCTGTATAAGAGCTATGTTCTCAATAAAAGTAACTGACAGCTGCATGCCATACTTTAAAAGATATGACATCTTAACGCTACCTTCTATCTACATATTTGAAATAGCTGTATTTGTTAAGCGCAATCGAAATCTATTAGTACTTGCCTCTGACGTGTCTGGTCGTGCGCAAAGAGACAAGAGTCGTTTTTGCTTATATAAAGCAAACACAACGTTAATGCATAACAGTGTTTTTGCCATGGCTCCTAAGTTATATAATAAGATACCTAAACATATAAAAGAATTAGACCTGTATATTTTTAAACAACTCTTAAATAGGCTCCTGAGGGAGAAATGCTATTATAGTGTCCAAGATTTCCTATCTGATACACTTTAATGAAATTGTTGTTAACCCATGTTAAATAATCTGTTAATAATTTGTTTATCTTTTTGACATTACTACAACTATTGACAATTTGTAATTATCTAATTATGTTGTTGTATTTTATTTTGCCTTTTTGTTTTTTATTGTTAATCTTTGATATTGTGTAAGTTCATGATACTTGACCTATTTGACATATGATAATAAGTAATTTTTCCTTACATATTTTGATTGACATATTTGTATTTCTTTTTATCAAGATAATATTTAATGTTAGTATGTACCTTATATATTTTTGCATGTCTTATGAAGGCTATAAAACAGCGCACATATGTATTTAATATTATGACAAATACCAAAATTGTAATACCTACCTGTTTTATGCGAAATAAATACTGAATACTGGTTAGGAGTCATTTGGAATGGAACGCGGTCATCTGGGCTCCACCTGAAGATAGATATAAACTCATGCTAGAGAAAGTACAGAATAAATTCGTTAGATTTATATATTGGCGTCAATATGGTGTATATTCGTTCTATCCTATTATTCGTTCTTTATAAATGGTAGGTTATAATAAATTAGAAGTTAGGAGAAATTTTACCCTAACAAAGTATATTTTTGAAGTCTTTGGGGGGAAATTATACAACAATGATGTACTGGGATTGTTGAAAATGTATGTGCCGGATAGGTATGTGCGGTGGAGTCGTAAAACTGCCCTATTCATGCAGCCGAGAGGGCGAACCTCTTGGGGGAAGCTCCACTGACGCGAGCGATTCGTATTAGGAACCTGGTAGCTTCAGAAGTAGACATATTCTGTTGTACTCTGAACGAATTCACAAAAGTAGCACTATTTATAATATGTTATAGGCATTAAGTCGACAACTTGTAAGGAAATAATTATACATTATATAACTACTCTATTGTATTGGGTCAAACCCGTTAAAAGTTGTGGGGGTTGAAAGTGAGGAAAAATAACCGAATGTCTGCAAAATATACTCGAATGGGGCCTCAAATGAAAGCGCATCACGTGCACATTACATAGTAGGTAATAATTATGTTCAATGAAAATTATTGATAGAGCTGTGAAAAAGCTCTGGGGTAAAAGTTAGGGCGAGGGGGAGGGGGATTTTTGTAAAAGAAGTTATGTATTTAACTTTACAAAATCTACAATAAGTATGTACCTATAAAAAGATTTAAATTAAAAAAAATACAAAAATTTAAAACAACCAACTCCAACTCTAATTTTGAGTTCCCTTTATAATGTAAAAAATAATAATATAAGAAACTCGATCTTAAAGTACCTAAGTATGTATTAATAATTCTAAAAAAAATACGTCGCGTTGGGGGACCGCTCCAAACCTAACAATTTAATTACAAATAGCCTAACCTAACGTAACCTAATCCACCTTTCTGCAAACCAATGTTTGCAGAAAGGCGATCGGCATTTACCGGAAGTTAGCGACGATGGCCCGGATCAGCTGGGGGTTACACCTCGAGGTGATCCGGACGATCTACGTTGCGGCCGTGGAGCCGACGATACTGTACGCTGCCAGTGCTTGGCACGCATCGGCAAAAAAGCTTTGTGTCCAAAAGCAGCTGAACGTGGTGCAGCGCGGTTTCGCCCAAATGTTATGCAAGGCCTATCGCACGGTCTCCTTGAACTCGGCGCTGGTCCTGCCCGGTTTGCTCTCTCTGGACCTCAGAGTTCACAAGGTGGCCTCATTGTATGAGGCCAAGAGAGGAGTGAGCTAGTCATGGCTGGGAGACTGGGAGGTCGAGCGAATGGCCCCAGCGATAGAGGCCCCTCACCCCGTGGAGCATGTGCCTTTGGAGTTCACCAGTTTGGTAGACGAGGGGCAACTGGAAGATGCAAACCGCTTTGAGGTACGCATCTTCACAGATGGGAGCAAGATTGAGGGCCGAGTCGGTGCCGCGCTATCGTTTTGGAATAGCTGGACCGAAACTAAGGCCCTCAAACTTGCTCTCGCGCCCCATTGCACCGTCTACCAGGGCGATCTCCTGGCGCTATGCAAAGCGGCCAGTGAGCCACGTTCGGTATCTTCAGCGACAGCAGATCCCTTGGCCGTGGAAGCCAGGGCCGCACTTCAGCGCGGATTGGCCCAGGGTAAGGAAATTTCCTTATTCTGGGTCAAGGCCCACGCAGGGCTGGAGGGTAATGAACGAGCCGATGAGCTCGCGAAGGAAGCGGCTCTGACGTTGAAGAGAGCACCGGACTACGGTCTGTATCCTTTCTCATTCGTGAAGCTTGCCCTTAGGCGGGACACGCTTGGCGAGTGGAACAAGAGATACAGAGAGGGCGGGACGGCCTCCGTTACTAAGCTTTTCTTCCCATGCGCAGTGGAAGCGTATAGTATCGTCCGCAAAATGACGATCGCCGGCACTGTAACCCAACTGCTGACGGGGCACGGTGGGTTCTCCTCATACTTGACACGTTTCAAGTGTAAGGAGGATCCATCGTGCGCCTGCGAGCCCGGGGTAGAGGAGACGGTCGTCCATCTCCTGACCGAGTGCCCTATTCACGCAGCAGATCGCACGGATCTGGAGCAAATAACCCAACTTGCAATCGGTACTAACAACTTTTCGGAACTACTTAAACACCACAGAAAATACTTCTTAACGTATAGTAATAAAATTATTAAAATTGTTAATTTAAGAAATAGAACCTAAGTGTCGATTTTACAATATGTGTTCATATTGAACAAAAACGAAAAAATTTAGACATAAGAAGGATGATCCTGGTGTTAGGTAAAGAAAATTTTAGGAAATTATTAGAAAAATAGTAGTAAAGTAAAATGAAAGGAACGTTAATATTCAAAATTCAATAAGTACATATTAAAATATATCTGAATACTGTACGGGTAATATATATCCTCACCCCATCCCATATATATGTATAGTAGAACACAGTAAGAGTGAAAGCGCGAGAGGATTAAAAGCGTGATAAGTCTGGTATGTGAAGAGAATGTAAGAAGAGTAATAAGTGAACAACTATGTTATTTATTTATGAAACCACAATGATAATGTTAAGAACAGAGAATAGATAAATAATTATATGAAATTAACACCCCAGAGGCTTGTAAAAATATTAATTAGCAATAAAAACATTTAATGAAGTATGGCTCTGCCCCTGGTAGAGATGTAAGATTTATAAAAAAAAAAAAAAACTTAACCTAATAGCATGAGCCATATGGCGACTGTCACCCCTCGTGTTTCGGGGTGCCTTCAAGTGCACGCCCGATCGCTCTCAACCCCTCTCTCAGAGGGACGATTGGGGTCGGCTAGAAGCGGGCACACGTTAATCTCCTTCGGGGGGTCGTGGGGGGCAGCCCATCTAGTCCACTGAGGAGAGCCTTATTTTAGGGCATTGCTTTGGCCGGATCGCAGTGAATAGCCCTGAGGCCTATCCTGCGACCCGGTTGGGAAGAATGCGGAACACAGCGGTGTTTAGTGGATAGGATGGCCCCTGGAGAAGGAGCGGTCCACCAACGCGAGGTATTTGTTTTTTTAGAATAAATAATACATGCTTAGGTACTTTAAGATTGACTTTCTTTGATTATTTTTTACATTTTAAAGGGACAGGGACAGGGAGTAAAAAGTGTCCCTGTTTACTGAATTAAAGGCATTCTTCAAGTCAACTTTAAGAATGACCCCTCCTTTCCCGTAGCCAAGGTAAGTAGACAGGGCATGTATGGCAGCTTCACAACCCCCTTTTGATCCAAAACCGAGCTGTATGGGTTGGAATTTGCCAAACAGTTCTTCCTTATAAAACTGACAGCAAATTTTGGCTACCATACGCCTGAAAGTACATCCCACGGCAATGGGACGAATTCCACCCTCCTTCTTGCGAAGAGCACACAGATTGGCACCATAAAGGATGTCGATGATGCCTTCGTCCACATTGAACACAAAATAAAGGCAAAAGATTTCAATTTTAAAAATTTTAACTTAACTTCATATTATATCGTCCAAAAAACTGTAAGTGTCGCCCTCATATGCTAATCCTGAATGTAGATTTGGTCTAGCAGTTTCAGCATGTAGAAGTTAAAAGAACGACACACCAACTTTTGGCTTTAAAATATTAGTACTTGTTAGAGAGAAACCTTCGCATTGGGACCGTTCTAGTACGTAATTGTTTGAGCACCGTTTGTGAGACTCTTTCTCGGTAACTTAAGCATATTGTATTCTGAAAAATAAATAAATATCGTTGCTACAACTCACACAACGTCATCTGATTCCAAACTAAGCAGAGTTTGTACTAAGGTAATCAGATAACTTATAAAAATACTTATATATTTCTTAATACATACATATTACTATAGATAATAATAATAATAAATTATTTATTCTCTCAAAAAAAATATAAATTATTATCTTATTTTCTAATGTGTTTTAATGACATCTGAACATATATTATGTAAATTGTATATAATGACATAATAACCATATAATTTTGAGACTGGTGCCTAAACTAGACACAAAAAGTATCTGTAATATATAGTATGTAATAGATGTAATAGATAAATATCACTCAGACACAGAAAGAACCATGGTGCTCATCACACAAAGTTTTATCTTGGGTGGGAATCGAACTTACGACCTCTTGCGTAGCGTCGGATAAACTCCCACCACGTCACAGAAGCTGTCGGCACAAGTGCTTAATCTAAATGAATCCCCTTAATTGAATCGAAATCAGGATAAATATAGGTAACATGGGACGGTATTTAGTAGAATGTTAACACAGAAAGAGGGATAGTTTAAGAGGGAAAGTTATATTTTATTGTTATTTAAGTAATTAATTTGTAGATAATTTTTATCAGTGGCGTTACACTGGCGCCCAACGTGTGGCTGCAGATAGCCATGACGTCACAGGGTATTTACTTGAGTCAATGGAAAGGGTCAAGAGATCGACGTTTTGGGAGGCGATCATTATAACAGAACTAATAATCTGGGGCATTCAAAAAATTTGCTCAACAATACCGTAGTCAAACACCGAATTTGCGTGGGGAGTGATCCCTTCAATCAAAACCTTTGCTTATATTTTATTATATGCAATGCAGGAAGGTGGTAATAGTGATTACAGAAAGTTAGAGTGAGCTACAAAAGCTTTATCAGCAGTGCATTTGGAAACGCGTGCCGCAAACATATTATTTTCAGAGAATCGTCACTAAAGCTGCCCGTTTTGAACTGCGTTATGATTAAAATCTTCTAAGGGATAGGCAATTAAGTGTCTTCGCTACTATAGGGATGCTCGATAGAGGGCAGTTTCCCAATTTCTGAACCGCGCTATGGTTTCGATACATTTTTATCGTTAGAGTTCCATCAAATATTATTTCCTGACGGGAATGGTCTTGGCACTCGGAATTTTTTGCTAGAGATATCATTTGATGAAATATCCCCTGAAAGCAAATATTATATATGTTACTATGTGAAATATCCATGCTTTTCAAATAGCCATATCAATAATTGATTTGACTTTATCTTCTAAAATTTATTTAGAACATCACAAATCTTCAAACCAAGATGCTTCGTGGCATTTCCATTTACGAGCGTTTCTAACTTTGAAAGGCGTTAAGTCGTTGGTCCCGGTTGCCATTAGCCATGTTAGAGGCCTCATGGGTGGCTTGTAAAATTTTGAAAAGCAGGTCGCTACAACCTGCTCCACTCTATTTCAACATTTCAACACTGTGCACGTGCCTATCTTTTAGTAGGCAGGCTGACATATTCACATATTTTTTCCTCAAATGCTATATTTGGATGATTATCAAAGTTATAAAATTAAAATCGGTCAATTGCGAGTCGGACTTGCCACTGAGTATGCCAGCAGATGCATGAAAGTAAGTTAAATGCTGAGGAGATGCAATCACTTCGAAAATTGTGCGGCATAACTTTGGCCGACCGAATACGTAACGAAGTGATACGCAATATATAAAGCGTGAATGAAAGTGTCAGCGTTAGGCTGGAAAAGAGCATGATCTGTTGGTTGGGACACGTCCAACGAATGAGTGAGGAATGAATGTGCGATGTAGAGGGAAGAAGAAGTCAGAGCAGGCCTAGACTTCAAATAAAGACCACGAGAGCAGACTGCTCGAAAAAAAAATTAAATAAAAATAAAAATAACCCCGACTCAAAACCTAGGTCCCTTTAAAATGTAAAAAATAATCAAAGAAAGTCAATCTTAAAGTACTATGTGTATATATGTATATGTTATAATATATCCCAGTATGGGATCTTCAATATGGACTGAGATGGTTTTTCCTAGTTTCTCAGCGCGACGGGAAATTCTCAAACAAAGGCCCTTAATCTACGATAACCCTTTCGATTCATACTGGAATAAAAACCTGGGCGCAGATTTCGTGTAGTGTAAACTTGGTAAGAAGAAGAACTTAGTAAGTGAAGCACACTCGACTCAAACGAAAGAACTCAGTGTTATGTAAACGGTCAAGTTGAAGGCCTTATAGACTGCTTGAAAATTTTCAACAGCAGGTAGCCACAACCTGCGTCTGTCTATTTTAACACGGCAATGTGCTCACCACCTATTACGTGGGACAAGAATACGCACGGTGAAAAATGGGCATACAATATATATGCTTCTGCCAACCCTTCGGGGACAAGGCGTGATAGATACTTAATAAATATCTGACATTACCGGTACATGGCCCATTAGCGACGAACAAGACAAATGAGGTACGAATATAATGATGTACTTATTTGATTACTGTCATCTTGTTGCAAATGCCAATTTGCTTCACACTTACTCACTGTACTTGGAGACATCGTCGTATATTTAGCAGATCAAGTTATTGCCGTTTCCCTATAGGTTAACTAGGCAACAATAAATGGAAAAAGTAGAAAATGAAAAATTCGTAAATATAAAGTTACGTACCTAACTACTTTTGGCGTTTCATAGCATATTCTACCATATTACCAACATCTAACGTTCACATTTCTGTATTGGCAAACAGATTTCTGTTGATTATAAGTTGATAAATACAAAGACAGTTTATCTACCACCTCATCTTTTAATAAAAATATTTACGGTTTTTGACACAATGCACCAAAAAACTGTATTGGATCAGGATAAATGTTATTTTGTTTGTGTCTTACTCACAAATCGCAGGGCGGAGCGGAGAGCGTCGGTAGGCGTTTACCTTTATTAAAGCTTAGTAAGTGTACACGAAGATACACATTTTCTTGTCAGATGGCGTTAAATAAAATATTCAGGTCATTAATATAATACAATGTGTGTATTGTAAAGGAATACATGTTTAAATTAACAAAATTAAAGATGTTATAAACTTATGGTTCTACAAGACCCGGCGGGTGATAAATAAAAGGGCTAGGTAGTTTTGATAAATATATTTACCGAACCACCCAATGATCAGACATCAGGGACGAAACTGTAAGTAGCCGCAGAATTTGGTCTATTTACGTAATTTTCCTTCTAGCTTCAGAGCGCAGGTTTTCTGGCTAGTGCGACGGCTCCTACTCCTAGTCTAGCATACCCCTGAGGAGCATTGGAGCAGCCCAAAGATAAAACGACGAAGTAGGTCAGAGTAAAGGGTGGAGCTTAGAAGACAAAAAAATGGGTTAAGAACCTGAACTAGAAACCTACACAGCTCAGCTTACAGCCTCTCCTAAGGCTCAGATAGAGAGGCGGGATGTCTTACAATAATGTTAGCGGAATGTCTTACATAATAATAATTAAGTATAGGTCTGTTTTGGAGCATGGCACAATTATGGCTGCATAACGTGCTAAGGTAAGTTAAATAAGCGTGGTACACCTCTATAAATTGAAGTCCCTTTCTATAATACATAATTATACAAGAAGTAATTTTCATCACAAAACGATTTTACACAGATGGAAGTAACTTATTAGGTGCACACATTAACATAGACTGCTTTGTTTTCATAAAGGTTCCTACTGAGTCTTTTTTGACAATTTTTCCCAGTAGTTGGTACGTGGTACGAGCTCTTCATGGCAGGAAAAAAGAGGATTCTAAGTATACTAACTTTTAAACTTTCGCGTTGCATGATTAAAATAAGTGTAAAATGCAGGTATTAACGCGATCATGCTTATGTACCTTAAATAGCTTGACGTTTCGACCAGGTTGCACCAGCCGTGGTCACAAGCATGTAAGTTCACGTAAGTATGTTTCAACGGAATAATTGAGATTATTGTTTCATTTTAAAATAGTGATAGTCACGAATAAAATATTTTTAATAATTAAAAATTAACTTAATCCTACAATATTTTGTGGTTCTCCCAGTGCCTGTGGGCTGTTTGCCGTCCCTTTCGAAGCACGTCAGGCTCGAACTCTAAGGTGAGGTCACGGTGACAGCCTATCGGGAATCTTGTGTTATCCTGCCAAGAGTTTATTCTTGCCTATTAGGTAACAGTTAGGTAGTCCTGCGTGGTTGCAATAGATTTGTGTCCGGCATGACATCTAATGGAATATAAGAGAATTGTCGTGTGTCTAAAAGTGAATTCAAATCTTTTAAGATTACATGCGTTCCTAGTCATCCGAAGACGTATTTTCAGGTATTGATTAGTAAGTTCAGTGATAAAATTGTCTAGAAGCGCTCGTGACCTCGCGGTCTCAGTGCAACTTTCACAATGTCTGGTCTTCGGATGGGTGACCACTTTGTGGCATTTACATTTGCGAGCGTTTCCGTGCTTCGGAAGGCACGTTAAGCCGTTGGTCCCTGCAACGTCAATCAAACACATAGGCTAGTGGTAGACTGATTTATTCGCTGTGCGTTAGGTACATACATATCTATATGCATAGGTATAGTTGCTGTTGACAATAATCAGTCCCTCCACAACACTTTTCCCCCTTAAATTATTAAATGTGTCATTACTGTTACAAAATAGTAACACATTTATAGACTAAAACATAATAGCATAATACTTATCTTAGGACTTAACGCTTAACGTGAATGTAATTAATAATAATAAAACATTAAAAATGCACAATCTTAGAACGGTTGTACGCTAGCATGGCTCGTGCGGATGCACCGGGTTGGATTACGGACAGGTTTGACTCAGAGGTCTGAACAGCTGGTAATCCCTGGCTTTTTGGAATGTCCGACTTGGTTTCTATTTGCACCTCCCCTGAGCCTGAAGCATCCTCAAAGGTGTCTTCAGCATCTGATTCCATTGCCACTGTCCCGGATTTATCCTCGGACTTCGATGTCGGAACCAAACTATAACGAGTTAATGAGTAACGGGTTGACTTTTTAACCGGTATAATTTGGTCCTCATGTCGTTTCCATACGACTACCTTTCCGACATTAACTCTAAATGAAACCGAACCAGGTTTACGAACTATTTCTCCCTCCGACCACTTTTTGCTATTAACCGAATAATCCCGTACAAGAACTTTGTCCCCGGTATTTACATCGCATAGCGTGCCACCCGCGGTGGTCACTTGACGACATTGGGCCCTATCGACGGTTTGTGATACGTCGGGACGCAGAGCGTCGAGTCGGCTTCAAAGCCGATGGCCTAACAGGGCTACGGCTGGTGACACACCGGTCGTTGCTTGTTCACAGTTGCGATATTGAAATAGGAACTGGTTTAATGCCTTAGACACATCTTCACCCTCTATTTGAGCTCTTTTCAGTTTTTTTTTTTATAATTTTGACCGCGTTTTCCGCAGCTCCATTTCCTTGAGCCCTGTGGAAAATTCACCGTGTGGATTCCTGACCCACGTAATAGACAAGCTAAAAACAAGCTCATTACCGTGTTGAAATAGACAGAAGCATGTTGTGGCTACCCGCTGTTGAAATTTTTCAAGCCGCCCTAAGGCATTCTGGTTGAATGCCTTAGGGCGGCTTGAAAAATTTAAATGAAAAGCTTAACGACTGCCATATTACTGGCAACCGGGACTGTTGTGTAGGGACTGATTATTGTCAACAGCAACTATACCTATGCATATAGATATGTATGTACCTAACGCACAGCGAATAAATCAGTCTACCACTAGCCTATGTGTTTGATTGACGTTGCACTGGCGACGAGTCGGTCAGCGAATATAACGAGCGCCTGTGAGTTTCGTTGTGTGACAATGCCTATCGGTAAATTAGAACCTTTTGAACTAAATTCTAAGGAATGGCATTCATTCGGCGTGTGAAACAGTATATTTTACTTAACGAAATTAAAGATAATCTCCAAGTGCCTTTGTTAATAAAGGTTGTGGGCGAAACCATTTATTCTTTAATGTGTGATTTGTGTTCACCGGATCATCCTAAATCAAAAACATTTGACGATCTAGTGAAACATCTGGAGCCACAAAGATCTGAAATAGCGGAGCGCCACATTTTTAGATTACGAAGGCAGAAAATCGGCGAGTCTTGTACTGACTATCAACAAAGTTTAAAACACCTCGCAACTACCTGCAATTTCGGTACTGCACTCAAGGAAAACTTGAGGGACCAGTTCGTTTCAGGACTGGCGAGTGAAGCAATGAGATCGCGAATTTTAGCTGAAAAAGCAATCAAATACAAAGAGGCTATGGAATTGGCTCTGGCGCTAGAGGCTGCATAGAGACACGCGGAGGTGAGTGGTGCTACGATGGTGGGCGCAGGGACCTCAGGTGTAGGCAGCGAGGCGGGTGAAAGCCTGCATCAAACGAGCGCAAGCGCGCTGGTACAGGGGGCGGACGGGCTCGGGGCACGCGCGGTGACGCCAGGCCCAGCGGGGGGCGCGCGCCGGCGCAGCGCTGCTGGCGATGCGGCAAGGGACATCGCTCCGATAGGTGTCGGTTCGCCAACTACAACTGTGACCAGTGTAACCAACGGGGTCATTTGAAAATTATGTGCGGTCAGGCGCAGGGCGGCGGTAAAGCGCATGGACATTATTATGTCAGTGAGCGTGATTCGACGGAGGAAGAGGATTTTTACAATATTGGGTTAGTGGCTAACGGTAATAACCCTTATTTACTATTTGTGAAGATTGACGGTCAGTCTATAGAATGTGAAATAGATACCGGTAGTAGAATTTCGGCAATAAGTGAAGATTATTATAGACATAACTTTGCACACAAGTTGTTAAAGCTCGATAATCTGTTACTTCGGTGTTATTCGGGGTCCCGTATTGAATCATTAGGCTTCATAAAGGTGGAAGTGGAACTCGGTGATGTTAAGATACCTAATTTATCACTGCATATCATTAAAAATGGGGGACGCCCGTTACTGGGCAGAAAGTGGATCCGTGCTTTAAATATAAAACAAATAAATTTAAATGAAATCAACACTGACGACGGATTTGTCAGCCGGTTGACAGCGGAATTTCCCCAGGTATTCACGGATAAGTTAGGTACTTGTAAACAGGAAATTAATTTGCAATTGACCGATGATGAACCAGATATGTTCGAGCGCGACCAGTGCCCCTGGCACTGCGCGCACGGGTGGAGCGTGAGCTTGAACGGCTTGAGCGAGACGGGACTGTTTATAAGGTAGAACACTCACAGTACGGCACCCCGATTGTTCCCGAAGTAAAAACTAATGGGGATATACGTATATGTGGGGACTATAAAATAACGATTAACCCTAAATTAAAGCGAGATTTTTATCCTCTCCCACGTATCGAGGAACTTTTTACAGCTTTGAGTGGGGGAGAGGAGTTTTCAAAATTAGATTTATCTCATGCATATGAACAGTGTATTTTGAGTAAAGAGTCACAGCCATGCACCGCTATAACGACACACCTAGGTATACGCGTGTATAGACGTACGCCCTACGGGCTCAGTTGTATTCCGGAAAAATTCCAAAAAATCATGGAATAGAGCTTGCGCGGGGTACCGGGTTGTGTTGTGTACTTAGATGACATCTGTTGCACTAAATTAGAAGCTATATCGAATGCTCCTAGGCCCGAAAACGTAACTCAATTAAAGAGTTTTTTAGGCCTGTTAAACTACTATGGAAAGTTCATTCCAAATTTGAGTATTTTGTTACTCCATTGCACGAATTGTTAAAAAAAGGAATAAGTTGGATATGGTGTGATAACTGCGAAACAGCTTTTTTGAAATGTTAACGGGTGTTGTTAAGCGAGCGGGTGTTGGCGCATTATACCGAGGGTCGGCCTCTAATACTGTCGGTAGATAGCAGTGCTTACGGTCTCGGTGCCATGTTGGCTCATCGTTTCCCAGACGGCGCAGAAAAACTCGAATAATATTACAGCCAGTTAGACAAGGAGGCACTAGCGATTTTTTTCGGTATAACACGCCATCACCAATATTTATATGGAAGGCAGTTTATTTTGCGCACAGATCATCAGCCACTAATGTTAGTGGCTGATGATCTGTGCGCACTCAGTTTTTTGGTAAAAAGGGGGTATCCCTCAAACCGCCGCGAGCCGCTTAAGGTGGGCCGCCCGGTTGGCCGCTTATGATTTCACCGTCGAGTTTGTACGTTCGCTGGATAACGGTCCGGCTGATGCTCTGTCTCGCTTACCGTTGGCATCGCAGCGACGCCCATCTGAACCAGTAAGTTATTTGTATTTATTACAAGAATGCTTACCTGTTAACTTTAAGGATGTTAGTAGGGAAACAAAGAAAGATATTTTGTTAAGTAGAATAACAGGTTATGTTATGTTTGGTTGGCCGTCGGTAGCGGGTTGCGAGGTAGAGAGACCTTACTTTGTACGTAAAAACGAAATTATTTTAGATTTAGGATGTTTAATATACAAATATAGAATAATAATACCTCCATCTTTGTACAAAAATGTGCTAAGTGAGCTCCATGAAGGCCATCTAGGGATAGTGAAAATGAAAAACAACAGAAATTACGTGTACTGGCCTACGCTAGACAAGGACATTGAGACTGTTTGTAGGACATGTGAGGCATGCCATGCAGTTCGGGACGCGCCCCCACACGCCGTGCTGCACCCCTGGGAGTTCCCTAGCAGACCATGGCATCGTCTACACGCCGACTTTGCAGATTGTGTCGGTAAGAAATTTCTTATCGTTATTGACGCGTATTCTAAATGGATTGAGGTCATTACAATGTCGCGTACCGATGCCACCGCTACTATTAATGCCTTGAGGTCTATATTCGCAAGGTTCGGCTTACCCGCGCAACTTGTTACCGATAACGGACGACCATTTTTTTCTCAACAATTTAAAGAGTATTGTTTAAACAACTGTGTTAAACATGTAACGTCAGCTCCACACAGGGCTCAAGGAAATGGAGCTGCGGAAAACGCGGTCAAAATTATAAAAAAAAAACTGAAAAGAGCTCAAATAGAGGGTGAAGATGTGTCTAAGGCATTAAACCAGTTCCTATTTCAATATCGCAACTGTGAACAAGCAACGACCGGTGTGTCACCAGCCGTAGCCCTGCATTATAGTCAACATGACTATAATACCGACAGAATGTTTATATATTTCGACCTCTTGTATCATTCAGCAGCCTTAGTGGCTTTGCATTAGCGATATACATATATTATATTATTATGTTGACTCTCGACGATTCATCTAAGATGGCTATAAATATAAAGTCTAGATCGGCGGAAGTCACTTCAAACGAACCGAAAATCAAAATGCAATCGATGAACGTCTTGATACTAGAAGCAGCTCTCCTAGCAGTCAAGTAAAGGTGAACCCCGGGCTTCAAACCCAAGCAGAGTTTGGAAGATTATTTGAGAAATAATTGAACTATGTTTAATTTGTTATTACGATATATATATATATATATATCGTAATAACAAATATATATATAATATATAAATATATACAATAATATATATATATATATATATATATATATATATATATATATATATATATATATATATATAGAAGCACTCGTGGCCCCGCGGTCTCAGTGTTCTGTAAACGATGGCTGGTCCTCGGATGGGTGACCACTTTGTGGCATTTACATTTGCGAGCGTTTCCGTGCTTCGGAAGGCACGTTAAGCCGTTGGTCCCGGTTGCCAGCAAAATGGCAGTCGTTAAGCCTGGTTGAAGGCCTTATGGGCGGCTTGAAAAATTTCAACAGCAGGTAGCCACAACCTGCGTCTGTCCATTTTCAACACGGCAATAATAATTTTTTTTTTTTTGGAAGATTATTGGAGAAGGGATTGAACTATGTTTAATTTATTAATACGATATATATGTATATCTAAATCCATAAAATAATTATTATATTGAAATGTTTTGTATAACGCTATCTGCTTGAATCTTACTGAACTTTTAAAACTAAGAATCTTCACCAGCCCCAAGGACGGTGACACCAAGAAAGCGCATGTCATTTTATTACTGAACTTACTAATCAATACCTGAAAATACGCCTACGGATAACTAGGAGCACATGACATATTAAAAGATTCGAATTCACTTTAAGGCTACAATCCTCCTACATTCCATTAGATGTCATACCGGACACAAACTAATTGCAACCACACGGTACAACCTAACTGTTTAGAGCCAGGCACCGAATTTACCCTCGGAAGGGTAACCCCAGGATTCCCGATAGGCTGTTACTGTGACCTCACCTTTGAGTTCGAGCTTTGGCCTGCTTCTGATAAGGACGGCAAACAGCCCATTAGCCCTGGGAGAACAACAAAATTATGTAGGATTCAATTTTTGTCGACTTGAAATGAGACCTTTTTAGTTTGAAAAATATTTTATTCTTGACTATTTGAAAATGAATAAAAATCTTAATTTTTCCGTTAAAACATACTTACATTCGTCTTTTCTCCTGCCATGAAGAGCTTGAAGTACCAACTACTGAGAAAAACTCAAAAAAGCTCAGTAGGAACGTTATCAAAACAAATCAGTCTTTGTTACCGTGTGCACCAAATTAGTTACTTCTATCTGTGTACTACCGTGTTGCGATGAAAATTACTTATTCTACAATATACTACCACGCTTATTTAACTTCCTTTAGTCTGTTATGCAGTCATTATTGTGCCCTGCACCAAAACAGAGACAAATTGCTGTTTTTGAAAATGCTAGTTTTACTGTACCTTCTTTGCTACCTTATTGTAAGACATCCCGCCTCTCTGCTAATCTGAGCCTTAGGAGAGGTTGGAAGCCTTGTAGGTTTCTAGTTCAGGTTCTTAACCCATGTTTATGTCTTTTAAGCTCTATATATTTTATATAACGCCATCTGACAAGAAAATGTGTTACTTCGTGTACACTTACTAAGCTTCAATAAAGATAAACGCCTACCGATGCTCTCCGCTCCGCCGTGCACCGATTTGTGAGTTAGATATAAACAAAATAATATTTATCATTTTGCAAATTTATAACTTATAACTTCAACTGTTGTACGTGAACTTACATGATTAGTGAAGAACATTTACTAAACTCCCTCATTCAATACAGTTTTTGGGTGCATTGTGTCAAAAACCGCAAATATTTTAATGAAAAGATTAAAACTAACTATCTTCACGCTGTATCCCTGACGGGGTAGTCAGAGAGGACAGATCGCCAGGCTTCGCGATCCATGCATACTTCTTTCGCTTCTTCGAGATTCATCAATCGCTTCATACACGCACGTCTGGGTATCCGAGTACTTTTGACCTTTCCGTTTTTGAGCAATCTGCTCACGTGGTCTTCATATGTAAGTCTCGGCCTACCCTGACTCCTTCTACCCTCTACTTTTGAACAATATATATTCTTCGTCAATCGTTCCTCACTCATTCGTTGGACGTGTCCAAACCAACGGAGCACGCCCTTTTCCAGCTTAACGCTGACACTTTCATTCAAACCTGCCAAATTGCGTATCACTTCGTTACGTATTCGGCCAGCCAAGGTAACGCCGCACAACTTTCGAAGTGATCGCATCTCCACAGCATTCAATTTACTTTCATGCATCTGCTGACATACCCAGGTTTCACTACCGTAAAGCAAAGTTGGCACTAGCACTGCATTATGAATCGCCAGTCGTGCTTCTTTTACGATGCTTTGTCGCTTTACTAACTGGGACAAAGCACCGTTAACTTTGTTTCCGGCAGCTACTTGCCGTTCCACATCCGAATCACATCTTCCATCCGCGCTAAACATACTTCCTAAATACACAATTTCATTCACTTGCTCTAGACGTTCCTGGTTTACCCTAATCTCGCATTTAGTTCTTACGTCACCTCTTTCAAATACTAGAACCTTAGTTTTACTTGCATTCAAGCGGAGACCCTTACTTTCACACCCCTCTTTCATATTAGTGACTAATGCCTGAAGGTCGGCTTCTGATGAGGCCATGAGCACCGCATCATCAGCGTACAGCAGACAGTTTACTGTAAAGTCACCCAAATTCACACCCATATTAAAATCTTTCAACTTCTGCAGGCAACTGTCCAGATACACTATGAACAGCCAGGCGGACATGACACATCCCTGTTTGACGCCTGTACAGACATCAAAAAGAGGTGACACATCCCCCCCTACTCGCACGCAAGCCTTACAGTCCCTATAAAGCGACTGTATTGCCCGCAGTAGCGAGCCGTCCACACCATATCCTGGCAGCAAGTCCCACAGCGTTTCTCTCACAACGTTATCAAATGCTTTCTCTAGATCCACAAAAGCGCAGAAAACCTTCTGGCTAAGAGCCAGAAACTTTTCCGCGACCATGCGGAGAGAAAACACTTGATCCATGCAACCTCTTCCACGTCGGAATCCGCATTGAGCCTCCCATAAATACCTTTCAGACTTTTCTTGCATTCGTGCCGTTATAACCTTTGCATACACCTTACTAGCTAAGCTGACCAAGCTGATCGCCCTGTAGCTGGAGCAGTTTAGGCGCGAGCCTTTCCCTTTGTAAATAGGTACTACAACTGCTACTCGCCAGTCATCTGGGACCTCACCCGTCCGCCAGCACAAGTTGCATAACAGACATAGTGTGTCCCAGACACGCGACCCACCGTACTTGATCATCTCAGCAGTGACTCTGTCTTTTCCCGCAGCCTTACCACATTTCATACTTCTTATCGCTTGTTCTATTTCTTTCATACTAATGACTTCAATGACATCGGGATCCGGAGCATCGAAGTGAGCTCCCCTTCCCGATGTGGCATCTCTGTCTTTTCTTGCATACATCTTTCCATAATATTCACTCCATCTCTGCAGGACGTCACTTTGGTCTGTTAGGACGTCATTGTTAACACTAAGCACTTTATTCATACTGCAGATTGCCGAACAACTCCGGGTCTTGCCTACCTCTTTCCAGAAGAGCTTGGCATTATCCCGGAAATTGGACGACAACCTTTCATCCGCTTTCATTCTGCACCTTTCACGAGCTTCTTCTATAAGTGCCTTCGTGTTAACTTTCTGCAGCTTGTATCTCTCTTTCATATTAAAATCATTCCGCGAGGCTAAGTAGTCTAGCCATGCTTTCTTCTTCATTCGAACTGCTTCTTTCACTTCCTCATTCCACCATGCATCCCGCTTATTACTACTGCCTCTTTTCGTTTCTCCACACACTTCCACAGCGGCATTTATCATACTATCCCTAAGGTTCTGCCATACACTTTCCACATTCTCACTGCTTACATTGACATCGCCAAGCTTTTCGGCTACCCTTTCATTATATTTATCCCTAATGAATGCATCCTGCAGCTTCCAGCTTTTGATGCTATAAGTCGGCTCAGGTTCAGGACACTCGGTACGATGACGCCAACCCGCGAACAGACCCCTAATCCTAGTTATGACTAGGTAGTGGTCTGATCCCAGCTCAGCGCCTCGATAAACCCTTGTGTCCATCACCTGTTTACGGAGCCGACTATCCATTAGAAATAGATCTATCATGCTTCTCTTTGACTTACATCTCCTCGTATACATATGAATTTGTTTGTGGTTGAACATTGTGTTCGCCACAAACAAATCCTTTTCCTTACAAAATGCCAGTATTAGCTTGCCAGCGTCGTTCACCCTTTTATCCCCATACTTCCCGAGTACCGACTCAAAACCATCGCGAGCGGTACCCACCCATCCATTCAAGTCTCCACATACTATAAGTCTTTCATTTCCTTCTATCACATTTAGAGCTTCTCTCATACTCTCCCAGAAGTCCTCTAGCTCACTCGCGTTCGACGAAGATACTGGCGCGTAAGCAGCTACCAGGAAAATCTTCGTCAAACCAAGTTTTACACGGATCCAGAGGATTCTAGGACCTATCAGTTTGTACTCATACATAGCGGAGGCCAATCGCGAGGACAGCAAAATTCCAACCCCCCGACTGCCATGCTCGCTCTCTGGTACTCCAGACCAAAGCGCGAGCATCCCACCCGGGAGCTCCAAGACTTCGCTGCCCTTGCGCTTGGTCTCTGTCAAGCACACTGCATCTAACTTTCTCTCATTCATAACATCCATCAACTCATTCATCTTATCTGTCATTCCTCCCCTAACATTCCACGCAGCTACCCTGCACTCCATCCTCCACTTCCCGCCGTGTCGGGCCGCGCGTGTAGGGTGGCGGTCCCCTACGCCGCTCTGGCTCACACTTTTCGCACCAGCGGGGACGAACTGGTGCGCGTCGCCTCGGGGGCACGCCCTAGCAGTAATCGCCCTGGTGGCACTCGTGTTGGAGTAGAATTGCAGCCGTAGCTGGCAGGGATGGCGACGTGCACGCTTCTACTCTTCATCCCCTTTAATGAAAAGATGAGGTGGTTTTAACTGTCTTTGTATTTATCAATTTATAATCAACAGAACTTTTTTCGCCAATACAGAATTGGGAACGTTAGACGTTGGAAATATGGTAGAATATGCCGTGAAACGCCAAAAGTAGTTACGCTGCTTTATATTTACGAATTTCCATTTTCAACTTTTTCCATTTATGGTTTCCTAGTTATAGGGAAAAGGCAATAACTTGATCTGCTAAATATACGACGATGTCTCCAAGTACAGTGAGTAGGTGTGAAGCAAATTGGCATTTGCAACAAGATGAAAGTAATCAAATAAGTACATCATTATATTCGTACCTCATTTGACTTGTTCATCGCTAATGGGCCATGTACCGGTAACGTCAGATATTTATTATGTATCTATCACGCCTTATCCCCGAAGGGTTGGCAGAAGCATATATATTGTATGCCCATTTTTCACCATGTGTATTCTTGTCCCACGTAATAGGTGGTGAGCCCATTGCCGTGTTGAAATAGACAGACGCAGGTTGTGGCTACCTGCTATTGAAAATTTTCAAGCAATCTATAAGGCCTTCAACTTGCCTTAACGACTGTCATGTTACTGGCAACCGGAACCAACGGCTCAGCGTACCTTCCAAAGCACGGAAGCGCTCGCAAATATAAATGCCACAAAGTGGTCACCCATCTAAGGACCAGTCATAGTGAAAGTTGCGTAACTCAGTGACCGTTTACATAACACTCCGTCGGCGGGGCCACGAGCGTGTTGGCGGCAGCAAACACGTGGCCAATCACAAAATTCGTGTTTATTAATTTTGAATGTATGATTATAACAGCATCCGTTTAAAAAGATGTTGACATTTCAGTTTATCCTAATCCACATGTGCAGCGAATAGATTTTCGATATATAAATACCATCTGCATAATATTACGTCACTTACCCCACCAATTGATTTGACATAAAAGGCAGAGCTCGCACAAAAACGGGTGGATTCGAAAAACGCTGTTAGTTCGGTGCACATGTGAATTGTTAACTACGACGATTAATACTAATGATATAATTATATATAGTTGCAGTGCGGTATATATGATATACAGTAATTTTATATGGAGTTAGTTGTATGACAGTCACAGGATGGAGCATCTAAAAACCTAAGCTAAGTAAGTTTGTATTTGTTCATATTACAATTACATTTGAGTTTATACAAATAATATACTGCAATTATGTTGATGAACTAGCTATTTTATTGATTAAAAAGTATAAAGCGATTTAATATTTGCGTTAATTTATGTACCTACCTTCTTAATATTTCACATAGTGCCATATTAAGTATAAAGTTACATCAAATAGATTTCAATTGATGGTTACTGTTGCAATAAATAACTAATAAATATTTAACTTATAGTTTATTTAACCTTACTGTATCTAATAATAAAATAGTATGCCACTAAAACTATTATTTATATTGGAATTTATAGTTAAATTACTTCTTTGCATATATTGGTGTTAGTTACTCCAACAAACATTAAATATATAGGATTCCTTGACAGTTAGTTTATTATATCCCATAATCATTTCTAACAAGCGCGTCTATATTTATAATGTCAGATAGAAATTAAAATAACTAAATATTAATAGAAAAAATAGTTTAACGCCATCTCTCAAGAAATATGAGTTCATTCGTTTGAGTCGAGTGTGCTTCACTTACTAAGTTCTTCTTCTTACCAAGTTTACACTACACGAAATCTGCAATAAGCGCCCAGATTTTTTATGCCAGTAAGAATCGAAAGGGTTATTGCAGATTAAGGGCCTTTGTTTGAGAATTTCCCGTCGCACTGAGAAACTAGTAAAAACCATCTCAGTCTATATTGAAGATCCCATACTCTCTTCCCTCTCGCTCTTGTTGAGCAAGCGGGTCTGTGCGATCATACCGTAATTTTAATTTTTTTTATATGGTTTAAGTTTGTATTCCCAGCTCGTGAATTGTTTTATGTGATATTATAGTGATTGTGTTTCGGTAACACGTAAGTAAAACTCGGTTTTATTGTCGTTAATTGCGTAAATATTGCTATTTAACAATCGGTAAGCTTTTTTGATTTTCATTTTAAAGTGTGGGTATCAGTGAATTAAGTTGTGCCGATAATTTTATTGTTTTCACTTTATTTAGACACTTTTTTTTTATTTGTGCTATAAAATTAGTGTTAAAAAATAATGCCCTTCCGAGATGAACCTCCCGATAGAGGGGGAGGTAAACGCGTATGTGCTACTATAAGGTCGCCACCGGCAAAGCGACGTTTTAGTGAAATGTCTCCGGTTTTCCAAACACCCGAAGATGTAAACAAACGGGTACAATCAGTTAAATTGGTCAATAGTGACTTGTCGGAATACCATAATCAAGGCGAATATTGCACGTTAGTCGAGCAGGCAAACAGTTATATTGCTACAATAAATAATACAATCAACGATCAGGGATCGCGAATCACTTTGTCTAATAAAACTTCTATCATGGATTTATGTTTCTTGTAACATCTTTGAGCAACCTCATGACATCTCATTGTGCTGTTATAGGGTGTTTGTTGTGAGCTGCTACTTTCAATATTCACATCATATCGATCCTCACTTACACCATCTTCGTCACGTCCTGCAGTCTCTTGCGGGTCAAAGAATAATCATAGGCGCTGATGTCAATGCCTCTTCTACATTATGGTATGGCAAACTACGTGTATTCGATAGGGACCGGCGCTGTGCTGTCGAAGAATTCATTGCAGAAATGAATTTATCTATACACAATTGTCCCAATGCACCACCTACTTTTTGCGGCCCTATGGGAGAGTCTTCTATTGACGTGACGCTTTCACGCGGCGACGTCTTGATATCCGAATGGCGTGTCCTCCCGGGTGCGTCCTGTAGTGACCATCGTCTAATCGTTTACAAGCTCTTACCCTGTGATGCACGAGGTGCGCAAAGTACTACTTGTAATTTCAAATATAAAAGTAGGGGCGCAAACTGGGAGCTCTTTGGTTCTCTGTTTGCGGCTCACGCTAAAGATTTTGGTCGTGGTAACCTGTCTGTCGAAGAGAGTACTTCGTTAATGTCAGAAACTTTTACCTACTGTGGCGACGTGGCCATTGGTCGTGGATCTATTAACAACACTCGGAGATGCGATTGGTGGAGTGATCGTTTAGCTGAGCTTCGAAGGCGTTTCCGGAGAGCACGTAGAAAATTAAATTATTTTAAAAAGCATAAAATTAGTGCCGGTGCGGAATACAATAGTTTCTAAAAGTCATCTCTTAAGTAAGCTTTGCTATAGAAATGACAACAACCACTTTTCACTTTTCACTTGCTTGTATCCTCAGTTGCTACTACAAAATCATTTTTAGGAATATTTAAATTGAATATGGCATGTTGACCTTAAAGTGTCAGCATTAAGCTAGAAAAGTATGTGCTCTGTTGGTTTGGTCACGTACAGTGAAGTGAGGAACGAAGAACGATTGACGAAGAATGTATATTGTGCAAAAGCAGAGGGTAGAAGGAGTCAGGGTACATCGAGACTTAGATATAATGGCCACGTGAGCAGACGTCAAAAGAATTCAGATACCCAAACGTACATGTATGAAGCGATTAATGAATCTGCAGGAATAGAAAGAAGTAGGCATAGATCGCGAAGCCTGGCGACCTGTCCTCTCAGACTGCCCCGTCAGGGATTCAGTGAGAATAGATTGAGTTTGGAGTATAGTGTAAATTGGTGGTTACTCGATTAGTCGATAATTGTGAAAGCTGTCATTCTGCTATGTGATACTATGTGATAATTTACAAATATATAAGTACGATCATAATAACCCGATTCGATATTACAATGGCACCGACATCATTTTAATTAGATAAATTTTCATCTTCTTCAGCAGCTGTTTATAAACACATTCTATTTTAAAGACGACTTTGTCATTAAACTACTCCAGCCTCCATCCAGCCCGAGTACTGCAGTTGGACGATCCCTCGCCATGAGAAAATTTACAAAACTGGCTTGCGCATGCGTTAGTCAAGATAATACTATTGAGCGTGTGCAGAGGAAACGTTCTTACAACTAACTGTAACTGTATACGCTTTTACAACAAGCTTCCCTGTGACCTGAGAAATTTACCTTTAAATATATTTAAAAAGTTTATTAAAAGCAAGCTTTGTGAAAAAGGTTTTTACTCCGTTACAGACTATTTGCAGGACAGGGACGCCTGGAAATGATCTGCTGGCAAAGTGAAATTATATTAAATTGTAAATAGGCCATCAAAAAAAAAAGCCTTCCTAAGTTTCTTGCCGGTTCTTCTCAGGTGGGCCGCGTTCCGAACCGGTGGTCGCTTTAAATATTTTAAATAGGGTATGACATTTTGTAAGCGCCGTTAAAATGGTCTATGCAAAATAAAGATATTTTTATTTTTTATTTTATTTTATTTATTGAGAAAATACATATAAGACGAATATTTAACTCCTAACTTCTTCTAAGCCATATAGGCGGCTTAAAAAATTTCAACAGCAGGTAGCCACAACCTGCGTCTGTCTATTTCAACACGGCAATGGGCTCACCACCTATTACGTGGGACAGGAATCCACACGGTGAAAAGTGGGCATATAATATGCCTTTGCCACCCCTTCGGGGATAAGGCATGATGGATATTTTTTTTTTTTTTTTTTAACTTCTTCTACATGATTGGTGTAGTTTCCTCACAGAGCGTGGGCGACAGTAAACCTACCAAGTCAAGGTTTAGGTCGAGTTGTTTAATCTACTATTTATCGGTAAGATAGGCTCAGGGCTCCAGACAGGCTTTTTCCACCAACGCGGTCTCGTCTTCTCGGATCCACCATATTAATTTCAGCAAGACAGGTTTGCACTCTTAACTGAAAATACGTTTCACATGTAAAAAACGATCTCCACCTTCTCTCCTTCTTTTAAGATTATCTCGAAGAATTGTGTTTTTAAATTAAGTATGCTCAGCCGTATCCACAGCGCCGCTAGAGCAGTGACGGTACACGGAGTCCGACTCCACAACCACACCTCAGACAGGTATTTGGCAAAACAGCTATGACCTGTGAGAAACTGAGTGAGATGGTTCAGCGGAGTACCGTGTGCCCTTGCGACATCAAGAGGTACATTTATAGACCATGGGAGCAGATTGCTCAAACATGGCAAAGTCAACAGTACCCAGACGTATATTTGTAAAAAGATAAATGAATCTGCAGTAAGAGAAAGTAGTATGCATGGATCACGAAGCCTGGTGATTTGTCCTCTCAGACTACCCTGTCAGAGATTTAACGAGAATATAGTACAGAGTATAGTATAGTGTAAATTAATGGTTACTCGATTCTTCTTCAGCAGCGTTTATAAACTGTTTCTACATTGAAGACGACTTTGTCATCGAACTACTTCAGCCAGAGCATTGCATTTGGACGACCTCACGCTATGAGATGTAATGTATCATTTTTAACTTACTTTTTTTTAATTAAATTTTTCATTATTCATTCTTTCAAATTATCTGCATGACCATAATCTGTAGCATTCATAGGCCTTGATAATTCAAGAGTTTTTATGCTCTCTTAATGTTTGTTTACCTTTTGTAATTTTAATGTCAGTTAATGACAAGCCTAGATTTTATTTTTAATTTATTGTTAGAGCTGCCAGTAGGTTAGGTTGTATAGATATTAGACCTTATTATAAATTTATATTCATAAAAATATGTCTAGAATATTATTGTTTAAATTTTGAAATGCTCTGTAAAACAAGGAAGCCGGGGCCGTCAAATCAGTCGACTTTTGGTGCTCACCTTGAGAGGAGGTGCTGGGGAATAAGTGCTGAGTGTGAGGGTTGTGCTCTCCAGAAATAGTGAAGTGATGGTCTGCAGTGTTGTGTGTTCTTAACCGGCTCTGTGAAAGACGCCGACCGCTCGTCAGTTTCAGCCCTCTACCTTCCTGAGTTCGCGACCAGCTTTCTCCGAGGTCGGTGACGTGGAGGCCTTGAGGGGATTTGAGGCCCCCTTCTCAGCGACGTGAAGGCCTACTAGAGGCCCCCCTTCCTAGCGACGTGGAGGCCTACTCGAGGCCCCATCTTAGCGGTTGTTCTTGAAGAAACAAGACTTTAATTTACTCCCGGTTTTCCTTGGTTTTATTTTCTTAACATTTTTATATTATATTAAATCAACTTTACCTTTTCTCCTTTTTCTTTTCCTTTTAAGCCAGGACTCCTCCAGTCCTGGTGACAGTTTTCTCCTTAACTTTACTTTTTCCCCTCCCGGAAAGTAGTAACGTTACAGAGATCATTTACAGAATTGACTTGCGCATGCGTTAGGCTACATAATCCTATTGAGCGAGCGAGAAGAGGAAACGTTCATTCATTAGAATAAAAATACAATGACGGCGGGGTCGCGGGGTATTAAATGAACATTCATCGCCTAACGTCTTCTACATGCTTGGTGTGTAGTATCCTAACAGCGCGTGGGCGAGAGTAAACTTACCAGGCCAGGGCATCCGGCACTAGAAACATTGGTACGGACCGTGGTTGGTGGTGATGGGATCTCTACACCTAAAATGAACTTATCATTTATTCACCATTTTTTTAACGTGTGGGTGACTTTATTAAATGGAACATACAAACAATAAAACATAGTGCCCTTACATCTGCCTATAGCCAGGAGTCCCGGAGAGCCTTTGATAGGCTAGCCTAGGGCTTCCGACAAAATTTGTTCCCTAACGCGGCTGAGTCTTCGGGGATCATATACCAACATGCAAAAAAGACCCAAAATATCCATCTTCTTTCGTTCGCTTAAGACCATTTCATAATTTATAATTTTGAAGCTTAGAGTGCAGAAGATTCACATTTTCATTGATTCCATTTTCTATTTATTCTAACTAATATTTTTTTCTTTTACAAAGGTAAGTACAATATCATTCAAATTAGGCATAGGATACAGATTTTACCCTTGCGAGATACTGGTATCCGCATTTGGTTTTCCTGTCTAACAGATTACCAGGCTCCCGTCGAGCAGACTAGTACTAAACTTGAGTTAGTTCCGTAAGCTTGGCCATTTGGATTTACTGTTTAAGTACATACTTAGCATCAACCAGCCAGCAATTGTAGCCTAATTTTATTAATTTGTCGTACACAACGTTTAACATTGTGTCTGTGTGTGTTAGTGCGTGTGTGTGTGTATGTGTGTGTGTGTGTATATGTGTGTGTGTGTATATGTGTGTGTGTGTGTGAGTGTGTGTGTGTGTGCGTGTGTGCGCGTGTGTGGGATGTACGTGACCATATATATTTATTCCACCACAGTGATAAGGGTGCATCTTGTGATACTTGTCAAATGTTACATTCTTTATCTATTCACTGTCCTTTGAGGCATCTGCTTAGTTTGCAAATCCTTGCCATTTTACCCTTTGCTTAATCAAGTGAATTGACTCAACTTGAACACCACCAGCTGATCGACGGGTACAAGTCATGGCCAGCTGGGCTCCCCTTGGTGTCTTCTCCAACGAGAGTAACGCTGGCCATACTTAAATACGTTAGTAATTTTAAAGTCATCTCTTAAGTAAGCTTCATTTTTGAAATAACAGCAAGGTCTTCACTTGAAAATTTGTATCCTATGTACTACTACAAAATCATTAATAGGAATATTTAAATTGAATATGGCAGGTTGGCACAAAAGTGTCAGGCTAGAAAAGGATGCTCTCCTTTGATTTGGTCACGTACAACGAAGTGAGGAACGAGTGACAAAAAATGTATATTGTGCTAAAGCATAGGGTAGAAGGATTCAGGGCAGATCGAGACTTAGATATAAAGGGCACGTGAGCAGATGTCACAAAAGCGGAGGGGTCTAAAGTACTCGGATGCCCAAACTTTAGAGAACTGGCTTGCGCATATGTTAGCCAAGTTATTGAGCGTGTGCAGAGGAAACGTTCATTCATTAAGAGAAAATAAATATGCCTTATATTTATTTTCTCTTAATGAATGAACGTTCGTTAAGTTAAGGGTCGTTAGTGGGAGGAGGGAGGGTGATAAATGAATATTTTACTCCTATCTTCTTAGTACTAGTGTCCGGCATAACATCTGGGATCTCCATACGTAAAAAAGGGGTAATAATTAATCCACCATTTAATTTATTTTTTTTACATGTGGAATACCTCTTGAATGTAATGCCAGACTCATACCTACTAACATGACACACAAAACCCTTTCATCAGCGAATTGCCAGGATTCCCGGGTGAGCCTTCGGTAGAATAGCGTCAGGGCTCCCGACAGACATTGTCCGCCAATGCGGCCTCGTCTTTGGGAATCCACCATATTACTCTTAACAATACAGATTTGCGCTCTTATGTGAAAATACGTTTCACATGTAAAAAACGATCATCATCTTTTCTCCTTCTCTTAATTCACTTCTTGTAGAAACGAGTTGTTAAGTTAAGAATGAAACAGATTCAAGCATCCTTTGATTCCGTTTTTTATTTATTTAACCTTGTCAACTATTAAATGCTTTTTTATATTACTGTCCTTTGAAACATCTGCATAGTTTGCAGATACTAGCTATTTAGCTGCACAATCAACATTATGCAGCTAAATAGCCAGTATCGACAGATCCAGCCCAACCCCGTGAGAGTACTCCAGGTCCATCCCAAGCCGTACACATAGCAAGCGTATGCTCAGCCGTGTTGGTAGCAGTAACGGCACACGGAGTCGGTCTCCACAGCCACCACCTCACACAGGTATTTGGCAAATCAGCCATGACCTGTGAGAAGCTGAGTAAGATGGTACGTCGGAGTACCGTGTACCCTCGCTACATCAAGAATTACTTATATAGACCACCGAAGCAGATTGCTCAAACACGGCAAAGTCAAACGTACCCAGACGTATATTAATAAAAAGCTGCAGGAATAGAAAGTATTATGCATGGATCACGATGCCTAGTGATTTGTCGTCTCAGACTATCCTGTCAGAGATTTAACGAGAATTAAGTTTAGAGTATACTCGATTCTTCTTTAGTAGCGTTTATAAACTGTTTCTTATTTTAAGACGACTTTGTCATCGAGCTAGTCCTTACGCTATGAGACCATTTACAGAATTGACTTGCGCATGCGTTAGGCTAGATAATCCTATTAAGCAAGTGTAAATAGAAGAGGAAACGTTCATTCATTAGAATAAAAATACATTGAAGGCGAGGTCGCGGGTTATTAAATTAATATTCAACTCCTAACCTCTTCTACATGCTTGGTGTGTAGTATTCTCACAGCGCGTGGGCGAGAATAAACTTACCAGGCCAGAGCACCCGGCACTAGAAACATTGGTATGGACCTTGTGGTTAGTGGTTTCAAGTCTGTAACATCCGCTGGATCTCCGCTGGATCCGCTGTAGAAGTAGACAGGGTAGATCGAGACTTAGATATAAAGGCTACGTGAACAAATGTCACTTAAACGGTGAGTTTGAAAGAATTCGGATATCCAAACATACATGTATGAAGCGATTAATGAATCCGCAAGACGAGAAAGATGAAGGCATAGATCGCGAAGCCCTGCGACCTGTCCTTTCAGACTGCTCCATCAGGGATTTGATAGTTTTAAAGTACAGTATATCGTAAATTGATGGTTACTCTATTAGTCGATAGTTGTGACAGGTGTCATGTTCTGCTACGTGATAATTTCGAAATGTAGTGATAAGTACGATGATAATAACCCGATTTGAAATTACAATTGCACCGACATCATTTTAATTAGATACAATTTCATATTCTTTTTCATTTATGAACTATTTCTATTATAAGATGACTTTGTCATTAAACTACTTTAGCCTGTAGCCCGAGCAATGAATTTGGACGACCTCACGCTATGAGAATATTTACAGAACTGGCTTGCGCATGTGTCTGCCAAGATAATCCTATTGAGCGTGTGCAGAATAAACGTTCATTCATTAAAAGAACATAAACATAAATATAAGGCGGGGGGTCGCGGGGTGAATTTTAACTCCTAACTTCTTCTACATGCTTAGTGTGTAGTATCCTCACAGAGCGTGGGCGACACTAAACTTACCAAGTCAAGGCACCCGGCTGTATTCGTTTCGAGTCGAGCTGCTGAGATCGATACACGTAGAAAAAGGGTAATCATTTATCTATTTTTTTTCCTGTTCTTGTGACCTTCATGGATGTTTTGGGGACTCCTACCGACTAACACCACACGGTACCCCTCCATCTGCCTATGGCCAGAAGTTCCGAGCGAGCCCTCGATACTGCGGGGATTCACCACATTGATTTCACCTTTTGTTAAATATATGCATTAAATAAATACCTATATGCAATAAAGCTTGTGATATCCATCTTCTCTCGTTCTCTTAATACCATCTCAAAAAATCTAATTTTGAAGGAAGGAGTGCACAAAATTGAAATCTCCATTGGATCCATTTTCTATTTACTCTAATGTGTCAAAATAATGTTACATTATTTATCTTTATTACTGTCCTTTGAGGCATCTACTTAGTTTGCAGATCCTTGCAATTTGTATCCTCAGTTGCTACTACGCTGTATCCCCAACGGAGTAGTCAGAGAGGACCGATTGCCAGGCTTCACGATCCATGCAAACATTTTTCACTTTTTGCAGATTCATCAATCGCTTCGTACATGCACGTCTGGGTATCCGAGTAGTTTTGACTTTTAAATTTCTAAGCAATCTGCTCACGTGGTCTTTATGTTAGTCTCGGCCTAGCCTGAATCCTTCTACCCTCTACTTTCGCATAACATATATTCTTCGTCAATAGTTCCTTAATCATTCGTTGGACGTGTCCAAACCAACGGAGCATCGATTTATCGATAATTGTGAAAAATGTCATGTTGTGCTATGTGGTACTATGTGATAATTTACAAATATAGTGATAAGTGCGATCATTACGAGTATAACCCGATTCGACATTCCAATTGCACCGACATAATTATAATAAAATACATTTTTATCTTATTCAGCATATGTTTATAAACTATTTAGATTTTAAAGACGACTTTGTAATTCATATTTTATATACTACTCGGGACTTCACGCGAAACAATTTTGTACTTACATTCACCGACGTTTCGAGCGCGTTGCAGCGCCCGTGTTCGCGGCTGGACTGATAGCGGATTACCTCGAGTCGGGTAGTAATCACTGGTTCGAACTCCATCAACCCAAAGTCCTCTTCACTGATCGCCACTATTATCCTCGTGTTGTGCGTGAAGCTATAGAAAATAAAAGATTCAATAATTGCAATAGGGAAGATGGATTCAAGCTATCCGGGATGTGGAATTCAGTGATGAAAAAACTTGACCGTAGAAAACCTGTGCCAAACAAAACTGACGTAGTGAGTGTCGTGTGTTGCCGGCCTTATCCTGCATTATAATAATAATGGAGGGTAGCTACAAACAAAAGTAACTCCATGCATTCTCTCGGCCCTCACCATTCCTACACAGTCCAGCCGCGAACACGGGCGCTGCAACGCGCTCGAAACGTCGGTGAATGTAAGTACAAAATTGTTTCGCGTGAAGTCCCGAGTAGTATATAAAATATGAGCTTAAACCGCGAAAGTTTAAAAATGACTTTGTAATTAACCTACTCCAGCCCGAGCAATGCATTTGGACGACCTCACGCTATGATAATATTTACAGAACTGGCTTGCGCATGCGTAAGGCATGATAATCCTATTGAGCGTGTGCAAGGGAAACATTCATTCATTAAGAGAAAATAAATATAAGATGTTGGGGTCGTTAGTGGGAGGGGGGAGGGTGATAAATTAATATTTTACTCCTATCTGCTTATACATGCTTGGTGTGTAATATTCTCACAGCGCGTGGGCGACTGTAAACCTACCAAGTCAAGGAACCCAGCTTTACATAATGTCATACATAACGCCCAGTATCCGGCATAACATCTGGGATCTCCACACGTAAAAAAGGGTTAATATATTATCTACTATTTTTTTTTATTTTTTTTTTACATGTATATGTTATGCCAGACTCATCATACCTACTAACATGACACACGAAACCCTTTCACCTTCTATGGCCAGGATACCAGGGTGAGCCTTTGGTAGAATAGCCTCAGGGCTCCCGACAGACATTGTCCGCCAATGCGGCCTCTGCTTCGGGGATCTCACCATATTAATCACAACAAGTTAAGTTTACCCCTTTTGGTAAATATCCACCTACCTACATGCAAAAAAGGCCCAAAATATCTATATTCTTTCGTTCCCTTAAGACCATCTCAAAATCAAATTTTAAAGGTAAGAGTGCTGAAGATTCAAATATCCCTTGATTCCATTGAAACCATTTTCTATTTACTCTTTGGACATTGAGATTTAATGTTTAAGTACATACATAGCATCAACCAGCCAGCAATAGTATTCAAATTTAATTTATTTGTTGTACATAACGTTTAACATTATGTGTGCGCGTGTGTTTGTGTTTGCACGTTTGTGTAAGTGTATGTGAACGTATTTATTTAAGCCACCACAGTGATAGGGGTTCGTCTTGTGATAACTTGTCAAATGTTACATTCTTTATCTATTCACTATCCTTTGAGGCATCTGCTTAGTTTGCAGTTCCTTGCTATTTTACTCTAGCGTAATCAACTGAATTGACTCAACATGAACAACACCAGCTGATCGACGAGTCATGGCCAGCGGGGCTCCCCTTGGTGCTTCTCCAGCGAGAGTCATTACCGTATTCACGCTGGTCATATTTAAATACGTTAGTTTGCTAAAAGTTATCTCATAAGTAAGCTTCGTTTTTGAAATGACAAAAAGGTATTCACTTGAAAATTTGTATCCTCAGTTGCTACTACAAAATCATTTATAGGAATATTTAATTTAAATTGAATATGGCAGGTTGGCATGAAAGTGTCAGCATTAAGCTAGAAAAGGATATGATCCGTTTTAGTATGGTCACTAAAATAAACTGCATTTCTTATAGGAAATCAATTTAATGACACTTGTCACATGCTGGTATTGCAATGTTCTCCTTTTATTCGGCCTAATATTAGATAGTACACAGTTTAACTGTCTCCCAAACATCATTTGCGCACGTGATTTGCCGGCAGTGGCGTGTGGCGTGTTGCGGTAGTTAAATAAAAACTCCAGTAATCGGCGTTAGGGTTGGTTTCCGTCACTCGAGGCTAATCTGTTCTTGAAGGTTCTTACAAACCGTTCTGCAAGGCCGTTTGTACGTGGGTGATACGGTGATGAAGTGACGTGTATGATACCTTGATTTCTGCAATAGTCTTTAAATTCATGAGATGTGAGTTGGGGACCGTTGTCAGAGACAATCATTTGAGGTAGTCCAAAGGTGCTGAAGATTACATGCAATACAAGACATAGGCTTTTCGTAGTAGTCGTGTTCATTGGCCTTAAGTCACACCATTTCGACAATGCGTCACACAAGACCAACCAGTAACTGCACGATATGCCCCCTATGTAAATAACCTAAGATTGTCTTTCTGAGTGCTTCCGGTATGATCATCTTGCCTTGCCACATGAGAAATTTTGTTTTCCAGGGATAATTCCAAACGTTTTCTGTAGAAGTGTTTAATTTCTTGCTTGTACTCTACTTCTCTCCAACCAGTCTTTATGTGTTGGCAAACTTGAGTTCATATTCGGTTTCTTGAAGTTTGCAGGGCTAGGTTATTTTCTGTTATGTTAAGGTTCGTAATTCTACTCACTAGGAGAAGTGAGGTCGTTTTATGTACAGCACTTTCAATCTTTGAAGGTTGTGTTTCAGGGTTTGGTAATCTGGATAGGCAATCAGCTACAATATTATTTTCTCCTTTCTGGTAGCAAATTTGGTACTGATAACTTCCAATCAAGAGAGCCCATCTCACAAGCCTATTATTCACTTATTTAGTTCGGTTGCGTTGAGGGCCTATTAAGTGTATTAATGGTTTGTGGTCTAAAACCAACGTAAATTTTGTTCTTCTCAAGTATTGATCGAATTTTTTTATTCCAAATAATATCGCTAGAGCCTCACGGTCAATGACAGAATATTTGCTTTCAGCTGGGCGGAGTTTCCGGGAAGCAAATGCTATTGGTTGTTCTGTATTTTTGTTTTTGTGAAATAGAACAGCTCCGACTCCCTTTTCAGATGCATCGCACGCTAAGTAGAGAGGGCGACTTTCGTCGTATGCTACTAAGGGTTTAGTAGTTGTATTACATTCCTTTGCAGCCTCCCATATTCGGTTTTCGTGGTCGGACCACTTCAACTTTTGCTTTCCGCTGGTTAGATTGTAGAGATCTGCACACAGTCCGTGTAGGTGTGGGATGAAACGCTCGTAATAGTTGATAAGCCCAAGGAAGGAACGTAATTCTTTTGCGTTGGTTGGTTGCGAAGCCTTGGTAATTGCGTCTATCTTCTCCTTTGTAGGACGTATTCCGTTTTTATCAATTGTATGTCCCAGGTACTCGATTTCATCCTTTAATAAGCTACATTTCTTTAGATTTACCTTCAAACCAGCTTGCTTTAGCCGATTTAACACTGTACAGAGAGTACGTAAATGTTCGTCTAAATTCTTACCTGTCAGTGCAATGTCATCGAAATACACTGCTACGTTGGGTATATTTCCAAGAAGTTGATCGAGAAAATTCTGGAAAATTGATGGTGCTGTTGATATACCGAATGGCATTCTGTTGTACTGGTAATATGCCTTATGGGTTGATATCGTTAAGTATTTCTTAGAATCCGGCGCTATTTCAAATTGTAAGTAGGCATCTTTAAGGTCAATTTTTGAGAAGAGATGGCCGTTTGCTAACTTTTGTCGTAGCTGGTCAAAGATAGGTACTGGGTGTAAATGTTTTATTAGAACTGGGTTCAATGTAGTACTGTAGTCTCCGCAGATTCTGACATCGCCTGAGGGTTTCAAAACATTGACAGTAGGTGTGGCCCACTCTAATGGAGTTATGTTTGGATCTACTTTGTATATAATACCTGTGTCAACTAGTCGCTCTAACTCTCGTTCCACGTTTTTCTTCATGCTGAACCTGATTGGCCGAGCAGGAAGGTGTACTGGTTCTGCTCCGGGTTTGACATGAATATTAACTTGGTAGTTGTTCAGTTTACCTGGTTTCCCATCGAATAGTTCATTGTATTGTTTAAGCACTTGTTTGAGTGTTGTTGGGGCCATAGTTTTGATTGAGTAAACTGGCCTGGGGAATTCCATTCCATACATTTCACTCCATCGCAGACCGAAAAGCATTGGGTTAGCATTTTTCATGACTACCACTGGCAATATTTTATGTTTACCGTCAACTTCCACATTAACATCTGTAATTCCTTTAGTCTTTAGTTTGCTGTTACTATAAGCTTTCAGTTTTGGCCCTTTGGTTAAGGCTGGTGATCCAATTTTCTTCCAAATCTCGGTGTTAATGATTGAGTAGGTGGAACCGGGGTCCCAATCCATTGTGCAGTTAAGTCCGTTGAGTGAGACGTCTATTTGCTTGCAGTCTTTGTTTCGAAGACGAGTTACATTGCAGACAATCTCGTCATCATCTTCACTACTATCTATTGAATCATGTGAAGAGCTAGATGTTGACGCTTGAATATCGTTTATTCTATGTGGTTTTCGTTTTGATGTGTGTCTTGCTGATGTTGGCATAATATAAGCCCGTCCTGTTTTAATGCAGCAGCTTTCGAAATGTACTTTTGAGTTACACTCGTTACAGATGTGATTCTTCGCTGTACATGCGGAGACGTCATGCTTTTCTCTCTTACCACATCTAAAACATTGATCGCGATGAAGTTTCCGTTGTGCGTTAGTATTTGTCATCGACTTCATGTTGCGGCTCTTTTTAATTTTATTGACTGTGTTGCCTGTGGTGTCATGTTCGGCCTGTTCTCGTGATAGTACAACGGAAAAAAATTCTTTGAACGTGACCTCTATGCCTGCATCTTGTAGGTCAGGCCATTTTTGCTTAAGGTCAGTTTCGAGATATGGGTGGTTTAGTCCTGTAGCGAACCTGTCACGAAGTTGTCGTTCTAAAAGTTCTTCCTTATAATCGCAGTCTTGGCTTAGGCTTTTGAGTCTGTTTGCGTAGTGCTCCATCGTTTCGTTAGGTTCTCTGGTACAGTTCCAAAATTCGGTTAATGCACGGTACCTTGTCCGTTTTATTCGGTATAAATGAAATAGCTGAGCGTATTTCGAAAATGAGCGTATATCGGTGTACGTGCTTGATATAAAGTTCGGTGTTAATGCTATTTTTACTTCTCGGAATGTATCCGGCGTCAATGTGTTAAATAAGATATATTTTTGTAAATTTATATCTGTGACATTAAAAATTTGGCATTTATTGTCAAAGTATTCGAGGAAGTTTTCGATCCTACAATTCTCCGGGTCGTATTTTTCCATATTGAAATTCTTACAAATCATCATTTTGTTTCTTGATGACGGTTCGCTCATCGATGCTGGTGTGTGACCACCCTTATTTATTATCTGTATCAGTAATTGTAAAATTTGTGTTGTTTGCTCCTGCTGTGCCTGTTGAGCACATAGGAACCGAGCAAATTGTTCTTCGTTCATATTTTATAGATGTTTTTTTTCTCGTCGCCAATAAAATAAACTGCATTTCTTATAGGAAATCAATTTAATGACACTTGTCACTTCCATGACAATACGGTATAAATGTAAAGTATCTATGCACGCAGGTTAGAAATGAGTAACGAGGTTATAACAGTCACGTACAACGAAGTGAGGACCGATTGACAAAGAATGTATATTGTGTAAAAGCAGAGGGTAGAAGGAGTCAGGGTAGAGCGGGGCTTAGGTTTAAAGGCTACGTACTTAATCAGATGTCTCAAAAACGGAGGGTTCTAAAGTACTCGGATACTCAAACGTACATGTATGAAGCGAATAATGCAGCTGCAGGAAGAGAAAGAAGAAAGCATAGATTGCGAAGCCTGGCTAAGTGTCCTCTCAGACTGCTCCGTCAGGGATTCAGCGAGATGAAAAAGTTTTTAAAAAATAGTATAGTGTAAATTGATAGTAACTCGATGAGTCGATAATTGTAAAAGCTTTCATGTTGTGCTATGTAATACTATGTGAAAATTTACAAATATAGAGATAAGTGCAATTATAATAACCCGATTCGATATTACAATTGCACTTACATCAGTTTATTAAGATACATTAGCATCTTCTTCAGCAGCTCTTTACGAACATATTCTATTTTAAAGACGACTTTTTCCAGCCTCCAGCCCGAGCACTGCACTTGAACGACCTCACGCTATTAGAATATTTACAGACATGGCTTGCGTATGCGTTAGGCTAGATAATCCTATTGAGGGTGTGCAGAGGAAACGTTGATTGATAAAATAAATATAAGACAGTGGGGTCGTGAGAGGAGGGAGGCAGGGTGAAATGAATATTTAACTCCTAACTTCTTCTACATGCTTGGTGTGTAGTATTCAAGTCCAGGCATCCGGTTATAGTAGTTTCGAGTCCGGCATAACATCTGGGATCCATATACGTAAAAAAGGGATACTAATTTATCTACCATTAAAATTTTATTTATTATTTACGGGTGGAATTTCTCTTGGTGTTATGCAAGACTCTTACTAACTACCAACACCACACGGAGCTCTTTCATCTGCCTATGGCCAGGATTCCCGGGTGAGCCCTCGGTAGAATAGCCTCAGGGCTCCCGACAGCCTCGTCTCTTCAGAAATCCACCATATTAATTTCAACAAAACAGAATTGCACTCTTAACTGAAAATACTTTTTACATTTAAAAAACGATCTTTATCTTCTCTCCATCTCTTAAGATCATCTCGAAGAATCGAGTTTTTAAATTAAGAATTAAAGAGATTCAAGTATCCTTTGATACCGTTTTTTATTTATTTAACCTTGTCAACCATTAAATGCTTTTTTATTTTACTGTCCTTTGAAACATCTGCATAGTTTGCAGATACTAGCTATTTAGCTGCACAATCAACATTATGCAGCTAAATAGCCAGTATCGACAGATCCAGCCCAACCCCGTAAGAGCACTCCAGGTCCATCCCAAGCCGTACACATAGCAAGCGTATGCTCAGCCGTGTCGGTAGCAGTAACGGCACACGGAGTCGGTCTCCACAGCCACCACCTCACACAGGTATTTGGCAAATCAGCCATGACCTGTGAGAAGCTGAGTAAGATGGTACGTCGGAGTACCGTGTACCCTCGCTACATCAAGAATTACATATATAGACCACCGGAGCAGATTGCTCAAACACGGCATAGTCAAACGTATCCAGACGTATATTTATAAAAAGATAAATGAATCTGCAGGAAGAGAAAGTATTATGCATGGATCACTAAGCCTAGTGATTTGTCGTCTCAGATTATCCTGTCAGAGATTTAACGAGAATAAAGTTTAGAGTATACTCGATTCTTCTTTAGTAGCGTTTATAAACTGTTTCTTATTTTAAGACGACTTTGTCATCGAACTAGTCCAGCCAGAGCATTGCTTATGAACGACCTTACGCTATGAGACCATTTACAGAATTGACTTGCGCATGCGTTAGGCTAGATAATCCTATTAAGCAAGTGTAAATAGAAGAGGAAACGTTCATTCATTAGAATAAAAATACAATGAAGGCGAGGTCGCGGGGTATTAAATTAATTTTCAACTCCTAACCTCTTCTACATGCTTGGTGTGTAGTATCCTAACAGCGCGTGGGCGAGAGTAAACTTACCAGGCCAGAGCACCCGGCACTAGAAACATTGGTACGGACCTGCAAGTGTAAAAAGAAGAGGAAACGTTCATTCATTAGAATAAAAATACAATAAAAGCGAGGTAGCGGGGAATTAAAATAATATTCAACTCCTAACCTCTTCTACATGCTTGGTGTGTAGTATTCTCACAGCGCGTGGGCGAGAGTAAACTTACCAGGCCAGAGCACCCGACACTAGAAACATTGGTACGGACCTGCAAGTGTAAATTGAAGAGGAAACGTTCATTCATTAGAATAAAAATACAATGAAGGCGAGGTCGCGGGGTATTAAATTAATATTCAACTCCTAATCTCTTAAACATGCTTGGTGTGTAGTATTCTCAAAGCGCGTGGGCGAGGGTAAACTTACCAGGCCAGAGCACCTGTCCTTTCAGACTGCTCCGTCAGGGATTTGATAGTTTTAAAGTACAGCATAACGTAAATTGATGGTTACTCTATTAGTCGATAGTTGTGACAGGTGTCATGTTCTGCTACGTGATAATTTCGAAATGTAGTGATAAGTACGATGATAATAACCCGATTTGAAATTACAATTGCACCGACATCGTTTTAATAAGATACAATTTCATATTCTTTATCGTTTATGAACTATTTCTATTATAAGATGACTTTGTCATTAAACTACTTTAGCCTCTAGCCCGAGCAATGAATTTGGACGACCTAACGCTATGAGAATATTTACAGAACTGGCATGCGCATGCGTCAGCCAAGATAATCCTATTGAGCGTGTGCAGAGGAAACGTTCATTCATTAACATAAATATAAGGCGGGGGGTCGCGGGGTGAAAATTGGCATTTAACTCCTAACTTCTTCTACATGCTTAGTGTGTAGTATCCTCACAGAGCGTGGGCGACAGTAAACTTACCAAGTCAAGGCACCCGGCTGTATTCGTTTCGAGTCGAGCTGCTGAGATCGATACACGTAGAAAAAGGGTAATCATTTATCTATTTTTTTTCCTGTGGTAGTCTTCATGGATGTTTTGGGGACTCCTACCGAAAAACACCACACGGTACCCCTCCATCTGCCTATGGCCAGGAGTCCCGGGCGAGCCTTCGATACTGCGGGGATATATATACCTATATATAAATATACCTACCCATATGCAAAAAAGCTTGAGATATCATTTTCTCTCGTAATACCGTCTTAATACCATCTCAAAAAATCTAATGTTGAAGGAACGAGTGCACAAGATTGAAATCTCCATTGGTTCCATTTTCTATTTACTCTAATTTGTCAAAATAATGTTACTTTTTTTATCTATTCACTGTCCTTTGAGGCATCTACTTAGTTTGCAGATCCTTGCCATTTGTATCCTCAGTTGCTACTACAAAATCATTTATAGGAATATTTAAATTGAATATGGCAGGTTGGCATGAAAGTGTCAGCATTAAGCCAGAAAACGATGTGCTCCGTTGGTTTGGTTACGTACAACAAAGTGAGGAACGATTGATGAAGAAAATATATTGTGCAGAAGCAGAGGTTAGAAGGAGTCAGGGCAGATCGAAACTTAGATGTAAAGGCCAAGTGAGCAGATGTCACAAAAGCGGAGGGGTCAAAAGAATTTGAATACCCAAATGTACACGTATGAAGCGATTAATGAATCTGCAGGACGAGAAAGAAGTAGACATAGGTCGCGAAGCCTAGCGAGCTGTCCTATCTGACTGCTCCGTCAGAGAATCAGCGAGAATAGATTGAGTTTGGAGTATAGTATAGTGTAAATTGGTGGTTACTCGATTAGTCGATAATTGTGATAGCTGTCATTCTGCTATGTGATACTATGTTATAATTTACAAATATAGTGATAAGTACGATCATAATAACCCGATTCTATATTACAATGGCACCGACATCATTTTAATAAGATACATTGTCATCTTCTTCAGCAGCTGTATATAAACACTATGACCTGTGAAAAACTGAGTGAGATGGTACATCGGAGTACCGTGTGCCCTCGCGACATCAAGAGTTACATTTATAGACCATGGGAGCAGATTGCTCAAATGTGGAAAAGTCAAAGTACCAAGTCGTTTGCTTAATCAAGTGAATTGACTCAACTTGAACACCACCAGCTGATCGACGGGTACAAGTCATGGCCAGCTGGGCTCCCCTTGGTGTCTTCTCCAACGAGAGTCATTACGCTAGTCATACTTAAATACGTTATTTATTTAACCTTGTCAACTATTAAATGCTTTTGTATATTACTGTCCTTTGAAACATCTGCATAGTTTGCAGATACTAGCTATTTAGCTGCACAATCAACATTATGCAGCTAAATAGCCAGTATCGACAGATCCAGCCCAACCCCGTGAGAGTACTCCAGGTCCATCCCAAGCCGTACACATAGCAAGCGTATGCTCAGCCATGTCGGTAGCAGTAACGGCACACGGAGTCGGTCTCCACAGCCACCACCTCACACAGGTATTTGGCAAATCAGCCATGACCTGTGAGAAGCTGAGTAAGATGGTACGTCGGAGTACCGTGTACCCTCGCTACATCAAGAATTACATATATAGACCACCGGAGCAGATTGCTCAAACACGGCAAAGTCAAACGTACCCAGACGTATATTACCCGCGACCTCGGGTTATTGAATTAATATTCAACTCCTAACCTCTTCTACATGCTTGGTGTGTAGTATTCTCACAGCGCGTGGGCGAGAGTAAACTTACCAGGCCAGAGCACCCGGCACTAGAAACATTGGTATGGACCTTGTGGTTAGTGGTTTTAAGTCTGTAACATCCGCTGGATCTCCGCTGGATCCGCTGTAGAAGTAGACAGGGTAGATCGAGACTTAGATATAAAGGCTACGTGAGCAAATGTCTCTTAAACGGTGAGTTGAAAGAATTCGGATATCCAAACATACATCTATGAAGCGATTAATGAATCCGCAAGACGAGAAAGATGAAGGCATAGATCGCGAAGCCCTGCGACCTGTCCTTTCAGACTGCTCCGTCAGGGATTTGATAGTTTTAAAGTACAGTATAACGTAAATTGATGGTTACTCTATTAGTCGATAGTTGTGACAGGTGTCATGTTCTGCTACGTGATAATTTCGAAATGTAGTGATAAGTACGATGATAATAACCCGATTTGAAATTACAATTGCACCGACATCGTTTTAATAAGATACAATTTCATATTCTTTATCGTTTATGAACTATTTCTATTATAAGATGACTTTGTCATTAAACCCAAGATATTCCTATTGAGCGTGTGCAGAGGAAACGTTCATTCATTAACATAAATATAAGGCGGAGGGTCGCGGGGTGAAAAATTAGCATTTAACTCCTAACTTCTTCTACATGCTTAGTGTGTAGTATCCTCACAGAGCGTGGGCGACAGTAAACTTACCAAGTCAAGGCACCCGGCTGTATTTGTTTCGAGTCGAGCTGCTGAGATCGATACACGTAGAAAAAGGGTAATCATTTATCTATTTTTTTTCCTGTGGTAGTCTTCATGGATGTTTTGGGGACTCCTACCGAATAACACCACACGGTACCTCTCCATCTGCCTATGGCCAGGAGTCCCGGGCGAGCCTTCGATACTGCGGGGATTCACCACATTGATCTCACCTTTTGTTAAATATACCCACCTATATGCAAAAAAGCTTGAAATATCCATTTTCTCTCGTAATACCATCTTAATACCATCTCAAAAAATCTAATGTTGAAGGAACGAGTGCAGAAGATTGAAATCTCCATTGGTTCCATTTTCTATTTACTCTAATTTGTCAAAATAATGTTACATTCTTTATCAATTCACTGTCCTTTGAGGCATCTACTTAGTTTGCAGATCCTTGCCATTTGTATCCTCAGTTGCTACTACAAAATCATTTATAGGAATATTTAAATTGAATATGGCAGGTTGGCATGAAAGTGTCAGCATTAAGCCAGAAAATGATGTGCTCCGTTGGTTTGGTTACGTACAACAAAGTGAGGAACGATTGATGACGAAAATATATTGTGCAGAAGCAGAGGCTAGAAGGAGTCAGGCCAGATCGAGACTTAGATGTAAAGGCCAAGTGAGCAGATGTCACAAAAGCGGAGGGGTCAAAAGAATTTGAATACCCAAATGTACACGTATGAAGCGAATAATGAATCTGCAGGACGAGAAAGAAGTAGACATAGGTCGCGAAGCCTAGCGAGCTGTCCTATCTGACTGCTCCGTCAGAGAATCAGCGAGAATAGATTGAGTTTGGAGTATAGTATAGTGTAAATTGGTGGTTACTCGATTAGTCGATAATTGTGAAAGCTGTCTACTATACTATATGATAATTTACAAATATAGTGATAAGTACGATCATAATAACCCGATTCGATATTACAATGGCACCGACATCATTTTAATAAGATACATTTTCATATTCTTCAGCAGCTGTTTATAAACACATTCTATTTAAAAGACGACTTTGGCGTTAAACTACTCCAGCCTCCATCCAGCCCGAGCACTGCAGTCGGACGATCTCTCGCTATGAGAAAATTTACAGAACTGGCTTGCGCATGCGTTAGTCAAGATAATACTATTGAGCGTGTGCAGAGGAAACGTTCATTGAGAAAATAAATATAAGACGGTGGGGTCCTGGGGAGTGGGGGGATTGGTGATAAATGAATATTTAACTCCTAACTTCTTCTACATGCTTGGTGTAGTATTCTCACAGAGCGTGGGCGACAGTAAGCCTACCAAGTCAAGGTTGAGCTCGAGTTGTTTCTCGGATCCACCATATTAATTTCAGCAAGACAGGTTTTCACTCTTAACTGAAAATACGTTTCACATGTAAAAAACGATCTCCACCTTCTCTCCTTCTTTTAAGATTATCTCGAAGAATTGTGTTTTTAAATTAAGTATGCTCAGCCGTATCCACAGCGCCGCTAGAGCAGTGACGGTACACGGAGTCCGACTCCACAAGCACACCTCAGACAGGTATTTGGCAAAACAGCTATGACCTGTGAGAAACTGAGTGAGATGGTACGTCGGAGTACCGTGGGCCCTCGCAACATCAAGAGGTACATATATAGACCATGGGAGCAGATTGCTCAAATGCGGAAAAGTCAAAGTACCAAGTCGTTTATACGACATGGTACACTTTTTATACTTATGTACAAAAAGGTAAATGAATCTGCAGGAAGAGAAAGTATTATGCATGGATCACTAAGCCTAGTGATTTGTCGTCTCAGACTATCCTGTCAGAGATTTAACGAGAATAAAGTTTAGAGTATACTCGATTCTTCTTTAGTAGCGTTTATAAACTGTTTCTTAGCCAGAGCATTGCTTATGAACGACCTTACGCTATAAGACCATTTACAGAACTGACTTGCGCATGCGTTAGGCTAGATAATCCTATTAAGCAACTGTAAATAGAAGAGGAAACGTTCATTCATTAGAATAAAAATACAATGAAGGCGAGGTCGCGGGGTATTAAATTAATATTCAACTCCTAATCTCTTCGACATGCTTGGTGTGTAGTATTCTGACAGCGCGTGGGCGAGAGTAAAATTACCAGGCCAGAGCACCCGGCACTAGAAACATTGGTACAGACCTTGTGGTTAGTGGTTTCAAGTCAGTAACATCCGCTGGATCTCTACACGTAAAAATGGGACAAATTATTTATCATTTTTTTTTACGTGTGGTAGTATTCACGGATGTTTTGCCGGACTCCTACCGACTAACACCACATGGTGCCCTTATCTGCCTATAGCCAGGAACCCCGTATGAGCCCTCGATAGGCTAGCTCCAAGGCTCCCGACAAACTCGGTTCGCCAATTCAGCCTAGTCTACGGGATCCACTATTTATATATCTCAACAAGTCAGGCTTGCACTTCTTACTGAATTACGTTTAACATGTAAAAATTCTGATATCTATATTCTCTTCTTCACTTAAGACCATCATGAAAAACGAATTGGGAATCTAAGAATGCAGAAGATTCAAATATCAATTGATTCCGTTTTCTATTTATTTTACCTTGACAATTATGAAATTCTTTACCATAATCACTGTCCTTTGAAGCATCTACTTAAATACCAAACTTAAACACCACCAGCAAGCCGAAGGTACTCATGGCCAGATGGGCTCCATCTTTAGCGAGCACCAAGCTGGTTATACTTAAATACATTACTTTTCTCAAAGCCTTCTCTCAAAACAGCTTCTTTTTTGAAATGTCAACAAGGTCTTCACTGGAAACTTTGTATCCTTAGTTGCTACTGCAAAATCATTTATTAATATAAATATTGAAATTGAATATGGCAGGTTGGCATGAAAGTGTCAGCATTAAGCTAGAAAAGGATGAGAAAACGAAGTGAGGGGCGACTGACGAAGAATGTATATTGTGCAAAAGCAGAGGGTAGAAGGAGACAGGGTAGATCGAGACTTAGATATAAAGGCTACGTGAGCCTTAAACGATGAACTCTTAAACGGTGAGTTTGAAACAATTCGGATATCCAAACGTACATGTATGAAGCGATTAATAAATCCGCAGGACGAGAAAGATGAAGCCCTGCGACCTGTCCTTTCAGACTGCTCCGTCAGGGATTTGATAGTTTTAAAGTACAGTATAACGTAAATTGATGGTTACTCTATTAGTCGATAGTTGTGACAGGTGTCATGTTCTGCTACGTGATAATTTCGAAATGTAGTGATAAGTACGATGATAATAACCCGATTTGAAATTACAATTGCACCGACATCGTTTTAATAAGATACAATTTCATATTCTTTATCGTTTATGAACTATTTCTATTATAAGATGACTTTGTCATTAAACTACTTTAGCCTCTAGCCCAAGCAATGAATTTGGACGACCTAACGCTATGAGAATATTTACTGAACTGGCATGCGCATGCGTCAGCCAAGATAATCCTATTGAGCGTGTGCAGAGGAAACGTTCATTCATTAACATAAATATAAGGCGGGGGGTCGCGGGGTGAAAAATTGGCATTTAACTCCTAACTTCTTCTACATGCTTAGTGTGTAGTATCCTGACAGAGCGTGGGCGACAGTAAACTTACCAAGTCAAGGCACCCGGCTGTATTCGTACACGTAGAAAAAGGGTAATCATTTATCTATTTTTTTTCCTGTGGTAGTCTTCATGGATGTTTTGGGGACTCCTACCGAATAACACCACACGGTACCCCTCCATCTGCCTATGGCCAGGAGTCCCGGGCGAGCCTTCGATACTGCGGGGATTCACCACATTGATCTCACCTTTTGTTAAATATACCTACCCATATGCAAAAAAGCTTGAGATATCCATTTTCTCTCGTAATACCATCTTAATACCATCTCAAAAAATCTAATGTTGAAGGAACGAGTGCACAAGATTGAAATCTCCATTGGTTCCATTTTCTATTTACTCTAATTTGTCAAAATAATGTTACTTTTTTTATCTATTCACTGTCCTTTGAGGCATCTACTTAGTTTGCAGATCCTTGCCATTTGTATCCTCAGTTGCTAATACAAAATCATTTATAGGAATATTTAAATTGAATATGGCAGGTTGGCATGAAAGTGTCAGCATTAAGCCAGAAAATGATGTGCTCCGTTGGTTTGGTTACGTACAACAAAGTGAGGAACGATTGATGAAGTAAATATATTGTGCAGAAGCAGAGGCTAGAAGGAGTCGGGGCAGAACGAAACTTAGATGTAAAGGCCAAGTGAGCAGATGTCACAAAAGCGGAGGGGTCAAAAGAATTTGAATACCCAAATGTACACGTATGAAGCGATTAAAGAATCTGCAGGACGAGAAAGAAGTAGACATAGGTCGCGAAGTCTAGCGAGCTGTCCTATCTGACTGCTCCGTCAGAGAATCAGCGAGAATAGATTGAGTTTGGAGTATAGTATAGTGTAAATTGGTGGTTACTCGATTATTGTGATAGCTGTCATTCTGCTATGTGATACTATGTGATAATTTACAAATATAGTGATAAGTACGATCATAATAACCCGATTCTATATTACAATGGCACCGACATCATTTTAATAAGATACATTGTCATCTTCTTCAGCAGCTGTATATAAATACTATGACCTGTGAGAAACTGAGTGAGATGGTACATCGGAGTACCATGTGCCCTCGCGACATCAAGAGTTACTTTTATAGACCATGGGAGCAGATTGCTCAAATGTGGAAAAGTCAAAGTACCAAGTCGTTTGCTTAATCAAGTGAATTGACTCAACTTGAACACCACCAGCTGATCGACGGGTACAAGTCATGGCCAGCTGGGCTCCCCTTGGTGTCTTCTCCAACGAGAGTCATTACGCTAGTCATACTTAAATACGTTACTTTTCTAAAGGTCATCTCTTAAGTAAGCTTCGCTATAGAAATGACAACAACCACTTGTCACTTGTTACTTCACTTGCTTGTATCCGCAGTTGCTACTACAAAATCATTTATAGGAATATTTAAATTCAATATGGCATGTTGACCTTAAAGTGTCAGCATTAAGCTAGAAAAGTATGTGCTCCGTTGGTTTGGTCACGTACAGTGAAGAGAGGAACGAAGAACGATTGACGAAGAATGTATATTGTACAAAAGCAGAGGGTAGAAGGAGTCAGGGTACATCGAGACATAGATATAATGGCCACGTGAGCAGACGTCAAAAGAATTCAGATACGTACATGTATGAAGCGATAAATGAATCTGCAGGAATAGAAAGAAATAGGCATAGATCGCGAAGCCTGGCGACCTTTCCTCTCAGACTGCCCCGTCAGGGATTCAGTGAGAATAGATTGAGTTTGGAGTATAGTATAGTGTAAATTGGTGGTTACTCGAATAGTCGATAATTGTGAAAGCTGTCATTCTGCTATGTGGTACGATGTGATAATTTACAAATATAGTGATAAGTACGATCATAATAACCCGATTCGATATTACAATGGCACCGACATCATTTTAATAAGATACATTTTCATCTTCTTCAGCAGCTGTTTATAAACACATTCTATTTTAAAGACGACTTTTTCGTTAAACTACTCCAGCCTCCATCCAGCCCGAGTACTGCAGTTGGACGATCCCTCGCTATGAGAAAATTTACAGAACTGGCTTGCGCATGCGTTAGTCAATATAATACTATTGAGCGTGTGCAGAGGAAACGTTCATTGAGAAAATACATATAAGACGGTGGGGTCCTGAGGAGTGGGGGGATTGGTGATAAATGAATATTTAACTCCTAACTTCTTCTACATGCTTGGTGTAGTATCCTCACAGAGCGTGGGCGACAGTAAACCTACCAAGTCAATGTTTAGCTCGAGTTGTTTAATCTACCATTTATCGGTAAGATAGGCTCAGGGCTCTAGACAGGCTTTTTCCACCAACGCGGTCTCGTCTTCTCGGATCCACCATATTAATTTCAGCAAGACAGGTTTGCACTCTTAACTGAAAATACGTTTCACATGTAAAAAACGATCTCCACCTTCTCTCCTTCTTTTAAGATTATCTCGAAGAATTGTGTTTTTAAATTAAGTATGCTCAGCCGTATCCACAGCGCCGCTAGAGCAGTGACGGTACACGGAGTCCGACACCACAAGCACACCTCAGACAGGTAATTGGCAAAACAGTATGAGCATTTGCATTGAGCATTGCATTTGGACGACCTCACGCTATGAGACCATTTACAGAATTGACTTGCTCATGCGTTAGGCAACATAATCCTATTAAGCAACTGTAAATAGAAGAGGAAACGTTCATTCATTAGAATAAAAATACAATGACGGCGGGGTCGCGGGGTATTAAATGAACATTCATCTCCTAACGTCTTCTACATGCTTGGTGTGTAGTATCCTAACAGCGCGTGGGCGAGAGTAAACTTACCAGGCCAGGGCATCCGGCACTAGAAACATTGGTACGGACCGTGGTTGGTGGTGATGGGATCTCTACACCTAAAAAAGAACTTATCATTTATTAACCATTTTTTTAACGTGTGGGTGACTTTATTAAATGGAACATACAAACAATAAAACATAGTGCCCTTACATCTGCCTATAGCCACGAGTCCCGGAGAGCCCTTGATAGGCTAGCCCAGGGCTTCCGACAAAATTTGTTCCCAAACGCGGCTGAGTCTTCGGGGATCATATACCTACATGCAAAAAAGACCCAAAATATCCGTCTTCTTTCGTTCGCTTAAGACCATTTCAAAATTTATAATTTTGAAGCTTAGAGTGCAGAAGATTCACATTTTCATAGATTCCATTTTCTATTTATTCTAACTAATATTTTTTTCTTTTACAAAGGTAAGTACAATATCATTCAAATTAGGCATAGGATACAGATTTTACCCTTGCGAGATACTGGTATCCGCATTTGGTTTTCCTGTCTAACAGATTACCAGGCTCCCGTCGAGCAGACTAGTACTAAACTTGAGTTAGTTCCGTAAGCTTGGCCATTTGGATTTACTGTTTAAGTACATACTTAGCATCAACCAGCCAGCAATTGTAGTCTAATTTTATTAATTTGTTGTACACAATGTTTAACATTGTGTCTGTGTGTGTTAGTGCGTGTGCGTGTATGTGTGTGTGTGTGTATGTGTGTGTGTGTGTGTGTGTGTGTGTGTGTGTGTGTGTGTACGTGTGTGGGATGTACGTGACCATATATATTTATTCCACCACAGTGATAAGGGTGTATCTTGTGATACTTGTCAAATGTTACATTCTTTATCTATTCACTGTCCTTTGAGGCATCTGCTTAGTTTGCAGATCCTTGCCATTTTACCCTTTGCTTAATCAAGTGAATTGACTCAACTTGAACACCACCAGCTGATCGACGGGTACAAGTCATGGCCACCTGGGCTCCCCTTGGTGTCTTCTCCAACGAGAGTAACGCTGGTCATACTTAAATACGTTAGTATTTTAAAAGTCATCTCTTAAGTAAGCTTCATTTTTGAAATAACAGCAAGGTCTTCACTTGAAAATTTGTATCCTATGTACTACTACAAAATCATTAATAGGAATATTTAAATTGAATATGGCAGGTTGGCACAAAAGTGTCAGGCTAGAAAAGGATGCTCTCCTTTGATTTGGTCACGTACAACGAAGTGAGGAACGAGTGACAAAAAATGTATATTGTGCTAAAGCATAGGGTAGAAGGATTCAGGGCAGATCGAGACTTAGATATAAAGGGCACGTGAGCAGATGTCACAAAAGCGGAGGGGTCTAAAGTACTCGGATGCCCAAACTTTAGAGAACTGGCTTGCGCATATGTTAGCCAAGTTATTGAGCGTGTGCAGAGGAAACGTTCATTCATTAAGAGAAAATAAATATGCCTTATATTTATTTTCTCTTAATGAATGAACGTTCGTTAAGTTAAGGGTCGTTAGTGGGAGGAGGGAGGGTGATAAATGAATATTTTACTCCTATCTTCTTAGTACTAGTGTCCGGCATAACATCTGGGATCTCCATACGTAAAAAAGGGGTAATAATTAATCCACCATTTAATTTATTTTTTTTACATGTGGAATACCTCTTGAATGTAATGCCAGACTCATACCTACTAACATGACACACAAAACCCTTTCATCAGCCTATTGCCAGGATTCCCGGGTGAGCCTTCGGTAGAATAGCGTCAGGGCTCCCGACAGACATTGTCCGCCAATGCGGCCTCGTCTTTGGGAATCCACCATATTACTCTTAACAAGACAGAGTTGCGCTCTTATGTGAAAATACGTTTCACATGTAAAAAACGATCATCATCTTTTCTCCTTCGCTTAATTCACTTCTTGTAGAAACGAGTTGTTAAGTTAAGAATGAAACAGATTCAAGCATCCTTTGATTCCGTTTTTTATTTATTTAACCTTGTCAACTATTAAATGCTTTTTTATATTACTGTCCTTTGAAACATCTGCATAGTTTGCAGATACTAGCTATTTAGCTGCACAATCAACATTATGCAGCTAAATAGCCAGTATCGACAGATCCAGCCCAACCCCGTGAGAGTACTCCAGGTCCATCCCAAGCCGTACACATAGCAAGCGTATGCTCAGCCGTGTCGGTAGCAGTAACGGCACACGGAGTCGGTCTCCACAGCCACCACCTCACACAGGTATTTGGCAAATCAGCCATGACCTGTGAGAAGCTGAGTAAGATACATCAAGAATTACATATATAGACCACCGGAGCAGATTGCTCAAACACGGCAAAGTCAAACGTACCCAGACATATATTAATAAAAAGCTGCAGGAATAGAAAGTATTATGCATGGATCACGATGCCTAGTGATTTGTCGTCTCAGACTATTCTGTCAGAGATTTAACGAGAATTAAGTTTAGAGTATACTCGATTCTTCTTTAGTAGCGTTTATAAATTGTTTCTTATTTTAAGACGACTTTGTCATCGAACTAGTCCAGCCAGAGCATTGCTTATGAACGACCTTACGCTATAAGACCATTTACAGAATTGACTTGCGCATGCGTTAGGCTAGATAATCCTATTAAGCAACTGTAAATAGAAGAGGAAACGTTCATTCATTAGAATAAAAATACAATGAAGGCGAGGTCGCGGGGTATTAAATTAATATTCAACTCCTAATCTCTTCGACATGCTTGGTGTGTAGTATTCTCACAGCGCGTGGGCGAGAGTAAACTTACCAGGCCAGAGCACCCGGCACTAGAAACATTGGTATGGACCTTGTGGTTAGTGGTTTTAAGTCTGTAACATCCGCTGGATCTCCGCTGGATCCGCTGTAGAAGTAGACAGGGTAGATCGAGACTTAGATATAAAGGCTACGTGAGCAAATGTCTCTTAAACGGTGAGTTGAAAGAATTCGGATATCCAAACATACATCTATGAAGCGATTAATGAATCCGCAAGACGAGAAAGATGAAGGCATAGATCGCGAAGCCCTGCGACCTGTCCTTTCAGACTGCTCCGTCAGGGATTTGATAGTTTTAAAGTACAGTATAACGTAAATTGATGGTTACTCTATTAGTCGATAGTTGTGACAGGTGTCATGTTCTGCTACGTGATAATTTCGAAATGTAGTGATAAGTACGATGATAATAACCCGATTTGAAATTACAATTGCACCGACATCGTTTTAATAAGATACAATTTCATATTCTTTATCGTTTATGAACTATTTCTATTATAAGATGACTTTGTCATTAAACCCAAGATATTCCTATTGAGCGTGTGCAGAGGAAACGTTCATTCATTAACATAAATATAAGGCGGAGGGTCGCGGGGTGAAAAATTAGCATTTAACTCCTAACTTCTTCTACATGCTTAGTGTGTAGTATCCTCACAGAGCGTGGGCGACAGTAAACTTACCAAGTCAAGGCACCCGGCTGTATTTGTTTCGAGTCGAGCTGCTGAGATCGATACACGTAGAAAAAGGGTAATCATTTATCTATTTTTTTTCCTGTGGATGTTTTGGGGACTCCTACCGAATAACACCACACGGTACCTCTCCATCTGCCTATGGCCAGGAGTCCCGGGCGAGCCTTCGATACTGCGGGGATTCACCACATTGATCTCACCTTTTGTTAAATATACCTACCTATATGCAAAAAAGCTTGAGATATCCATTTTCTCTCGTAATACCATCTTAATACCATCTCAAAAAATCTAATGTTGAAGGAACGAGTGCACAAGATTGAAATCTCCATTGGTTCCATTTTCTATTTACTCTAATTTGTCAAAATAATGTTACATTCTTTATCAATTCACTGTCCTTTGAGGCATCTACTTAGTTTGCAGATCCTTGCCATTTGTATCCTCAGTTGGTACTACAAAATCATTTATAGGAATATTTAAATTGAATATGGCAGGTTGGCATGAAAGTGTCAGCATTAAGCCAGAAAATGATGTGCTCCGTTGGTTTGGTTACGTACAACAAAGTGAGGAACGATTGATGACGAAAATATATTGTGCAGAAGCAGAGGCTAGAAGGAGTCAGGCCAGATCGAGACTTAGATGTAAAGGCCAAGTGAGCAGATGTCACAAAAGCGGAGGGGTCAAAAGAATTTGAATACCCAAATGTACACGTATGAAGCGAATAATGAATCTGCAGGACGAGAAAGAAGTAGACATAGGTCGCGAAGCCTAGCGAGCTGTCCTATCTGACTGCTCCGTCAGAGAATCAGCGAGAATAGATTGAGTTTGGAGTATAGTATAGTGTAAATTGGTGGTTACTCGATTAGTCGATAATTGTGAAAGCTGTCTACTATACTATATGATAATTTACAAATATAGTGATAAGTACGATCATAATAACCCGATTCGATATTACAATGGCACCGACATCATTTTAATAAGATACATTTTCATATTCTTCAGCAGCTGTTTATAAACACATTCTATTTAAAAGACGACTTTGTCGTTAAACTACTCCAGCCTCCATCCAGCCCGAGCACTGCAGTTGGACGATCTCTCGCTATGAGAAAATTTACAGAACTGGCTTGCGCATGCGTTAGTCAAGATAATACTATTGAGCGTGTGCAGAGGAAACGTTCATTGAGAAAATAAATATAAGACGGTGGGGTCCTGGGGAGTGGGGGGATTGGTGATAAATGAATATTTAACTCCTAACTTCTTCTACATGCTTGGTGTAGTATTCTCACAGAGCGTGGGCGACAGTAAGCCTACCAAGTCAAGGTTGAGCTCGAGTTGTTTCTCGGATCCACCATATTAATTTCAGCAAGACAGGTTTTCACTCTTAACTGAAAATACGTTTCACATGTAAAAAACGATCTCCACCTTCTCTCCTTCTTTTAAGATTATCTCGAAGAATTGTGTTTTTAAATTAAGTATGCTCAGCCGTATCCACAGCGCCGCTAGAGCAGTGACGGTACACGGAGTCCGACTCCACAAGCACACCTCAGACAGGTATTTGGCAAAACAGCTATGACCTGTGAGAAACTGAGTGAGATGGTACGTCGGAGTACCGTGGGCCCTCGCAACATCAAGAGGTACATATATAGACCATGGGAGCAGATTGCTCAAATGCGGAAAAGTCAAAGTACCAAGTCGTTTATACGACATGGTACACTTTTTATACTTATGTACAAAAAGGTAAATGAATCTGCAGGAAGAGAAAGTATTATGCATGGATCACTAAGCCTAGTGATTTGTCGTCTCAGACTATCCTGTCAGAGATTTAACGAGAATAAAGTTTAGAGTATACTCGATTCTTCTTTAGTAGCGTTTATAAATTGTTTCTTATTTTAAGACGACTTTGTCATCGAACTAGTCCAGCCAGAGCATTGCTTATGAACGACCTTACGCTATAAGACCATTTACAGAATTGACTTGCGCATGCGTTAGGCTAGATAATCCTATTAAGCAACTGTAAATAGAAGAGGAAACGTTCATTCATTAGAATAAAAATACAATGAAGGCGAGGTCGCGGGGTATTAAATTAATATTCAACTCCTAATCTCTTCGACATGCTTGGTGTGTAGTATTCTCACAGCGCGTGGGCGAGAGTAAACTTACCAGGCCAGAGCACCCGGCACTAGAAACATTGGTACAGACCTTGTGGTTAGTGGTTTCAAGTCAGTGACATCCGCTGGATCTCTACACGTAAAAATGGGACAAATTATTTATCATTTTTTTTTTACGTGTGGTAGTCTTCACGGATGTTTTGCCGGACTCCTACCGACTAACACCACATGGTGCCCTTATCTGCCTATAGCCAGGAACCCCGTATGAGCCCTCGATAGGCTAGCTCCAAGGCTCCCGACAAACTCGGTTCGCCAACTCAGCCTAGTCTACGGGATCCACTATTTATATATCTCAACAAGTCAGGCTTGCACTTCTTACTGAATTACGTTTAACATGTAAAAATTCTGATATCTATATTCTCTTCTTCACTTAAGACCATCATGGAAAACGAATTGGGAATCTAAGAATGCAGAAGATTCAAATATCAATTGATTCCGTTTTCTATTTATTTTACCTTGACAATTATGAAATTCTTTACCATAATCACTGTCCTTTGAAGCATCTACTTAAATACCAAACTTAAACACCACCAGCAAGCCGAAGGTACTCATGGCCAGCTGGGCTCCATCTTTAGCGAGCACCAAGCTGGTTATACTTAAATACGTTACTTTTCTCAAAGTCTTCTCTCAAAACAGCTTCTTTTTTGAAATGTCAACAAGGTCTTCACTGGAAACTTTGTATCCTTAGTTGCTACTGCAAAATCATTTATAATATGAATATTGAAATTGAATATGGCAGGTTGGCATGAAAGTGTCAGCATTAAGCTAGAAAAGGATGTGAAAACGAAGTGAGGGGCGACTGACGAAGAATGTATATTGTGCAAAAGCAGAGGGTAGAAGGAGACAGGGTAGATCGAGACTTAGATATAAAGGCTACGTGAGCCTTAAACGATGAACTCTTAAACGGTGAGTTTGAAACAATTCGGATATCCAAACGTACATGTATGAAGCGATTAATGAATCCGCAGGACGAGAAAGATGAAGGCATAGATCGCGAAGCCCTGCGACCTGTCCATTCAGACTGCTCCGTCAGGGATTTGATAGTTTTAAAGTACAGCATAACGTAAATTGATGGTTACTCTATTAGTCGATAGTTGTGACAGGTGTCATGTTCTGCTACGTGATAATTTCGAAATGTAGTGATAAGTACGATGATAATAACCCGATTTGAAATTACAATTGCACCGACATCGTTTTAATAAGATACAATTTCATATTCTTTATCGTTTATGAACTATTTCTATTATAAGATGACTTTGTCATTAAACTACTTTAGCCTCTAGCCCGAGCAATGAATTTGGACGACCTAACGCTATGAGAATATTTACAGAACTGGCATGCGCATGCGTCAGCCAAGATAATCCTATTGAGCGTGTGCAGAGGAAACGTTCATTCATTAACATAAATATAAGGCGGGGGGTCGCGGGGTGAAAATTGGCATTTAACTCCTAACTTCTTCTACATGCTTAGTGTGTAGTATCCTCACAGAGCGTGGGCGACAGTAAACTTACCAAGTCAAGGCACCCGGCTGTATTCGTTTCGAGTCGAGCTGCTGAGATCGATACACGTAGAAAAAGGGTAATCATTTATCTATTTTTTTTACTGTGGTAGTCTTCATGGATGTTTTGGGGACTCCTACCGAATAACACCACACGGTACCCCTCCATCTGCCTATGGCCAGGAGTCCCGGGCGAGCCTTCGATACTGCGGGGATATATATACCTATATATATATATACCTATATATAAATATACCTACCCATATGCAAAAAAGCTTGAGATATCCATTTTCTCTCGTAATACCGTCTTAATACCATCTCAAAAAATCTAATGTTGAAGGAACGAGTGCACAAGATTGAAATCTCCATTGGTTCCATTTTCTATTTACTCATATTTGTCAAAATAATGTTACTTTTTTTATCTATTCACTGTCCTTTGAGGCATCTACTTAGTTTGCAGATCCTTGCCATTTGTATCCTCAGTTGCTACTACAAAATCATTTATAGGAATATTTAAATTGAATATGGCAGGTTGGCATGAAAGTGTCAGCATTAAGCCAGAAAACGATGTGCTCCATTGGTTTGGTTACGTACAACTAAGTGAGGAACGATTGATGAAGAAAATATATTGTGCAGAAGCAGAGGTTAGAAGGAGTCAGGCCAGATCGAGACTTAGATGTAAAGGCCAAGTGAGCAGATGTCACAAAAGCGGAGGGGTCAAAAGAATTTGAATACCCAAATGTACACGTATGAAGCGAATAATGAATCTGCAGGACGAGAAAGAAATAGACATAGGTCGCGAAGCCTAGCGAGCTGTCCTATCTGACTGCTCCGTCAGAGAATCAGCGAGAATAGATTGAGTTTGGAGTATAGTATAGTGTAAATTGGTGGTTACTCGATTAGTCGATAGTTGTGAAAGCTGTCTACTATACTATATGATAATTTACAAATATAGTGATAAGTACGATCATAATAACCCGATTCGATATTACAATGGCACCGACATCATTTTAATAAGATACATTTTCATATTCTTCAGCAGCTGTTTATAAACACATTCTATTTAAAAGACGACTTTGTCGTTAAACTACTCCAGCCTCCATCCAGCCCGAGCACTGCAGTCGGACGATCTCTCGCTATGAGAAAATTTACAGAACTGGCTTGCGCATGCGTTAGTCAAGATAATACTATTGAGCGTGTGCAGAGGAAACGTTCATTGAGAAAATAAATATAAGACGGTGGGGTCCTGGGGAGTGGGGGGATTGGTGATAAATGAATATTTAACTCCTAACTTCTTCTACATGCTTGGTGTAGTATTCTCACAGAGCGTGGGCGACAGTAAGCCTACCAAGTCAAGGTTGAGCTCGAGTTGTTTCTCGGATCCACCATATTAATTTCAGCAAGACAGGTTTTCACTCTTAACTGAAAATACGTTTCACATGTAAAAAACGATCTCCACCTTTTTCCTTCTTTTAAGATTATCTCGAAGAATTGTGTTTTTAAATTAAGTATGCTCAGCCGTATCCACAGCGCCGCTAGAGCAGTGACGGTACACGGAGTCCGACTCCACAAGCACACCTCAGACAGGTATTTGGCAAAACAGCTATGACCTGTGAGAAACTGAGTGAGATGGTACGTCGGAGTACCGTGGGCCCTCGCAACATCAAGAGGTACATATATAGACCATGGGAGCAGATTGCTCAAATGCGGAAAAGTCAAAGTACCAAGTCGTTTATACGACATGGTACACTTTTTATACTTATGTACAAAAAGGTTAATGAATCTGCAGGAAGAAAAAGTAGTATGCAGCGATCACGAAGCCTGGCGATTTGTCCTCTCAGACTACCCTGCCAGAGATTTAACGAGGATAGAGTATAGTATCAAACAATTTATAGTATCAACATTAAGTGTTTGTGTATGTGTGTCTGTGTGAGTGTATGTGAACGTATCTATTTATTCCACCACAGTGATAAGGGTGTATCTTATTATAACTTGTTAAATGTTACATTCTTTATCTTTTCACTGTCCTTTGAGGGATCTGCTTAGTTTGCAGATCCATGCTATTTTACCGTTTGCTTAATCAAGTGAATTGACTCAACTTGAACACCACCAGCTGATCGACGGGTACAAGTCATGGCCAGCTGGGCTCCCCTTGGTGTCTTCTCCAACGAGAGTCATTACGCTAGTCATACTTAAATACGTTACTTTTCTAAAGGTCATCTCTTAAGTAAGCTTCGCTATAGAAATGACAACAACCACTTGTCACTTGTTACTTCACTTGCTTGTATCCGCAGTTGCTACTACAAAATCATTTATAGGAATATTTAAATTCAATATGGCATGTTGACCTTAAAGTGTCAGCATTAAGCTAGAAAAGTATGTGCTCCGTTGGTTTGGTCACGTACAGTGAAGAGAGGAACGAAGAACGATTGACGAAGAATGTATATTGTACAAAAGCAGAGGGTAAAAGGAGTCAGGGTACATCGAGACTTAGATATAATGGCCACGTGAGCAGACGTCAAAAGAATTCAGATACGTACATGTATGAAGCGATAAATGAATCTGCAGGAATAGAAAGAAATAGGCATAGATCGCGAAGCCTGGCGACCTTTCCTCTCAGATTGCCCCGTCAGGGATTCAGTGAGAATAGATTGAGTTTGGAGTATAGTATAGTGTAAATTGGTGGTTACTCGAATAGTAGATAATTGTGAAAGCTGTCATTCTGCTATGTGGTACTATGTGATAATTTACAAATATAGTGATAAGTACGATCATAATAACCCGATTCGATATTACAATGGCACCGACATCATTTTAATAAGATACATTTTCATCTTCTTCAGCAGCTGTATATAAACACTATGACCTGTGAGAAACTGAGTGAGATGGTACATCGGAGTACCGTGTGCCCTCGCGACATCAAGAGTTACATTTATAGACCATGGGAGCAGATTGCTTAAATGTGGAAAAGTCAAAGTACCAAGTCGTTTGCTTAATCAAGTGAATTGACTCAACTTGAACACCACCAGCTGATCGACGGGTACAAGTCATGGCCAGCTGGGCTCCCCTTGGTGTCTTCTCCAACGAGAGTCATTACGCTAGTCATACTTAAATACGTTACTTTTCTAAAGGTCATCTCTTAAGTAAGCTTCGCTATAGAAATGACAACAACCACTTTTCACTTGCTGCTTCACTTGCTTGTATCCGCAGTTGCTACTACAAAATCATTTATAGGAATGTTTAAATTGAATATGGCATGTTGACCTTAAAGTGTCAGCATTAAGCTAGAAAAGTATGTGCTCCGTTGGTTTGGTCACGTACAGTGAAGAGAGGAACGAAGAACGATTGACTAAGAATGTATATTGTACAAAAGCAGAGGGTAGAAGGAGTCAGGGTACATCGAGACTTAGATATAATGGTCACGTGAGCAGACGTCAAAAGAATTCAGATACGTACATGTATGAAGCGATAAATGTATCTGCAGGAATAGAAAGAAATAGGCATAGATCGCGAAGCCTGGCGACCTTTCCTCTCAGACTGCCCCGTCAGGGATTCAGTGAGAATAGATTGAGTTTGGAGTATAGTATAGTGTAAATTGGTGGTTACTCGAATAGTCGATAATTGTGAAAGCTGTCATTCTGCTATGTGGTACTATGTGATAATTTACAAATATAGTGATAAGTACGATCATAATAACCAGATTCGATATTACAATGGCACCGACATCATTTTAATAAGATACATTTTCATCTTCTTCAGCAGCTGTTTATAAACACATTCTATTTTAAAGACGACTTTTTCGTTAAACTACTCCAGCCTCCATCCAGCCCGAGTACTGCAGTTGGACGATCCCTCGCTATGAGAAAATTTACAGAACTGGCTTGCGCATGCGTTAGTCAATATAATACTATTGAGCGTGTGCAGAGGAAACGTTCATTGAGAAAATACATATAAGACGGTGGGGTCCTGAGGAGTGGGGGGATTGGTGATAAATGAATATTTAACTCCTAACTTCTTCTACATGCTTGGTGTAGTATCCTCACAGAGCGTGGGCGACAGTAAACCTACCAAGTCAATATTTAGCTCGAGTTGTTTAATCTACCATTTATCGGTAAGATAGGCTCAGGGCTCTAGACAGGCTTTTTCCACCAACGCGGTCTCGTCTTCTCGGATCCACCATATTAATTTCAGCAAGACAGGTTTGCACTCTTAACTGAAAATACGTTTCACATGTAAAAAACGATCTCCACCTTCTCTCCTTCTTTTAAGATTATCTCGAAGAATTGTGTTTTTAAATTAAGTATGCTCAGCCGTATCCACAGCGCCGCTAGAGCAGTGACGGTACACGGAGTCCGACTCCACAACCACACCTCAGACAGGTAATTGGCAAAACAGTATGAGCATTTGCATTGAGCATTGCATTTGGACGACCTCACGCTATGAGACCATTTACAGAATTGACTTGCTCATGCGTTAGGCAACATAATCCTATTGAGCGAGCGAGAAGAGGAAACGTTCATTCATTAGAATAAAAATACAATGACGGCGGGGTCGCGGGGTATTAAATGAACATTCATCGCCTAACGTCTTCTACATGCTTGGTGTGTAGTATCCTAACAGCGCGTGGGCGAGAGTAAACTTACCAGGCCAGGGCATCCGGCACTAGAAACATTGGTACGGACCGTGGTTGGTGGTGATGGGATCTCTACACCTAAAAAAGAACTTATCATTTATTAACCATTTTTTTAACGTGTGGGTGACTTTATTAAATGGAACATACAAACAATAAAACATAGTGCCCTTACATCTGCCTATAGCCACGAGTCCCGGAGAGCCCTTGATAGGCTAGCCCAGGGCTTCCGACAAAATTTGTTCCCTAACGCGGCTGAGTCTTCGGGGATCATATACCTACATGCAAAAAAGACCCAAAATATCCGTCTTCTTTCGTTCGCTTAAGACCATTTCAAAATTTATAATTTTGAAGCTTAGAGTGCAGAAGATTCACATTTTCATAGATTCCATTTTCTATTTATTCTAACTAATATTTTTTTCTTTTACAAAGGTAAGTACAATATCATTCAAATTAGGCATAGGATACAGATTTTACCCTTGCGAGATACTGGTATCCGCATTTGGTTTTCCTGTCTAACAGATTACCAGGCTCCCGTCGAGCAGACTAGTACTACACTTGAGTTAGTTCCGTAAGCTTGGCCATTTGGATTTACTGTTTAAGTACATACTTAGCATCAACCAGCCAGCAATTGTAGTCTAATTTTATTAATTTGTTGTACACAACGTTTAACATTGTGTCTGTGTGTGTTAGTGCGTGTGCGTGTATGTGTGTGTGTGTGTGTGTGTATGTGTGTGTGTGTGTGTGTGTGTGTGTACGTGTGTGGGATGTACGTGACCATATATATTTATTCCACCACAGTGATAAGGGTGTATCTTGTGATACTTGTCAAATGTTACATTCTTTATCTATTCACTGTCCTTTGAGGCATCTTCTTAGTTTGCAGATCCTTGCCATTTTACCCTTTGCTTAATCAAGTGAATTGACTCAACTTGAACACCACCAGCTGATCGACGGGTACAAGTCATGGCCACCTGGGCTCCCCTTGGTGTCTTCTCCAACGAGAGTAACGCTGGTCATACTTAAATACGTTAGTATTTTAAAAGCCATCTCTTAAGTAAGCTTCATTTTTGAAATAACAGCAAGGTCTTCACTTGAAAATTTGTATCCTATGTACTACTACAAAATCATTAATAGGAATATTTAAATTGAATATGGCAGGTTGGCACAAAAGTGTCAGGCTAGAAAAGGATGCTCTCCTTTGATTTGGTCACGTACAACGAAGTGAGGAACGAGTGACAAAAAATGTATATTGTGCTAAAGCATAGGGTAGAAGGATTCAGGGCAGATCGAGACTTAGATATAAAGGGCACGTGAGCAGATGTCACAAAAGCGGAGGGGTCTAAAGTACTCGGATGCCCAAACTTTAGAGAACTGGCTTGCGCATATGTTAGCCAAGTTATTGAGCGTGTGCAGAGGAAACGTTCATTCATTAAGAGAAAATAAATATGCCTTATATTTATTTTCTCTTAATGAATGAACGTTCGTTAAGTTAAGGGTCGTTAGTGGGAGGAGGGAGGGTGATAAATGAATATTTTACTCCTATCTTCTTAGTACTAGTGTCCGGCATAACATCTGGGATCTCCATACGTAAAAAAGGGGTAATAATTAATCCACCATTTAATTTATTTTTTTTACATGTGGAATACCTCTTGAATGTAATGCCAGACTCATACCTACTAACATGACACACAAAACCCTTTCATCAGCGTATTGCCAGGATTCCCGGGTGAGCCTTCGGTAGAATAGCGTCAGGGCTCCCGACAGACATTGTCCGCCAATGCGGCCTCGTCTTTGGGAATCCACCATATTACTCTTAACAATACAGATTTGAGCTCTTATGTGAAAATACGTTTCACATGTAAAAAACGATCATCATCTTTTCTCCTTCTCTTAATTCACTTCTTGTAGAAACGAGTTGTTAAGTTAAGAATGAAACAGATTCAAGCATCCTTTGATTCTGTTTTTTATTTATTTAACCTTGTCAACTATTAAATGCTTTTGTATATTACTGTCCTTTGAAACATCTGCATAGTTTGCAGATACTAGCTATTTAGCTGCACAATCAACATTATGCAGCTAAATAGCCAGTTATCGACAGATCCAGCCCAACCCCGTGAGAGTACTCCAGGTCCATCCCAAGCCGTACACATAGCAAGCGTATGCTCAGCCATGTCGGTAGCAGTAACGGCACACGGAGTCGGTCTCCACAGCCACCACCTCACACAGGTATTTGGCAAATCAGCCATGACCTGTGAGAAGCTGAGTAAGATGGTACGTCGGAGTACCGTGTACCCTCGCTACATCAAGAATTACATATATAGACCACCGGAGCAGATTGCTCAAACACGGCAAAGTCAAACGTACCCAGACGTATATTACCCGCGACCTCGGGTTATTGAATTAATATTCAACTCTCAACCTCTTCTACATGCTTGGTGTGTAGTATTCTCACAGCGCGTGGGCGAGAGTAAACTTACCAGGCCAGAGCACCCGGCTCTAGAAACATTGGTATGGACCTTGTGGTTAGTGGTTTTAAGTCTGTAACATCCGCTGGATCTCCGCTGGATCCGCTGTAGAAGTAGACAGGGTAGATCGAGACTTAGATATAAAGGCTACGTGAGCAAATGTCTCTTAAACGGTGAGTTGAAAGAATTCGGATATCCAAACATACATCTATGAAGCGATTAATGAATCCGCAAGACGAGAAAGATGAAGGCATAGATCGCGAAGCCCTGCGACCTGTCCTTTCAGACTGCTCCGTCAGGGATTTGATAGTTTTAAAGTACAGTATAACGTAAATTGATGGTTACTCTATTAGTCGATAGTTGTGACAGGTGTCATGTTCTGCTACGTGATAATTTCGAAATGTAGTGATAAGTACGATGATAATAACCCGATTTGAAATTACAATTGCACCGACATCGTTTTAATAAGATACAATTTCATATTCTTTATCGTTTATGAACTATTTCTATTATAAGATGACTTTGTCATTAAACCCAAGATATTCCTATTGAGCGTGTGCAGAGGAAACGTTCATTCATTAACATAAATATAAGGCGGAGGGTCGCGGGGTGAAAAATTAGCATTTAACTCCTAACTTCTTCTACATGCTTAGTGTGTAGTATCCTCACAGAGCGTGGGCGACAGTAAACTTACCAAGTCAAGGCACCCGGCTGTATTTGTTTCGAGTCGAGCTGCTGAGATCGATACACGTAGAAAAAGGGTAATCATTTATCTATTTTTCTTCCTGTGGTAGTCTTCATGGATGTTTTGGGGACTCCTACCTAATAACACCACACGGTACCTCTCCATCTGCCTATGGCCAGGAGTCCCGGGCGAGAGACACAGAGGACAATGAGTTGCTCAAGCTCAACACAGGAAAATTCAGCAGTACGCTCAATAGAAAGAGCCACAATATCTTTACGTTCTTTACATTTTAAATTATTAGATACAAATATAAGAGAGCCCCCACGAATGGCTTTCTTTCTTGAGAACGCACTGCTAAGTGAATAAAATTCATTGTTGAACAATAGTTCATGACTTTTTAACCAATGTTCTGTAATACAAAAATGTGAACATTGTGTTCCTTTATATAAAGTTCTATTTGTAGTAGTTTTTCAGATATGCCTTCAATATTTTGGTGAACTAAGTTTAAACTACTAGAAGTATTGTTAATATACTCAGAATTATTACAACCAATATTATTATCAGTGTCTTTAAAAAAAGTAGACCGAATGGGCTCAAAACCATGGCCAGTTTTTTTACCTGTTGTCTTACAAACTAGTTTTTTGAGATAATATCCCAAGTTAATAAGTCATTATTACTAAGCTCAAAAGGAGCTGGTTTATAAGCCAATAATTTGGCTTTATTCAATAAAAAATTTGATAACAATAAATTAATAAATAATAAATTTTAATTTAATTTAATAAATTTGCGCATGCGTCAGCCAAGATAATCCTATTGAGCGTGTGCAGAGGAAACGTTCATTCATTAACATAAATATAAGGCGGGGGGTCGCGGGGTGAAAATTGGCATTTAACTCCTAACTTCTTCTACATGCTTAGTGTGTAGTATCCTCACAGAGCGTGGGCGACAGTAAACTTACCAAGTCAAGGCACCCGGCTGTATTTGTTTCGAGTCGAGCTGCTGAGATCGATACACGTAGAAAAAGGGTAATCATTTATCTATTTTTTTTCCTGTGGATGTTTTGGGGACTCCTACCGAATAACACCACACGGTACCTCTCCAGCTGCCTATGGCCAGGAGTCCCGGGCGAGCCTTCGATACTGCGGGGATTCACCACATTGATCTCACCTTTTGTTAAATATACCTACCTATATGCAAAAAAGCTTGAGATATCCATTTTCTCTCGTAATACCATCTTAATACCATCTCAAAAAATCTAATGTTGAAGGAACGAGTGCACAAGATTGAAATCTCCATTGGTTCCATTTTCTATTTACTCTAATTTGTCAAAATAATGTTACATTCTTTATCAATTCACTGTCCTTTGAGGCATCTACTTAGTTTGCAGATCCTTGCCATTTGTATCCTCAGTTGGTACTACAAAATCATTTATAGGAATATTTAAATTGAATATGGCAGGTTGGCATGAAAGTGTCAGCATTAAGCCAGAAAATGATGTGCTCCGTTGGTTTGGTTACGTACAACAAAGTGAGGAACGATTGATGACGAAAATATATTGTGCAGAAGCAGAGGCTAGAAGGAGTCAGGCCAGATCGAGACTTAGTTGTAAAGGCCAAGTGAGCAGATGTCACAAAAGCGGAGGGGTCAAAAGAATTTGAATACCCAAATGTACACGTATGAAGCGAATAATGAATCTGCAGGACGAGAAAGAAGTAGACATAGGTCGCGAAGCCTAGCGAGCTGTCCTATCTGACTGCTCCGTCAGAGAATCAGCGAGAATAGATTGAGTTTGGAGTATAGTATAGTGTAAATTGGTGGTTACTCGATTAGTCGATAATTGTGAAAGCTGTCTACTATACTATATGATAATTTACAAATATAGTGATAAGTGCGATCATAATAACCCGATTCGATATTACAATGGCACCGACATCATTTTAATAAGATACATTTTCATATTCTTCAGCAGCTGTTTATAAACACATTCTATTTAAAAGACGACTTTTTCGTTAAACTACTCCAGCCTCCATCCAGCCCGAGCACTGCAGTCGGACGATCTCTCGCTATGAGAAAATTTACAGAACTGGCTTGCGCATGCGTTAGTCAAGATAATACTATTGAGCGTGTGCAGAGGAAACGTTCATTGAGAAAATAAATATAAGACGGTGGGGTCCTGGGGAGTGGGGGGATTGGTGATAAATGAATATTTAACTCCTAACTTCTTCTACATGCTTGGTGTAGTATTCTCACAGAGCGTGGGCGACAGTAAGCCTACCAAGTCAAGGTTGAGCTCGAGTTGTTTCTCGGATCCACCATATTAATTTCAGCAAGACAGGTTTTCACTCTTAACTGAAAATACGTTTCACATGTAAAAAACGATCTCCACCTTCTCTCCTTCTTTTAAGATTATCTCGAAGAATTGTGTTTTTAAATTAAGTATGCTCAGCCGTATCCACAGCGCCGCTAGAGCAGTGACGGTACACGGAGTCCGACTCCACAAGCACACCTCAGACAGGTATTTGGCAAAACAGCTATGACCAGTGAGAAACTGAGTGAGATGGTACGTCGGAGTACCGTGGGCCCTCGCAACATCAAGAGGTACATATATAGACCATGGGAGCAGATTGCTCAAATGCGGAAAAGTCAAAGTACCAAGTCGTTTATACGACATGGTACACTTTTATACTTATGTACAAAAAGGTAAATGAATCTGCAGGAAGAGAAAGTATTATGCATGGATCACTAAGCCTAGTGATTTGTCGTCTCAGACTATCCTGTCAGAGATTTAACGAGAATAAAGTTTAGAGTATACTCGATTCTTCTTTAGTAGCGTTTATAAACTGTTTCTTAGCCAGAGCATTGCTTATGAACGACCTTACGCTATAAGACCATTTACAGAACTGACTTGCGCATGCGTTAGGCTAGATAGTCCTATTAAGCAACTGTAAATAGAAGAGGAAACGTTCATTCATTAGAATAAAAATACAATGAAGGCGAGGTCGCGGGGTATTAAATTAATTTTCAACTCCTAATCTCTTCGACATGCTTGGTGTGTAGTATTCTGACAGCGCGTGGGCGAGAGTAAAATTACCAGGCCAGAGCACCCGGCACTAGAAACATTGGTACAGACCTTGTGGTTAGTGGTTTCAAGTCAGTAACATCCGCTGGATCTCTACACGTAAAAATGGGACAAATTATTTATCATTTTTTTTTACGTGTGGTAGTCTTCACGGATGTTTTGCCGGACTCCTACCGACTAACACCACATGGTGCCCTTATCTGCCTATAGCCAGGAACCCCGTATGAGCCCTCGATAGGCTAGCTCCAAGGCTCCCGACAAACTCGGTTCGCCAATTCAGCCTAGTCTACGGGATCCACTATTTATATATCTCAACAAGTCAGGCTTGCACTTCTTACTGAATTACGTTTAACATGTAAAAATTCTGATATCTATATTCTCTTCTTCACTTAAGACCATCATGAAAAACGAATTGGGAATCTAAGAATGCAGAAGATTCAAATATCAATTGATTCCGTTTTCTATTTATTTTACCTTGACAATTATGAAATTCTTTACCATAATCACTGTCCTTTGAAGCATCTACTTAAATACCAAACTTAAACACCACCAGCAAGCCGAAGGTACTCATGGCCAGATGGGCTCCATCTTTAGCGAGCACCAAGCTGGTTATACTTAAATACGTTACTTTTCTCAAAGTCTTCTCTCAAAACAGCTTCTTTTTTGAAATGTCAACAAGGTCTTCACTGGAAACTTTGTATCCTTAGTTGCTACTGCAAAATCATTTATAATATAAGCATTGAAATTGAATATGACAGGTTGGCATGAAAGTGTCAGCATTAAGCTAGAAAAGGATGAGAAAACGAAGTGAGGGGCGACTGACGAAGAATGTATATTGTGCAAAAGCAGAGGGTAGAAGGAGACAGGGTAGATCGAGACTTAGATATAAAGGCTACGTGAGCCTTAAACGATGAACTCTTAAACGGTGAGTTTGAAACAATTCGGATATCCAAACGTACATGTATGAAGCGATTAATAAATCCGCAGGACGAGAAAGATGAAGCCCTGCGACCTGTCCTTTCAGACTGCTCCGTCAGGGATTTGATAGTTTTAAAGTACAGTATAACGTAAATTGATGGTTACTCTATTAGTCGATAGTTGTGACAGGTGTCATGTTCTGCTACGTGATAATTTCGAAATGTAGTGATAAGTACGATGATAATAACCCGATTTGAAATTACAATTGCACCGACATCGTTTTAATAAGATACAATTTCATATTCTTTATCGTTTATGAACTATTTCTATTATAAGATGACTTTGTCATTAAACTACTTTAGCCTCTAGCCCGAGCAATGAATTTGGACGACCTAACGCTATGAGAATATTTACTGAACTGGCATGCGCATGCGTCAGCCAAGATAATCCTATTGAGCGTGTGCAGAGGAAACGTTCATTCATTAACATAAATATAAGGCGGGGGGTCGCGGGGTGAAAAATTGGCATTTAACTCCTAACTTCTTCTACATGCTTAGTGTGTAGTATCCTGACAGAGCGTGGGCGACAGTAAACTTACCAAGTCAAGGCACCCGGCTGTATTCGTTTCGAGTCGAGCTGCTGAGATCGATACACGTAGAAAAGGGGTAATCATTTATCTATTTTTTTTCCTGTGGTAGTCTTCATGGATGTTTTGGGGACTCCTACCGAATAACACCACACGGTACCCCTCCATCTGCCTATGGCCAGGAGTCCCGGGCGAGCCTTCGATACTGCGGGGATTCACCACATTGATCTCACCTTTTGTTAAATATACCTACCCATATGCAAAAAAGCTTGAGATATCCATTTTCTCTCGTAATACCATCTTAATACCATCTCAAAAAATCTAATGTTGAAGGAACGAGTGCACAAGATTGAAATCTCCATTGGTTCCATTTTCTATTTACTCTAATTTGTCAAAATAATGTTACTTTTTTTATCTATTCACTGTCCTTTGAGGCATCTACTTAGTTTGCAGATCCTTGCCATTTGTATCCTCAGTTGCTAATACAAAATCATTTATAGGAATATTTAAATTGAATATGGCAGGTTGGCATGAAAGTGTCAGCATTAAGCCAGAAAATGATGTGCTCCGTTGGTTTGGTTACGTACAACAAAGTGAGGAACGATTGATGAAGTAAATATATTGTGCAGAAGCAGAGGCTAGAAGGAGTCAGGGCAGATCGAAACTTAGATGTAAAGGCCAAGTGAGCAGATGTCACAAAAGCGTAGGGGTCAAAAGAATTTGAATACCCAAATGTACACGTATGAAGCGATTAATGAATCTGCAGGACGAGAAAGAAGTAGACATAGGTCGCGAAGTCTAGCGAGCTGTCCTATCTGACTGCTCCGTCAGAGAATCAGCGAGAATAGATTGAGTTTGGAGTATAGTATAGTGTAAATTGGTGGTTACTCGATTATTGTGATAGCTGTCATTCTGCTATGTGATACTATGTGATAATTTACAAATATAGTGATAAGTACGATCATAATAACCCGATTCTATATTACAATGGCACCGACATCATTTTAATAAGATACATTGTCATCTTCTTCAGCAGCTGTATATAAATACTATGACCTGTGAGAAACTGAGTGAGATGGTACATCGGAGTACCATGTGCCCTCGCGACATCAAGAGTTACTTTTATAGACCATGGGAGCAGATTGCTCAAATGTGGAAAAGTCAAAGTACCAAGTCGTTTGCTTAATCAAGTGAATTGACTCAACTTGAACACCACCAGCTGATCGACGGGTACAAGTCATGGCCAGCTGGGCTCCCCTTGGTGTCTTCTCCAACGAGAGTCATTACGCTAGTCATACTTAAATACGTTACTTTTCTAAAGGTCATCTCTTAAGTAAGCTTCGCTATAGAAATGACAACAACCACTTGTCACTTGTTACTTCACTTGCTTGTATCCGCAGTTGCTACTACAAAATCATTTATAGGAATATTTAAATTCAATATGGCATGTTGACCTTAAAGTGTCAGCATTAAGCTAGAAAAGTATGTGCTCCGTTGGTTTGGTCACGTACAGTGAAGAGAGGAACGAAGAACGATTGACGAAGAATGTATATTGTACAAAAGCAGAGGGTAGAAGGAGTCAGGGTACATCGAGACATAGATATAATGGCCACGTGAGCAGACGTCAAAAGAATTCAGATACGTACATGTATGAAGCGATAAATGAATCTGCAGGAATAGAAAGAAATAGGCATAGATCGCGAAGCCTGGCGACCTTTCCTCTCAGACTGCCCCGTCAGGGATTCAGTGAGAATAGATTGAGTTTGGAGTATAGTATAGTGTAAATTGGTGGTTACTCGAATAGTCGATAATTGTGAAAGCTGTCATTCTGCTATGTGGTACGATGTGATAATTTACAAATATAGTGATAAGTACGATCATAATAACCCGATTCGATATTACAATGGCACCGACATCATTTTAATAAGATACATTTTCATCTTCTTCAACAGCTGTTTATAAACACATTCTATTTTAAAGACGACTTTTTCGTTAAACTACTCCAGCCTCCATCCAGCCCGAGTACTGCAGTTGGACGATCCCTCGCTATGAGAAAATTTACAGAACTGGCTTGCGCATGCGTTAGTCAAGATAATACTATTGAGCGTGTGCAGAGGAAACGTTCATTGAGAAAATACAAATAAGACGGTGGGGTCCTGGGGAGTGGGAGGATTGGTGATAAATGAATATTTATCTCCTAACTTCTTCTACATGCTTGGTGAGAAGCTGTAGTATCCTCACAGAGCGTGGGCGACAGTAAACCTACCAAGTCAATGTTTAGCTCGAGTTGTTTAATCTACCATTTATCGGTAAGATAGGCTCAGGGCTCCAGACAGGCTTTTTCCACCAACGCGGTCTCGTCTTCTCGGATCCACCATATTAATTTCAGCAAGACAGGTTTGCACTCTTAACTGAAAATACGTTTCACATGTAAAAAACGATCTCCACCTTCTCTCCTTCTTTTAAGATTATCTCGAAGAATTGTGTTTTTAAATTAAGTATGCTCAGCCGTATCCACAGCGCCGCTAGAGCAGTGACGGTACACGGAGTCCGACTCCACAACCACACCTCAGACAGGTAATTGGCAAAACAGTATGAGCATATGCATTGAGCATTGCATTTGGACGACCTCACGCTATGAGACCATTTACAGAATTGACTTGCTCATGCGTTAGGCAACATAATCCTATTGAGCGAGCGAGAAGAGGAAACGTTCATTCATTAGAATAAAAATACAATGACGGCGGGGTCGCGGGGTATTAAATGAACATTCATCGCCTAACGTCTTCTACATGCTTGGTGTGTAGTATCCTAACAGCGCGTGGGCGAGAGTAAACTTACCAGGCCAGGGCATCCGGCACTAGAAACATTGGTACGGACCGTGGTTGGTGGTGATGGGATCTCTACACCTAAAAAAGAACTTATCATTTATTAACCATTTTTTTAACGTGTGGGTGACTTTATTAAATGGAACATACAAACAATAAAACATAGTGCCCTTACATCTGCCTATAGCCACGAGTCCCGGAGAGCCCTTGATAGGCTAGCCCAGGGCTTCCGACAAAATTTGTTCCCTAACGCGGCTGAGTCTTCGGGGATCATATACCTACATGCAAAAAAGACCCAAAATATCCGTCTTCTTTCGTTCGCTTAAGACCATTTCAAAATTTATAATTTTGAAGCTTAGAGTGCAGAAGATTCACATTTTCATAGATTCCATTTTCTATTTATTCTAACTAATATTTTTTTCTTTTACAAAGGTAAGTACAATATCATTCAAATTAGGCATAGGATACAGATTTTACCCTTGCGAGATACTGGTATCCGCATTTGGTTTTCCTGTCTAACAGATTACCAGGCTCCCGTCGAGCAGACTAGTACTAAACTTGAGTTAGTTCCGTAAGCTTGGCCATTTGGATTTACTGTTTAAGTACATACTTAGCATCAACCAGCCAGCAATTGTAGTCTAATTTTATTAATTTGTTGTACACAACGTTTAACATTGTGTCTGTGTGTGTTAGTGCGTGTGCGTGTATGTGTGTGTGTGTGTGTATGTGTGTGTGTGTGTGTATGTGTGTGTGTGTGTGTGTGTGTGTGTGTGTGTACGTGTGTGGGATGTACGTGACCATATATATTTATTCCACCACAGTGATAAGGGTGTATCTTGTGATACTTGTCAAATGTTACATTCTTTATCTATTCACTGTCCTTTGAGGCATCTGCTTAGTTTGCAGATCCTTGCCATTTTACCCTTTGCTTAATCAAGTGAATTGACTCAACTTGAACACCACCAGCTGATCGACGGGTACAAGTCATGGCCACCTGGGCTCCCCTTGGTGTCTTCTCCAACGAGAGTAACGCTGGTCATACTTAAATACGTTAGTATTTTAAAAGTCATCTCTTAAGTAAGCTTCATTTTTGAAATAACAGCAAGGTCTTCACTTGAAAATTTGTATCCTATGTACTACTACAAAATCATTAATAGGAATATTTAAATTGAATATGGCAGGTTGGCACAAAAGTGTCAGGCTAGAAAAGGATGCTCTCCTTTGATTTGGTCACGTACAACGAAGTGAGGAACGAGTGACAAAAAATGTATATTGTGCTAAAGCATAGGGTAGAAGGATTCAGGGCAGATCGAGACTTAGATATAAAGGGCACGTGAGCAGATGTCACAAAAGCGGAGGGGTCTAAAGTACTCGGATGCCCAAACTTTAGAGAACTGGCTTGCGCATATGTTAGCCAAGTTATTGAGCGTGTGCAGAGGAAACGTTCATTCATTAAGAGAAAATAAATATGCCTTATATAAACTCGTACTAAACTCGACAGATCCCACATCCGTCCGCATAGGCGGTGATTTGGTCGAGCGCACGGACCAGGTTAAATACTTGGGATCTGTTTTTCACACGTCCAGTGACATCGATTGCGATGTCAAGTCACGCATTGCTGCCGCGTGGGCCAAATGGCGGGAGATGACCGGTGTCATTTGTGACCCTAAAATGCCGATCCGGTTGAAGGGACAGGTCTACAAAACCATTATTAGACCTGTCCTTTTACATGGCAGTGAGACGTGGCCGATATTGGAGCGACACAAGCAGGAGCTGCGTGTCACGGAAATGAAGATGCTGCGGTGGATGTGTGGAGTCACGCGGATGGACCGCGTGAGGAACTCTCGCATCCGCGGCAGCCTTCACGTCCGTGACATTGCAGACAAGTTGCAAGAGTGTCGCCTTCGTTGGTATGGTCACGTCTTGCGGCAACCGCCGGGCTACGTAGGTAACAAATGTCTGGCCATGTCAGCCCCGCCGGGTCCCGGTAAGAGGGGAAGACCCAAGAAGTGCTGGCTTGACGTCGTAAGGGATGACATGCGTGCCAATGGTCTCACCACAGGGGATGCCGACGACCGTGCGAAGTGGAGGAGAAAATGTAGGAAAGCGAACCCCGGGCGTCGCGAGACGCAACTGGGACAGACGCTCGGATGATGATGAAATATGCCTTATATTTATTTTCTCTTAATGAATGAACGTTCGTTAAGTTAAGGGTCGTTAGTGGGAGGAGGGAGGGTGATAAATGAATATTTTACTCCTATCTTCTTAGTACTAGTGTCCGGCATAACATCTGGGATCTCCATACGTAAAAAAGGGGTAATAATTAATCCACCATTTAATTTATTTTTTTTACATGTGGAATACCTCTTGAATGTAATGCCAGACTCATACCTACTAACATGACACACAAAACCCTTTCATCAGCGTATTGCCAGGATTCCCGGGTGAGCCTTCGGTAGAATAGCGTCAGGGCTCCCGACAGACATTGTCCGCCAATGCGGCCTCGTCTTTGGGAATCCACCATATTACTCTTAACAATACAGATTTGAGCTCTTATGTGAAAATACGTTTCACATGTAAAAAACGATCATCATCTTTTCTCCTTCTCTTAATTCACTTCTTGTAGAAACGAGTTGTTAAGTTAAGAATGAAACAGATTCAAGCATCCTTTGATTCCGTTTTTTATTTATTTAACCTTGTCAACTATTAAATGCTTTTTTATATTACTGTCCTTTGAAACATCTGCATAGTTTGCAGATACTAGCTATTTAGCTGCACAATCAACATTATGCAGCTAAATAGCCAGTATCGACAGATCCAGCCCAACCCCGTGAGAGTACTCCAGGTCCATCCCAAGCCGTACACATAGCAAGCGTATGCTCAGCCATGTCGGTAGCAGTAACGGCACACGGAGTCGGTCTCCACAGCCACCACCTCACACAGGTATTTGGCAAATCAGCCATGACCTATGAGAAGCTGAGTAAGATGGTACGTCGGAGTACCGTGTACCCTCGCTACATCAAGAATTACATATATAGACCACCGGAGCAGATTGCTCAAACACGGCAAAATCAAACGTACCCAGACGTATATTACCCGCGACCTCGGGTTATTGAATTAATATTCAACTCCTAACCTCTTCTACATGCTTGGTGTGTAGTATTCTCACAGCGCGTGGGCGAGAGTAAACTTACCAGGCCAGAGCACCCGGCACTAGAAACATTGGTATGGACCTTGTGGTTAGTGGTTTTAAGTCTGTAACATCCGCTGGATCTCCGCTGGATCCGCTGTAGAAGTAGACAGGGTAGATCGAGACTTAGATATAAAGGCTACGTGAGCAAATGTCTCTTAAACGGTGAGTTGAAAGAATTCGGATATCCAAACATACATCTATGAAGCGATTAATGAATCCGCAAGACGAGAAAGATGAAGGCATAGATCGCGAAGCCCTGCGACCTGTCCTTTCAGACTGCTCCGTCAGGGATTTGATAGTTTTAAAGTACAGTATAACGTAAATTGATGGTTACTCTATTAGTCGATAGTTGTGACAGGTGTCATGTTCTGCTACGTGATAATTTCGAAATGTAGTGATAAGTACGATGATAATAACCCGATTTGAAATTACAATTGCACCGACATCGTTTTAATAAGATACAATTTCATATTCTTTATCGTTTATGAACTATTTCTATTATAAGATGACTTTGTCATTAAACCCAAGATATTCCTATTGAGCGTGTGTAGAGGAAACGTTCATTCATTAACATAAATATAAGGCGGAGGGTCGCGGGGTGAAAAATTAGCATTTAACTCCTAACTTCTTCTACATGCTTAGTGTGTAGTATCCTCACAGAGCGTGGGCGACAGTAAACCTACCAAGTCAAGGTTGAGCTCGAGTTGTTTCTCGGATCCACCATATTAATTTCAGCAAGACAGGTTTTCACTCTTAACTGAAAATACGTTTCACATGTAAAAAACGATCTCCACCTTCTCTCCTTCTTTTAAGATTATCTCGAAGAATTGTGTTTTTAAATTAAGTATGCTCAGCCGTATCCACAGCGCCGCTAGAGCAGTGACGGTACACGGAGTCCGACTCCACAAGCACACCTCAGACAGGTATTTGGCAAAACAGCTATGACCTGTGAGAAACTGAGTGAGATGGTACGTCGGAGTACCGTGGGCCCTCGCAACATCAAGAGGTACATATATAGACCATGGGAGCAGATTGCTCAAATGCGGAAAAGTCAAAGTACCAAGTCGTTTATACGACATGGTACACTTTTTATACTTATGTACAAAAAGGTAAATGAATCTGCAGGAAGAGAAAGTATTATGCATGGATCACTAAGCCTAGTGATTTGTCGTCTCAGACTATCCTGTCAGAGATTTAACGAGAATAAAGTTTAGAGTATACTCGATTCTTCTTTAGTAGCGTTTATAAATTGTTTCTTATTTTAAGACGACTTTGTCATCGAACTAGTCCAGCCAGAGCATTGCTTATGAACGACCTTACGCTATAAGACCATTTACAGAATTGACTTGCGCATGCGTTAGGCTAGATAATCCTATTAAGCAACTGTAAATAGAAGAGGAAACGTTCATTCATTAGAATAAAAATACAATGAAGGCGAGGTCGCGGGGTATTAAATTAATATTCAACTCCTAATCTCTTCGACATGCTTGGTGTGTAGTATTCTCACAGCGCGTGGGCGAGAGTAAACTTACCAGGCCAGAGCACCCGGCACTAGAAACATTGGTACAGACCTTGTGGTTAGTGGTTTCAAGTCAGTGACATCCGCTGGATCTCTACACGTAAAAATGGGACAAATTATTTATCATTTTTTTTTTACGTGTGGTAGTCTTCACGGATGTTTTGCCGGACTCCTACCGACTAACACCACATGGTGCCCTTATCTGCCTATAGCCAGGAACCCCGTATGAGCCCTCGATAGGCTAGCTCCAAGGCTCCCGACAAACTCGGTTCGCCAACTCAGCCTAGTCTACGGGATCCACTATTTATATATCTCAACAAGTCCGGCTTGCACTTCTTACTGAATTACGTTTAACATGTAAAAATTCTGATATCTATATTCTCTTCTTCACTTAAGACCATCATGGAAAACGAATTGGGAATCTAAGAATGCAGAAGATTCAAATATCAATTGATTCCGTTTTCTATTTATTTTACCTTGACAATTATCAAATTCTTTACCATAATGATGAAGCATCTACTTAAATACCAAACTTAAACACCACCAGCAAGCCGAAGGTACTCATGGCCAGCTGGGCTCCATCTTTAGCGAGCACCAAGCTGGTTATACTTAAATACGTTACTTTTCTCAAAGTCTTCTCTCAAAACAGCTTCTTTTTTGAAATGTCAACAAGGTCTTCACTGGAAACTTTGTATCCTTAGTTGCTACTGCAAAATCATTTATAATATGAATATTGAAATTGAATATGGCAGGTTGGCATGAAAGTGTCAGCATTAAGCTAGAAAAGGATGTGAAAACGAAGTGAGGGGCGACTGACGAAGAATGTATATTGTGCAAAAGCAGAGGGTAGAAGGAGACAGGGTAGATCGAGACTTAGATATAAAGGCTACGTGAGCCTTAAACGATGAACTCTTAAACGGTGAGTTTGAAACAATTCGGATATCCAAACGTACATGTATGAAGCGATTAATGAATCCGCAGGACGAGAAAGATGAAGGCATAGATCGCGAAGCCCTGCGACCTGTCCATTCAGACTGCTCCGTCAGGGATTTGATAGTTTTAAAGTACAGCATAACGTAAATTGATGGTTACTCTATTAGTCGATAGTTGTGACAGGTGTCATGTTCTGCTACGTGATAATTTCGAAATGTAGTGATAAGTACGATGATAATAACCCGATTTGAAATTACAATTGCACCGACATCGTTTTAATAAGATACAATTTCATATTCTTTATCGTTTATGAACTATTTCTATTATAAGATGACTTTGTCATTAAACCCAAGATATTCCTATTGAGCGTGTGCAGAGGAAACGTTCATTCATTAACATAAATATAAGGCGGAGGATCGCGGGGTGAAAAATTAGCATTTAACTCCTAACTTCTTCTACATGCTTAGTGTGTAGTATCCTCACAGAGCGTGGGCGACAGTAAACTTACCAAGTCAAGGCACCCGGCTGTATTTGTTTCGAGTCGAGCTGCTGAGATCGATACACGTAGAAAAAGGGTAATCATTTATCTATTTTTTTTCCTGTGGATGTTTTGGGGACTCCTACCGAATAACACCACACGGTACCTCTCCAGCTGCCTATGGCCAGGAGTCCCGGGCGAGCCTTCGATACTGCGGGGATTCACCACATTGATCTCACCTTTTGTTAAATATACCTACCTATATGCAAAAAAGCTTGAGATATCCATTTTCTCTCGTAATACCATCTTAATACCATCTCAAAAAATCTAATGTTGAAGGAACGAGTGCACAAGATTGAAATCTCCATTGGTTCCATTTTCTATTTACTCTAATTTGTCAAAATAATGTTACATTCTTTATCAATTCACTGTCCTTTGAGGCATCTACTTAGTTTGCAGATCCTTGCCATTTGTATCCTCAGTTGGTACTACAAAATCATTTATAGGAATATTTAAATTGAATATGGCAGGTTGGCATGAAAGTGTCAGCATTAAGCCAGAAAATGATGTGCTCCGTTGGTTTGGTTACGTACAACAAAGTGAGGAACGATTGATGACGAAAATATATTGTGCAGAAGCAGAGGCTAGAAGGAGTCAGGCCAGATCGAGACTTAGATGTAAAGGCCAAGTGAGCAGATGTCACAAAAGCGGAGGGGTCAAAAGAATTTGAATACCCAAATGTACACGTATGAAGCGAATAATGAATCTGCAGGACGAGAAAGAAGTAGACATAGGTCGCGAAGCCTAGCGAGCTGTCCTATCTGACTGCTCCGTCAGAGAATCAGCGAGAATAGATTGAGTTTGGAGTATAGTATAGTGTAAATTTTTTAGTAAGTTAGTTATTTTTTAGTTAGTAAGTTTTTAAGTTAAAATTACTCGATTAGTCGATAATTGTGAAAGCTGTCTACTATACTATATGATAATTTACAAATATAGTGATAAGTACGATCATAATAACCCGATTCGATATTACAATGGCACCGACATCATTTTAATAAGATACATTTTCATATTCTTCAGCAGCTGTTTATAAACACATTCTATTTAAAAGACGACTTTGTCGTTAAACTACTCCAGCCTCCATCCAGCCCGAGCACTGCAGTCGGACGATCTCTCGCTATGAGAAAATTTACAGAACTGACTTGCGCATGCGTTAGTCAAGATAATACTATTGAGCGTGTGCAGAGGAAACGTTCATTGAGAAAATAAATATAAGACGGTGGGGTCCTGGGGAGTGGGGGGATTGGTGATAAATGAATATTTAACTCCTAACTTCTTCTACATGCTTGGTGTAGTATTCTCACAGAGCGTGGGCGACAGTAAGCCTACCAAGTCAAGGTTGAGCTCGAGTTGTTTCTCGGATCCACCATATTAATTTCAGCAAGACAGGTTTTCACTCTTAACTGAAAATACGTTTCACATGTAAAAAACGATCTCCACCTTCTCTCCTTCTTTTAAGATTATCTCGAAGAATTGTGTTTTTAAATTAAGTATGCTCAGCCGTATCCACAGCGCCGCTAGAGCAGTGACGGTACACGGAGTCCGACTCCACAAGCACACCTCAGACAGGTATTTGGCAAAACAGCTATGACCTGTGAGAAACTGAGTGAGATGGTACGTCGGAGTACCGTGGGCCCTCGCAACATCAAGAGGTACATATATAGACCATGGGAGCAGATTGCTCAAATGCGGAAAAGTCAAAGTACCAAGTCGTTTATACGACATGGTACACTTTTTATACTTATGTACAAAAAGGTAAATGAATCTGCAGGAAGAGAAAGTATTATGCATGGATCACTAAGCCTAGTGATTTGTCGTCTCAGACTATCCTGTCAGAGATTTAACGAGAATAAAGTTTAGAGTATACTCGATTCTTCTTTAGTAGCGTTTATAAATTGTTTCTTATTTTAAGACGACTTTGTCATCGAACTAGTCCAGCCAGAGCATTGCTTATGAACGACCTTACGCTATAAGACCATTTACAGAATTGACTTGCGCATGCGTTAGGCTAGATAATCCTATTAAGCAACTGTAAATAGAAGAGGAAACGTTCATTCATTAGAATAAAAATACAATGAAGGCGAGGTCGCGGGGTATTAAATTAATATTCAACTCCTAATCTCTTCGACATGCTTGGTGTGTAGTATTCTCACAGCGCGTGGGCGAGAGTAAACTTACCAGGCCAGAGCACCCGGCACTAGAAACATTGGTACAGACCTTGTGGTTAGTGGTTTCAAGTCAGTGACATCCGCTGGATCTCTACACGTAAAAATGGGACAAATTATTTATCATTTTTTTTTTACGTGTGGTAGTCTTCACGGATGTTTTGCCGGACTCCTACCGACTAACACCACATGGTGCCCTTATCTGCCTATAGCCAGGAACCCCGTATGAGCCCTCGATAGGCTAGCTCCAAGGCTCCCGACAAACTCGGTTCGCCAACTCAGCCTAGTCTACGGGATCCACTATTTATATATCTCAACAAGTCAGGCTTGCACTTCTTACTGAATTACGTTTAACATGTAAAAATTCTGATATCTATATTCTCTTCTTCACTTAAGACCATCATGGAAAACGAATTGGGAATCTAAGAATGCAAAAGATTCAAATATCAATTGATTCCGTTTTCTATTTATTTTACCTTGACAATTATGAAATTCTTTACCATAATGATGAAGCATCTACTTAAATACCAAACTTAAACACCACCAGCAAGCCGAAGGTACTCATGGCCAGGTGGGCTCCATCTTTAGCGAGCACCAAGCTGGTTATACTTAAATACGTTACTTTTCTCAAAGTCTTCTCTCAAAACAGCTTCTTTTTTGAAATGTCAACAAGGTCTTCACTGGAAACTTTGTATCCTTAGTTGCTACTGCAAAATCATTTATAATATGAATATTGAAATTGAATATGGCAGGTTGGCATGAAAGTGTCAGCATTAAGCTAGAAAAGGATGTGAAAACGAAGTGAGGGGCGACTGACGAAGAATGTATATTGTGCAAAAGCAGAGGGTAGAAGGAGACAGGGTAGATCGAGACTTAGATATAAAGGCTACGTGAGCCTTAAACGATGAACTCTTAAACGGTGAGTTTGAAACAATTCGGATATCCAAACGTACATGTATGAAGCGATTAATGAATCCGCAGGACGAGAAAGATGAAGGCATAGATCGCGAAGCCCTGCGACCTGTCCTTTCAGACTGCTCCGTCAGGGATTTGATAGTTTTAAAGTACAGCATAACGTAAATTGATGGTTACTCTATTAGTCGATAGTTGTGACAGGTGTCATGTTCTGCTACGTGATAATTTCGAAATGTAGTGATAAGTACGATGATAATAACCCGATTTGAAATTACAATTGCACCGACATCGTTTTAATAAGATACAATTTCATATTCTTTATCGTTTATGAACTATTTCTATTATAAGATGACTTTGTCATTAAACTACTTTAGCCTCTAGCCCGAGCAATGAATTTGGACGACCTAACGCTATGAGAATATTTACAGAACTGGCATGCGCATGCGTCAGCCAAGATAATCCTATTGAGCGTGTGCAGAGGAAACGTTCATTCATTAACATAAATATAAGGCGGGGGGTCGCGGGGTGAAAATTGGCATTTAACTCCTAACTTCTTCTACATGCTTAGTGTGTAGTATCCTCACAGAGCGTGGGCGACAGTAAACTTACCAAGTCAAGGCACCCGGCTGTATTCGTTTCGAGTCGAGCTGCTGAGATCGATACACGTAGAAAAAGGGTAATCATTTATCTATTTTTTTTACTGTGGTAGTCTTCATGGATGTTTTGGGGACTCCTACCGAATAACACCACACGGTACCCCTCCATCTGCCTATGGCCAGGAGTCCCGGGCGAGCCTTCGATACTGCGGGGATATATATACCTATATATATATATACCTATATATATATATACCTATATATAAATATACCTACCCATATGCAAAAAAGCTTGAGATATCCATTTTCTCTCGTAATACCGTCTTAATACCATCTCAAAAAATCTAATGTTGAAGGAACGAGTGCACAAGATTGAAATCTCCATTGGTTCCATTTTCTATTTACTCATATTTGTCAAAATAATGTTACTTTTTTTATCTATTCACTGTCCTTTGAGGCATCTACTTAGTTTGCAGATCCTTGCCATTTGTATCCTCAGTTGCTACTACAAAATCATTTATAGGAATATTTAAATTGAATATGGCAGGTTGGCATGAAAGTGTCAGCATTAAGCCAGAAAACGATGTGCTCCATTGGTTTGGTTACGTACAACTAAGTGAGGAACGATTGATGAAGAAAATATATTGTGCAGAAGCAGAGGTTAGAAGGAGTCAGGCCAGATCGAGACTTAGATGTAAAGGCCAAGTGAGCAGATGTCACAAAAGCGGAGGGGTCAAAAGAATTTGAATACCCAAATGTACACGTATGAAGCGAATAATGAATCTGCAGGACGAGAAAGAAATAGACATAGGTCGCGAAGCCTAGCGAGCTGTCCTATCTGACTGCTCCGTCAGAGAATCAGCGAGAATAGATTGAGTTTGGAGTATAGTATAGTGTAAATTGGTGGTTACTCGATTAGTCGATAGTTGTGAAAGCTGTCTACTATACTATATGATAATTTACAAATATAGTGATAAGTACGATCATAATAACCCGATTCGATATTACAATGGCACCGACATCATTTTAATAAGATACATTTTCATATTCTTCAGCAGCTGTTTATAAACACATTCTATTTAAAAGACGACTTTGTCGTTAAACTACTCCAGCCTCCATCCAGCCCGAGCACTGCAGTCGGACGATCTCTCGCTATGAGAAAATTTACAGAACTGGCTTGCGCATGCGTTAGTCAAGATAATACTATTGAGCGTGTGCAGAGGAAACGTTCATTGAGAAAATAAATATAAGACGGTGGGGTCCTGGGGAGTGGGGGGATTGGTGATAAATGAATATTTAACTCCTAACTTCTTCTACATGCTTGGTGTAGTATTCTCACAGAGCGTGGGCGACAGTAAGCCTACCAAGTCAAGGTTGAGCTCGAGTTGTTTCTCGGATCCACCATATTAATTTCAGCAAGACAGGTTTTCACTCTTAACTGAAAATACGTTTCACATGTAAAAAACGATCTCCACCTTTTTCCTTCTTTTAAGATTATCTCGAAGAATTGTGTTTTTAAATTAAGTATGCTCAGCCGTATCCACAGCGCCGCTAGAGCAGTGACGGTACACGGAGTCCGACTCCACAAGCACACCTCAGACAGGTATTTGGCAAAACAGCTATGACCTGTGAGAAACTGAGTGAGATGGTACGTCGGAGTACCGTGGGCCCTCGCAACATCAAGAGGTACATATATAGACCATGGGAGCAGATTGCTCAAATGCGGAAAAGTCAAAGTACCAAGTCGTTTATACGACATGGTACACTTTTTATACTTATGTACAAAAAGGTTAATGAATCTGCAGGAAGAAAAAGTAGTATGCAGCGATCACGAAGCCTGGCGATTTGTCCTCTCAGACTACCCTGCCAGAGATTTAACGAGGATAGAGTATAGTATCAAACAATTTATAGTATCAACATTAAGTGTTTGTGTATGTGTGTCTGTGTGAGTGTATGTGAACGTATCTATTTATTCCACCACAGTGATAAGGGTGTATCTTATTATAACTTGTTAAATGTTACATTCTTTATCTTTTCACTGTCCTTTGAGGGATCTGCTTAGTTTGCAGATCCATGCTATTTTACCGTTTGCTTAATCAAGTGAATTGACTCAACTTGAACACCACCAGCTGATCGACGGGTACAAGTCATGGCCAGCTGGGCTCCCCTTGGTGTCTTCTCCAACGAGAGTCATTACGCTAGTCATACTTAAATACGTTACTTTTCTAAAGGTCATCTCTTAAGTAAGCTTCGCTATAGAAATGACAACAACCACTTGTCACTTGTTACTTCACTTGCTTGTATCCGCAGTTGCTACTACAAAATCATTTATAGGAATATTTAAATTCAATATGGCATGTTGACCTTAAAGTGTCAGCATTAAGCTAGAAAAGTATGTGCTCCGTTGGTTTGGTCACGTACAGTGAAGAGAGGAACGAAGAACGATTGACGAAGAATGTATATTGTACAAAAGCAGAGGGTAAAAGGAGTCAGGGTACATCGAGACTTAGATATAATGGCCACGTGAGCAGACGTCAAAAGAATTCAGATACGTACATGTATGAAGCGATAAATGAATCTGCAGGAATAGAAAGAAATAGGCATAGATCGCGAAGCCTGGCGACCTTTCCTCTCAGATTGCCCCGTCAGGGATTCAGTGAGAATAGATTGAGTTTGGAGTATAGTATAGTGTAAATTGGTGGTTACTCGAATAGTAGATAATTGTGAAAGCTGTCATTCTGCTATGTGGTACTATGTGATAATTTACAAATATAGTGATAAGTACGATCATAATAACCCGATTCGATATTACAATGGCACCGACATCATTTTAATAAGATACATTTTCATCTTCTTCAGCAGCTGTATATAAACACTATGACCTGTGAGAAACTGAGTGAGATGGTACATCGGAGTACCGTGTGCCCTCGCGACATCAAGAGTTACATTTATAGACCATGGGAGCAGATTGCTTAAATGTGGAAAAGTCAAAGTACCAAGTCGTTTGCTTAATCAAGTGAATTGACTCAACTTGAACACCACCAGCTGATCGACGGGTACAAGTCATGGCCAGCTGGGCTCCCCTTGGTGTCTTCTCCAACGAGAGTCATTACGCTAGTCATACTTAAATACGTTACTTTTCTAAAGGTCATCTCTTAAGTAAGCTTCGCTATAGAAATGACAACAACCACTTTTCACTTGCTGCTTCACTTGCTTGTATCCGCAGTTGCTACTACAAAATCATTTATAGGAATGTTTAAATTGAATATGGCATGTTGACCTTAAAGTGTCAGCATTAAGCTAGAAAAGTATGTGCTCCGTTGGTTTGGTCACGTACAGTGAAGAGAGGAACGAAGAACGATTGACGAAGAATGTATATTGTACAAAAGCAGAGGGTAGAAGGAGTCAGGGTACATCGAGACTTAGATATAATGGTCACGTGAGCAGACGTCAAAAGAATTCAGATACGTACATGTATGAAGCGATAAATGTATCTGCAGGAATAGAAAGAAATAGGCATAGATCGCGAAGCCTGGCGACCTTTCCTCTCAGACTGCCCCGTCAGGGATTCAGTGAGAATAGATTGAGTTTGGAGTATAGTATAGTGTAAATTGGTGGTTACTCGAATAGTCGATAATTGTGAAAGCTGTCATTCTGCTATGTGGTACTATGTGATAATTTACAAATATAGTGATAAGTACGATCATAATAACCCGATTCGATATTACAATGGCACCGACATCATTTTAATAAGATACATTTTCATCTTCTTCAGCAGCTGTTTATAAACACATTCTATTTTAAAGACGACTTTTTCGTTAAACTACTCCAGCCTCCATCCAGCCCGAGTACTGCAGTTGGACGATCCCTCGCTATGAGAAAATTTACAGAACTGGCTTGCGCATGCGTTAGTCAATATAATACTATTGAGCGTGTGCAGAGGAAACGTTCATTGAGAAAATACATATAAGACGGTGGGGTCCTGAGGAGTGGGGGGATTGGTGATAAATGAATATTTAACTCCTAACTTCTTCTACATGCTTGGTGTAGTATCCTCACAGAGCGTGGGCGACAGTAAACCTACCAAGTCAATATTTAGCTCGAGTTGTTTAATCTACCATTTATCGGTAAGATAGGCTCAGGGCTCTAGACAGGCTTTTTCCACCAACGCGGTCTCGTCTTCTCGGATCCACCATATTAATTTCAGCAAGACAGGTTTGCACTCTTAACTGAAAATACGTTTCACATGTAAAAAACGATCTCCACCTTCTCTCCTTCTTTTAAGATTATCTCGAAGAATTGTGTTTTTAAATTAAGTATGCTCAGCCGTATCCACAGCGCCGCTAGAGCAGTGACGGTACACGGAGTCCGACTCCACAACCACACCTCAGACAGGTAATTGGCAAAACAGTATGAGCATTTGCATTGAGCATTGCATTTGGACGACCTCACGCTATGAGACCATTTACAGAATTGACTTGCTCATGCGTTAGGCAACATAATCCTATTGAGCGAGCGAGAAGAGGAAACGTTCATTCATTAGAATAAAAATACAATGACGGCGGGGTCGCGGGGTATTAAATGAACATTCATCGCCTAACGTCTTCTACATGCTTGGTGTGTAGTATCCTAACAGCGCGTGGGCGAGAGTAAACTTACCAGGCCAGGGCATCCGGCACTAGAAACATTGGTACGGACCGTGGTTGGTGGTGATGGGATCTCTACACCTAAAAAAGAACTTATCATTTATTAACCATTTTTTTAACGTGTGGGTGACTTTATTAAATGGAACATACAAACAATAAAACATAGTGCCCTTACATCTGCCTATAGCCACGAGTCCCGGAGAGCCCTTGATAGGCTAGCCCAGGGCTTCCGACAAAATTTGTTCCCTAACGCGGCTGAGTCTTCGGGGATCATATACCTACATGCAAAAAAGACCCAAAATATCCGTCTTCTTTCGTTCGCTTAAGACCATTTCAAAATTTATAATTTTGAAGCTTAGAGTGCAGAAGATTCACATTTTCATAGATTCCATTTTCTATTTATTCTAACTAATATTTTTTTCTTTTACAAAGGTAAGTACAATATCATTCAAATTAGGCATAGGATACAGATTTTACCCTTGCGAGATACTGGTATCCGCATTTGGTTTTCCTGTCTAACAGATTACCAGGCTCCCGTCGAGCAGACTAGTACTACACTTGAGTTAGTTCCGTAAGCTTGGCCATTTGGATTTACTGTTTAAGTACATACTTAGCATCAACCAGCCAGCAATTGTAGTCTAATTTTATTAATTTGTTGTACACAACGTTTAACATTGTGTCTGTGTGTGTTAGTGCGTGTGCGTGTATGTGTGTGTGTGTGTGTGTATGTGTGTGTGTGTGTGTGTGTGTGTGTACGTGTGTGGGATGTACGTGACCATATATATTTATTCCACCACAGTGATAAGGGTGTATCTTGTGATACTTGTCAAATGTTACATTCTTTATCTATTCACTGTCCTTTGAGGCATCTTCTTAGTTTGCAGATCCTTGCCATTTTACCCTTTGCTTAATCAAGTGAATTGACTCAACTTGAACACCACCAGCTGATCGACGGGTACAAGTCATGGCCACCTGGGCTCCCCTTGGTGTCTTCTCCAACGAGAGTAACGCTGGTCATACTTAAATACGTTAGTATTTTAAAAGCCATCTCTTAAGTAAGCTTCATTTTTGAAATAACAGCAAGGTCTTCACTTGAAAATTTGTATTCTATGTACTACTACAAAATCATTAATAGGAATATTTAAATTGAATATGGCAGGTTGGCACAAAAGTGTCAGGCTAGAAAAGGATGCTCTCCTTTGATTTGGTCACGTACAACGAAGTGAGGAACGAGTGACAAAAAATGTATATTGTGCTAAAGCATAGGGTAGAAGGATTCAGGGCAGATCGAGACTTAGATATAAAGGGCACGTGAGCAGATGTCACAAAAGCGGAGGGGTCTAAAGTACTCGGATGCCCAAACTTTAGAGAACTGGCTTGCGCATATGTTAGCCAAGTTATTGAGCGTGTGCAGAGGAAACGTTCATTCATTAAGAGAAAATAAATATGCCTTATATTTATTTTCTCTTAATGAATGAACGTTCGTTAAGTTAAGGGTCGTTAGTGGGAGGAGGGAGGGTGATAAATGAATATTTTACTCCTATCTTCTTAGTACTAGTGTCCGGCATAACATCTGGGATCTCCATACGTAAAAAAGGGGTAATAATTAATCCACCATTTAATTTATTTTTTTTACATGTGGAATACCTCTTGAATGTAATGCCAGACTCATACCTACTAACATGACACACAAAACCCTTTCATCAGCGTATTGCCAGGATTCCCGGGTGAGCCTTCGGTAGAATAGCGTCAGGGCTCCCGACAGACATTGTCCGCCAATGCGGCCTCGTCTTTGGGAATCCACCATATTACTCTTAACAATACAGATTTGAGCTCTTATGTGAAAATACGTTTCACATGTAAAAAACGATCATCATCTTTTCTCCTTCTCTTAATTCACTTCTTGTAGAAACGAGTTGTTAAGTTAAGAATGAAACAGATTCAAGCATCCTTTGATTCTGTTTTTTATTTATTTAACCTTGTCAACTATTAAATGCTTTTGTATATTACTGTCCTTTGAAACATCTGCATAGTTTGCAGATACTAGCTATTTAGCTGCACAATCAACATTATGCAGCTAAATAGCCAGTTATCGACAGATCCAGCCCAACCCCGTGAGAGTACTCCAGGTCCATCCCAAGCCGTACACATAGCAAGCGTATGCTCAGCCATGTCGGTAGCAGTAACGGCACACGGAGTCGGTCTCCACAGCCACCACCTCACACAGGTATTTGGCAAATCAGCCATGACCTGTGAGAAGCTGAGTAAGATGGTACGTCGGAGTACCGTGTACCCTCGCTACATCAAGAATTACATATATAGACCACCGGAGCAGATTGCTCAAACACGGCAAAGTCAAACGTACCCAGACGTATATTACCCGCGACCTCGGGTTATTGAATTAATATTCAACTCTCAACCTCTTCTACATGCTTGGTGTGTAGTATTCTCACAGCGCGTGGGCGAGAGTAAACTTACCAGGCCAGAGCACCCGGCTCTAGAAACATTGGTATGGACCTTGTGGTTAGTGGTTTTAAGTCTGTAACATCCGCTGGATCTCCGCTGGATCCGCTGTAGAAGTAGACAGGGTAGATCGAGACTTAGATATAAAGGCTACGTGAGCAAATGTCTCTTAAACGGTGAGTTGAAAGAATTCGGATATCCAAACATACATCTATGAAGCGATTAATGAATCCGCAAGACGAGAAAGATGAAGGCATAGATCGCGAAGCCCTGCGACCTGTCCTTTCAGACTGCTCCGTCAGGGATTTGATAGTTTTAAAGTACAGTATAACGTAAATTGATGGTTACTCTATTAGTCGATAGTTGTGACAGGTGTCATGTTCTGCTACGTGATAATTTCGAAATGTAGTGATAAGTACGATGATAATAACCCGATTTGAAATTACAATTGCACCGACATCGTTTTAATAAGATACAATTTCATATTCTTTATCGTTTATGAACTATTTCTATTATAAGATGACTTTGTCATTAAACCCAAGATATTCCTATTGAGCGTGTGCAGAGGAAACGTTCATTCATTAACATAAATATAAGGCGGAGGGTCGCGGGGTGAAAAATTAGCATTTAACTCCTAACTTCTTCTACATGCTTAGTGTGTAGTATCCTCACAGAGCGTGGGCGACAGTAAACTTACCAAGTCAAGGCACCCGGCTGTATTTGTTTCGAGTCGAGCTGCTGAGATCGATACACGTAGAAAAAGGGTAATCATTTATCTATTTTTCTTCCTGTGGTAGTCTTCATGGATGTTTTGGGGACTCCTACCTAATAACACCACACGGTACCTCTCCATCTGCCTATGGCCAGGAGTCCCGGGCGAGCCTTCGATACTGCGGGGATTCACCACATTGATCTCACCTTTTGTTAAATATACCTACCTATATGCAAAAAAGCTTGAGATATCCATTTTCTCTCGTAATACCATCTTAATACCATCTCAAAAAATCTAATGTTGAAGGAACGAGTGCACAAGATTGAAATCTCCATTGGTTCCATTTTCTATTTACTCTAATTTGTCAAAATAATGTTACATTCTTTATCAATTCACTGTCCTTTGAGGCATCTACTTAGTTTGCAGATCCTTTCCATTTGTATCCTCAGTTGGTACTACAAAATCATTTATAGGAATATTTAAATTGAATATGGCAGGTTGGCATGAAAGTGTCAGCATTAAGCCAGAAAATGATGTGCTCCGTTGGTTTGGTTACGTACAACAAAGTGAGGAACGATTGATGACGAAAATATATTGTGCAGAAGCAGAGGCTAGAAGGAGTCAGGCCAGATCGAGACTTAGTTGTAAAGGCCAAGTGAGCAGATGTCACAAAAGCGGAGGGGTCAAAAGAATTTGAATACCCAAATGTACACGTATGAAGCGAATAATGAATCTGCAGGACGAGAAAGAAGTAGACATAGGTCGCGAAGCCTAGCGAGCTGTCCTATCTGACTGCTCCGTCAGAGAATCAGCGAGAATAGATTGAGTTTGGAGTATAGTATAGTGTAAATTGGTGGTTACTCGATTAGTCGATAATTGTGAAAGCTGTCTACTATACTATATGATAATTTACAAATATAGTGATAAGTGCGATCATAATAACCCGATTCGATATTACAATGGCACCGACATCATTTTAATAAGATACATTTTCATATTCTTCAGCAGCTGTTTATAAACACATTCTATTTAAAAGACGACTTTTTCGTTAAACTACTCCAGCCTCCATCCAGCCCGAGCACTGCAGTCGGACGATCTCTCGCTATGAGAAAATTTACAGAACTGGCTTGCGCATGCGTTAGTCAAGATAATACTATTGAGCGTGTGCAGAGGAAACGTTCATTGAGAAAATAAATATAAGACGGTGGGGTCCTGGGGAGTGGGGGGATTGGTGATAAATGAATATTTAACTCCTAACTTCTTCTACATGCTTGGTGTAGTATCCTCACAGAGCGTGGGCGACAGTAAACCTACCAAGTCAATATTTAGCTCATTATACATTTTCTAGAATGTGAGGTGATTCTAGTTGGCTCACAAAATAAATTTTGTAAGCCAAAAGACTTAAACAAATTTATAAATCTGATACATTTCGAAGACTGCACAAGTATGTCAACATTAAAATCCCCACACACCACAACATGTTTTCTACTAGTAAACAAACGCTTCAATACATTTTCCATTACAGATTCTAATAAATTATAATCCCTTTTTGGAGGACTGTAGACACAGAGGACAATGAGTTGCTCAAGCTCAACACAGGAAAATTCAGCAGTACGCTCAATAGAAAGAGCCACAATATCTTTACGTTCTTTACATTTTAAATTATTAGATACAAATATAAGAGAGCCCCCACGAATGGCTTTCTTTCTTGAGAACGCACTGCTAAGTGAATAAAATTCATTGTTGAACAATAGTTCATGACTTTTTAACCAATGTTCTGTAATACAAAAATGTGAACATTGTGTTCCTTTATATAAAGTTCTATTTGTAGTAGTTTTTCAGATATGCCTTCAATATTTTGGTGAACTAAGTTTAAACTACTAGAAGTATTGTTAATATACTCAGAATTATTACAACCAATATTATTATCAGTGTCTTTAAAAAAAGTAGACCGAATGGGCTCAAAACCATGGCCAGTTTTTTTACCTGTTGTCTTACAAACTAGTTTTTTGAGATAATATCCCAAGTTAATAAGTCATTATTACTAAGCTCAAAAGGAGCTGGTTTATAAGCCAATAATTTGGCTTTATTCAATAAAAAATTTGATAACAATACAGCTATCTGACATCGTAAAAATTTTGATAGTAAATAACTATCTAATGTCAAAAAGTAATTATTCTGTAATAAAAGATTACAGTCAAATAATTCTATATTCCTACAATATGTGGTCAAGGTATGTAATTTTCTATTCATATTGTATCTAATGTTGTTTTCAATTTGTGTAAAAGATTTGCTATATGGCAGTGTTGACAGTATAACCTGTTTAACTTGCAAGTTTGATAACTGTTCGTAAAATTTAATGATAGTTTTAGCGTTTACACTATCTCTTCTCCCAATAAGTATCACTATTGTTGTTTGTGGGCAATGTGTACTGGTTAATACCTTATTAATTATTTGAGAGTAGGATGCCCCAGGAAATGAAAGGGTTATGACCGAATTACCCAGATGTTGAACTAAGTGATAACCTAAACTTTTGCCTATTTCATCACAATAAACAACAGTCTTTCCAACGTTTAAAGGTTGTGTAATTTTTGTTACAGGACTATTACAGCAAGTGTTATTTGTGTTTATAATATTGTCACATATACTGCCCACAGAGTCAACCATTGGAGATGTTGACTCGTCCCGGGATGTTATAGACAAGGAAGAACATGTCAGGGATTTTTCACAGTCAGGTGTTTCATTATATAATTTCTCAAGTGAATAGAACCTTTGTTCATTGCTGTGACAAGACTCCACCAAGCTATTCAATGCCTTAATGTACTCCCCAATTTCTTTCTGTGATGTTTTGTATTTTAAAGTTATAGACTCTAAGGAATCATGTAAACACATAATTTCTGTCTGTAATTGATGTATATCAGTCTCATATTGCTCTGTTTGGGTGTATAATTGTTTTTTACTTGTTTCTATTAGTTGTTTTAACTGTACATTTGATTTACAAGTCTTAAGATATTTGTTCGCTCCTATTCTAAGCTTTTTCATGTTTTTCTGTGACTTAGAAATAAATTTATTGAGTTTTATGTATTTTTTTAATTTATTCCTGCTACTACTTACTAATCTTATTGATCTTATTGATGATGATGATGTACTGGTGTTCGGCAATAACAAGTGGTCACCGGTTTTGTCTATTGCTGTAATAGGAATATTCAATGCTGAGTTTTGTATTGGGTGCGAGGTGATGGGCTCATCAAAATCTGTCTCTGTCCTCCTACACATTAGTTCATTATACAGACTGTTGGAAAGGTCTGCTTGATCAACCGATTTAAGATTTTCCCTAAGAGTGATGGAGTTGTGAACATCACTCAGCTCGCACTCTAAAACGCTTATACGTTTCAAAGCACGTTCATGGGTGTCGCTACACTCTTCTAGACCCCTCACTGTTGACTGGAGGTGATCCCGCTGAAGTGTGAGCTCCATGACCTGTGTATGTAGCTCAGCCAACTCTTGTTTGAGTTGGGTGTTTCTCTCAATTACAGTTAGTATTTCCTTTTCACTGTCATCCCGTTCCTCTAACAACTGTTTGTTGAGATTTTTGCAAATCTCCAGTTCCTTTATAGTGTGGTTAAACTTCTGTTGCAAGTCACGGGATACAGCACTACGGGTCATCATTTTTTATATTTTGTTTGCTAATAAATATCAGTAAAAACACAATTGACAAGACTATTATAAAGATAAAAACCTGTAGTATATGTGTGTGTATCAATGTCTTCAACAAACCCAATATATTTGAAATAATATATTCAAATTAGATATTAAATTGAATTGTTTAGGTACTTAGCATAATTATCATCCAAATCAATATAGAACTAGGTACATTACGCTTTAAATGATACTAAGTTATGATTACATTTCCAATTTCACAAAAAAAAAAATCTATAATAGGTAAATCAAATCCAGAAGAGTGTACTTGTGTTTTAGTAAATAAGTGTATCCCGATATGTGATGTGATGTTTGTTCAGTAGGGCATATAGCTACTAGGTACCCTACCATAAAATTTTATGTTCGATATTTGTTTTTTACAGATTACTATAAACGTAATTCTACTGATTATATTCGTTTCACAATATTAGTTTGTTTTTATGAAGTTTTTGATCACTAATAACAGTTTTTTGTAGGTATACTTTCGTTCACTTAATTTTTCACAACGGTAAAAATTTTCAAAATTTATGATCGATCACTTAATTCACATATAACTTCGTATTCGCCTTGTGCTTTAATATAATATTATTTACGATAATTTTCTATGTGTTAAATTGTACTTTAAACACTTTTATAGGGTTTTATACTTTAAATTTTATAATTTTTCTATATAAAAATATACAGAGACACTGTTTACGTTACGGCAGTAGTGTTGAATGATAGTAATGAATCTGCAGGACGAGAAAGAAGTAGACATAGGTCGCGAAGCCTAGCGAGCTGTCCTATCTGACTGCTCCGTCAGAGAATCAGCGAGAATAGATTGAGTTTGGAGTATAGTATAGTGTAAATTGGTGGTTACTCGATTAGTCGATAATTGTGAAAGCTGTCTACTATACTATATGATAATTTACAAATATAGTGATAAGTACGATCATAATAACCCGATTCGATATTACAATGGCACCGACATCATTTTAATAAGATACATTTTCATATTCTTCAGCAGCTGTTTATAAACACATTCTATTTAAAAGACGACTTTGTCGTTAAACTACTCCAGCCTCCATCCAGCCCGAGCACTGCAGTTGGACGATCTCTCGCTATGAGAAAATTTACAGAACTGGCTTGCGCATGCGTTAGTCAAGATAATACTATTGAGCGTGTGCAGAGGAAACGTTCATTGAGAAAATAAATATAAGACGGTGGGGTCCTGGGGAGTGGGGGGATTGGTGATAAATGAATATTTAACTCCTAACTTCTTCTACATGCTTGGTGTAGTATTCTCACAGAGCGTGGGCGACAGTAAGCCTACCAAGTCAAGGTTGAGCTCGAGTTGTTTCTCGGATCCACCATATTAATTTCAGCAAGACAGGTTTTCACTCTTAACTGAAAATACGTTTCACATGTAAAAAACGATCTCCACCTTCTCTCCTTCTTTTAAGATTATCTCGAAGAATTGTGTTTTTAAATTAAGTATGCTCAGCCGTATCCACAGCGCCGCTAGAGCAGTGACGGTACACGGAGTCCGACTCCACAAGCACACCTCAGACAGGTATTTGGCAAAACAGCTATGACCTGTGAGAAACTGAGTGAGATGGTACGTCGGAGTACCGTGGGCCCTCGCAACATCAAGAGGTACATATATAGACCATGGGAGCAGATTGCTCAAATGCGGAAAAGTCAAAGTACCAAGTCGTTTATACGACATGGTACACTTTTTATACTTATGTACAAAAAGGTAAATGAATCTGCAGGAAGAGAAAGTATTATGCATGGATCACTAAGCCTAGTGATTTGTCGTCTCAGACTATCCTGTCAGAGATTTAACGAGAATAAAGTTTAGAGTATACTCGATTCTTCTTTAGTAGCGTTTATAAATTGTTTCTTATTTTAAGACGACTTTGTCATCGAACTAGTCCAGCCAGAGCATTGCTTATGAACGACCTTACGCTATAAGACCATTTACAGAATTGACTTGCGCATGCGTTAGGCTAGATAATCCTATTAAGCAACTGTAAATAGAAGAGGAAACGTTCATTCATTAGAATAAAAATACAATGAAGGCGAGGTCGCGGGGTATTAAATTAATATTCAACTCCTAATCTCTTCGACATGCTTGGTGTGTAGTATTCTCACAGCGCGTGGGCGAGAGTAAACTTACCAGGCCAGAGCACCCGGCACTAGAAACATTGGTACAGACCTTGTGGTTAGTGGTTTCAAGTCAGTGACATCCGCTGGATCTCTACACGTAAAAATGGGACAAATTATTTATCATTTTTTTTTTACGTGTGGTAGTCTTCACGGATGTTTTGCCGGACTCCTACCGACTAACACCACATGGTGCCCTTATCTGCCTATAGCCAGGAACCCCGTATGAGCCCTCGATAGGCTAGCTCCAAGGCTCCCGACAAACTCGGTTCGCCAACTCAGCCTAGTCTACGGGATCCACTATTTATATATCTCAACAAGTCAGGCTTGCACTTCTTACTGAATTACGTTTAACATGTAAAAATTCTGATATATATATTCTCTTCTTCACTTAAGACCATCATGGAAAACGAATTGGGAATCTAAGAATGCAGAAGATTCAAATATCAATTGATTCCGTTTTCTATTTATTTTACCTTGACAATTATGAAATTCTTTACCATAATGATGAAGCATCTACTTAAATACCAAACTTAAACACCACCAGCAAGCCGAAGGTACTCATGGCCAGCTGGGCTCCATCTTTAGCGAGCACCAAGCTGGTTATACTTAAATACGTTACTTTTCTCAAAGTCTTCTCTCAAAACAGCTTCTTTTTTGAAATGTCAACAAGGTCTTCACTGGAAACTTTGTATCCTTAGTTGCTACTGCAAAATCATTTATAATATGAATATTGAAATTGAATATGGCAGGTTGGCATGAAAGTGTCAGCATTAAGCTAGAAAAGGATGTGAAAACGAAGTGAGGGGCGACTGACGAAGAATGTATATTGTGCAAAAGCAGAGGGTAGAAGGAGACAGGGTAGATCGAGACTTAGATATAAAGGCTACGTGAGCCTTAAACGATGAACTCTTAAACGGTGAGTTTGAAACAATTCGGATATCCAAACGTACATGTATGAAGCGATTAATGAATCCGCAGGACGAGAAAGATGAAGGCATAGATCGCGAAGCCCTGCGACCTGTCCATTCAGACTGCTCCGTCAGGGATTTGATAGTTTTAAAGTACAGCATAACGTAAATTGATGGTTACTCTATTAGTCGATAGTTGTGACAGGTGTCATGTTCTGCTACGTGATAATTTCGAAATGTAGTGATAAGTACGATGATAATAACCCGATTTGAAATTACAATTGCACCGACATCGTTTTAATAAGATACAATTTCATATTCTTTATCGTTTATGAACTATTTCTATTATAAGATGACTTTGTCATTAAACTACTTTAGCCTCTAGCCCGAGCAATGAATTTGGACGACCTAACGCTATGAGAATATTTACAGAACTGGCATGCGCATGCGTCAGCCAAGATAATCCTATTGAGCGTGTGCAGAGGAAACGTTCATTCATTAACATAAATATAAGGCGGGGGGTCGCGGGGTGAAAATTGGCATTTAACTCCTAACTTCTTCTACATGCTTAGTGTGTAGTATCCTCACAGAGCGTGGGCGACAGTAAACTTACCAAGTCAAGGCACCCAGCTGTATTCGTTTCGAGTCGAGCTGCTGAGATCGATACACGTAGAAAAAGGGTAATCATTTATCTATTTTTTTTCCTGTGGTAGTCTTCAAAGATGTTTTGGGGACTCCTACCGAATAACACCACACGGTACCCCTCCATCTGCCTATGGCCAGGAGTCCCGGGCGAGCCTTCGATACTGCGGGGATATATATACCTATATATATATATATATACCTATATATAAATATACCTACCCATATGCAAAAAAGCTTGAGATATCCATTTTCTCTCGTAATACCGTCTTAATACCATCTCAAAAAATCTAATGTTGAAGGAACGAGTGCACAAGATTGAAATCTCCATTGGTTCCATTTTCTATTTACTCTAATTTGTCAAAATAATGTTACTTTTTGTATCTATTCACTGTCCTTTGAGGCATCTACTTAGTTTGCAGATCCTTGCCATTTGTATCCTCAGTTGCTACTACAAAATCATTTATAGGAATATTTAAATTGAATATGGCAGGTTGGCATGAAAGTGTCAGCATTAAGCCAGAAAACGATGTGCTCCATTGGTTTGGTTACGTACAACTAAGTGAGGAACGATTGATGAAGAAAATATATTGTGCAGAAGCAGAGGTTAGAAGGAGTCAGGCCAGATCGAGACTTAGATGTAAAGGCCAAGTGAGCAGATGTCACAAAAGCGGAGGGGTCAAAAGAATTTGAATACCCAAATGTACACGTATGAAGCGAATAATGAATCTGCAGGACGAGAAAGAAATAGACATAGGTCGCGAAGCCTAGCGAGCTGTCCTATCTGACTGCTCCGTCAGAGAATCAGCGAGAATAGATTGAGTTTGGAGTATAGTATAGTGTAAATTGGTGGTTACTCGATTAGTCGATAGTTGTGAAAGCTGTCTACTATACTATATGATAATTTACAAATATAGTGATAAGTACGATCATAATAACCCGATTCGATATTACAATGGCACCGACATCATTTTAATAAGATACATTTTCATATTCTTCAGCAGCTGTTTATAAACACATTCTATTTAAAAGACGACTTTGTCGTTAAACTACTCCAGCCTCCATCCAGCCCGAGCACTGCAGTCGGACGATCTCTCGCTATGAGAAAATTTACAGAACTGGCTTGCGCATGCGTTAGTCAAGATAATACTATTGAGCGTGTGCAGAGGAAACGTTCATTGAGAAAATAAATATAAGACGGTGGGGTCCTGGGGAGTGGGGGGATTGGTGATAAATGAATATTTAACTCCTAACTTCTTCTACATGCTTGGTGTAGTATTCTCACAGAGCGTGGGCGACAGTAAGCCTACCAAGTCAAGGTTGAGCTCGAGTTGTTTCTCGGATCCACCATATTAATTTCAGCAAGACAGGTTTTCACTCTTAACTGAAAATACGTTTCACATGTAAAAAACGATCTCCACCTTCTCTCCTTCTTTTAAGATTATCTCGAAGAATTGTGTTTTTAAATTAAGTATGCTCAGCCGTATCCACAGCGCCGCTAGAGCAGTGACGGTACACGGAGTCCGACTCCACAAGCACACCTCAGACAGGTATTTGGCAAAACAGCTATGACCTGTGAGAAACTGAGTGAGATGGTACGTCGGAGTACCGTGGGCCCTCGCAACATCAAGAGGTACATATATAGACCATGGGAGCAGATTGCTCAAATGCGGAAAAGTCAAAGTACCAAGTCGTTTATACGACATGGTACACTTTTTATACTTATGTACAAAAAGGTAAATGAATCTGCAGGAAGAGAAAGTATTATGCATGGATCACTAAGCCTAGTGATTTGTCGTCTCAGACTATCCTGTCAGAGATTTAACGAGAATAAAGTTTAGAGTATACTCGATTCTTCTTTAGTAGCGTTTATAAATTGTTTCTTATTTTAAGACGACTTTGTCATCGAACTAGTCCAGCCAGAGCATTGCTTATGAACGACCTTACGCTATAAGACCATTTACAGAATTGACTTGCGCATGCGTTAGGCTAGATAATCCTATTAAGCAACTGTAAATAGAAGAGGAAACGTTCATTCATTAGAATAAAAATACAATGAAGGCGAGGTCGCGGGGTATTAAATTAATATTCAACTCCTAATCTCTTCGACATGCTTGGTGTGTAGTATTCTCACAGCGCGTGGGCGAGAGTAAACTTACCAGGCCAGAGCACCCGGCACTAGAAACATTGGTACAGACCTTGTGGTTAGTGGTTTCAAGTCAGTGACATCCGCTGGATCTCTACACGTAAAAATGGGACAAATTATTTATCATTTTTTTTTTACGTGTGGTAGTCTTCACGGATGTTTTGCCGGACTCCTACCGACTAACACCACATGGTGCCCTTATCTGCCTATAGCCAGGAACCCCGTATGAGCCCTCGATAGGCTAGCTCCAAGGCTCCCGACAAACTCGGTTCGCCAACTCAGCCTAGTCTACGGGATCCACTATTTATATATCTCAACAAGTCAGGCTTGCACTTCTTACTGAATTACGTTTAACATGTAAAAATTCTGATATCTATATTCTCTTCTTCACTTAAGACCATCATGGAAAACGAATTGGGAATCTAAGAATGCAGAAGATTCAAATATCAATTGATTCCGTTTTCTATTTATTTTACCTTGACAATTATGAAATTCTTTACCATAATCACTGTCCTTTGAAGCATCTACTTAAATACCAAACTTAAACACCACCAGCAAGCCGAAGGTACTCATGGCCAGCTGGGCTCCATCTTTAGCGAGCACCAAGCTGGTTATACTTAAATACGTTACTTTTCTCAAAGTCTTCTCTCAAAACAGCTTCTTTTTTGAAATGTCAACAAGGTCTTCACTGGAAACTTTGTATCCTTAGTTGCTACTGCAAAATCATTTATAATATGAATATTGAAATTGAATATGGCAGGTTGGCATGAAAGTGTCAGCATTAAGCTAGAAAAGGATGTGAAAACGAAGTGAGGGGCGACTGACGAAGAATGTATATTGTGCAAAAGCAGAGGGTAGAAGGAGACAGGGTAGATCGAGACTTAGATATAAAGGCTACGTGAGCCTTAAACGATGAACTCTTAAACGGTGAGTTTGAAACAATTCGGATATCCAAACGTACATGTATGAAGCGATTAATGAATCCGCAGGACGAGAAAGATGAAGGCATAGATCGCGAAGCCCTGCGACCTGTCCATTCAGACTGCTCCGTCAGGGATTTGATAGTTTTAAAGTACAGCATAACGTAAATTGATGGTTACTCTATTAGTCGATAGTTGTGACAGGTGTCATGTTCTGCTACGTGATAATTTCGAAATGTAGTGATAAGTACGATGATAATAACCCGATTTGAAATTACAATTGCACCGACATCGTTTTAATAAGATACAATTTCATATTCTTTATCGTTTATGAACTATTTCTATTATAAGATGACTTTGTCATTAAACTACTTTAGCCTCTAGCCCGAGCAATGAATTTGGACGACCTAACGCTATGAGAATATTTACAGAACTGGCATGCGCATGCGTCAGCCAAGATAATCCTATTGAGCGTGTGCAGAGGAAACGTTCATTCATTAACATAAATATAAGGCGGGGGGTCGCGGGGTGAAAATTGGCATTTAACTCCTAACTTCTTCTACATGCTTAGTGTGTAGTATCCTCACAGAGCGTGGGCGACAGTAAACTTACCAAGTCAAGGCACCCGGCTGTATTCGTTTCGAGTCGAGCTGCTGAGATCGATACACGTAGAAAAAGGGTAATCATTTATCTATTTTTTTTCCTGTGGTAGTCTTCAAAGATGTTTTGGGGACTCCTACCGAATAACACCACACGGTACCCCTCCATCTGCCTATGGCCAGGAGTCCCGGGCGAGCCTTCGATACTGCGGGGATATATATACCTATATATATATATATACCTATATATAAATATACCTACCCATATGCAAAAAAGCTTGAGATATCCATTTTCTCTCGTAATACCGTCTTAATACCATCTCAAAAAATCTAATGTTGAAGGAACGAGTGCACAAGATTGAAATCTCCATTGGTTCCATTTTCTATTTACTCTAATTTGTCAAAATAATGTTACTTTTTGTATCTATTCACTGTCCTTTGAGGCATCTACTTAGTTTGCAGATCCTTGCCATTTGTATCCTCAGTTGCTACTACAAAATCATTTATAGGAATATTTAAATTGAATATGGCAGGTTGGCATGAAAGTGTCAGCATTAAGCCAGAAAACGATGTGCTCCATTGGTTTGGTTACGTACAACTAAGTGAGGAACGATTGATGAAGAAAATATATTGTGCAGAAGCAGAGGTTAGAAGGAGTCAGGCCAGATCGAGACTTAGATGTAAAGGCCAAGTGAGCAGATGTCACAAAAGCGGAGGGGTCAAAAGAATTTGAATACCCAAATGTACACGTATGAAGCGAATAATGAATCTGCAGGACGAGAAAGAAATAGACATAGGTCGCGAAGCCTAGCGAGCTGTCCTATCTGACTGCTCCGTCAGAGAATCAGCGAGAATAGATTGAGTTTGGAGTATAGTATAGTGTAAATTGGTGGTTACTCGATTAGTCGATAGTTGTGAAAGCTGTCTACTATACTATATGATAATTTACAAATATAGTGATAAGTACGATCATAATAACCCGATTCGATATTACAATGGCACCGACATCATTTTAATAAGATACATTTTCATATTCTTCAGCAGCTGTTTATAAACACATTCTATTTAAAAGACGACTTTGTCGTTAAACTACTCCAGCCTCCATCCAGCCCGAGCACTGCAGTCGGACGATCTCTCGCTATGAGAAAATTTACAGAACTGGCTTGCGCATGCGTTAGTCAAGATAATACTATTGAGCGTGTGCAGAGGAAACGTTCATTGAGAAAATAAATATAAGACGGTGGGGTCCTGGGGAGTGGGGGGATTGGTGATAAATGAATATTTAACTCCTAACTTCTTCTACATGCTTGGTGTAGTATTCTCACAGAGCGTGGGCGACAGTAAGCCTACCAAGTCAAGGTTGAGCTCGAGTTGTTTCTCGGATCCACCATATTAATTTCAGCAAGACAGGTTTTCACTTTTAACTGAAAATACGTTTCACATGTAAAAAACGATCTCCACCTTTTTCCTTCTTTTAAGATTATCTCGAAGAATTGTGTTTTTAAATTAAGTATGCTCAGCCGTATCCACAGCGCCGCTAGAGCAGTGACGGTACACGGAGTCCGACTCCACAAGCACACCTCAGACAGGTATTTGGCAAACAGCTATGACCTGTGAGAAACTGAGTGAGATGGTACATCGGAGTATCGTGTGCCCTCGCGACATCAAGAGTTACATTTATAGACCATGGGAGCAGATTGCTCAAATGTGGAAAAGTCAAAGTACCAAGTCGTTTATACGACATGGTACACTTTTTATACTTATGTACAAAAAGGTTAATGAATCTGCAGGAAGAAAAAGTAGTATGCAGCGATCACGAAGCCTGGCGATTTGTCCTCTCAGACTACCCTGCCAGAGATTTAACGAGGATAGAGTATAGTATCAAACAATTTATAGTATCAACATTAAGTGTTTGAGTGTTTGTGTATGTGTGTCTCTGTGAGTGTATGTGAACGTATCTATTTATTCCACCACAGTGATAAGGGTGTATCTTATTATAACTTGTTAAATGTTACATTCTTTATCTTTTCACTGTCCTTTGAGGGATCTGCTTAGTTTGCAGATCCTTGCTATTTTATCGTTTGCTTAATCAAGTGAATTGACTCAACTTGAACACCACCAGCTGATCGACGGGTACAAGTCATGGCCAGCTGGGCTCCCCTTGGTGTCTTCTCCAACGAGAGTCATTACGCTAGTCATACTTAAATACGTTACTTTTCTAAAGGTCGTCTCTTAAGTAAGCTTCGCTATAGAAATGACAACTACCACTTTTCACTTGCTGCTTCACTTGCTTGTATCCGCAGTTGCTACTACAAAATCGTTTATAGGAATATTTAAATTGAATATGGCATGTTGACCTTAAAGTGTCAGCATTAAGCTAGAAAAGTATGTGCTCCGTTGGTTTGGTCACGTACAGTGAAGTGAGGAACGAAGAACGATTGACGAAGAATGTATATTGTGCAAAAGCAGAGGGTAGAAGGAGTGAGGGTACATCGAGACTTAGATATAATGGCCACGTGAGCAGACGTCAAAAGAATTCAGATACGTACATGTATGAAGCGATAAATGAATCTGCAGGAATAGAAAGAAATAGGCATAGATCGCGAAGCCTGGCGACCTTTCCTCTCAGACTGCCCCGTCAGGGATTCAGTGAGAATAGATTGAGTTTGGAGTATAGTACAGTGTAAATTGGTGGTTACTCGATTAGTCGATAATTGTGAAAGCTGTCATTCTGCTATGTGATACTATGTGATAATTTACAAATGTAGTGATAAGTACGATCATAATAACCCGATTCGATATTACAATTGCACCGACATCATTTTAATAAGATACAATTTCATATTCTTTATCGTTTATGAACTATTTCTATTATAAGATGACTTTGTCATTAAACTACTTTAGCCTCTAGCCCGAGCAATGAATTTGGACGACCTAACGCTATGAGAATATTTACTGAACTGGCATGCGCATGCGTCAGCCAAGATAATCCTATTGAGCGTGTGCAGAGGAAACGTTCATTCATTAACATAAATATAAGGCGGGGGGTCGCGGGGTGAAAAATTGGCATTTAACTCCTAACTTCTTCTACATGCTTAGTGTGTAGTATCCTGACAGAGCGTGGGCGACAGTAAACTTACCAAGTCAAGGCACCAGGCTGTATTCGTTTCGAGTCGAGCTGCTGAGATCGATACACGTAGAAAAAGGGTAATCATTTATCTATTTTTTTTCCTGTGGTAGTCTTCATGGATGTTTTGGGGACTCCTACCGAATAACACCACACGGTACCCCTCCATCTGCCTATGGCCAGGAGTCCCGGGCGAGCCTTCGATACTGCGGGGATTCACCACATTGATCTCACCTTTTGTTAAATATACCTACCCATATGCAAAAAAGCTTGAGATATCCATTTTCTCTCGTAATACCATCTTAATACCATCTCAAAAAATCTAATGTTGAAGGAACGAGTGCACAAGATTGAAATCTCCATTGGTTCCATTTTCTATTTACTCTAATTTGTCAAAATAATGTTACTTTTTTTATCTATTCACTGTCCTTTGAGGCATCTACTTAGTTTGCAGATCCTTGCCATTTGTATCCTCAGTTGCTAATACAAAATCATTTATAGGAATATTTAAATTGAATATGGCAGGTTGGCATGAAAGTGTCAGCATTAAGCCAGAAAATGATGTGCTCCGTTGGTTTGGTTACGTACAACAAAGTGAGGAACGATTGATGAAGTAAATATATTGTGCAGAAGCAGAGGCTAGAAGGAGTCGGGGCAGAACGAAACTTAGATGTAAAGGCCAAGTGAGCAGATGTCACAAAAGCGGAGGGGTCAAAAGAATTTGAATACCCAAATGTACACGTATGAAGCGATTAAAGAATCTGCAGGACGAGAAAGAAGTAGACATAGGTCGCGAAGTCTAGCGAGCTGTCCTATCTGACTGCTCCGTCAGAGAATCAGCGAGAATAGATTGAGTTTGGAGTATAGTATAGTGTAAATTGGTGGTTACTCGATTATTGTGATAGCTGTCATTCTGCTATGTGATACTATGTGATAATTTACAAATATAGTGATAAGTACGATCATAATAACCCGATTCTATATTACAATGGCACCGACATCATTTTAATAAGATACATTGTCATCTTCTTCAGCAGCTGTATATAAATACTATGACCTGTGAGAAACTGAGTGAGATGGTACATCGGAGTACCATGTGCCCTCGCGACATCAAGAGTTACTTTTATAGACCATGGGAGCAGATTGCTCAAATGTGGAAAAGTCAAAGTACCAAGTCGTTTGCTTAATCAAGTGAATTGACTCAACTTGAACACCACCAGCTGATCGACGGGTACAAGTCATGGCCAGCTGGGCTCCCCTTGGTGTCTTCTCCAACGAGAGTCATTACGCTAGTCATACTTAAATACGTTACTTTTCTAAAGGTCATCTCTTAAGTAAGCTTCGCTATAGAAATGACAACAACCACTTGTCACTTGTTACTTCACTTGCTTGTATCCGCAGTTGCTACTACAAAATCATTTATAGGAATATTTAAATTCAATATGGCATGTTGACCTTAAAGTGTCAGCATTAAGCTAGAAAAGTATGTGCTCCGTTGGTTTGGTCACGTACAGTGAAGAGAGGAACGAAGAACGATTGACGAAGAATGTATATTGTACAAAAGCAGAGGGTAGAAGGAGTCAGGGTACATCGAGACATAGATATAATGGCCACGTGAGCAGACGTCAAAAGAATTCAGATACGTACATGTATGAAGCGATAAATGAATCTGCAGGAATAGAAAGAAATAGGCATAGATCGCGAAGCCTGGCGACCTTTCCTCTCAGATTGCCCCGTCAGGGATTCAGTGAGAATAGATTGAGTTTGGAGTATAGTATAGTGTAAATTGGTGGTTACTCGAATAGTAGATAATTGTGAAAGCTGTCATTCTGCTATGTGGTACTACATGATAATTTACAAATATAGTGATAAGTACGATCATAATAACCCGATTCTATATTACAATGGCACCGACATCATTTTAATAAGATACATTTTCATCTTCTTCAGCAGCTGTTTATAAACACATTCTATTTTAAAGACGACTTTTTCGTTAAACTACTCAAGCCTCCATCCAGCCCGAGTACTGCAGTTGGACGATCCCTCGCTATGAGAAAATTTACAGAACTGGCTTGCGCATGCGTTAGTCAATATAATACTATTGAGCGTGTGCAGAGGAAACGTTCATTGAGAAAATACATATAAGACGGTGGGGTCCTGAGGAGTGGGGGGATTGGTGATAAATGAATATTTAACTCCTAACTTCTTCTACATGCTTGGTGTAGTATCCTCACAGAGCGTGGGCGACAGTAAACCTACCAAGTCAATGTTTAGCTCGAGTTGTTTAATCTACCATTTATCGGTAAGATAGGCTCAGGGCTCTAGACAGGCTTTTTCCACCAACGCGGTCTCGTCTTCTCGGATCCACCATATTAATTTCAGCAAGACAGGTTTGCACTCTTAACTGAAAATACGTTTCACATGTAAAAAACGATCTCCACCTTCTCTCCTTCTTTTAAGATTATCTCGAAGAATTGTGTTTTTAAATTAAGTATGCTCAGCCGTATCCACAGCGCCGCTAGAGCAGTGACGGTACACGGAGTCCGACTCCACAACCACACCTCAGACAGGTAATTGGCAAAACAGTATGAGCATATGCATTGAGCATTGCATTTGGACGACCTCACGCTATGAGACCATTTACAGAATTGACTTGCTCATGCGTTAGGCTACATAATCCTATTGAGCGAGCGAGAAGAGGAAACGTTCATTCATTAGAATAAAAATACAATGACGGCGGGGTCGCGGGGTATTAAATGAACATTCATCGCCTAACGTCTTCTACATGCTTGGTGTGTAGTATCCTAACAGCGCGTGGGCGAGAGTAAACTTACCAGGCCAGGGCATCCGGCACTAGAAACATTGGTACGGACCGTGGTTGGTGGTGATGGGATCTCTACACCTAAAAAAGAACTTATCATTTATTAACCATTTTTTTAACGTGTGGGTGACTTTATTAAATGGAACATACAAACAATAAAACATAGTGCCCTTACATCTGCCTATAGCCACGAGTCCCGGAGAGCCCTTGATAGGCTAGCCCAGGGCTTCCGACAAAATTTGTTCCCTAACGCGGCTGAGTCTTCGGGGATCATATACCTACATGCAAAAAAGACCCAAAATATCCGTCTTCTTTCGTTCGCTTAAGACCATTTCAAAATTTATAATTTTGAAGCTTAGAGTGCAGAAGATTCACATTTTCATAGATTCCATTTTCTATTTATTCTAACTAATATTTTTTTCTTTTACAAAGGTAAGTACAATATCATTCAAATTAGGCATAGGATACAGATTTTACCCTTGCGAGATACTGGTATCCGCATTTGGTTTTCCTGTCTAACAGATTACCAGGCTCCCGTCGAGCAGACTAGTACTAAACTTGAGTTAGTTCCGTAAGCTTGGCCATTTGGATTTACTGTTTAAGTACATACTTAGCATCAACCAGCCAGCAATTGTAGTCTAATTTTATTAATTTGTTGTACACAACGTTTAACATTGTGTCTGTGTGTGTTAGTGCGTGTGCGTGTATGTGTGTGTGTGTGTATGTGTGTGTGTGTGTATGTGTGTGTGTGTGTGTGTGTGTGTACGTGTGTGGGATGTACGTGACCATATATATTTATTCCACCACAGTGATAAGGGTGTATCTTGTGATACTTGTCAAATGTTACATTCTTTATCTATTCACTGTCCTTTGAGGCATCTGCTTAGTTTGCAGATCCTTGCCATTTTACCCTTTGCTTAACCAAGTGAATTGACTCAACTTGAACACCACCAGCTGATCGACGGGTACAAGTCATGGCCACCTGGGCTCCCCTTGGTGTCTTCTCCAACGAGAGTAACGCTGGTCATACTTAAATACGTTAGTATTTTAAAAGTCATCTCTTAAGTAAGCTTCATTTTTGAAATAACAGCAAGGTCTTCACTTGAAAATTTGTATCCTATGTACTACTACAAAATCATTAATAGGAATATTTAAATTGAATATGGCAGGTTGGCACAAAAGTGTCAGGCTAGAAAAGGATGCTCTCCTTTGATTTGGTCACGTACAACGAAGTGAGGAACGAGTGACAAAAAATGTATATTGTGCTAAAGCATAGGGTAGAAGGATTCAGGGCAGATCGAGACTTAGATATAAAGGGCACGTGAGCAGATGTCACAAAAGCGGAGGGGTCTAAAGTACTCGGATGCCCAAACTTTAGAGAACTGGCTTGCGCATATGTTAGCCAAGTTATTGAGCGTGTGCAGAGGAAACGTTCATTCATTAAGAGAAAATAAATATGCCTTATATTTATTTTCTCTTAATGAATGAACGTTCGTTAAGTTAAGGGTCGTTAGTGGGAGGAGGGAGGGTGATAAATGAATATTTTACTCCTATCTTCTTAGTACTAGTGTCCGGCATAACATCTGGGATCTCCATACGTAAAAAAGGGGTAATAATTAATCCACCATTTAATTTATTTTTTTTACATGTGGAATACCTCTTGAATGTAATGCCAGACTCATACCTACTAACATGACACACAAAACCCTTTCATCAGCGTATTGCCAGGATTCCCGGGTGAGCCTTCGGTAGAATAGCGTCAGGGCTCCCGACAGACATTGTCCGCCAATGCGGCCTCGTCTTTGGGAATCCACCATATTACTCTTAACAATACAGATTTGCGCTCTTATGTGAAAATACGTTTCACATGTAAAAAACGATCATCATCTTTTCTCCTTCTCTTAATTCACTTCTTGTAGAAACGAGTTGTTAAGTTAAGAATGAAACAGATTCAAGCATCCTTTGATTCCGTTTTTTATTTATTTAACCTTGTCAACTATTAAATGCTTTTTTATATTACTGTCCTTTGAAACATCTGCATAGTTTGCAGATACTAGCTATTTAGCTGCACAATCAACATTATGCAGCTAAATAGCCAGTATCGACAGATCCAGCCCAACCCCGTGAGAGTACTCCAGGTCCATCCCAAGCCGTACACATAGCAAGCGTATGCTCAGCCATGTCGGTAGCAGTAACGGCACACGGAGTCGGTCTCCACAGCCACCACCTCACACAGGTATTTGGCAAATCAGCCATGACCTGTGAGAAGCTGAGTAAGATGGTACGTCGGAGTACCGTGTACCCTCGCTACATCAAGAATTACATATATAGACCACCGGAGCAGATTGCTCAAACACGGCAAAATCAAACGTACCCAGACGTATATTACCCGCGACCTCGGGTTATTGAATTAATATTCAACTCCTAACCTCTTCTACATGCTTGGTGTGTAGTATTCTCACAGCGCGTGGGCGAGAGTAAACTTACCAGGCCAGAGCACCCGGCACTAGAAACATTGGTATGGACCTTGTGGTTAGTGGTTTTAAGTCTGTAACATCCGCTGGATCTCCGCTGGATCCGCTGTAGAAGTAGACAGGGTAGATCGAGACTTAGATATAAAGGCTACGTGAGCAAATGTCTCTTAAACGGTGAGTTGAAAGAATTCGGATATCCAAACATACATCTATGAAGCGATTAATGAATCCGCAAGACGAGAAAGATGAAGGCATAGATCGCGAAGCCCTGCGACCTGTCCTTTCAGACTGCTCCGTCAGGGATTTGATAGTTTTAAAGTACAGTATAACGTAAATTGATGGTTACTCTATTAGTCGATAGTTGTGACAGGTGTCATGTTCTGCTACGTGATAATTTCGAAATGTAGTGATAAGTACGATGATAATAACCCGATTTGAAATTACAATTGCACCGACATCGTTTTAATAAGATACAATTTCATATTCTTTTTCGTTTATGAACTATTTCTATTATAAGATGACTTTGTCATTAAACCCAAGATATTCCTATTGAGCGTGTGCAGAGGAAACGTTCATTCATTAACATAAATATAAGGCGGAGGGTCGCGGGGTGAAAAATTAGCATTTAACTCCTAACTTCTTCTACATGCTTAGTGTGTAGTATCCTGACAGAGCGTGGGCGACAGTAAACTTACCAAGTCAAGGCACCCGGCTGTATTTGTTTCGAGTCGAGCTGCTGAGATCGATACACGTAGAAAAAGGGTAATCATTTATCTATGTTTTTTCCTGTGGTAGTCTTCATGGATGTTTTGGGGACTCCTACCGAATAACACCACACGGTACCCCTCCATCTGCCTATGGCCAGGAGTCCCGGGCGAGCCTTCGATACTGCGGGGATTCACCACATTGATCTCACTTTTTGTTAAATATACCTACCCATATGCAAAAAAGCTTGAGATATCCATTTTCTCTCGTAATACCATCTTAATACCATCTCAAAAAATCTAATGTTGAAGGAACGAGTGCACAAGATTGAAATCTCCATTGGTTCCATTTTCTATTTACTCTAATTTGTCAAAATAATGTTACATTCTTTATCAATTCACTGTCCTTTGAGGCATCTACTTAGTTTGCAGATCCTTTCCATTTGTATCCTCAGTTGGTACTACAAAATCATTTATAGGAATATTTAAATTGAATATGGCAGGTTGGCATGAAAGTGTCAGCATTAAGCCAGAAAATGATGTGCTCCGTTGGTTTGGTTACGTACAACAAAGTGAGGAACGATTGATGACGAAAATATATTGTGCAGAAGCAGAGGCTAGAAGGAGTCAGGCCAGATCGAGACTTAGTTGTAAAGGCCAAGTGAGCAGATGTCACAAAAGCGGAGGGGTCAAAAGAATTTGAATACCCAAATGTACACGTATGAAGCGAATAATGAATCTGCAGGACGAGAAAGAAGTAGACATAGGTCGCGAAGCCTAGCGAGCTGTCCTATCTGACTGCTCCGTCAGAGAATCAGCGAGAATAGATTGAGTTTGGAGTATAGTATAGTGTAAATTGGTGGTTACTCGATTAGTCGATAATTGTGAAAGCTGTCTACTATACTATATGATAATTTACAAATATAGTGATAAGTGCGATCATAATAACCCGATTCGATATTACAATGGCACCGACATCATTTTAATAAGATACATTTTCATATTCTTCAGCAGCTGTTTATAAACACATTCTATTTAAAAGACGACTTTTTCGTTAAACTACTCCAGCCTCCATCCAGCCCGAGCACTGCAGTCGGACGATCTCTCGCTATGAGAAAATTTACAGAACTGGCTTGCGCATGCGTTAGTCAAGATAATACTATTGAGCGTGTGCAGAGGAAACGTTCATTGAGAAAATAAATATAAGACGGTGGGGTCCTGGGGAGTGGGGGGATTGGTGATAAATGAATATTTAACTCCTAACTTCTTCTACATGCTTGGTGTAGTATCCTCACAGAGCGTGGGCGACAGTAAACCTACCAAGTCAATATTTAGCTCATTATACATTTTCTAGAATGTGAGGTGATTCTAGTTGGCTCACAAAATAAATTTTGTAAGCCAAAAGACTTAAACAAATTTATAAATCTGATACATTTCGAAGACTGCACAAGTATGTCAACATTAAAATCCCCACACACCACAACATGTTTTCTACTAGTAAACAAACGCTTCAATACATTTTCCATTACAGATTCTAATAAATTATAATCCCTTTTTGGAGGACTGTAGACACAGAGGACAATGAGTTGCTCAAGCTCAACACAGGAAAATTCAGCAGTACGCTCAATAGAAAGAGCCACAATATCTTTACGTTCTTTACATTTTAAATTATTAGATACAAATATAAGAGAGCCCCCACGAATGGCTTTCTTTCTTGAGAACGCACTGCTAAGTGAATAAAATTCATTGTTGAACAATAGTTCATGACTTTTTAACCAATGTTCTGTAATACAAAAATGTGAACATTGTGTTCCTTTATATAAAGTTCTATTTGTAGTAGTTTTTCAGATATGCCTTCAATATTTTGGTGAACTAAGTTTAAACTACTAGAAGTATTGTTAATATACTCAGAATTATTACAACCAATATTATTATCAGTGTCTTTAAAAAAAGTAGACCGAATGGGCTCAAAACCATGGCCAGTTTTTTTACCTGTTGTCTTACAAACTAGTTTTTTGAGATAATATCCCAAGTTAATAAGTCATTATTACTAAGCTCAAAAGGAGCTGGTTTATAAGCCAATAATTTGGCTTTATTCAATAAAAAATTTGATAACAATACAGCTATCTGACATCGTAAAAATTTTGATAGTAAATAACTATCTAATGTCAAAAAGTAATTATTCTGTAATAAAAGATTACAGTCAAATAATTCTATATTCCTACAATATGTGGTCAAGGTATGTAATTTTCTATTCATATTGTATCTAATGTTGTTTTCAATTTGTGTAAAAGATTTGCTATATGGCAGTGTTGACAGTATAACCTGTTTAACTTGCAAGTTTGATAACTGTTCGTAAAATTTAATGATAGTTTTAGCGTTTACACTATCTCTTCTCCCAATAAGTATCACTATTGTTGTTTGTGGGCAATGTGTACTGGTTAATACCTTATTAATTATTTGAGAGTAGGATGCCCCAGGAAATGAAAGGGTTATGACCGAATTACCCAGATGTTGAACTAAGTGATAACCTAAACTTTTGCCTATTTCATCACAATAAACAACAGTCTTTCCAACGTTTAAAGGTTGTGTAATTTTTGTTACAGGACTATTACAGCAAGTGTTATTTGTGTTTATAATATTGTCACATATACTGCCCACAGAGTCAACCATTGGAGATGTTGACTCGTCCCGGGATGTTATAGACAAGGAAGAACATGTCAGGGATTTTTCACAGTCAGGTGTTTCATTATATAATTTCTCAAGTGAATAGAACCTTTGTTCATTGCTGTGACAAGACTCCACCAAGCTATTCAATGCCTTAATGTACTCCCCAATTTCTTTCTGTGATGTTTTGTATTTTAAAGTTATAGACTCTAAGGAATCATGTAAACACATAATTTCTGTCTGTAATTGATGTATATCAGTCTCATATTGCTCTGTTTGGGTGTATAATTGTTTTTTACTTGTTTCTATTAGTTGTTTTAACTGTACATTTGATTTACAAGTCTTAAGATATTTGTTCGCTCCTATTCTAAGCTTTTTCATGTTTTTCTGTGACTTAGAAATAAATTTATTGAGTTTTATGTATTTTTTTAATTTATTCCTGCTACTACTTACTAATCTTATTGATCTTATTGATGATGATGATGTACTGGTGTTCGGCAATAACAAGTGGTCACCGGTTTTGTCTATTGCTGTAATAGGAATATTCAATGCTGAGTTTTGTATTGGGTGCGAGGTGATGGGCTCATCAAAATCTGTCTCTGTCCTCCTACACATTAGTTCATTATACAGACTGTTGGAAAGGTCTGCTTGATCAACCGATTTAAGATTTTCCCTAAGAGTGATGGAGTTGTGAACATCACTCAGCTCGCACTCTAAAACGCTTATACGTTTCAAAGCACGTTCATGGGTGTCGCTACACTCTTCTAGACCCCTCACTGTTGACTGGAGGTGATCCCGCTGAAGTGTGAGCTCCATGACCTGTGTATGTAGCTCAGCCAACTCTTGTTTGAGTTGGGTGTTTCTCTCAATTACAGTTAGTATTTCCTTTTCACTGTCATCCCGTTCCTCTAACAACTGTTTGTTGAGATTTTTGCAAATCTCCAGTTCCTTTATAGTGTGGTTAAACTTCTGTTGCAAGTCACGGGATACAGCACTACGGGTCATCATTTTTTATATTTTGTTTGCTAATAAATATCAGTAAAAACACAATTGACAAGACTATTATAAAGATAAAAACCTGTAGTATATGTGTGTGTATCAATGTCTTCAACAAACCCAATATATTTGAAATAATATATTCAAATTAGATATTAAATTGAATTGTTTAGGTACTTAGCATAATTATCATCCAAATCAATATAGAACTAGGTACATTACGCTTTAAATGATACTAAGTTATGATTACATTTCCAATTTCACAAAAAAAAAAATCTATAATAGGTAAATCAAATCCAGAAGAGTGTACTTGTGTTTTAGTAAATAAGTGTATCCCGATATGTGATGTGATGTTTGTTCAGTAGGGCATATAGCTACTAGGTACCCTACCATAAAATTTTATGTTCGATATTTGTTTTTTACAGATTACTATAAACGTAATTCTACTGATTATATTCGTTTCACAATATTAGTTTGTTTTTATGAAGTTTTTGATCACTAATAACAGTTTTTTGTAGGTATACTTTCGTTCACTTAATTTTTCACAACGGTAAAAATTTTCAAAATTTATGATCGATCACTTAATTCACATATAACTTCGTATTCGCCTTGTGCTTTAATATAATATTATTTACGATAATTTTCTATGTGTTAAATTGTACTTTAAACACTTTTATAGGGTTTTATACTTTAAATTTTATAATTTTTCTATATAAAAATATACAGAGACACTGTTTACGTTACGGCAGTAGTGTTGAATGATAGTAATGAATCTGCAGGACGAGAAAGAAGTAGACATAGGTCGCGAAGCCTAGCGAGCTGTCCTATCTGACTGCTCCGTCAGAGAATCAGCGAGAATAGATTGAGTTTGGAGTATAGTATAGTGTAAATTGGTGGTTACTCGATTAGTCGATAATTGTGAAAGCTGTCTACTATACTATATGATAATTTACAAATATAGTGATAAGTACGATCATAATAACCCGATTCGATATTACAATGGCACCGACATCATTTTAATAAGATACATTTTCATATTCTTCAGCAGCTGTTTATAAACACATTCTATTTAAAAGACGACTTTGTCGTTAAACTACTCCAGCCTCCATCCAGCCCGAGCACTGCAGTTGGACGATCTCTCGCTATGAGAAAATTTACAGAACTGGCTTGCGCATGCGTTAGTCAAGATAATACTATTGAGCGTGTGCAGAGGAAACGTTCATTGAGAAAATAAATATAAGACGGTGGGGTCCTGGGGAGTGGGGGGATTGGTGATAAATGAATATTTAACTCCTAACTTCTTCTACATGCTTGGTGTAGTATTCTCACAGAGCGTGGGCGACAGTAAGCCTACCAAGTCAAGGTTGAGCTCGAGTTGTTTCTCGGATCCACCATATTAATTTCAGCAAGACAGGTTTTCACTCTTAACTGAAAATACGTTTCACATGTAAAAAACGATCTCCACCTTCTCTCCTTCTTTTAAGATTATCTCGAAGAATTGTGTTTTTAAATTAAGTATGCTCAGCCGTATCCACAGCGCCGCTAGAGCAGTGACGGTACACGGAGTCCGACTCCACAAGCACACCTCAGACAGGTATTTGGCAAAACAGCTATGACCTGTGAGAAACTGAGTGAGATGGTACGTCGGAGTACCGTGGGCCCTCGCAACATCAAGAGGTACATATATAGACCATGGGAGCAGATTGCTCAAATGCGGAAAAGTCAAAGTACCAAGTCGTTTATACGACATGGTACACTTTTTATACTTATGTACAAAAAGGTAAATGAATCTGCAGGAAGAGAAAGTATTATGCATGGATCACTAAGCCTAGTGATTTGTCGTCTCAGACTATCCTGTCAGAGATTTAACGAGAATAAAGTTTAGAGTATACTCGATTCTTCTTTAGTAGCGTTTATAAATTGTTTCTTATTTTAAGACGACTTTGTCATCGAACTAGTCCAGCCAGAGCATTGCTTATGAACGACCTTACGCTATAAGACCATTTACAGAATTGACTTGCGCATGCGTTAGGCTAGATAATCCTATTAAGCAACTGTAAATAGAAGAGGAAACGTTCATTCATTAGAATAAAAATACAATGAAGGCGAGGTCGCGGGGTATTAAATTAATATTCAACTCCTAATCTCTTCGACATGCTTGGTGTGTAGTATTCTCACAGCGCGTGGGCGAGAGTAAACTTACCAGGCCAGAGCACCCGGCACTAGAAACATTGGTACAGACCTTGTGGTTAGTGGTTTCAAGTCAGTGACATCCGCTGGATCTCTACACGTAAAAATGGGACAAATTATTTATCATTTTTTTTTACGTGTGGTAGTCTTCACGGATGTTTTGCCGGACTCCTACCGACTAACACCACATGGTGCCCTTATCTGCCTATAGCCAGGAACCCCGTATGAGCCCTCGATAGGCTAGCTCCAAGGCTCCCGACAAACTCGGTTCGCCAACTCAGCCTAGTCTACGGGATCCACTATTTATATATCTCAACAAGTCAGGCTTGCACTTCTTACTGAATTACGTTTAACATGTAAAAATTCTGATATCTATATTCTCTTCTTCACTTAAGACCATCATGGAAAACGAATTGGGAATCTAAGAATGCAGAAGATTCAAATATCAATTGATTCCGTTTTCTATTTATTTTACCTTGACAATTATCAAATTCTTTACCATAATGATGAAGCATCTACTTAAATACCAAACTTAAACACCACCAGCAAGCCGAAGGTACTCATGGCCAGCTGGGCTCCATCTTTAGCGAGCACCAAGCTGGTTATACTTAAATACGTTACTTTTCTCAAAGTCTTCTCTCAAAACAGCTTCTTTTTTGAAATGTCAACAAGGTCTTCACTGGAAACTTTGTATCCTTAGTTGCTACTGCAAAATCATTTATAATATGAATATTGAAATTGAATATGGCAGGTTGGCATGAAAGTGTCAGCATTAAGCTAGAAAAGGATGTGAAAACGAAGTGAGGGGCGACTGACGAAGAATGTATATTGTGCAAAAGCAGAGGGTAGAAGGAGACAGGGTAGATCGAGACTTAGATATAAAGGCTACGTGAGCCTTAAACGATGAACTCTTAAACGGTGAGTTTGAAACAATTCGGATATCCAAACGTACATGTATGAAGCGATTAATGAATCCGCAGGACGAGAAAGATGAAGGCATAGATCGCGAAGCCCTGCGACCTGTCCATTCAGACTGCTCCGTCAGGGATTTGATAGTTTTAAAGTTCAGCATAACGTAAATTGATGGTTACTCTATTAGTCGATAGTTGTGACAGGTGTCATGTTCTGCTACGTGATAATTTCGAAATGTAGTGAAAAGTACGATGATAATAACCCGATTTGAAATTACAATTGCACCGACATCGTTTTAATAAGATACAATTTCATATTCTTTATCGTTTATGAACTATTTCTATTATAAGATGACTTTGTCATTAAACTACTTTAGCCTCTAGCCCGAGCAATGAATTTGGACGACCTAACGCTATGAGAATATATACAGAACTGGCATGCGCATGCGTCAGCCAAGATAATCCTATTGAGCGTGTGCAGAGGAAACGTTCATTCATTAACATAAATATAAGGCGGGGGGTCGCGGGGTGAAAATTGGCATTTAACTCCTAACTTCTTCTACATGCTTAGTGTGTAGTATCCCCACAGAGCGTGGGCGACAGTAAACTTACCAAGTCAAGGTACCCGGCTGTATTCGTTTCGAGTCGAGCTGCTGAGATCGATACACGTAGAAAAAGGGTAATCATTTATCTATTTTTTTTCCTGTGGTAGTCTTCATGGATGTTTTGGGGACTCCTACCGAATAACACCACACGGTACCCCTCCATCTGCCTATGGCCAGGAGTCCCGGGCGAGCCTTCGATACTGCGGGGATTCACCACATTGATCTCACTTTTTGTTAAATATACCTACCCATATGCAAAAAAGCTTGAGATATCCATTTTCTCTCGTAATACCATCTTAATACCATCTCAAAAAATCTAATGTTGAAGGAACGAGTGCACAAGATTGAAATCTCCATTGGTTCCATTTTCTATTTACTCTAATTTGTCAAAATAATGTTACTTTTTTTATCTATTCACTGTCCTTTGAGGCATCTACTTAGTTTGCAGATCCTTGCCATTTGTATCCTCAGTTGCTAATACAAAATCATTTATAGGAATATTTAAATTGAATATGGCAGGTTGGCATGAAAGTGTCAGCATTAAGCCAGAAAACGATGTGCTCCGTTGGTTTGGTTACGTACAACAAAGTGAGGAACGATTGATGAAGAAAATATATTGTGCAGACGCAGAGGTTAGAAGGAGTCAGGGCAGATCGAAACTTAGATGTAAAGGCCAAGTGAGCAGATGTCACAAAAGCGGAGGGGTCAAAAGAATTTGAATACCCAAATGTACACGTATGAAGCGAATAATGAATCTGCAGGACGAGAAAGAAGTAGACATAGGTCGCGAAGCCTAGCGAGCTGTCCTATCTGACTGCTCCGTCAGAGAATCAGCGAGAATAGATTGAGTTTGGAGTATAGTATAGTGTAAATTGGTGGTTACTCGATTAGTCGATAATTGTGATAGCTGTCATTCTGCTATGTGATACTATGTGATAATATACAAATATAGTGATAAGTACGATCATAATAACCCGATTCTATATTACAATGGCACCGACATCATTTTAATAAGATACATTGTCATCTTCTTCAGCAGCTGTATATAAACACTATGACCTGTGAGAAACTGAGTGAGATGGTACATCGGAGTACCGTGTGCCCTCGCGACATCAAGAGTTACATTTATAGACCATGGGAGCAGATTGCTCAAATGTGGAAAAGTCAAAGTACCAAGTCGTTTGCTTAATCAAGTGAATTGACTCAACTTGAACACCACCAGCTGATCGACGGTTACAAGTCATGGCCAGCTGGGCTCCCCTTGGTGTCTTCTCCAACGAGAGTCATTACGCTAGTCATACTTAAATACGTTACTTTTCTAAAGGTCATCTCTTAAGTAAGCTTCGCTATAGAAATGACAACAACCACTTTTCACTTGCTGCTTCACTTGCTTGTATCCGCAGTTGCTACTACAAAATCATTTATAGGAATATTTAAATTGAATATGGCATGTTGACCTTAAAGTGTCAGCATTAAGTTTGAAAAGTATGTGCTCCGTTGGTTTGGTCACGTACAGTGAAGAGAGGAACGAAGAACGATTGACGAAGAATGTATATTGTACAAAAGCAGAGGGTAGAAGGAGTCAGGGTACATCGAGACTTAGATATAATGGTCACGTGAGCAGACGTCAAAAGAATTCAAATACGTACATGTATGAAGCGATAAATGAATCTGCAGGAATAGAAAGAAATAGGCATAGATCGCGAAGCGTGACGACCTTTCCTCTCAGACTGCCCCGTCAGGGATTCAGTGAGAATAGATTGAGTTTGGAGTATAGTATAGTCTAAATTGGTGGTTACTCGATTAGTCGATAATTATGAAAGCTGTCATTCTGCTATGTGATACTATGTGATAATTTACAAATATAGTGATAAGTACGATCATAATAACCCGATTCGATATTACAATGGCACCGACATCATTTTAATAAGATACATTTTCATCTTCTTCAGCAGCTGTTTATAAACACATTCTATTTTAAAGACGACTTTTTCGTTAAACTACTCCAGCCTCCATCCAGCCCGAGTACTGCAGTTGGACGATCCCTCGCTATGAGAAAATTTACAGAACTGGCTTGCGCATGCGTTAGTCAAGATAATACTATTGAGCGTGTGCAGAGGAAACGTTCATTGAGAAAATACAAATAAGACGGTGGGGTCCTGGGGAGTGGGAGGATTTGTGATAAATGAATATTTAACTCCTAACTTCTTCTACATGCTTGGTGTAGTATCCTAACAGCGCGTGGGCGAGAGTAAACTTACCAGGCCAGGGCATCCGGCACTAGAAACTACAAAATCATTTATAGGAATATTTAAATTGAATATGGCATGTTGACCTTAAAGTGTCAGCATTAAGCTAGAAATGTATGTGCTCCGTTGGTTTGGTCACGTACAGTGAAGAGAGGAACGAAGAACGATTGACCAAGAATGTATATTGTACAAAAGCAGAGGGTAGAAGGAGTCAGGATACATCGAGACTTAGATATAATAGCCACGTGAGCAGACGTCAAAAGAATTCAAATACGTACATGTATGAAGCGATAAATGAATCTGCAGGAATAGAAAGAAATAGGCATAGATCGCGAAGCCTGGCGACCTTTCCTCTCAGACTGCCCCGTCAGGGATTCAGTGAGAATAGATTGAGTTTGGAGTATAGTATAGTGTAAATTGGTGGTTACTCGAATAGTCGATAATTGTGAAAGCTGTCATTCTGCTATGTGGTACTATGTGATAATTTACAAATATAGTGATAAGTACGATCATAATAACCCGATTCGATATTACAATGGCACCGACATCATTTTAATAAGATACATTTTCATCTTCTTCAGCAGCTGTTTATAAACACATTCTATTTTAAAGACGACTTTTTCGTTAATTGCGCATGCGTTAGTCAATATAATACTATTGAGCGTGTGCAGAGGAAACGTTCATTGAGAAAATACATATAAGACGGTGGGGTCCTGAGGAGTGGGGGGATTGGTGATAAATGAATATTTAACTCCTAACTTCTTCTACATGCTTGGTGTAGTATCCTCACAGTGCGTGGGCGACAGTAAACCCACCAAGTCAATGTTTAGCTCGAGTTGTTTAATCTACCATTTATCGGTAAGATAGGCTCAGGGCTCTAGACAGGCTTTTTCCACCAACGCGGTCTCGTCTTCTCGGATCCACCATATTAATTTCAGCAAGACAGGTTTGCACTCTTAACTGAAAATACGTTTCACATGTAAAAAACGATCTCCACCTTCTCTCCTTCTTTTAAGATTATCTCGAAGAATTGTGTTTTTAAATTAAGTATGCTCAGCCGTATCCACAGCGCCGCTAGAGCAGTGACGGTACACGGAGTCCGACTCCACAACCACACCTCAGACAGGTAATTGGCAAAACAGTATGAGCATATGCATTGAGCATTGCATTTGGACGACCTCACGCTATGAGACCATTTACAGAATTGACTTGCTCATGCGTTAGGCAACATAATCCTATTGAGCGAGCGAGAAGAGGAAACGTTCATTCATTAGAATAAAAATACAATGACGGCGGGGTCGCGGGGTATTAAATGAACATTCATCGCCTAACGTCTTCTACATGCTTGGTGTGTAGTATCCTAACAGCGCGTGGGCGAGAGTAAACTTACCAGGCCAGGGCATCCGGCACTAGAAACATTGGTACGGACCGTGGTTGGTGGTGATGGGATCTCTACACCTAAAAAAGAACTTATCATTTATTAACCATTTTTTTAACGTGTGGGTGACTTTATTAAATGGAACATACAAACAAAAAAAAGAAGCGCTCGTGGCCCCGCGGTCTCAGTGTTCGGTAAAACGATCACTGAGGTACGCAACTTTCACTATGGCTGGTCGTCGGATGGGTGACCACTGTGTGGCATTTACATTTGCGAGCGTTTCCGTGCTTCGGAAGGCACGTTAAGCCGTTGGTCCCGGTTGCCAGTAAAATGGCGGTCGTTAAGCCTGGTTGAAGGCCTTGTAGGCGGCTTAAAAAATTTCAACAGCAGGTAGCCACAACCTGCGTCTGTCTATTCAACACGGCAATGGGCTCACCACCTATTACGTGGGACAGGAATCCACACGGTGAAAAGTGGATATATAATATGCCTCTGCCACCCCTTCGGGGATAAGGCGTGATAGATATTTATTTATTTTTTATTTATTTTACAAACAATAAAACATAGTGCCCTTACATCTGCCTATAGCCACGAGTCCCGGAGAGCACTTGATAGGCTAGCCCAGGGCTTCCGACAAAATTTGTTCCCTAACGCGGCTGAGTCTTCGGGGATCATATACCTACATGCAAAAAAGACCCAAAATATCCGTCTTCTTTCGTTCGCTTAAGACCATTTCAAAATTTATAATTTTGAAGCTTAGAGTGCAGAAGATTCACATTTTCATTGATTCCATTTTCTATTTATTCTAACTATTATTTTTTTCTTTTACAAAGGTAAGTACAATATCATTCAAATTAGGCATAGGATACAGATTTTACCCTTGCGAGATACTGGTATCCGCATTTGGTTTTCCTGTCTAACAGATTACCAGGCTCCCGTCGAGCAGACTAGTACTAAACTTGAGTTAGTTCCGTAAGCTTGGCCATTTGGATTTACTGTTTAAGTACATACTTAGCATCAACCAGCCAGCAATTGTAGTCTAATTTTATTAATTTGTTGTACACAACGTTTAACATTGTGTCTGTGTGTGTTAGTGCGTGTGCGTGTATGTGTGTGTATGTGTGTGTGTGTGTGTGTGTGTACGTGTGTGGGATGTACGTGACCATATATATTTATTCCACCACAGTGATAAGGGTGTATCTTGTGATACTTGTCAAATGTTACATTCTTTATCTATTCACTGTCCTTTGAGGCATCTGCTTAGTTTGCAGATCCTTGCCATTTTACCCTTTGCTTAATCAAGTGAATTGACTCAACTTGAACACCACCAGCTGATCGACGGGTACAAGTCATGGCCACCTGGGCTCCCCTTGGTGTCTTCTCCAACGAGAGTAACGCTGGTCATACTTAAATACGTTAGTATTTTAAAAGTCATCTCTTAAGTAAGCTTCATTTTTGAAATAACAGCAAGGTCTTCACTTGAAAATTTGTATCCTATGTACTACTACAAAATCATTAATAGGAATATTTAAATTGAATATGGCAGGTTGGCACAAAAGTGTCAGGCTAGAAAAGGATGCTCTCCTTTGATTTGGTCACGTACAACGAAGTGAGGAACGAGTGACAAAAAATGTATATTGTGCTAAAGCATAGGGTAGAAGGATTCAGGGCAGATCGAGACTTAGATATAAAGGGCACGTGAGCAGATGTCACAAAAGCGGAGGGGTCTAAAGTACTCGGATGCCCAAACTTTAGAGAACTGGCTTGCGCATATGTTAGCCAAGTTATTGAGCGTGTGCAGAGGAAACGTTCATTCATTAAGAGAAAATAAATATGCCTTATATTTATTTTCTCTTAATGAATGAACGTTCGTTAAGTTAAGGGTCGTTAGTGGGAGGAGGGAGGGTGATAAATGAATATTTTACTCCTATCTTCTTAGTACTAGTGTCCGGCATAACATCTGGGATCTCCATACGTAAAAAAGGGGTAATAATTAATCCACCATTTAATTTATTTTTTTTACATGTGGAATACCTCTTGAATGTAATGCCAGACTCATACCTACTAACATGACACACAAAACCCTTTCATCAGCCTATTGCCAGGATTCCCGGGTGAGCCTTCGGTAGAATAGCGTCAGGGCTCCCGACAGACATTGTCCGCCAATGCGGCCTCGTCTTTGGGAATCCACCATATTACTCTTAACAAGACAGAGTTGCGCTCTTATGTGAAAATACGTTTCACATGTAAAAAACGATCATCATCTTTTCTCCTTCGCTTAATTCACTTCTTGTAGAAACGAGTTGTTAAGTTAAGAATGAAACAGATTCAAGCATCCTTTGATTCCGTTTTTTATTTATTTAACCTTGTCAACTATTAAATGCTTTTTTATATTACTGTCCTTTGAAACATCTGCATAGTTTGCAGATACTAGCTATTTAGCTGCACAATCAACATTATGCAGCTAAATAGCCAGTATCGACAGATCCAGCCCAACCCCGTGAGAGTACTCCAGGTCCATCCCAAGCCGTACACATAGCAAGCGTATGCTCAGCCGTGTCGGTAGCAGTAACGGCACACGGAGTCGGTCTCCACAGCCACCACCTCACACAGGTATTTGGCAAATCAGCCATGACCTGTGAGAAGCTGAGTAAGATACATCAAGAATTACATATATAGACCACCGGAGCAGATTGCTCAAACACGGCAAAGTCAAACGTACCCAGACATATATTAATAAAAAGCTGCAGGAATAGAAAGTATTATGCATGGATCACGATGCCTAGTGATTTGTCGTCTCAGACTATTCTGTCAGAGATTTAACGAGAATTAAGTTTAGAGTATACTCGATTCTTCTTTAGTAGCGTTTATAAACTGTTTCTTATTTTAAGACGACTTTGTCATCGAGCTAGTCCTTACGCTATGAGACCATTTACAGAATTGACTTGCGCATGCGTTAGGCTAGATAATCCTATTAAGCAAGTGTAAATAGAAGAGGAAACGTTCATTCATTAGAATAAAAATACATTGAAGGCGAGGTCGCGGGTTATTAAATTAATATTCAACTCCTAACCTCTTCTACATGCTTGGTGTGTAGTATTCTCACAGCGCGTGGGCGAGAGTAAACTTACCAGGCCAGAGCACCCGGCACTAGAAACATTGGTATGGACCTTGTGGTTAGTGGTTTCAAGTCTGTAACATCCGCTGGATCTCCGCTGGATCCGCTGTAGAAGTAGACAGGGTAGATCGAGACTTAGATATAAAGGCTACGTGAACAAATGTCTCTTAAATGGTGAGTTTGAAAGAATTCGGATATCCAAACATACATGTATGAAGCGATTAATGAATCCGCAAGACGAGAAAGATGAAGGCATAGATCGCGAAGCCCTGCGACCTGTCCTTTCAGACTGCTCCATCAGGGATTTGATAGTTTTAAAGTACAGTATATCGTAAATTGATGGTTACTCTATTAGTCGATAGTTGTGACAGGTGTCATGTTCTGCTACGTGATAATTTCGAAATGTAGTGATAAGTACGATGATAATAACCCGATTTGAAATTACAATTGCACCGACATCCTTTTAATAAGATACAATTTCATATTCTTTTTCGTTTATGAACTATTTCTATTATAAGATGACTTTGTCATTAAACTACTTTAGCCTCTAGCCCGAGCTATGAATTTGGACGACCTCACGCTATGAGAATATTTACAGAACTGGCTTGCGCATGTGTCTGCCAAGATAATCCTATTGAGCGTGTGCAGAATAAACGTTCATTCATTAAAAGAACATAAACATAAATATAAGGCGGGGGGTCGCGGGGTGAATTTTAACTCCTAACTTCTTCTACATGCTTAGTGTGTAGTATCCTCACAGAGCGTGGGCGACAGTAAACTTACCAAGTCAAGGCACCCGGCTGTATTCGTTTCGAGTCGAGCTGCTGAGATCGATACACGTAGAAAAAGGGTAATCATTTATCTATTTTTTTTCTTGTTCTTGTGACCTTCATGGATGTTTTGGGGACTCCTACCGACTAACACCACACGGTACCCCTTCATCTGCCTATGGCCAGGAGTTCCGGGCGAGCCCTCGATACTGCGGGGATTCACCACATTGATTTCACCTTTTGTTAAATATATGCATTAAATAAATACCTATATGCAATAAAGCTTGTGATATCCATCTTCTCTCGTTCTCTTAATACCATCTCAAAAAATCTAATTTTGAAGGAACGAGTGCACAAAATTGAAATCTCCATTGGATCCATTTTCTATTTACTCTAATCTGTCAAAATAATGTTACATTCTTTATCTTTATTACTGTCCTTTGAGGCATCTACTTAGTTTGCAGATCCTTGCAATTTGTATCCTCAGTTGCTACTACGCTGTATCCCCAACGGAGTAGTCAGAGAGGACCGATTGCCAGGCTTCACGATCCATGCAAACATTTTTCACTTTTTGCAGATTCATCAATAGCTTCGTACATGCACGTCTGGGTATCCGAGTACTTTTGACTTTTATATTTCTAAGCAATCTGCTCACGTGGTCTTTATGTTAGTCTCGGCCTAGCCTGAATCCTTCTACCCTCTACTTTCGCACAACATATATTCTTCGTCAATAGTTCCTTAATCATTCGTTGGACGTGTCCAAACCAACGGAGCATCGATTTATCGATAATTGTGAAAAATGTCATGTTGTGCTATGTGGTACTATGTGATAATTTACAAATATAGTGATAAGTGCGATCATTACGAGTATAACCCGATTCGACATTCCAATTGCACCGACATAATTATAATAAAATACATTTTTATCTTATTCAGCATATGTTTATAAACTATTTAGATTTTAAAGACGACTTTGTAATTCATATTTTATATACTACTCGGGACTTCACGCGAAACAATTTTGTACTTACATTCACCGACGTTTCGAGCGCGTTGCAGCGCCCGTGTTCGCGGCTGGACTGATAGCGGATTACCTCGAGTCGGGTAGTAATCACTGGTTCGAACTCCATCAACCCAAAGTCCTCTCCACTGATCGCCACTATTATCCTCGTGTTGTGCGTGAAGCTATTGAAATTAGAAGATACAATAATTTCAATAGGGAAGATGGATTCAAGCTATCCGGGATGTGGAATTCAGTGATGAAAAAACTTGACCGTAGAAAACCTGTGCCAAACAAAACTGACGTAGTGAGTGTCGTGTGTTGCCGGCCTTATCCTGCATTATAATAATAAATAATGATAAGAAATATGAGTTTAAACCGCGAACGTTTAAAAATGACTTTGTAATTAACCTACTCCAGCCCGAGCAATGCATTTGGACGACCTCACGCTATGATAATATTTACAGAACTGGCTTGCGCATGCGTAAGGCATGATAATCCTATTAAGCGTGTGCAAGGGAAACATTCATTCATTAAGAGAAAATAAATATAAGATGGTGGGATCGTTAGTGGGAGGGGGGAGGGTGATAAATAAATATTTTACTCCTATCTGCTTATACATGCTTGGTGTGTAATATTCTCACAGCGCGTGGGCGACTGTAAACCTACCAAGTCAAGGAACCCAGCTTTACATAATGTCATACATAACGCCCAGTATCCGGCATAACATCTGGGATCTCCACACGTAAAAAAGGGTTAATATATTATCTACTATTTTTTTTTATTTTTTTTACATGTATATGTTATGCCAGACTCATCATACCTACTAACATGACACACGAAACCCTTTCACCTTCTATGGCCAGGATACCAGGGTGAGCCTTTGGTAGAATAGCCTCAGGGCTCCCGACAGACATTGTCCGCCAATGCGGCCTCTGCTTCGGGGATCTCACCATATTAATCACAACAAGTTAAATTTACCCCTTTTGGTAAATATCCACCTACCTACATGCAAAAAAGGCCCAAAATATCTATATTCTTTCGTTCCCTTAAGACCATCTCAAAATCAAATTTTAAAGGTAAGAGTGCAGAAGATTCAAATATCCCTTGATTCCATTGAAACCATTTTCTATTTACTCTTTGGACATTGAGATTTAATGTTTAAGTACATACATAGCATCAACCAGCCAGCAATAGTATTCAAATTTAATTTATTTGTTGTACATAACGTTTAACATTATGTGTGCGCGTGTGTTTGTGTTTGCACGTTTGTGTAAGTGTATGTGAAAGTATTTATTTAAGCCACCACAGTGATAGGGGTTCGTCTTGTGATAACTTGTCAAATGTTACATTCTTTATCTATTCACTATCCTTTGAGGCATCTGCTTAGTTTGCAGTTCCTTGCTATTTTACTCTAGCGTAATCAACTGAATTGACTCAACATGAACAACACCAGCTGATCGACGAGTCATGGCCAGCGGGGCTCCCCTTGGTGCTTCTCCAGCGAGAGTCATTACCGTATTCACGCTGGTCATATTTAAATACGTTAGTTTGCTAAAAGTTATCTCATAAGTAAGCTTCGTTTTTGAAATGACAAAAAGGTATTCACTTGAAAATTTGTATCCTCAGTTGCTACTACAAAATCATTTATAGGAATATTTAATAAAAATTGAATATGGCAGGTTGGCATGAAAGTGTCAGCATTAAGCTAGAAAAGGATATGATCCGTTTTAGTATGGTCACTAAAATAAACTGCATTTCTTATAGGAAATCAATTTAATGACACTTGTCACATGCTGGTATTGCAATGTTCTCCTTTTATTCGGCCTAATATTAGATAGTACACAGTTTAACTGTCTCCCAAACATCATTTGCGCACGTGATTTGCCGGCAGTGGCGTGTGGCGTGTTGCGGTAGTTAAATAAAAACTCCAGTAATCGGCGTTAGGGTTGGTTTCCGTCACTCGAGGCTAATCTGTTCTTGAAGGTTCTTACAAACCGTTCTGCAAGGCCGTTTGTACGTGGGTGATACGGTGATGAAGTGACGTGTATGATACCTTGATTTCTGCAATAGTCTTTAAATTCATGAGATGTGAGTTGGGGACCGTTGTCAGAGACAATCATTTGAGGTAGTCCAAAGGTGCTGAAGATTACATGCAATACAAGACATAGGCTTTTCGTAGTAGTCGTGTTCATTGGCCTTAATTCACACCATTTCGACAATGCGTCACACAAGACCAACCAGTAACTGCACGATATGCCCCCTATGTAAATAACCTAAGATTGTCTTTCTGAGTGCTTCCGGTATGATCATCTTGCCTTGCCACATGAGAAATTTTGTTTTCCAGGGATAATTCCAAACGTTTTCTGTAGAAGTGTTTAATTTCTTGCTTGTACTCTACTTCTCTCCAACCAGTCTTTATGTGTTGGCAAACTTGAGTTCATATTCGGTTTCTTGAAGTTTCCAGGGCTAGGTTATTTTCTGTTATGTTAAGGTTCGTAATTCTACTCACTAGGAGAAGTGAGGTCGTTTTATGTACAGCACTTTCAATCTTTGAAGGTTGTGTTTCAGGGTTTGGTAATCTGGATAGGCAATCAGCTACAATATTATTTTCTCCTTTCTGGTAGCAAATTTCGTACTGATAACTTCCAATTAAGAGAGCCCATCTCACAAGCCTATTATTCACTTATTTAGTTCGGTTGCGTTGAGGGCCTATTAAGTGTATTAATGGTTTGTGGTCTAAAACCAACGTAAATTTTGTTCTTCTCAAGTATTGATCGAATTTTTTTATTCCAAATAATATCGCTAGAGCCTCACGGTCAATGACAGAATATTTGCTTTCAGCTGGGCGGAGTTTCCGGGAAGCAAATGCTATTGGTTGTTCTGTATTTTTGTTTTTGTGAAATAGAACAGCTCCGACTCCCTTTTCAGATGCATCGCACGCTAAGTAGAGAGGGCGACTTTCGTCGTATGCTACTAAGGGTTTAGTAGTTGTATTACATTCCTTTGCAGCCTCCCATATTCGGTTTTCGTGGTCGGACCACTTCAACTTTTGCTTTCCGCTGGTTAGATTGTAGAGATCTGCACACAGTCCGTGTAGGTGTGGGATGAAACGCTCGTAATAGTTGATAAGCCCAAGGAAGGAACGTAATTCTTTTGCGTTGGTTGGTTGCGAAGCCTTGGTAATTGCGTCTATCTTCTCCTTTGTAGGACGTATTCCGTTTTTATCAATTGTATGTCCCAGGTACTCGATTTCATCCTTTAATAAGCTACATTTCTTTAGATTTACCTTCAAACCAGCTTGCTTTAGCCGATTTAACACTGTACAGAGAGTACGTAAATGTTCGTCTAAATTCTTACCTGTCAGTGCAATGTCATCGAAATACACTGCTACGTTGGGTATATTTCCAAGAAGTTGATCGAGAAAATTCTGGAAAATTGATGGTGCTGTTGATATACCGAATGGCATTCTGTTGTACTGGTAATATGCCTTATGGGTTGATATCGTTAAGTATTTCTTAGAATCCGGCGCTATTTCAAATTGTAAGTAGGCATCTTTAAGGTCAATTTTTGAGAAGAGATGGCCGTTTGCTAACTTTTGTCGTAGCTGGTCAAAGATAGGTACTGGGTGTAAATGTTTTATTAGAACTGGGTTCAATGTAGTACTGTAGTCTCCGCAGATTCTGACATCGCCTGAGGGTTTCAAAACATTGACAGTAGGTGTGGCCCACTCTAATGGAGTTATGTTTGGATCTACTTTGTATATAATACCTGTGTCAACTAGTCGCTCTAACTCTCGTTCCACGTTTTTCTTCATGCTGAACCTGATTGGCCGAGCAGGAAGGTGTACTGGTTCTGCTCCGGGTTTGACATGAATATTAACTTGGTAGTTGTTCAGTTTACCTAGTTTCCCATCGAATAGTTCATTGTATTGTTTAAGCACTTGTTTGAGTGTTGTTGGGGCCATAGTTTTGATTGAGTAAACTGGCCTGGGGAATTCCATTCCATACATTTCACTCCATCGCAGACCGAAAAGCATTGGGTTAGCATTTTTCATGACTACCACTGGCAATATTTTATGTTTACCGTCAACTTCCACATTAACATCTGTAATTCCTTTAGTCTTTAGTTTGCTGTTACTATAAGCTTTCAGTTTTGGCCCTTTGGTTAAGGCTGGTGATCCAATTTTCTTCCAAATCTCGGTGTTAATGATTGAGTAGGTGGAACCGGGGTCCCAATCCATTGTGCAGTTAAGTCCGTTGAGTGAGACGTCTATTTGCTTGCAGTCTTTGTTTCGAAGACGAGTTACATTGCAGACAATCTCGTCATCATCTTCACTACTATCTATTGAATCATGTGAAGAGCTAGATGTTGACGCTTGAATATCGTTTATTCTATGTGGTTTTCGTTTTGATGTGTGTCTCGCTGATGTTGGCATAATATAAGCCCGTCCTGTTTTAATGCAGCAGCTTTCGAAATGTACTTTTGAGTTACACTAGTTACAGATGTGATTCTTCGCTGTACATGCGGAGACGTCATGCTTTTCTCTCTTACCACATCTAAAACATTGATCGCGATGAAGTTTCCGTTGTGCGTTAGTATTTGTCATCGACTTCATGTTGCGGCTCTTTTTGATTTTATTGACTGTGTTGCCTGTGGTGTCATGTTCGGCCTGTTCTCGTGATAGTGCAACGGAAAAAAATTCTTTGAACGTGACCTCTATGCCTGCATCTTGTAGGTCAGGCCATTTTTGCTTAAGGTCAGTTTCGAGATATGGGTGGTTTAGTCCTGTAGCGAACCTGTCACGAAGTTGTCGTTCTAAAAGTTCTTCCTTATAATCGCAGTCTTGGCTTAGGCTTTTGAGTCTGTTTGCGTAGTGCTCCATCGTTTCGTTAGGTTCTCTGGTACAGTTCCAAAATTCGGTTGATGCACGGTACCTTGTCCGTTTTATTCGGTATAAATGTAATAGCTGAGCGTATTTCGAAAATGAGCGTATATCGGTGTACGTGCTTGATATAAAGTTCGATGTTAATGCTATTTTTACTTCTCGGAATGTATCCGGCGTCAATGTGTTAAATAAGATATATTTTTGTAAATTTATATCTGTGACATTAAAAATTTGGCATTTATTGTCAAAGTATTCGAGGAAGTTTTCGATCCTACAATTCTCCGGGTCGTATTTTTCCATATTGAAATTCTTACAAATCATCATTTTGTTTCTTGATGACGGTTCGCTCATCGATGCTGGTGTGTGACCACCCTTATTTATTATCTGTATCAGTAATTGTAAAATTTGTGTTGTTTGCTCCTGCTGTGCCTGTTGAGCACATAGGAACCGAGCAAATTGTTCTTCGTTCATATTTTTTATAGATGTTTTTTTTCTCGTCGCCAATAAAATAAACTGCATTTCTTATAGGAAAACAATTTAATGACACTTGTCACTTCCATGACAATACGGTATAAATGTAAAGTATCTATGCACGCAGGTTAGAAATGAGTAACGAGGTTATAACAGTCACGTACAACGAAGTGAGGAACGATTGACAAAGAATGTATATTGTGTAAAAGCAGAGGGTAGAAGGAGTCAGGGTAGAGCGGGGCTTGGGTTTAAAGGCTACGTACTTAATCAGATGTCTCAAAAACGGAGGGTTCTAAAGTACTCGGATACTCAAACGTACATGTATGAAGCGAATAATGCAGCTGCAGGAAGAGAAAGAAGAAAGCATAGATTGCGAAGCCTGGCTAAGTGTCCTCTCAGACTGCTCCGTCAGGGATTCAGCGAGATGAAAAAGTTTTTAAAAAATAGTATAGTGTAAATTGATAGTAACTCGATGAGTCGATAATTGTAAAAGCTTTCATGTTGTGCTATGTAATACTATGTGAAAATTTACAAATATAGAGATAAGTGCAATTATAATAACCCGATTCGATATTACAATTGCACTTACATCAGTTTATTAAGATACATTAGCATCTTCTTCAGCAGCTCTTTACGAACATATTCTATTTTAAAGACGACTTTTTCCAGCCTCCAGCCCCAGCACTGCACTTGAACGACCTCACGCTATTATTATTATTAGTGCAGAGGAAACGTTCATTCATTAACATAAATATAAGGCGGGGGGTCGCGGGGTGAAAATTGGCATTTAACTCCTAACTTCTTCTACATGCTTAGTGTGTAGTATCCTCACAGAGCGTGGGCGACAGTAAACTTACCAAGTCAAGGCACCCGGCTGTATTCGTTTCGAGTCGAGCTGCTGAGATCGATACACGTAGAAAAAGGGTAATCATTTATATATTTTTTTTCCTGTGGTAGTCTTCATGGATGTTTTGGGGACTCCTACCGAAAAACACCACACGGTACCCCTCCATCTGCCTATGGCCAGGAGTCCCGGGCGAGCCTTCGATACTGCGGGGATATATATACCTATATATAAATATACCTACCCATATGCAAAAAAGCTTGAGATATCATTTTCTCTCGTAATACCGTCTTAATACCATCTCAAAAAATCTAATGTTGAAGGAACGAGTGCACAAGATTGAAATCTCCATTGGTTCCATTTTCTATTTACTCTAATTTGTCAAAATAATGTTACTTTTTTTATCTATTCACTGTCCTTTGAGGCATCTACTTAGTTTGCAGATCCTTGCCATTTGTATCCTCAGTTGCTACTACAAAATCATTTATAGGAATATTTAAATTGAATATGGCAGGTTGGCATGAAAGTGTCAGCATTAAGCCAGAAAACGATGTGCTCCGTTGGTTTGGTTACGTACAACAAAGTGAGGAACGATTGATGAAGAAAATATATTGTGCAGAAGCAGAGGTTAGAAGGAGTCAGGGCAGATCGAAACTTAGATGTAAAGGCCAAGTGAGCAGATGTCACAAAAGCGGAGGGGTCAAAAGAATTTGAATACCCAAATGTACACGTATGAAGCGATTAATGAATCTGCAGGACGAGAAAGAAGTAGACATAGGTCGCGAAGCCTAGCGAGCTGTCCTATCTGACTGCTCCGTCAGAGAATCAGCGAGAATAGATTGAGTTTGGAGTATAGTATAGTGTAAATTGGTGGTTACTCGATTAGTCGATAATTGTGATAGCTGTCATTCTGCTATGTGATACTATGTTATAATTTACAAATATAGTGATAAGTACGATCATAATAACCCGATTCTATATTACAATGGCACCGACATCATTTTAATAAGATACATTGTCATCTTCTTCAGCAGCTGTATATAAACACTATGACCTGTGAGAAACTGAGTGAGATGGTACATCGGAGTACCGTGTGCCCTCGCTACATCAAGAGTTACATTTATAGACCATGGGAGCAGATTGCTCAAATGTGGAAAAGTCAAAGTACCAAGTCGTTTGCTTAATCAAGTGAATTGACTCAACTTGAACACCACCAGCTGATCGACGGGTACAAGTCATGGCCAGCTGGGCTCCCCTTGGTGTCTTCTCCAACGAGAGTCATTACGCTAGTCATACTTAAATACGTTACTTTTCTAAAGGTCATCTCTTAAGTAAGCTTCGCTATAGAAATGACAACAACCACTTTTCACTTGCTGCTTCACTTGCTTGTATCCGCAGTTGCTACTACAAAATCATTTATAGGAATGTTTAAATTGAATATGGCATGTTGACCTTAAAGTGTCAGCATTAAGCTAGAAAAGTATGTGCTCCGTTGGTTTGGTCACGTACAGTGAAGAGAGGAACGAAGAACGATTGACGAAGAATGTATATTGTACAAAAGCAGAGGGTAGAAGGAGTCAGGGTACATCGAGACTTAGATATAATGGTCACGTGAGCAGACGTCAAAAGAATTCAGATACGTACATGTATGAAGCGATAAATGTATCTGCAGGAATAGAAAGAAATAGGCATAGATCGCGAAGCCTGGCGACCTTTCCTCTCAGACTGCCCCGTCAGGGATTCAGTGAGAATAGATTGAGTTTGGAGTATAGTATAGTGTAAATTGGTGGTTACTCGAATAGTCGATAATTGTGAAAGCTGTCATTCTGCTATGTGGTACTATGTGATAATTTACAAATATAGTGATAAGTACGATCATAATAACCCGATTCGATATTACAATGGCACCGACATCATTTTAATAAGATACATTTTCATCTTCTTCAGCAGCTGTTTATAAACACATTCTATTTTAAAGACGACTTTTTCGTTAAACTACTCCAGCCTCCATCCAGCCCGAGTACTGCAGTTGGACGATCCCTCGCTATGAGAAAATTTACAGAACTGGCTTGCGCATGCGTTAGTCAATATAATACTATTGAGCGTGTGCAGAGGAAACGTTCATTGAGAAAATACATATAAGACGGTGGGGTCCTGAGGAGTGGGGGGATTGGTGATAAATGAATATTTAACTCCTAACTTCTTCTACATGCTTGGTGTAGTATCCTCACAGAGCGTGGGCGACAGTAAACCTACCAAGTCAATGTTTAGCTCGAGTTGTTTAATCTACCATTTATCGGTAAGATAGGCTCAGGGCTCTAGACAGGCTTTTTCCACCAACGCGGTCTCGTCTTCTCGGATCCACCATATTAATTTCAGCAAGACAGGTTTGCACTCTTAACTGAAAATACGTTTCACATGTAAAAAACGATCTCCACCTTCTCTCCTTCTTTTAAGATTATCTCGAAGAATTGTGTTTTTAAATTAAGTATGCTCAGCCGTATCCACAGCGCCGCTAGAGCAGTGACGGTACACGGAGTCCGACTCCACAACCACACCTCAGACAGGTAATTGGCAAAACAGTATGAGCATATGCATTGAGCATTGCATTTGGACGACCTCACGCTATGAGACCATTTACAGAATTGACTTGCTCATGCGTTAGGCAACATAATCCTATTGAGCGAGCGAGAAGAGGAAACGTTCATTCATTAGAATAAAAATACAATGACGGCGGGGTCGCGGGGTATTAAATGAACATTCATCGCCTAACGTCTTCTACATGCTTGGTGTGTAGTATCCTAACAGCGCGTGGGCGAGAGTAAACTTACCAGGCCAGGGCATCCGGCACTAGAAACATTGGTACGGACCGTGGTTGGTGGTGATGGGATCTCTACACCTAAAAAAGAACTTATCATTTATTAACCATTTTTTTAACGTGTGGGTGACTTTATTAAATGGAACATACAAACAATAAAACATAGTGCCCTTACATCTGCCTATAGCCACGAGTCCCGGAGAGCCCTTGATAGGCTAGCCCAGGGCTTCCGACAAAATTTGTTCCCTAACGCGGCTGAGTCTTCGGGGATCATATACCTACATGCAAAAAAGACCCAAAATATCCGTCTTCTTTCGTTCGCTTAAGACCATTTCAAAATTTATAATTTTGAAGCTTAGAGTGCAGAAGATTCACATTTTCATAGATTCCATTTTCTATTTATTCTAACTAATATTTTTTTCTTTTACAAAGGTAAGTACAATATCATTCAAATTAGGCATAGGATACAGATTTTACCCTTGCGAGATACTGGTATCCGCATTTGGTTTTCCTGTCTAACAGATTACCAGGCTCCCGTCGAGCAGACTAGTACTAAACTTGAGTTAGTTCCGTAAGCTTGGCCATTTGGATTTACTGTTTAAGTACATACTTAGCATCAACCAGCCAGCAATTGTAGTCTAATTTTATTAATTTGTTGTACACAACGTTTAACATTGTGTCTGTGTGTGTTAGTGCGTGTGCGTGTATGTGTGTGTGTGTGTATGTGTGTGTGTGTGTGTGTGTGTGTGTACGTGTGTGGGATGTACGTGACCATATATATTTATTCCACCACAGTGATAAGGGTGTATCTTGTGATACTTGTCAAATGTTACATTCTTTATCTATTCACTGTCCTTTGAGGCATCTGCTTAGTTTGCAGATCCTTGCCATTTTACCCTTTGCTTAATCAAGTGAATTGACTCAACTTGAACACCACCAGCTGATCGACGGGTACAAGTCATGGCCACCTGGGCTCCCCTTGGTGTCTTCTCCAACGAGAGTAACGCTGGTCATACTTAAATACGTTAGTATTTTAAAAGTCATCTCTTAAGTAAGCTTCATTTTTGAAATAACAGCAAGGTCTTCACTTGAAAATTTGTATCCTATGTACTACTACAAAATCATTAATAGGAATATTTAAATTGAATATGGCAGGTTGGCACAAAAGTGTCAGGCTAGAAAAGGATGCTCTCCTTTGATTTGGTCACGTACAACGAAGTGAGGAACGAGTGACAAAAAATGTATATTGTGCTAAAGCATAGGGTAGAAGGATTCAGGGCAGATCGAGACTTAGATATAAAGGGCACGTGAGCAGATGTCACAAAAGCGGAGGGGTCTAAAGTACTCGGATGCCCAAACTTTAGAGAACTGGCTTGCGCATATGTTAGCCAAGTTATTGAGCGTGTGCAGAGGAAACGTTCATTCATTAAGAGAAAATAAATATGCCTTATATTTATTTTCTCTTAATGAATGAACGTTCGTTAAGTTAAGGGTCGTTAGTGGGAGGAGGGAGGGTGATAAATGAATATTTTACTCCTATCTTCTTAGTACTAGTGTCCGGCATAACATCTGGGATCTCCATACGTAAAAAAGGGGTAATAATTAATCCACCATTTAATTTATTTTTTTTACATGTGGAATACCTCTTGAATGTAATGCCAGACTCATACCTACTAACATGACACACAAAACCCTTTCATCAGCGTATTGCCAGGATTCCCGGGTGAGCCTTCGGTAGAATAGCGTCAGGGCTCCCGACAGACATTGTCCGCCAATGCGGCCTCGTCTTTGGGAATCCACCATATTACTCTTAACAATACAGATTTGAGCTCTTATGTGAAAATACGTTTCACATGTAAAAAACGATCATCATCTTTTCTCCTTCTCTTAATTCACTTCTTGTAGAAACGAGTTGTTAAGTTAAGAATGAAACAGATTCAAGCATCCTTTGATTCCGTTTTTTATTTATTTAACCTTGTCAACTATTAAATGCTTTTTTATATTACTGTCCTTTGAAACATCTGCATAGTTTGCAGATACTAGCTATTTAGCTGCACAATCAACATTATGCAGCTAAATAGCCAGTATCGACAGATCCAGCCCAACCCCGTGAGAGTACTCCAGGTCCATCCCAAGCCGTACACATAGCAAGCGTATGCTCAGCCATGTCGGTAGCAGTAACGGCACACGGAGTCGGTCTCCACAGCCACCACCTCACACAGGTATTTGGCAAATCAGCCATGACCTGTGAGAAGCTGAGTAAGATGGTACGTCGGAGTACCGTGTACCCTCGCTACATCAAGAATTACATATATAGACCACCGGAGCAGATTGCTCAAACACGGCAAAGTCAAACGTACCCAGACGTATATTACCCGCGACCTCGGGTTATTGAATTAATATTCAACTCCTAACCTCTTCTACATGCTTGGTGTGTAGTATTCTCACAGCGCGTGGGCGAGAGTAAACTTACCAGGCCAGAGCACCCGGCACTAGAAACATTGGTATGGACCTTGTGGTTAGTGGTTTTAAGTCTGTAACATCCGCTGGATCTCCGCTGGATCCGCTGTAGAAGTAGACAGGGTAGATCGAGACTTAGATATAAAGGCTACGTGAGCAAATGTCTCTTAAACGGTGAGTTGAAAGAATTCGGATATCCAAACATACATCTATGAAGCGATTAATGAATCCGCAAGACGAGAAAGATGAAGGCATAGATCGCGAAGCCCTGCGACCTGTCCTTTCAGACTGCTCCGTCAGGGATTTGATAGTTTTAAAGTACAGTATAACGTAAATTGATGGTTACTCTATTAGTCGATAGTTGTGACAGGTGTCATGTTCTGCTACGTGATAATTTCGAAATGTAGTGATAAGTACGATGATAATAACCCGATTTGAAATTACAATTGCACCGACATCGTTTTAATAAGATACAATTTCATATTCTTTATCGTTTATGAACTATTTCTATTATAAGATGACTTTGTCATTAAACCCAAGATATTCCTATTGAGCGTGTGCAGAGGAAACGTTCATTCATTAACATAAATATAAGGCGGAGGGTCGCGGGGTGAAAAATTAGCATTTAACTCCTAACTTCTTCTACATGCTTAGTGTGTAGTATCCTCACAGAGCGTGGGCGACAGTAAACTTACCAAGTCAAGGCACCCGGCTGTATTTGTTTCGAGTCGAGCTGCTGAGATCGATACACGTAGAAAAAGGGTAATCATTTATCTATTTTTTTTCCTGTGGTAGTCTTCATGGATGTTTTGGGGACTCCTACCGAATAACACCACACGGTACCTCTCCAGCTGCCTATGGCCAGGAGTCCCGGGCGAGCCTTCGATACTGCGGGGATTCACCACATTGATCTCACCTTTTGTTAAATATACCTACCTATATGCAAAAAAGCTTGAGATATCCATTTTCTCTCGTAATACCATCTTAATACCATCTCAAAAAATCTAATGTTGAAGGAACGAGTGCACAAGATTGAAATCTCCATTGGTTCCATTTTCTATTTACTCTAATTTGTCAAAATAATGTTACATTCTTTATCAATTCACTGTCCTTTGAGGCATCTACTTAGTTTGCAGATCCTTGCCATTTGAATCCTCAGTTGGTACTACAAAATCATTTATAGGAATATTTAAATTGAATATGGCAGGTTGGCATGAAAGTGTCAGCATTAAGCCAGAAAATGATGTGCTCCGTTGGTTTGGTTACGTACAACAAAGTGAGGAACGATTGATGACGAAAATATATTGTGCAGAAGCAGAGGCTAGAAGGAGTCAGGCCAGATCGAGACTTAGATGTAAAGGCCAAGTGAGCAGATGTCACAAAAGCGGAGGGGTCAAAAGAATTTGAATACCCAAATGTACACGTATGAAGCGAATAATGAATCTGCAGGACGAGAAAGAAGTAGACATAGGTCGCGAAGCCTAGCGAGCTGTCCTATCTGACTGCTCCGTCAGAGAATCAGCGAGAATAGATTGAGTTTGGAGTATAGTATAGTGTAAATTGGTGGTTACTCGATTAGTCGATAATTGTGAAAGCTGTCTACTATACTATATGATAATTTACAAATATAGTGATAAGTACGATCATAATAACCCGATTCGATATTACAATGGCACCGACATCATTTTAATAAGATACATTTTCATATTCTTCAGCAGCTGTTTATAAACACATTCTATTTAAAAGACGACTTTGTCGTTAAACTACTCCAGCCTCCATCCAGCCCGAGCACTGCAGTTGGACGATCTCTCGCTATGAGAAAATTTACAGAACTGGCTTGCGCATGCGTTAGTCAAGATAATACTATTGAGCGTGTGCAGAGGAAACGTTCATTGAGAAAATAAATATAAGACGGTGGGGTCCTGGGGAGTGGGGGGATTGGTGATAAATGAATATTTAACTCCTAACTTCTTCTACATGCTTGGTGTAGTATTCTCACAGAGCGTGGGCGACAGTAAGCCTACCAAGTCAAGGTTGAGCTCGAGTTGTTTCTCGGATCCACCATATTAATTTCAGCAAGACAGGTTTTCACTCTTAACTGAAAATACGTTTCACATGTAAAAAACGATCTCCACCTTCTCTCCTTCTTTTAAGATTATCTCGAAGAATTGTGTTTTTAAATTAAGTATGCTCAGCCGTATCCACAGCGCCGCTAGAGCAGTGACGGTACACGGAGTCCGACTCCACAAGCACACCTCAGACAGGTATTTGGCAAAACAGCTATGACCTGTGAGAAACTGAGTGAGATGGTACGTCGGAGTACCGTGGGCCCTCGCAACATCAAGAGGTACATATATAGACCATGGGAGCAGATTGCTCAAATGCGGAAAAGTCAAAGTACCAAGTCGTTTATACGACATGGTACACTTTTTATACTTATGTACAAAAAGGTAAATGAATCTGCAGGAAGAGAAAGTATTATGCATGGATCACTAAGCCTAGTGATTTGTCGTCTCAGACTATCCTGTCAGAGATTTAACGAGAATAAAGTTTAGAGTATACTCGATTCTTCTTTAGTAGCGTTTATAAATTGTTTCTTATTTTAAGACGACTTTGTCATCGAACTAGTCCAGCCAGAGCATTGCTTATGAACGACCTTACGCTATAAGACCATTCACAGAATTGACTTGCGCATGCGTTAGGCTAGATAATCCTATTAAGCAACTGTAAATAGAAGAGGAAACGTTCATTCATTAGAATAAAAATACAATGAAGGCGAGGTCGCGGGGTATTAAATTAATATTCAACTCCTAATCTCTTCGACATGCTCACAGCGCGTGGGCGAGAGTAAACTTACCAGGCCAGAGTACCCGGCACTAGAAACATTGGTACGGACCTTGTTGTTAGTGGTTTCAAGTCAGTAACATCCGCTGGATCTCTACACGTAAAAATGGGACAAATTATTTATCATTTTTTTTACGTGTGGTAGTCTTCACGGATGTTTTGCCGGACTCCTACCGACTAACACCACATGGTGCCCTTATCTGCCTATAGCCAGGAACCCCGTATGAGCCCTCGATAGGCTAGCTCCAAGGCTCCCGACAAACTCGGTTCGCCAACTCAGCCTAGTCTACGGGATCCACTATTTATATATCTCAACAAGTCAGGCTTGCACTTCTTACTGAATTACGTTTAACATGTAAAAATTCTGATATCTATATTCTCTTCTTCACTTAAGACCATCATGGAAAACGAATTGGGAATCTAAGAATGCAGAAGATTCAAATATCAATTGATTCCGTTTTCTATTTATTTTACCTTGACAATTATGAAATTCTTTACCATAATCACTGTCCTTTGAAGCATCTACTTAAATACCAAACTTAAACACCACCAGCAAGCCGAAGGTACTCATGGCCAGCTGGGCTCCATCTTTAGCGAGCACCAAGCTGGTTATACTTAAATACGTTACTTTTCTCAAAGTCTTCTCTCAAAACAGCTTCTTTTTTGAAATGTCAACAAGGTCTTCACTGGAAACTTTGTATCCTTAGTTGCTACTGCAAAATCATTTATAATATGAATATTGAAATTGAATATGGCAGGTTGGCATGAAAGTGTCAGCATTAAGCTAGAAAAGGATGTGAAAACGAAGTGAGGGGCGACTGACGAAGAATGTATATTGTGCAAAAGCAGAGGGTAGAAGGAGACAGGGTAGATCGAGACTTAGATATAAAGGCTACGTGAGCCTTAAACGATGAACTCTTAAACGGTGAGTTTGAAACAATTCGGATATCCAAACGTACATGTATGAAGCGATTAATGAATCCGCAGGACGAGAAAGATGAAGGCATAGATCGCGAAGCCCTGCGACCTGTCCATTCAGACTGCTCCGTCAGGGATTTGATAGTTTTAAAGTACAGCATAACGTAAATTGATGGTTACTCTATTAGTCGATAGTTGTGACAGGTGTCATGTTCTGCTACGTGATAATTTCGAAATGTAGTGATAAGTACGATGAAAATAACCCGATTTGAAATTACAATTGCACCGACATCGTTTTAATAAGATACAATTTCATATTCTTTATCGTTTATGAACTATTTCTATTATAAGATGACTTTGTCATTAAACTACTTTAGCCTCTAGCCCGAGCAATGAATTTGGACGACCTAACGCTATGAGAATATTTACAGAACTGGCATGCGCATGCGTCAGCCAAGATAATCCTATTGAGCGTGTGCAGAGGAAACGTTCATTCATTAACATAAATATAAGGTGGGGGGTCGCGGGGTGAAAATTGGCATTTAACTCCTAACTTCTTCTACATGCTTAGTGTGTAGTATCCTCACAGAGCGTGGGCGACGGTAAACTTACCAAGTCAAGGCACCCGGCTGTATTCGTTTCGAGTCGAGCTGCTGAGATCGATACACGTAGAAAAAGGGTAATCATTTATCTATTTTTTTTCCTGTGGTAGTCTTCATGGATGTTTTGGGGACTCCTACCGAATAACACCACACGGTACCCCTCCATCTGCCTATGGCCAGGAGTCCCGGGCGAGCCTTCGATACTGCGGGGATATATATACCTATATATAAATATACCTACCCATATGCAAAAAAGCTTGAGATATCCATTTTCTCTCGTAATACCGTCTTAATACCATCTCAAAAAATCTAATGTTGAAGGAACGAGTGCACAAGATTGAAATCTCCATTGGTTCCATTTTCTATTTACTCTAATTTGTCAAAATAATGTTACTTTTTTTATCTATTCACTGTCCTTTGAGGCATCTACTTAGTTTGCAGATCCTTGCCATTTGTATCCTCAGTTGCTACTACAAAATCATTTATAGGAATATTTAAATTGAATATGGCATGTTGACCTTAGTGTCAGCATTAAGCTAGAAAAGTATGTGCTCCGTTGGTTTGGTCACGTACAGTGAAGAGAGGAACGAAGAACGATTGACGAAGAATGTATATTGTACAAAAGCAGAGGGTAGAAGGAGTCAGGGTACATCGAGACTTAGATATAATGGTCACGTGAGCAGAAGTCAAAAGAATTCAGATACGTACATGTATGAAGCGATAAATGTATCTGCAGGAATAGAAAGAAATAGGCATAGATCGCGAAGCCTGGCGACCTTTCCTCTCAGACTGCCCCGTCAGGGATTCAGTGAGAATAGATTGAGTTTGGAGTATAGTATAGTGTAGATTGGTGGTTACTCGATTAGTCGATAATTGTGATAGCTGTCATTCTGCTATGTGATACTATGTGATAATTTACAAATATAGTGATAAGTACGATCATAATAACCCGATTCTATATTACAATGGCACCGACATCATTTTAATAAGATACATTGTCATCTTCTTCAGCAGCTGTTTATAAACACATTCTATTTTAAAGACGACTTTTTCGTTAAACTACTCCAGCCTCCATCCAGCCCGAGTACTGCAGTTGGACGATCCCTCGCTATGAGAAAATTTACAGAACTGGCTTGCGCATGCGTTAGTCAATATAATACTATTGAGCGTGTGCAGAGGAAACGTTCATTGAGAAAATACATATAAGACGGTGGGGTCCTGAGGAGTGGGGGGATTGGTGATAAATGAATATTTAACTCCTAACTTCTTCTACATGCTTGGTGTAGTATCCTCACAGAGCGTGGGCGACAGTAAACCTACCAAGTCAATGTTTAGCTCGAGTTGTTTAATCTACCATTTATCGGTAAGATAGGCTCAGGGCTCTAGACAGGCTTTTTCCACCAACGCGGTCTCGTCTTCTCGGATCCACCATATTAATTTCAGCAAGACAGGTTTGCACTCTTAACTGAAAATACGTTTCACATGTAAAAAACGATCTCCACCTTCTCTCCTTCTTTTAAGATTATCTCGAAGAATTGTGTTTTTAAATTAAGTATGCTCAGCCGTATCCACAGCGCCGCTAGAGCAGTGACGGTACACGGAGTCCGACTCCACAAGCACACCTCAGACAGGTAATTGGCAAAACAGTATGAGCATATGCATTGAGCATTGCATTTGGACGACCTCACGCTATGAGACCATTTACAGAATTGACTTGCTCATGCGTTAGGCAACATAATCCTATTGAGCGAGCGAGAAGAGGAAACGTTCATTCATTAGAATAAAAATACAATGACGGCGGGGTCGCGGGGTATTAAATGAACATTCATCGCCTAACGTCTTCTACATGCTTGGTGTGTAGTATCCTAACAGCGCGTGGGCGAGAGTAAACTTACCAGGCCAGGGCATCCGGCACTAGAAACATTGGTACGGACCGTGGTTGGTGGTGATGGGATCTCTACACCTAAAAAAGAACTTATCATTTATTAACCATTTTTTTAACGTGTGGGTGACTTTATTAAATGGAACATACAAACAATAAAACATAGTGCCCTTACATCTGCCTATAGCCACGAGTCCCGGAGAGCCCTTGATAGGCTAGCCCAGGGCTTCCGACAAAATTTGTTCCCTAACGCGGCTGAGTCTTCGGGGATCATATACCTACATGCAAAAAAGACCCAAAATATCCGTCTTCTTTCGTTCGCTTAAGACCATTTCAAAATTTATAATTTTGAAGCTTAGAGTGCAGAAGATTCACATTTTCATAGATTCCATTTTCTATTTATTCTAACTAATATTTTTTTCTTTTACAAAGGTAAGTACAATATCATTCAAATTAGGCATAGGATACAGATTTTACCCTTGCGAGATACTGGTATCCGCATTTGGTTTTCCTGTCTAACAGATTACCAGGCTCCCGTCGAGCAGACTAGTACTAAACTTGAGTTAGTTCCGTAAGCTTGGCCATTTGGATTTACTGTTTAAGTACATACTTAGCATCAACCAGCCAGCAATTGTAGTCTAATTTTATTAATTTGTTGTACACAACGTTTAACATTGTGTCTGTGTGTGTTAGTGCGTGTGCGTGTATGTGTGTGTGTGTGTATGTGTGTGTGTGTGTGTGTGTGTGTGTACGTGTGTGGGATGTACGTGACCATATATATTTATTCCACCACAGTGATAAGGGTGTATCTTGTGATACTTGTCAAATGTTACATTCTTTATCTATTCACTGTCCTTTGAGGCATCTGCTTAGTTTGCAGATCCTTGCCATTTTACCCTTTGCTTAATCAAGTGAATTGACTCAACTTGAACACCACCAGCTGATCGACGGGTACAAGTCATGGCCACCTGGGCTCCCCTTGGTGTCTTCTCCAACGAGAGTAACGCTGGTCATACTTAAATACGTTAGTATTTTAAAAGTCATCTCTTAAGTAAGCTTCATTTTTGAAATAACAGCAAGGTCTTCACTTGAAAATTTGTATCCTATGTACTACTACAAAATCATTAATAGGAATATTTAAATTGAATATGGCAGGTTGGCACAAAAGTGTCAGGCTAGAAAAGGATGCTCTCCTTTGATTTGGTCACGTACAACGAAGTGAGGAACGAGTGACAAAAAATGTATATTGTGCTAAAGCATAGGGTAGAAGGATTCAGGGCAGATCGAGACTTAGATATAAAGGGCACGTGAGCAGATGTCACAAAAGCGGAGGGGTCTAAAGTACTCGGATGCCCAAACTTTACAGAACTGGCTTGCGCATATGTTAGCCAAGTTATTGAGCGTGTGCAGAGGAAACGTTCATTCATTAAGAGAAAATAAATATGCCTTATATTTATTTTCTCTTAATGAATGAACGTTCGTTAAGTTAAGGGTCGTTAGTGGGAGGAGGGAGGGTGATAAATGAATATTTTACTCCTATCTTCTTAGTACTAGTGTCCGGCATAACATCTGGGATCTCCATACGTAAAAAAGGGGTAATAATTAATCCACCATTTAATTTATTTTTTTTACATGTGGAATACCTCTTGAATGTAATGCCAGACTCATACCTACTAACATGACACACAAAACCCTTTCATCAGCGTATTGCCAGGATTCCCGGGTGAGCCTTCGGTAGAATAGCGTCAGGGCTCCCGACAGACATTGTCCGCCAATGCGGCCTCGTCTTTGGGAATCCACCATATTACTCTTAACAATACAGATTTGCGCTCTTATGTGAAAATACGTTTCACATGTAAAAAACGATCATCATCTTTTCTCCTTCTCTTAATTCACTTCTTGTAGAAACGAGTTGTTAAGTTAAGAATGAAACAGATTCAAGCATCCTTTGATTCCGTTTTTTATTTATTTAACCTTGTCAACTATTAAATGCTTTTTTATATTACTGTCCTTTGAAACATCTGCATAGTTTGCAGATACTAGCTATTTAGCTGCACAATCAACATTATGCAGCTAAATAGCCAGTATCGACAGATCCAGCCCAACCCCGTGAGAGTACTCCAGGTCCATCCCAAGCCGTACACATAGCAAGCGTATGCTCAGCCATGTCGGTAGCAGTAACGGCACACGGAGTCGGTCTCCACAGCCACCACCTCACACAGGTATTTGGCAAATCAGCCATGACCTGTGAGAAGCTGAGTAAGATGGTACGTCGGAGTACCGTGTACCCTCGCTACATCAAGAATTACATATATAGACCACCGGAGCAGATTGCTCAAACACGGCAAAGTCAAACGTACCCAGACGTATATTACCCGCGACCTCGGGTTATTGAATTAATATTCAACTCCTAACCTCTTCTACATGCTTGGTGTGTAGTATTCTCACAGCGCGTGGGCGAGAGTAAACTTACCAGGCCAGAGCACCCGGCACTAGAAACATTGGTATGGACCTTGTGGTTAGTGGTTTTAAGTCTGTAACATCCGCTGGATCTCCGCTGGATCCGCTGTAGAAGTAGACAGGGTAGATCGAGACTTAGATATAAAGGCTACGTGAGCAAATGTCTCTTAAACGGTGAGTTGAAAGAATTCGGATATCCAAACATACATCTATGAAGCGATTAATGAATCCGCAAGACGAGAAAGATGAAGGCATAGATCGCGAAGCCCTGCGACCTGTCCTTTCAGACTGCTCCGTCAGGGATTTGATAGTTTTAAAGTACAGTATAACGTAAATTGATGGTTACTCTATTAGTCGATAGTTGTGACAGGTGTCATGTTCTGCTACGTGATAATTTCGAAATGTAGTGATAAGTACGATGATAATAACCCGATTTGAAATTACAATTGCACCGACATCGTTTTAATAAGATACAATTTCATATTCTTTATCGTTTATGAACTATTTCTATTATAAGATGACTTTGTCATTAAACCCAAGATATTCCTATTGAGCGTGTGCAGAGGAAACGTTCATTCATTAACATAAATATAAGGCGGAGGGTCGCGGGGTGAAAAATTAGCATTTAACTCCTAACTTCTTCTACATGCTTAGTGTGTAGTATCCTCACAGAGCGTGGGCGACAGTAAACTTACCAAGTCAAGGCACCCGGCTGTATTTGTTTCGAGTCGAGCTGCTGAGATCGATACACGTAGAAAAAGGGTAATCATTTATCTATTTTTTTTCCTGTGGTAGTCTTCATGGATGTTTTGGGGACTCCTACCGAATAACACCACACGGTACCTCTCCAGCTGCCTATGGCCAGGAGTCCCGGGCGAGCCTTCGATACTGCGGGGATTCACCACATTGATCTCACCTTTTGTTAAATATACCTACCTATATGCAAAAAAGCTTGAGATATCCATTTTCTCTCGTAATACCATCTTAATACCATCTCAAAAAATCTAATGTTGAAGGAACGAGTGCACAAGATTGAAATCTCCATTGGTTCCATTTTCTATTTACTCTAATTTGTCAAAATAATGTTACATTCTTTATCAATTCACTGTCCTTTGAGGCATCTACTTAGTTTGCAGATCCTTGCCATTTGAATCCTCAGTTGGTACTACAAAATCATTTATAGGAATATTTAAATTGAATATGGCAGGTTGGCATGAAAGTGTCAGCATTAAGCCAGAAAATGATGTGCTCCGTTGGTTTGGTTACGTACAACAAAGTGAGGAACGATTGATGACGAAAATATATTGTGCAGAAGCAGAGGCTAGAAGGAGTCAGGCCAGATCGAGACTTAGATGTAAAGGCCAAGTGAGCAGATGTCACAAAAGCGGAGGGGTCAAAAGAATTTGAATACCCAAATGTACACGTATGAAGCGAATAATGAATCTGCAGGACGAGAAAGAAGTAGACATAGGTCGCGAAGCCTAGCGAGCTGTCCTATCTGACTGCTCCGTCAGAGAATCAGCGAGAATAGATTGAGTTTGGAGTATAGTATAGTGTAAATTGGTGGTTACTCGATTAGTCGATAGTTGTGAAAGCTGTCTACTATACTATATGATAATTTACAAATATAGTGATAAGTACGATCATAATAACCCGATTCGATATTACAATGGCACCGACATCATTTTAATAAGATACATTTTCATATTCTTCAGCAGCTGTTTATAAACACATTCTATTTAAAAGACGACTTTGTCGTTAAACTACTCCAGCCTCCATCCAGCCCGAGCACTGCAGTTGGACGATCTCTCGCTATGAGAAAATTTACAGAACTGGCTTGCGCATGCGTTAGTCAAGATAATACTATTGAGCGTGTGCAGAGGAAACGTTCATTGAGAAAATAAATATAAGACGGTGGGGTCCTGGGGAGTGGGGGGATTGGTGATAAATGAATATTTAACTCCTAACTTCTTCTACATGCTTGGTGTAGTATTCTCACAGAGCGTGGGCGACAGTAAGCCTACCAAGTCAAGGTTGAGCTCGAGTTGTTTCTCGGATCCACCATATTAATTTCAGCAAGACAGGTTTTCACTCTTAACTGAAAATACGTTTCACATGTAAAAAACGATCTCCACCTTCTCTCCTTCTTTTAAGATTATCTCGAAGAATTGTGTTTTTAAATTAAGTATGCTCAGCCGTATCCACAGCGCCGCTAGAGCAGTGACGGTACACGGAGTCCGACTCCACAAGCACACCTCAGACAGGTATTTGGCAAAACAGCTATGACCTGTGAGAAACTGAGTGAGATGGTACGTCGGAGTACCGTGGGCCCTCGCAACATCAAGAGGTACATATATAGACCATGGGAGCAGATTGCTCAAATGCGGAAAAGTCAAAGTACCAAGTCGTTTATACGACATGGTACACTTTTTATACTTATGTACAAAAAGGTAAACGAATCTGCAGGAAGAGAAAGTATTATGCATGGATCACTAAGCCTAGTGATTTGTCGTCTCAGACTATCCTGTCAGAGATTTAACGAGAATAAAGTTTAGAGTATACTCGATTCTTCTTTAGTAGCGTTTATAAATTGTTTCTTATTTTAAGACGACTTTGTCATCGAACTAGTCCAGCCAGAGCATTGCTTATGAACGACCTTACGCTATAAGACCATTCACAGAATTGACTTGCGCATGCGTTAGGCTAGATAATCCTATTAAGCAACTGTAAATAGAAGAGGAAACGTTCATTCATTAGAATAAAAATACAATGAAGGCGAGGTCGCGGGGTATTAAATTAATATTCAACTCCTAATCTCTTCGACATGCTCACAGCGCGTGGGCGAGAGTAAACTTACCAGGCCAGAGTACCCGGCACTAGAAACATTGGTACGGACCTTGTTGTTAGTGGTTTCAAGTCAGTAACATCCGCTGGATCTCTACACGTAAAAATGGGACAAATTATTTATCATTTTTTTTACGTGTGGTAGTCTTCACGGATGTTTTGCCGGACTCCTACCGACTAACACCACATGGTGCCCTTATCTGCCTATAGCCAGGAACCCCGTATGAGCCCTCGATAGGCTAGCTCCAAGGCTCCCGACAAACTCGGTTCGCCAACTCAGCCTAGTCTACGGGATCCACTATTTATATATCTCAACAAGTCAGGCTTGCACTTCTTACTGAATTACGTTTAACATGTAAAAATTCTGATATCTATATTCTCTTCTTCACTTAAGACCATCATGGAAAACGAATTGGGAATCTAAGAATGCAGAAGATTCAAATATCAATTGATTCCGTTTTCTATTTATTTTACCTTGACAATTATGAAATTCTTTACCATAATCACTGTCCTTTGAAGCATCTACTTAAATACCAAACTTAAACACCACCAGCAAGCCGAAGGTACTCATGGCCAGCTGGGCTCCATCTTTAGCGAGCACCAAGCTGGTTATACTTAAATACGTTACTTTTCTCAAAGTCTTCTCTCAAAACAGCTTCTTTTTTGAAATGTCAACAAGGTCTTCACTGGAAACTTTGTATCCTTAGTTGCTACTGCAAAATCATTTATAATATGAATATTGAAATTGAATATGGCAGGTTGGCATGAAAGTGTCAGCATTAAGCTAGAAAAGGATGTGAAAACGAAGTGAGGGGCGACTGACGAAGAATGTATATTGTGCAAAAGCAGAGGGTAGAAGGAGACAGGGTAGATCGAGACTTAGATATAAAGGCTACGTGAGCCTTAAACGATGAACTCTTAAACGGTGAGTTTGAAACAATTCGGATATCCAAACGTACATGTATGAAGCGATTAATGAATCCGCAGGACGAGAAAGATGAAGGCATAGATCGCGAAGCCCTGCGACCTGTCCATTCAGACTGCTCCGTCAGGGATTTGATAGTTTTAAAGTACAGCATAACGTAAATTGATGGTTACTCTATTAGTCGATAGTTGTGACAGGTGTCATGTTCTGCTACGTGATAATTTCGAAATGTAGTGATAAGTACGATGATAATAACCCGATTTGAAATTACAATTGCACCGACATCGTTTTAATAAGATACAATTTCATATTCTTTATCGTTTATGAACTATTTCTATAATAAGATGACTTTGTCATTAAACTACTTTAGCCTCTAGCCCGAGCAATGAATTTGGACGACCTAACGCTATGAGAATATTTACAGAACTGGCATGCGCATGCGTCAGCCAAGATAATCCTATTGAGCGTGTGCAGAGGAAACGTTCATTCATTAACATAAATATAAGGCGGGGGGTCGCGGGGTGAAAATTGGCATTTAACTCCTAACTTCTTCTACATGCTTAGTGTGTAGTATCCTCACAGAGCGTGGGCGACAGTAAACTTACCAAGTCAAGGCACCCGGCTGTATTCGTTTCGAGTCGAGCTGCTGAGATCGATACACGTAGAAAAAGGGTAATCATTTATCTATTTTTTTTCCTGTGGTAGTCTTCAAAGATGTTTTGGGGACTCCTACCGAATAACACCACACGGTACCCCTCCATCTGCCTATGGCCAGGAGTCCCGGGCGAGCCTTCGATACTGCGGGGATATATATACCTATATATATATATATATACCTATATATAAATATACCTACCCATATGCAAAAAAGCTTGAGATATCCATTTTCTCTCGTAATACCGTCTTAATACCATCTCAAAAAATCTAATGTTGAAGGAACGAGTGCACAAGATTGAAATCTCCATTGGTTCCATTTTCTATTTACTCTAATTTGTCAAAATAATGTTACTTTTTGTATCTATTCACTGTCCTTTGAGGCATCTACTTAGTTTGCAGATCCTTGCCATTTGTATCCTCAGTTGCTACTACAAAATCATTTATAGGAATATTTAAATTGAATATGGCAGGTTGGCATGAAAGTGTCAGCATTAAGCCAGAAAACGATGTGCTCCATTGGTTTGGTTACGTACAACTAAGTGAGGAACGATTGATGAAGAAAATATATTGTGCAGAAGCAGAGGTTAGAAGGAGTCAGGCCAGATCGAGACTTAGATGTAAAGGCCAAGTGAGCAGATGTCACAAAAGCGGAGGGGTCAAAAGAATTTGAATACCCAAATGTACACGTATGAAGCGAATAATGAATCTGCAGGACGAGAAAGAAATAGACATAGGTCGCGAAGCCTAGCGAGCTGTCCTATCTGACTGCTCCGTCAGAGAATCAGCGAGAATAGATTGAGTTTGGAGTATAGTATAGTGTAAATTGGTGGTTACTCGATTAGTCGATAGTTGTGAAAGCTGTCTACTATACTATATGATAATTTACAAATATAGTGATAAGTACGATCATAATAACCCGATTCGATATTACAATGGCACCGACATCATTTTAATAAGATACATTTTCATATTCTTCAGCAGCTGTTTATAAACACATTCTATTTAAAAGACGACTTTGTCGTTAAACTACTCCAGCCTCCATCCAGCCCGAGCACTGCAGTCGGACGATCTCTCGCTATGAGAAAATTTACAGAACTGGCTTGCGCATGCGTTAGTCAAGATAATACTATTGAGCGTGTGCAGAGGAAACGTTCATTGAGAAAATAAATATAAGACGGTGGGGTCCTGGGGAGTGGGGGGATTGGTGATAAATGAATATTTAACTCCTAACTTCTTCTACATGCTTGGTGTAGTATTCTCACAGAGCGTGGGCGACAGTAAGCCTACCAAGTCAAGGTTGAGCTCGAGTTGTTTCTCGGATCCACCATATTAATTTCAGCAAGACAGGTTTTCACTCTTAACTGAAAATACGTTTCACATGTAAAAAACGATCTCCACCTTCTCTCCTTCTTTTAAGATTATCTCGAAGAATTGTGTTTTTAAATTAAGTATGCTCAGCCGTATCCACAGCGCCGCTAGAGCAGTGACGGTACACGGAGTCCGACTCCACAAGCACACCTCAGACAGGTATTTGGCAAAACAGCTATGACCTGTGAGAAACTGAGTGAGATGGTACGTCGGAGTACCGTGGGCCCTCGCAACATCAAGAGGTACATATATAGACCATGGGAGCAGATTGCTCAAATGCGGAAAAGTCAAAGTACCAAGTCGTTTATACGACATGGTACACTTTTTATACTTATGTACAAAAAGGTAAATGAATCTGCAGGAAGAGAAAGTATTATGCATGGATCACTAAGCCTAGTGATTTGTCGTCTCAGACTATCCTGTCAGAGATTTAACGAGAATAAAGTTTAGAGTATACTCGATTCTTCTTTAGTAGCGTTTATAAATTGTTTCTTATTTTAAGACGACTTTGTCATCGAACTAGTCCAGCCAGAGCATTGCTTATGAACGACCTTACGCTATAAGACCATTTACAGAATTGACTTGCGCATGCGTTAGGCTAGATAATCCTATTAAGCAACTGTAAATAGAAGAGGAAACGTTCATTCATTAGAATAAAAATACAATGAAGGCGAGGTCGCGGGGTATTAAATTAATATTCAACTCCTAATCTCTTCGACATGCTTGGTGTGTAGTATTCTCACAGCGCGTGGGCGAGAGTAAACTTACCAGGCCAGAGCACCCGGCACTAGAAACATTGGTACAGACCTTGTGGTTAGTGGTTTCAAGTCAGTGACATCCGCTGGATCTCTACACGTAAAAATGGGACAAATTATTTATCATTTTTTTTTTACGTGTGGTAGTCTTCACGGATGTTTTGCCGGACTCCTACCGACTAACACCACATGGTGCCCTTATCTGCCTATAGCCAGGAACCCCGTATGAGCCCTCGATAGGCTAGCTCCAAGGCTCCCGACAAACTCGGTTCGCCAACTCAGCCTAGTCTACGGGATCCACTATTTATATATCTCAACAAGTCAGGCTTGCACTTCTTACTGAATTACGTTTAACATGTAAAAATTCTGATATCTATATTCTCTTCTTCACTTAAGACCATCATGGAAAACGAATTGGGAATCTAAGAATGCAGAAGATTCAAATATCAATTGATTCCGTTTTCTATTTATTTTACCTTGACAATTATGAAATTCTTTACCATAATCACTGTCCTTTGAAGCATCTACTTAAATACCAAACTTAAACACCACCAGCAAGCCGAAGGTACTCATGGCCAGCTGGGCTCCATCTTTAGCGAGCACCAAGCTGGTTATACTTAAATACGTTACTTTTCTCAAAGTCTTCTCTCAAAACAGCTTCTTTTTTGAAATGTCAACAAGGTCTTCACTGGAAACTTTGTATCCTTAGTTGCTACTGCAAAATCATTTATAATATGAATATTGAAATTGAATATGGCAGGTTGGCATGAAAGTGTCAGCATTAAGCTAGAAAAGGATGTGAAAACGAAGTGAGGGGCGACTGACGAAGAATGTATATTGTGCAAAAGCAGAGGGTAGAAGGAGACAGGGTAGATCGAGACTTAGATATAAAGGCTACGTGAGCCTTAAACGATGAACTCTTAAACGGTGAGTTTGAAACAATTCGGATATCCAAACGTACATGTATGAAGCGATTAATGAATCCGCAGGACGAGAAAGATGAAGGCATAGATCGCGAAGCCCTGCGACCTGTCCATTCAGACTGCTCCGTCAGGGATTTGATAGTTTTAAAGTACAGCATAACGTAAATTGATGGTTACTCTATTAGTCGATAGTTGTGACAGGTGTCATGTTCTGCTACGTGATAATTTCGAAATGTAGTGATAAGTACGATGATAATAACCCGATTTGAAATTACAATTGCACCGACATCGTTTTAATAAGATACAATTTCATATTCTTTATCGTTTATGAACTATTTCTATTATAAGATGACTTTGTCATTAAACTACTTTAGCCTCTAGCCCGAGCAATGAATTTGGACGACCTAACGCTATGAGAATATTTACAGAACTGGCATGCGCATGCGTCAGCCAAGATAATCCTATTGAGCGTGTGCAGAGGAAACGTTCATTCATTAACATAAATATAAGGCGGGGGGTCGCGGGGTGAAAATTGGCATTTAACTCCTAACTTCTTCTACATGCTTAGTGTGTAGTATCCTCACAGAGCGTGGGCGACAGTAAACTTACCAAGTCAAGGCACCCGGCTGTATTCGTTTCGAGTCGAGCTGCTGAGATCGATACACGTAGAAAAAGGGTAATCATTTATCTTTTTTTTTTCCTGTGGTAGTCTTCAAAGATGTTTTGGGGACTCCTACCGAATAACACCACACGGTACCCCTCCATCTGCCTATGGCCAGGAGTCCCGGGCGAGCCTTCGATACTGCGGGGATATATATACCTATATATATATATATACCTATATATAAATATACCTACCCATATGCAAAAAAGCTTGAGATATCCATTTTCTCTCGTAATACCGTCTTAATACCATCTCAAAAAATCTAATGTTGAAGGAACGAGTGCACAAGATTGAAATCTCCATTGGTTCCATTTTCTATTTACTCTAATTTGTCAAAATAATGTTACTTTTTGTATCTATTCACTGTCCTTTGAGGCATCTACTTAGTTTGCAGATCCTTGCCATTTGTATCCTCAGTTGCTACTACAAAATCATTTATAGGAATATTTAAATTGAATATGGCAGGTTGGCATGAAAGTGTCAGCATTAAGCCAGAAAACGATGTGCTCCATTGGTTTGGTTACGTACAACTAAGTGAGGAACGATTGATGAAGAAAATATATTGTGCAGAAGCAGAGGTTAGAAGGAGTCAGGCCAGATCGAGACTTAGATGTAAAGGCCAAGTGAGCAGATGTCACAAAAGCGGAGGGGTCAAAAGAATTTGAATACCCAAATGTACACGTATGAAGCGAATAATGAATCTGCAGGACGAGAAAGAAATAGACATAGGTCGCGAAGCCTAGCGAGCTGTCCTATCTGACTGCTCCGTCAGAGAATCAGCGAGAATAGATTGAGTTTGGAGTATAGTATAGTGTAAATTGGTGGTTACTCGATTAGTCGATAGTTGTGAAAGCTGTCTACTATACTATATGATAATTTACAAATATAGTGATAAGTACGATCATAATAACCCGATTCGATATTACAATGGCACCGACATCATTTTAATAAGATACATTTTCATATTCTTCAGCAGCTGTTTATAAACACATTCTATTTAAAAGACGACTTTGTCGTTAAACTACTCCAGCCTCCATCCAGCCCGAGCACTGCAGTCGGACGATCTCTCGCTATGAGAAAATTTACAGAACTGGCTTGCGCATGCGTTAGTCAAGATAATACTATTGAGCGTGTGCAGAGGAAACGTTCATTCATTAACATAAATATAAGGCGGGGGGTCGCGGGGTGAAAAATTGGCATTTAACTCCTAACTTCTTCTACATGCTTAGTGTGTAGTATCCTGACAGAGCGTGGGCGACAGTAAACTTACCAAGTCAAGGCACCAGGCTGTATTCGTTTCGAGTCGAGCTGCTGAGATCGATACACGTAGAAAAAGGGTAATCATTTATCTATTTTTTTTCCTGTGGTAGTCTTCATGGATGTTTTGGGGACTCCTACCGAATAACACCACACGGTACCCCTCCATCTGCCTATGGCCAGGAGTCCCGGGCGAGCCTTCGATACTGCGGGGATTCACCACATTGATCTCACCTTTTGTTAAATATACCTACCCATATGCAAAAAAGCTTGAGATATCCATTTTCTCTCGTAATACCATCTTAATACCATCTCAAAAAATCTAATGTTGAAGGAACGAGTGCACAAGATTGAAATCTCCATTGGTTCCATTTTCTATTTACTCTAATTTGTCAAAATAATGTTACTTTTTTTATCTATTCACTGTCCTTTGAGGCATCTACTTAGTTTGCAGATCCTTGCCATTTGTATCCTCAGTTGCTAATACAAAATCATTTATAGGAATATTTAAATTGAATATGGCAGGTTGGCATGAAAGTGTCAGCATTAAGCCAGAAAATGATGTGCTCCGTTGGTTTGGTTACGTACAACAAAGTGAGGAACGATTGATGAAGTAAATATATTGTGCAGAAGCAGAGGCTAGAAGGAGTCGGGGCAGAACGAAACTTAGATGTAAAGGCCAAGTGAGCAGATGTCACAAAAGCGGAGGGGTCAAAAGAATTTGAATACCCAAATGTACACGTATGAAGCGATTAAAGAATCTGCAGGACGAGAAAGAAGTAGACATAGGTCGCGAAGTCTAGCGAGCTGTCCTATCTGACTGCTCCGTCAGAGAATCAGCGAGAATAGATTGAGTTTGGAGTATAGTATAGTGTAAATTGGTGGTTACTCGATTATTGTGATAGCTGTCATTCTGCTATGTGATACTATGTGATAATTTACAAATATAGTGATAAGTACGATCATAATAACCCGATTCTATATTACAATGGCACCGACATCATTTTAATAAGATACATTGTCATCTTCTTCAGCAGCTGTATATAAATACTATGACCTGTGAGAAACTGAGTGAGATGGTACATCGGAGTACCATGTGCCCTCGCGACATCAAGAGTTACTTTTATAGACCATGGGAGCAGATTGCTCAAATGTGGAAAAGTCAAAGTACCAAGTCGTTTGCTTAATCAAGTGAATTGACTCAACTTGAACACCACCAGCTGATCGACGGGTACAAGTCATGGCCAGCTGGGCTCCCCTTGGTGTCTTCTCCAACGAGAGTCATTACGCTAGTCATACTTAAATACGTTACTTTTCTAAAGGTCATCTCTTAAGTAAGCTTCGCTATAGAAATGACAACAACCACTTGTCACTTGTTACTTCACTTGCTTGTATCCGCAGTTGCTACTACAAAATCATTTATAGGAATATTTAAATTCAATATGGCATGTTGACCTTAAAGTGTCAGCATTAAGCTAGAAAAGTATGTGCTCCGTTGGTTTGGTCACGTACAGTGAAGAGAGGAACGAAGAACGATTGACCAAGAATGTATATTGTACAAAAGCAGAGGGTAGAAGGAGTCAGGGTACATCGAGACTTAGATATAATGGCCATGTGAGCAGACGTCAAAAGAATTCAGATACGTACATGTATGAAGCGATAAATGAATCTGCAGGAATAGAAAGAAATAGGCATAGATCGCGAAGCCTGGCGACCTTTCCTCTCAGATTGCCCCGTCAGGGATTCAGTGAGAATAGATTGAGTTTGGAGTATAGTATAGTGTAAATTGGTGGTTACTCGAATAGTCGATAATTGTGAAAGCTGTCATTCTGCTATGTGGTACGATGTGATAATTTACAAATATAGTGATAAGTACGATCATAATAACCCGATTCGATATTACAATGGCACCGACATCATTTTAATAAGATACATTTTCATCTTCTTCAGCAGCTGTTTATAAACACATTCTATTTTAAAGACGACTTTTTCGTTAAACTACTCCAGCCTCCATCCAGCCCGAGTACTGCAGTTGGACGATCCCTCGCTATGAGAAAATTTACAGAACTGGCTTGCGCATGCGTTAGTCAAGATAATACTATTGAGCGTGTGCAGAGGAAACGTTCATTGAGAAAATACAAATAAGACGGTGGGGTCCTGGGGAGTGGGAGGATTGGTGATAAATGAATATTTATCTCCTAACTTCTTCTACATGCTTGGTGAGAAGCTGTAGTATCCTCACAGAGCGTGGGCGACAGTAAACCTACCAAGTCAATGTTTAGCTCGAGTTGTTTAATCTACCATTTATCGGTAAGATAGGCTCAGGGCTCCAGACAGGCTTTTTCCACCAACGCGGTCTCGTCTTCTCGGATCCACCATATTAATTTCAGCAAGACAGGTTTGCACTCTTAACTGAAAATACGTTTCACATGTAAAAAACGATCTCCACCTTCTCTCCTTCTTTTAAGATTATCTCGAAGAATTGTGTTTTTAAATTAAGTATGCTCAGCCGTATCCACAGCGCCGCTAGAGCAGTGACGGTACACGGAGTCCGACTCCACAAGCACACCTCAGACAGGTAATTGGCAAAACAGTATGAGCATATGCATTGAGCATTGCATTTGGACGACCTCACGCTATGAGACCATTTACAGAATTGACTTGCTCATGCGTTAGGCAACATAATCCTATTGAGCGAGCGAGAAGAGGAAACGTTCATTCATTAGAATAAAAATACAATGACGGCGGGGTCGCGGGGTATTAAATGAACATTCATCGCCTAACGTCTTCTACATGCTTGGTGTGTAGTATCCTAACAGCGCGTGGGCGAGAGTAAACTTACCAGGCCAGGGCATCCGGCACTAGAAACATTGGTACGGACCGTGGTTGGTGGTGATGGGATCTCTACACCTAAAAAAGAACTTATCATTTATTAACCATTTTTTTAACGTGTGGGTGACTTTATTAAATGGAACATACAAACAATAAAACATAGTGCCCTTACATCTGCCTATAGCCACGAGTCCCGGAGAGCCCTTGATAGGCTAGCCCAGGGCTTCCGACAAAATTTGTTCCCTAACGCGGCTGAGTCTTCGGGGATCATATACCTACATGCAAAAAAGACCCAAAATATCCGTCTTCTTTCGTTCGCTTAAGACCATTTCAAAATTTATAATTTTGAAACTTAGAGTGCAGAAGATTCACATTTTCATAGATTCCATTTTCTATTTATTCTAACTAATATTTTTTTCTTTTACAAAGGTAAGTACAATATCATTCAAATTAGGCATAGGATACAGATTTTACCCTTGCGAGATACTGGTATCCGCATTTGGTTTTCCTGTCTAACAGATTACCAGGCTCCCGTCGAGCAGACTAGTACTAAACTTGAGTTAGTTCCGTAAGCTTGGCCATTTGGATTTACTGTTTAAGTACATACTTAGCATCAACCAGCCAGCAATTGTAGTCTAATTTTATTAATTTGTTGTACACAACGTTTAACATTGTGTCTGTGTGTGTTAGTGCGTGTATGTGTGTGTGTGTATGTGTGTGTGTGTGTGTGTGTATGTGTGTGTGTGTGTGTGTGTATGTGTGTGTGTGTGTGTGTGTATGTACGTGTGTGGGATGTACGTGACCATATATATTTATTCCACCACAGTGATAAGGGTGTATCTTGTGATACTTGTCAAATGTTACATTCTTTATCTATTCACTGTCCTTTGAGGCATCTGCTTAGTTTGCAGATCCTTGCCATTTTACCCTTTGCTTAACCAAGTGAATTGACTCAACTTGAACACCACCAGCTGATCGACGGGTACAAGTCATGGCCACCTGGGCTCCCCTTGGTGTCTTCTCCAACGAGAGTAACGCTGGTCATACTTAAATACGTTAGTATTTTAAAAGTCATCTCTTAAGTAAGCTTCATTTTTGAAATAACAGCAAGGTCTTCACTTGAAAATTTGTATCCTATGTACTACTACAAAATCATTAATAGGAATATTTAAATTGAATATGGCAGGTTGGCACAAAAGTGTCAGGCTAGAAAAGGATGCTCTCCTTTGATTTGGTCACGTACAACGAAGTGAGGAACGAGTGACAAAAAATGTATATTGTGCTAAAGCATAGGGTAGAAGGATTCAGGGCAGATCGAGACTTAGATATAAAGGGCACGTGAGCAGATGTCACAAAAGCGGAGGGGTCTAAAGTACTCGGATGCCCAAACTTTAGAGAACTGGCTTGCGCATATGTTAGCCAAGTTATTGAGCGTGTGCAGAGGAAACGTTCATTCATTAAGAGAAAATAAATATGCCTTATATTTATTTTCTCTTAATGAATGAACGTTCGTTAAGTTAAGGGTCGTTAGTGGGAGGAGGGAGGGTGATAAATGAATATTTTACTCCTATCTTCTTAGTACTAGTGTCCGGCATAACATCTGGGATCTCCATACGTAAAAAAGGGGTAATAATTAATCCACCATTTAATTTATTTTTTTTACATGTGGAATACCTCTTGAATGTAATGCCAGACTCATACCTACTAACATGACACACAAAACCCTTTCATCAGCGTATTGCCAGGATTCCCGGGTGAGCCTTCGGTAGAATAGCGTCAGGGCTCCCGACAGACATTGTCCGCCAATGCGGCCTCGTCTTTGGGAATCCACCATATTACTCTTAACAATACAGATTTGCGCTCTTATGTGAAAATACGTTTCACATGTAAAAAACGATCATCATCTTTTCTCCTTCTCTTAATTCACTTCTTGTAGAAACGAGTTGTTAAGTTAAGAATGAAACAGATTCAAGCATCCTTTGATTCCGTTTTTTATTTATTTAACCTTGTCAACTATTAAATGCTTTTTTATATTACTGTCCTTTGAAACATCTGCATAGTTTGCAGATACTAGCTATTTAGCTGCACAATCAACATTATGCAGCTAAATAGCCAGTATCGACAGATCCAGCCCAACCCCGTGAGAGTACTCCAGGTCCATCCCAAGCCGTACACATAGCAAGCGTATGCTCAGCCATGTCGGTAGCAGTAACGGCACACGGAGTCGGTCTCCACAGCCACCACCTCACACAGGTATTTGGCAAATCAGCCATGACCTGTGAGAAGCTGAGTAAGATGGTACGTCGGAGTACCGTGTACCCTCGCTACATCAAGAATTACATATATAGACCACCGGAGCAGATTGCTCAAACACGGCAAAATCAAACGTACCCAGACGTATATTACCCGCGACCTCGGGTTATTGAATTAATATTCAACTCCTAACCTCTTCTACATGCTTGGTGTGTAGTATTCTCACAGCGCGTGGGCGAGAGTAAACTTACCAGGCCAGAGCACCCGGCACTAGAAACATTGGTATGGACCTTGTGGTTAGTGGTTTTAAGTCTGTAACATCCGCTGGATCTCCGCTGGATCCGCTGTAGAAGTAGACAGGGTAGATCGAGACTTAGATATAAAGGCTACGTGAGCAAATGTCTCTTAAACGGTGAGTTGAAAGAATTCGGATATCCAAACATACATCTATGAAGCGATTAATGAATCCGCAAGACGAGAAAGATGAAGGCATAGATCGCGAAGCCCTGCGACCTGTCCTTTCAGACTGCTCCGTCAGGGATTTGATAGTTTTAAAGTACAGTATAACGTAAATTGATGGTTACTCTATTAGTCGATAGTTGTGACAGGTGTCATGTTCTGCTACGTGATAATTTCGAAATGTAGTGATAAGTACGATGATAATAACCCGATTTGAAATTACAATTGCACAGACATCGTTTTAATAAGATACAATTTCATATTCTTTATCGTTTATGAACTATTTCTATTATAAGATGACTTTGTCATTAAACCCAAGATATTCCTATTGAGCGTGTGCAGAGGAAACGTTCATTCATTAACATAAATATAAGGCGGAGGGTCGCGGGGTGAAAAATTAGCATTTAACTCCTAACTTCTTCTACATGCTTAGTGTGTAGTATCCTCACAGAGCGTGGGCGACAGTAAACTTACCAAGTCAAGGCACCCGGCTGTATTTGTTTCGAGTCGAGCTGCTGAGATCGATACACGTAGAAAAAGGGTAATCATTTATCTATTTTTTTTCCTGTGGTAGTCTTCATGGATGTTTTGGGGACTCCTACCGAATAACACCACACGGTACCTCTCCATCTGCCTATGGCCAGGAGTCCCGGGCGAGCCTTCGATACTGCGGGGATTCACCACATTGATCTCACCTTTTGTTAAATATACCTACCTATATGCAAAAAAGCTTGAGATATCCATTTTCTCTCGTAATACCATCTTAATACCATCTCAAAAAATCTAATGTTGAAGGAACGAGTGCACAAGATTGAAATCTCCATTGGTTCCATTTTCTATTTACTCTAATTTGTCAAAATAATGTTACATTCTTTATCAATTCACTGTCCTTTGAGGCATCTACTTAGTTTGCAGATCCTTGCCATTTGTATCCTCAGTTGGTACTACAAAATCATTTATAGGAATATTTAAATTGAATATGGCAGGTTGGCATGAAAGTGTCAGCATTAAGCCAGAAAATGATGTGCTCCGTTGGTTTGGTTACGTACAACAAAGTGAGGAACGATTGATGACGAAAATATATTGTGCAGAAGCAGAGGCTAGAAGGAGTCAGGCCAGATCGAGACTTAGATGTAAAGGCCAAGTGAGCAGATGTCACAAAAGCGGAGGGGTCAAAAGAATTTGAATACCCAAATGTACACGTATGAAGCGAATAATGAATCTGCAGGACGAGAAAGAAGTAGACATAGGTCGCGAAGCCTAGCGAGCTGTCCTATCTGACTGCTCCGTCAGAGAATCAGCGAGAATAGATTGAGTTTGGAGTATAGTATAGTGTAAATTGGTGGTTACTCGATTAGTCGATAATTGTGAAAGCTGTCTACTATACTATATGATAATTTACAAATATAGTGATAAGTACGATCATAATAACCCGATTCGATATTACAATGGCACCGACATCATTTTAATAAGATACATTTTCATATTCTTCAGCAGCTGTTTATAAACACATTCTATTTAAAAGACGACTTTGTCGTTAAACTACTCCAGCCTCCATCCAGCCCGAGCACTGCAGTTGGACGATCTCTCGCTATGAGAAAATTTACAGAACTGGCTTGCGCATGCGTTAGTCAAGATAATACTATTGAGCGTGTGCAGAGGAAACGTTCATTGAGAAAATAAATATAAGACGGTGGGGTCCTGGGGAGTGGGGGGATTTGTGATAAATGAATATTTAACTCCTAACTTCTTCTACATGCTTGGTGTAGTATTCTCACAGAGCGTGGGCGACAGTAAACCTACCAAGTCAAGGTTGAGCTCGAGTTGTTTCTCGGATCCACCATATTAATTTCAGCAAGACAGGTTTTCACTCTTAACTGAAAATACGTTTCACATGTAAAAAACGATCTCCACCTTCTCTCCTTCTTTTAAGATTATCTCGAAGAATTGTGTTTTTAAATTAAGTATGCTCAGCCGTATCCACAGCGCCGCTAGAGCAGTGACGGTACACGGAGTCCGACTCCACAAGCACACCTCAGACAGGTATTTGGCAAAACAGCTATGACCTGTGAGAAACTGAGTGAGATGGTACGTCGGAGTACCGTGGGCCCTCGCAACATCAAGAGGTACATATATAGACCATGGGAGCAGATTGCTCAAATGCGGAAAAGTCAAAGTACCAAGTCGTTTATACGACATGGTACACTTTTTATACTTATGTACAAAAAGGTAAATGAATCTGCAGGAAGAGAAAGTATTATGCATGGATTACTAAGCCTAGTGATTTGTCGTCTCAGACTATCCTGTCAGAGATTTAACGAGAATAAAGTTTAGAGTATACTCGATTCTTCTTTAGTAGCGTTTATAAATTGTTTCTTATTTTAAGACGACTTTGTCATCGAACTAGTCCAGCCAGAGCATTGCTTATGAACGACCTTACGCTATAAGACCATTTACAGAATTGACTTGCGCATGCGTTAGGCTAGATAATCCTATTAAGCAACTGTAAATAGAAGAGGAAACGTTCATTCATTAGAATAAAAATACAATGAAGGCGAGGTCGCGGGGTATTAAATTAATATTCAACTCCTAATCTCTTCGACATGCTTGGTGTGTAGTATTCTCACAGCGCGTGGGCGAGAGTAAACTTACCAGGCCAGAGCACCCGGCACTAGAAACATTGGTACAGACCTTGTGGTTAGTGGTTTCAAGTCAGTGACATCCGCTGGATCTCTACACGTAAAAATGGGACAAATTATTTATCATTTTTTTTTTACGTGTGGTAGTCTTCACGGATGTTTTGCCGGACTCCTACCGACTAACACCACATGGTGCCCTTATCTGCCTATAGCCAGGAACCCCGTATGAGCCCTCGATAGGCTAGCTCCAAGGCTCCCGACAAACTCGGTTCGCCAACTCAGCCTAGTCTACGGGATCCACTATTTATATATCTCAACAAGTCAGGCTTGCACTTCTTACTGAATTACGTTTAACATGTAAAAATTCTGATATATATATTCTCTTCTTCACTTAAGACCATCATGGAAAACGAATTGGGAATCTAAGAATGCAGAAGATTCAAATATCAATTGATTCCATTTTCTATTTATTTTACCTTGACAATTATGAAATTCTTTACCATAATGATGAAGCATCTACTTAAATACCAAACTTAAACACCACCAGCAAGCCGAAGGTACTCATGGCCAGCTGGGCTCCATCTTTAGCGAGCACCAAGCTGGTTATACTTAAATACGTTACTTTTCTCAAAGTCTTCTCTCAAAACAGCTTCTTTTTTGAAATGTCAACAAGGTCTTCACTGGAAACTTTGTATCCTTAGTTGCTACTGCAAAATCATTTATAATATGAATATTGAAATTGAATATGGCAGGTTGGCATGAAAGTGTCAGCATTAAGCTAGAAAAGGATGTGAAAACGAAGTGAGGGGCGACTGACGAAGAATGTATATTGTGCAAAAGCAGAGGGTAGAAGGAGACAGGGTAGATCGAGACTTAGATATAAAGGCTACGTGAGCCTTAAACGATGAACTCTTAAACGGTGAGTTTGAAACAATTCGGATATCCAAACGTACATGTATGAAGCGATTAATGAATCCGCAGGACGAGAAAGATGAAGGCATAGATCGCGAAGCCCTGCGACCTGTCCATTCAGACTGCTCCGTCAGGGATTTGATAGTTTTAAAGTACAGCATAACGTAAATTGATGGTTACTCTATTAGTCGATAGTTGTGACAGGTGTCATGTTCTGCTACGTGATAATTTCGAAATGTAGTGATAAGTACGATGATAATAACCCGATTTGAAATTACAATTGCACCGACATCGTTTTAATAAGATACAATTTCATATTCTTTATCGTTTATGAACTATTTCTATTATAAGATGACTTTGTCATTAAACTACTTTAGCCTCTAGCCCGAGCAATGAATTTGGACGACCTAACGCTATGAGAATATTTACAGAACTGGCATGCGCATGCGTCAGCCAAGATAATCCTATTGAGCGTGTGCAGAGGAAACGTTCATTCATTAACATAAATATAAGGCGGGGGGTCGCGGGGTGAAAATTGGCATTTAACTCCTAACTTCTTCTACATGCTTAGTGTGTAGTATCCTCACAGAGCGTGGGCGACGGTAAACTTACCAAGTCAAGGCACCCGGCTGTATTCGTTTCGAGTCGAGCTGCTGAGATCGATACACGTAGAAAAAGGGTAATCATTTATCTATTTTTTTTCCTGTGGTAGTCTTCATGGATGTTTTGGGGACTCCTACCGAATAACACCACACGGTACCCCTCCATCTGCCTATGGCCAGGAGTCCCGGGCGAGCCTTCGATACTGCGGGGATATATATACCTATATATAAATATACCTACCCATATGCAAAAAAGCTTGAGATATCCATTTTCTCTCGTAATACCGTCTTAATACCATCTCAAAAAATCTAATGTTGAAGGAACGAGTGCACAAGATTGAAATCTCCATTGGTTCCATTTTCTATTTACTCTAATTTGTCAAAATAATGTTACTTTTTTTATCTATTCACTGTCCTTTGAGGCATCTACTTAGTTTGCAGATCCTTGCCATTTGTATCCTCAGTTGCTACTACAAAATCATTTATAGGAATATTTAAATTGAATATGGCATGTTGACCTTAAAGTGTCAGCATTAAGCTAGAAAAGTATGTGCTCCGTTGGTTTGGTCACGTACAGTGAAGAGAGGAACGAAGAACGATTGACGAAGAATGTATATTGTACAAAAGCAGAGGGTAGAAGGAGTCAGGGTACATCGAGACTTAGATATAATGGTCACGTGAGCAGACGTCAAAAGAATTCAGATACGTACATGTATGAAGCGATAAATGTATCTGCAGGAATAGAAAGAAATAGGCATAGATCGCGAAGCCTGGCGACCTTTCCTCTCAGACTGCCCCGTCAGGGATTCAGTGAGAATAGATTGAGTTTGGAGTATAGTATAGTGTAAATTGGTGGTTACTCGAATAGTCGATAATTGTGAAAGCTGTCATTCTGCTATGTGGTACTATGTGATAATTTACAAATATAGTGATAAGTACGATCATAATAACCCGATTCGATATTACAATGGCACCGACATCATTTTAATAAGATACATTTTCATCTTCTTCAGCAGCTGTTTATAAACACATTCTATTTTAAAGACGACTTTTTCGTTAAACTACTCCAGCCTCCATCCAGCCCGAGTACTGCAGTTGGACGATCCCTCGCTATGAGAAAATTTACAGAACTGGCTTGCGCATGCGTTAGTCAATATAATACTATTGAGCGTGTGCAGAGGAAACGTTCATTGAGAAAATACATATAAGACGGTGGGGTCCTGAGGAGTGGGGGGATTGGTGATAAATGAATATTTAACTCCTAACTTCTTCTACATGCTTGGTGTAGTATCCTCACAGAGCGTGGGCGACAGTAAACCTACCAAGTCAATGTTTAGCTCGAGTTATTTAATCTACCATTTATCGGTAAGATAGGCTCAGGGCTCTAGACAGGCTTTTTCCACCAACGCGGTCTCGTCTTCTCGGATCCACCATATTAATTTCAGCAAGACAGGTTTGCACTCTTAACTGAAAATACGTTTCACATGTAAAAAACGATCTCCACCTTCTCTCCTTCTTTTAAGATTATCTCGAAGAATTGTGTTTTTAAATTAAGTATGCTCAGCCGTATCCACAGCGCCGCTAGAGCCGTGACGGTACACGGAGTCCGACTCCACAAGCACACCTCAGACAGGTAATTGGCAAAACAGTATGAGCATATGCATTGAGCAGTGCATTTGGACGACCTCACGCTATGAGACCATTTACAGAATTGACTTGCTCATGCGTTAGGCAACATAATCCTATTGAGCGAGCGAGAAGAGGAAACGTTCATTCATTAGAATAAAAATACAATGACGGCGGGGTCGCGGGGTATTAAATGAACATTCATCGCCTAACGTCTTCTACATGCTTGGTGTGTAGTATCCTAACAGCGCGTGGGCGAGAGTAAACTTACCAGGCCAGGGCATCCGGCACTAGAAACATTGGTACGGACCGTGGTTGGTGGTGATGGGATCTCTACACCTAAAAAAGAACTTATCATTTATTAACCATTTTTTTAACGTGTGGGTGACTTTATTAAATGGAACATACAAACAATAAAACATAGTGCCCTTACATCTGCCTATAGCCACGAGTCCCGGAGAGCCCTTGATAGGCTAGCCCAGGGCTTCCGACAAAATTTGTTCCCTAACGCGGCTGAGTCTTCGGGGATCATATACCTACATGCAAAAAAGACCCAAAATATCCGTCTTCTTTCGTTCGCTTAAGACCATTTCAAAATTTATAATTTTGAAGCTTAGAGTGCAGAAGATTCACATTTTCATAGATTCCATTTTCTATTTATTCTAACTAATATTTTTTTCTTTTACAAAGGTAAGTACAATATCATTCAAATTAGGCATAGGATACAGATTTTACCCTTGCGAGATACTGGTATCCGCATTTGGTTTTCCTGTCTAACAGATTACCAGGCTCCCGTCGAGCAGACTAGTACTAAACTTGAGTTAGTTCCGTAAGCTTGGCCATTTGGATTTACTGTTTAAGTACATACTTAGCATCAACCAGCCAGCAATTGTAGTCTAATTTTATTAATTTGTTGTACACAACGTTTAACATTGTGTCTGTGTGTGTTAGTGCGTGTGCGTGTATGTGTGTGTGTGTGTGTGTATGTGTGTGTGTGTGTGTGTGTGTGTGTGTACGTGTGTGGGATGTACGTGACCATATATATTTATTCCACCACAGTGATAAGGGTGTATCTTGTGATACTTGTCAAATGTTACATTCTTTATCTATTCACTGTCCTTTGAGGCATCTGCTTAGTTTGCAGATCCTTGCCATTTTACCCTTTGCTTAATCAAGTGAATTGACTCAACTTGAACACCACCAGCTGATCGACGGGTACAAGTCATGGCCACCTGGGCTCCCCTTGGTGTCTTCTCCAACGAGAGTAACGCTGGTCATACTTAAATACGTTAGTATTTTAAAAGTCATCTCTTAAGTAAGCTTCATTTTTGAAATAACAGCAAGGTCTTCACTTGAAAATTTGTATCCTATGTACTACTACAAAATCATTAATAGGAATATTTAAATTGAATATGGCAGGTTGGCACAAAAGTGTCAGGCTAGAAAAGGATGCTCTCCTTTGATTTGGTCACGTACAACGAAGTGAGGAACGAGTGACAAAAAATGTATATTGTGCTAAAGCATAGGGTAGAAGGATTCAGGGCAGATCGAGACTTAGATATAAAGGGCACGTGAGCAGATGTCACAAAAGCGGAGGGGTCTAAAGTACTCGGATGCCCAAACTTTAGAGAACTGGCTTGCGCATATGTTAGCCAAGTTATTGAGCGTGTGCAGAGGAAACGTTCATTCATTAAGAGAAAATAAATATGCCTTATATTTATTTTCTCTTAATGAATGAACGTTCGTTAAGTTAAGGGTCGTTAGTGGGAGGAGGGAGGGTGATAAATGAATATTTTACTCCTATCTTCTTAGTACTAGTGTCCGGCATAACATCTGGGATCTCCATACGTAAAAAAGGGGTAATAATTAATCCACCATTTAATTTATTTTTTTTACATGTGGAATACCTCTTGAATGTAATGCCAGACTCATACCTACTAACATGACACACAAAACCCTTTCATCAGCGTATTGCCAGGACTCCCGGGTGAGCCTTCGGTAGAATAGCGTCAGGGCTCCCGACAGACATTGTCCGCCAATGCGGCCTCGTCTTTGGGAATCCACCATATTACTCTTAACAATACAGATTTGCGCTCTTATGTGAAAATACGTTTCACATGTAAAAAACGATCATCATCTTTTCTCCTTCTCTTAATTCACTTCTTGTAGAAACGAGTTGTTAAGTTAAGAATGAAACAGATTCAAGCATCCTTTGATTCCGTTTTTTATTTATTTAACCTTGTCAACTATTAAATGCTTTTTTATATTACTGTCCTTTGAAACATCTGCATAGTTTGCAGATACTAGCTATTTAGCTGCACAATCAACATTATGCAGCTAAATAGCCAGTATCGACAGATCCAGCCCAACCCCGTGAGAGTACTCCAGGTCCATCCCAAGCCGTACACATAGCAAGCGTATGCTCAGCCATGTCGGTAGCAGTAACGGCACACGGAGTCGGTCTCCACAGCCACCACCTCACACAGGTATTTGGCAAATCAGCCATGACCTGTGAGAAGCTGAGTAAGATGGTACGTCGGAGTACCGTGTACCCTCGCTACATCAAGAATTACATATATAGACCACCGGAGCAGATTGCTCAAACACGGCAAAGTCAAACGTACCCAGACGTATATTACCCGCGACCTCGGGTTATTGAATTAATATTCAACTCCTAACCTCTTCTACATGCTTGGTGTGTAGTATTCTCACAGCGCGTGGGCGAGAGTAAACTTACCAGGCCAGAGCACCCGGCACTAGAAACATTGGTATGGACCTTGTGGTTAGTGGTTTTAAGTCTGTAACATCCGCTGGATCTCCGCTGGATCCGCTGTAGAAGTAGACAGGGTAGATCGAGACTTAGATATAAAGGCTACGTGAGCAAATGTCTCTTAAACGGTGAGTTGAAAGAATTCGGATATCCAAACGTACATGTATGAAGCGATTAATGAATCCGCAGGACGAGAAAGATGAAGGCATAGATCGCGAAGCCCTGCGACCTGTCCATTCAGACTGCTCCGTCAGGGATTTGATAGTTTTAAAGTACAGCATAACGTAAATTGATGGTTACTCTATTAGTCGATAGTTGTGACAGGTGTCATGTTCTGCTACGTGATAATTTCGAAATGTAGTGATAAGTACGATGATAATAACCCGATTTGAAATTACAATTGCACCGACATCGTTTTAATAAGATACAATTTCATATTCTTTATCGTTTATGAACTATTTCTATTATAAGATGACTTTGTCATTAAACTACTTTAGCCTCTAGCCCGAGCAATGAATTTGGACGACCTAACGCTATGAGAATATTTACAGAACTGGCATGCGCATGCGTCAGCCAAGATAATCCTATTGAGCGTGTGCAGAGGAAACGTTCATTCATTAACATAAATATAAGGCGGGGGGTCGCGGGGTGAAAATTGGCATTTAACTCCTAACTTCTTCTACATGCTTAGTGTGTAGTATCCTCACAGAGCGTGGGCGACAGTAAACTTACCAAGTCAAGGCACCCGGCTGTATTCGTTTCGAGTCGAGCTGCTGAGATCGATACACGTAGAAAAAGGGTAATCATTTATCTATTTTTTTTCCTGTGGTAGTCTTCAAAGATGTTTTGGGGACTCCTACCGAATAACACCACACGGTACCCCTCCATCTGCCTATGGCCAGGAGTCCCGGGCGAGCCTTCGATACTGCGGGGATATATATACCTATATATATATATATACCTATATATAAATATACCTACCCATATGCAAAAAAGCTTGAGATATCCATTTTCTCTCGTAATACCGTCTTAATACCATCTCAAAAAATCTAATGTTGAAGGAACGAGTGCACAAGATTGAAATCTCCATTGGTTCCATTTTCTATTTACTCTAATTTGTCAAAATAATGTTACTTTTTGTATCTATTCACTGTCCTTTGAGGCATCTACTTAGTTTGCAGATCCTTGCCATTTGTATCCTCAGTTGCTACTACAAAATCATTTATAGGAATATTTAAATTGAATATGGCAGGTTGGCATGAAAGTGTCAGCATTAAGCCAGAAAACGATGTGCTCCATTGGTTTGGTTACGTACAACTAAGTGAGGAACGATTGATGAAGAAAATATATTGTGCAGAAGCAGAGGTTAGAAGGAGTCAGGCCAGATCGAGACTTAGATGTAAAGGCCAAGTGAGCAGATGTCACAAAAGCGGAGGGGTCAAAAGAATTTGAATACCCAAATGTACACGTATGAAGCGAATAATGAATCTGCAGGACGAGAAAGAAATAGACATAGGTCGCGAAGCCTAGCGAGCTGTCCTATCTGACTGCTCCGTCAGAGAATCAGCGAGAATAGATTGAGTTTGGAGTATAGTATAGTGTAAATTGGTGGTTACTCGATTAGTCGATAGTTGTGAAAGCTGTCTACTATACTATATGATAATTTACAAATATAGTGATAAGTACGATCATAATAACCCGATTCGATATTACAATGGCACCGACATCATTTTAATAAGATACATTTTCATATTCTTCAGCAGCTGTTTATAAACACATTCTATTTAAAAGACGACTTTGTCGTTAAACTACTCCAGCCTCCATCCAGCCCGAGCACTGCAGTCGGACGATCTCTCGCTATGAGAAAATTTACAGAACTGGCTTGCGCATGCGTTAGTCAAGATAATACTATTGAGCGTGTGCAGAGGAAACGTTCATTGAGAAAATAAATATAAGACGGTGGGGTCCTGGGGAGTGGGGGGATTGGTGATAAATGAATATTTAACTCCTAACTTCTTCTACATGCTTGGTGTAGTATTCTCACAGAGCGTGGGCGACAGTAAGCCTACCAAGTCAAGGTTGAGCTCGAGTTGTTTCTCGGATCCACCATATTAATTTCAGCAAGACAGGTTTTCACTCTTAACTGAAAATACGTTTCACATGTAAAAAACGATCTCCACCTTTTTCCTTCTTTTAAGATTATCTCGAAGAATTGTGTTTTTAAATTAAGTATGCTCAGCCGTATCCACAGCGCCGCTAGAGCAGTGACGGTACACGGAGTCCGACTCCACAAGCACACCTCAGACAGGTATTTGGCAAACTGCTATGACCTGTGAGAAACTGAGTGAGATGGTACATCGGAGTATCGTGTGCCCTCGCGACATCAAGAGTTACATTTATAGACCATGGGAGCAGATTGCTCAAATGTGGAAAAGTCAAAGTACCAAGTCGTTTATACGACATGGTACACTTTTTATACTTATGTACAAAAAGGTTAATGAATCTGCAGGAAGAAAAAGTAGTATGCAGCGATCACGAAGCCTGGCGATTTGTCCTCTCAGACTACCCTGCCAGAGATTTAACGAGGATAGAGTATAGTATCAACATTAAGTGTTTGAGTGTTTGTGTATGTGTGTCTGTGTGAGTGTATGTGAACGTATCTATTTATTCCACCACAGTGATAAGGGTGTATCTTATTATAACTTGTTAAATGTTACATTCTTTATCTTTTCACTGTCCTTTGAGGGATCTGCTTAGTTTGCAGATCCTTGCTATTTTACCGTTTGCTTAATCAAGTGAATTGACTCAACTTGAACACCACCAGCTGATCGACGGGTACAAGTCATGGCCAGCTGGGCTCCCCTTGGTGTCTTCTCCAACGAGAGTCATTACGCTAGTCATACTTAAATACGTTACTTTTCTAAAGGTCGTCTCTTAAGTAAGCTTCGCTATAGAAATGACAACAACCACTTTTCACTTGCTGCTTCACTTGCTTGTATCCGCAGTTGCTACTACAAAATCGTTTATAGGAATATTTAAATTGAATATGGCATGTTGACCTTAAAGTGTCAGCATTAAGCTAGAAAAGTATGTGCTCCGTTGGTTTGGTCACGTACAGTGAAGTGAGGAACGAAGAACGATTGACGAAGAATGTATATTGTGCAAAAGCAGAGGGTAGAAGGAGTCAGGGTACATCGAGACTTAGATATAATGGCCACGTGAGCAGACGTCAAAAGAATTCAGATACGTACATGTATGAAGCGATAAATGAATCTGCAGGAATAGAAAGAAATAGGCATAGATCGCGAAGCCTGGCGACCTTTCCTCTCAGACTGCCCCGTCAGGGATTCAGTGAGAATAGATTGAGTTTGGAGTATAGTACAGTGTAAATTGGTGGTTACTCGATTAGTCGATAATTGTGAAAGCTGTCATTCTGCTATGTGATACTATGTGATAATTTACAAATGTAGTGATAAGTACGATCATAATAACCCGATTCGATATTACAATTGCACCGACATCGTTTTAATAAGATACAATTTCATATTCTTTATCGTTTATGAACTATTTCTATTATAAGATGACTTTGTCATTAAACTACTTTAGCCTCTAGCCCGAGCAATGAATTTGGACGACCTAACGCTATGAGAATATTTACTGAACTGGCATGCGCATGCGTCAGCCAAGATAATCCTATTGAGCGTGTGCAGAGGAAACGTTCATTCATTAACATAAATATAAGGCGGGGGGTCGCGGGGTGAAAAATTGGCATTTAACTCCTAACTTCTTCTACATGCTTAGTGTGTAGTATCCTGACAGAGCGTGGGCGACAGTAAACTTACCAAGTCAAGGCACCCGGCTGTATTCGTTTCGAGTCGAGCTGCTGAGATCGATACACGTAGAAAAAGGGTAATCATTTATCTATTTTTTTTCCTGTGGTAGTCTTCATGGATGTTTTGGGGACTCCTACCGAATAACACCACACGGTACCCCTCCATCTGCCTATGGCCAGGAGTCCCGGGCGAGCCTTCGATACTGCGGGGATTCACCACATTGATCTCACCTTTTGTTAAATATACCTACCCATATGCAAAAAAGCTTGAGATATCCATTTTCTCTCGTAATACCATCTTAATACCATCTCAAAAAATCTAATGTTGAAGGAACGAGTGCACAAGATTGAAATCTCCATTGGTTCCATTTTCTATTTACTCTAATTTGTCAAAATAATGTTACTTTTTTTATCTATTCACTGTCCTTTGAGGCATCTACTTAGTTTGCAGATCCTTGCCATTTGTATCCTCAGTTGCTAATACAAAATCATTTATAGGAATATTTAAATTGAATATGGCAGGTTGGCATGAAAGTGTCAGCATTAAGCCAGAAAATGATGTGCTCCGTTGGTTTGGTTACGTACAACAAAGTGAGGAACGATTGATGAAGTAAATATATTGTGCAGAAGCAGAGGCTAGAAGGAGTCGGGGCAGAACGAAACTTAGATGTAAAGGCCAAGTGAGCAGATGTCACAAAAGCGGAGGGGTCAAAAGAATTTGAATACCCAAATGTACACGTATGAAGCGATTAAAGAATCTGCAGGACGAGAAAGAAGTAGACATAGGTCGCGAAGTCTAGCGAGCTGTCCTATCTGACTGCTCCGTCAGAGAATCAGCGAGAATAGATTGAGTTTGGAGTATAGTATAGTGTAAATTGGTGGTTACTCGATTATTGTGATAGCTGTCATTCTGCTATGTGATACTATGTGATAATTTACAAATATAGTGATAAGTACGATCATAATAACCCGATTCTATATTACAATGGCACCGACATCATTTTAATAAGATACATTGTCATCTTCTTCAGCAGCTGTATATAAATACTATGACCTGTGAGAAACTGAGTGAGATGGTACATCGGAGTACCGTGTGCCCTCGCGACATCAAGAGTTACATTTATAGACCATGGGAGCAGATTGCTCAAATGTGGAAAAGTCAAAGTACCAAGTCGTTTGCTTAATCAAGTGAATTGACTCAACTTGAACACCACCAGCTGATCGACGGGTACAAGTCATGGCCAGCTGGGCTCCCCTTGGTGTCTTCTCCAACGAGAGTCATTACGCTAGTCATACTTAAATACGTTACTTTTCTAAAGGTCATCTCTTAAGTAAGCTTCGCTATAGAAATGACAACAACCACTTGTCACTTGTTACTTCACTTGCTTGTATCCGCAGTTGCTACTACAAAATCATTTATAGGAATATTTAAATTCAATATGGCATGTTGACCTTAAAGTGTCAGCATTAAGCTAGAAAAGTATGTGCTCCGTTGGTTTGGTCACGTACAGTGAAGAGAGGAACGAAGAACGATTGACGAAGAATGTATATTGTACAAAAGCAGAGGGTAGAAGGAGTCAGGGTACATCGAGACATAGATATAATGGCCACGTGAGCAGACGTCAAAAGAATTCAGATACGTACATGTATGAAGCGATAAATGAATCTGCAGGAATAGAAAGAAATAGGCATAGATCGCGAAGCCTGGCGACCTTTCCTCTCAGATTGCCCCGTCAGGGATTCAGTGAGAATAGATTGAGTTTGGAGTATAGTATAGTGTAAATTGGTGGTTACTCGAATAGTAGATAATTGTGAAAGCTGTCATTCTGCTATGTGGTACTACATGATAATTTACAAATATAGTGATAAGTACGATCATAATAACCCGATTCGATATTACAATGGCACCGACATCATTTTAATAAGATACATTTTCATCTTATTCAGCAGCTGTTTATAAACACATTCTATTTTAAAGACGACTTTTTCGTTAAACTACTCAAGCCTCCATCCAGCCCGAGTACTGCAGTTGGACGATCCCTCGCTATGAGAAAATTTACAGAACTGGCTTGCGCATGCGTTAGTCAATATAATACTATTGAGCGTGTGCAGAGGAAACGTTCATTGAGAAAATACATATAAGACGGTGGGGTCCTGAGGAGTGGGGGGATTGGTGATAAATGAATATTTAACTCCTAACTTCTTCTACATGCTTGGTGTAGTATCCTCACAGAGCGTGGGCGACAGTAAACCTACCAAGTCAATGTTTAGCTCGAGTTGTTTAATCTACCATTTATCGGTAAGATAGGCTCAGGGCTCTAGACAGGCTTTTTCCACCAACGCGGTCTCGTCTTCTCGGATCCACCATATTAATTTCAGCAAGACAGGTTTGCACTCTTAACTGAAAATACGTTTCACATGTAAAAAACGATCTCCACCTTCTCTCCTTCTTTTAAGATTATCTCGAAGAATTGTGTTTTTAAATTAAGTATGCTCAGCCGTATCCACAGCGCCGCTAGAGCAGTGACGGTACACGGAGTCCGACTCCACAACCACACCTCAGACAGGTAATTGGCAAAACAGTATGAGCATATGCATTGAGCATTGCATTTGGACGACCTCACGCTATGAGACCATTTACAGAATTGACTTGCTCATGCGTTAGGCAACATAATCCTATTGAGCGAGCGAGAAGAGGAAACGTTCATTCATTAGAATAAAAATACAATGACGGCGGGGTCGCGGGGTATTAAATGAACATTCATCTCCTAACGTCTTCTACATGCTTGGTGTGTAGTATCCTAACAGCGCGTGGGCGAGAGTAAACTTACCAGGCCAGGGCATCCGGCACTAGAAACTACAAAATCATTTATAGGAATATTTAAATTGAATATGGCATGTTGACCTTAAAGTGTCAGCATTAAGCTAGAAAAGTATGTGCTCCGTTGGTTTGGTCACGTACAGTGAAGAGAGGAACGAAGAACGATTGACCAAGAATGTATATTGTACAAAAGCAGAGGGTAGAAGGAGTCAGGGTACATCGAGACTTAGATATAATGGCCATGTGAGCAGACGTCAAAAGAATTCAGATACGTACATGTATGAAGCGATAAATGAATCTGCAGGAATAGAAAGAAATAGGCATAGATCGCGAAGCCTGGCGACCTTTCCTCTCAGATTGCCCCGTCAGGGATTCAGTGAGAATAGATTGAGTTTGGAGTATAGTATAGTGTAAATTGGTGGTTACTCGAATAGTCGATAATTGTGAAAGCTGTCATTCTGCTATGTGGTACGATGTGATAATTTACAAATATAGTGATAAGTACGATCATAATAACCCGATTCGATATTACAATGGCACCGACATCATTTTAATAAGATACATTTTCATCTTCTTCAGCAGCTGTTTATAAACACATTCTATTTTAAAGACGACTTTTTCGTTAAACTACTCCAGCCTCCATCCAGCCCGAGTACTGCAGTTGGACGATCCCTCGCTATGAGAAAATTTACAGAACTGGCTTGCGCATGCGTTAGTCAAGATAATACTATTGAGCGTGTGCAGAGGAAACGTTCATTGAGAAAATACAAATAAGACGGTGGGGTCCTGGGGAGTGGGAGGATTGGTGATAAATGAATATTTATCTCCTAACTTCTTCTACATGCTTGGTGAGAAGCTGTAGTATCCTCACAGAGCGTGGGCGACAGTAAACCTACCAAGTCAATGTTTAGCTCGAGTTGTTTAATCTACCATTTATCGGTAAGATAGGCTCAGGGCTCCAGACAGGCTTTTTCCACCAACGCGGTCTCGTCTTCTCGGATCCACCATATTAATTTCAGCAAGACAGGTTTGCACTCTTAACTGAAAATACGTTTCACATGTAAAAAACGATCTCCACCTTCTCTCCTTCTTTTAAGATTATCTCGAAGAATTGTGTTTTTAAATTAAGTATGCTCAGCCGTATCCACAGCGCCGCTAGAGCAGTGACGGTACACGGAGTCCGACTCCACAAGCACACCTCAGACAGGTATTTGGCAAAACAGCTATGACCTGTGAGAAACTGAGTGAGATGGTACGTCGGAGTACCGTGGGCCCTCGCAACATCAAGAGGTACATATATAGACCATGGGAGCAGATTGCTCAAATGCGGAAAAGTCAAAGTACCAAGTCGTTTATACGACATGGTACACTTTTTATACTTATGTACAAAAAGGTAAATGAATCTGCAGGAAGAGAAAGTATTATGCATGGATCACTAAGCCTAGTGATTTGTCGTCTCAGACTATCCTGTCAGAGATTTAACGAGAATAAAGTTTAGAGTATACTCGATTCTTCTTTAGTAGCGTTTATAAATTGTTTCTTATTTTAAGACGACTTTGTCATCGAACTAGTCCAGCCAGAGCATTGCTTATGAACGACCTTACGCTATAAGACCATTTACAGAATTGACTTGCGCATGCGTTAGGCTAGATAATCCTATTAAGCAACTGTAAATAGAAGAGGAAACGTTCATTCATTAGAATAAAAATACAATGAAGGCGAGGTCGCGGGGTATTAAATTAATATTCAACTCCTAATCTCTTCGACATGCTTGGTGTGTAGTATTCTCACAGCGCGTGGGCGAGAGTAAACTTACCAGGCCAGAGCACCCGGCACTAGAAACATTGGTACAGACCTTGTGGTTAGTGGTTTCAAGTCAGTGACATCCGCTGGATCTCTACACGTAAAAATGGGACAAATTATTTATCATTTTTTTTTTACGTGTGGTAGTCTTCACGGATGTTTTGCCGGACTCCTACCGACTAACACCACATGGTGCCCTTATCTGCCTATAGCCAGGAACCCCGTATGAGCCCTCGATAGGCTAGCTCCAAGGCTCCCGACAAACTCGGTTCGCCAACTCAGCCTAGTCTACGGGATCCACTATTTATATATCTCAACAAGTCAGGCTTGCACTTCTTACTGAATTACGTTTAACATGTAAAAATTCTGATATCTATATTCTCTTCTTCACTTAAGACCATCATGGAAAACGAATTGGGAATCTAAGAATGCAGAAGATTCAAATATCAATTGATTCCGTTTTCTATTTATTTTACCTTGACAATTATGAAATTCTTTACTATAATCACTGTCCTTTGAAGCATCTACTTAAATACCAAACTTAAACACCACCAGCAAGCCGAAGGTACTCATGGCCAGCTGAGCTCCATCTTTAGCGAGCACCAAGCTGATTATACTTAAATACGTTACTATTCTCAAAGTCTTCTCTCAAAACAGCTTCTTTTTTGTAATGTCAACAAGGTCTTCACTGGAAACTTTGTATCCTTAGTTGCTACTGCAAAATCATTTATAATATGAATATTGAAATTGAATATGGCAGGTTGGCATGAAAGTGTCAGCATTAAGCTAGAAAAGGATGTGAAAACGAAGTGAGGGGCGACTGACGAAGAATGTATATTGTGCAAAAGCAGAGGGTAGAAGGAGACAGGGTAGATCGAGACTTAGATATAAAGGCTACGTGAGCCTTAAACGATGAACTCTTAAACGGTGAGTTTGAAACAATTCGGATATCCAAACGTACATGTATGAAGCGATTAATGAATCCGCAGGACGAGAAAGATGAAGGCATAGATCGCGAAGCCCTGCGACCTGTCCATTCAGACTGCTCCGTCAGGGATTTGATAGTTTTAAAGTACAGCATAACGTAAATTGATGGTTACTCTATTAGTCGATAGTTGTGACAGGTGTCATGTTCTGCTACGTGATAATTTCGAAATGTAGTGATAAGTACGATGATAATAACCCGATTTGAAATTACAATTGCACCGACATCGTTTTAATAAGATACAAGATGACTTTGTCATTAAACTACTTTAGCCTCTAGCCCGAGCAATGAATTTGGACGACCTAACGCTATGAGAATATTTACAGAACTGGCATGCGCATGCGTCAGCCAAGATAATCCTATTGAGCGTGTGCAGAGGAAACGTTCATTCATTAACATAAATATAAGGCGGGGGGTCGCGGGGTGAAAATTGGCATTTAACTCCTAACTTCTTCTACATGCTTAGTGTGTAGTATCCTCACAGAGTGTGGGCGACAGTAAACTTACCAAGTAAAGGCACCCGGCTGTATTCGTTTCGAGTCGAGCTGCTGAGATCGATACACGTAGAAAAAGGGTAATCATTTATCTATTTTTTTTCCTGTGGTAGTTTTATATAGAGTTTAATAACACCACACGGTACCTCTCCATCTGCCTATGGCCAGGAGTCCCGGGCGAGCCTTCGATACTGCGGGGATTCACCACATTGATCTCACCTTTTTTTAAATGCAAAAAAGCTTGAGATATCCATTTTCTCTCGTAATACCATCTTAATACCATCTCAAAAAATCTAATGTTGAAGGAACGAGTGCACAAGATTGAAATCTCCATTGGTTCCATTTTCTATTTACTCTAATTTGTCAAAATAATGTTACATTCTTTATCTATTCACTGTCCTTTGAGGCATCTACTTAGTTTGCAGATTCTTGCCATTTGTATCCTCAGTTGGTACTACAAAATCATTTATAGGAATATTTAAATTGAATATGGCAGGTTGGCATGAAAGTGTCAGCATTAAGCCAGAAAACGATGTGCTCCATTGGTTTGGTTACGTACAACTAAGTGAGGAACGATTGATGAAGAAAATATATTGTGCAGAAGCAGAGGTTAGAAGGAGTCAGGCCAGATCGAGACTTAGATGTAAAGGCCAAGTGAGCAGATGTCACAAAAGCGGAGGGGTCAAAAGAATTTGAATACCCAAATGTACACGTATGAAGCGAATAATGAATCTGCAGGACGAGAAAGAAGTAGACATAGGTCGCGAAGCCTAGCGAGCTGTCCTATCTGACTGCTCCGTCAGAGAATCAGCGAGAATAGATTGAGTTTGGAGTATAGTATAGTGTAAATTGGTGGTTACTCGATTAGTCGATAATTGTGAAAGCTGTCTACTATACTATATGATAATTTACAAATATAGTGATAAGTACGATCATAATAACCCGATTCTATATTACAATTGCACCGACATCATTTTAATAAGATACATTTTCATCTTCTTCAGCAGCTTTTTATAAACACATTGTATTTTAAAGACGATTTTGTCGTTAAACTACTCCAGCCTCCATCCAGCCCGAGCACTGCAGTTGGACGATCTCTCGCTATGAGAAAATTTACAGAACTGGCTTGCGCATGCGTTAGTCAAGATAATACTATGGAGCGTGTGCAGAGGAAACGTTCATTGAGAAAATACATATAAGACGGTGGGGTCCTGAGGAGTGGGGGGATTGGTGATAAATGAATATTTAACTCCTAACTTCTTCTACATGCTTGGTGTAGTATCCTAACAGAGCGTGGGCGACAGTAAACCTACCAAGTCAATGTTTAGCTGGAGTTGTTTAATCTACCATTTATCGGTAAGATAGGCTCAGGGCTCTAGACAGGCTTTTTCCACCAACGCGGTCTCGTCTTCTCGGATCCACCATATTAATTTCAGCAAGACAGGTTTGCACTCTTAACTGAAAAAACGTTTCACATGTAAAAAACGATCTCCACCTTCTCTCCTTCTTTTAAGATTATCTCGAAGAATTGTGTTTTTAAATTAAGTATGCTCAGCCGTATCCACAGCGCCGCTAGAGCAGTGACGGTATACGGAGTCCGACTCCACAACCACACCTCAGACAGGTAATTGGCAAAACAGTATGAGCATATGCATTGAGCATTGCATTTGGACGACCTCACGCTATGAGACCATTTACAGAATTGACTTGCTCATGCGTTAGGCAACATAATCCTATTGAGCGAGCGAGAAGAGGAAACGTTCATTCATTAGAATAAAAATACAATGACGGCGGGGTCGCGGGGTATTAAATGAACATTCATCGCCTAACGTCTTCTACATGCTTGGTGTGTAGTATCCTAACAGCGCGTGGGCGAGAGTAAACTTACCAGGCCAGGGCATCCGGCACTAGAAACATTGGTACGGACCGTGGTTGGTGGTGATGGGATCTCTACATCTAAAAAAGAACTTATCATTTATTAACCATTTTTTTAACGTGTGGGTGACTTTATTAAATGGAACATACAAACAATAAAACATAGTGCCCTTACATCTGCCTATAGCCACGAGTCCCGGAGAGCCCTTGATAGGCTAGCCCAGGGCTTCCGACAAAATTTGTTCCCTAACGCGGCTGAGTCTTCGGGGATCATATACCTACATGCAAAAAAGACCCAAAATATCCGTCTTCTTTCGTTCGCTTAAGACCATTTCAAAATTTATAATTTTGAAGCTTAGAGTGCAGAAGATTCACATTTTCATAGATTCCATTTTCTATTTATTCTAACTAATATTTTTTTCTTTTACAAAGGTAAGTACAATATCATTCAAATTAGGCATAGGATACAGATTTTACCCTTGCGAGATACTGGTATCCGCATTTGGTTTTCCTGTCTAACAGATTACCAGGCTCCCGTCGAGCAGACTAGTACTAAACTTGAGTTAGTTCCGTAAGCTTGGCCATTTGGATTTACTGTTTAAGTACATACTTAGCATCAACCAGCCAGCAATTGTAGTCTAATTTTATTAATTTGTTGTACACAACGTTTAACATTGTGTCTGTGTGTGTTAGTGCGTGTGCGTGTGTGTGTGTGTGTGTGTGTGTGTGTATGTGTGTGTGTGTGTGTGTGTGTGTGTGTGTACGTGTGTGGGATGTACGTGACCATATATATTTATTCCACCACAGTGATAAGGGTGTATCTTGTGATACTTGTCAAATGTTACATTCTTTATCTATTCACTGTCCTTTGAGGCATCTGCTTAGTTTGCAGATCCTTGCCATTTTACCCTTTGCTTAATCAAGTGAATTGACTCAACTTGAACACCACCAGCTGATCGACGGGTACAAGTCATGGCCACCTGGGCTCCCCTTGGTGTCTTCTCCAACGAGAGTAACGCTGGTCATACTTAAATACGTTAGTATTTTAAAAGTCATCTCTTAAGTAAGCTTCATTTTTGAAATAACAGCAAGGTCTTCACTTGAAAATTTGTATCCTATGTACTACTACAAAATCATTAATAGGAATATTTAAATTGAATATGGCAGGTTGGCACAAAAGTGTCAGGCTAGAAAAGGATGCTCTCCTTTGATTTGGTCACGTACAACGAAGTGAGGAACGAGTGACAAAAAATGTATATTGTGCTAAAGCATAGGGTAGAAGGATTCAGGGCAGATCGAGACTTAGATATAAAGGGCACGTGAGCAGATGTCACAAAAGCGGAGGGGTCTAAAGTACTCGGATGCCCAAACTTTACAGAACTGGCTTGCGCATGTGTTAGCCAAGTTATTGAGCGTGTGCAGAGGAAACGTTCATTCATTAAGAGAAAATAAATATGCCTTATATTTATTTTCTCTTAATGAATGAACGTTCGTTAAGTTAAGGGTCGTTAGTGGGAGGAGGGAGGGTGATAAATGAATATTTTACTCCTATCTTCTTAGTACTAGTGTCCGGCATAACATCTGGGATCTCCATACGTAAAAAAGGGGTAATAATTAATCCACCATTTAATTTATTTTTTTTACATGTGGAATACCTCTTGAATGTAATGCCAGACTCATACCTACTAACATGACACACAAAACCCTTTCATCAGCGTATTGCCAGGATTCCCGGGTGAGCCTTCGGTAGAATAGCGTCAGGGCTCCCGACAGACATTGTCCGCCAATGCGGCCTCGTCTTTGGGAATCCACCATATTACTCTTAACAATACAGATTTGCGCTCTTATGTGAAAATACGTTTCACATGTAAAAAACGATCATCATCTTTTCTCCTTCTCTTAATTCACTTCTTGTAGAAACGAGTTGTTAAGTTAAGAATGAAACAGATTCAAGCATCCTTTGATTCCGTTTTTTATTTATTTAACCTTGTCAACTATTAAATGCTTTTTTATATTACTGTCCTTTGAAACATCTGCATAGTTTGCAGATACTAGCTATTTAGCTGCACAATCAACATTATGCAGCTAAATAGCCAGTATCGACAGATCCAGCCCAACCCCGTGAGAGTACTCCAGGTCCATCCCAAGCCGTACACATAGCAAGCGTATGCTCAGCCATGTCGGTAGCAGTAACGGCACACGGAGTCGGTCTCCACAGCCACCACCTCACACAGGTATTTGGCAAATCAGCCATGACCTGTGAGAAGCTGAGTAAGATGGTACGTCGGAGTACCGTGTACCCTCGCTACATCAAGAATTACATATATAGACCACCGGAGCAGATTGCTCAAACACGGCAAAATCAAACGTACCCAGACGTATATTACCCGCGACCTCGGGTTATTGAATTAATATTCAACTCCTAACCTCTTCTACATGCTTGGTGTGTAGTATTCTCACAGCGCGTGGGCGAGAGTAAACTTACCAGGCCAGAGCACCCGGCACTAGAAACATTGGTATGGACCTTGTGGTTAGTGGTTTCAAGTCTGTAACATCCGCTGGATCTCCGCTGGATCCGCTGTAGAAGTAGACAGGGTAGATCGAGACTTAGATATAAAGGCTACGTGAGCAAATGTCTCTTAAACGGTGAGTTGAAAGAATTCGGATATCCAAACATATATGTATAAAGCGATTAATGAATCCGCAAGACGAGAAAGATGAAGGCATAGATCGCGAAGCCCTGCGACCTGTCCTTTCAGACTGCTCCGTCAGGGATTTGATAGTTTTAAAGTACAGTATAACGTAAATTGATGGTTACTCTATTTAAAAGACGACTTTGTCGTTAAACTACTCCAGCCTCCATCCAGCCCGAGCACTGCAGTTGGACGATCTCTCGCTATGAGAAAATTTACAGAACTGGCTTGCGCATGCGTTAGTCAAGATAATACTATTGAGCGTGTGCAGAGGAAACGTTCATTGAGAAAATAAATATAAGACGGTGGGGTCCTGGGGAGTGGGGGGATTGGTGATAAATGAATATTTAACTCCTAACTTCTTCTACATGCTTGGTGTAGTATTCTCACAGAGCGTGGGCGACAGTAAACCTACCAAGTCAAGGTTGAGCTCGAGTTGTTTCTCGGATCCACCATATTAATCTCAACAAGACAGGTTTGCACTCTTAACTGAAAATACGTTTCACATGTAAAAAACAATATCCCTCTTCTCTCCTCCTTCTAAGATTATCTCGAAGAATTGTGTTTTTAAATTAAGTATGCTCAGCCGTATCCACAGCGCCGCTAGAGCAGTGACGGTACACGGAGTCCGACTCCACAACCACACCTCAGACAGGTATTTGGCAAAACAGCTATGACCTGTGAGAAACTGAGTGAGATGGTACGTCGGAGTACCGTGGGCCCTCGCAACATCAAGAGGTACATATATAGACCATGGGAGCAGATTGCTCAAAGGCGGAAAAGTCAAAGTACCAAGTCGTTTATACGACATGGTACACTTTTTATACTTATGTACAAAAAGGTAAATGAATCTGCAGGAAGAGAAAGTATTATGCATGGATCACTAAGCCTAGTGATTTGTCGTCTCAGACTATCCTGTCAGAGATTTAACGAGAATAAAGTTTAGAGTATACTCGATTCTTCTTTAGTAGCGTTTATAAACTGTTTCTTATTTTAAGACGACTTTGTCATCGAACTAGTCCAGCCAGAGCATTGCTTATGAACGACCTTACGCTATGAGACCATTTACAGAATTGACTTGCGCATGCGTTAGGCTAGATAATCGTATTAAGCAAGTGTAAATAGAACAGGAAACGCTCATTCATTAGAATAAAAATACAATGAAGGCGAGGTCGCGGGGTATTAAATTAATATTCAACTCCTAATCTCTTCGACATGCTCACAGCGCGTGGGCGAGAGTAAACTTACCAGGCCAGAGTACCCGGCACTAGAAACATTGGTACGGACCTTGTGGTTAGTGGTTTCAAGTCAGTAACATCCGCTGGATCTCTACACGTAAAAATGGGACTAATTATTTATCATTTTTTTTTACGTGTGGTAGTCTTCACGGATGTTTTGCTGGACTTCTGCCGACTCACACCACATGGTGCCCTTATCTGCCTATAGCCAGGAACCCCGTATGAGCCCTCGATAGGCTAGCTCCAAGGCTCCCGACAAACTCGGTTCGCCAACGCAGCCTAGTCTACGGGATCCACAATTTATATATCTCAACAAGTCAGGCTTGCACTTCTTACTGAATTACGTTTAACGTTTAAAAATTCTGATATCTATATTCTTTTCTTCACTTAAGACCATCACGAAAAACGAATTGGGAATCTAAGAATGCAGAAGATTCAAATATCAATTGATTCCGTTTTCTATTTATTTTACCTTGATAATTATGACATTCTTTACCATAATCACTGTCCTTTGAAGCATCTACTTAAATACCAAACTTAAACACCACCAGCAAGCCGAAGGTACTCATGGCCAGCTGGGCTCCATCTTTAGCGAGCACCAAGCTGGTTATACTTAAATACGTTACTTTTCTCAAAGTCTTCTTTCAAAACAGCTTCTTTTTTGAAATGTCAACAAGGTCTTCACTGGAAACTTTGTATCCTTAGTTGGCATGAAAGTGTCAGCATTTAGCCAGAAAACGATGTGCTCCGTTGGTTTGGTTACGTACAACAAAGTGAGGAACGATTGATGAAGAAAATATATTGTTCAGAAGCAGAGGCTAGAAGGAGTCAGGGCAGATCGAAACTTAGATGTAAAGGCCAAGTGAGCAGATGTCACAAAAGCGGAGGGGTCAAAAGAATTTGAATACCCAAATGTACACGTATGAAGCGATTAATGAATCTGCAGGACGAGAAAGAAGTAGACATAGGTCGCGAAGCCTAGCGAGCTGTCCTATCTGACTGCTCCGTCAGAGAATCAGCGAGAATAGATTGAGTTTGGAGTATAGTATAGTGTAAATTGGTGGTTACTCGATTAGTCGATAATTGTGAAAGCTGTCATTCTGCTATGTGATACTATGTGATAATTTACAAATATAGTGATAAGTACGATCATAATAACCCGATTCTATATTACAATGGCACCTAAATCATTTTAATAAGATACATTGTCATCTTCTTCAGCAGCTGTATATAAACACATTCTATTTAAAAGACAACTTTGTCGTTAAACTACTCCAACCTCTATCCAGCCCGAGCACTGCAGTTGGACGATCTCTCGCTATGAGAAAATTTACAGAACTGGCTTGCGCATGCGTAAGTCAAGATAATACTATTGAGCGTGTGCAGAGGAAACGTTCATTGAGAAAATAAATATAAGACGGTGGGGTCCTGGGGAGTGGGGGGATTGGTGATAAATGAATATTTAACTCCTAACTTCTTCTACATGCTTGGTGTAGTATCCTCACAGAGCGTGGGCGACAGTAAACCTACCAAGTCAATGTTTAGCTCGAGTTGTTTAATCTACCATTTAACGGTAAGATAGGCTCAGGGCTCCAGACAGGCTTTTTCCACCAACGCGGTCTCGTCTTCTCGGATCCACCATATTAATTTCAGCAAGACAGGTTTGCACTCTTAACTGAAAATACGTTTCACATGTAAAAAACGATCTCCACCTTCTCTCCTTCTTTTAAGATTATCTCGAAGAATTGTGTTTTTAAATTAAGTATGCTCAGCCGTATCCACAGCGCCGCTAGAGCAGTGACGGTACACGGAGTCCGACTCCACAACCACACCTCAGACAGGTATTTGGCAAAACAGCTATGACCTGTGAGAAACTGAGTGAGATGGTACATCGGAGTACCGTGTGCCCTCGCGACATCAAGAGTTACATTTATAAACCATGGGAGCAGATTGCTCAAATGTGGAAAAGTCAAAGTACCAAGTCGTTTATACGACATGGTACACTTTTTAAACTTATGTACAAAAAGGTAAATGAATCTGCAGGAAGAAAAAGTAGTATGCAGCGATCACGAAGCCTGGCGATTAGTCCTCTCAGACTACCCTGCCAGAGATTTAACGAGGATAGAGTATAGTATCAAACAATTTATAGTATCAACATTAAGTGTTTGTGTATGTGTGTCTGTGTGAGTGTATGTGAACGTATCTATTTATTCCACCACAGTGATAAGGGTGTATCTTATTATAACTTGTAAAATGTTACATTCTTTATCTTTTCACTGTCCTTTGAGGCATCTGCTTAGTTTGCAGATCCTTGCTATTTTACCGTTTGATTAATCAAGTGAATTGACTCAACTTGAACACCACCAGCTGATCGACGGGTACAAGTCATGGCCAGCTGGGCTCCCCTTGGTGTCTTCTCCAACGAGAGTCATTACGCTAGTCATACTTAAATACGTTACTTTTCTAAAGGTCATCTCTCATGTAAGCTTCGCTATAGAAATGACAACAACCACTTGTCACTTGTTACTTCACTTGCTTGTATCCGCAGTTGCTACTACAAAATCATTTATAGGAATATTTAAATTGAATATGGCATGTTGACCTTAAAGTGTCAGCATTAAGCTAGAAAAGTATGTGCTCCGTTGGTTTGGTCACGTACAGTGAAGTGAGGGACGAAGAACGATTGACGAAGAATGTATATTGTGCAAAAGCAGAGGGTAGAAGGAGTCAGGGTACATCGAGACTTAGATATAATGGCCACGTGAGCAGAAGTCAAAAGAATTCAGATACCCAAACGTACATGTATGAAGCGATAAATGAATCTGCAGGAATAGAAAGAAATAGGCATAGATCACGAAGCCTGGCGACCTTTCCTCTCAGACTGCCCCGTCAGGGATTCAGTGAGAATAGATTGAGTTTGGAGTATAGTGTAAATTGGTGGTTACTCGATTAGTCGATAATTGTGAAAGCTGTCATTCTGCTATGTGATACTATGTGATAATTTACAAATATAGTGATAAGTACGATCATAATAACCCGATTCGATATTACAATGGCACCGACATCATTTTTATAAGATACAGTTTCATCTTCTTCAGCAGCTGTTTATAAACACATTCTATTTTAAAGACGATCTTTCGTTAAACTACTCCAGCCTCCATCCAGCCCGAGTACTGCAGTTGGACGATCCCTCGCTATGAGAAAATTTACAGAACTGGCTTGCGCATGCGTAAGTCAAGATAATACTATTGAGCGTGTGCAGAGGAAACGTTCATTGAGAAAATAAATATAAGACGGTGGGGTCCTGGGGAGTGGGGGGATTGGTGATAAATGAATATTTAACTCCTAACTTCTTCTACATGCTTGGTGTAGTATCCTCACAGAGCGTGGGCGACAGTAAACCTACCAAGTCAATGTTTAGCTCGAGTTGTTTAATCTACCATTTAACGGTAAGATAGGCTCAGGGCTCCAGACAGGCTTTTTCCACCAACGCGGTCTCGTCTTCTCGGATCCACCATATTAATTTCAGCAAGACAGGTTTGCACTCTTAACTGAAAATACGTTTCACATGTAAAAAACGATCTCCACCTTCTCTCCTTCTTTTAAGATTAT